>OY757014.1:81118028-82593481 GCA_963580285.1 Lucinisca nassula | reverse complement strand
AGCATAGTGGCCCATGGGCCTCTTGTTTATTATTATTATCTTGAAAAGGCATGCTGTGTGCACTCATTACAAATGCCTTGATGAGTAGGGCCTATTCTAATGAGTACACACTATATACTGTTATATTAGAGAAAGGCAATAAAATACACCATACACCTTTATCACTCTCTCTGTCTTCAAAAACTTAGTCTGTCATAATTGGCCAATTCTTCTTCTCACCTGTCACTCTGAATAACCCGCAGTGTATCCAACAAATTTTCTTGGTCCCAAATGGACATTACAAAAACACGCCTATACAAATGCATCGTAAGCTTTACAGCCAGAAAAAAGAAAACTTTAAGATGAAAAAAATTGTGGTAGTTTTCTTATTTGTGCTCAAAATATAGCTTGTGGAAACTCGTCAGAACTGCTTCATCGAGGCGGTTCTAACGAGTACCCACAATCTTCACTTTTGAGCAGAAATAAGAAAAATAAGGTTTACCCCTGTAAACCCCAGTTTTACTATATAAAAGTGGGGTTCAGAGGGTCAAAATTATATAGGTGTGTTTTCGAGATGATTTGAGCCATGGAAATTTGACTACTTACCGGGTCCTTAGGACACTGTGACAGCGTGCTACAAAACACCCTTTCAGTGGGTTGTTCTGGGTACTGGTCAACTTTACCGAACTTCCCTTGTCGTTTCTTATGTATGGTTTCCCAAGAATCAACAAAGGACTTCAAACTGTATTGCCCTGGTCCCAGATTTGCTAGTTTCTGTAACAGACAAAAACACCCTGTCATAACCTCTCTTACACATGCTTTCCTTTTCATGGTATATGTTTGTTTGTTTGAGGTTTAACGTCCCCGTCAACACAATGCAGGTCATTTTGGAGACGTTGCTATTTTGTGGGACTTTTACCCGACACTGAGATGAGATCTCAAGCCCTGCCACTCAATGAAACCAATAGGGTTAATATGCATGGACAGTCCAACTCGCACCACTTTGCCTGGGTAGGCTTAGACCCTCTAAGCAGTTTACCAGTTCTCATGTGCAGTCAGTTTCATCTCTTTGTGGAAGCACCATGCAGCCCAATCTATTTCTCCAAGCCCCGATGGGTGGGGCCATCTTGGTTTATGTACATACAAAACCTGGCAACTCAAATATATCACTCTTTTGTCGTTATGTCTCACTATAGAAAATAAGGTCAAATTTCTGAACAACATCTAAGAAGTCCTCATTAGTTAAGCAGAATCCTTCAAGGTTCCAAGATGAAATGCTCAATTCTGACATTTCTCTGTTCCCCTATCAAGCACTTAAATCCCTGGGCTTTAAGAGGTTGCTAATTTTATTGCTAAGAGTCAGGATTTATACACTATAAGGGCTTTACAACAATTGTGTTGGATACAAAAAAAGGTTTAAAGTTGGATCTTTAGATGGTCATTTTTCTATATAACCTGTACATGAACATCTTTGTTTGGATAAAATACAGTTTAAACCTGACACAGTTTCTGCTTTGGGTCCTGAAAATAGTGCTAACAAGAGCTGTCATTAGACAGCATAGCTTGCCTGGGAATGCCCTTGAGATCATGAGCGTAGGTGGGTACTGCTGAATAAACCTTTGGACCTTTATCTACCATCATACCAAATATGAACCAAAACCTTCATAGACAGCATAGCTTGCCAGGGAATGCCCTTGAGGTCTTGAGCATAGTTGGGTACTGCTGAATAAACCTTTGAACCTTTATCTACCATCACACCAAATATGAACCAAAACCTTCATATGGTTTGGTAAATATGTGCTCTTAATAAACTTAAATATAAAATTTTTAAGTGTGTGACCTTGACCTTGAGGTCATGGGCATGGGTGGGGGTATCGCTGAATGTGGACCCATATCTATCACCATACCAAATATGCACCAAATCCATTTATATGTTTTGGAAAATATGAACTCCTATAAAACTTTAATGTAAAATTTCTTAGTCTGTGACCTTGACCTTGAGGCTATAGACATTGGCTTGGTTATTGCTGAATAAAACTTTGGACCTATATCACTCATCAAACAAAATATGAACTAAATCCAGCATATGGTTTGGAAATTATTAGCTCTTAAAAAACATAAACGTAAATGTGGACGCCGACGCCAATTCCAATGCTGTCGGTAGTGCAATAGCTCTCCTGGACTTTGTCCTGGCATGCTAAACAAGAGGGCCCAGAGGGCCCTGGTTCGCTCACCTGACTCAATGTATAATAAGTGGGCCCTGGGCAGGGTCAATTTTGGCCCCAGGGCTCTAATTTGAACAATCTTGGTAGAGGTCCACAAGATGAAGCTTCATATCGAATATGAAAGACCTGGGCTTTGTGGTTTCAGAGAAGAAGATTTTAAAGGTTTACCCTGCATAAAGAAGTCTATGTAAAACAAGATTTTCCCTAAATAAGTCTATGTAAAACCAAAGGGCCCCAGAGCGGGGGCATTTTTGGCCCCAGCACTATAATTTGAACAATCTTGGTTGGGGTCCACTAGATACCAAATAGCAAAGACCTGGGCCTTGCAGTTTCAGAGAGGAAGATTTTTAAAGATTTTCCCTATATAATCCCATGTAAAACAAAATGGCCCCCGGGCGGGGGCATTTTTGGCCCCAGCACTTTAATTTGAACAATCTTGGTAGGGGTCCACTAGATGAAGGTTCATACCAAATATCAAAAACTTGGGCCTTGTGGTTTCAGAGAAGAAGATTTTTAAAGATTTTCCCTATATAAGCCCATGTAAAACCAAAGGGCCCCGGTGCGGGGGCATTTTTGGCCCAAGCACTATAATTTGAACAATCTTGGTAGGGGTCCACTAGATGAAGCTTCATACCAAATATCAATGTCCTGGGCCTTGCAGTTTCAGAGAAGAAGATTTTTTAAGTTTTCGATGAAAAAATATCTATTTTTGGCTCCTGTGACCTATATGTGCAACAGACTGCAACCATTTGAATAACTTTGAAAGGGGACCACCTAAGGATCATTCCTGTGAAGTTTTGTCAAAATCTGATCAGTGGTTTAGGAGGAGATGTCGTTTGAAGAAAAAGTTTACGCACGCACACACGGACGGACGCACGCACGACGGACAACGGACAAAAAGTGATCCCAAAAGCTCACCTTGTCACTACGTGACAGGTGAGCTAAAAAGGGTTCTGGTGTTACTGGTGTGTTACTGGTGTGTTACTGGTGTATATGGTTTACCATTTATATTAAGTTTATTTTTCACTAAGAAGACAGTTTTACCATCACTGCCATTTCTGCAATTACATGTATTCTAAAATTTGAAAAAAAAAATAGAGCAAAGTTGAACAATTTAAGCTGTGCTATCTGAAGGTGCTTACAAAAATACTGATGGAACTGCAAACAAAGCAGATCCTTTAAGGGGAATGGATACACCTTCAGGGGAAGCAACTCCTGCAAAAAGTATTTTTGTTTTCCATGTCAATAGGGGTCAACTCTTAAAGCAAAGAATTGGCTCCTGAGGAGCAACTTCTTTCCTTTAAGAGTAGACTTTTTCAGCGGGACAGGGCTTAAAGAAAAACGAATAGGAAGTTCCAAAAGTTGTCTCCCTTTGAAAAATGGCAGAAAAATCTGCCAGGTGTTCCCATTTCCCTGCTCAAAAAGAAGTCTGCTCTGATTCTACAGCACCTGTTTAATTGTTCATAGAAACAGATAAGGTAGAGGAAAGAAGGAGCAAATTCTTTCCTTTAAGAGCAGACCCCTTTCAGTGGGACACGGCTTATAGAAAAGCGAACTGTAAGTCCCAAAAGTTGTCTCCCTTTGAAAAATGGCAGAAAAATCTGCCAGGTGTTCCCATTCCCCTTAAGAATATTATTATATCACATCAGTGTGTTTTCCTAATGAAAAGTGGTTACTGACATCCATAGCTCCAGGTAAGGGGAGAGTAACATTCATAATTAAGGGACAAGTTTCCTTATTTATTGTTACAAACCAATGTTGTAGGTATTTTTAGAATCACCTGTATGAGGTGATTCTAACACCTTTATGAGGTGATTCTAACAAGTACCCACAACAGAGGTTTTTGGAAACATATGTTGTGGCTACTTGTTAGAATCACCTCATTGGGTGATTCTAACAGATACCTAGAACATTGGTTTCTACTGAGAAATAACAAAAATTATCCTTATCTGGAGTTAAAATGTCATCTATTTTACTCACCGGAGCTGCTAAGTAGCCTACAGTTATAGGTTTATTTCTGTCCCCTGAGAATAAATCATATGGTCCTCTAGTACTTGTCATCTTATTCACAGTCTCTTCAGCAAAACTCTTGAAGTTGTAAGTTCCTGGACCAAGTTTGGAGCCCTAAAGAAGAATAAAATAAAAGACTTAAGGGGATGGTAACACCTTCAGGGGAGGCAATGCCTGCAAAAGTATTTTTGTTCCCCATGTCAATAGGGGTCAACTCTTAAAGGAAAGAATTTGCTCCTGAGCTGACCCCTTTTTCCGTGAGACAGAGCTTACAGAAAAGTGAAGTGTGCTTTTGTTGTTTCCTCAAATGTACAAAATAAGTGACTTACCCTGAAACTGCTAATCATGACATATGCAGACATTTTTTCAAATTTGCTGTCTTATATTTCAGAGAAAATAAGGCCATTAGTATGATTTATCGAGAAACGGCCATTTTGATGCTATTTTTTTTTTTTTTTTAAGACAACCAAACTGTCGTAAATTCAGTCAGTTGTACCGACGTGCTTCTCATGTGTTTGCATTTGTATGGTTATCCATGTTACACAAAAGTCTGTTTCCATAACAAGTACAAACACAAACACAGTATTTGTTCATAAATTCATGAGAACGGGTATCCCTCAATTGGCCAGCACAATCTATTTTAATATAACATAGTTTCTATTAACACGCTTTTTGATGTAACAAGGTTCAAAGACTGACCCCAAAACTGTATAGATTATATAGAAAAATGACCATAAATGGTCATTTTTCTATATAATCTATACATTTTTGTTTAAATAAAAAAAGGTTGCTTAACTAAAACCAACAACGGTCCCCAACAATAGTGCTATTATAAAGGCTGTGGTGAATGTAGCAAGGGGCAACTTTTCAAATAGTTTACAAGATGTGCCCCAAAATGTATCAATACTGACCGAGGTGAGAGTTGAGGTCAATACTGTTTTCTGGTGCATGCCACATCATATTAATTAGTTAAAGAGTCAATATTTCACTTAGTCAATATGTACCTTTCACAGAATAATTACAGACTTTTGGATGTGTCTTTAAACCGAGGTCCCGTCTCTGTATGACCTTAGCTGTTGGTGGGATGTAAAAACTCAAACACTCACTCACTCACAGAATAATTGAAATGGAAACTAGCTTTTTCAACGGTTACTTAAATCACAGTTTTCAAGTGCAGTTCAAACAGTCACACCATATGCTGTAAACATTTTAACAGTGAACTGACATAGTGGATACAATAACACTGTAACATTGTTGCCATATTCAATTTATATATTCTATTATACCATTTAACACTTCAAGTTTACTAATGATCAAAAACTGCTTTGGTCTAGACAGTTTTGTTTGTTTTGGAGTTTAAATGCCACTCAACAAACGTTAAGGACATGTCAATCCAGTAACTGACAGGCCAAATCTGTCGTTTATACTTGGCTTTAACCCATCATTATCTGGAAACCAATAAAAGGGTATAGAGCACATGCTCTCCCTCAGTATTTTTTTGCAGGTGAATTCGCTGTAAAACTAATTTGAAAACTCACTTGAGAAAAGTACCTCCAGCATTATATGATTTATGTTTTTTTCAAATGCACATGTGCAACAAACTAATAGGGCTAGAGGATTTCTTGCCTGAAGCTGTCTAAAAGTCAAGTACGGGTACTATCATAATTTTTTTACATTTGCATGACCATAAAAGTGACATCAAATGATTTACCACTGAGGGAAGGTTTCTCGGTGTTGATGAGCCTGCGTCTAACATTCCAACTGTGCTTGTTGACAGCTGTTCTTTCTCCTCCTTGGCAGTGTGGGGGATCCCTCCTTTACCGTAGGTACCCGGACCAGGGATCTCACTCTGTGGGAATAGTAAACAACAAAGAAACTCAACAAACAGCATGTCTGTAGTATGTCATATATTGTGTAAAATGTGTGAGCCAACACGTAAGAAAGTAACCTTAGCATTCTCCAATTGCACATGCTCAATTTCTTACTTCAAGGTCTACATGTCTGCAAGCAGCAAAGGCTCAGGTGGGATGCGCGTATGCGCAGTCTCACCGAGTCTTTGCTGCTTGCCTATGCGACAAGAACCTTTAGTCATGGTCTGAGCTGGCTCATAAAACTACCTATTAAATATATGTTACGTTTAAAAGACCTTGCAACAGCATTAGGGTCATACTCAGTCACTAAAAGGTGATAATGAAAGACTTTCTGCGATGAGAAAAGGTTTGCAAATTGTTGTAAGCTCTACAGTCATGACCACTGAGGGAAGGTGCCTCGATAGCTAGCTCAGTGGTAAGTGCGTTTAACTTATGACCGAAAGGTTGTAGGTTTGAATCCGGCCACCTGAAACGAGGTATGTCCTTGGGCATGACACATTATGCCACTGCCCCACTCCACCCAGGTGTACTCGTAAATGGGTAGCCGTTGTGTAAAAGTCACTGCCTCTCTCTTGTGCGAATGAGTGTTTGGGAGTGAATCAAATAAGCTTGAAGCTTTCATCACAATCAAACTAAAATAAATTAGTGAAAAAAAAGTGTCATGAGAATTCTGCCTTCAACAAGATCCCAACATGGACTACCTTAGAATCATCATCATCATGATTCATCATCATTAATGTGCAGGTACAGGGGAAACATCCATGTAAGTGGGCCCCCTTCCAGGTAGCTGGCTTGCTGCACACATGGCAATGCATATTATACTTAACTCATATTGTTCCTAATAAACCTTTAAGTTACAGTGCCACAGAAAATTCTAGGGCAGATGACAATCATGTTTTTCCTTCTCATTTTTCTGAAAAAATAATGCTCGACATTTTATAGGGATCATCTGCCCTGATTGCTATGAAAATTCAGGGTTGTTTAACTAATAGATTTTCAAAGTTGGATCCCAACAACTGCATTCTAAAGAGGTTGTGAACTTGCAGTGTACAAAATACCTGTTGTTCTTTAAATCTTGTTGCTCTCGTATTACAAATTCCCCGGGCACTTCGAGGCTTAAGGTCTGCTACTTCCAGGAAGTCTTTGATCTCATATGAACCTGGTCCAAGTTTACGTACCTGAAATTATATAGAGCTTACAAACCTGAAATCATAACAGTCAAAAGAAAAGGGTTTCAGTGTAGATCATATTTCATTCCCTTCTCCCATCACGAAAACATGTCTGTATAATTTTGAACTCCTTGACCCCACTTTTATATATAGTAAAACTGGGGTTTACAGGGGTAAACCTTATTTTTCTTATTTCTGCTCTAAAATATAGATTATGGGTACTCGTTGAACCACCTCGATGAGGTGGTTCTAACGAAATACCCACAATCAATATTTTGATCAGAAATGTTTACAATGTATTTGTATCAATTATTTGTCAATCAACCTATAATTAAAGGTCTGTGTACTGTTTAATAAACAGCGGTTAATGAAGATAAAGAATTTGCAAGTACTTTGAAGTATTTTTTCAACATTTGAATTGGTTAACCATTTCAACTCTGCAGACTGGTGGTACAGATACCTATACAAACAGTACAGATCCAGATGAGAGGGGCCGTTATGAGCTGTCTCATCTGGATCTACACTGTTTGTCACCCTGTAAATGTTTTACTAAACAACCTATTTACAAAACTGGAATGGATGTGTCCAAATTTAAAGATGGCAGAGTCCACTTCAGAAATTCAGGGATGAAAGGGTTAAATGAAACAATCTAAGCCCCTGTTCAGGACCATAAAAATAAAAAAAAAAAAATTCAAAATATTGTCTACTAGATCTAGTCATGACGAAATAGCATTTTAAGGGTTAAAACGCAAGTACCCTTTATACATGACACAGCTTAAAACTACAATATTAAAAAGGACATATTCTAATTTAAATTTCATTTCATATCATTTCAAAGCCTTCTACTGGCCGAGATAACTCACAAGTATAATCTTTCCCAAGCAGTGTCTACGTAATAACTCATAGTATAGTGGATGTTGGTTACTTTTAATTACACATATAAACATATACACATATATACAAAAATTAAATTTCTTCTTGGTCATAAGCCTTTGAAGTACCTGTAGAATAAAATTTAATTCAAAAGCACTGGTTACCATCAATGGTTTGGGAGGATTTTATTATTCATAATTAAAGCTTAACTATATTTTTATTATTTGTTCAAGATTCAGTCTTTATAAATATGAAATGAGATATATCACAAGAAAACCTGGGGCCAGTTGTTCAAATCTAAAGATGCCATTAGGTAACACATTGTTAATACTTCAATTGTTTAATACACATACAGCTAATATTTTTGCTGAACAAATGTGAGAGCTTTCATTTTTCGAGCAAAAATACCAGAGTACATGTATTAGATATTGTAATAAATTTTGCTACCCGTTACGAAAACACGCCCATACAAATACATTGTACACTTTACCGCCAAAAATCTAAAGTTTTTAGATGAAAAAATTGTGCTTTCTTTCTTATTTCTGCTTAAAATATAGATTGTGGGTTCTCATTAGAACTGCCTCGATGAGGCGGTTCTAACGAATACCCACAATCTGTATTTAAAAGCAGAAATAAGAAAAATAAGGTTTACCCCTGTAAACCCCAGTTTTACTGTATAAAAGTGGGGTTCAAGGGGTCAAAATTATATAGGATTATTTTCGTGAGGCAAGTTAAAAATTTGATTACTAACAACGCTTTGAACAACTGGCCCCCAATATACACTAAATCATGTGACCACTGACATCTCAGATCAGCTTGCACAGTCTGATCAGGGTCATTGCTGTCAGCAGGAGGCTTCTATAGATCTTAGACTTTCCATTTAACTCTAAACCATCAAACTCTTGCAGATCTCATTTTGCAGTATATGTATTTTGTGTCCCTCAATTTTTCAAAGAAAATCAGATCCGACATTTCATGTGAATAATCTGCTAATTTCATGCAAATCATCTGCTGGGGAACAATTCACATGAAATATGTAGTCTGATTTGCTCTGAAAAATAAGGGGAAAAAATTGGCTTGTCATCTGCTAGGTTTTGTTTGTTTGAATTGAGGTTTAACGTCCCCGTCAACACTGAAAAGGTCATTTTGGAGATGTTGCTTCCAATTTTGTGGGACTTTTACCCGACATTGAGATGAAATGACATCTCAAGCCCTGCCGCCAAATGAAACAAATAGGGTTTATAAGCATGGACGGGCCGACTCGCACCGCTTTGCCAGGGCAGGCTTAGATCCTCTAAGCAGTTTACCAATACTCGTGTGCGGGTCGGCTTCAGCTCTGCGTGGAAGCATATGCAGCCCATATATTTCTTCAAGCCCCGACAGGCGGGGGCCAGTCATCTGCTAGTTAATCCCCTTGAACCATTAAGGGTTAAGAAACTATTATTTTTTAAATATTTTACAGAATGCACAGACTGATCTATACCTTTTATGGTCAAAGGACTGTCATGGCAAGCTTACTTCTGACATGGCTCTAATAGTACCAAGAATAGTTCAGATCAAAAGCATTAAAATTTTATTCTGAACCAATATATTAACCCATTTAGTACTGGAAACCCCAAAAGGGTTACCTTGGCAAACAGTGCAGGCCCAGATGAGACGCAGAATATATTATTCGCCACAGAATATATTAACCCATTTAGCCGCAGAATAAATTAACCCATTTGGTACCGGAAACCCCAAAAGGGGTACCTTGGCAAAAAGTGCAGGCCAAGATGAGACGCCGCATAACGCGGCGTCTCATCAGGGGCTACACTATTTGCAGGAAGTTCAGCCATTTTTCAAATCAATTTTGAAGATACCACTACCTGTCACCCCTAAATTTAGAAATGGACTCCAGCTATATATAAGGAGGAAGATTCCATATGGTACAAAAAGGGTTAATTTGCACTATTTGTTATTTAAATGGAGAAGTTAATCCATTTGAGAACAGACCTTTCTTTATGGATTTAACCAGGTTTTTATCAATAAAAGATATACCTTACATGTATTTACCCTTTGTATTCAGACACCTCAACTCCTTCCCATACTTGTTCTAAAATTTGAACATGTACAATTTTATGACCCAGTGTTGTGTCTAAAAATAGGTGGATGAGTGGCAAACAGTGTAGACCCAGATAAGGCATCACCTTCTGTGGAACCTCATCTGGTCTGTATTGTTTGCTCAGTCTGTTTATCCAAAAAACATAGGATAAATACGATGTCAAAGCTGTTTTTGTTTGTTTGATTTGAGGTTTAACGTCCTTGTCAACACTATTTAGGTCATTTTGGAGATGTTGCTTTCAATTTTGTGGGACTTTTACCCAACATTGAGATGAAATGACATCTCAATCCCTGCCGCCCAATGAAACCAATGGAGTTTATATACATGTACATGGATGGTCCGACTCGCACCACTTTGCCTGGGCAGGCTTAGACCTAAGCTATTTACCAGTACTCGTGTGCTGCCAGTTTCAGCTCTGCATGGAAGCATCGTGGAGCCCAATCTATTTCTCCAAGCCCCGATGGGCGGGGGCCATAACAAAGCTGTACACAGCAAATAAACATGTGCAAGAATTACCCTGAAATAGGGGCACCTTAAACTAAATAAATATTCTTAGACATTTTGGAGTGGGGTTTGAAAGAATTTGTTCTTAAGGAGAAAATTCTTTCCATTACAAGAGAAGAACCATGCTGATAAAAGAGTTGCCTCCCCTGAAGGTGTATCAATTTCTTCTAAGCGTAATTACAGAGCGTTTTGAGCCATGTTACGAGAAAACCCGTCTTTCGATTCCCTGACCAGTAACAATACATATCCACCTTTACAGCTATTCAGTATGTTAGGCTTTACAAATAGCCTTGGAGTTCGAAGAACTCGCATGGCCAACAAAGGCTCAGATCAGACTGCACAGATGTGCAGTCTGATCTGATCTGAGCATTATCTGGCTGCATACATTTTGAAACAGGTTTCCTGTAGCACACAGTATCTGATATTGATCAAAACAAATTGGAAAGTAATCAGAGTCCTAGGAGCTTCTGTGCAATTGATTCAAATTTAATCATTAAATGGCTATAAAAGTAAGATGAAGTAGATGGGTTCCTAGGCAATTTCAATTTGTTTATGCAATTATACTCAGTTCACAATAGGTAGGGCAGGATCAATATGAAAATTTAATGTTTCAGGTCTTGGATCCAAAATAATTTGACTGTGACATACATTTAGCATAAACTAAAGAGATTTCAGCAGTTAGAAGAAACTTGGATGTTTCTTAAAAAGTATACTGGTATATAGTTTAACATTTTTAATTACTTTTACTTTCACACTTTACACCATCCTTGTCTGCCAGGCCTGTGATTATTTTGGCTTGACTATTTGACTACCGATACATGTGCACAAAAGATGATGTCCAAGTGACTACCACTGACCAATCAACTAAAACTGGCACAAATTAGGCTAAAGGTTTTGTTTACTTAACTCTTGCATCCGATAGCTCTGGAGAGGTCCAGTTACAATATACAGGGTGTCAGGATTATTTAATTGTTGTAACCTTACTCTAAGCAAACAGTGAAGGTCTTGATCAGATGTTGTATTTTGTGGTGTCTGATCAGCATTTTCACTGTTTGCAAAGGTCCCAATTTTGGGATGCTAGGCATACATGGTTAAACCCATTGTATACTAGTCTATGTTGGACAAGTCCATTTGTCATAGGTGTCAGGCCTATTTTTTCATTTTTATTCAATTTTTGACGGAAAATTCTGTTAGCAAATAGTGCAGGCCCTGATCGAATGCCACATTCTGCGGCGCCTGATCTGGGCCTGCACTGTTTGTCAAGGTACCCCTTTAGGGGTTTCCCACAGGCAATGGGTTAATAAGCAGCACAATTAATGTAAAATGAGCCCGAAGTACCAGATTGTGTGTTTCAATATTAACCCTTTTTGTATAAAATGGAATCTTCCTCCTTATAGATAGCAGGAGTTCATTTCAAAATTTAGGGGTGTCAGGTCGTGGTTTCTTCAAAATCAATTTGGAAAATGGCTAAACTTTTTGCAAACAGTGTGGGCCCTGATCATTCTGCGGCGTCTGATCTGGGCCTGCAGTGTTTGCCATGGTACCCGTTTGGGGGTTAAAGTCAGAGTTATGGCTGTCTTTCTAACGTACACTCAGAGATACTGTAAAAATCTTAATAATTCAGACACCTTGAGTATTTGCTGCAATTCTCCTAAAATTCTAACAAATCTGATCTGGGTCTGCACTGTTTGCTTAGGCCTGTCTGTCACAATAGTTGTGGATCATTATGGTAATCAGCCCATCAGTGCTGATAGTGCTTTGATTTCATATACTGCAGCAGTAAATGCTCCAATTACAGACTTCAGGCAGACAACATGTTAAAGAGTAACAACATACAACTGCATTTGAGCAGACCTAAAAGAATGTATATACATGTAATTAAGAATACCAACCAGCATTTTCTTAAGTTCCCACTGGTCTTTATGAAGCAGGTGAGGTAGTGCTGCCATTCTCTCTACCTCATAAGCCCTCGCCCATCCTGGCCCTGACGCCCTCTCGTCAACGGTCTTCCTGTTGAATCCTCCAACATCTACATAGTATGACCCTGGGCCCATGCGACGGTTCTGCAAGATTAGATACATGTACAGAGGATTTTACACAAGTTGTCAACTTGTCTTTACATATGAAATGAAACAAGCCTCTGGCAAGTTTCATAAATTTCATATAAAATGACCATGAGTGTAAGATTCTGTTTATCATATAACAATTATAAATCAGATTTTACTGCCAAAGAAATCCAAAAGAATTTCAATTGAAAACAAAGGTTTGTCATGGACAGTCATAACATTACAAGCCAGATCTATACCATGTGCTATTACACATCCATTACCCTCAAAATATGTTATATCTAGGATATTTTGTTTGTTTGCTTTGAGGTTTTATGTCCCCGTCAACATTATACAGGTCATTTTGGAGATGTTGCTTCCAATTTTGTGGGACTTTTACCCAACACTGAGATGAAATGACATCTAAAGGCCTGCCACCCCATGAAACCAATAGGGTTTATAAGCATGGACGGTCCTACTCGCACCACTTTGCCTGGGCAAGCTTAGATCCACTAAGCAGTTTACCAGTACTTGTGTGCAGTTGGTTTCAGCTCTGCGTGGAAGCATCATGCAGCCCAAATATTTCTTTAAGCCCCAATGGGCGGGGGCGATCCTAGGATATTGCATGTGTGGTCATTACACATATATAGGATATTGCACTGGTGGTCACAGAATATGCAATTTAGAAAATGAGCCTTCAGTGATTTTCATAAATTTCACGTGAAAAGACTAATGGTGTGAGATCTTTTTTTAATCATTTGACCATTTTTCTATATATGTATGTTCGGTGAAGAAAATTGGATCTACAGAAAAAACATGTATATAGTTCACTGTCATGAATGACGTGATAAGACTTCACAACATTGCTCAGTGTTTTGTTTCTTTGTTTGTTTGATTCGAGGTTTAATGTCCCCTTCAACACTGTATAGGTCATTTTGGAGATGTTCCTTCCAATTTTTTGGGACTTATACCCGACACTGAAATGAAATGACATCTCAAGCCCTGCCGCCCGATGAAACCTATAGGGCTTATATGCATGGATGGGCCAACCCGGGGGACTTTGCCTGGGCAGGCTTATACCTTAACGGTTTACCAGTACTCATGTGCGGTCCATTTTGAGTCTGCATGGAAGCACCATGCAGCCCAATCTTTTTCTCCCAGCCCCAATGGGCAGGGGCCTCACACAAATGCATAGTAACTGAAATATTAGTGTTATCTTTCAGCACTGCTTCAATTTCAATAGACTACAACATCTTGCTGGCACCCGCCTATCAGGGCTTGAAGAAATAGATGGGCTGCATGCTACTTCGAAGCAGAGCTGAAACCGACCCCACACGAGTACTGGTAAACCGCTTCGAGGATCTAAGCCTACCCAGGCAAAGTGGTGGGAGTCGGAACATCCATGCATATAAACCACTCTGGTTTCATTGGGCGAGAGGGCTTGAGATGTCATTTCGTCTCAATGACGGGTAAAAAGTCCCACAAAATTGGAAGCAACGTCTCCAAAATGACCTATACAGTGTTAATAGGGACGGTAAACCTCAAATCAATCAATCAATCAATCAATCAAACAACATCTTGCCCTCTTAATTAGCATTAAATATACCTTTCAAAAAAGTATTGGTTTGCACTCATTAAAGCATGTGCGATTATTACAGTAAATAATAATAATTTATACACAATCAATACCAAATAGCTTGTAAATTTTATTAACTTGATTGTCAGTTTCACATTTCGAATTCTGATACAAATAAAATTTTAAATCTAAAGGAACATTTAACTAATATACAATGACAAACTACTAAACATGATATAAAGCAAGTACCTTAATATACATACATACAATCAATTACATATAAAAATTACTCTAACAACATATTTGGCTCATTCTTTTGGGGACTGCGCTCTAAGTCTGGCACTACATGTAGCAAGAGCAAATTTGCAAGCCTAGGAACTAGGCTATAGTAAATTTACAAGCCTAGGAACTAGGCTATTTCGGACATAAATGATCATGAACATGTAAGCCAAGTAGACCTTGACTTGCACACCTGGAGACAGGTGCAGAAACCCCGCAACAGGGCTACAATTAATGTCTGCCTGGAACAGGCAGAGAACTTAAGATTCACCTGGAACAGGTGAAAGAATAAATTTTTTCGGCAAGCCTAGGAACTAGGCAAAACAGACACCAAAATATTTGCCTGGAACAGGCGTAGAAATTATTTTTGTGGGGAAATAAAGGCCAACGTTTAAGTTTTTATGCAAGTCTAGGAACTAGGCTGAACAGACATCAAAATGTCCACCTGGAACAAGTGAAAATTGAGGTTCACCTGGAACAGGTGAAAGATGAATGATTTGAGTTTTTATGCAAGCCTAGGATCTAGGCAGAACAGACATCAAAATGTCCACCTGGAACAGGTGGAAAATGAGGTTCACCTGGAACAGGTGAAAGATAAAAGTTTTTTTTTTTTTTTTTTTTTTCTGCAAGCCTAGGATCTAGGCAGAACAGACATCAAAATGTCCCCCTGGAACAGGCGTAAAATGAGGTTCACCTGGAACAGGTGAAAGTATTAAGATTTTATGCAAGCCTAGGAACTAGGCAGAACAGACATCAATAGGTCCACCTGGAACAGATGGAAAATGAGGTTCACCTGGAACAGGTGAAAGATAAAAGTTTTTATGCAAGCCTAGGAACTAGGCAGAACAGACATCAATAGGTCCACCTGGAACAGATGGAAAATGAGGTTCACCTGGAACAGGTGAAAGTATTAAGTTTTTATGCAAGCCTAGGAACTAGGCAGAACAGACATCAATATGTCCACCTGGAACAGGTGGAAAATGAGGTTCACCTGGAACAGGTGAAAGATAAAAGTTTTTATGCCAGCCTAGGAACTAGGTAGAACAGACATCAAAATGTCCACCTGGAACAGGCGGAAAATGAGGTTCACCTGGAACAGGTGAGAGTATTATGTTTTTATGCAAGCCTAGGAACTAGGCAGAACAGACATCAAATGTCCACCTGGAACAGGCGGAAAATGAGGTTCACCTGGAACAGGTGAGAGTATTAAGTTTTTATGCAAGCCTAGGAACTAGGCAGAACAGACATCAAATGTCCATCTGGAACAGGCAGAAAATGAGGTTCACCTGGAACAGGTGAGAGTATTGAGTTTTTATGCAAGCCTAGGAACTAGGCAGAACAGTCATCAAATCTCCACCTGGAACAGGCGGAAAATGGGGTTCGCCTGGAACAGGTGAAAAATTAAGTTTTATGCAAACCTAGGAACTAGGCCGAACAGACATCAAAATGTCCACCTGGAACAGGTGGAAATGGGGTTCACCTGAAAAATTTGAAAGAATGAAATTTTAGGCAAGCCTATGAACTAGACAGGACAGGCAACAAATAACCACATTGTACAGGTGGAAAGTGAGGTTTCCCTGGAACAGCTGAAAGATTAATGTTTATTAAACAAGCCTAGGAACTAGGCAGAACAGACAAAATGTGCATATGGAACAGGTGGAAAAATGAGGGTCACCTGGAACAGGTGAAATATGGTTCATGCTATAAGCTTTATAATATATAGTTGTTTGGTAAGTCATTTGCCAGTTATAGAGAAACACAGTCCCATTGATGACAAGAGTTCAAAATTTACATATAAACATTTTCCAGAGTACTGCATGTCTTCTTGCTGTTGATCACCAATGATCCAGCATATAATGTGAAGTTCCTTAGTTCCCTCTTAGACCTAGGTGGAGTTAAGGGGAGGAAGGCGGGTTAAGCAAAAGCAAGGAACTCTTATCTTAATCACTGCAAAGTCACAACTGTCCCTAGTATCTAGATGATTTGCCTTCTCCTCCTTAAATTTATCTCATTGGTCAGTTTACTTTAGACTTTCGCCAATAATCATTCAGTATATCTGCTTATTCACTAGGTCAGCTGCACCCTGTAATCTTATAATTACATAATTCCAACTGAGAACTTCTTTCAGTAGCATCATCAAACAAGATGAGTCAATATACACACTGTCTGGCTCTTAATCCTCAGTTATTTGACAGGTACTGGCACTCATTGATCTGACCACAGGTACTGGCCAGGTCAAGAGAAAACTTAATGGTTCCAAAGATAGATATTAATATTGTGTATAAACCACATTTATTCTAAATTGCAATTTTATACACAATCAATACCAAATAGCTTGTAAATTTTATTAACTTGATTGTCAGTTTCACATTTCGAATTCTGATACAAATAAAATTTTAAATCTAAAGGAACATTTAACTAATATACAATGACAAACTACTAAACATGATATAAAGCAAGTACCTTAATATACATACATACAATCAATTACATATAAAAATTACTCTAACAACATATTTGGCTCATTCTTTTGGGGACTGCGCTCTAAGTCTGGCACTACATGTAGCAAGAGCAAATTTGCAAGCCTAGGAACTAGGCTATAGTAAATTTACAAGCCTAGGAACTAGGCTATTTCGGACATAAATGATCATGAACATGTAAGCCAAGTAGACCTTGACTTGCACACCTGGAGACAGTTGCAGAAACCCCGCAACAGGGCTACAATTAATGTCTGCCTGGAACAGGCAGAGAACTTAAGATTCACCTGGAACAGGTGAAAGAATAAATTTTTTCGGCAAGCCTAGGAACTAGGCAAAACAGACACCAAAATATTTGCCTGGAACAGGCGTAGAAATTATTTTTGTGGGGAAATAAAGGCCAAACGAATTTGATCATTGATCAAATGAGGCCCCCAAAAATAAGAGCCAAGTATTGGTAATTTATTGAAAAGTGAGGTACTATGAGATTCACTCAATTCACACTTAATGTCTTTTATGTATGAATTAACGTGGACAAGTAGCTGACTATCACACAAAACTACCGAAAGCATTTTATGCACTTAGCAACAGATGGAAGTGACAATACCGGAAAACACATGATCACAGTTTCACATATTCAGCATAATGTACATTTTTATAAGTCCGTAAATTTCAGTATGTGGTCGACTCGCCCAGGAAAAACAGAGATAAAATTTGTTAAAAAACTCTGAAACCTGTACCCGTTTGTCAGTGTCTTACCACAGAATGTTGGGCCACATTCTTACAATTATTGAACATCAAATATGAATATACTGAACATTATTGGCAGCTTATAATACCGCAATGTGACGCAATGTTTTAACTTCTTGTCATTGTTTCAGTAGAATATGCTAATTTCAATATTTACAATCTAACAAGTATTCAAGAAGTGCTAAACGGCACTGTCATCCTGTCATGTGATTACTGGAAACTGACCAAATCTGTGCAAAACTCTGTCTGAACCGAGCTCTCAAATCATACAAAATACCTATCCTATGACTTGTATCCATAATCTGCAAGGACATACATTCTCCACCGGGTGGGCTGTGGGAGAAATATATATTCTGTCTTGGCTTGCAATAGAGCCTTGTCTGACACCAGATTAATGTACATAATTGTGATCCATAATTGCTTGTCTACTTGTAATTGGCATCACCACTTATTATTAATGTCACTTTTTAGTGGTTTACTTTTCATGTGGATTTCCAATTCTGTAGAAGTCTATAATATTTATTCCTCGTGTTGGACACCCAAATCATCTGCTTACCGCCATATCCGTCAAGACTGGAACTACCAGGATTGCACCATTCTGAAACTGACACAAATGATCATAAATATAGTACCAAGTCTACTACTGCCACTTTTTGGCACTATAACTGACCCCTGAGGTAGTTCTTAAATAAAAATTGCCGAATGAGAACAGAACTGAGGATGAAAAAATGCCAGGTGTTTACATGTATATCATGCCTGGTACAAACTATGCTAGCAAAATATATATAAAAATAAGAGGAAGTTTACAACATCCTGAAATAATCTGTTATATAATCTGGACATGTTTTTGCTGTTTAAATGAATAAAAATAATAATGCATTGTCTCCAAAGGTAGTCTGATCATTTTTTGAACTGGAGATGTCTCACTCTGTGGAGACATAGTTGTGCAGTCTGATAATCTTACGCTCTCAAAATCAGAGCCATGCAATATGATTGTCTTAAACTGTTCGAATTGGAGACTATGGCATGCAGTCTGATCATCTTGCGCTGTCAGAATTGAGAAACAACCTTTCAGCTTGATCCACTTCGACAGTTAGAATAGGAAACATTAAAATTATAGGCATGAATCAGAATTGTTACTGGTTACACGTCAAATGACATTCATACACCAGGAATGTCTTTCACTGGTAAAGATGAAGAGCGGCTATGTAATCTGGTTGTTTATATGGTAAATTGCGACTCAGCCCGGCTGAATGGAGTTGCTCAACAGCTGGCTGATGTGAATTATAATGATAATTGTTTTTATTGTCATCTTCTTCTCTTCTCTTTTTTATGTACAAAGTCATAATCTGGGGAATCTTGAACAATCTTGATTTCTCTTTTTAAATTGGAGGTAGACGTACACAGCCAGAAGTGTAACGATGTACGATAGTATTTGTTGGTGTTTATTAAAGTTCCTTTAGGTTCATAAAGTTCCTTTAAGTTCAAATAGACTGTGAACAGCGGACCTCCGCCTGATAGGAGAATGACTGACTGATGATGAATGGGATGATTCCAAGTGATAGGACGGTGCCAGAGCACCTATGAGCCCTATGGACGAATACAACGCATCTTACGAAAAGACCCCTGATTAAGGGATGAAGACAGGCTTGAAAATAGAAGCAAAACTGAGGCATTTATGAGACACAGACATATTCAAGCTAACCCCAGATGATGTTCATGAATTTAACTATATATCAATAAAGGCCAGACCTAGCCCTGAGGGGAGGCATGTCATATCAGTCTCAAGTCACACTGAAGGAAAGAATAGGATGCGCATGATGCTTGTCGCAGCACACATGATATGGGATACAAGGCATTTGTACATTAGAGTACTGGGAGAAATACCACTGATCTTCCATTGCAGAATTTGATGTTGATTTATTTCACCATGGTATGGGAGCATAAAATTGCCTGTCAATTGTCTAGAATTCTATATATGAACTGCTTGGTAAAGACGCATTTTATTGATGAATAACAAGTAAGTGTATATACTGTACTATCATTCTCACAGAGGGAGAATAATGAATCGCTGTTGAAATGTGCGTGCAATACAGCTATCCTCAATAATGAGAATATTCCAGCTTTGACTCCCTATAATACGGTTGAAAATGACTGATTGTTCGGAGATAATGAACCAGTCCACACTTACTTCAGATCATATCAAGCTGACCAGTAATTTTTTGGGGCAGACTGTGATGTCAAGCGCTTACAGTATACTGTACCTTTCTAACCATATACAGTGACATATGTCATTCTTGAATCTGCCGAATGGAGAGAATATTAGACCATTGCTAGTGATCAAGATAAGCTGTGATTCACTGTAAACTGATGCAGCCACCCTCTGAGAATGCATGATAATCTTATCTTGAATTAGCAGATTTGAGTACATGTGGAAAGCAATGAAAAATACTTATCTTTGGCTTCTGTAACAGTTTCATGGCAACTTCTTTCCTGACGCACTCAGTTTGTCTGGAGGTGAGTTATCTCCGACTTCGCTTCCTGACCCAACTATGTTGTACTAATATGAGAAAGGAACCTTGCTTCAGGAACAACACACACTTCTCCCTCGGCACATTGTATTTCTTAAAGTATCGTCAGCTCTCAAACAAATGTTTTAAAGTTGTTTTTTTTTGTTTTTTTTTTTTTAAGGTCAGTTAAAATGTATCCTACTCATATTCCTATGTAGAAATCCAGTGAGATATATCAGTGCAGTCTTTTTCAGTGTTAGTAATTTTTAATTATTAGAATAACATTAGTCACACAACAGAAGGGATAAAATATTAAGCAAAAGCAAGGAACTCTTATCTTAATCACTGCAAAGTCACAACTGTCCCTAGTATCTAGATGATTTGCCTTCTCCTCCTTAAATTTATCTCATTGGTCAGTTTACTTTAGACTTTCGCCAATAATCATTCAGTATATCTGCTTATTCACTAGGTCAGCTGCACCCTGTAATCTTATAATTACATAATTCCAACTGAGAACTTCTTTCAGTAGCATCATCAAACAAGATGAGTCAATATACACACTGTCTGGCTCTTAATCCTCAGTTATTTGACAGGTACTGGCACTCATTGATCTGACCACAGGTACTGGCCAGGTCAAGAGAAAACTTAATGGTTCCAAAGATAGATATTAATATTGTGTATAAACCACATTTATTCTAAATTGCAATTATAATAATAATCTCTTTATTTTCAGAGGATAACATATTTAGTACAATTACTAATCTAACATATGGTCCTCTATCTAAAACATAACCTAATATATACATATATATACAATCAACAAATATCACATTGGTCCAGGAATACTAAACTTATAAAATGACATTTTTTATTAACAAATATAAGTTGAATTAGTTTAGCGTTTTCCATTAAGAACATTTGATAAAATTAAGATTGTAATATTGAAATTTTAAGAGCAATTTGAGCAAACCTCAGTCATTAAAATCAACTGGAGTTGATGTAAAGTACTTCTGTTGTGGTAAAATACCATTATAACATAACGCGGTAGAGACGCGCGTTATAGAAATATGTATGAGAATCGCACTGGAAATGGAGGAGGGGCGCGTGGCGAAAACCGATGTCCAAACAGCACGCCCCGTACACCCATACCAGTTTGATAATCCTTAAGAATTAAGAACATGTAAAATGTAACATTTAGTAAAATTAAGCTAAATAATTATACTATTAAGATTGTAATATTGAAATTTTACGAGCAATCCGAGCAAACCACTGACATTAAAAGCAACTGGAGTTTATGTAAAGTACTTCTGTTGTGGTAAAATACCATTATTTATAACATAACGCGGTAGAGACGCGCGTTATAGAAATGTATACAGGAATCGCACTGGAAATGGGGGAGGGGCGCGTGGCGGAAACCAATGTCCAAACAGCACGCCCCGTACACCCATACCAGTTTGATAGTCCTATAATATCACTAATATTGGATTTATAAATTAAACAGTACCTTTAGTATGATAGATTGAATAAAATCACTTGCGTATTTCAGATGACACTAAGACGTCATGCAGGATTCAAGAATGACAGCCATGATTAAGACCTTATTATGGTGTTCATAATAACATATTAATTTTGGATGAGTTTTCGAAAAGCTAGAGGCGTCTGTCAGCAACCTCTTACTGGAAAGAGTCCCGCAAAGGTCGCTTGGCAAACGTCCTGAGCCGCTCATTGTTTGTACACATAATACACAATCTATTTAAAGGGACCACCCGTCCGGACATATCTATGTATTAAGTAATTTCAGTGTGAAGATATGACTTAATTCTAGTTTTGAAGCTACATAGGGATGGTGATTGTCGGATGTCGTTTGGTAGTGAGTTCCACAACTTAGCTCCGGCTACGGAAAATGCATTGTCATAGTACCTTGTTCGTGAGTAAGGGACGTTAAGTAAATCATTTTCTACAGATCGTAGTTTGCGATCATGAGTTTCGGATACTTTTATAAACCGCTCTGAGAGATAATCAGGAGCTAGATAATTTAGCGTTTTATACATTAGGATATACTCGTGATATTGAACGCGCTTATAAAACGGTAGCCAATTTAGCTCTCTAAACATAGTTTCTGATGGGGTCATGATGTCGGCTTTCAATACAATACGTGCTGCCCGCTTTTGGAGTTTCAGCAGTCTGTTTATACTAGTAGCTGAGCAGTGTCCCCATACCATACACCCGAAGTCAAATATTGGTAAAATGTAAGACTTATAATATTGCTTAAGGCCTTGTTTATCGATGTACTTAGATAGAAGCTTCATAAGCGTGATCTTTTTGGTTATATTCTGACTTACCCTATTAATCTGTGATTCCCAATTTAGCGTGTTATCAATCGTTATTCCTAGTAGTTTTTGAGTATCGACGTTTTTGATGAGCTCATTATCAATATATATCTGCAATGCTTCGCTATTAGCTAATTTATTGCGGCTACCAATTAGCATAACTGATGTTTTGCCTATACACTGTGTGGGAGCGTACAGTACACTTAACCCGGATGTTCCGATCTGTATAGTGGACAGATCCTTGTTCCGATATGTCGGGTATGTTACAGAATGTTTATTTTTGTGTTTTGAAATTATTAATCATTAGCATTTCAACTTCATAGCAGTAGTTCGGGAAGCATAACTAAAAAGTCTTTTCGACATGCTACCTTGATTTTCTGTTTATTGCTATGATTTCGTTTATTTTCACATTTGTTTCTAGAAAATCATTATCCTACTTTCGATTTCAAACGCTGCACCGGTACAATTTAATCAAGCTTTGCCACCAACCTTATATGAAACGACTGCTGATGCATTTTAACTATTTTATGATGTATTTCGGGTCAGCTTTTATTAATATTACTAAACATCTTGCCATATAAGGGCAATTATTTTCAAAGAAAACGACAGAGGGGTCAAAAACTGGTTTGTATCGCATGTCGCAAAACTGATTTCTCAGCACTGTATGTCGTGTTCCGATCATACTATATTGTGTGTCCTGATAATACTATAGAGCGATTTCGACATATTCGTAGGATAACATTTAAATACGTTAGCTATTTTGTTTCTGAAATGTGGAAACTTGGCATATACACACTTTCCTTCTTCTCAGGAACCAAACGGCGACGGACCTTGAAACTTGGTATGCAGCATCGGGGACTCGGGCCCTACCAACTTTATTCAAATGATGACCTTTGGTTGACCTTGGCCTGTTTTACGTCAAGGTAAAATTTGGTCACTTAGACATTTGTATGGAAAAAGGGCAAAACAGTGTATTTTTCTGTGGCATCAGAAATGATATTTGTAATCAACTGAATGGAAGTTTATCAATTCCAACGGTAAAGGTCATTTACTGACCATTATCCTGGAAGGCTCAGATTCAGTAATTTTATCTTCTTCTCAACTTAAACTGCTGGGTAGTTTGAAATCAAATTACATGTGGGGCCTCTATGGGAAGTGGGAACGAAAGTAAGGACTGGTTCACATGACCAAAATGGCCGCCATACCCATATATGGTAAAAACTTTAAAAATCTTCTTCTCAGGAACCAAATTGCCGACGACTTTAAAACCTAGTATGCGGCATCGGGGACTCTGGCTCTACTTAATTTGTTCAAATGATGACCTTCGATTGACCTTGACCTGTTTTACATCAAGGTCAAATTAGGTCACGTTGGCATTTATATGGAAAAAGGGCAAAACAGTGGTTTTTCTGATGGCATGGTAGCCTGTGGCATCAGAAATGATATTTGCAATCAGTTGAATAGAGGTTTATCAATTCCAAAGGTCAAGGTCATTTACTGACCTTTGTCCTGGAAGGCTCAGATTCAGTATTGTTATCTTCTTCTCAACTTAAACTGCTGGGTAGTTTGAAACCAAATTACATGTGGAGCCTCAATGGGAAGGGGGAACGAATGTTTGTTCGTAAGGACTGGGTCACATAATCAAAATGGCCGCCATTCCCATATATGGTAAAAACCTTTAAAAATCTTCTTGTCAGGAATCAAACAGCCGATGACCTTGAAACGTGGTATGCAGCATTGGGGACTTGGGCCCTACTAAGTTTGTTCAAATCATGACCTTTGGTTGACCTTAACCTGTTTTACGCCAAGGTCAAATATGGTCACTTAGACATTTGCATGGAAAAAAGGCAAAACAGTGGATTTTTCTGATTGCATGGTAGCTAGTGGCATCAGAAATGATGTTTGCACTCAGCTGAATGGAATTTTGTCAGTTCCGAAGGTCAAGGTCATTTACTGACCTTTGTCCGGGAAGGCATAGATTGAGTATTTTTATCTTCTTCTCAACTTAAACTGCTGGGTCGATTGAATCCAAATTACATGTGGAGCCTCTGTGGGAAGGGGAAACGAAAGTTTGTTCGTGCCGACTGGGTCACATGACCAATATGGCCACCATGCCCATATATGGTAAAAACCTTAAAAATCTTCTTCTCAAGAACCGAACGGACGATGTTCTTGAAACTTGGTATGCAGCATCGGGGACTCGGTCCTACCAAGTTTGTTCTAATGATGACCTTTGGTTTAATTTGACCAGTTTTGTGTCAAGGTCAAATATGGTCACTTAGACATTTGTATGGAAAAAAGTCAAAACAGTGGATGTTTCTGATTGCATGGTAGCTAGTGGCATCAGAAATGATATTTGCACTCAGCTGAATGGTATTGTGTCAGTTCCGAAGGTAAAGGTCATTTACTGACCCTTGTCCGGGAAGGCTCAGATTGAGTATTTTTTATCTTCTTCTCAACTTAAACTGCTGGGTCGATTGAATCCAAATTACATGTGGAGCCTCTATGGGAAGGGGGAATGAAAGTTTGTTCGTAAGGACTGGTCACATGACCAATATGGCTGCCATGCCCATATATGGCAAAAAACCTTTAAAGGAACCAAATTGCCGATGACCTTGAAACTTGGTATGCTGCATTGGGGACTCGGACCCTACCAATTTTCTTCAAATGATGACCTTTGGTTGACCTTGTTTTTTCGTTACGGTCAAATGTGGTGACATAGACAATTGTATGGAAAATTGGCAAGACAGTGGATTTTACTGATTGCATGGTGGCCTTTTGTTGTCACATGACCAAGATGGTCACCATGCCTGTATACCTCTGGTGAGCGTAGTGGCCCATGGGCCTCTTGTTCACTTTTTACTTTTTTCACACTGTTCAGACTGGGCAGATGCTCAGACTGAGATTAGTCTTTGCTGGACGCATAGATGAGTTTTTGTTTTGTTATGCGCAAGTTGAAATAGTCCAATTTTTTTCTTCTTTCAATCATTTCAGACGTGATGAATTAGTCGTTCGTGGTGGACCCGGTTGTGGTTCTTTGGCATGACACACTGTTTCAACCTTGTCAAAAACTGTGCCAAATACCATCAATATATCTCACAGGGTATCCAAGTTATGGTCATCACAAGATTATATTGTTTGGGGAAATAACTAAAAAAAATAAATAAAAGGTGCACCCAGAGTCATGATTTTCACACATGAAACACCTGCCTAGCCTCACGTACAACTATACCAAGTCCCATCATTATGTCTCAGAGTATATGATTTTATTAGAAGGAGATATAACCCAAATACCATCGCACTAGAGTTGTGGTTCCTGCGCATGACATGCTGTCTCAATCTTGCCAAGTATTATCCACATATCTCAAAGGGTTTCTGAGCTAGGGCCCACAAGATTTTGTCAGGGGGGTAACTCACAAACCAGTGCACCAAGAGTCGTGGTACTTGCCCGTGACAGGCTTGCTTAACTCGAACAATCAACATCACTCGAAGACTGTTGAAGATACGGCGATCAAAAGATAGTCATACAATTTTATTAGAGGGGGAGATAACCCAAATACAAGTATAACCATGACACCCAGAGTTGTGGGCCTTGTGAATGACATGCTGTCTCAACCTTGTGAACAAACATGCCAAGTATCATCAATATACCTCAAAGGGTTTCGGAGTTATGGCCATCACAATGTTATTTTGTCAGGGAAGGTAACTCAAAACCAGTACACCAAGAGTCGCGGTTCTTGCATATGACACGTCTGTTTAACCTCATGTACAACTGTACCAAGTACTATCAACATGTCTCGAAGAATATTGGAGATATGGAGCTCAAAAGATAGTCATCCTATTTTTATTGGAATGGGGATAATTGAAATGCCATGGCACCAAGAGCTGCGGTTCTTGCACATGTCACGCCTGCTTAACCTAATGTACAACTGTACCAAGTTCTATCAACATGTCTCCAAGAGTATGGGAGATATGGCGATCACAAGATAGTTATTCTATCTTATTGGAAGAGAGATAATTCAAATGCCATGGCACCAAGAGTTGTGGCTCTTGCGCTTGACATGCTGCTTCAACCTTGTGAACAATTGTGCCAAGTTTCATCAGTATATCACTAAGGGTATTTGATTTATGGCGATCACAAGATAACAATTCTATTTTTTGAAAGAGGAGATAACTCAAATGGCATGGCACGAAGAGATTTGGTTCTAGCGCATGACATGCTGCTTCAACCTTGTGAACAATTGTACAAAGTTTAATCAATATATCTCGAAGGGTATTGAAGTTATGGCGATCACAAGATAGTCATTCTATTTTTTTCGAAGGGGAGATAACTAAAAAAACCATGGCACCAAGGGTTGTTGTTTTTGCCCATGACATGCCGTCTCAACATTGTTTACAATTTTGTTAAGTATCATCAATATATCTCGAAGGATATTGGAGTTATAGAGATCACAAGATAGTCATTCTATTTTATTGGAAGAGGAGATAACTGAAATACCATGATACACAGGATTGTGGTTCTTGCGCAAGACACGCCGTCTCAACATTGTTTACCATTGTGCCAAGTATCATCAATATACGGACGACCGGACGCCAAGCCGATCGCTATATCCCCCGAGTCTAATCGGTCGGGGGATGAAAAGGAAATTTTCTTTCACAGACTGGTCCACAGCTCTTCATTTCTTTGTATAAATTTACATGTATATGTCTTGAACAAATAGTCCGTAACTAATCGTATTGCATTTCTGTGCAGTCTGATCAGAGTATTTGCTATGCGTCCTGTGGATGAAGAGAGAGCGTGACGATGCGACTCATTTTGTTAAATATTTCGCACCCGAAGACAGTCCTCGAAGGCTGGCTCATTTGGCCGAGTGGTTAAGACCTCTAGTCTGTAGTGCTCAAAAGGTTCAATGGCATGCAGCACACACCACATGCAATTTCTCCAAGATTTCGGGAATTTATAGGTAAATAATATTTTTACGTAGGATTGCTATTGTTTAAGCATTACCATCGTATTGCATAGACAAATATTGCAATGTACTTTTGAATAGCTTACACACATTAAAAGCGACATCCCATACAGTCAAAACAAAGTAT
Organism: Lucinisca nassula; assembly: GCA_963580285.1. Lineage (NCBI taxonomy): Eukaryota > Metazoa > Mollusca > Bivalvia > Lucinida > Lucinidae > Lucinisca > Lucinisca nassula. Next base: position 82,565,685 of record OY757014.1, on the reverse strand, counting down.
CTTAGACAAGTTATACAGTAAATATGAGACATACCATACAGTCAGAAATTTTTTGGGATGGTCAGTCTTGCTCTTCGTGTGATTTCGTATGGAATTCTAGAGGCACTTATTTTTAGTATAACTCATTATAGATTATTAATCTATCTTAAAACTGTCTTAAAAGATATTTTTCTTTCGATTAAAGCTCTCAATTGGTCGATTTTCTGGTCACAGGTAAGGTGTGATTCTTACAAACACTAGTGATTTGCAGCTGAAAAATAGATTAAAAGCATAGAAAACGACATCTTGCCGTGCCCAAAGATGGTCAGTATGGAAAACAAAATAATTAAAACACACTTACCAAGTTGTTTATGTCCAAAAAAAATAAATATACAAATAAAGAAGACAGACCACGCACATACACCTTCAAGGTCATAACAAAAGACAAGGATCTGTCCACTATACAGATCGGAACATCCGGGTTAAGTGTACTGTACGCTCCCACCCAGTGTATATGCACAAACATTTTATGCAATACGCACCAATGTTTGAAGTCTTGGGCACCTAATTGGAGCTTATTTTCTACAGCAGTTGTTGTTTTACTTGATGTATGCATAGTGGCATCATCTGCATATAAGTCCAGAATGACTATATTTCTACTCATGACATGTTCATTACATGCACTTGTTAACTTCATGAGAATTTCAACCATTTTGAAACCAAATGGAATCTTCCTCCTTATATATAGCAGGAGTCCATTCCAAAAGTTAGGGGTGTCAAGTTGTGTTTTGATCAAAATCTATTTGGAAAATGACTGAAATTCTAGCAAACATTGGAGGCCCTGATCAGACACCACATTATTCTGATACTAAATGGGTTAAAGCATGTGCGATTATTACAGTCAATACAGAATGAATATTTCTACTCATGACATATTCATTATATATAGCAGGAGTCCATTCCAAAATTTAGGGGTGTCAAGTTGCGTTTTGATCAAAATCTATTTGGAAAATGACTGAAATTCTAGCAAACAGTGGAGGCCCTGATCAGACACCACATTATTCTGATACTAAATGGGTTAAAGCATGTGCGATTATGAATGAATATTTCTACTCATGACATGTTCATTACATGCACTTGTTAACTTCATGAGAATTTTAATAACACTTTGCAATCAAAAGCAAACAGATTTTATATAAAAATCAAATAGATGTCAAATGAAAAAGAAAAAAAATGATTTCTTAACTTTCCGCATGCACCAAAGTACACACAGTAGGAAAGATAAATCTTAATCATTGGCCCAAACAAACCAATATCTTGATCAAACACTTTAGGAGATATCAAATACAAATGCGGAGTTGTCTAGACGATGAACTGCAATATAAGCAGCTGTATATTAGGCTCACACTGTATTTGCAGATAACACTGTATTTTCAGATGCAGTATTAACCTTTTTTGTACCAAATGGAATCTTCCTCCTTATATATAGCATGAGTCCATTTCAAAATTTAGGGGTGTCAGGTTGTGTTTCTTCAAAATTTATTAAGAAAATGGCTGAACTATTTGCAAATGGTGCAGGCCCTGATTAGACGATCTGGGCTTGCACTTTTTGCCAGGGTACCCGTAATTAGGGTTTCTGGTACTAAATGGGTTAAGAGCACTGACAGCTGTGTTGCATGCTCCACCCTCCCCTCGCCCCAACCAAACACTGAGATGAAATGACATCTCAAGCCCTGCCTGGGCAGGCTTATACCTAAGATCTATGCTACCATTACATGTAGCTGAAGCTCTATACTCAACATGCAGATAATGAAGTCAGTCATTTCAACTCATTTGAATCTAAATATAAATAGAAAATGATAGTTACATTTGTACCTCTACGTATCCAACAACCCCCTGAATGAAAGGCTGATAGATTTGCCTTAATTCAAAGATGCAGAATAATCTATCCTGGAATACTAAAATGATCTTACTGTTACATACATGTATGCCATGCAACATGCACAATGCCTTGTTTAACATTACGAAAACATGTCTATACAAATACGTTGTAAGTTTTACCATAGGAAAAATGAAAATTTTAAGATGAAAAATTGTGATATTTTTCTTATTTCTGCTCAAAATATAGATTGTGGGTTTTCGTTAGAACCGCCTTGATGAGGCGGTTCTAACGAGCACCCACAAGCTATATTTTAGAGCAGAAATAAGAAAAATAAGGGGTTGTAAAGGGGGTCGGAATTATATGATGAAAAATATTTTGTACTGTTTTAATATCTCAATGCCATGTGTTATTGTGGCCTGACAATAACTGTTCTTTTCTTGTTCTTTAACCCTTGTCCTGCTGAATATTTAAATATGTCACACCCACTACTGATTATCAGCCAATCAGATTACTTGATGCAAATTATTGCAACAAATTCATTAACTGGATGGCAAACAATGACGATCCTGATCAGATGGCTTCTTCAGAAGCCATCTGATCTGGATCTACATTGTTTCAAAGATAAGGCACATCTGGGCTCAGCAGGACATGGGTTAATAATTTAAAAAACAATGTTCTGTAAAAAGGAGGTAATCCTTTGGAAGCAAGGACTTCAACACAGGTCTGAAAACTGTGGAGAAAGCCTTAGAAATTCCTTCAAGACTATTTGTTTGTTTGATTTGAGGTTTAACGTCTCCGTCAACACTGTAAAGGTCATTTTGGAGACATTTCTTCCAATTTTGTGGACCTTTACCCAACATTGAGATGAAATGACATCTCAAGCACTATCGCCCAATAAAACCAATAGGGTTGATAGGCATGCCTGGGCAGGCTTAGATCATCTAAGCGGTTTACCGGTACTCGTGTGCGGGTTAGTTTCAGCTCTGCATGGAAGCAATGTGCAGCCCATCTTTTTCTTCAAGCCCCAATGGGCGGGGGCCTAACCTTCAAGACTAAAACTAGGCTAAAAGAAGAGAAATAATATAATACTTTGAAAACCACATTTTTCTATGCATAAAAGTGGGGGGTTTATAAGGCATTCATTATACTTTACAAAGATTTGTTAACATGATGCCTCAGACATTTCAAAATACAGCCCAACCTCTTTAAAACACTATTGTTGGGGTCCAAAGCAGAAACCGTGTTAGTTAAACAACCGTGTTATATATCCAAACAAAAATGTATAGATTATATAGAAAAATGACCATTTATGGTCATTTTTCTATATAATCTATACATTTTTGGGATCCATCTTGATGACCATTAATGGTCATTTTTCTATATAATCTAAACATTTTTGGGATCCATCTTGAAACTGTCTTATATCCAAAACTGTGTTACAACGAACCGTGTTATAAAGAGATTGCGGTGTTTGTGTTCCGTGTTCATTTATGAAACTTACCAATTCTTCAATAGATCTTTTATCATATGGGATTTCTGTGAAAGTTCCTGGTGTTTTGTTTTTTGGATGAACTCCAGATACATCAAATCTACAGAAAAGAGATTTTTAGTTACTGTCAGATTTGGAGCCCCCGCCCATTGGGGCTTGAAGAAATAGATGGGCTGCATGACGTTTCCATGCAAAGCTGATACCGACCCGCATGGGAGTACTGGTAAACCGCTTACAGGACCTAAGCCTGCCCTGGCAAAGCGATGCTTATAAACCCTATTGGTTTCATTGGGAGGCAGGGCTTGGGATGTCATTTCATCTCAATGTCGGCTAAAAGTCCCATAAAATTGGAAGCAACATCTCCAAAATGACCTTTACAGTGTTGACGGGGATGTTAAACCTAAAATCAAACAAACAAAACTGTCAGATTTTGTTAAGAGAAAGATTGTCTGAGAAATGGTTATGTTTGTTTGTTTGTGTTGAGGTTTAATGTCCACGTAAACATTAATTAGGTCATTTTGGAGATGCTGCTTCCAATTTTGTCGGACTTTTACCCAACATTGACATGAAATGACATCTCAAGCCCTTCCGCCCAAAGAAACCGCTAGGGTTGAAGGAGCGGTCCGACTCGTGCCACTTTACCTGGGCAGACTTATACTTAAATTCTGGAGCAGTCTGACTCGCACCACTTTTCCTGGGCAGGCTTATACCTAAATTCTATGTGGTTTACCAGTACTCAAGTTTGGTCGGTTGCAGCTCTGAATGGAAGCGCCATGCAAACCAATCTATTGGTATTGTATGTTTTTTCTTTAGAAATAGTGTCATATATTTTTTGTTGTTTTTTTCCCCCACAAATTTTAAGCACTATTAAGACATGTTAATTAATTAATTTAAAACCAAGTGAGCACCAGGTCTGTCCACTGGATATCATTCAGTCAACACCGGCCCCGATAGCTCAGTTGGTAGAGTGTCCGCTCCGGGGAACGGGAGGTCTCGGGTTCGATCCCGGGCCGCGACATACCAAAGTCGTTAAAAATGGTACTAGCTGCTCCTCGCTTGGCACTCAGATTTACGGGGTAGAGCTAGGACTGGTCGATCCAGTGTCAGGATAATGTGACTGGGTGTGGTATCGTGTAATGTGTCTGGGACATGATACTTCAGTGAGGCAGCACTATAAACGTGAGCATTGAGCTCCCTGTCGCAACCAGAGACCGTCGTGATATGACTGAAAAATTGTTGAAAGCGACGTTAAACCCGAATTCACACACACACATCATTCAGTCAAGTCAGGTATGCAACCTAATTATTTCCTGTGCTGTCACTTAAGAAATTTATATTCAATGCATAATTGATATATACTACTATTTTAGCATGTACAATGTCTAATACTCCAAAACTAACAAATTCAACTTCGATGCTATTACAGTATGGCAAATAGGCATATACATGTACTAAAATTTTTGCAGAAAAAATGGTCAAAATTTTAACTCTTCTTTCTTTCTTCCAATATGACTAAACCCCCGAGGGGGGCGTAAGACGGGTTCCTGCGAACCAAGTGTTGAAGGGTGTCAGTAGGGGGGCGTAAGACGGGTTCCTGCGAACCAAGTGTTGAAGGGTGTCAGTTGAAATAAAAGGAAAGTTGGTGAAATGAGTTTGTACAGTGCGAAAAGAAAGTGTTAATCACAAGCTTGTGTTATAAGCATAAATTATATAGTGATCATAAACATTGCTGTGACACGAGAATATAAATAAATAAATAAATAAATAAACCTGTAACTTCAAAATTAAATCTTATTCTGAGGATTATATTCTGCATTTTTAAAATATGCATGCATGCTCGATCGCTCGCACGCTCTCTCTCTCTCTGAAACACATCAATCAACACTTTGAAAAGTACAACCGGTCTCTGCAAAATCTAAATTTGTTGATCAGAAAAATGTGTCGTCGTCCATGATTGCCCAGATCAGCATGCGCATCTGCACAGTCTAATATCTGAATATCTCCTGGGGATTACATATATTTTACAGAAGTTTTATGTGACACAGAAATATAGTAGATCAACACATACATGTACATCCTCTTGTCATCCGCTTGACCCACAAGAAAATCTGAAAGGCACTGAAGCGTCAGTATGTGTGCCCAGTGAAGCCTGCCAAGTGGAGACATGGTTCAGCCTGTACGGTCTGATATCTGAATCCCTGCTGGAAGGCTGTATACAATTTATAGAATTTTATGTGACAGAGAAATATGGTAGCTCAACACATACATGTACATTATCTTGCCCCTGCTTGACTTAAAATTGTCACCCGCTGAACTTTATTCCTCACAAGAAAATCTGTAGAGGGTCTGATATGTTTCTGCATTGTCACTTTGTGGGTCTAATCGGGCTCTAGTGACTTGTATGAAATTCATTTTAGGATGAACAGATCATTTGCCTGTAGCTACTACGTTATTCAAGGAAGCTTGATGAAAACAGTTGGAAGGAACACAGACAATGGACAATGCAAAATAATTGTGATTGATAAATTCAAGAGAAACTCTGGAATTAAGTGTTACCTAAATGGAATCTTCAAATATAAATAATATGGGGTGCCGTTTTACTATTTAATACAATTTCAAGATATCTATAAATAAAATTCATGATATCTATAATAAAAATATTGGATATCCATAAATATTATTAGATATCTATAAATAATTCTAGATATCTATTATTCATTTATGATATCAATTATACGTTTAAAGATATCTATAATTCCAATTATAGATATCTATTATTTGATTTATAGACATCAAATATTGAAGAAGATTTTATGATATCACTAATTACATTTATTGATATCCATAATATATTTTTTGATATCCATTATTGAAATTATGTTATCTATAATTCAAACCTTTGAATGACATCTAGAATTAATTATTGATATCCATAAATCTAATTATTGATATCATTAAATATAATTTTAGATATCCAAAAATCTCAGAATATTTGATATCTTTTAATACAATTTTAGATGCTTGCGTATATGGATCTTCTAGTCAATAACACTTTAACAATGTCAAGTAAAATTTGTTGCCCAGTTTCCAAACTTCAGAACACTTGTGACTCCCAGGGGAGGGGCGAACTCTGAATTTTCCTTTTTACATGGGCTGGAATTCTTTAGGACACAATGTCAGTCTTGGTATTGTTTCGGGTCACCTTTAGATGCCGGGGCCCAACCTATGTATCAGGCAAAATTCAGTTTACCCCCCCCCCCCAAAAAAAACACACACAATACCACCACCACCACCCAACAATGGGATGTAGCCAGAGTGAGGGACTGTAAGATGCATACTTGAAGCCATAGGGCCCAAATGATGTGTATGTACCAGGTTTCAACAAACAGCACAACTCATCAAGAGCAACCCTATCATTTACAAAAATGCACCACACTCTGTTTTAGACATCCCAGTTCTAATTTTAATAGAGCGACAGCCGCCTAGCGGGTCTTGAAGAGATCGATTGGGCTGCCTCACGTTTCCACACAGGGCTGAAACCGACAGCACATTAATACCCGTATTAAACCACTAAGATGGTCTATAAGCCTGCTCCGGCAAAGTGGTGCGAGTCAGACTGTCCCTACATATAAATTTGGCAGGGGTTGAGACGTCATTCATCTCAATGCCGGATTGAAGTCCTCAATGCTGGATTGAAGTCCCACAAAACTAGAAGCAATGTCTCAAAGAAAAATAGTGTTAGAATAAGAATAATATTTAACATTAAGCATTATCCTGTCGTTCACCATAACCCCTATCTTTGCAAACAGTGTAAATCCTGATCAGATGCAATCTGATCAGGATCTACAATGTTTGTGATGCAGCTTGTTAAACGAATGGCTATAACATATCAAGTAATCTGATTGGCTGATAATGGGTGTGTCCTACTTAAACTATTAAGCAGGACAAGTGATAAATGAAATATTATCAGAAGCGCGCTTAAAGAATTATGGATATCCATAATTCGAATTATAGATATCAATAATTCAAATTGATTTATTGATATCTTAAATCTCAAATATTGATATCAATTATTCTATTTATGGATATCATTTATTCAGATTAAAGATATCATTTATTCAGCCAATTAATTGATATCAAAAATTCTGATTATTGATATGATTATATGGAATTAATGATATCAACAATTCATAATAATGATATCCGTAAATCCTTTAGATATTTTGATATCTTTAATTTGAATAAATGATATCAATTATTCGAATAATAGATATCAATAATTCGGCCCATTTATTGATATCAAAAAGTCTAATTGTGGATATCTATAAATAATATGTGCATCAATACTTGAGTCTCTGTGGAGAAATTTGGATATCGCTAATTCCAATAATGGATATCAATAAATAAGTCAGAGTTATAGACATCATTTATCCTATATAACGATATCAATAATTCGAATTTATGATATCAATTATTAAAATGATTTATGGATATCCATAATTCAATTTTTGATATCTATAATTCGACTTTATGATATCATAATTGGAATTAATGATATTAATAAATAGGACTGAATTATTGATATCTATTATTCGATTAAATGATATCAATAATTAGAATTATGGATATCTTTAATTTGAATTTTAGATATCAATAATTGGGCTGAATTATTGATATCATTTAATTGAAATATGGATATCCATAATTCGAATTATATTTATGAATAGTAACTGTATCCCACAACTATACTATCCTTAAAAGTTTATAAATTATGGTCTGGCCAGATTTGAACAGAGCCGTGAGGTGGGGAGTAAGGCAAAATATGGGGTGGGGCGTACTCTGAATTTTCCTTTTTACATGGGCTGGGAATATTTTTATGGTTTAGATTTTCATTTTTTAGTGTTTCTTTGGGTTTTAGAGAAAAAGATTTTTAGGTCAAGACCATTTAGCCAATTACATGGGCTTGAATTCTGGGGTAACATTGTCAGTCTTGGTATATTTTGGTCGTCATTAGATGCCGGGGCAAAGCTTGGCAATCTCCCGACCCCACTATGCGATGTGTTTGTTTGATTTAAGGTTTAACGTCCCCGTCAACACTGTATAGGTCATTTTGGATACGTTGCTTCCAATTTTGTGGGACTTTTACCCGACAGTGAGATGAAGTGACATCTGAAGCTCTGCACCCATCCATCTAATAATACAAACATAAACAAGAGGGCCATGATGGCCCTGGATCGCTCACCTGATCCATAGTGTAACAAGTGGGCCCCAGAGAGGGCCATTATTGGCCCCAGGGCTTTAATGTACATAATGTTGAGGGAGGTCTTAAAGGTGAAGCTTCATACCAAACATCAACAAAGGCTAAAATTTGAACAATCTTGTCAAAGGTCCACTAGATGAAGCTACACATCAAATATCAAAGACCTGGGCCTAGCGGTTTCAGAGAAGAAGATTTTTAAAGATTTTCCCTATATAAGCCTATGTAAAATCAAAGGGCCCCGGGACAGGGGCATTTTTTGCCCCAGCACTATAGTTTGAACAATCTTGGTAGGGGTCCACTAGATGAAGCTTCATACCAAATATCAAAGTTCTGGGCCTTGTGGTTTCAGAGAAGAAGATTTTTAAAGATTTTCCCTATATAAGCCTATGTAAAACCAAAGGGCCCCATGGCAGGGGGGGATTTTTTGTCCCAGCACTATAATTTGAACAATCTTGGTAGGGGTCCACTAGACGAAGCTTCATACCAAATATCAAAGTCCTGGGCCTTGTGGTTTCAGAGAAGAAGATTTTTAAAGATTTTCCCTATATAAGCCTATGTAAAATCAAAGGGCCCCGGGACAGGGGCATTTTTTGCCCCAGCACTATAGTTTGAACAATCTTGGTAGGGGTCCACTAGATGAAGCTTCATACCAAATATCAAAGTTCTGGGCCTTGTGGTTTCAGAGAAGAAGATTTTTAAAGATTTTCCCTATATAAGCCTATGTAAAACCAAAGGGCCCCGTGGCAGGGGGGGATTTTTTGTCCCAGCACTATAATTTGAACAATCTTGGTAGGGGTCCACTAGACGAAGCTTCATACCAAATATCAAAGTCCTGGGCCTTGTGGTTTCAGAGAAGAAGATTTTTAAAGATTTTCCCTATATAAGCCTATGTAAAACCAAAGGGCCCCGGGGCAGGGGCATTTTTGGCCCCAGCACTAAAATTGGAACAATCTTGGTAGGGGTCCACTAGATGAAGCTTCATACCAAATATCAAAGTCCTGGGCCTTGTGGTTTTAGAGAAGAAAATTTTTAAAGATTTTCCCTATATAAGCCTATGTAAAACCAAAGGGCCCCGTGGCGGGGGCATTTTTGGCCCCAGCACTATAATTTGAACAATCTTGGTAGGGGTCCACTAGATGAAGCTTCATACCAAATATATAAGACCTGGGCCTTGTGGTTTCAGAGAAGAAGATTTTTAAAAATTTTCCCTATATAAGCCAATGTAAAAGCAAAGGGCCCCGTGGCGGGGGCATTTTTGTCCCAGCACTAAAATTTGAACAATCTTGGTAGGGGTCCACTAGATGAAGCTTCATACCAAATATCAAAGTCCTGGGCCTTGTGGTTTCAGAAAAGAAAATTTTTAAAGATTTTCCCTATATAAGCCCATGTAAAACCAAAGGGCCCCGTGGCGGGGGCATTTTTTGTCCCAGCACTAAAATTTGAACAATCTTGGTAGGGGTCCACTAGATGAAGCTTCATACCAAATATCAAAGACCTGGGCCTTGTGGTTTCAGAGAAGAAGATTTTTTAAGATTTTCCCTATATAAGCCTATGTAAAACCAAAGGGCCCCGGGGCGGGGGCATTTTTGGCCCCAGCACTGTAATTTGAACAATCTTGGTAGGGGTCAACTAGATGAAGCTTCATACCAAATATCAAAGACCTGGGCCTTGTGGTTTCAGAGAAGAAGATTTTTAAAGATTTTCCCTATATAAGCCAATGTAAAACCAAAGGGCCCTGTGGCGGGGGCATTTTTTGTCCCAGCACTATAATTTGAACAATCTTGGTAGGGGTCCACTAGATGAAGCTTCATACCAAATATCAAAGTCCTGGGCCTTGTGGTTTCAGAGTAGAAGATTTTTGAAGATTTTCCCTATATAAGCCTATGTAAAACCAAAGGGCCCTGGGGCGGGGGCATTTTTGGCCCCAGCACTATAATTTGAACAATCTTGGTAGGGGTCCACTAGATGAAGCTTCATACCAAATATCAAAGACCTGGGCCTTGTGGTTTCAGAGAAGAAGATTTTTAAAGATTTTCCCTATATAAGCCAATGTAAAACCAAAGGGCCCCGTGGCGGGGGCATTTTTCGTCCCAGCACTCAAATTTGAACAATCTTGGTAGGGGTCCACTAGATGAAGTTTCATACCAAATATCAAAGTCCTGGGCCTTGTGGTTTCAGAGAAGAAGATTTTTAAAGATTTTCCCTATATAAGCCTATGTAAAACCAAAGGGCCCCCGTGCGGGGGCATTTTTGGCCCCAGCACTATAATTTGAACAATCTTGGTAGGGGTCCACTAGATGAAGCTTCATACCAAATAACAAAGACCTGGGCCTTGTGGTTTCAGAGAAGAAGATTTTTTAAGTTTTTGGTGAAAAAAATCTGTTTTTGGCTCCTGTGACCTAGATGTGCAACGGACCGGAACCATTTGACCCATATTCAAACTTGACCGAGATATTGTCATGATGATCATTCTGAGCAAGTTTGATTAAGATTGGACCAAAATTGTGGCCCCTAGGGTGTTCACAAGGTTTTTATATGATTTGACCCGCTGACCTACTTTTTAACCCGATATGACCCATATTCGAACTGGACTAAAATATTGTCACAATGGTCATTCTGAGCAAGTTTCATGATAATTGGACCAAAACAGTGGCCTTCAGAGTGTTCACAAGGTTTTTCTATGAATTGACCTACTGACCTACTTTTTGACCCGACATGACCCATATTCAAACTTGACCGAGATATTGTCACAATGATCATTCTGAGCAAGTTTGATGATAATTGAACCATAACTGTGCCCTCTAGAGTGTTCACAAGGACTATCTATGGTTTGACCTACTGACCTACTTTTTGACCCTACATGATCCATATTCGAACCTGACCGAGATATTGTCATGATAATTATTCTGAGCAAGTTTGATGATGATTGGACCAAAACTGTGCCCTCTAGAGTGTTCACAAGGTTTTTCTATGATTTGACCTACTGACCTACTTTTTCACCCGACATGACCCATATTCGAACTTGACCGAGATATTGTCATGATGATCATTCTGAGCAAGTTTGATGATGATTGGACCAAAACTGTGGCCTCTAGTTTGTTCACAAGAAAAAGTTTACGCACGACGGACGACGACGCCGGACATCTTACGGTCACAAAAGCTCACCATGACCTTCGGTCAGGTGAGCTAAAAAGGCCCCTTTTTCCCTTTGACCTCTATGTATGACCTTGACCTTTGAGGTACAAAATTGGGTCATGCACACCACGCATCGTCTCATGGTGGTTAACATTTCTGCCAAGCAATTTCAAAATCCATCTAAAAATAAGAAAGTTATTGACCAAACACAAAAAGGCCCCCTTTTTACCTTTGACCTCTAAGTATGACCATGACCTTTGAGGTACCGACCTGTGTCATGCACGCCACAAATCGTCTCATGGTGGTTAATATTTCTACCAACTATCAAAATCCATCTAAAAATATGCCGACCTGCGTCATGCGCGCCACACATCGTCTCATGGTGGTTAATATTTCTACCAGCTATCAAAACCCATCTAAAAATATGAAAGTTATTGAACGGACACTATTTGCCCATACATACATACATACATACATACATGCATACATACATACATACATACATACATACATACATACATACATACATACATACATACATACATACATACATACATACCACATACAGGTATGTATGCATGCACGCACGCGTGCGCGCACGTACGCACACACACAGACACACATACCGACAAACTTCCAAGCACCACAGCGCTCCACTTTTTTGTGAAGATAGCTTGAACGGTTTTCAAGTTATAGAGAGGAGACGATTTTGTGACAGACCGACAGACGGACAGACAGAGAAAGACCCCCGGGGGAAAAACATTTTGTCTCCCCGAAAATAAAATCGGGGAGAGACATAACTATTCAGCAGGACGAGGGATAAATGGCATATTTACAGAATTGCGCCCCGCCCTTGAAAAATTATGAATATCCATAAATCAAATAATTGATATCCATAATTCGAATTATAGATATCAATAATTCAAATTGATTTATTGATATCTTAAATCTCAATTATTGATATCAATTAATCTATTTATGGATATCATTTATTCAGATTGTAGATACCATTTATTCAGCCAATTAAATGATATCAAAAATTATGATTATTGATATCATTATATAGAATTAATGATATCAACAATTCATAATTTAATGATATCTATAGCTCCTTTAGCTATTTAGATATCTATTATTTAAATAAATGATATCAATTATTTGAATGATAGATATCAATAATTCGACCCATATATTGATATCAATATTCTAATTATGGATATCTATAAATAATATGTACATCAATACTTGAGTCTCTGGAGAAATTTGCAGTGTTGCGCCGAGAGGGGGCCATGGGGCCATTTGCCTACCTAAAGTCATTGATGGCCCTTTCAACATTAAACAGGGGGCCCGGATGACCCTCAGAAATCAACAACGTTGCTTATATTTTATTTACTGAAGCCCCTTTAAAATATAAAATGACCCTTTGGAAAATGTCATAAGGGCCATTGGTGTCCCCCAAGCAATCGAGCCTAGGCACAACACTGAATTTGGATGTCACTAATTCCAATAATGGATATCAATAAATAAGTCAGATTTATAGATATCATGTATCCTATAAATGGATATCAATAATTCACATTTATGATATCAATAATTCAATCAATCAGTTTATTTTCATTTTAGGCCACCGGCCCATAATATAAATACATGTATATCAATACAGAAAATATCGAATGATGTCCTCTATTATCAATATGTTAAGTATAGACTAATAAATATATGATATAGAAATTATGTTCTTAGAAATATTTTAGTAACCAACTGGACAAGCAACAGCACTGTGCTGGACCATCATCGACTCAACATTTGCCCGACGTTGAGTCAAAGCTGGTTCATCACTGTGCTTCGGTCATGTCTGAGTGTATGATATTTCATTTTATTTTATTTATTTGTTCAGTATTATTGTATTATTATATACTTCGAATAATACCTTTATCAAGATCAGACTGTGTGTGGCTGCAGTCTATTCCGCAGAACGGCAAAAGCTTATTATAACTCTGCCGTAAACAAAAGTTGCTGAACAGCATTTCTCGGGTGTAAAAATATTTCATTCACAACAATTTTCAAGGTCAGATAAACACGATTTGCTCGTGATAAAAGTGGCATTGAACAATAACCACGTTTGATAGCAGTGTTGTGAATGAAGTATATTTACTGGATTAACGACAGAAGCAAAGGAAATAAAGGAGAATAAGTTTTTGAGGTAAGTTTCTTGTAGAACAGGATTTGCCTCCCTCTGGTGATCCCGTTACCGTAGACGGATCTGGGATCAACATAGATGGATGGAGGAGGGGGCACAACGAGCCATCAATAATAAAGCCAATCATTGGCACAGAGAAAAAATAAATATTTTTGACAGGTAGCGGCGATACTCTAAATAAGAACATCATTACATAACATATAACGTAAACCGTATGTAAAGTAACATTATAAGACCGAAAAATAATCTTCGTACAGGCGCCAGTCTCTGAGCACAAACGTCACCACGTAACGCACGACGTAGGCAAAACAAAGAGGATCTTACGCGAGTGGTCATCTCACATGAAACCCATGAAACGAGCTTTTAACGATTTTCAAAACTTTCATGCGAGATGACCACAAGTGCAAGAGTCCGTCTACCATCCCACGATCCAAATCGCACTTTACCACCGAAAACGCCGAAGACAGGGGCACCGCCGAGGCGTCCTGCGCCAGCAACCGCGCCAACGCACGTGCGGCTTTATACTTTTTATTTTATTACATGACGTCATCCACCAAGCGACCGCGGCGTTATATGATAAAACGTTATTTTACCTATGTAATATAATGCTACCAATCCATAATTATATGTGTAGTATCGTACTTATTTCCGACTCGAACATAGGCCGTTGGCCCCCTGGACACGCCTCGATGAAGCGAGCCCAGTGGACAACAACCGCATGTGTTCATGAGTGACATGCACCAGTAATTAACATACAAATAGTATTTATATGTAACGTACTGGGCGTGTAAAGACAACGTTATTCCTCCCATTCAATACAATGTCACCTTTCGCTGTTCAACGTACTCGAGGTGTACTTGTAATATCACGTTAAGTCCGGCCTGCACACCAACTGCTGGCTCTCCAAAGACTCGCCTCACTGAGGCGGTCCCAGGGGACACAGCAGCCCGTGTTCATGGACTAGACAAAGCAGCGTAAGACGGATCGTTTTGACAGGCGCCGGTGATATCCTGATCAGAAATGTTATCATAAAAAGTACGCAGAACAGCGTTATCTTCATACATGTAATATGATACAATCACATACCTGAGTTGTACCTATAATGTGGTACATGTACTTATTTCCGACCAAAGACGCAGACCGTTGGCTCCCCCTAGACAGGCCTCACTGAGGCGGCCTAGAAGGATACAACCATCATGAAAACAGACCCACAAAATACTGACCCCCTTAAACTCCACTTTTAAGAAGTAAAACTGGTGTTCACAGGGGTATACATTATTCCCTTTTTCCGCGCTAAAACACAAAGCGTGGGTACTCGTTAGATCCGCCTTGATGAGGCGGTTCCACTAAGTTTGTTTTGTTTGTTTGTATTCGCGCCCAGTCAACATTATTTGGGTCACTCATGAGCCGGTCAGTTTACCGATCCACACTTTCCCAGGGCAGGCCTACACGCAAGCGGTCAACCAGCACAGCGCACACTGACACCTGCCCTTCCTGAATCAGCGGAAGGGAATGTGGTTCCACTAAGTACCCACATTCTATACCTTAAGCAAACACACCAAAAATATCATAATTTTATCTGATTTTTTGATAAAATAATTAAATAGGTTTGCCTCCACGATGAGTTTGTGTTCATGGACTCGTTGCAAACAAACAGGTTAGTGTCTGTCAGGGCATTCAATTTACCTTACTTATGTAAAAGGTATTCCGGTTTGAGTTCAGTCTGTAAGTTAAATAATCGATCATGTATACACCGATAAGAATTAAATTTAAAGCCACATTCAGTATGCATCTTGATTCCGCTAAGAGTTATAATACATATTTCGTAACTCAAATGCGCTGACTAGAAATTTTGTTATTTTCAGAATGCTATTTGTATCTGATAATTTAAATATAGAATAAAATTTATGTAATGATATGACAGATTTCCATTCAAGTTTAAAATATTTATCCCTAAGTTCAGTATACATTGGACACACCATAAAAAAATGAAATTCGTCCTCTACTGAATATACGTTTTTTTCAAGACAAAAGGGACAGAATCTATATTCCCTTTCAATATTTTGATGTCGCCCTTTCTCGATTAACAAATTGTGGCTACCACAGCGGAAATTTGCCAACGTTTTCCTGCCCATAAAGTTTAAATCTATAAACATATATTTTTCTACGTTCAAGTTTGATTTGAAGTGCCTATAATGCGTTCCTTTAGGGGAATCACTTAAAGCTCGCCGCCAGTTTTGAACTGAAATGTCTTTTATACGTTGTTTAAACAAAAATATAAAGTGATCACTGTTTCCTATCTCATTCGCGATCCATGCATAACCAAAACCAAATTCGAAGAGAAGCGATTTAATATGCGTTGCCCATGTAATTTTACCTGCATCCGTCAAAGATTTAAGCATCAAATAGCATTGCCTTGGATATCTGCTGTTGGGCATTTGTAATAATTTCAACCAATATTTTATTGCTTGCGTCATATATGTGACTGCAAGTGGGAGACGACCACATTCTCCAACAGCAAAAGCATCATTTGTGTTTTGTTTTAATCCTAAGTATTGTTTACAGAATTTAGATTGTATTTTCTCAGTTTCCTCACTATATTTATAGCCCCAAATTTCGGCACCGTAGCATGCAATGGGTTTAACCATCGTATCAAAAAGTTTAAAGACATCTGATGGATAGAAAAACCCGAATTTCCTTTGAAACATAAAAATACTCGCAGCTGCTTTCTGGGCTTGATTTGGATATCCATAATTCAATTTTTGATATCTATAATTCGACTTTATGATATCAATAATTGGAATTAATGATATCAATAAATAGGACTGAATTATTGATATCTATTATTCGATTAAATGATAGCAATAATTAGTTATGGATATCTATAATTTGAATAATAGATATCAATAATTGGGCTGAATTTTTGATATCATTTAATCGAAATATGGGTATCCATAATTCGAATTATATTTATAAATAGAAACTATATCCCATAACTATAATGTCCTTAAAAGTTTATAAATTATGGTCTGGCCAGATTTGAACAGAGGAGAGTAGGGCAAAGAGTAATGTGGAGAGTAAGGCAAAATGTGGGGCGGGGCCTACTCAGAATTTTCCTTTTTACATGGGCTGGGAATATTTTTATCGTTTAGATTTCCAGTTTTGAGCGTTTCTTTGGGTTTTAGAGAAAAAAGATTTTTAGGTCACGGCCATTTAGCCAGTTACATGGGATTTATCAGGAAAACATGCCTATATATAATTTTGACCCCCTTGAACCCCACTTTTATATTGTAAAACTGAGGTTTTCAGGGGTATACATTATTTTTCTTATTTCTGCTTGAAAACAGATTGTGGATACTCGTTAGAAGGTGAGGCGGTTCTAATGAGTACCCACAATATATGTTTTTGAGCAGCCTCGGTTCTAACGATAACCCACAATTTATGTTTTTCGAGCAGAAATAAGAAAAATATCACATTTTTCATCTGAAAATTTTCATTTTTCTGTGGTAAAATTTGCAAGGTTTTTGTATAGGCATGTTTTCATAATGTTGAATTCTTGGGGTACATTGTCAGTCTTATATGATGCCGGCGCCCAGCTTGTGTAGCAGGCAAAATTCAGAGTGCCATCCCCCCGACCCCACTATGCTATGTGATCATATAGTTATAGACTGTAAGATGCATACCTGAAGCCATAAGACCCAAAGGCTATATGAATGTTTGTTTGTTTGATTTGAGGTTTAATGTCCCCGTCAACACTGTATTGTTCATTTTGGAGACGTTGCTTACAATTTTGTGGGATGTTTACCCGACATTGAGATGAAATGACATCTCAAGCCATGTCGCCCAATTAAACCAATAGGATAAATAAGCATGGACGGTCCGACTCAATCCGCTTTGCTTGGACAGGCTTAGATCCTCTAAGTGGTTTACCAGTACTCGTGTGTGCTAGGATTCAGCTCTGCGTGGAAGCATCATGCAGCCCATTTATTTCATCAAGCCCCAATGGGCGGGGGCAGTATATGAATGTTTCAGGTTTCAACATGACAAATGAAACAAACAGCAGAACTCCTCAAGAGCTCTACCATGTGGCAAAAGTGCCAATCATTTACAAAAATGTACCACAGTCTATTTTAGACACCCTAATTCTAATAATGTAGCGACCCCCGTCAAATGTGGGTTGGAGAAATAGATTGGGCTACCTCATGTTTCCTCGCAGAGGTGAAACCAACCGCACACGAGTACCGGTAAGCCACTTAGAGGGACTAGGCTTGCTGAGGCAAAGTGGGGCCAGTCGGACCGTCCCTGCATATAAACCATTTTGGTTTGTTTTGGCATGCAGGGCTTGAGAAGCCATTTCATCTCAATGTCAATAACTGATAACTGAATGACAAGCATTGAAATTACCTAAGAGTTAATTCGCAACAAAAGTGTTAATTGTCATCCTTTAACCGACAAAGGTTAATGATAGCATACATGCATGCTTTTCTCCCCAGACTGTGCCCCTATATCATTTCAGGCATGTCACGTGGCGTGCAGTTATAAATTGCGACTATCAAAAGTCTATATAGATTAGACTGCGCATGCACAGTCTTATTCTTCAATACCCGTTGGAGGATTCTTTTGGTTTTGAAAATTACGATGGCTTTTGTTAGACTTTTAAGGTGCACATGTTGACTTTTCTAGTGCATCGCTAATATGCAGGCGGACCATCATCTGCTTTCAAATTTTTGTGGTGTGGTTATTTTGCTTTTTGCTGATTTAAAATGTACTTGGCCTGGTCTAATTTTTATGGATCGAGGGATCTTCTGCAACTGAGACAACTCGAGCCGAGTTGTCTTCTGAACTTGGGACGACTTGGGCCGAGTTGTCTGTGGGCCGAGTTGACATGAACCCATCTCCTCACAGGTGACCACAAATTACCTATGCATTTATTCTGAACATCATCATCAACATTCTGAACAAGTGAAAAATGGTTTAGTCTAAAGATACGGTGCATGAGGATCTGAGAAAGGAAGATATTACGGCAGGGTTCTTTAACCTGCACAGGGGATGGTTCTCCCTGCACAGGGGGCCTCCAGTTAACGTCCCGATCCGAAGGACGGTGCACTTTATCTATCTATCTATCTATCTTCTGATACTGCGTCGGTCACATTTGACCATTACCGCAGGTGTATATTACATACACTACAGTGTTTGCAGGATGAAAGCCTACACAGTAATCATGTAATTACGGTAGGGATCTTTAACCTGCACAAGGGATGGTTCTCCTTGCACAGGGGGCCTCCAGTTAACGTCCCGATCCGAAGGACGGTGCACTTTATGACATTCATCCCTGCAAATGATGCCAATGGAGCGTGTTCGGACACCGAAATTTTCACACCGCTGCCGAGGATCGAACCCGGGACCTGAGCTATCACGTTTCTGATATGCGACGTTAAATAAAGCTTCTTTATCTTTACTATTAATGAAATCAAGTACGTAAAATATATTTCATAAACGATTTACACATATTTGATGAAACCAAAATAAAAGCTAGGGCCTCTCTGTCCAGTCGGTTCCTACCTAGCTGTCTGGGTGCCGAAAGGAGATCCCTTAAATTTCTTCTCTGCCATTTGGTCTGAATTTCCTTTCTACTCCAAATAACCAAGAAATGAATCACTAAATCACCCGGCTCGTTGTCACATTTTAATTAACTACGAGAGGCTGTCAGAATATTATTGAATTCATGCTAAATGAACCGCCAAGTTGTCCGCAGGAACCGTCACATGGCAACACGACGCCAAGCCTCGATTTGGAATGGGAATTTCCACAGGTTTTAAAGAACACGGGTTCCCCAACAATTTTTGCAAGAGATAGGTGTAGTTTATCTTAATTTATGACCTAGACCGTCAAAATACTTATTGCTTATAAAAAAGACAATAACTCCACCAGTTTTATGCAGCCGTTATCGCGTTTTCCTTGATTTGCCATGTCCCCATCAATTGAGTATTCAAGGGGCATGGTTGGTTGGTTGGTTGTTGCTAAGCCCCAATCGGCTGTAGTTGTCTCTCGGTAGTTATTCTCTCAGTATCTTCTCTTAGTAGAACTATCACTCCCGTATTCGCGTTTTGGTGGTGCGCGTAAAATTTTACTATTAATGATGCATTTATAGTAAGTTCCTGAACAATCTGTTTACATTTATATCCTTGCCATTGCACAGCATCTAATTTATTGGAATCCATTAACAGGCAAAATGTCAGAGCCGACTTAACCCATCCACTAGGAAAATATAATCTTCTGTTCACACATGTAGTTACTTCACTTGGCATGGAGAAACTTGGTACTCCAAGCACCAAAAAGTTTGTGAATCACAGTTAATGACAGTTACGTTTAATTTGGTACTGGTAATATCACAGCAAACACTAATATCACAGTTTGAATATGAATTATCACAGTTCTTGAAGTCTCTTAATTTACGCAATCACTACCAACATGTATTAAGAACATTCTACAGTGGTGTAATTCACCCCCACACCCCCTGTCTAATAACTACCTATATACAATTGGAATGAAAGTATTGAAACCTATTGGCAAACAGACACAAACATCGCGTACTCATTTACTCTATGCTTTTATGACACACACTCTTCATCACATAATACATTCCTGTCATAAATAATCTCTTACACATGCAACATGAATTACTGTTCACAGCAAGCTGCATCCACAAAATAAGTAACAGTTCCAATTAGACATTTATGTATATATATTTATCCCAAAAACTGGGATTATTGCTGAAAGAGTTAATGGTGGCATGAATGTAGAACTAATGAATTGAATAATTCATGTAGTTGAGGGAAAAAAAAAAAAAAAAAACACTGAATGAAAGTTAAAATACATGAACTACACGGCTTGTTAAGTCCAAAATATGCCATGTCAACACCCCCCCCCCCCCCCCCCCCCACTCCTGAGATAAAAAAAAAAAGGAAATTGAACTGTGTACGTTTGGGGCTTTGACGCACAAAAATATTATACTTATATTATAGATAAGTTAATGGCTGTGGGATGCAGATACTGAAACTTAGTTCAGATGACACAACACACCCAAGAGTAAAAATACATACATAAACATACATACACACACACACATACATATATATACATATACATAAATATATATATTAATAATAAACACATTAAGCCTTAAAAAACAAATTGGATAGTTTCACATCCATGTTCCAAGGCAGTCCGCAGATAACCATTTGAATCACAACACGAGAACCCGCACATACACTCCAGAACCACCACCCCCCCCCCCCCCACATAGTGAAACTGTGGCTTCCAGGGGCACACCTTATTCCTCATATCCCCACCCTAAAACACAGACCCCGGGCACCCGCCAGAACCGCCGCAGAGACACGGCCCTAACGAGTACCCACAATCCATATTCCGAGCAGAAACAAGAACAACACCACAATTTTTCCATCACAAAACGTTCACCACTTCGGCAACAGGTGGCATTATATTTGCACAGGCTAGCCTGCACAATGGCCTTGCCTGTTCAAACCAGTACCTGCTTTGGAATTCCTCGAGAAGAACATGGAAAAATATATAGTATATATCCCTGCAAACCCCTGTCTGACTGTACCAATAATAATAATTTAAAAAAAAAAAAAAAAAAAGTGGTCTGATTGGGCACAAAATTACACATGAGGCATAACCGCCGACTGCTCCCAAAACAATGTACAATATGCAATGATATATACATATATATATACAGCAAACTCCCGCTGTCTCACAACTCCAAGTGACTTGAACACCCAGTCTGAGACATCAGCAGCCCGAGACAAAGGGTGCCGAAATCCAAGTACACAAATCAGAACCAACGCAACAACGCACAAAACCAAGTCCAACCCAAGCCTCTGTCTGAGATTTCAAAGCCTGAGACAACGGTAGCACACTGTATTTTTTATGAAATAAAATGGCGAAGTGGGAGAAGTAAATGGGGCTTTGGACTATGTACAATTAGGAATGGGTTGGGCTGGGGGGAAGGGGGAAGAATTAGTTTACTTACGTACAAACCTCTTTGTGCTGGTGATATAATCACTCAGCATCATTAAGAGGCTCTCTCTGTGCTCCTTGAACACTTCATCACTTAATGAAAGAAAAGTATTTGTAGTGATGACTTGTTCTCCTGTTTGGTAGAATAATTGTGTGAGTAACTTCTGTCGTTCTGACTCGTATAACTCACACTCACAAAGATAGTGATCTACAGTCTCAATCCCACCACAACTGCAGTTGGGAGAGTCATGTAGTCCTACTTTGTACTTGTAGTCATTAAGACTGTAGCCTAGCCTTAATTTTGAGATTATTGTCTTTTCTTCTACGAAGGGTAAAGACAAATAATGAGGGGTCTTTAAAGACACTTTTGGTCTGTACTCATATAGATGTCTGCCAGTGTCTGCTGCATCCCAAGACCTTTGCCACTTCATGCAGCATGAAACTTTGGCATATTTCTTGAAATCAGCTATAGTAAGAAGTTGACTGTCCTCTGGCAAATCCTTGGCTTCTTCAGCAGCTTCTTTGGCCAACTCATCAGCAATAGAATTACCTCTGATATCAGCATGCCCTGGCGTCCATTTGAAGTTGACTGCTATGTGGGATCTTTCCAGTTCTGAAATGAGACGTTTTATATCTTCTACAGTTTTTTTATGGGCTGAAGCTACCCATCCTAATGTTAGGATACCTAGCGCCGACTGGCTATCTGAAAAAATATTAATACCTCTAATCTGTTGTTTCCTGTGTTCACTATCTGTAAATTCTAATGCCATTAGAATAGCAATCAATTCTCCCAGTAGAATTGATCCTCTGTTAGAGACAGGTCTCTTTAGCATAACTGGGTCTGTCCGATTCGGGAGAAATACACAAGCCCCAGACCCACAGGGTCCTGGATTCCCCAAACAGGAACCATCTGTAAAAACCACAAGTTCATTAAACTTACAATTTTGCACAAGAGCCTGCACTGTTTCTTTTGCCTCTTCTTGTTGTGTTGCTGATCTTGACTTTGAAGAGCCTAACCTATTCCAGTAATCTGGTTTAGATTTGCTGAGACTTAAACCTGCCAAAAAAGAAAATTCTGGGTCTATGTTAATAAGGTTAATTCCTGAATTGGTTTCCATGTCTTGTAGCTGTAAATCAACTAAACCAAAAGGGGAAATGTATCGCTCTTTGCCTCGGTATTCATCTCTCCAGTCATTCCATAGCTGTTTAATTGCCTGGCTATTATCCTTTGCCAAGATTTTACCACCTTCCCTAACTGATAGCTCCTCACGGCGTAAGTCAAGGGGCAAGACTGATGCTTCAACTTCTAGGGCATTTAATGCTGCTTTAGCCGGAACACCTAAACATAAAGATAAACCTTTACGCTGAATCTTGTTGAGAACATCTGTTGAGTTACTGTTCTGCCACACTGGTGCTGCAAATTCTATCTGAGGAATGATTAAAGCCTTATATAATTGTAACATTGATTTAGTACTCATTTTCTCTGTTATACTCACTCTTCTTAGTAAGGAGAGTGTCTTTTCTGCTTTCATCTCCAACAATGCAATATGTTTGGAGAAGGACAAATTCTCATCTAAATGAACTCCAAGCAAACGTGGTGTTGGATTATAAGGGATTTTGTTGCCGTTTACCTTGATTTCCAAACATGGGTCAGTAATTAAGTTCTTCTCTCGAGAGAAGATGCAGACTTCAGTCTTTTCAACACTAATCTTCATTCGCCATCTTGTGGCCCACCCAATAACCTTCAATACATCTGCTTCTATTAATTTTCCTGCCTCTGTAATGTCTTTACCCTTCCTCCAAATTGTTCCATCATCCGCATACTTTACTCTTTCACTGTCAATTTCCTTGTATATATCCTCTATGAAGAGATTGAACAGTAATGGAGAGATAACTGATCCCTGTGGCAGACCAATGTCAGTTGCAAAAACAGGACTTTTATAGTCCTGTATGATACATGTTGCTTTTCTATCTTGTAGAAAAGCAGATATCCACTGCCATACCCTTCCAACAATACCCATATTGAAAAGCTTATACATTAAACCTTCCCTCCATACACTATCATAAGCCTTCTCCATATCAATCAATACTGCCACTGTGTTATCTCCATCATTAAAACCATTATACAAATCCTGCACCAGACGCAGTACTGCATGTGTACAACTTCTGAAACGTCTAAAACCCTCCTGATCCCTATCAATTATTTTGTTGTGTTCACAAAATGCATACAGTCTCTGAGTTACTATTCTCTCTAAGCCTTTACCAAGGCAACTAGTGAGACTAATTGGTCTGTATGCAGAGGCAGAATGATAGCTTGCCTTACCACTCTTTTTAAGAAATTTTACATCTGCTCTCTTCCAGTCTTCAGGAATCAGCCCGTCTGCCCATGACTTTGAATAAATGAAATGAATTGCTGTAGCTAACTGTTCCCCTGCATGAAGCAGGAGCTCTGAGTATATACAGTCAGGACCTGGGGCAATGCCAACTTTCTGCCTCTGCAATACAGCCTGGACTTCCTCAAGTGAAATGTCTTCATTTAGGAAGTCCATGTCTCCTCCCCAGTCAACGTCAGTCGTTAAGCTTCCATTTTTCATCCTTCCAACTTGCTTCTCCACTTCATCTTTAAAACTAGCATCAAACTGTACATCTTTCAAATGAGTTCCTGCAAAAAAAGTATTCTGCAAAATTCTTGCTTTCCCTTCTTTGTCAAAAACAGCTGAATCATCTTCCGCTAACAATGGAAGTACACCAACCCCCTCTTCATCCTGATAACTAGAAAGTTTTTTGAAATGTTGCCACATTTCTGACGGTGTGTCAGCATTACTCACCTTTTCACATACCTCTTCTGTCCATTTCTGTTTAGCCTTATCCTCTGTAATAATCAACTCTTCCTCTTTATGTCTAAGTTCAAGTAAAATTGTTGGTGTTTTACGACGTTTAAAGGATTTTTTTACCTTGTTAAGTTCATGTCTGGCCTTTTGCACATCCTCATTATACCAGGGTGGCCTCTTCCTTCCACCTGAAAGTCTTACCTGTTTTTTCTGGATAACTTCTTCCATACATTTGTTAAAGGTCTCTGAAAAATCTGAAAACAGAGCTGAAAAGTCTTTGTCTGATTGACATCTTACATTGAATTCCATGAATTCTCTTTCTGAAACAGTATGCCATTCTTCCCAGTCAACGTTCTTGATACAATACCTCTCTTCTCGGATATCTGTTCTGTCTGATCTACAACAGTCAACCTGTAAAAGAACACTTATATGGTCTGACCTAACACATTCATGTGTTAGTGTTTGACATTGAATGATTTTCCTTACCAGTGGTGGATTCACCACAAAAAGATCTATTATGCTTTCTGACTCCCTTCTGGTTGGCTGATCATCATTGACACACAGAAGGTTCAATTCATGCATACAGTTCTGTAACAGAGAGCCACAAGTATTGTGATTTGCATTTCCCCATTCCATACTTTTTGCATTCAAGTCCCCCGTGATAATTACCTGTTTGAAGTCCCTACAAATTTTTTTCCACAATACTAATGAGTCCTTTCATCTGACCTATTTCAGCCGGGGGAACATATGCGTTAACTATAGCGAAAGACTGTTGCGTGTCTGTGGTAACTCTAATACAAATGGCTTCTACATCATCAACCTCATACTTCCCTAACCTGTGAGCCAAATATCTGTCTGATGGCCGGCATAAAATTGCTACCCCCCCATGCCCATCATCTCTGCTTTTTGAAAAGACTGACCAATTTCTAAAATTAACTGGATTCGATTTAGTTTCCCAAGTTTCTGAAAGACAAAAAATACCAACATTATATGAATCTAATAAATTGTGTATCCCCCTTTTTGCAGTATTCCATGACTGACAGTTCAAGGACAGAATCCCCAAGCTAGCAGATAGTTGATGATCTGTATTTACCGGCATATTGAAGGAATATTGGACATATTTTCGAAGAACTCCTATGGTTACCTGAGCAGTTAGCACAGCATAAATCTGATGCAGCACACACCTCTCCCAAATGATCTGATTTGCTACAGCACTCACACCTTTGTGTGTATGTGCAGACTCTAGCAATGTGCCCAAAACGTTGGCACTTATAACACCTTATAACACTATTCTTTTTTGACTCCAGGAAAGCTTTCCTGTTGTGAAACTGGATTGGAATGTTCTTTTTCAGAGCAGCTTCCTTATCTTGGATAGCTGGATGAATAATTTGAACTACAGGCATGGGATGCCTGTTATATCTGTAATGAAGTCTCTTTATTTTACTGTACTTTATCCCTACTGAGGACAAAACTTCACCTATCTTGACTTCAGAGAGACTGATGTCTGCATTTTTCATGTACGTTACAGTGTTTTCTGTATGAGGGGTTGTCCTATGTATGCATGACTCCTACAAACTTTTACAGTGGGAGTCCATAATTGTTTACAGTGGAAGTCTAAAGTGTCTCCTTGCAAAGTAAAATTACATGTATTTAAGATTAAATAAATTATAAATTCACACCTACTTTAGAACCCAGTTTGAGCCTGTATACGTTATGCGTTGTGGTGTTAGTACTGTTACAGCCCACTCAACAGCTAAGTTCATATCTAGCAGGTCCCAAGAGATGGATCGACAAGGCTGGCAAAAAGCCGGACACTTTGAGTATTGACCGGGCCGGTACTTGTCGATCGGTGGTCATTTGGGTCGATTAAATCGCTGGAGTAGGCTATAGGCTATGCCTCTGTCCTGTTGCTATCTGCATGGCCCCTACAACATGTTTGGTCAGATTTTATAAGCAGGGTGCATCATGTGTGTGTATCAGTGAATCAAAAAGCCAAAAGAAACCCATGTATATTGCTGTTCTTGATGTCCAGAAGGTAGGGGTTGTTGTGAACAGCAGGATAAGGGTTAAATGCCAACAATTGGGAATTTATAAGATTTCTGAGCATAACATTCTCTGCTTGAGGAGTAAAATAGCCTCAATTATTCGTAGCTTAATTTTAATGAGCATTACAAATTTCATGCTCAGTTTCTCTCTCTCTCTCTAAAAAAACTATAGATATTTTCAGAGGAAAACAATGTCCCCCCACCATAAATATATCTGGAAAACAATGTCCCCCCCCCCCCCCCACCATAAATATATCTGGAAAACAATGTCCTCCCACCATAAATATATCTTAAAACGCCTATTTGACTTTAATAACTAGGTTAAAGTCACCAAAACGTAAGCTGCAAACAAGCCATTTTTGGCCAAAAACTGACAGTTTTCTCGGGAGCCCGTGAGCTTAAAAAACAAACAGTCATTAAAAAGCTCAGATCACCAGACAAATTTGGTAGATCGTAATTAAATATTGTACCTATCTTGACCAACATTCATAAATTCTTAAATGCTATAGGCTACAGATAAGCCCTATTTTGGCAATTTTTCGCCCAAAACTGACTGTCTTTGGGGCGGTGTGACTTAAAAGGTCAAGGTCACCAAAATGTAACCAAATCTGCAGATTGTTGTAATGGTATATTGTACCAAGTTTGAAGAAAATCAATCAATTCTTAAATGAGATAATGCAGACAAGCCATTTTTGGCACCAAATTGACAGTTTTGGGGTTGCTGTGACCTTGAAAATGAGGTCAAGGTCACCAAAAATATAATCAAATCTGCGGTATGTTGTACTGATATAGTGTACCAAGTGTGAATAAAATTAATCAATTGGTTAATGAGATAGAGTGCAGACAAGCCTTTTTGGCCCAAAAATGAATGTTTTTGGGTCGCTGTGACCTTGGAAATAAGATTAAGGTCACCAAAATCTAACCAAATCTGCAGTTTGTTGTAATGATATGATGTACCAAGTTTGATTAAAATTAATCCATTAGTTAATGAGATAGAGTGCAGACAAGCCATTTTGGCCCCAAGTCGCTGTGACCTTGGAAATGAGGTCATGGTCACCAAAATCTAATCAAATCTGCGGTTATTTGTAATGATGTATTGTACCAAGTTTGATTACGGTAAAATTAATCAATTCGTTAATGAGATAGAGTGCAGACAAGCCGTTTTTGGCCCCAAAAAGACTGGTTTTGGGTCGCTGTGACTTTGGAAATGAGGTCAAGGTCACCAAAATCTAATCAAATCTGCAGTTTGTTGTTATGATATATTGTACCAAATTTGATTAAAATTAATTAATTCGTTAATGAGATGCACTATCAGACAAGCCATTTCTGGCCCCAAGTCGCTGTGACCTTGGAAATAAGGTCATGGTCACCAAAATCTAATCAAACCTGCGGTTTGTTGTAATGATGTTTTGTACCATATTTGATTAAAATTAATCAATTCGTTAGTGAGATAGGGTGCAGACAAACCATGTTCTGCTCAAAAATGACTGTTTTGGGGTCGCTGTGACCTTGAAAATGAGGCCTAATGACTGTTTTCCCTTATCCTGGTGATGTGTCTATGCAAGTTTGGTCAAAATCCATCCATAGGTTCAAGAGATGTAATGCTTCAAACAGGCTATGCTGATGCAAACGGGATCCACACCAAAAACAATATGCCACCCCCCCCCCCTCCCCTCCGGTGGGGGGACATAACAGGAGGGACATGATGGCCCCGAATCCCTCACCTGATCCAAATTGTACAAATGAAACGTTACTAAGGTAATGTGAGGTGGTGTGAAGGATCTGAGGCAGAGCCATTTTGGTTGACGGTGACCCAAAGGAACGTCATTTCTTTGAAATAATTTCAAAACTGGTCGAGCTTTTTAGTACGAGTCATTTTAGTTTTATACATTTACATTTCCATATTCATCATACAAAATACAGTATATAAAGTTACATTATAATCAGGATTGGAACAAAGGCTACCTTCTCCTCAAACACAATACATTACATTATGTACATGTATATACATTTACATCTACGACATTTTGAGTTTTTTTTTTTTCTTTTATATTTTCAGCTCTGGTGGTAATCATGTCCAGTGGACCAAAAGTATTTGAGCAAATTTATTAGAGGGTCACCCATGGAACTTTCCTATTAAGGTGTTGAAGACTTTTACAAGAGGACCATGATGGTCCAATATTGTTCACATAATCTAAGAGATTACATGTGGGTCCCGGGGCGGGATCCTTTTTGGCCGCAGGTCAATGATTTAAATAATATATCTTGGCAGAGGTCCACTAAATGAAGCTTAATACCAAATATCAAAGGCCTGGGTCTTATGGTTTCAGACAAGTAGATTTTCCCTATGTAAGGATATGTAAAGTCAGTGAGCCCTGGGGCGTGGCCATTATTGGCCCCAGGGTTACAATTTGAACAATCTTTGTAGAGGTCCAATAGATGAAGCTTCATACCAAATATCAAAGACCTGGGCCTCATGGTTTCAGACAAGAAGATTTTTTATAGGTTTTCCCCCAAAGTTGGGCCATTTTTAGCCCCAGGGTCATAATTTGAACAATCTTGTTGGAGGTCCACTAGATGAAACTTCATAGCTTTACTAGAAGAAGCTTCATACCAAATGATTTCAGACAAGAAGATTTTTAAATGTTTTCCCTATATAAGTCTATGTAAACCCATTATGCCCGGACCCGGGGCCTCTTTTGTCCCTGGAGCCATAATTTGAACAATCTTGGTAAAGGCACACTAGATGAAGCTTCATACCAAATCTCGAAGACCTGGGCCTTCTGGTTTCAGACCCTAAACCCTGTGGGCCCCACCTGCCCCGGGGCCATTTTAGCCGCAGGGCTATAATTTGAACAATCTTGGTAGATGTCCACTAGATGAAGCTACAAACCAAATTTCAAAGATCTGGGCCTTCCCGTTTCAGACAAGAAGATGTTTAAGGTTTTCCTTATATACATCTTTGTAAATCCATTAGACCTCGCCCCTGGATCATTTGACCCCATGCAGGACTACAATTTGAACAATCTTGGTGGAGGTCTGCTAGGAGAAGCTTCATACCAAATATCAAACACCTGGGCCTTCTGGTTTCAGACAAGAAGATTTTTAAAGGTTTTCCTTATAAGTACATGTACATGTAAACACAGTTGGCCCCACCCTGGAGCCATTTTTGGCCCCAAGGCTACGATTTGAACAATCTTGGTAGAGGTCCGTTAGATGAAGCTTCACACCGAATATCGAAGACCTGGGTCTTCTGGTTTCAGAAAAAAAGATTTTGATATGTTTTCCCTATGTATGTCTGTAAATCCAGGGCACTAATTTGAACAATCTGCGTAGAGGTGCACTAGAAGAAGCTTCATACCAAATATCAAAGATCTGGGCCTTTTGGTTTCAGACAAGAAGATTTTTAATGTTTTTTTTTCTTCCGATTTTCCTCTTTTCATTGCCATGGCAATCAGGGTTCTGCATAGAATTGAATTCTTTGAACAACTTTGAGAGAGGATCAACCAAAATCATTTCTCCCAAGTTTGGTCAGAATCTGTTCAGTGGTTTAGGAGATTCGTTTAAAGAAATTGTGAATGGACGGATGAACATACGGACATCGACAGGCAGTGACCAATCGCAACAGCTCCCTCAGAGCCTTCAACTTAGGTGAGCTAAAACTGTGGGGCTTGGGGAAGTTATGGCATGGTTGCAAAATATTTCATGCTCAACTCACTTGAGCATGCAGTTTTAAATGCTCAGAGACATTAAAATCTGAAACATTTTTTTTTACTTAAAGTAAAAATGTCCTGCTCATAAATATTATTTGAAATGTCAAACATTGTTGGCACACCAATATTTGAGCAGGAGAATTTCATTGCTCATTTGAGCGAAGCAGGATTGTTTTTATAACCTCTGGACCAGATTTGTGAAGTTAGCATACTGGCCATCATTTAATTCATTGTAACTTGGTTGTGAATGTTATTTCAAAAGGTTATTCAATAATCCAATTAAAAGGCCATTCACAACAAAATCTACAGTACAGCAAGACCTGTGAAATCAACTCATCAGGGGTCCTAGGTCCAATTCTGGGCTTTTCCAGACTTTCAGAAGTTGTTGAACTGTGGACCCCATCTCTGTATGACAGTAGTTGTTGGTGGGACGCAAAACTGAAACATGCATTGAGCCAACCAGTTAATATAATCTCACTTCTTTTGGGCAGGCATAGTCCTGTTTTAAAGTGGTTAACCAGAACAGCACACTTACCTATGTAATACATTCCTGGGACAGGCTTAGTCCTTCTAGGTGGTTAACCAGTACAGCGACAGTGTACATTCTTTCAATAGTAACTGTTTATTTTCCCTCTTGAAACAACTGCAGAAAATACTTTAACATCAAACTCCATGAAAGAATATTGCAGGGCCTGGCAGGGATCAAAGTAGAAGTAAAACAAAGATCAGGAATCAATACAATTAACTTACTCCACCCATCAAAGACACCAAAGGGAAAGAAATACAAACATTAAGCGACCAGACCATAATGGAAACTTAAACAAAGGAAGGCCATAAGGACAGTTACTTTCCCACAAAATGGCCATATGGCCATCCAAAATTAAAAGGCACAAGTGATACACACAGTAAGTAACAAACAACAACATAAATAAATCGCCACAGAAGAACCGCCTTGGAACGGTCAGTGGAAAGATTTGCACTGGGGGGCTTAAATCGATTTTACGTGGCCATAATCCTCGCCCTTACTTCCGCCGCGATTTAGACAAATAATCTGTTCAGTCCGCATGAAGGCCTCCTAACTCATCAGTGCAACATCTCCGTGAACACAAATAATCAAAGAACCACAGAGGTGGGACAATGGTGAGGACTCGACAGCAAGAAACCACTGAAATGCTGGAGCAAAAGAAAACCAACAGTTAGCCTCCGATGGGCCCGACCAGAGACAGAGCATCAGGCACCAACCATCATTACCTTGAATTAGATCCTCTCTAATTCTCAATAAGCCTTTACGTTGGTATCGTCATAGAATCTGAGGCCTAACCCACCGGCATGCAATTAAAGAGGGAAGCAAAGTTGCCAACCGTGATTGGGTTAACTACCATGCATGCAGTCTGTCGTATAATATCCATGTTGTACCCAATCTTTTTATATCGAAGAATGATTTTACGAAATTGGGTGCTAAAGTCATAGCGGTTATACATTTTTCTGAATTTATATACTAAGTCACCATAAAATTCGGGTTCCGATAGACCTTATTGCAGAAGAGATTTAAGTCCGATATTGAATTTTGAAATTAAATCAGAATGGCGTCTATAAAAGTTTGAAAAGGCTTTGCGTAGTTTATGGTACCGATAACCCTGATTAAGAAGTTAAGCCGTTAATAATTTATTATGAGTGTTGAAGTCAGTTATATGACTACACACTCTAGCAAATCAAATTAATTGCGAAATATAAACGCCATAGGATGGCGCACGAGGAACATCACCATCCAAAAAAGGAAAATTTACAATCTCAAAATCAAAGTCATCGCGTTTATCATAAATTTTGCATGAAACAAACCCATCTACAATAGAAAGATGTAAATCCAAAAACGGGGCCTCGGTATCAGAAGAATTTGCTTTATTTAACTGAAGTTCTGGGGGTAAATCTGACTGATCAAACCATCGAAATAGGTATTATCAATATTTAATAAATCATCTAAATATCTAGAAGTGGAGCTAAAAGCTTCAATAATTTCAGATTGGTTATCAATGGAAAGCGACAATATGAAGTCTCTTTCATAACAATACAAGAATAGATCAGCCACAAGAGGTGCGCAATTCGTACCCATCGGAATGCCCACAATTTGTCTAAATAACTTAGTACCGAATCTAATATAAATATTGTCAAGTAGAAAGGTGAGGGCATCACACACTTTCTGACATGACCAAAGTGTATAATTCTTATGCTCTTTAGAAGTGAAAAATGCATTTCTGACAGTACATGCAGGATAGAGAGAATCTTCTCTGTGAAAAGCCCATTCAATTAAATCATTAAGCTTTTCTTTTATAAGATTATGAGGAAGTGTAGTGTAAAGAGTGGGAAAATCGTAAGTAGACAGACTTGAAGCACGAAAATGTCTGGATTTCAATTTATTTAAAACCTCATTCGAATTTTTATAGACCAAAACAGATTTCTTCCTGATCTTTCAAAGACTTTATCACAATATTTAATCACATGCGTTTTAATAGCAGTAAGACAGGAAGTTAATAATTTAGAAAGTTCAGTGGTAGTGCAAGAGCTAGAATTTGCAATAAACCGTGCTTTGTAAGGTCTTTTATGAAATTTTGGTAACCAGTATAGCGTAGGAAGCTTGTCTTGGCCTTCGGTAACACACACAGCAAACTTCGTGGCTGAATGACAAATATGTTTATCTACTATAACTCTCTCTTCAGCTAAAGGCTGAAGTTCATAGGCATTAGTACCACCAAGTTCCTGCTTAAGCGTGTTAACATAGTGGAGCCATCACACAACGACGACGTTGTTAGCGGCCCTGTCTGCAGGGGCCAAAACAAACTTCTTATGAAATTCTTGAATACCCGAGACCTGGTCACTAACCTATTACAAGTTTGTTGGAACTTAAAGGGTTGAGTCCAAGACTTAATCAGCCACCAAGCTATGGAAAGTAGAAAACAAAGATCAGGAATTGATACAATTAACTTACTCCACCCATCAAAGACACCAAAGGGAAAGAAACACAAACATGAAGCGACCAGACCATAATGGAAACCTAAACAAAGGAAGGCCGTAAGGACAGTTACTTTCCCACAAAATGGCCAAATGGCCATCCAAAATAAAAAGACACAAGTGATACACACAGTAAGTAACAAACAACAACATAAATAAAACGCCACAGAAGAACCGCCTTGGAACGGTTAGTGGAAAGAATTCCACTGGGGGGCTTAAATCGATTTTACATGGCCATAATCCTGACCCTTACCTCTGTCGCGGTATACACTAATTTTGTTTAGTCCGCATGAAGGCTTCCTAAACTGTTCGAAGCCTGTAACTGTTGTTTTAATTAGAAGATTTTTTTTGGTTGTTGTAACAAATTGAAATTCCATGTATACAGAATGCTGCCCTCCATCAGAAATTATTTGACTACACTGACCAAAATGTTATTTTTAGACCTTTCATATTTGTGTGTGTGTGTGTGGGGGGGGGGGGGGGGGTTACGACCCTTTCAAGATTATTTCACTTATTTAGAGTCGGTCGTTTATCAGAGGTGGGTGAAAACTGGAGTATCCAGAGAAAAACCACCTGACCTTCAGTAGCTGAACTTGGTGTCTCATGTTACCCGAGCCAGGCTCGAACCCACAGCGGTAAGAGACCTAATGAATAAGTGTCAGCTCTCTTACCCATTAGGCCCACAGAGTCCCGTTCGTTGTTTTACCAGTGGTGTTCCATCGCTCAAGGTTACAGTGTTGGTTGTGCAAACTAAGCCTTATCTTTGTTTTTTCCTTTTTCCTCAAGTTATTCGATTTGTACATAATTACGGTATGTAAGCCCTGATTAAAGAAAACCTGTCTTCTATTATGAAAACACGCCTATACAAATACATTGTAAAATTTGCCGCTGAAAAAACGAAAATTTTAAGATGAAAAAGTGTGATATTTTTCTCCTTTCTACTCAAAATATAGATTGTGGGTACATGTTAGAACCGCCTCATCGAGGCGGTTCTAACGAGTACCCCAATCTATATTTTAGAGCAGAAATTAGAAAAATATAGTTTACCCATGTAAACCCCAGTGGGGTTCAGAATTATATAGGTGTTTTCGTAATGCTTGTTTTTGACTGGGTAAGACACAAACCAGCCTCTGCCACTACACAGAATTGCAAGTGCCTTGAAATTTTAAAGGAACACAGAATTGCAAGTGCCTTGAAATTTTAAAGGAACTAGAGCTGTCAGAGGATCTGACTATAGCTCGATGCAGCACCAGTAGAAGAGAAAACCCCATAGTTTGAAATATTTTGAATTCATGTATCATAAACTACGCAAAACCTTTTCAAAATTTTATAGACATCATTCCGATTTAATTTCAAAATTCAATGTTGAACTTAAATCTCTTCTGCAACAAGGTCTATCGGAACCCGAATTTTATGGTGACTTAGTATGTAAAGTCAGAAAAATATATACTTGCAATGACTTCAGCACCCAATTTCGTAAAATCATTCTTCAATATAAAAAGATTGGGTACAACATTAATGTTATACGACAGACTGCATGCATGGTAGTTAACCCAATCACGGTTGACAACCTTGCTTCCCTCTTTAACTGCACGCTGGTGGGTCAGGTCTCCGATTATATGATGGTTCCATCATAAAGGCTTACTGGTTGGGCCCATCAGTCTAACTGTTAGTTTTCTTTTGCCACAGAATTTCAATGGTTTCTTGCTGTCGAGTCCTCACTGTTGTTTCATTTCTGTGGTTGTTTGAATTTTGTGTTCTCCGAGATGTTGCCCTGATAAGTTGGGAGGCCTTCATGCAGACTGAACAAATTATTTGTCTAAATCGCGACGGAAGTAAGGGCAAGGATTGCTGCTGGATAAAATCGATTTAAGCCCCACGATGGAATTTGTTTCACTGACCATCCCAAGGTGGTTCTTCTGTCGCAGTTTATTTTTGTTATGCCTTGTCTTTGAGTGTGTGTATCACTTATATTTTTTGTTTTGGATAGCCAATTGACCATTTTGTGGGAAAGTAACTGTTCTTTTGGCATTCCGCTATTGCTGTTTCCATTACGGTCTACTTATTTCATTTTTTTTTCTTTCCCTATGGTGTCTGATGGGATCTGTGGGTCTATTGTATCGATTCCTAATCATTGCCTTCACTTCCTTTTTACCAGAAAACATCACTGTAGAACATGGTACAAGACATTTAACTCCATGACTTCTGGGCCATAAGCCCTAATTATGGTATACACAACTCATCAACCCACTGTTCATGTGTGTACCATGTTTCAGCTTTGTAACCATTACAGTTCTTCAGAATAGGTAAATGCTTCATCAAATAGGACAACAAACGTAAAAGGTTTTAAGCAAATTGCACTTCAATTTTTTGAAAATCTACCAAGGGACATAACTCCAAGAGTTATGGACCATCGACTCTTATTCTGCTTTACACGATACAACCGGTCATATTCCATGTTTATATGAACTTACAGCTTTCTAGCTTTCATAGTTCCTGAGAAATCTGTCACAAAGATTTTCAAGAATAGCAAAATTTGAAAACCAACATAAATGGTTAACTCTACGAGTCATGGGTCCTTGGCAACTGTTCTGCCATTACACCTTCCTTATTTAAGAGACCAAGTGTGGTATAAGTTTCATTGAGGTAGGACAGCAAATATGAAAGTTATTGAACAAATAATATATTTTAATTTTTTGAAAAACCTACCAAGGGATATAAACCAAGAGCTATGGACCCTTGGTCCCTATTAAGGTATATCATTGTCTATGTTCATACAAACTTTCAGCTTTGTAGCTTTTGTATTTTCTGAGAAATACGACAAGAAAAATTTCAAGAATGGCAAAATTTGAGAACCTATCAAGGGATGTAACCCAAAGAGTTAAGAACCCTTGACCCCTATTCTTGTATACTAACCTAACTGTCAGCTTTCATAGTTCCCGAGATATCTGTCACGAAAGTTCTCATGAATTGCATAATCTGAAAACCTAACTCGCGTCATAACTCCCAAGAGTTATGGGCCCTTGGTAACTATTCTGCTATTATATCTTCCTTACCTTAGAGACCAAGTGTAGTATAAGTTTCGTTGAAGTAAGAGCACAAACATTAAGCAAAATGCATTCTAAAATGTGAAAACCTATGAAGGGACATAGTGAGTTATGCAACCTTGGAGTAGTATACGTTTCATCAAAGTTAGACCACAAACATATAAGTTATTAAGCAAAATGCATTTTAATTTTGCAGTCACGGAATCATGGAGTAACAGAATGACAGAATCCCTGAATGACATGGCAAATCCAGTATAGCCCCACTTTTTCAAAGCAGGGCTATAACTAGAGGTATTGTATGGTCCAAAGCACTGATCAGACTGCAGCTCATGATGTTTTCTGTGGTATGCATTACAATGAGTGGTGACCCATATGCAAATCAAAACTTAAATGATTTTGGAACACAGCATCAAGATATTGACCAATAAAGTCAATTTAACCCTTTTTGTACCAAATGGAATCTCCCTCCTAAAATATAGCAGGAGTCCATTTCTAAATTTAGGGGCGACAGGTTGTGGTATCTTCAAAATGGATTTGGAAAATGGCTGAACTTCCTGCAAATAGTGTAGGCCCTTATGTGACGTCACGTTATGCGACGTCTCATCTGGGCCTGCACTGTTTGTCAACAATCCCTTTAGGGGTTTCTGGTACAAATTGGGTTAAGGCCCCTGATAGTTCTTGTAGCTGATTTTTCAACCTTAAAACATCAATCACCTATAGCAGACACCATTTAAAAAGTATTTTCATCTTTTTTTTCATCAATAAAAAGGCTCAACATTTCATGTGAATCATCTGCGAGTATATTTTTCAGAGAAAAAAGGCTCAACATTTAACAGACTGTGGATATATTTTTCAGAAAAAAAGCCTTGGCTTTCAATGGGAATTGCTGCAAGTATTTTTTTTTTCAGAGAAAATAAGGCTAGACATCACTTGAATCATCTGCTAGGCAAATATTTGTTTGAATTGAGGTTTAACGTCCCTGTCAACACTGTAAAGGTCATTTTGGAGACGTTGCTTCCAACTTTGTGGGACTTTTACCCGACATCGAGATGAAATGACATCTCAAGCCCTGTCGCCCAATGAAGCCAATAGGGCTTATTAGCATGGACGGTCCGCCTCGCACCGGGGTTCCTGGACAGGCTTAGATCCTCTAAGTGGTTTACCAGTACTAGTGTGCGGGCCGGATTCAGCTCTGCATGGAAGCATCATGCAGCCCATATATTTCTTCAAGCCCCTATGTGCGGGGGCGACACTAGGCAAATATGATTTGCATGAAGTGTCAAGCCTTATTTTCTCTAAAAATTAAAACTTCTTTGCAAATGACAACTGTTCCAGAAATTACTTGTGTTCTTTGTTGTGGCATTTGGATCACTTCTGTGACTTTGGTTCCTTTTGTGCATTGTTGCCACCTCCAAGAAGAAAGATTTTGTAACATTCAAACTTCAATAGTTTGAACACCTTTGGGAACATGAAAATTTGTTCCAGATAGTACAGTCGAACTTCAATGGCTCGAACACCTTTGGGACCTCGAAAATCTGTTCGAGACAGGGGTAGTTCGAGCCACTAAGGTTACTGTCAGGAGGCATAACGAGATACTTTTAGACATCTTTTCGATGTTCTATAATGAAAATGTATGTACTCATTAGAATCGCCTCATCGATGCGATTCTAATGAGTACACACAGCATACATTTGCAAGATAAAAGACTAAAATCTCCTTAATTATCCCCCACAATTTCTTATGTAGAGGATTTTGCTAGGGGGTCAAGAATGGGTTTGACATATCCATGGTAAACATGCCATCGGTGTTCGAGCCTTCGAAGTTCTACTGTAGTTTGCACAACTTATGGTAAATCATAGTGCCTGGTCATGAGGAATGATGGGGATGACTTAAGGATATCCTTACAACCTAATTTAACCCTTATCTTGCTGAATATTCATTTAAGCCACACCCATTTCTGTCTATCAACCAATCAAATTACTTGATGTAATTTATTGCTACAAATTCTTCAGAAGCCATCTGATCTGGATCTACACTGTTTGCAAAGATAGTTGTCGTGAACAGCAAGATAAGCGTGAAAATATAAGTATCTTGTGTGTACACATTAGAATAGCCTTGTTGAGGCAATTCTAATGTGACACAACATACCTTTACAAGGAAAATCTGGAAAAATTTCCAAAATGGAATTCTGGAACTATTGGAAGAGCAGGGCAAGTTGTCAACAGCGTTGTCAGGAAGCAATGAATCAAAATAACACATGCTCAATTCTCATCTTTCTTTTAATTTTTTTCTCAAATTTTGAATCTTTTTAACTGCACTTAGCAGGATAAATGGGAATGAACAACATGAATTGATGATTTATGAATGTTTTGATAAAATTAATGACGTTTATAAACCACAGTAATAAATATTAAACGAATCATGATGAGAAGCTCCAATATTAACAGGTGAAACAAACAGATGACTAAGCACATGTCCACATGACCAATCTCTGTCAATTCAAAACTATCAGAATTCAACTCCTGAGTGTCCTCATATATCAAACTCAAAGACAAATTTTCCATTTCACCAACTCTATAAAAGAGGTTGTTCCAATGTGCTATCTTGGTCAAATTTGACAGTGTCAAATTCATCAAAGACTGTTTACATGGACACGGCTGAAATGACATCACAGTTAAAAGTATCATGTTACATTGGAGAAGGAACCTTGACAGTTTTGTGTTGATTTTTTAGGGCAGAAACATACTGGACAACTGCAGGCATTTTCAAGATGCAAGAAGTATGGCGTCTTGTCAATTATTATGAATTAATTTTCCTGTGCGAACAGTGGGGAGCCTGATGAGACTCATTGGGATCTATGTAACTGTTTGCTCTTCTGTCAATGTTTTTACTTTTTTCTTAGAAACTCCCTTTTACAACCATGAATTCTTCCAAATTAAATAAACAAGAGGGCCAAGATGGCCCCATACCGCTCACCTGTGGACCAGAAAATCATCTGTGATGTTTAGAAAAAAAAAGAAACTGTGAAGGAAGGCAAGACATGTTTGTTAAGCTGATGGATATAAATATCTTCATAGATCCAGGGTTGTCAATATAGATGTACATCAGCTGAACCCCTGGGCTGGGTCATTTTGGTCCCAAGCTATAATTTGAAAATCTTGGTAGAGGTCCACTAGATGGAGCTTCATACCAAATATCTAAGACCTGGGCTTTCTGGTTTCAGAAAATATTTTTAAAGGCTTTCCCAATATAAGTCTATGTAAAACATGCAGGCCCTGGGGCGAGGCCATTTTGGGCCCCAAGGCTATAATTTTAACAGCCTTGGTATAGGTCCATTAAATGAAGCTTCATATAAGATACAAAAGACCTGGGTCTTGTGGTTTCAGAAGAGACAATTTCTAAATGTTTCCCAAATATAAGTCAATGTAAAACATGTGGGCCCCGTGGCAGGGCCAGTTTTGTTCCCTAGACCATAATTTATATAATCTTGGTAGAGGCCCATAAAATGAAGCTTCATACCAAATATCAAAGACCTGGGCCTTCTGGTTTCAGCCAAGAAGAGTTTTGAAGATTTTCCCAATATAAGTCAATGTAAAACATGTAGGCCCAAGGCAGGGTCATTTTAGGGCCCAAGGCTATTATTTGAACAATCTTGGTAGATGACCACTAGATGAAGCTTCAAATAAATATCACAGACCTGGGCCTTCTGGTTTCAGACAAGAAGATTTTTAAAGGTTTTCCCTGTGGGCCCCTAGGCTGGGCCATTTTTGGTCCCAAGGCTATAATTTGAACAATCTTGGGCGAGGTCCACTAGCTGAAGCTTCACCAAATATCAAAGACCTGGGCCTTCTGGTTTCAGACAAACAGATTTTTGAAGATTTTCCCTAAACACGTCTGTGAAAGCATGTGGGACCCTTGGTGGGGACATTTTTGGCCCCAATGCTGTTATTTGAACTATTTTGGAAGAGGTCCACTAGATGAAGCTTTACACCAAATATCAAAGACCTTGCCCTCCTGGTTTCAGACAATAAGATTTTTAAAGGTTTTCCCTATATAAGTCTATATAAAATATATTGGCCCTGGGGTGGGGCCACTTTTGGCCCCAATGCTATAATTTGAACAATCTTAGTAGAGGTCCACTAAATTTAGCTTCAAACCAAAATATCAAAGACATGCCTTCTGGTTTCAGACAAGAAGAATTTTTGACGATTTTCCCTACAAAGGTCTATGATAAACATGTGGGCCCCGGTGTGGCCAATCTTGGTAGAGGTCCACAAGATGATGCTTCATATCAAATATCGAAGAGCAGGGCCTTCAGGTTTCAGACAAGAAAATCTTTAAAGGTTTTCCCAATAAAGTCTATGTAAAACGGCTATAATTGGAACAATCTAGAGATCCACTAGATAAAGCTTCATACCAAATATCAAAGACTTCAGCCTTACGGTTTCAGAGAAGATTTTTGGTTCATGTGACTTAGATGTGCAATGGACCGGAACAATTTTGAAAGAGGACCCACTAAGCATCCTGTGAAGTTTGGTCAAAATTCAGTTAGTGGTTTAGGGGATGTCGTTTGAAGAAATTGTTTATGGACGCTCACACATATGGATCTACGGATGACGGACAAAAAGTGATCACAATAGCTCACATTGTCACTACATGACAGGTGCGCTAAAAACAGCCAGCAGAAGAGATGGCAAATCTCCCAACTGAAAGCTAATATGACATTCAGAAAATTGTACAAATGCCGAAAGTGCAACACATCAGCTAATACTCAAGTACATTGCTGCAAAGCACCACCAGCAAGGCAGCTGCAAGATACTTTATAAATTGTGTTTATTAGGGTTTCCACGACCAAATGATATTAAGGACCCAATCTGAACATGATGGAGATTTCTGAACAGAGTACTGGTGTAATGAAGGCAATCAATTGTCAGAAGTATACTCAGACAATTATTGGCACTTTGCTTCTTGAATTGGCCCTCTATTACTTGAATTACCTGCTTTGTATTCAAGAGAATTGGCCCTTTGCTACTTGTATTCAAAAGAACTCAATTCTTATTTCAACCTTATGAGGTACTATCAATATATCACAAAGGGGCTTCTAGCCATAGAGATCACAACATTATATTGCCAGTAGAGATAACTCAAATACCATGGCACCCGGAGTTGTGGTTGTAGCAAATGACATGCCTTCGCAACCTGTTGTACGATTTTCAAAGTACATACCACCAACTCAAAGGATGATGGTGATCATGGCCTTATTCTGTGAGAGGACTTAACCAAACAACCATGGCACATAGTTGTGGCTCTAGCTCATGAAATGCCTTCTTAACTTCAAATACAATTTAACAAAGAACAACCAATAGTTCTCAAAGGGTGTTGGAGTTACAGTGATCACAAGTTTATATTGTCAGGGGAGATAACTCAAATACCATTGCATCCAGAGTTGTGGTTCTTGCTCATGATACACCTTAACCTGGAGTACAATTGTACCAAGTACCATCAATATACCTCAAAGGTCCATCACAAGGTTATATTTTCAGGGGATATGGCACCCTGAGTTGTGGTTCTTGTGCATGACATGCCTTCTTAACCTCATGTACAATTGCACCAAGTACCATCAATTGAAGGGAATTGCGAGTTATGGCAATTACAAGGTTATATTCTAAGGGTATGTGACTCAAATAACATGGCACCCAGAGTTATGGTTCCTGCCCATGACACACCTTCTTAACCCTGTGTACAACTGTACCGAGTGCAATCAATATATTGGTCCCTGTCCAGCACGGCTTGGAGAAATTAATTGGGCTGCATGATGCTTCCACGCATAGCTGAAACTTACCGCACATGTTAACCGCTTAGTGTATCTAAGCCTGCCCTGGTAAAGTGGTGCGAATTGGACCATTGCTACATAATAAACCCTTTTGGTTTGTTTGGGCAGGAAAGCTTGAGATGTCAATTTAACTCACTGTCGGATAAAAGTTCCACAAAATTGGAAGCAACATCTCAAAACAGACCTAAATAGTGTTGATGGGGACATAAAACCTCAATTCAAACAAAACAATCAAAATATCTCGAAGGATGTTGGAGTTACAGTGATCAAAAGGTTATAACTTATATTATCTGGGGAAATATCTCTAATGCCATGTCAGCCATAGTTGAGGTTCTTGTGCATGACATGCATACAATGGTACTAAGTAAAATCAATATTAAAGTCATGGTGATCACAAGGTTATATTGTCAGGGAAGATAACTCAAATATTATGGCAACTAGCCACGCCTACTCAACCTCGTAAAATTGTACCAAGTACCATCAATGTATCTCAAAGGGTATTGGAGTTACGACCATCTGAAGGATTTGACTATGGACGGACGGATATACGGATGCGAGGCTGATCGCTATATCCCCAGAGCCTATTTGGTCAGGGGATAAAAATGGAAATATTCCGATGAAATAAATATGGAAATGTGCATTGCAGAAATTCCTGTGATTACCTATAAAAACCAAAAAGGTCATGTATCTCATAGCTTTCACAACCTCCATGTGTCCAATATATTTGTAACAAAAGTACGAAAAGTGGCAAAAGGGACAGCAAATATTCATCTCCACCATAACATGATACCAAAGTGTGGACCTACACATTAATGAAATGATGCAGTGTACAAAGGTATAAAAATCGAACTTTCAAAGTTAAGGACACCACATCGCAATACATGTAAAAATATTATTTCTCTTTCTTAACAGCAGGATTTTTCCACGTCATACATATATACACATCTATATCGTAAAAAATTAAAATTCTTATGGCAGTTTGAATAAAATGTATTTGGTAATTTAAAAGAAAATTACATGCAAATATGCAGTTTCTTCTAAAATTTCCCTTGGAATTTTCCTATAGGAAGAATTATGAACCATTTAATTTGAAGAGCATGACAACGAAAATGAATTTGCTGCTTTTATTTAAAGATTCCATAGGCTACCATGAAATACAGTAAAATTCCTATATTAAGACCACCTTTGGGACTGTTCAAAAGTGGTCTTTAAGACCACTTTTGAACAGTCCCAAAGGTGGTCTCTGACCAGAGGCCACTGTATGCAAAAAAGACAAAGAAAGAATAACTACAACCACTAAATAAGCTTCTAAAAGCAGATTTAGTCTGAATTTTAGGTGGTCTTAATAGCGGAATTTTACTGTATACCCCTTTGAAAACTAATATTACACGATCAAACTGGAGTTTTTTTTAATGCACTTACATGTACCGTTCTACCGTAGGAGAACACTTTAACCATAGCTCAGGATAAGATGGAATGAGGGTATAATTTTCCTTATTTCTGGCTAGAATTGTTTGTTGTGGGTACTTGTTAGAATCACCTCAATGTCAGAGGCCATTCTGACAAGTACCAACAACACATTTTCTTTTTGGAGATATAAGACAATTATCCTGAAACCTAGAAAAAAATACATCCTTTATCTTAGATGGAAGTGATTTGGTTACCATTACATTTTTTTT
Organism: Lucinisca nassula; assembly: GCA_963580285.1. Taxonomy (NCBI): domain Eukaryota; kingdom Metazoa; phylum Mollusca; class Bivalvia; order Lucinida; family Lucinidae; genus Lucinisca; species Lucinisca nassula. The sequence goes on along the minus strand of OY757014.1, from coordinate 82,521,546 downwards.
TTTTTTGAAGAGAATATGCCTTTTGTAAAATATTAAAAAATCAACAATTTAAATTCCAATTTTGCTAGGATAGTCTGGTTTGCAAAGGGAGGCAAATACCTTCAACTTAAAGGGAAAGGATACACTTTAGGGATGCAATCACCCTGCTGCCCTTATCAAAGAGTTAACTCTAAAAGAGGGCTGGAAAATTCTTCAAAATCAAAAGGGTATGTGGATTTTGATAAATTTCATATGGACTAGAAATTCTTTTTACTTCTCCAAAATTTTTACTCGCCACAGTGGGTGTTTGTTTGTTTGTGTTGGAGTTTAACGGCCCAGTCAACACTAGTTTAGGTCATTTTTGAGCCGGTCAGTTTACCTATCCACTTTTCCTGGGCAGGTTTATCCGTAAGCGGTTAACCAGTACAGTGCACATTCTTTTGCCAGAAACTGACAACTGCCCTTCTTGAATCAGCAGAAGGGAGGGAATGACCATAGAAAAGATTTCCACGAAAGAATGTTGCCCTCCCCGGCAGGTATCGAACCCGCGTCCTCCTGATCACCAGTCAGACACGCATCTGACTGAGCTACCAAGGCCGGCATAGCGGGTGGATGAGTGAAATAATCCAGCCCTGTGTTGACTCTTGGCATAGAACCATTTTCAGATGGGGTTAGGTGTACATGTAATCAAAAACAGTTACCAGGTTTTCTCCTGTGTAAAAAATCACAGAAATATGTAAAGTGTACCCATTTACCCGTAGAGTTACGAAAGCAAACAATACAGATCCTGAAGAGGCAGTTCATAATGAGACACCTCAGATCTGCAATGTTTACCATCACGTTTATAATAATTAATTTCGACTACACTAGATTTACAAGCATGGACAAATCTAAACTTAAAGCTGAAAGAGTCCATTTCAGAAACTCAGGGGTAAAAGGGTTTAAGATCTCTCATTAAGGTTTACTCATATGTCTTAGCACAAAATAAGCTGCCACATGTAATCAGGGCCCTTAGGGGTCCTCAATTTATGTTTTTTAATGCATGTGCACAACAAAAATAGCTATATGCCAAGTTCTTGCTGGAAGCTGGCCTAAGGTCTCCTCTATGTCTGCAAGGAGCAAAGGCTCTAGTGGGATCGCTCATGTCCAGGGGCCAGTTGTTCAAAGCATCATTAGCTTAACAAGCTCGTTAGTGGTCATATTGTTATTGTTCTATCAAGTACAATATAAAAAATTTGGTTATTTTTGCTGAAAAAATGTGAGTAGCTTGTGCAAACGCATTTTTTCAGCAAAATATTAGTATATTTGCCATATTTAATGATCCAAGTTTTAAGGATACGTTAAATAATGACAGCATTAGTTTTGAACAACTGGCCCCAGGCTTGCCCGAGCTTTTGCTGTCTCCTGTGTGACAAGTACATGTACATGGTACCCGTCTCTTATTCCCTAGCTCAAATAAATTGTGGAAGAATCAAATGTCATGGTTTGTATCTGTTTTATCCACTTCTTGCAGATAGAATGCATATGCACACAAAACTTGATGAATTATAAGGACTTGTTGAAGAAGAATTGTGGGAAAAACATAAAACATAGCATGGGTAGACTGTTCTTCAAACGAGTACCCACAATATGTTAAATAATGTAATGTATTAAAATTCACCCACATCAGCCAACCTCTTTAACAAGTCCTCTGAATTATGCCTCTGAGATAAATGGTTTCTTTCTTCATTTGGCCCTTTATTATCACAAGAATGTCTAAGCACTAGCAATAATCTGGATCAAAATCACTATCATCGTCATTATCATCTGAGTCACTTGTGTATCTTTTTCGTTTCTTCTTTGATTTTTTCTTCTTATGTGATGAGGGAGCTGCTGACCGATGATGTGAGCGTGAGGATGACGATGAGTCTCTGTCTCTATGAGAAGAATGTGAATGTGAAGACGGTGTGTGAGAGTGAGAATGTGCCGAGGCTTGCAACTGAGAAGCCCCGGGGAGGCGTATAGTCCGCACTAATGAACCACGTTTTCTGTCTTTGTCTTTATCCGGCATTCGGAGTTTTGCTGTGGATATTATCACTGGTGGTACTCTTGGTTTTGTTATCTCCTGTAACAGAAATCAACAAAGTGAGTTGTGATAAAAGTGCAAATAAGTACTGTTCTTGCTATGTTTTTTTTTTGGGGGGAGGGGGGGGGGGGGTCGTGTGCAAGGTCTGCAAAATTAACAGCATAATCTTTCTTGTTATGCAAGAATATTTTGCCCCTGAGACAGGATGACTTTTCAGTAAAACTTCGCTATTAAGGCCAACCAAAATTAAGATTCTTCCTTTAAAATGATATTTTTAATGTAAAATTAATTTTAATTAATAATATACCTACCCATCACTACAATTATAGCCTTTTCACCAGACGCAGGTCTGGGACAGTCTGACACAAAAAAAATCTAGCCAGAAATGCCACCGGCATGTCCCTTTTCCCGTGACCTCCCCAGCGTCGAGTCCTGATTGGTCGCTGATGTCACATGACCTATCAGACCAATAGGCAGACGATACAGGTCACGTGACCGCGATTTTCGCGCCGAGAAGGTCATTATTTCTTTCAGGAAAACAAATATTTCAGGCGGGGCTGGGAGGCGGGACATACCATTGTAGTGATGGGTAGGTATATTATTAATTAAAATTAATTTTACATTAAAAATATCATTTTAATATCAAATATAACTACCCATCACTACAATTATAGCCTGAATTCAAAGCAAGTGGAGGGTTGGATGAAAAATAAAGTTACACATACCTAACTCCTCCAACCTTGGTTGTTTATACCCCTCTTAAAACCATCCAATGATGGTAATGTAAGAGAGTATCCACGATGACTGCAAGGGATCCAAATCCAAAATTCACAAGTGGAGAAGATAAATGGACAGGAACCGGAGACAAAATAGAAGGTTCATACCTATTCAAACAGGCTAACAAACAACCAAGGAAAATAAAATCCCAAAATAAGTGCTGCTCATAATAGATTGAGAAGCTACTAAACTACCTAAGGAATGAGTACCACTACGAATGGGAACCAAGCACCTTAGGTGAAGGGATGAAAAGTAGCGTTGGAACATCCATTACGCAGTAAGAAAAAACATTCTGAAGAAAAAAAACGGAGTTCCAATATGCCCAAAATGTAGAAGGTTCTAACCTCATACTGTATTCTGAATGATAATAGGGCAGAAGTGAAATTAGCATATACTGGTAGAAGCTTTATCACTTTACAAATCCACTTTGCAACCAAGGATGGTTAGAAATATATCCAAAACCCCTTGATTGAAAAGAAAAAATTCTCATGATAATCTCGAAACGTTTTAAACATTCTAATGTATACAAAAAATTCACATTAGCCTACAATCCACGAATCCTGGAAATGACAGGACAAATAGTAGTTTCAGACAAGGTCATTTATAGCCTGAAACAAAAATAGGTTGAATGAGAAGAGAAAAAGAAGTCATTGTTCTTCTCATACCTGAAAACAACCCTCTGTAATTGGCAAAGCATGACTATAACTTCTACGAACTGAAGCAAATGTCAAATGAAATACAGCTTGACTATCAAATGAATAAAAGAAGCTGAATTCACCGGATCGTAAGGTGGTTTAGAAAAGACCACAACACCCATGCAAGATTCCATTTGGATTCAAAGTCCTGAAAACCTGTCGGCATAGTGAAAAAACCCCTTTAATAAGCTGGTGATGGTAGGGTTTAATGAAAAAGTGTGAAGCCGACTAAAATTTTAACATGTTCGAGATTACTGATCTGTACCCTTCTCTTAGATGAAATAGAAATTGAAGGGTAGAGAACAGACAGAAAAAGAAATCCAGTAAAAAACCTCCCTAGAGGAATTGTCTGGATTTATTTCCCTTTTTCTACACCAACTAGAAAATATCTTCCATCTTCCAGAGTAAAACTTGAGAGTGGAGATCTTTCTATATTGAAGATACACTCGGCAGAGAAACCAGAAAAGTGTCTACCTCTGGTTTGATTCCTGACAACATCTGGATGTGTAAGTAAAGCATTTCTGGATTGAAATGGAATGCTTGACCCACACCTTTTAGATATTTGATCTGAAACTACTGGAAGACTGGTTGCAAGTCTTGAGACTAGGCTCAGAATGACTAAAAAACCAAGATCTCTGAGGCCATAGGAGGCGTAATCAGAATGGCTCGGCTTTTGGACGCTTGAATTTTTACCTAGAACTAGAGGAATTCAGTTGAATGGTGTAAACGCATATGTAAAAGATTCCCCCAATCTAGAGACTTTAAATCAACTGTACGTTCCAGGTGATCTGAAACTTGAAACACAAAGGAAGTTGATTGGAGAACCGAGTTGTTTGGACATTTGATTAAAAAAGGCCCAATAAAGGTTCTCTCCATTTGAGAAAACGCCCTGTAGAGAACGGATGGTGAACTGGTCTATAGGGGCGATCCCAATGACAATCTGCCCTGGAGGTGTCCGACAAGGATAGACATACCTTCCTGAAGACACCAAGTTATAATCTTCCATGTAAAAGCCAACAGGGAAGAGTAATGAGTCACTCCCTGATAAGTAGAAAAAACTACACTATTCATTTGTCTGGAGTAACAATAATGAAGCTGTTCCTCAGTTTGGAGCTATGAAGAACTGATAAACCAAGGAAATTTTTCTGAAGTTTCAGAATGTTTATACACATAAACATATATACATACATATACGCATACACACACATATATATATATATATAGCCCCGCCTAATATAGGCCCCACGTTTCCTGAACAACTAATCCCTGAGGTTCGAAGTGGAAAACCAACCTGAAAGGCTGGCATGCGAAAAAAACAAATAGGGAATAGTCTCTAAAAGAGGAGACCCCATTTGATACTGAGGGATTCATAAATCGTAGAGAGCAATCTTGATAATGGAATTTATTGCTCCTTTAGACCGTATGGTATTTCCAGTGATAATATTAGCAAAAATAACCTGGAAAGGTCTAAGATGAGATTGTCCAGGGAAACTGGATCCAATTACTAAGTTCTAAAAAGGGGAAACAAACCCCTGACATAAATCGAAAGTTTTTCGGAGCGTGAAAAAATTTGGAGAAGTATCTTTGAGGTAGAGTCAATTTCAACTTCTCGATAAAGTGTATGAAATCTAAATTCACAATAACCTGTACACGTTAGGACAAGGTATGATAAACAGTATCTGTAAAAATGATGACAAAACCCATCATCGGAACACTACACGAGATTGGGGCCTAATTCTATGATGAGAGCTGCTTAATTAATTTCCAATAAGTTGGTGAACAGGGAAAACATTGATCCGTTGACAAATCCAACAAAGGAAAGGCAACGGACTGATACACAAAAATTCCATCCAAGGTGAAACAAAGGTATTTGCGTAATGACCTATGGATGGAGATGTGAAGGCTAGCGACCTTTAAAACTACGGAAATCGTCCCCGAATTTGGGAAATTTGACCTGACTAATCGAGGACGAAGTTTCCATTTTGAGACGATCGACTCGCATCATCTTGTTAAGTGTGAGAAGTCGATGATGAGTCGATTTTCCCATTTTCTCCTTTTCCTTTCATTGATCCGTTGACAAATCCAACAAAGGAAAGGCAACGGACTGATACACAAAATTCCATCCAAGGTGAAACGAAGGAATTTGCGTAATGACCTATGGATGGAGATGTGAAGGTAAGCGTCCTTTAAAAACTACGGAAATCGTCCCCGAATTTGGGAGAATTGACCTGACTAATCGAGGACGAAGTTTCCATTTTGAAATGATCGACTTGCATCATCTGTGTTAAGTGTGAGAACTCTATGATGAGTCGATTTTCCCATTTTCTTCTCGAACAGAAAGATCCGCCTGTAGAAGCCTGGGGAAAGGAGAAATTTTTCTACTTACACGGCTTTCTTTTGGAGAAGAACCCTTCCTCTTCCAATAAAAAGATTTCTTTTCTTGATACTATTTACCAGAAATAGTATTTGCATGTGAGAAAGAGAAAGGATTCCTAACGAACGCAATCCAGTAACCCTTTCTCACAACTCATAAAACTCAAAAAATATTTAATAAAAGAAGCCAAGGCTTGATAGAACTGAAAAAGCTCGGCTCCTACTGGGAGAAGATGAAGAGGAGGGGAAGGAAGAAAGTCATTTGTTAGACTTGTGTCTTCCTCTATTGGGAGATTTCGTTCCAGTCCGACCTCTGGAACGAAAGGACCGTGTACCCTGATCTGAGAATGATCTATTAGTAGACGAGGACTGATTGAGATCTTCTAGTCGAGGGTGATAAGCACTTAAAAGTCATCGGAAGTAGTCGAAGAGCGTCTCTTGGTTGCGGTACCTGTACTTGATACGCTCTCCGAAGACTTCAAAAAAGACGAGTGCCCACGGTCTTGAAGCTTGATTCTGAAAACGTTGGGAAGACATGGTCCGCTTATAGTTTTAGAATCAAGAGGCGCTGAGGCTCTAAGTTTTCATTTACTATGCTCAGTAAAAACTGAACCAGTTATAAAGAGCAGAGTTGCGCCAAACATGCAACATGGTGGTAGACAGCCATGGCATGTAAAAAATGACCGGGAAATAAACAAAAGCATTAGAATAGCAGTTATATGGTCGGAATGCTCTTGTTTGAAGGCAAAGTGGGTAGAACTAGAATACCAGTCATAATGAGAACCCACTTAATAATAGTCCTGGTAAGAAGCTCCAATGTTAGAGCGTCGAAACAGGAAGTAATGCCAATTTCCCTGACGTCATATATACAGAGACTGAATCTGGGTCGAATTTAGGAATTTCATAAGAACAAAAAATTGATGTTTTTTGTTGTTAGAACCAATGTTCCAAGTTCATTTCGCACGAGTGCCCCCGGTCTTGAAGCTTGATTCTGAAAACGTTGGGAAGACATGGCCCGCTTATAGTTTTAGAATCAATAGGTGATGAGGCTCTAAATATGTCCTTCTCATAATCGCTAAATAGTAAGGACGAAAAAGGACCAACCTCTGAGTATTGATATATCCCCAGAGGATAAATCACTAGGCCCAGATTCAGCTCTAGGGGCAAAACACTTGAGGCTCAATTAAACTTCCCCAGTGTTAGGCCCTTTATTGTATATAGTGCACTGAACATGCGAAATTGCCGAATCAAAATTGAGCATTCAAGGAGCCGTGCCTAAAACGATCAAGGCCGAATCGGCCCAAGGCCGAAACGACCCACCGAAATAGGCCGAATCGATCCAGGTGCAAAATCGGGTCGAAAACGACCCAGGCCGAAACGACTCAGTACCGAAACGTCCCGGATTCACTTGCAATAGTTACGGTATTCCAATAAACGATGCCCAAATCTGTATGTTTTACAAGGGAAAACAATCCAATTTAATGATTATGATAACAAAAATTTATCATAATAAGAGGAAAGAAGCATATGACCAAGGTAAACTAAGTACCGAAGGTCCGGAAAGGTTACCCGATAAAAACCGGGATAGGAACCGTACCAAAATTCGTATGTAACATGGATTCGGAAAAAAATTTTGGGCATAGGTTCCCCGCACCCCGGAGTCCCCGCAATTATGAGCAGGGTCTCTACGGGGCGGTCGACGAACCTATCCTAGTCAACCCAGGCCCAAATGGGAGGAGGGGACATAGACTGGCTCATCTTGATTCGGCAATGGTGACCCACACGAATTGGATGGATTCTGTTTAGAAGATACTATAGAAAGGCCACAAAGGGACCTGAATATTATCCATCTGCATCGTGGGATTTATAAGTGCTAAACAAAGACGGGTCTTGCACATGTTCAAAACTAAATTAATGCTGAGAATTTTTATTCAGCGATACAACGTCTTCCGATACCGGAAGTGGAAGGAACACGTACAAAAAACGTCCTCTTTTCTGGCAATTTAAATTTCCACAACGCCGACTTCTATTAAAACATTACCAGGAATAATACGAGCGTATACCCTGGCACATAACATGAAAAGAAGTGTGGTGCTTATCAAAAACCAAAAACGGTTGATCACATGATAAACAAAACTTCCAAGTGAAATTTCAAAATGGCGGACAACCACTACACATGCAATGTCGGCAGAAACACACGAAATAAAGTCTCTAAGAATTTCGGAATAAACAGTAAGCTTAAAAAGCCTAAGTACGTTGTGGAAACTCAAGGTAAGTGCAAAATCAAAAAAAAGAATAAAACACTTATCCGTTTATTCATTCTTCCATGGAATGTAGTTTGACCATCCTATCCCAAGCAAGTCTGAAAAAATAATGACCTTCTCGGCGCGAAAATCGCGGTCACGTGACCTGTATCGTCTGCCTATTGGTCTGATAGGTCATGTGACATCAGCGACCAATCAGGACTCGACGCTGGGGAGGTCACGGGAAAAGGGACATGCCGGTGGCATTTCTGGCTAGATTTTTTTTGTGTCAGACTGTCCCAGACCTGCGTCTGGTGAAAAGGCTATAATTGTAGTGATGGGTAGTTATATTTGATATTAAAAATATATTTAAAAGAAGATTCACTATTTTCTTTCATTGAGTTTTCTACACCCTGTGTCCTCTCGTAAGAGACCACCTTTGGGATTGTTCAAAAGTGGTCTGAAAGACTACTTAAGACCAATTCCAAAGGTTGCCTTAATTCAGGAATTCTCGTAAGAGACCACCTTTGGGACAGTTCAAAAGTGATCTTACATACTACTTTAGAACAACTCCAAAGGTTGTCTTAATACAGGAATTTTACTGTATATCAGCCTGGGAATCAACATTAACAAGAAAACCAGTTTGGACTTAACACACTTCTTAATTACCGTATTCTCCCTAATTACCGCACATGCTCCTATAAGCGCACACCAAAGCTATTTTTGAAAAGGAAATGCATAAGCGCACACTTTACAGTAACCTCCCCCTGAAGCTCTAACAGTAAATCTATAAAACCTTACCTTTATTTCTTCAACAGTGAAGGCAATGCTTAAGTATCCTTTTCCGTCCATTTAAATATCAGTATGCATCATCTCTGAAGCTATTGTTTTCGTATCAAGTGTGCGCTAATCAGGTAGATTTTTTGCCATTATTTTATTTTTCGCCATGATTTTTTGACACGATTTTGAAAAAACTAAGGGCACGGTGCGGTAATTAGGGCGAATACGGTATTTGTTTATTTGTAATGGATTTTCGTGACCACTAGTGGGAGGGGTACTTCTCGTCAGTACCAAATCTTTATAACGTGGTGATCACTGCTAACGCAGTCCGCAATCTAATACCCCAATACTCTGTGTACTGTCCATGACTTTCAATGTCAGACAATGTACAAAAATCCATTTAATGCTAATTTATAGCCACACTGTTCTTGGTTTAAACTCCATTTCGGTTGTTTCTAATACCACATATTGTACAATATTTTCCAGGGTCAGACAAAAAGCCTTAGCTTGTCTGAAACTCATCTCCTGGGCATGCTTGACATCCAAGTGCATAGCAATAGATAAGGTTTGTAATTCGTGACAATTGAAAGATAACTTTCCTTATTCTACATATAAGCCTAAGTTGTGGGTATTCATTAAAACCGCCTCGTTAAGGCTGTTCTAATGAATACCCACAACAAAGGTTTTTATGGAGAACTGACAAAAACTACCCTTCAATTATCACAAAATACCAACCTTGTCTGAAATATGCAAGTGTCGTGTCAAGAGGATTATCTCTAAAAAAAAAAAAAAAAAAAAATTGACTGGGCTCATATGCTATGCCACTGGCAAACAAAGTAGACCCAGATGAGCCGCTCAGCATGTGGCATCTGACCAGGGCCTATATGGTTTGCTTAAATTACATGAACTTAAGGTTCAAGTCCGAATTCAGGGACATTTTACCAGCCTAGACTCAGACAGTCAACCTATCAGTGCTGTCAGTGGCCTGTTGTTCTGTCTGCATTTCGACAAGCAAAACTATCAATTCACCATTTTCCACACAGTTTCTACTTTTAACGACCCTGAGAAAGACGGCCTTGTGAAACGTAGGAAAAGGGGAAAATGCTGGTAACCGGCATTTTCTCCTTCTCCTACAATGTTTTCTTCCCTGTCAGAGAATTTCAGCCCATCCAATCCGATTTCAAATTGGTTGTCTACAGATGCTTTCAAAATATCGATGAGTCAAAAAGTTGGCATCAGGAAGGAGTTAACCCTTTCACCCCTGAGTTTCTGATGAACTCCGAAAAATTCAATAACAGAATGCAAACATTGTAAATCCAGATGAGATGGCTCACTGTAAGCCAGCTATTCTGGATCTACACTGTTTGCAAAGATTTCTGTGCTAGTCTACAGTGCTGAAGGGTTGAACAATAACCAGAGTGTAGCAATACAGTTGAACTTCAATAGCTTGAACACCAATGGCTAGTTTACCATGGATGATTCAAATTCGTTCAGTAGTCTCTTAGAGATTCTTCCAGTATCTCCAGATAATATTTAGGGATAATTTATAGAGGATCTTACATGAGTGTTCATGTATTATTTAATTTATTAAACGAGTTGAGGAAAAGGGATAAAATCCCTTTTCTTCAACGAGTTTAATAATTTCAATAATACATGAGCACGAATGTAAGATTCTATTTATCATATGACATTTAAAACGCATTTTATTCGCGGTTATTCAACAAAAATGTCAATATTCCGCCATTACTAAATGCAACGTCAATAAGGACATCATACATGTAACATTACGGGGTGTATCTAGCTTTTGTTTGTTTGTTTGATTTGAGGTTTAACGTCCCCGTCAACACTGCAAAGGTCATTTTGGAGACGTTGCTTCCAATTTTGTGGGACTTTTACCCGACATTGAGATGAAATGACATCTCAAGCCCTGTCGCCCAATGAAACCAATAGGGTTTATTAGCACGGACGGTCCGCCTCGCACCGCGGTTCCTGGACAGGCTTAGATCCTCTAAGCGGTTCACCAGTACTAGTGTGCGGGCCGGATTCAGCTCTGCGTGGAAGCATCGTGCAGCCCATATATTTCTTCAAGCCCCAATGGGCGGTGTATCTAGCTAATTAGCATATTTAATCCACTAGTGGATTACCGAATTTATTACATGGCGTTATTACATTCTCAGATGGAAGTCTTATGATAAAGGTAGATATTTCTTACTTTATCATTTAAAATGTGTGTACTCATTGTCTCAGTGAGACGATTCTAACTAGTACACACAACATAACCCAAAATTTATGGAAGATTGGAAAAATATTCCTATATTATTCTCATTATGTCTCCTGACCTGGCACTGTTAAGTAACCCTCTGTGACTCAAAATACCCGTCTCAAACCAATTTTTTCTATGTCCCCAAGGGTGTTCAAGCCACTAAAGTTTGTTTAGGCAATTTTATGGAGAAATAATAAATAATCCAAGACTTACACTTACACTAGATGGAGATTCTTTATCAAAATGTGATGGTTCAGCATCACCTTCACCATCAATTTCTATCACCCCTTTAGTGTCCCCATTCACCATAGGCTCAGTTCCCGGTGGAGCCCCATCACCGGGAACCCCATCAGGAAGAGGTTTATCCCCTGAAGCTGCCCCATCAGGTGCTGGCCCGCCAACCTGTCTCGACGCATCTCCTCCTCCAGGTCGTGGCGTACCAGTCCGTTGCTGCTGAGCACGTTCCTCATCGCTGTCATCCTCATCAGGAGGATCAACACTCAACATCAGGTCTTTGAACTAAATGAAACAAAATATGTTCTAGTTATCTTACATACTCAACAAGAATTCCACCGAAGGCTGAAGCGGGTCTGTATGGATTAAACATTAGGCTGAAAGCTAGGGTTTACGCAAATGTTGACTACTTGACAAACAGACAAAAAAACCAGAACCCTACATCATGCCAGGCTTAACCCAACATATAGCAATGGAAGAGTCCACTAGCATACAATGGGTTAATGCAGGAGTGACAGGACTAAAACATGAACCTGGATACATTCTTTTTTGATAACTGTATGGTTCCAGATCAGCTGGATTCCTAGATGTCATCTGATCCTGATCTATACAGTTGTCCATTCTGCTTTTGAATCCATGCTAAAACTTAAAATCATGCAAAACAAATAGCAGAAAATTCTGAGAGGAGTTCGTTGTCAGATCAGGATCTATACTGTTGTCCATTCCAGATACAGATTGCCTCTGTTCACTTTGACAAGAGAGATTGGGCCTTAGGCTAGCACAGAAGCATAACATGGACTGCAAAGACACGGATCAAACTGCAATGTGCAAGCTGGCCAAAGGCTATGAACTTTTTACATGCTCAGCCCAAATGACTATGGAATTTGTAATGCTGATAAAGATTCAAATACAAATCTGGCAATTTCCAGGGTAAGTCAACACAGAATGTTGTTTAACCCATTGTATTTTTTTTTTTACTAGTGGACTCTTCCAATGCTAAATGCTGGACAAGCCCATTTGTCATATATGGGGTGTCAGGCCTGTTTTTTTTTTTCCATTTTATTCTATATTTGATGGAAAATTCTGTTAGCACTGTTTGCCAAGGTACTCCTTTAGGGGTTTCCCACATGCAATGGGTTTAGGCTGGCACAATTGAAATATTTCTACTGGCATTTTAAAATCTATAAGCTTGACAAAGTTCATGCTCAAGAAAGTTCAGCATGAAAAGTTCCATAACCTCGTGCTTGATACTGCCCATCAATGTCCTCAGATTTTGAAAAAGATTTTTTTCCATTGTGGCTCAAAGGTTTCAACTATGCTTGTCAGATGAATAAAATATCAGCATCAATATTTACTAGTTGACCTCATTTTGTACTGAATGGAATCTGCCGCCTATATATAGTGGGAGTCCATTTTGAAATTTAGGTATCTTTGAAAAGTTATTTAGAAAATGGCCAAATTTTTTGGCAAACAGTGAAGGCCCTGATTAGACGCTGAGTTTTTCCGCATTTGGGCCTACACTGTTTGCCAGTGTCCCATTTTGTGGAGGTTTTCGTTTAAAATGGGTTAAAATACAGCCTCCTTCAAACCAAATCAATTAGGATGCAAATGTATTGTCAGAGCATATTCCTACTTGTAACTCACTGGTTTTACTTTTTAAGTTAGAAATTTGTCCAAAATGCCTCGTCTCTTGCCTACTTTATTGATAAACTGGAATAAGTCCAGTGTCAGTGGACTCCTGCTATCTGTATAATAATAATAATAATAATAATAATAATAATTGACCTTATAGAGTGTAACATATTTAGTAAACTAATACTAATCTTTCACGTGGCTCTCTTTTCCGTTCTAGAAACCAGTACTAAGCAGTGTGGATAAAGTCTCTTGCTCAAGGAAATAACATTTGGCGCTTGCGGGGATCAAACTGGCTACCTCTTGATCTCAAATCCAATGCTTTACCACAGCACTCCCATATTGCTGTATATTATGATTGTGTCTTATAAGGTTTAAACAACTAACAGCTATTCAACCATGCTTGAGTCAGCAGAAGAGGGGAATATTTCAAGATCAAAATCCCTGAAGAGAATCAGATCAGTGGCTGCCTGTGGAGCGATGTGGTGCAGTGGTAAAGCATCCGATTTGAGATCGAGAGGTAGCCGGTTTGATCCTCACAAGCGCTACGTGTTGTTTCCTTGAGCAAGAAACTTTATCCACATTGCTTAGTACTGGTTCCTACACAGGAAAAGAGGGCCACATGGAAGATTAGTACTAGTACTAAATGTGTTACCCTCTATAAATAAGGTTGATTATTATTATTAAGTCAGATTATATTCAACCATGCCACTAGGACCAAGTTCCTAGGCAAACAGAACATGATAATCTTATCTGGACTTCACTCACCTCAAGGTAATCATCGATAACTTTTTGTCTATCTTCTTGTTCTCTGTCCTCCCCATCATCATCTTCGAGATCACGGTTAGCCTTGTTTTCCATCAAAGTAAGAACACTTTCTGGATTGAATTTTACCAAGGTTTTGCGACTCAATGGTTTATCATAAACTTTAGCTGCCTCTGTAGGGGAATAGTTCTGGATTTTGCTAGAAAAAACAAAAAACAACAATAACAAACAACTCAATCACAATTCAGGTGTAAACAATAGCAGTAAATGGATGTCTGTCTGACTTATTTATTTTTTTTTGGGTGATTTTTTTTTGCCAAACTAAGACCGAGATGACACTGTAGGATGAAAACGGTTGTTTGGGGGCAATTTAACATGCTTTTATCTGTTTCCTAAACCTTTCAACTCGAGGACGTTAAACCTCAAATCAAACTAACAAAAACAAAAAACCTTTCAACTTACAGACCAGTACAGATACCTATAAAATTAGGTGATTACTCTTTTATTGCAAATATTACAGATTATGCAGATGCATTTTGGGCACTACCCCTATGAAAATGAAAAACAAGAGGGCCATGATGGCCCTGGATTGCTCACCTGATCCATAGGGTAACAAGTGGGCCCTCAGGAGAGCCATTATTGGCCCCAGGGCTATAATTTGAATAGTCTTGGGTGAAGCTTCATACCAAAGACTGGAGCCTTCTGGTTTCAGGCAAGAAGATTTTTAAAGGTTTTCCTTATATAAGTCTATATAAAACCTGCGGGCCCCTCGGCGGGGCCGTTTGTGGGCCCAGGGCTATAATTTAAACAATCTTAGTAGAAATTCACAAGACAAAGGTTCATACCAAATATCAAAGACCAAGGCCTTCTGGATTCGGACGAGAAGATTTTCAAAGGTTTTCCCAATATAAGTCTATGTAAAACAAGTGGGCCCCGGGGTGGGCCATTTTTTTGGTTCCAGGGCTATAATTTGAACAATTTTGGTAGAGGTCCACTACATGAAGCTTCATACCAAATATCAAAGACCTTGGCCTTCTAGTTTCAGACAAGAACATTTTTAAAGGTTTTCCCCTATTATATACAAGAGGGCCATGATGGCCCTGGATCGCTCACCTGATCCATAGAGTAACAAGTGGGACCCGGGGAGGGCCATTATTAACCTCAGGGCTATAACGTGCATAATGTTCAGAGACGTCTAAAAAGGTGAAGCTTCATACCAAATATCAACAAAGGCTATAATTTGAACAATCTTGGCAAAGGTCCACTAGATATGCTACATACCAAATATCAAAGACCTGGGCCTTGCGGTTTCAAAGAAGAAGATTTTTAAAGATTTTCCCCATATAAGCCCATGTAAAACCATAGGGCCCCAGGGCGGTGGCATTTTTAGCCCAAGCACTATAATTTGAACAATCTTGGTAGGAGTCCACTAGATGAAACTTCATACCAAATAGCAAAGACCTGGGCCTTGTGCCATGGCCATGTGGGATGAAGCTTCATACCAAATATCAAAGACATGGGCCTTAAGGTTTCAGAGAAGAAAATTTTTAAAGGTTTTCCCTATATAAGTCCATGTAAAACCAAAGGGCCCCGGAGCGGGGGCATTTTTGGCCCCAGCACTATAATTTGAACAATCTTGGTAGGGGTCCACTAGATGAAGCTTCATACCAAATATCAAAGACCTGGGCCTTGCGATTTCAGAGAAGAAGATTTTTAAAGATTTTCCCCATATAAGCCCATGTAAAACCATAGGGCCCCAGGGCGGTGGCATTTTTAGCCCAAGCACTATAATTTGAACAATCTTGGTAGGAGTCCACCAGATGAAGCTTCATACCAAATAGCAAAGACCTGGGCCTTGTGCCATGGCCATGTGGGATGAAGCTTCATACCAAATATCAAAGACATGGGCCTTAAGGTTTCAGAGAAGAAAATTTTTAAAGGTTTTCCCTATATAAGTCCATGTAAAACCAAAGGGCCCCGGAGCGGGGGCATTTTTGGCCCCAGCACTATAATTTGAACAATCTTGGTAGGGGTCCACTAGATGAAGCTTCATACCAAATATCAAAGACCTGGGCCTTGCGATTTCAGAGAAGAAGATTTTTAAAGATTTTCCCCATATAAGCCCATGTAAAACCATAGGGCCCCAGGGCGGTGGCATTTTTAGCCCAAGCACTATAATTTGAACAATCTTGGTAGGAGTCCACCAGATGAAGCTTCATACCAAATAGCAAAGACCTGGGCCTTGTGGTTTCAGAGAAGAAGATTTTTAAAGATTTTCCCTATATAAGCCCATTTAAAACCAAAGGGCCCCGGAGTGGGGGGGGGGGGGGGGGGGGGGTAAGACCATGACCGTGTGGGATGAAGCTTCATACCAAATATCAAAGACCTGGGCCTTACGGTTTCAGAGAAGAAAATGTTTAAAGGTTTTCCCTATATAAGTCCATGTAAAACCAAAGGGCCCCGGAGCGGGGGCATATTTGACCCCAGCACTATAATTTGAACAATCTTGGTAGGGGTCTCCTAGATGAAGCTTCATACCAAATATCAAAGACCTGGGCCTTACGGTTTCAGAGAAGATTTTTAAAGCTCTTCCCTATATAAGCCCATGTAAAACCAAAGGGCCCTGGAGCGGGGGCATTTTTGGCCCCAGCACTATAATTTGAACAATCTTGGTAGGGGTCCACCAGATGAAGCTTCATACCAAATATCAAAGACCTGGGCCTTGCGGTTTCAGAGAAGAAGATTTTTAAAGATTTTCCCTATATAAGCCCATGTAAAACCAAAGGGCCCCGGAGCGGGGGCATTTTTGGCTCCAGCACTATAATTTGAACAATCTTGGTAGGGGTCCACTAGATGAAGCTTCATACCAAATATCAAAGACCTGGGCCTTACGGTTTCAGAGAAGAAGATTTTTAAAGATTTTCCCTATATAAGCCCATGTAAAACCAAAGGGCCCTGGAGTGGGGGCATTTTTGGCCCCAGCACTATAATTTGAACAATCTTGGTAGGGGTCCACCAGATGAAGCTTCATACCAAATATCAAAGACCTGGGCCTTATGGTTTCAGAGAAGAAGATTTTTTAAGTTTTTGGTGAAAAAAATTTGTTTTTGGCTCCTATGACCTAGATGTGCAACGGACCGGAACCATTTGAACAACTTTGAAAGAGGACCACCTAAGGATCATTCCTGTGAAGTTTGGTCAAAATCCGATCAGTGGTTTAGGAGATGTCGTTTAAAGAATTGTTTACGGACGCACGCACGGACGGACGGACGCACGACGGACGAAAAGTGATCCCAAAAGCTCACCTCGTCACTACGTGACGGTGAGCTAAAAACCAGTGGGAACCAAGGTGGGCCCATTTCTTGACCCAGGGCTATAATTTGAACTATCTTGGTAGAGGTCTACTAGACAAAGCTTCATACCAGATATCAAAGACCTGAGCCTTCTTGTTTCAGACAAGAAGATTTTTAAAGGTTTCACTACGTAAGTCTATGTAGAACCAGTGGGTCTGGGGTGAAGCATTTTTGGCCCTAGGGCTATGATTTGAACAATCTTGGTAGAGGTCCACTAGATGAAGCTTCATACCAAATATCAAATACCCGGGCCTTGCGGTTTCAGAGCGGAAGATTTTTAAAGATTTACCCTATACAAACCTATGTAAAACAAAAGGGCTCCGGGGCGAGGGCATTTTTGGCCCCCAGGGCTATAATTTGAATAATCTTGATAAAGGTCCACCAGATGAAGCTTCATACCAAATATCAAAGACCTTGGCCATGCGGTTTCAGAGAAGAAGATTTTATAAGTTTTCAGTAAAAAAACTATTTTTAGCTCCTGTGACCTAGATGTGCAACAGACCGGAACCATTTAAACAACTTTGAAAGGGGATCACCTAAGGATCAGCGGTTTATGAGAGGTCGTTTGAAGAAGAAGTTTACACACACAAGATGGACAAAAAGTGATCTCAAAAGGTCGCCTTGTCACTATGTGCCAGGTGAGCTAACAAGAGCTCCGCAAGTAGGGCATTATACGCCTGTGGTAAGTAATCAGCTTTAACACATATACTGACAAATAGTAGGAGGGGTTAGCCCAAAAAGAGAAGTTCATAGATGGACAGATCAACATAATTCTGCTAATACTTGGTGGACTGTAACCTCTAAAGTGCACTGCTTCATACCATGGCCAAACTATAAATCACCTTTCAGCTTGATGGGATGTAAACTATTGGAGGAATAAGCTGGAAATGCAAAGTGACAGGGGAATAACTGCTAATATTTGGCAGAATGTAACCTCAAAATGGTATATGCTGCTCTACATCATGGTGTAACTTTTTTACAATGTTTCAGCTTGATCTAATGTAAACTATAGGAGGAGTTAGCTGACAAACTTTTCAAATGGCCATTACTGCTGATTTGGTGGACTGTAACTGCATAACACTATGTCTAATTATAAATCTAGAAGTTTCAGCTTGATCACAAGTAAACTGTAGGAGTTAGCTGGAAAAGAAAAGTTTACAGAAGTTTTCAAAGGAGCATAACTCTGTTAATATTTGTTGAACAGCATACTTGAAACAATATGCACTGCTTCACATCATGGTCTAACTATAAATAAAGTTTCAGCTGGATGAAATGCAATTTTCAAATGGGTTTAACTATTTGGTGGACAGTAACTTAGAAATAATATGCACTTCTCTACATCATGGTGTCATCATTAATAAAGTCTCAGCTTAGTCTGATGTATGAGGACTGTTCAAATATGAATGCATCTAAGCACATAAAAATGATTCCGTGATAGATTTTGATGAAAATTTATTTTGTCCCCTCAAAGTATTCCTCTTTAACAGATATACAAACTTTCAGTCTTCTGATCCAACCATTGAATGCATTTTGGTAGTCTTTTCGACATATACTATGAAGGCACTGGAATATTGCAGAACCGAGGTGTTTGCGCTGTAAAAATTTTCAACCAAAAAGGTATTTTTTCAGCCGCGGGAACAAAAAAAAGTCACACGGATAGTCTTGCACAATGAACGCCTTGTGCGATGACGCATTGTCATGTAGCAATCTGACATTGGTCAAACCAGTTGCGGGTCTTCGTTCTTTGAAATATTTCTTCAATTTTCGAAGAACTTTATTCTTGTTAAACTTTGCATTTACAGATTTGCCTTTAGGCACAGCAACCTGAATAGCAGGGCCCTGATTTGAAAACAATATGGCATACATTACCTTCTTGACGTTCATGGTCCGCTTTGCAATGCATGGTCTTTTGCAATACTTTGTTGCCCATATTTTGTTCTGAATCTTTCGTTTTGGCTCAAAAAAGTGAACCCATGTCTCGTCACCTGAGACGACATTAGCGAAAGACCGTGCATTGTAATTTGGAAACTATTTAAGCAGCTTCTTGGCGCACTGAACGCTCGTCTTTTTCTGCTCATCTGTCAACAGATGGGGAATCCATCTAGCACAGATCTTTCTTATTTTCAAATCCCGTTTCAGAATTGTATGAGCTGCTCCTAATGAGATGCCAACCATACTAGCTATTTGCCTAGTGGTGTATCCTGCATCGGTAGCAACTATTTCTTTCACTCTAGCAACCATCTTGGCAGATGTTGCTCTTTTCGGCCGACAATCATGTGGTGCATCTTCTGTTGAGCCTAGCCCACAGCTGAATTTCTTACACCAACGAAAAACTGTTGGACAAGACATTTCATTATGCCAATAAACCGAACATATTTCATCAAAAATGTCTTTGCACCGTATACCAAGAATACAACGATTCTTAATATAGGACCCTATTTCAACGGCGTACTCTGACCTTCTTCCAACCATGTTTTGTAGTAGTATACAAGAGTAGACAGTGTTTATCGAACAATATACATGGCTAAAGTGAACGGATATTAACAGGTTTGGTATCAATGTATAGGTAAAATGTTTTTCTACACTGTGATATTTATTTCCGGGTGATTTTCGCATTAGTGCATGAGAAAACGTTCTACTTGCATTCATATTTGAACAGTCCTCGTATAATATAGGAGGAATTAGCCAGAAAAAAAAACATTAACAGAAATTTTCAATGGGAGATTCTGCTAATATTTGGTGCACCATTACTTGAAACAATATGTGCTGTTCCACATCATGGTCTAACAATATATCAAGTTTCAGGTTGATCAAATGTTAATTGTAAAAGTTAGCCGAAACAAATGTTTACAGAAATTTTTAAAGCGGCATATTTCTTCTAATATTTGGAGGTTTGCAACCTGGAAGCAATATGTGCTGCTCAACTTCATGGACTACCGTAACTATATATTAAGTGTCAGCTTGATCCAATGTTAATTGTAGCAGGAGGTCGGCCAGAAACAAAATGTTTACAGAAATTTTCAAAGGAGCACAGCTATTACATGTAGTATTTGGTGGATCATAACCTCAAAACAATATGTGCTGCTCCAAATCATAGTCTAACTATATATCAAATTTCAGCTTGATCAGATAGGAAATGTTGGAGGAGTTAGCCCAACAGAAATGTTTACAGAAATTTTCGAAGGGGCATAAGTCCATTAATATTTGGTGGACTGCAACCCAGACAAAATGTGCGCTGTTCCACATTATGGTCTAACTAGATATCTAGATTTCAGCTCAATCCAATGTTAACTGTAGGAGTTAGCCGGAAACAAAATGTATACAGAAATTTTCAAAGGGGCATAACTCTGTTAATATCTGGTGGACCAAAACCTCGAAAAAATATGTGCTGCTCAATATCAAAGCCTAAGTATATATCAAGTTCCAGCTTGATCGGATGTCAAATGTAGGAAGAGTCATCCGGAAACAAATTGTTTACAGAAATTTTCTACGGGACATAACTCTTGTCAATATCTGGTGCACTCTAACCTCGAAATAATATGCGCTGCTCCACATCATGGTCTAACTTTAGATGACGTTTCAGCTTAATCGAACATTTATTGTAGGGGGAGCTAGCTGCAAACAAATTTTTTTTTACTGAAATTTTTTATTTGTTTTTTTTTGTTTAATTTGAGGTTTAACGTCCCCGTCAACACTGTAAAGTTCATTTTGGAGACGTTGCTTCCAATTTTGTGGGACTTTTACCCGACGCTGAGATGAAATGACTTCTCAAGCCATGTCGCCTCGCACCACGGTTCCTGGACAGGCTTAGATCCTCTAAACGGTTTACCAGTACTAGTGTGCGGGCCGGATTCAGCTCTGCGTGGAAGCATCATGCAGCCCATATATTTCTTCAAGCCCCTATGGGCGGGACTGAAATTTTTGAAGAGGCATAACTGTTAATATTTGGCAGACCATAACCTCAAAACAATATGCGCTGCTTCAAATCATGGTCTAACTATATATCAAGTTTCAGCTTAATATATATCAAGTTTCAGCTTGATTGGATGTAAAATGTAGGAGTTATCCTGAAATGAAAAGTTTACAGATGGAGACGCAGAGGGAGGGGCATAACAAAATACAAGCATTTTTCAAACAGGCATATAAAAAATCTAAGTGTATTCATTCAACTCAACAGAACTTGCTGTGACATGCAGTACCTACCTGTCTGTAAACCCGAACATATCTTTGAGATGTTGTTTGAGATACAAGAGAAGAATACAGCCCTGTGCCAGTAAGATGATGTCCTTCAACGGAGCAATGTTTTTGGGTAACCGTGCTGAAAATAAAGAAACAACCACTGTAAGATGCAAGGACTCGTAGCTCCAGATATTAACTCATTGTATGCTAGTGGACTCTTCAATTGCTATATGCTGGACAAGTCCATTTGTCACATCAGGGAGGGTAGGCCTATTTTTGGTTTTTATTCTATTTTTGACGGAAAATTCTGCTAGCAAATAGTGCAGGCCCTGATAGGCGCCGCATTTTGTTGAGTCTTATCTGGGCCTGCACTGTTTGGCAGGGTTTCCCACACATACAATGGGTTAAGGAGTACTGAGGATAATTTTGGGATATTTTTTTTTCCTTATTTCTCCTTTGAACATGTTTTGGGTACCTGTTAGAATCACCTCACAGAGGTGATTGTTACATGTTCTCACAACATACTTTTCTAACAAGAAGGGAATTAAATCCCACCTGAGTTGAAAACTTGTTCGAGATAAGCAATTTCACATAGCAACAGATAAGCAATAAAAGTATTTTGTGATAATTGAAGGATAGTTTTCCTTATTTCTCCAAATAAACATATGTTGTTGGTATTCATTAGAACCGCTTGCCATGAAGCATGAGGATGACTTGAGGAGTCCTTTTCGTTTTTCTATAAAATTTAGGATTGCTGTAATTCTCCTAAAATTTAATCAAATATGTTTGGAGTCAAAAAGGTGCAGACGGAATGGCAAACAGGGTTGACCCTGATCAGACTGCTCTGCACTATTTGCTTAGACCGAATACTTAGGATCATTACGATAGGCATACTGTGTGTACTCATTAGAATTGAGGTGATTCTAGTGAGTTAACGTAACAGTTCTTTTGAAGACAAAATCAGAAAAAAAGTTCCTTGATATATGTAGTAGCTATGGCAAAAATCCTCTAAGGAATCAAGTCAAGTTTGAATCAGCCATGGTAAATAAGCCGTCTGTGTTAGTTATTGAAGTTCAATGTGGCAAAATGTCATTCAATGAGGGTGTCACGACACCATCCGGACAAGCAAATTAAGTTGACTATACACTTCACCACCAAAATTTGGAGCATGTTCAATTCGCCAAATATCTTGTATCACCATCACTGACAATCTTGGTTGGGGTCAACATATCTCTGAGATTACATCTAATGCAACTAGGACTTCAGGATTCCTTAGACGTAATTTGGCCTTTGTACCTAGGCAGACAAAGGATGTTGCATATAAAACATTGGTTCGCCCTCAACTTGAATATGCATCACCCATTTGGCAGCCCTATGTTAAAACTCAGATTCAGCAGGAGGACAGCTGCTCGATGGTGAAATAGAAGTAGCGTCGGTGACATGCTTAATGAGCTAGAGTGGCTGTCCCTGGAGGCCAGTCATGAGCAGTCCTCTTTAACCTTCTTCTATAAGATACACTCTGATACAGTGTCTATTAATAAAGATAGTACTTGACCCCTGTAACAGCATCCACCCAAACATGGGCATCAAAAGTAAACAACTCAGTACAAGCCCATACAGTGTAAGATTGAGACTCACAGGTATGCAGTTTAGGATACCTCTACTATGCAGATTGTAAATAGTTTTAAGGACGCATTCAGTGCCTCTTGCTTTTTTTTTTTTTTCTTTCAGCTCAATTCTAAATTTAGCCACCCAACCAAATAAGGTAATGGCCAAATACGACCGACTCGGTATAAGAAGATAGATAGATTGTTTCTGAAGCAAGTATGCACAAAATGTCTTTGCAACACTTTATTGTATCAGTTTTTGATATTATATACTTTACAGGATTTGACATTTTAGCTTAAAACATGAAATATTGCTATCAAAGCCAATAAATTTTGTGCTCCCCAACCCCATCCCCACCACACACTCCCGAACTCACAAAAACTCATTTGCTCCCACTTTTTGTAAAACATTGCCTAAAATCTGTTTTCCCCAATTAACACAACAATGGAAAACCACATTCTGTTAAACTATGTCTTGTATTGTACAGAGGCTGGGTTGTGGTGTTTTTTAAGCAGTAAAATCTCTTGCCCCTGATGAGTGTACCACAACTTACACTGCAGCCTCATTATAACACAGCTCATTTTAACACGATTTTGGATATAACACGGTTGGAAGATGGATCACAAAAATGCATAGGTTATATAGAAAAATTACCATAAATGGTCATTTTTCTATATAATCTATACATTTTTGTTTGGATATAATTAAGGCGTAACTATACCAAATTTAGTGACACAGAGACCTGTCTGATATTTAA
The DNA here is from genome assembly GCA_963580285.1 of Lucinisca nassula. Classification (NCBI taxonomy): domain Eukaryota; kingdom Metazoa; phylum Mollusca; class Bivalvia; order Lucinida; family Lucinidae; genus Lucinisca; species Lucinisca nassula. Next base: position 82,497,843 of record OY757014.1, on the reverse strand, counting down.
TCTTCATCAGTGTGTCTCAACCCCAAAGTTCTGAATCCAAAACAGATGATGGACAAGACCTGGCAAACACAGCACATCCCCCTCCAAGTATACACAGGCCGACACGGTTAATAACACGGTTGTTTAACTAACACGGTTTTTGCTTTGGACCCAAACAATAGTGTTATAAAGAGGTTGTGCTGTAGCTCCAGATAAGGAGTAAAGAGGAAAATTTAGAGATAACTTTCCTTCTTTCTTGTTAGAAACATGCTGTGGGTAGTTGTTAGAATCGCCGCAAGCAGAAGATTCTAAAATACCCAAAATATGTTTTATGGAGAAAAATACTGTGTTTACCGACACATCAACTCCAAATACCGTATTTGTTCTAAAATTTGAGTGAGTGAGTGTTTGAGTTTTATGTCTCATCAACAGCTTAGGGCATACAGAGACGGGACCTCGGTTTAAAGACTCATCCGAAAGTCTGGAGAAGCCCAGGATTGATCCTACAACCCCTAGTTTACAAGGCGAGTAGTATAACCACCACACACAGAGGCTTCTCTTTAAAATTTGAACAAGTAAAATTTACTACCTGATGTTATCTTAAAATAGCTGGATGAGTGGCAAACAGTGTAGACCCTGATGAGATTCCATGTTTTGCAGGGTCTCGTATGGGTCTACACTACACAGGCCTGTCTCTATAAAAGCATGTGGTATATATGGTAAGAAACATTATCCAAAAACTATTCTAATTACTCCCTCTTATGCCACAAGGTGATAAGAAATACATACCTAGAAGCTTATCTTTGTCGTCGTCATCATCATCGTAGACTGTAGTTTTCTCATTCTCTTCTATCTCTCCATTCTGATTTGGTGCAGGAAGAGCCTGAAAATAAATTATCCATTCTGAAGTCACCTTTTCTTGGGTGGGGTGGGGGGAGAGCAAATGCCTCTTTTTCCAAAATATTTTTGTATCCCAAATCGCAATGAGTTTGCGTTTCAAGAAAAAATACTTCATCAAGAGAAGAGTAGCTTCTTTTAGGGCAGGGGTCTACTTTTACAGGAAAGAATTTGCTTCTATGGAGCACATTCTTTCCTGTTAAAGTAAACCCCTTGAGATGAAGCTGAGTGTTATGGGAAGAAGCCAGAGTGTTATGGGGAAAAAGCAAGAATCATGGAATTTCCTTGTATAAGTGATGGAAAATATTTACACTTTAATAAATGGACACGAAAATATGTACCTATCAGATTTTGTGATACCAGTTTCAACTGCATTCCAAAATCAAACTTGTAGTGGTGTGGGCACAACTGCTGTTATTCATGGGTAACAGAATTATTTCAGTAAACACAAATATATTCTTCTTCGGAAGTTTCTTTCCTATAATACTAATCCTCCCTTAACAAATATACATAATGAAACTTGGAACTGCACTTGCTCATGTCCAAAGCAATTTAAACACATTTTGTACTGAATGCTATCTGCCCCAGAGTCCATTTTGAAATTTAGGGGTGTCAGGTTAACTTATTGTTATAAATTGATTTAGAAAATGACTGAACTTTCTGCAAACAGTGATGGCCAGATCAGGCACTACATTATGGGACTTCTGATCTGGGTCAACACTGTTTGTTAATATCCTGTTTTGGAGGTTGCCCGAGTTAAATGGATAATAGCCTAAATGTAAGACTAACCCTTTTTTATATATGAAACCCCAAAAGGGGTCACTGGCAAACAATGCAGAATGCCACATTTGATCAGTGTCTTCACTTTTTGCAGAAAGATCCAGTATTTTCTAAATAAATTTCTATCAATAATTAAAGCTGACACCCCTAAATTTTAAAATGGACACCTGCTGGAAATAAGGGAGTATATTCCATTCAGTACAAAATGGGTTAAATAAACTTCATTTCAAGAGACAAACTTTAATGACATTGTACATTGTGTAAGCTTCTTCAATTGTACTCCAACGCTTTCGAAGAAGGCAACTGAAATCTTAAAATAAATAAATAAAAATCTTTGAATCCCATTTCAAAAGGGGCTGCCCTTAAAACCTGAGAAGCTAATTCTTTCCTTTAACAGGCTACTTTTTCTGGGGGGCACAGACAAAAGCAAAATTAATGGAATGTCACAAATATTTGACTCCTTTGTGGAAGTGGTGGAAATATGTTCAGCTTGTCACCTAAACCCTTTTTGTATTGAATGGAATCTTCCGCCTTATATGTTGCAGGAGTAAATTTAAATTAAGGGGTGTCAGGGAAGTGGCTGAACTTTTTGCAAACAGTGATGCCACATTCTGTGGTATCTGACCTATGTCTGCACTGTTTGCTAGTATCCCTTTTGGGAGTTTTCTGTTAAAAATGGGTTAAAAAAGGCTTTAACTGACAGATATTATGGAAGCTTTTATGAAACAGAGCAAACTCAAAACAGCAGGAATTAAAAAAGTCCAAATTACAGTGAAATGCTACTATTAAGCCCACCTTTGTGACTGTTCAAAAGATCGGTCATTTTAGAGACGTCGCTTCCAATTTTGTGGGACTTTTACCCGACAATTAGATGAAATGACATCTCAAGCCCTGCCGCTCAAAGAAACCAATAGGGTTTATAACCATGGACGGTTCGACTCACACTGCTTTGCCTGGGCAGGCTTAGATCCTCTTAGCAGTTTACCAGTACTCGTGTGCGGTCAGTTTCAGCTCTGCGTCGAAGCATCATGCAACCCATCTATTTCTTCAAGCCCTGATGGGCGGGGGAGAAAAAGCAGAATTTGTTTTGCCTTAATTTAAGCTGGTTTCACTAGCATTTCACTGCATCAACAAAAATACAAAGTAAATGTCTGACAAACATGAAAGAAAATGGCAAAAGAACATTGAAAATAAAAGGCCTAAAGGGGCCTGATACTGAAATGGCTCACCAAGTATCAGTAAACAATTATGTAAAGGCAAGTTGCTATTTTGTGCAGCTCACGTTTGTGTCCCATCTTTGCTTGAAAGTACACCCGGACCTCGTTATAGCATCATACTTACAGCATGAATTAGGATATAGCAGTTTTGCTTTGGACCCCAAATTTTCCCCCAACCAATATTTATAAAATATAATTCAAGGTTTCTATCAACAACTTTATTACCCGCTGACTTTTGACAGCAGTAATACGGTAGTTGTCACGGTCAATAACGGAATTTTTTCAAGTTAATTGAGTGAATGCCATAACATCTTAACCAATTAGCAATTCAAGATACAATTACATTAACTCATTTTAGCTAGACACGCATGATAAACATGAGCTGCAATCAATATACTCAAAAAAGATCAAAAGTGTCAGCTTTGCGAGATAGGAGATTAACCCTTATCTTGCTGTTCACGACAACCCATATCTTTGGAAAGTGTAGATCCAGATCAGATATCTGATCAGGATCTACACTGTTTGACATTCAGTTTATGAATTTGTAGGAATAAATTACATCAAGTAATCTGATTGGTTCAAAGTCAGAAATGAGTGTGGCTTAGTTGAATATTCAGCAGGTTAAAGGTTAAAGAATGCAGTTTAGTTTACAATTAAATGATCCGTCCACAAGATGAGGACCCCTCCATCCAAATGAGCCTAAACTTTCACACCCCGCCTACAAACAAGTTCAAGGCTAATATCAAATTTAGCTGTCATACTGGGGCTTTTGATAAGATCAGAGGCCAGGGGCCAGTTGTTCAAAGCATCTTCAGCTTAACGAGCTCGTTAGTGGTCATATTGTTAACTGTTCTAGCAAGTAGAATACCGAAAATTTTGGTATTTTTGCTGAAAAAATGTGAGCAGCTCTGCTCACATTTTTTCAGCAAAAATTTCAGCATATTTGCCATATTTAATGATCAAAGTTTTAATGATACGTTAACTAACGACGTCGTTAGTTTTGAACAACTGGCCCCAGTTGTTCAAAGTATCACTAGCTTAACTAGCTCGTTAAAGGTCAAATTGTTAACTGTTCTAGCAAGTACAATATCTAATATAGTGTTATATGCAAAAGCTGCTCTGACACATTTTTTTTCAGTAAAAATATTTGCCATATTAAATGATCAAAGTTTTAACGATAATTTATGTTAACTAAGTCATTAATTTTGAACAAATGGCCCCAGCACACAGCATAGAAGTGATCCTGTAAAACTGCACCACAATGTCTCAGGGTCAGAGCTGATAGACAAACGACTGAATATGTTATTTTAAAAGAACGAAAAAGTAACTGTTCAATTAAAACCAATATACCTTTGATTTTGATCTTGTAGATCGCTTCGGTAAATCTTTCTCCTGGTATCAAAATAACATGTTCAGTATCAATAATGTTGTGTTTGAAAGGTGACAATATGATAACCCTTCTTGCATCGTCTCCCAGAGAAAGTGAGAAAAAGGAAGAGAGTAAAGTAGGTTGAAGTAAGGTGTAAGGGAGAGTGAAGAAAATAAGTAGAACAATGGAAATAAAACATTTACCCTCCACCCCACCCCCACCTTATTCAAAGGGCAACAGGAAGCCGATACTTACTTCGAAAGATAAAAACCTAAAGCTCACCCCTTTTACCAGTTTAGTAACAATTAAATGTCTACTACTACCCCTCTGACCCCTGATGCCTAGAGTGTACTATTTGATATTTTTCTGGTCATGTATTTGCCTTACTTTTAACTTTGTTTTCAACAAAACCAGGACTGTTTCTTATAATCTAAGACTGCTTCCAAATAACAATATGCTGTTCTATGACAACACTACAGAACTATGCAGACAAAGCAGCCAGAAATTCAGTTCACACAAAGGGATAACCCCAGATAAGAGAGGGTATCCACATATTATTTTTCTTTTTTCTGCATGAAAACATAAGTTGTGGGTACTCATTAGAAGCACCTTGGGTGCTTCTAATGAGTACCCACAACATATGTTTTCATGCACAAATAAGAAAAATATCAGTACTTTTCGGACAAAAGAAGCTCCTTATCTGGGGCTATTAAGCAAATATAAAAATAGTAATACCATGTTAAAGTTTCTTCCATCTTTAAACATCAGCCTCTATAAAAAAGAACAAAAATACAACATAATAACATATAACAATTGTGATCATGCTGCGCATGCAAAAGCAAATATTTAAGCAAAGCTTCCACAAAACAATAGACCTTAAAGCACCAATCAACTTGCAGAAGAATTTATCCATGACCACTTTAACCCTATTGTTTCTGAACAGGTTTTGATAGTGCAGTAAGTTATCACATAATCGAATCCAGACCCAGTTGCTCAAAGCATTGTTTGCTTCAGGAGTTTGTAAGTTGTCAGACTGTTAACTGTTGCAGCAATTACAAAATCTAATACTTCCGTATCTTTTACTCCTTTTTTCCCCCCCAAAAAATATTAGCATTTTTGCCACATAAAATGATCAGTGGTAACAATTCATTAACTAATGACACTCTCAGCTAACATGTCATTAAAATTTTGATCCTTAAATGTGACATATAGAGAATCGTCTGTCAGTAGGCAATTCACAGGAAATGTCAGTAAATTTGTTTGTATTGGAGTTTAATGGCCCAGTCAACATAATTTAGGTCATATCGAGCAGGTCAGTTTACCTATCAACACTTTTCCTGGGCAGGCTTATTCGTAAGTGATAAACCAGTACAGCGCACATTCTTTCGCCAGAAACTGACAACTGCCCTTCTTGAATCAGCGGAAGGGAGAGAATGACCGTAGAAAAGATTTCATGATCGATCTCCACGAAAGAATGTTGCCGACCCCTGCAGGTATCGAACCCGCGTCCTCCTGATCACCAGTCAGACACACATCCGACTGAGCTACAGAGGCCTTAGGAAACAAACAAAACATTATTGAAAGAAAATGGGAATCTAGGTTATATACTCTTCATAAGCAGTAATGTATTTGAAGGCAGCCTACTTCCACCAATATGCACTTTTGCAGGGATGTTCCATTTTCAAATAGTTAAACTTCAATGGGTCAAACAACTTTGGGACCATGAAAATTTGAGATGGGGGTAGTTTGAGCCACTGAGGGTTGATTATAACGCCAGATCATATTTGGGATAATGTTGCGATCTTCTACAGAATAAAGTTATGTTGTATGTACTCATTAGAATCACCTCATTGAAGTGATTCTAATGAGAACACCACACTACTTCTCAATGATCGCAAAGGAAACTGCATTACTTTCTCTGAAAAATGAAAGTGTTCTCTGCTGACTTGTGATTGGAGCCTCAAGGTTTTAGCTAACATAAAACAATAGAAGCATTGAAAATACTAAAATCAAGTCAGTACAGGTAAATAAATGAAATGGAAATAACATCTTTTCATATTTTCTTTGGACTACATATCTTTACCTATGATCCCTTGGTAGGTCAGATGAGTGCTTATTCGACTGGCAGTGGGCTCGATCCCCAACCGGTCGGCAACATTCTTTTGTGGAGATTGATCATGAAACCTTTTCTAAGGTCATTCACTCCTTTCTGCTGATACTAGAAAGGCAGATTTCAGTTTCTGGTGAAAGAATGCGAACTTTACTGATTAGCCGCTTATGTAAAAGCTTGCCCAATAAAAGTGTGGTTGAGTCTACTGACTGGCTCAGTATGACCTAAATAAAGTTGACTCGACCATTAAACTCCAAAGAAACAAATGAAATTTACAACACAAAACAGGCACGAGGTTTATAAAAGCTGCCAAAAATATGATTCTATTAAAGCTGAGATACTTTAAACGGTAAGCGAAATAATAAACTAAAATGCATGCAATACTGTGAAGTACTCCCTATATTTGAGCTGCATCCCCAGGAAACTTCCAAACCAGTGACAATAAAGCTTATCCTCTATACCTGTTCAGTTTGACTGACGACATCACTCACAGCACCAGATATGGAGGAGTATCAGGGACAATTGAGCCCCGCCAAGCGAATTTGTGTCTTTGAGCATTCCGTCATGACAAATTTTACCTGCACATGCCCAGCCATTCAGAGCGGCCAGGGATATGGCTTTCTGTCTGAAGGTTCCTCTTGATTCACTGCTTGTATGAGCGAGCAGCGAAGGTTCTGGCGAGACTGCGCGGATGCGCAGGCTCGCCTGAACCTTCGCTGCTCCCATAGGCGATAAGTACCAAAATCGCTTGACAGGGCCCAATTAAAGAGTAATTTTTCTTATTTTTCCAAAAAAACCTGTTTTGTGGGTATTTGTTAAAATCATCTCGACGAGGCGATTCAAACGATTACCCACAACAAAGGCTTCTGATGAAAAAAAAGTAAAACTATCAACAAATTGATCTCATTACTCCCTATCTGGAGTCATGTCGCTGCACTCTCTATAGAAGCTTAGGATCTATAGCATCCTGATGTGGGCAGCAAAGGCTCTGATCAAACTGTGCGGCAGACGCACAGTCTGATCAGAGCCATTGCTGGACCCATGTTGTTGTATCGGCATTCTTCTGTCACAGCTCTTATACCTCTACCCATGCAGTCCAGCTGACAACGTATGGACACCGTCACATACAAGTACCTACCTCTCTGAAAGACTGAAGAAGGTTGGAACCCGATACTGAGACAATGATATCTATTTGGTGAATTATGAACAATGGTTCATCCTGAGTTTGATATATAAAAAAGGCGAGGTTGTCCACTATATACAGCTGCTCTGCTAATGTGATTTTCTGAAAAGAACAAAATACAGAATAGTTTCAGAAACAGATTCTCATCATGGGAACAGCTGTAGTCAGATCAACTAGGTCAGAGCACTCTACAGACCCCAAGGATAGTTGTTTTTGTTGTTGTTTTTACCGCCATTTCAATAACACCACTTTTTTTTAGCCAATCTTAAATCAGAGATGGGCCAAAACCACAGTGCCCAGATACCTTACCTTCCACTGCAGAACTTGAAATCTCATGTGACATGAGCAAGATAAAGAGACAGTGCTCTTAACCACTAGACCACGGAGGCCTGTAGGATTATGCTTTCAATTACTTTCTAAGGCTTTCAGCATTCCCATCACTTGACAAGTTATCACTTCAACTGTACACAGAAGCAAACATCTGTTAAAAATCTTTGTTCCTACCTTGACATTCAGTGTCATCATGACAAATGCAGTGGACCACCAACAAGTCAAGATGTTGCATATACCACTGTAGAATACTTTTACTGTAGCCTAAACTGACATAGAAAGTTTTTTAACTTCTACATAAAATTCTCCATTGTTGGTTCTATTTTAGAATTGCCTCAGTTATGCAGTCATAACAAAAAGTTTAGATTAAAGCACTGACAGCATTGGTGGGTTGACTGTCTCTGAGTGTAGGCTGGGAAAATTGTCCTGTCAGAATGGGGAATTTAGACAGTTTCGTTTAACCCTTAAATTTCTGTACTTTAAGCAAAAAATGTGTTATTCTGTTTCTGATCTGGGTCTACACCCGGCATATGTGCCAAGTTGCAGTTTCATAGCAAGGTTTCTTTTACCCAGCACTCTGACAAGACTAGCATGGCTGCAAATAACCATCAGTCCTGGGTTTCATACAAATTAGTAATAATGACATGGACATCAACATGGTAAACCTACAGTGCATAGCACTGGGTCAACTGACATACAATCGACCAAAAAATGTGTATGATAGGCAAACAGTGTCTCATCTGGGTTTACACTGTTTGCTGAGGTAAATTTAAGGTGTCTCATCTGGGTTTACACTGTTTGCTGAGGTAAATTTAAGTAATAAAGATAATTTGTTCAACGAACAAGATCGGGTACCGAACAAAGTTTTGCTCGTGACCCGATGTTGTTCATACATCAATGAACATTAAATAAATTACATTCATTATTTCTTATAAATAATCAAGGAAAGTCTATTAAAGCATTATTGTATACATACTGCTGAGTCATCAAACAAATTCAACAACGTCGTAAGGATTGCCCTCCTATGTGACCTGTTGGTACGTAGCACCGTGTAAAGGAATGCATTAAGACTTTGACTATTATCATCAGGATTTCTTAACCCACGAACCACCCCATGTTTGCTGCCTTCTTGTAGTATCGATTGCAATCTGTAACTCATTCGAATTCCCTGCAAGGCTTTCATCTGAAACAAAAGGAATTCCATGTAAACGCATGGCAAGTGTGAAAACTTCAGTTTTTGCTCTACATGTATTCTCACACCACCCCCCTCCCATTCTGAAATGGGTTTTATGGAACTTTCAGGATTCTAAAGCTCATCACAGGTAATCAGTAGGTGATTTGTCATTTAAAATACAAGAAAAACACCCAAAATGCATCATGGACAGGTTTTTCAAAAATCATTAATCAAAAGAGAAACCCATCGGACAATGCAAAATGCGAGACGACATGCCGTCCCACCATAAACCTTTCAATCCTGTCTACAGATTAATATGCAATCAGAGTAGATCCAGATCAGACATCCTATGATGAATGATCTCATTAGGATTCTACACTGTTTGCCATCCTATGAGTTTGACTGCACTCACTATTTACAGGAATGAACATGTCCAAATCCAAAGATGGCAGAATCCACTTCACAAACTTATATGACAGGGTTAAAATACCCTTCTTCTAGCCCTACTGTCACAATGAAACTGAATGCATGAAGAAATCTTCTGTTTTCACACTTCATTCACATGTGAATATATGTAACATATGTACCATGGCCCCACAGGGCCTGACAAATCCTTGTCCAGCTGCCCGGTCAAGTCCAAATTTTGGCTGGGCAAGTGATTTTTTTCTTTCAATTGCCCAGAAAAATGAAGAGGGAATATTGTAATTCCGAGCCATTTTTAAGATGCTGTGGACTTGTTTAAGCAAAAAAATTTGGGCAAGTGGTTGAAACCTGGATTTGTCGAGCCCTGGTAATGAGGATAATTTTGGAGAAAAAAAATTCTTGTTCTTAAAAATATATTGGGGAGTACTGCTCTGGGATAATTTTTCATCTTTTTTCCATCAAAACAATATTTGTACTAGTTAGAATCTAACAAATTATCCCCTTAACCCATTTTGTACTGGAAACCCCAAAACGGGTTATTGGCAAAAAGTGCAGGCTCAGATCAGATGCTGCAGAATGCGGTGTCTGATCAGGGCATACACTGTTTGCACAAAGTTCAGCCATTTTCCAGATACATTTTGAAGAAAACACAACCTGAAAGCTCCTAATTTTGAAATGGGATTATGCTGTATATAAGGTGGAAGATTGTATTTGGCATGAAATGGGTTAATTATCCTGTTTACTCCTCATCATGAGCTATGAGGTGCAACGTATTTCTTCTAACGAAGATGCACTTTTTTCTTTCAGGAAACTTACATGTACAAATCCTGGATATTTCTTCTCCTGCTCTTGCAACAGCTGATCTGCCTTGATTCTTATCACTGACTCTGTGTCAGTGCCCATACTTATTAAGTACGGAACACACTGCAAAAAATCAGTTGAAATTGTCATATGTTACAGGTTTTTGTTTTGTTTGTATTGATGTTCTATATACCCATCAACATTGTTTTGAAGATTTGGCTTCCAATTTTGTGGGACTTTTATTCAACAATGACATCTCAAGCCCAACCACCCAAAGAAACGGCTCCGGTTAAAGGAACGTTCAGATCTGCAACACTTTGCCTTGGCAGGCTTAAACCTTCTGAGTGGTTAACCAGTACTAAGAATTTTCAGTTGGTTTCAGCTTTGCATGCAGCCCAATCTATTTCGCCAGGCCCCGATGGGCGGGTGTGTCATATGCTACGAGTGCTATGTGCTCTGGCAAGCAAGTAATTGATACTGATAAGTGAGGACTAATAATGTGCAAGAATGAGAATCTGTCTGGCTTTGGATTCAGCCAGAATAATCTGCTCTGGGCCTGATTATTGTTCATTGCTGATGCACAAATGAGCTTTGGAACAGGTTTTTCTGTCCCTACTCTAAACCACGAAACAGTCTTACAGTCCCTTCAATTAATGGTACATCTCTTGGTTAGTTTGCCTTGTCTATACTATGCCTTATTTGTCCTTACACTAGACATCTTAACACATTTCTGTAATTTGCCTAACTTTTGACGATATTTTTACTATCCAGTAAATTTACTTCCCAGTGATCAGTGCTGTTGCAAACTGGTGTGATTTCAGAAGCAGTGTGATTCTTTGCCCATAGAATTCTATTCAATGTTTTAAGGTACAGCATAGTCTAGAGATCCATGTAAAAAAACAGATTCTATCATTCCTTTTATTGTAACTGAAAAACTTACAGATGCTGAAATGTACTGCACATTCTAACTTGTTCTAGAAAGCCTTGTTATCCCTAGAATTTTATCATAAAAAAGAATTTTGCACTATAAGAATCTAATACTATACGGAGTAGTAAAATTGGAATTAAAGGACTTTTATCCTTATTCACTCCAAGAAACAAATGTTTAGATATCTGACAGAATCTCCTTGGCAAGGTGTTTCAAACAAATGTCTACAAGAAATGTTTCTTAAGAACAGAATACAAATATTCTTTAATACCTCCGTTAACCTGCCCCATGTTGTCCATATAAGAATATAATCCTTTGAAACTAAAACAAGTTTTGTCTTTATACTGAATGTTGGTATAAGGAGCGTTGACTGTATAACTATTACATTACCAAATCTTTTCTTTTGAAAATGAAGATTTTTTTTTTTTTTTTTTTTTTGATTCCTCATCCTGAGAAAGTTCTAGGGATAGTTGTTCAAAGCACCGTTAGCATAACCAGCTTGCCGGTGGTCAAATTGTTAAGTGTTCTAGCAAGTTCAATATCTAAAATTTTGATATTTTTTCTGAAAAACTGTGAGCATTTTCAGCAAAAATTTTAGCATATTTGCCATATTAATTGATCAAAGTTTTAAAGATTCATTAACAAATGACTTCGTTAGTTTTGAACAACTGGCCCCTGATTTTCACCATCACAGTAGTGCTCTTACCTGTACTGGATGAACAAGACCTTGCCTGAGAACTAACTGTATCACATTAAGAGCTTCAAGTCGAACCTGCGACTTGCCAGTGAAGAATGCTTCCAGCACTTGCTTTAAATACACTTGCATAATCGTACTGGCCATCCTGGAAAAAATCCATAAGAAAACATAATCACCAAGTGTGCTGAGAATTAGCCTTTTGTTATGAGAATATGCTGGACAAAATGTTTGTTAGTGTTTCTTACATACTTTACTGCTTAACCCATTGCATACTAGTGGACTCTTCCATTGCTATGTGTTGGACAAGTCCATTTGTCATAAAAGGGGTGCCAGGCCAATTCTTTTGTTTTTATTCTATTTTAGACGTAAACTTCTGTTAGCAAATAGTGTAGGCCCTGATCAGACGGCGTGTTTTGCGGCGTCTGATCTGGGCCTGCACTGATTGCTATGTACCCTTTAGGGGTTTCCAATACAATGGGTTACTATGATCAAGAATGTTTTATGGCAGGTTATCTGGCCTTGATTCTTCCCAGTTCTGAGAATATTTTGAGTCAAAATATTCTGGATTCTGGAGTAGCATATACAGCTGTCAAAGGAAAGCTATAAAGCTGACCTGTTCATGCTTGGTCTTTCAAATCAGTGTACAAAATGATATTTTTTTTTTCTGATTTGACTGGGTTTTGAACCCATTCAAGAATATACTAGTTTCATATATACCAAGTGTGAAAAAGCCTGGGTATCTGGCACAAGAAACACCATACTATCCATAGCAGAACAAGTCTCCTCATACACTTTGGTACAGGAGATGTTTAAATCAACCTAATCATGCCAAATATTTCAATATGCTATAGTCCTCCCCAATTTTCAGGCATTTGTGTTGCCATACCTGCCAACTTTCACCCATTAGGAGTGAGTTTCACGATTTTTCCATGCATTTTGACCTCACGATCGTGTTGCCAAAATAAGGCAAAAACCACGATTTTTCCACCTACTCACGCTTGGTATTTTTATCAGCCATATTGTTTGTGGATAGTCATTTGGAATATCTTGGATTTCTTCACTATCTGTTTTGGAGATGGAAAAACCCTGAGTATATTTTTAGCTGTATTGACTATTTTTAACCCAATGATATATTACCCACTACCCACAAACAAATGCAAGTTGCCAACAGTTTTCTATCTGTATGAGCATGAACAGGGATGCCCTTTGCTGATCTTTTCATGTAGGTATGTCTGAACAATTATTTAATCTCTCCCAGATGTAAAGAAAGAAAATATTTACCTATGAATGAGCGATGTCATGTATTTTCGTGACTACGCAAATCGTAGTTTTTATCTCTCAAACTAACAATTGTATTGCAATTTGGTAATGAATGTGTTCTAACACTTCAGAAACAATCGTTTTGCAAAATAAAGGCTGTTATAATCAGACATTAAGCACTCCTTGCAATTGCATGAAAACTCTGAGTAAAAGAACCTAATTTCAGACAGATCATATATTCAGACAATCTTTAGTTATTGCAAATAGTATACTGTTAATTATTGAAGCTTAAGTATTATACCAGTGATTTATTGGATAATACATAAAATGTAAACATGCAATTTTTCTGATTGTACTAGTGAACTGGAGTGTGTCTACTAGTTTGAAAAAAAATCTCCCCCATGGAAATTTTAGGGAAAATATTCACCGCGCTTTATTCCATCGAAAAATGACGTGACACGCAGAATCTCCCCCATGAAAAATTTGAAAAACTGGCAGGTATGTGTTGCATGATTACAATTTTTAGCATGGATTCTGAAGCAGAATGGATAACAGCATAGATCCTGATCAGCTAGCTGAGATAATCAGAAATCTTTTTACAATCACAATTAATTTACTGGTTTTTATTTCCGGCTGTCGCTATGCTGAATTGCAGGAATCCAGCGTCTTTCACCGAGGAAATGAAAATGTCAGTTTTGTTCTTTCACTGGCATCATGCCGTATACATGCTATAGTTTTAGAGACAGACACACAGCAGATTTTGGTGTAAAAGTCCTAAAATTGGGACAGAATGGTCTGGAAAATCAGTGCTGATCATATTCAGATTGCTTAAATTTTACGTTTATAACTGTCAGTTGTCAATAAATGTTTAGTTCAATGCACTAAAAGCAACAGAAACCAAAGCTTCTGGCACTATCAAGGTTTACTGACTGTCCAGGGCCTGGACCACCAGGTCCATACACCTTGAAAGTGCCCACAGCTTGAAAGTGCCCACAGCTTAGTATACTATTGCAAAATAGACTACCAGCAAAGGCTCAGGCAAGCTTGCTGCTCGCAGATGTAGGTCACATGTCTAGCCCTATTAATTGACTGTTAATGCACATTTGAATGTAATTCTTTGGAAGCTAAGACTACAACACAGAACTGGAACCTGAGGAGTGAACCTTTTTTTTTCCTGAGCCAACCTTGCTAATTTTGGCCAGTTAGGCCTCATCAGCATCCCTAAATTTTTTTCAGAATTCTGCAGTAGAATCAATGCTCCCCAAGGGCTAGAAACTATAACACACACTATGTTGATGGGCAGGGAGCCTTTTATTGGCAGACATATATTCCCGTAACACCAGCTGTGGCTAAGTTAAACATTCTATAAAAGCAAGGACAACAGTAAATCGGGGAATGCTGAAAGCCTTTTTTTTCATGTGTCAGCTCCTTTACTTACCCTGATTGCACATCTCCCATATCTCTCAGATCTTCCTCTTTTGCATGCTTCGTCCCTGACAAAAATACATCCTTCATATGATACAAAGTTTGGTTGAAGCTTGAAGTATGATTTATTCAATAAAGCAGCAAATAATATGCATGAAAACCTGACGAAAGCAACAATAAGATTTATACAAAAGCACAAGTAATTACATAGTTCTTCTCCTAAGATACGAAAATTGAAGAATTCTGGTAAATCTCCATGCCTTTCTGGGAAATTTCTGCCACTTGGTACATTACATGCACAATAAGTTCTTGGTTTAAAAACCTTGTATTTGCAATAAGTGAAGCCTGAGGTAAGACAGTGCATATAGACTGTAAGACGGTGCATATAAGCAGCTTCCATGACAACTTAATGTTTTCTGTACAAGCAACTGCCAACTGTGTAGGAAAACTACAAAGAAAATGGTCATATGATACAAAGAACTCGTCAAAGGCTCATTTCATTGATTTCATGTTTGAGATCCTCTAAATATATACCAGGTGCGAAGAATAATATGAAACTTACACTCAGCATCTGATTTTGACATTCGAACCTCCTCTTCTTGTAAGTAAGTGAGAAGATTCTTCAAAACCTGAAATTAACCATAAAAACAAAGAAATAAGTATCTGCCATAACAGTTGTAAGAGGTGTATATATTGTCTACAGGTGTTTAAAGTAACATATTAACAGCAATTGTGCAGAAAACACAGTCATGTTTTTCTCCAAGAATACAACTGGCTACTGTTTCATTTAGGAGTATAGTAGTTGCAGATAAGATTGACAGCGCAGAGCATTCGTTTGTACCTGCCTTAGGAATATTCTTTTAACAAGGGTAAACCAAGTCACCCGATTGTGTGAATTCAACTGTGTGGCGTTTATGGTCATTTGGTCAGCTTGCAAAAAGCATGCAAAAGGCACTTTACCCTATCTTCTTGTGGACTCAGTGAATTTGACCTATACTGACAACACCCGAATAGCTCCGACCTGTCAATCTTATTTGCGACTACTATATCTGTTCTTAAAGCTGTTTTTATTTTCAAAGCCATGATGAAAACACCTTTTTCACGTATAAAGTCCCATATTCTACATGCACATAATGAGCCATGACATGGGAAGTCCTGTTTTGCCATTTGTGAACAGCAACACACAGTCTGATCAGCACCTTTTGTTCACTGTTGGGTAGTACAGTACTTGTAGTTACTATAATCTGAAATTTCAAGAATCTTGCTAGTCTGTGTAGCTGTTTGTGTCCTGCCTGGCTGCAAATCAGGGCTCATATAATCAAATCACAGACATATTCATTCAATTTTGTAGTCTAATTTACTATGTGTACATTAGCCCTTTTTGTACCAAATGGAATCTCTCCCCCCCCCCCCCCCCCTTATATATAGAGCAGAAGTCCATTTCAACATTTAGGGGTGACAGGTTGTGTTATCAAAATTTATTTGGAAAATAGCTGAACTTTTTGCAGTGTAGAACCCTGATCAGATACCGTGTTCTGCGGCGTCTGATCTGGGCCTGGACTGTTTGCCAGGGTACCCATTTTGAGGTTTCTGGTACAAAATGAGTCAATAATGCTGCTTATATATGAACTGAGGAGCCTTTTCACTGAAATTCTAATAACTGAAAATGATATATATGTGTGAGCCATTCACATTCAGAATAACCTTGCATCACATTTCTTATTCTTTCCTCCCTGCTCACCAGAACATATACATTTGCAACAAGAGCTGTCACTATAAGTGAGCAATGCCCCCGTGGGAGCCATGACAAAAAAGTGCGGACTTCCAAACACACAAACCGACAGTGCAAAAACTATATGCCCTTCTACAGGGGCATAAAAAGTATGCAGCGAGATGGAGGCCATCATACAGATCAACACAATATGTTTCTGTTTCTGAGGCTGAAAATTTTATTTAGAACAGTTTCTGTCAAATTCTATGTACAAGATGGAAGAGTCGACAACATAGCCTCAGGCATGAAAAGATTTAAATTTGTTAAGGAGTCTATTGGTCAAGCCAGCTGAGTGTGTCAGGTAATCTAACCACACTTTTCCTTAGCTTAATTTGCTTAGTGGTCAACCATTAAAGTATACTATCTTAGGCCTGTAACTGACAAATGTAATTCTTGAATCAGCAGAAGCAATGGACTTAGTGTAGAAAATATTACAGGATTAATCTTCATGAACGATTATTGTCAGACCTGGGATCTAACCTATTACGTGATCACAATTTATGTCCAGGAGACTAAACCAACGGATCCAGCTAGAAATGAATGGCTATTTCTAACTGTTACAGGGATTTTCCTAGTGCAAATTTGGGGCCAGTAATCGGCCCCTATTTTTCCCAATTTAGATATAAATATTCCCAAATTTTATATTACAGATTTCCCAATTTCTGATGTTGTACTACATTTTGATAAAAAAATCATGAAAATTGAACCAAAATTGACAAAGTTACAGCTGATTTAAATTCCCAACTGTAAATATTAGCGAGCTGTTTTTCCCAAACCAAGCGGCCCCTGGACCATTATTCTGAAGGGTAGGAAAATCCCTGTGTTACACCATGTAAAGCTTACCTGACATCTGAGAGGTATTGATGCATCAGCATCAGTTAAGAAATCACAGTACAAACTCTTCATTGTTCTCCCCAACATAAACTCATAGTGCCGCACACACATAAACCCTGAAATATTTAGATACACAAATCATGTTTTTTTTTTTTTTTTTTTTTCATTGTGTTTTTTTTTTCAAAGATACAGATTTTTTATGCAACTTACCTATCTATGCGGAGCCTTTGTTCCACCAAAGACATGCCTTACTTGACTACAGTTGGGCTTTCTTGTGCACAGCTCATACAACCAACTACTAGTTACAAACCGACCTTACTGCACGAGCCCTTTTTTGCCATTTGCAAAGAACAAAGTTGCAGACCAGACTGCATACCCACACAGGCTGATCAGCACCTTTGGGTTTACTGCTAAGATATTACAATTCCACTAGTTTCTATATCTGAAATTTCAAGACTGTTGCTCCTCTGAGCAAGCTGTTTTATCTTACCTGGTCAAAAACCCACAAGACAAGTCCTCTCACAATAGGGCTCATACCTTTAAGGTGACACTGAGTTATTACCACTTATTATTAATTAATTATCCTATCTTACACAAGGTCAACCAATATTCAAAAATCATAAATCATGTTTTTAATTGCGTCAATTAATAAAATTGTCATTAATCAAGTAATTTCATATTGGCCCAGTTACAGGTCCTCGGTCAGCTGTATTGGCCTCGGCCTTTGGCCTCGTGCCAATACAGCAGACCTCGGACCTGTAAATGGGCCAATACGAACTTATTTGATTAATAACATTATAATATTATCTAAACAGTTACAACAGACACAGTTAACCTGAACACGACACCTTCAAAATATTTTGCCTCTGTTTTCACTGAAGGAAAGAATTAGCTCCTGCAAACAAATTCTTTAGGAGTAGACCTTTTGTTTTGGTTGGCTCAGTTCACGTGAAATCACAGGACGCCACAGAAGCAGAAAATATGTCAGTTGTATCCATTCTCCATACAAAATGTTAACATCATCTTTTGAGTGCAACCTTTCCTATGGCTTTTCAACATCCTTGTTGCCATGAACATAAAATAAACCTGCTGAACATGACTATCTTTGCAAACAGTGTAAATCCAGATCAGATGGATTCTGAAGATGCAATCTGATCAGGATTTACAGTCATTCAATATGTGAATTTGAATAAATCAAGTAGTTTGAAAGTCAGAAATGGGTGTGGCAGAATTAATTTATTCAACAGGACAATGGTTAACACTGAGCTACTGCCTACCTAAGCCAGTGAGAGCTTTTAACCGCACATCCTCTTCTTCCATACCAATGAATGATACCAGCACATCAAACACTGTATCTTTAACTGAGATCTGAAAATATGTGTAAGCACATACATTACATGACACTTCACAAATTACAGTAAAACTGCGCTAATAAGACCACCTAAAATGACACTTCACAAATTACAGTAAAACTGTGCTAATAAGAACACCTAAAATGACACTTTACAAATTACAGTAAAACTGCGCTAATAAATTAGACCACCTAAAATGACACTTCACAAATTACAGTAAAACTGCGCTTATAAGACCACCTTAAATGACACTTCACAAATTACAGTAAAACTGCGCTAATAAGACCACCTAAAATGAACAAAATCAAATTTAAAGGGTTCAGTTATTATAGCTTTCTTTTTCTTTTTTCTACATTTGGGTGTGTTCAAAAGTAGTTTATAGACTGCTTTTGAACAGTTCCAAAGGTGGTATGAACATTAGAATTTTACAAAGTAACTTCTTTTTAAATGCAGCTAGCAAGAAATAACATTTAGGCTTAGATTTTCAGTAGTTTCACCAATATTCGACTTGTTGCTTTGATGAATGAGTAAGGAAGGTCAAACAATATAGTGATCACAATTATATTTATACATTAAACATTTGCAGGACTTGAGAAAATTGTCTACAAACATTTTCTGACAGCCCTGGCAAATATTGATACAATGAAACAATGCAAGTCTTGAATAACTTATGCAAATGTTGCGCAGTCTTTGCTGTGTGTCTGATCAGAGTCTTTGCTGTGTAATAGGCATTTCTGCATGCAAATGATATATCTGTCTATGATGTACGTTAAAATGCCATTTCTGTGTGTCAAGGACATTATTGTCCATTTTTGGCCTGTTTTTTGGGCTGTAGACTAGAGGGGAGTGAGATATGCTTTACTTACCTTTGTTTCTCCAAAATCTTTGGAATCAAAGTCGAAGTGTCTACACATCAACCCAACAGTGAATAAAGACCTGAGTAAAGTTGGTTTTCTTTTTGGTTCCACTTGCACTGATGGGTTTTCTCTTCGATATGCATCATACTTTGATAAATATCCTGAAAACAGACAATAATGATGGAACTTGTCTGAAATCTGCCAAACCCAAATTCTTCACAGTAACTCCTTAAGACATTAAAATTTTACTTTAAATTCAAGCATAATAGGTTGAAACAAACATTTTGATTCAGAACTGATGAAATTTTATCCAGTTTCCCAATACAAGCATTACATTTTTATTTGCTTGAAAATTAATACCAGGGTCAGTGAGGAAGCCTAATTGGCCGAAAGCAGCTAGTCTGGCCAAGAAAACATGCTTCTTATTTTCATCCTTGTGTAATAGTATCTTTTCTTTGTTTCAAAGGCAACCCTCTCGGTTCAACTTCCGAATTATAATGTGATAATCAATGAGCCACTCTGCACACTTGGTTTAACTTAAATACATATTTTAGTATGTAAACATCCAGCTGTCCTTGCTCAATGAACTTTAAGCTCTGACAACATCATCTATCATATTCATATTTACCGAAAAGTCTGTAATTATAGGTTAATGACTTTATATTGTAAATATTCGGCACAAGTTCATATGGCAAAGAGTGCCTCTTCGCCATATGAACGAGTGCCGAATATTTCACAATATAAAGTCAATAACCTTTCTATTATACACCCAAAACTGGAACTGTCTGTTAGAATTCAGGACTGCCTAGCATAGAACTGTGAGTGTAAAATCAATTTATATATCTTTAAGTGGTTTAAAATTGAAAATAATGCAGCTCGCTAAGTGTCTTCCTACACATTGTAAAACCAAGCCCAATGGCGCCAATGTGGAGATTACATTGACTTTGGTGGATGTGACGTCATTAAAAACATTGACGTTTCCCAACGCAGGACCCCATTTTTCCAAAGTGTCCGTTTTATTTCTTTCAAAGTACTCCTGATTTTGTCAGATTTTTTTAAAGTCTTTACAGATTACAGGTAGGTCATATCTGCTAGCATAAAATGCGCTGCATGTTGTTTGTCACAGCCGGTATTTCTTCTTTTCTTTTACATTCTGTCAATCGATTCGCACAGCAAGCTGGCTGCCGATTTTTAAACTTCAAAACTGAGAAATTTGAAAGTAGTCCTGTTATGCACGAGACTGGCAATATGAACTTGACTACGGGAAATATGGAAAAATATTGACCGGTAACTTCTGTACAAAGTAAATGGGGCATTTTCTGGGTATATAATAATGTAAGTTATTAAGTACATTTTAATATGGAGAAACATCTTTTGCCATTTCAATATTTCATTACAAGGCTGATCTAGTGTGATTGCTGAAACTAGCTTAGACAGATCAATCTCCAACTTGCATTTCTGTGTTCATTGCTCTCATGAAGCATTTCAAATGCTTTGTTCATCTGGTCTTTTTTCACACCCACAACCTGCCATCCAACAACACAGGGAAGGAAACACTTTGTCCTGCCAAAACAAGTATCCCGTGGAGGACATACAAAAAGGGTTTTTATCCAATCATATTAAACCCCACAAGGCATGCAGGGCTTCTAGCAGGCACTCCTTAAAGAAAATTCAATGTCTCATCTATTTATGAGTATTGTAACGTATATAGTTGTTGCATTACTTTTTATTTGCAATTCATAGAAGATGATATCTTCCACTTACCAAAGAACTTTTGGA
Source organism: Lucinisca nassula (assembly GCA_963580285.1). NCBI lineage: Eukaryota > Metazoa > Mollusca > Bivalvia > Lucinida > Lucinidae > Lucinisca > Lucinisca nassula. The sequence goes on along the minus strand of OY757014.1, from coordinate 82,476,677 downwards.
AGCAGTCCTTTACAAGCTTATAATTATGACTAACTTTATTTACAACAGCACCTAAACAGCTAACACAGCTTTCTAGCACCTGAAACAATAAAACAATCTTGTAAGGGAAATAAATACTTTCAGGGGAGGCAACATCTTATGTTTTCCAATGTGCTCTTAAAATTAATTTCTTCCTTTTAACCCTTGTCCTGCTGAATATTCATTTAAGCCACACCCATTTCTGTCTATCAACCAATCAAATTACTTGATGTAATTTATTGCTCCAAATTCATAAATTGAATGCCAAACTGTGTAGATCCTGATCAGATGGCTTCTTCAGAAGCCATCTGATCTGGATCTACACTGTTTGCAAAGATAGGGGTTGTCGTGAACAGCAAGATAAGGGTTAAAATTAATTTCTTCCTTTTAAATTATGGAAATACAAGTCAGGCAAGTTGTTGTCCCTAAAAAGAAAACCAAGGACTGATAGCACTGGTGGGCTGACTATCCCTGAGTGCAGGCAAGGAAAATATTCTTGAACTGAGACACAGGCTGTTTGGTTTAACCTTTAAATTCCAGTACTTAAAGCCAACAGTGTAGTCCCTGATCGGATACCACAGAACGTGACATCTATCCAGATCTAGACTGTTTGCCTAAGTAAAGTTGAAATTCCAGTGCACAATCCCAGTCCAGATTTTACTTTTCACAAAGTGCCCCTAATGTCACAGGATAAAAACAAGCGCTGCTATAAATAACAATTACCTGAATTTTGTACATGGTCAGCATTTGTCACATGGATAATAGCAGCTGGGAAATTTCTGTTGTTAGTAAATTGTGGTTGGTTGATAAACAACTTTTGTTGCAAGAACTTGTTGATAAACAACAGACCAAAAAAGGTCAAACCTCTTAAAAGGTTTGAACAGTGCAACCACATTTAAGTACAGGCAGAGCCACTGACAGTTCTACTTTTCCTTGTCATTTATACAGCTTGTTTTAAGAAGTATGAACTCTTGCTGAACAAAGTAGCTGGTCTGCTTTCTCCTTGTCTTACGAGTTTCTATGTCTGAGATCAACAGTAGAGGCAGAGGAATGCTGAGTATAACTTTGTACCAATCTCTATTAGCATGCCCAGTAAATGCTAAATCTCTTCATAGGGCTATGATTACTTAAAATATAATTGTTTGTGGCTGTGCTTGCCAGGGACAAAGATTGAACTTTTTCTAAATCTTTTAGACCTGAAAATAATATGATTTGCGCCTGTGTGACTTGGTACACCGATACCTCTGCACAACACTTTTGTTGGTGTCCATTGCTGAAAGCGTGTTAGTTAACAAAAATGTACAGGTTATACAGAAAATTGACCAGTTATGGTTATTTCAGTATATAATCAGTTATTTTTCTAAATAATCTATATATTTTTGGGAACATCTTCAAACCGTTTTTTTTATCCAAAACCATGTGTAAATGAACAGTGTCATGTGCTATGTATGTATGTATGATTTGAGGTTTAACTTCCCCGTCAACACTGTAAAGGTCATTTTGGAGACGTTGCTTCCCATTTTGTGGAACTTTTACCCAACATTGAAATGACATCTAAAGCCCTGCCGCCAAATGAAACCAATAGGGTACTGTCCTTTTGGCTTTCCGCTGTTGGTGTTTCCATTAGGGTCTGTTGTTTCATGTTTGTTTGTCTTTCCCTTTTGTGTCTCTGATGGGAACTGTGGGTTGATTGGATCGTTTCCTGATCATTGCCTCCACTTCTATTTTTTAAAACATGGACAGTCTGACTCGCACCACTTTGCCTGGGCAGGCTTAGATTCTCTTAAGCGGTTTACCAGTACCCGTGTGAGGGTTGGTTTCAGCTCTGCGTGGAAGCATCATGCAGCCCATTTATTTCTTCAAGCCCCAATGGGCGGGGGTCAGTTGTGTTACCAGCGAGTGAGTGAGTTTTACATCCCACCAACAGCTAAGGTCATACGGAGATGGGACCTCGGTTAAAGACTCATCCGAAAGTCTGGAGAAGCCCAGCCCGGTATCGATCCTGTGACCCCTGGTTTACAAAGCGAGTAGCGTAACCACTACACCACCCAGGCTTCCTGTGCTACCAGCGATGATTAAAATGTGTCTGCCAGTCTTTGCAGCTACATTGGTATCTTCACTTTTCACGTCTTGCCTGTATGTAGGCATAAAGAATCTAGAAATGACTCTTGCAACTTGTGAGGATACTGATCAGAGAGTGTGGATAAGCAGGCTGATTAGAGTCTTTGCTGGCTGCAAAGTCCTGAAAAGCACAGGTTCATTTTGGTTCCATAACCTGGCAATACTCTTGGGCCCCATCACGTTCGGGTTTGTGACCAGAATAGATTAAAACCAGCCTGCTCAGCTGCACTTACTAGCAAGAACTTTGAAATTGTGGATACAGAAACTACAGACATTGTACTATCTATGCAGCAAAAAATAGTATGGATCAGACTATGCAGCGATTTGCACATTTGTTCTTTGCAAATGGCAAAAACTGGTTTTTCTCATGATGTGGCAAACTTATCAATACCTACCAGCATTCCATGATTAAGAATGAGTTTAATCATGTCCTCCTCTACTTGCATCAAGAAGTTTTCACTAGGGTGGTCCATCAAGGGGATAACCAACTCCAAGATTCTTGCAACATAGTGGAGTACATAGTAATCACCAGGATTCTGAAATGGACACAATAATAATATGTGAGGCAGTACATGAGATAAAAATTCCGCCTAAGGCTATGTCGGACCTGTGATTGTAGTTCTTACGCCTTGAGGCTAGGGTTGACGCAAATGTTGACAGACTGACAAATAAGCGGGTGAATGGGTAAAAACAGACTCGTATAATGAGACATGCTTCAGAGGAATGGGAACACCTGACAGATTTTTCCGCAATTTTTCCAAAGGGAAACAACTTTCAGGACTTCCTGTTCACTTTTCTATAAGCCTTGTCCCACTGAAAAAGGAATCTACTCTTAAAGGAAAGAAATTGCTCCTCAGGAGAACATTCTTTCCTTTAAGAGTTGACCCCTATTGACATGGCAGACAAAAATACTTAATCCAGGATTTGCCTCCCCTGTAGGTGTTCCCATTCCCCTTAATAAAGCAGGTGTGACAAAATGGGTACATACTGCAACCAGTAATGGCTTAGCAGAGCCTGTGCAGCCAAGGACCTTTGTGGGTTATAAGAAAAATACATAGCTCATCAGCCTGCTCATTTGTAACTTGTTTTTTAACACAACTTGTTGTGCCACACAAAGAAAACAAATATTTGAGTACACTAATTTCACAATGATGTTGTTTAGTCAATATTTTCAGGAAAAATACACAAGATTTGCAAGATCTAGAAATACATTACACATTCTAAATCACTTGTGAATGTAACTTGATGCTGGGTTAGATATAGCAATAAATTTGCAGCAGTCCAACATTATCATGTTAGTTTGTTTGATTTGAGGTTTAATGTCCCCGTCAGCACTGTATAGTCATTTTGGAGAGGTTGCTTCCAATTTTGTGGGACATTTACCCGACACTGAGATGAAATGACATCTTAAGCCCTGCTGCCCAATGAAACCAAAGGGTTCATATGCATGGACGGTACGACTCGCACCAATTTTTGTGGGCAAGCTTAGAACCTCTAAACCAGTAATCAAAAGGGATCAGTTTCAGATCCGCATGGAAGCATCATGCAGCCCAATCTTTCTTCAAGCCCCGATGGGTGGGGGCCGCCGACATTATCATGTTACATAGTTTTTCATTGGCTGACCTTCAGTTTTATGCAGCTGACAGCTCTCTTTTTGGCAAAATCTACACCTTTTTTTAACTAAGAAATGAAAAAGTGTATTAGAAATGGCATAATTGCATTGAAAATTGTCATTTGGGGAGTAAAATTTTTGGTTTTACAGTTGCAAATTAAGTTGTACAGCTCTGTTATGTTGCAGTAAAACAAAATTTGTGACCACAAACTACCAATTTATCTCACCAAATGACAATTTTGAATAGTCATCCCCATAATAACTGCGATCAAATTCTTCAAACAACACCAATACTAATACTTACATTGCATTTGATCTCGAGATATGGTTGAAGTGTGGTTGCATGCTGGACCATGAGATCAGGTTTGATTTTGCTGAACAAGTACAATGTGGAAAGACACGCCATCTGATGAGTGTTGCAGCCTCGCCCTTCTGAAAATTGGAAAAATATTATATTATACCTCCAGAAAGTGTTTATAAGCAGTTCAGAGATTCAGTTTGGGCCCATGAAAATTGTTCAAGACAGCGGTAGTTCGAGCCTCTGAGGGTTACTATTAGTGTCATACCAGGAGGCATAATGGAGATAAATGTGGGACATCTTTTCGGTATCGAGGCGAAAAAAAAATGAGTACACACAGCATACATTTGCAAGATAAAAGAGGAAAATCACCATACATTATCCCTTTATAGTATTTGGAGGAATTCCCTGCGAACTCGAGAATGGGTTCAACTCATCCATGGTAAACAAGCTATCGGGGTTCAAGCCATTGAAGTTTTACTGTAGTTGTCAATTTAAATTATTTCTGCCAGAGAACCTTGCAGTTGGATCCATTTGATTGGGTTTGGTTTGGAGTTGAACAACCCAGCACTATTTGGGTCATGTTCAAGCTGTTAAGTTTTCCTGCCCTCACTTTTCCTCTAAAAACTTATACATGGGCTTAACCAGTGCACATTCGTTTGCCAGAAACTGATTACTGCCCCTCTAGAAAATACCACATTTACCGTATATATTTGAACAGACAGCCCTTAGCAACCAGTGTAGAACTTTTGCACATCTCATCATGGTCTACACTGTTTCACACTCATCTGGCTATTCTTAGATACAACATCAGGTAGAAAATTGTATTTTTTCAAATTTTAGAACAAGTATGGTAAGGAGTTGTGGTGTCTGAATACTTACTGTAAATATGGTATTTCATGATCAATGTCCACAAAAAAATGTTGCCAGAACCGGCAGAGATCAAATGCATGACCTACCAACCACCAGTCAAACAGGCATCCAATAGAGCCACTGAGGTGTATGTTCTTTATATGCTATGTTTTGTTTGCTTTCGCTCTGCCATTGGTATGCCGTGTTCTGTGATTGTAGCACTTTCTGGTGATCTTCATTTGCATTTTGTCTAGAGCACAGCTACATCATGGTACGCATATCAACAGAAAAAGTAAATATTTTTGACAATCGAAGAATAGTTTTGCTTATTTCTCCATATAAATCTATGTTGTGGGTAGTCATTAAAACCACCTTGGCAAGGTGGTTCAATGCCAAGGTGGTTCAAATGAATGCCCACAACGTATGTTTTTATGGAGAACTGAGAAAATCCTACAATTATCACAAAATACTTACCTTATCTGCTGCTATGATGGTATGTAAGAAATAGACAAGCTCTAGCAGTGATTGAGTAATAAATCAGTTTAGAGGTCAGTTGTAAAGTAGATCAAATCATGAGCTTACAACTGACCAACAAACTGCGATTTACAACTCAACAAATCACACACTAGAGCCGATCTATATCAATTCTAACACACCGAAAATCAGCAATAAATGTTGCATCCTTCAAAGTGTCCCAACCTTTCACAATTGTTAGAAGAAACCCCGCCCAAACCATTCCAAATATGTCCTTTTCTAATGTTTTTGATCCGAGAAAATGAGGTTTCAATCTGACATCAAAGACTCAACTACAGACACTTTTTATGTCATGCTCTTCCGCCCTGTGATTTAGTGTGGAATAAATCACATTTTCTTTCCATTGCCTATATAGGCATGCTGTGTTAGAATAATTCATTTTCCATTTAGCAGCTCTTTCTCATCACTTACCCGCACTGGTTTCTTCTAAGCGTAGCACATTTTCTACAAGACAATCCACTATCTGCCGACACGCAGATAGGGCTGACTTGTTGTAGTTACCATGTTCATCCTTCTTCAACAACTGAAACACATAAAATTAGAGTAAACAGGCAAACCTCAATGATACCAATCCATTTTCTGTCTTTTAACAGCATTCAAGGTACAGTGAAATTCTGCTATAACGATCAGCTGTAATTAATACTGCTTTTAAAAGCATACTGTAAAAATCCTAAAAATTCTGATACCTTTAAGTCGTGCTGTAATTTCTCCTAAAATCGTTTCACGAATGTGACAATCCAATAAGGAGTCGAAAAAGTGCAGATGGAATGGCAAACAGTGTAGAACCTGATCAGACAGAACTGGTTAGATCTGGGTTTGCTTAGCCTAACTGTCCCAATACATAGAATCATTACGGTAGATAGTCTTTTCTTTGTGTTTTCTACACCCAGTGTCCTCTAAAAAGAGACCACCTTTGGAACTGTTCAAAAGCCACATTTGTGACTGCTCAAAAGTGGTCTTCAAGACCACTTTTGAACAACAGTCCCAAAAATGGTCTTGATAGGAATTTTTGTACATGTATATATATTTTGCTTCTAACTTTCCAACTGGAAATTTGAGGAAAAAAAAAAATCTGAATGGTTGCTTATCAAAAGAAGGCTGTTCCATTAGAAACAGTTGGTTCCTTGGTACTGGTGGTTTTCCAATTAATCAATTTACCTGATGATCACTTGTTTATGGCAAATGTATACATTATCCATAATGTTTTCCATAATCAAAATACCTTTTGTCCAGAGAAAGTTTGTAAATTAAATGTATACTATATACTGAAGAATGACCTTTTTTTTTTCGTATAAAATCTGTACATTTTACAATTTGGAGCTTCCAGTTCTATTATATCTATAAAACATTGTTATAAAAACAAAACTAGAGTTTTCTAGCAGTTTTTTTGTTCAATCTTTAATGTACAATCAGTTGGCTTTGACAGTGCCCCTATACCCTGCCAGAGAGTGGTTAGAGCATTCTCTTTCAATGTTGAAAGTTGTGGTTACTTAGCCTCACTCAATGAAAAATTGAGGAGAGTTCTTGGAGACTTGTGGCCACGTAAAATCGATATAAGCCCCACTGTGGAATTCATTTCACTGACCATTCCAAGGCTTTCTTCTGTTGTGGTTTGTTTTTGTTGTGGTTTGTCTTGGGTGTTTGTGTCGCTTATATTATTTTTAGATAGCAACTGGCCATTTTGTGGGTAAGTAACTGTCCTTTTGGCTTTCCGCTATTGATGTTTCTATTAGGGTCTGTTGTTTCATGTTTGTGTTTCTTTCCCTTTGGTGTCTCTGATGGGAGCTGTGCGGTAATTGTATCAATTCTTGATCATTGCCTTCACTTCTATTTTGCAGCAAATGAAAACACTGCTCAAGGATACTTCATGATAATACTGATATTATTATGAAGCAAAGTGTGTGTGAATTCGGGTTTTAACGTCGCTTTCAACAATTTTTCAGTCATATCACGACGGTGTCTGGTTGCGACAGGTGCAGTTTTCAAATGTGAGCCTTCCCAACTGTGATGAAAGAAGAAATCCATAATCTTTGAATATGCTTACATGCTTTGAGAGCTCAACAAAATGCAAAATTTTGCCAGTTACACTGGTAAAGACAGCAACCATTTACTGTTTTCACAAAATGACAAATAAGTTTAAGAGCAATGCACAATACTTACATTATCTAATAACTGTTCTATAAATTCATAACCTGTGTCCTTACTTGCTGCCACCTGTAACAGACAAAAAATATAACATTTTATACTGGTGCTTGATTATGCTGTCTTATGGAAATGGATAAACTTCAGGAGAAGCAACTCTTCCTAAAATATTTTTTGTCTCCCATTCATTTAGGGGTCAACTCCAGAAGGTAAGAATTTGCTCCTCTAGGGGTCAAGTCCAGAAGGAAAGAATTTGCTCCTGAGGAGCAAATTCTTTCCTTTTGGAGTTGACCCCATTTCTGGTGCTGTTCCATGTACAGGAAAGCAAACAGGAAGTTTACCTTACAAAATTAAAGCGCTGCAAACACTGCACCATGCCCTGCCACTGCACTAACATCAAGCAAGTGCCGTAACTCTGCCAAAAATGATACTATTTTCAATATTTACTGTGGCCTCCGTAACTCCAAAGTAGGTTAACCAGAGTTATGGTTCTTGAGTTCAGCATGTTGTCTCATTGTGCTTTACATTTGTGAGAAATTTCATGAAAACATCTCAAACTGTTTTCAACTACCGTATTCGCCCTAATTACCGCACATGCTCCTATAAGCGCACACCAAAGATATTTTTGAAAAGGAAATGCATAAGCTCAAACTTTACAGTAACCTCCCTCTGGAAGCTCTCACAATAAATCGCTAAAAAACTAACCGTTGTTTCTTCAACAGTGAAGGCAATACTTTAGTATCATTTTGGTCCCATTAAATATCAGTATGCATAATCTCGGGGGCTATTGTTTTCGCATCCAGTGTGCGCTAATTAGGTAGATTTTTCACTGTGATTTTTTGACATTATTTTGAAAAAACTAAGCGCCCGGTGCGGTAATTAGGGCAAATAAGGTAACAGAGTGGACAAGAGTACATGGTAGAAATAGCTATGTTCAATGTTCCAAGGGCTATTACTCCAAAGTAGGCAAACTATAGTTTTGGCTCGTGTTCTGCACATCATCTCATGGTGCTTTACAATGGTGTGAAGTTTAATGAAAATATCTCAAAGGTTATCAGAGTTATAGAAAAGACACGAACGATTAAGTGCTGACAGATGGGCAGGCAGGCAGGCAGGCAGGCATGCAGACGGACTAACAGACACTCAAAATTCTGGAGGATATAGAGCAATATCCCACCACTTTTTGTAGTGGGCATAAAAAAGATGGGTAATATCCATTTTATTTTAGGTGGGTTTTTGGCATTGCTTTCAACCAACAATAAGTTAAACCAACATAAGATAACAAAATGGAATCATTATTTCATCTTTATAATTTTAACTTCAAATGACGTCACTTTTCTAAGAGCTGCATAGATTCGATTCTTAAGTTACACAGCCTGGCATGAAATGAGATTCTGAACTTCCAAATTAATCTTCTATAAAAGAAGAATTGGTTTAATCTTTATTCTTCTGAAAAAAAAAAGCACTGTGGGCAAATAGATGATCAGAGTGTACTTACTACTTCAGTAATATTTACAACCCGTTGTATAAGTTTAGCAGAGTCTTTGTCTCTCGTACTTAATGGTGTGAACCACATTGTTTGAAATACTTCATTCACTAATTTCTGAAAGAGAAAAAAATGAACTTTTTTACAAAATACTCATTGACCCAGAACTTAAGAAGCCTGTGCATTTTATGTATACTATTAACTAACTATACTAGCCATGATGGGCTAAATTAACCCTTATCCTGCTGTTCACGACAACCCCTACCTTTGCAAACAGTGCAGATCCAGATCAGATAGCCAGGAACTACACTATTTCTCATGCAGTTTGTGAACTGAACATTTATATTTTACCAAGTAATTTGAGCAATGGCTGTGGCTTAATTTATGCAACCCTGTAACCTTCACTGTTCACACATGCCAGAAATTGGCCAAAAGAATGATATGGACAAAGACAGCAATGGTGGTCCTTTGTGGGTGAGTGGATCTTTTTTTATGTGAACCACCATACACTGAAACTTTCATGGCTTGGAAAACAAAGGCTTGTTTACAATGGCTATTTCGAAAAAGCGAGTCCCTAGGAAAATTTCCTATTACTCCAGATATCAATATATTTGGAATAATTAACCCTTTTAGTACCAAACAGAATCTTCCTCCTTATATAAAGCAGAAGTCCATTTCAAAATTTAGGGGTGTCAGGTTGTGTATTTTAAAAATGGCTGAACTTTTAGCAAACAGTGGAGACCCTGATCAGACGCTGCGTTCTGCGGCGTCAGATCTGGGCATGCACTGTTTGCCAAGCTACGCATTTTGGGGTTGCTGGTACAAAATGGGTTAATCCCCAGTGGCTTGAAAAACCCCTTTCTCGAATGTTTTCATGGTCCCAAAGGTAATCGAGCACAATGAAGTTAGACTATATTTCCTTACCTTTATCCCATCTTCATCGTTCACTCTTCGGATCATCTTCACACACATATCAGGGATTTTTTCGAAATCTGGCCGTTCAACGAAAACTTCCCTGAATATTTTTATCACACGTTTTCTTACACTGATACCAGTGTCCTGTAAAACAAAGGTTAAGAAAAATATGTTTCTCTTAGTGTTGAAATTCAAACCAGTTCAAACTTTCAAGCTATTAAAGAGTAAACTGTCCAATAAGTCTAACAACAATTTTGTTTTTATCATCAAAGGCAGCACAAGACTACAAGTACATAATTTTTTTTCTTCTTCTTTTTCAATTTTTTTCTTCTTTTCAATCCAATGAACATGTTTCTTTCATTTTATTTTTAAACTAGACAAAGTGCCCAGTGGGGCATGTATACCCTCAGCCAGGGCCATTGCCTCAGCTGAAACAAGAACTACAAAGGGAAATAACTCTAAAAGGCCTGACCCCTTGGCGTTCTTTCCCACAATACAAGTAGTCATACTGATCATGTGTGCAAAATTTCAAGGTTCTATGTGAAGCAGTTCCTGAGATATCTTTGACACAAAATAATTGTTTACTGACACACAGACAGACAGACGGAAAAGACAAAAACTATATACCTCCATTGCATACTTCGTATGCCGGGGGTATAATGAAAACAACTGTCATTTTCCATTTGTATTTCTAACATTAACTGCTTTCCATGGGCAAATATTTCAATCATAATTTTTAAATTCAAGTAAAATGCTAATATTCAAGGTTAAAATTGCTTCAACATCAACAGGGGCCAGTTTTCAAAAACTAACCACATCATTCGTTAACAAATCTTTAAAACTTTGATCATTTAATATGGCAAATATACTGATATTTTTGCTGAAAAAAAAAATGTGAGTAGCTCCTCACATTTTTTCAGAAAAAATAACAAAAGTTTAGGTATTGTACTTGCTAGAACAGTTAAAAATTTGAGTGCTAACGAGCTTGTTAAGCTAAGGATGCTTTGAACAACTGGACCCAGATGGCTAACCCTTTCAGCACTGTAAATCAAAACAGATACTTGAACAGTGTATATCTAGACGAGAGATGAGACGGCTGTCTCATCTGCTACAGAGTTAGCACAAGTATCTGTTACAACTTGTCAAGCCATCTCATTATAATCTACACTATCTGCCAAATTTTTTTTTTTTTTTTATTAAATTGACATCTCTGATTCCAATAACAGTTCCGGCAGTAGAGTCTACTTCAAAAACTGAGCAGTGAAAAGACTGAAACCAACAGAAGAAACTAGCAAACCTACCAAGATTCTTTCCGAGAGCATATTATAGTACTGTGGAATGAGTTCTGGACGGATTAAGATAAACTTTCCCACAAGTTCTATAGCCGCTTCTCGGACTGAAGTTGATGGATCAAGGAATCTGCCATGCACTCCTCTCTCCATGTCAGGCTGAAAAACAAAAAGCATGTTCACTTCAATGTCATATGCTCAGCAGTTTTGATGAAGATTTTTAAGCTTTTTATCAGTATGGCAGCCATCTTAGCCATATGACCAGAACCATTTGAAATTAATTCAGTACCCCAGACCCACTTGGAGACTTTATATCAAATCTGGCTTCAACTGGCTGTCTGGTTTCTCAAAAGAAGGGACAGACAGATCCTTTTCTACTGTATGAGCCAAAACATGCTAGGTGTATCCATTCCCAATGTCATAACAAAATATAGAAATATTTTATTCCTCCTCATTTGGAGCTATGAATGCTGGCAAATACCAGTGTGCATTGAGAAATAACACCGTTCCTTCCATAGCAGCAAAGTTTACAGCTTCCCAAGTATGGTACCACAAGAAGTAATGTTTACAAAGACATTGTTTGCATATGGGCTGTGATCCCTAGGTTGGACAGGGAAGCCTCTGATCAGACAGCAGCAATGTGCAAGCTGGTCCAAACCTAAGCAGAGTACACACACACGTACACAAAACAGAAACATTTTTTTTTGGCCAATGAATCTCATACTGTTAAATACTTGTAACTTACCCTAGCTAAAACACCAGGATCTGCTTCTATCACAGCTGTTAAACACTTCATTGCCTTTGTTCTTACGGCAACTGCATTTTCTGATAGCACTTTTAAAATCTACAAAGAAAAATAGATTTGTTGGTTAGAATAAAAACACTCCCTTTTTTAATTTAAAAATATGTCATATCAGCCATGACAAGTGAAAAGAGGTCTTTGAGTATGTTCCTTCAGCAGTCTCAACTCACGTCTGTACACAAACATAGTGTGAAAATACCTGAATGCATGACAAGGCTTTAGATCAATGACAATCCTCATAGGGCACAGAGAAGATTGATCACACTGTGCAGGCTGATCTAATATGATCAGACTGCAGGCTGAGTGGTCAAATTGTTAACTGTTCTAATAAGTACAATAATATTCTGTTATTTTTGCTGAAAAATGTGAAGCAGCTTTTGCATTTGCAAAACCTTTCTAGCATTTTTTCAGCAAAAGTATCAGCATATTTGCCATACCAAATGATGAAAGTTTAAACTATATGTTAATTAACGAGGTCGTTAGCTTTGAACAATAGACGTTTCCGAGAATCTAATCTTATGCTCCGCCTACTTGGATACTGTTGCTACGTCCCACAAGCTTTGCAGCCAATATGGCGGAAACAAAGAAAGTCTGTGTAGATCTCGGAGGAGATTTATCAAGTATTCCGGACAATATTGGCGTTTCTTACTTACCGAGACATAAAACTTTGACAAAAATAAATAAATACATAAATAAATAAATAAAAAATAAAAAACAGCCTAACCAAAGGGCTAAGGAACTATAAAATAATTATGTGCATAATTTCAAAATATTCAACCTGGAAAACTATCTCCAAGTTACCGCGAAGTGTTTGCGTTTGATGCGGAAAACGAAAGCACACACACACACACACACACACTCATTCAATCAAACAAACAAACAAAGAAACAAAACTTAATTATAAAGTATATGCTCCTCATTTCATTATATATTACATTCGTTTCAAATGTTTAGGAGATACTAATGTAATAATATCACATTTCCAGCTTCTTTTGACTCGGCCGCATCTTCCCCGCCCCTGGGCTCAAACGGTTATCATCGTGGCACAAGGCACCATTGTAGCAGGAGGAGGAAAAAATCTGTTAAGAAAAATCCAGTCGAGCTCCGACCGGGGACTGAACCCACGACCTGGGGTTACAAAGCGAGTGACACAACGACCAGGCCAAAAGGCCCGGAGCAGTTAGACCGGTCACTTATGCACTCTATATGTATATACAAATATACATATTTGAGGTTTAACGTCCCCGTCAACACTGTAAATGTCATTTTGGAGACGTTTCCAATTTTGGGGGCATTTTACCCGACCTTAAGATGAAATGACATCTCAAGCCCTGCCGCCCAATGAAACCAATAGGGTTATATATAATTAGCATTGACGGGCCGACTCGCACCGCTTTTCCTGGGCAGGCTGAGATCCTGTAAGCGGTCCACCAGTAGTCGTGTGCGAGTCGGTTTCAGCTCTGCGTGGAATCATCATGCAACCCATCTATTTCTTCAAGCCCCGATGAGCGGGGGCCATCATATATACATGTACATGTTTATCTCAATATTGCAGTACTACAAAATGACAATTGTTTGATGGCCCGAATAATAAACTTCCCATACAACCCCATTAGCCTGAAATGCCCTTCCCCACTACCGCGTTTCTTTGTTTGTGGGAGAAAATGGCCGTTAGTTACCAAAACAGCGGCACTAAATAAAATCGATTTTTTCGATTGGATGAAACAGCGCTCTTGATTGACAGCTCGGAAACGTCTATTGGCCCCTGATCCGAGTCATTGCTGGGAACACATGCCTAAAGACTCCTATATGGCTGGCATGGCCTAAAAGGGATTATATAGCTCCAGATAAGGAGATATTTTCCTCATTTCTCTTCAAACTCCTACTGTAAAATTCCTAAAAGTTCGGACACCTTGAGGACTTGCTGAAATTCTCCTATCAAAAGGTACTTTGCGTCCTGTGGACGCAGCTGGCAAAATTTTCGCGTCCGGCATAGTTATAATTGCATCTGTGACGCAAATTTTCGTGCTAACGCAAACGCTGTAAAACTTAAGCAAATTTGTTTCTTGATCCAGCAAGGAGTCCAAAAAGGGCAAACAGAATGGCAAACAGTGTAGACCCTGATCAGACTGCTCCTCTGATCTGAATCTGCACTGTTTGTATTGCAAACAGTGTAGACCCTGAACAGAATGCAGTCGGATCTGGGATTGCACTGTTTGCTTAGACCTGTTATGGGTATTTGTTATGTCAATAAGGAGGTATTTTTGCTGAAAAAATTTGAGTAGCTTTTGCAGTTGCAGAAGCTATTCAGAAGTTTTCAGTAAAAATATTGGTATATTTTACAGACTAAATGACTGAAGTTTTAAATTGAGCTGCCGGGTCTCAATTTTTTTTTCTGGTTTTTATCTTCAATGCATACTCTTTTGTCATGTGTACACTTTTGGAGCCAAATACAGCTTCAGAACTTTGTGAAAATGGTCGTTTTCATTCGTGTTTACCCTTCACTCTGAACATGTGTTCGGAATTTCTGTTCTAAAAATAAATCTGTCACTTTACACATACATGGCGACAGTATCGTCTCAGAGTGTCGTTACTTATGGTATGGTATTCAGCATCATATTTCTTCTGATTCAGGGATGGCCTAAGCAAACAAGGCCAAAAATGAACGTCGCATAACGTCATATATGGGGATTCTATTTTTGTCACGAACTAAAAATAGATCTAACTAGTGTGCAAAACCTAGTTAGGGAATCCCTCTCAAACTCGTTTATCTGTCATCATAATTGTTCGCATTTTTGCATAAAATGCATTCATTTGTATTGTTTTAAAGAAAAATACCGGTTATATGTATTTTATTTTTGGAAGCATTTTTTCCAGATAGCTCAATAATGCACCTTTAATGACATGTTAACAGCATTATTGGTTTCGAACAACTGACACCAAACTGTTTCTTGCTATTATTTGGACTATTAAGTCTTCAAGGAATGAATTTGCTTCTCAGCGATAAATGCCTATTGGTTTTGCTTTGTACTGAAGTTTAACGGCCCAGTCAACACTATTTTAGGTTATTTTTGAGCCGGTCAGTTTACCTATCCACACTTTTCCTGGGCATGCTTAGACATAAGCGGTTAACCAGTACAGTGCACATTCTTTAGCCAGAAACTGACAACTACCCTTCTTGAATCAGCGGAAGGGAGAGAATGACCGTAGAAAAGATTTCATGATCAATCTCCACGAAAGAATGTTGCTGACCCCAGCAGGTAACGAATCCTCCTGATCACCAGTCAGGACGCGCATCCGACTGAGCTACCGAGGCCGGCTAAATGCTTATTGATTTTAATGAATAATAGAGGGACAATTTTGAAAAGTTGCCTTCCCAGGAAGTTTATCCATCTCTTAAAAATGCTACCATCTGGCGCAAGAATTCCCAGTGAATCAATTCTGCCTTTCCAATGAAAAAGAAAATAATTCTGGACTAGCAACAGTCTTGAAGTTTTAGATATAGAAACTAGAGGTATTGTACTATCCAAGCAATGGATCAGAGTGCACAGCTGTGCAAGCTGATCATCGCAGAAAAAAAGTTTTCACATGATAAAACCTGGTTTTTCTCTAACCCTCCATCAATAGTTATATACAAATGCATGCAAATTATTCAATAATACAAATGTTTTCTTACCTGTGTGAGATAAATATCAAAACTCTGAGCAAAGGGTCGTTTAGAAGACAGGTATCTTGCGACAAGACAGGCACTGTCATAATCCAGCTTACTGGGGTCTGGTCTGAAATAAATGAATCATTGCATGCAAGTAATATATAATCTTCAGCATGTGTCTTAATTCCTGGCTGGGGACTTAGTGGATAGTTAAGAGAATCTATATACAGTAAAATTCCACTATTAAGACAACCTAAAATTATGACGAATTCTGCTATAAAAAGCGTATTTAGTAGGTTTCAGTTATTCTTTCTTTGTGTTTTCTGCATACAGTGTCCTCTGGTCAGAGACCACCTTTGGGACTGTTCAAAAGTGGTCTTAAAGACCACTTTTGAACAGTCCCAAAGGTGGTCTTAATATAGGAATTTTACTGTATCTAGCCAGCAAGCTTACAGTTCTATTACATCCAAAACTGCATAATAAAGAACAACACTGTAAATGATACTAGCAATTCCACCGTTCAATGTTTAATAGATCAGTGATCACTTGCATCTATAAGCTGATAATCAAGTACAAAAATTCAGCCCAGTCCAACCACTGCAACAAAAACTTGTAAAATGGCTGTAAATAGTACTCTAACCCTTAACCTGCTTAAAAATTCATTCAGCCACAACCATTGCTGCCTATCAACCAATCAAAATACTTGATTTACTGTATTCATTCAATTCACCTGCATGACAAACAGTGTAGATCCTGATAAGATGGCTTCTTTAGATTTAAACTGTTTGCAAAGGTAGGGGTTATCGTGAACAGCAGGATAAGGGCTAACAATGGAAATCTTGATCACGCCAGAATATAGCCTTAATTGGTTCACAATGTATTAGAGCTGTACAATGTGGGTCATTATATTTTTATCCACATTATGACTGCCAGCACACAACACAATCTATAATAAACTCTGTGTGACCAGCAACAACTCAGATCTGCCTGCACAACTGCAGTCTGATCAGTCTATGCTGAACACACATGAACCTTCTTTAACCTCAGGACTATCAACATCAACTCTTGGCAGATGTGCAAGCTGATCTGAGTCTTTGCTGGTCACACATCTTACTTTTAGATTTTGTTGTGTGCCGGCTCAATTAATTATAACATATTTGGAAATTTGAACAAATTTTACAGTCATGAACAATGCCTTTTTTGCTTGAGTTTTATGCTTTACTGTTCTTTGAGGTATTTCTTTCATACTAAGCCAACTGTTTAGTTTGTTCATCAGATGAGGAAAACCCTGAGACAAACCACCTGACATTCCATAGCAGAACATGGCTTCTCACTTTTGATTCAAGCCGAACTAGAATCCACAGTGATGAAATAGCTGGGGTTTAAGGTCAGCACTTTTTACCAATGGGCCATGGTGGGGTGCTAAAAGGCACGCCAGCTAAACAGCGAACTGTGCAGATACCCATCAGATTGCAGTAAAAACAACTTTCTTTGACTTTTTAACTCTTGTCCTGCTGTTCACGACAACTCCTATCTTTGCAAACAGTGTAGATCCAGATCAGATGGCTTCTGAAGAAGCCATCTGATCAGGATATACACTGTTTGAAATTCATTTTTGAATTTGTAGGAATAAATTACATCAATGTATCTGATTGTTTCAAAGTCAGAAATGGGTGTGGCTAAACTGAATATTCAGCAGGATAAGGGTTGAAAACTTACTTGTAGGAAGAATATGGCTTTAAATTTGCTTCTACTTGAGTCATTAAGAATTTTGTTCTTCTTTCACTATCCTTCATTTTCTCGGTAGTTTGTTCGGCTTCGGCTACATCAAAGTCCTCTTCCTCATTCTTTTTATTTTGAATCTTTTTCTCTTTAGTTGTGTCTCTGAACCATTGTGCTATATAGAATTGGCGAGCAAACTACAAAAGAGCACAGATACTGTGGACAGTGCTTCATACGGCTCAAACACCTCTAAAGTCGTTTTTTTATCTTTTTTGCCGCATTTTTCGGTGATAACTTTTTTTTATTTTTGATTCATCATCAATACAGCCAGTGAGGAAGTTGTGCAGGAGAAGCTCAGACAACTTCTCGTTAAAGACTCAGCCTCCAGAATGGTATATTTTTTGCTCTAATCAGATGGATTTTTTTTTACAATTTTTGGATTTTTTGATAAAAAACTAAGTCCAGTTATGTCACTCACTCTTATCGAAATGTAAACAAATCACTAGCCTAGTTGAAACAATATCTATATATGGATAAATCCTGTGCAGCCAATGAAGCTTCCAACTGAAGGGAGTTGTACAAAGCATTGGGGTGTAGATAATCAAAAACATGTAATACATGGTTTACGGCAGCAAACCCTTGGTAGAGACAATACAGATCCTACGCCTTTGATCTATGTTGTTCAAATATTAAAACTACTACACCAGTAATTGCGACTTTCTGTTTCAATCTCGAATAAGCACACTTTAAACCTTCAGCATATTTGAATGACCCTCATAATTTTGCATCAGTCAAGCACTGAAAAGACGACAAGTCGACAAACCACACAACCAAGGCGGGACTTGTGGAAACAGAATATTTGGCCCAAAGATGAAATCGGAGAAATCTCCATCTGATTACAGCTTTTCTTTGATAATTTAGGGACATGAAACCTTTTTGAGAAGTTGGGAGAGTTTGTCCTTTACAACTTTCATGCTGGATGTGTTGATCAAAAATAAAAAGAAAAGAAGTTATCACCAAAAAACGTGGCAAAAAGATAAATAATCGACTTTCGAATCATGAAAATTTGTTCGTGATCAGGGAAGTTGAACCACTGAGGCTTATTCAGAGCAGAAGGTCAGAATGATTTAGTCTTTGTTAATAATTTTTTATCATATAGGGGTATCTTGTGTGTACTCATTGGAATCACCTCATGTAGGCAATTCTGACGTCAGAGTGCACACAACATACTTTTTCAAGGTAAGAAAAAATGCCCTGAATAAACCATGATTTTTTTATTTGAAGCTCTTGGAAGAATTTCCTAGGGACTCGAAAGTCACTTTGAAATAATAATAAAAGAGCACTTTTTATTGTATTTTCATGAATTGTGTCACTCAGAACTGAAACCATGTCAAGTATAAACACAGAATTTACGTTAGAAAACATCAAAGTACTTGAAAAATTAAAATACATGCATCGAAAAATATATCCGCTTGGACAAAGCTTTTTGTTTGAGTTGAGGTTTAACGCAACAGTTTTTGGGTCCTTTTGGAGACACTGCTTCCAATTTTTTCAGGGACTTTTACCCAACATCAAAATGAAATGACTTCTCAAGCCCTGCCACCCAATGAAACCAAAAGGCTTATATGCACTGGACGGTCCGACTCGTACAACTTTGCCTGGGCAGGCTTAGTCCTTCTAAGCGGTTTACTAGTACTCAAGAGTGGTCATTTTCAGCTCTGCCTGGAAGCAACATGCAGCCCAATCTATTTCTCCAAGCCCCGATGGGCAAAGTTGAGAATACAAAGAATATGGAAAATTAAATTTTATTACTGTATCTGGCCATAATTATTTCGGATAAAAACTCAGTCCCCTTCAGAAACACAGGAATGTAAGGGTTAAAGCTGATCCACAAATAATAAGCACATCATATCAATTTCACATTTTTCTTTTGAAGTTTTACCCATTTGACCCATTCCCTTTAAGAAAACCCAACTACACCTACCAGGTAAGAAGGTTCATCTTGCCCATTATCAGCCAGATAAACTAACATAGCTTTTTGGAGATCTTGTGTTTCATCGGACTCTGATTCTTCTGGTGCTTTCGGCTGAAATAAACATACACATATGATGGCATACAGTGAAACCAGAACAGCTCGAACACCTTTCGGATAACAAAAATGTATTCAAGAAGAGGGACAGTTCAAGACAATGAGGGTTGTCATAGTGCCACATCAAGAAGCATGTGGTTTCTATGAAGTATTGATATGCTGTGTGAACTCTTTGAGGCAATTCTAATGAGTACACACAACAGAACTCTTCATAAATAAATTAGTCGACGCTCGTTATCTCGAACCTCACGGGACCGGATAAAAAAGTTCGAGTTATCCGTAGTACGAGATAACCAAACGGTGACGTCACATGCATGTTGGAGCCCATTATTTGCCGTGATATGCTTGGAACATATTCTTGGTTATTCTAGAGTAATAGCACTTACATGCACAGCCTAATGAGTTTTTAAAAATTGTTTATGAAAGTAATGGAGCTTGTCAAAGTGTAGCGATTATAAAAGATTTCTCATGTTTTGTTGTCTTTTAAATTCCTGCAAATTAGGGTATCCAAATATGCTAACAAGAGGGTCCAGAGGGCCCTGGTTCGCTCACCTGATCCAATGTATAATAAGTGGGCCCCGGGCAGGGTCAATTTTGGCCCAAGGGCTATAATTTGAACAATCTTGGTAGAGGTCCACACGATGAAGCTTCATATCGAATATGAAAGACCTGGGCTTTGTGGTTTCAGAGAAGAAGATTTAAAAGGTTTACCCTGCATAAAGAAGTCTATGTAAAACAAGATTTTCCCTAAATAAGTCCATGTAAAACCAAAGGGCCCCGGAGCGGGGGCATTTGTGGCCCCAGGGCTATAATTTGAACAATCTTAGTAGAGGTCCACAAGCTGAAGCTTCATAACAAATATCAAAGACCTAAGCCTTGTGGTTTCAGAGAAGAAGATTTTTAAAGATTTTTCCTATATAAGTCTATGTAAAACCAAAGGGCCACATGGCGGGGGCATTTTTGGCCCCAGGGCTATAATTTGAACAACCTTGGTAGAGGTCCACAAGATGAAGCTTCATATCAAATATCAAAGACCTGGGCCTTGCAGTTTCAGAAAAGAAGATTTTTAAAGATTTTCCCTATATAAACCTATGTAAAACCAAAGGGCCCTGGGGCGGGGGCATTTTTTGGCCCCAGCACTATAATTTGAACAATCTTGGTAGGGGTCCACTAGATGAAGTTTCATACCAAATAGCAAAGACCTGGACCTTGCAGTTTTGGAGAAGATTTTTAAAGATTACAAAAGGGCCCCCAGGCGGGGGCATTTTTGGCCCCAGCACTATAATTTGAACAATCTTTGTAGGGGTCCACTAGATGAAGCTTTATACCAAATATCAAAGACCTGGGCCTTGCGGTTTCAGAGAAAAAGATTTTTAAAGATTTTCCCTATATAAGCCTATGTAAAATCAAAGGGCCCCGGTGCGGGGGCATTTTTAGCTCCAGCACTATAATTTGAACAATCTTGGTAGGGGTCCACTAGATGAAGCTTCATACCAAATATCAAAGACCTCGGCCTTGCAGTTTCAGAGAAGATTTCTAAAGATTTTCCCCATATAAGCCCATGTAAAACCAAAGGGCCCTGGTGCGGGGGCATTTTCGGCCCCAGCACAATAATTTCAACAATCTTGGTAGGGGTCCACTAGATGAAGCTTCATGCCAAATATCAATGTCCTGGGCCTTGCGGTTTCAGAGAAGATTTTTTAAGTTTTCGATGAAAAAAAATCTATTTTTGGCTCCTGTGACCTATATGTGCAACGGACCGGAACCATTTGAACAACTTTGAAAGGGGACCACCTAAGGATCATTCCTGTGAAGTTTGGTCAAAATCTGATCAGTGGTTTAGGAGGAGATGTCGTTTGAAGAAAAAGTTTACGGACGCACGACGGACAAAAAGTGATCCCAAAAGCTCACCTTGTCACTACGTGACAGGTGAGCTAAAAAAAGGTATGTACTTAAATGGACTGGTTCCCCTCTTGTGAATGCAATGCTTATATCACTTTGGTGAGCAGTAAATACGATACGTCATACGATTGTTCCTCGTACTTGATATAAACTGTTTAGGTCCTGCCGAGAAAGCTGGTCATGAGCTATCTTTTTAAGATCTACACTGTTTGTATGTGCATCGGGACAAGGGACAGTACTCAATTTAGACACTTATGATGAGTATGTAAAACAACCAATTAAAGAGCCTTGTCACACCTAATCATACTTTAATACAAATCAGAGCCACTTTTTATCACGGAAATCTTCGAAATCATTGAAATGAGACGGTGTTAAGATCAAAGGCTGAGCACCGCGTGTCAGTCTTTATTACA
The DNA here is from genome assembly GCA_963580285.1 of Lucinisca nassula. Taxonomy (NCBI): domain Eukaryota; kingdom Metazoa; phylum Mollusca; class Bivalvia; order Lucinida; family Lucinidae; genus Lucinisca; species Lucinisca nassula. The sequence continues at coordinate 82,454,830 of OY757014.1, read as the reverse complement.
GGCGCGTGATTTTCGCAATAGCGGTAAAGTTATTGTTTGTGCTAATTTTAATTGCGAACCACACACCTGGACAAATTGGAAAATTAAAAACATTGTGAGTATTAATGAACTGTTTTGTAAAGGTCTATTATTATTTTCTTTAACTGAAAGACCGGCAACATCATTTTTATGCCCCCGCATCATATGATGCCGGGGGCATATAGTTTTTGGGTTTTCCGTACGTGCGTACATGTGTACGTCCGTCTGTACGTGTGTGTGTACGTACGTACGTACGTACGTACGTGATCCTGTAACCTCAGGTTAAAGTTTTTGTAACAGGTAGAGCCTGAACTTTTATAACTCATATTTTCCTAACCATTTGATGGAACTGGTTCATCTTTGGTATGATGATAGATATAGGTCCAAAGTTTTATTAAGCAATACCCCCGCCCATGCCTGTGACCTCAAGGTCAAGGTCACAGACTTAGAAATTTTCAATGTTAAAGACTCAGGTTAAGGTTTTTGTAACAGGTAGACTTGAACATTTTAGAACTCATATTTTCCTAACCATTTGATGGAATTGGTTCATATTTGGTATGATTATAGATATAGGTCCAAAGTTTTATTCAGCGATACCCCCACCCATGCCCATGGCCTCAAGGTCAAGGTCATGGACTTAGAAATTTTCCATGTTAAAGACTAAAGTTAAGGTATTTGTACCTGGTAGAACCTGAACTTTTATGATGGCTTTGGTTCATATGATGATAGATATAGGTACAATGTTTTATTCAGCAATACCCCCACCCATGCCTATGACCTCAAGGTCAAGGTCACAGACTTAGGCAATTTTAATGTGAAAGATTTTAAAGAGCTCAAATTTTCCAAACTATATTGTGGATTTGGCTTATGTATGCTATGATGATAGATACAGGTCCAAATGTTTATTTGGCAATACCCCCACTCATGCCTATGGCTTCAAGGTCAAGGTCACAGACTTAAAAATTTTTAATTATCCACTCGCACAACATAGCTCTAGCGTCTATATTTCTTCACTGATTTCAATATAACTTCACACAAATGTTCCTTATAAAAATAGCTTGAGCATTTTTAACTTTCAAGGTCATTGCCTCAAGGCCAAGGTCACTGTGGCTATTTTTAGAAAAACTTTGTCATCGCTCTAGCGCTTACATTTCTTCACCGATTTCAATATAACTTCACACAAATGTGCCTTATGACAATATCTCTAGCGAGTTCCACTTTCAAGGTCAAGGTCACTGTGTCTATTTTTAGAAAAACTTTGTCATCGCTCTAGCGCTTACATTTCTTCACCGATTTCAATATAACTTCACACAAATGTTCCTTATGACAATATCGCGAGCCATTTCGACTTTCAAGGTCAAGGTCACTGTGGCTATTTTTTAAAAAAACTTTGTCATCTTTCTAGCGCCTGCATTTCTTCACTGGTTTCAAAATAACTTCACACAAATGTTCCTTATGACAATACCTCGAACGAGTTTGACTTTCAAGGTCAAGGTCACTGTGGCTAATTTTAGAAAAACTTTGTCATTGCTCTAGCGCTTACATTTTTTCACCAATTTCAATATCACTTCACACAAATGTTCCTTATGAAAATTTCTCTAGCAAGTTCCACTTTCAAGGTCAAGGTCACTGTGGCTATTTTTAGAAAAACTTTGTCATCGTTCTAGTGCTTACGTTTCTTCACCGATTTCAATATAACTTCACACGAATGTTCCTTATGACAATATCTCGAGCGATTTTGACTTTCAAGGTCAAGGTCACTGTGGCTATTTTTAGAAAAACTTTGTCATCGCTCTAGCGACTACATTTCTTCACTGATTTCAATATAACTTCACACAAATTTTTCTTATGACAATACATCGAGCGAGTTCGACTTTCAAGGTCAAGGTCACTCTGGCTATTTTTAGAAAAACTTTGTCATTGCTCTAGCGCTTACATTTTTTCACCAATTTCAATATAACTTCTCACAAATGTTCCTGATGACGAGGTCACACACTTAGAAAATTTTGTGGTGACATGGATTTTCGGGGTGAGGCGGGGCCCTTGGCGGGGGCATCTGTGTCGTCTGGACACATTTCTAGTTTTTCCTTCTTTACATCATGAATTTCGGTTCGAGATACTCAAAACAGTGAAAAATATATTCAGGGACTGAAAATGATGGGCGAGATAGTCGAATGTCGACTTAAAAGAAGTTTGACACATGCGAAGTTGAAATACAATAAATATATAGGGGAAATATGCGGGACTTAGTAATCTGTTCGACATAAGTGATAGGATCGAGATAGGCGAGGTCGAGAGAACGAGAGTCAACTGTACCTTCCTTAATTATAGTTTTAGCTATTTCCTGCCAGGAGCTGTGGGAAGAATTCCCTAAGGACTCAAAAACCAGTTCAAATTGGCCATGGCAATGAAGTCATTGGTTTTCAAGCCATCTGAGTTTCACTGTAGTTTCTTCACATAGTAACAATTGATAAATTGCATACAACGCAACCAATTTGTGCAGCATGGTAGCTCAATGGTTACTGCACTTGCCTCTGATGCTAGCGGCTCTGGTTCAATCCCCTGCAGTGGTGATCAAATATCTGTGTCCAAACATGCTCCATTTGCATCATTTGCAGGGATGAATGCCAAAAAGTGCACCAACATTCGGATCGGGACTTTAACTGGAGGCTGCCTATGCAGGTAGAATCATCCCCTGTGCAGGTTATTGATCATGATTCCTAGGTAGGCTTTCATACTGCAGATCTGCAGAGTATGTAATGTACACCTGCAAGTAGTGGTCAGATGAGACCGATTACAGAATCAGTAGAAAGAAAGAAACAACTGTTCGGTATGAATGGAGTCCAGGGGTCTGATATGACATGATTCAAAAATCAAAACTTCATATTCAAGAATGTGTAGGATAACTTTTTAAACAATCCATATGATTAGAAAGGTGCAATATGTATATTTTCTTTGCAAACAATGAAGACTGACAATACGAAACAAATACACATCAACACAACCTCTTTATAACACTGTTCATTATAATAACATTTTGGATATAACATGAATTAAAGATGGATTAAAAAAAATGTATATGTTATGTAGTTTATACAATAAGTATAGTTTAAATGGCTTGGAGATGGCTAAACCAGAGGACCAGTGGTCTAGAGCCGGCGCTCACCTGGGATTTGAGTGTTAATAGGAGGCATTTTATTTCTGAGATGTGTCCAAACACATATTAAAAAGCTTTCATAAGAAATCTGGTTACAAAATGAGCAGTGGTTTCTGTGAAAAACAAGTTTTAATTTTCATATCTGAATGAACTTGGACCAAGGTCAGAGAATGACCTTGACCTTTAATACTCGAGTCGTTTCATCCACTCAACTAGCTTGCTGAATCTACCAATTTTCAGACCACAAGCTGCAATAAGTTTCCGAAAAATACAGTTTTTACTTTTTCCCATACAAATGTCTGTGCGACCAAATTTGACCTTGGCCTTACATAGGTCAAGGTCATCCAGGGGTCATCATTTTAAGTAATTATAATGGGCCCAAGTCCCTGCTGCTACATACCAAGTTTCATGAAAATCAGCCCATTGGTTCCAGAGAAGATGATTTTCTGTAATGTTTTACCTTATGTGGGCATGGTGGTCATATTGGCCATGTGACCAAACTCATATACCGTATTCGCCCTAATTACCGCACCGTGCGCTTATTTTTTTTTCAAAATCGTGTCAAAAAATCACAGTGAAAAATCTGCCTAATTAGCGCACACTCGATGCGAAAACAACAGCTTCTGAGATGATGGGACGGAAAAGGATACTTGAACATTGCCTTCACTGTTGAAGAAATAACGGTAAGTTTTTATAGATTTACTGTGAGAGCTTCCATGGGGTGGTTACTGTAAAGTCTGCGCTTATGTATTTCCTTTTCTAAAATAGCTTTGGTGTGTGCTTATAGAAGCATGTGCGGTAATTAGGGCGAATACGGTAAATAAAATTTCTTGTTTCTATAAGCTCAGCTTTTATAGATAAAATTTGGTCACAAATGGCCCAGAGGTTCCAGTGGAAAATAAGTTTTCATATCTGAAAGGCCTTAGGCCAAGGTCAAGGTATAACCTCGAATAAGTATGAGCTCGAATAAGCCATGGTAAACGAGCCATCTGGGTCAAGTTATTGAGGATCCAATGTAGCTAAGTTACCTCAGGAGTTTTCTTTCCTCTCAATTTCTTTGGTGTTTCCTCTTCCACTACCTTTGAATTATCATCCTCATTCACTTTAGTGATAATATCATCAATTGTCTCTTGGTTTAACTGACTAGAAACTGCGTCTTTACGCAAACGTGCTGCCACTATACCCAGATATTCCAGTGATGCTGTTCTTATTGCCATGTCTGCCTGCTTATTGCTGAACTGCTGAACCTGTAAAAATAGTAACAGTATTTTAGAAGTTGAAGAAAGCAGGACAATTCTAGAAACATTGTCATTTGCACCAAGTCTATAAGCTTGTCATCGAATGCTACAACTCACCTAGATCTACTGTATTTACAAGTAGATCATATGAGCCCCGCCAAGCGAATTTGTGTCTTCGAGCATTCGGTCATGACAAATTTTAACTGCGCATGCCCAGCCATTCAGAGGGGCCAGGGATATGGCTTTCTGTCTGAAGGTTCCTCTTGATTCACTGCTTGTATGAGCGAGCAGCGAAGGTTCTGGCGAGACTGCACAGATGCGCAGGCTCGCCTGAACCTTCGCTGCTCGCATAGGCGATAAGTACCAAAATCGCTTGACGAGGCCCATATAATACATTAAACTCTAAAGAGCCCAGACACATGAAGAAAATGCTGAAAATGTTTTGAATACTTAATTATCTATATAAACACACATGCACATACTGTACACCTGACATGTATTAAAGTCCTCTAATTTTACATTATAAATAATGTCTGAATACACTAATATCAATAATCTGCAATTTTCTTATTTCCTTTGGTATTAAGTGGAATGGGAACACCGGGTAGATTTTATGCCATTTTTCAAAGGGAGACAACTTTCGGAACTTCCTGTTTGCTTTTCTATCCCATGGAAAAATGGGTCTTCTCTTAAAGGAACAAATTCTTTCCTTTAAGAGTTGACCCCTAACAACATGGGATACAAAATACTTTTGAAGGAGCTGCCTCCTCTGAAGGTGTACCCATTATTCTTAAAACCATACAAGAGGGCCCAATGGCCCTATATCGCTCACCTGTGTACCAGAAAATCATTAGTGTAGGAGACCACTTGACATTGCTACATACTAAATATCTAAGCTCAGGCAAAGCGGTGTCCATGCGTATAAACCCTATTGGTTTCATTGGGCGACAGGGCTTGAGATGTAATTTCATCACAATGTCGGGTAAAAAGTCCCACAAAATTGGAAGAGACATCTCCAAAATGACCTATACAGTGTTGACAGGGATGTAAAACCTCAAATCAAACAAAATCTGTGCCTTATGGTTTTGGAAAAGAAGATTTTTTTTTAAGTTTTTTTTCCAGTATAAGTCTATAGAAGCTAATGAGCCCTGGGGCTTGGCCAATTTTGACCCAAAGGGCATGGTTGGCAGGATTTATGTAGGTGACCATTTTGTGTTGCTATATACTAAATATCTAAGGTCTGTATTTCATGGTTTCAAAGAAGATGTTTGAAGCTTTTTCCATTATAAGTTTGTTGGAGTTAAGGGGCCACAGGATTTGGCCAATTTGGACTAAATATCTAAGTTCTGTGCTTCACAGTTTCTGAGAAGAAGATTTTTTAAGCTTTCTTCCATTTAGAGTCTATGGGAGCTTAGGGGCACCGGGGCGTGGCCCATTTGGACCCCAGGGGCATGATTAGCAGGAAATATGAAGGTGATCACTTGCCGTTGCTACATGCTAAATATCTAAGCTCTGGGCCCTATGGTTTCAGAGAAGAAGATTTTTGAGGCTTTTCTCCATTTTGAGTCTATGGCAGCTAAGGGGGTCCCAGGGTGTGGCCCATTTGGACCCGAGGGGCATGATTGGCAGGATTTATGCAGGTGACCACTTGTCATTGCCACGTGCTAAATATCTAAGCTCTGGGCCCTGTGGTTTCAGAGAAGAAGATTTTTGAAGCTTTTTTCCATTATGAGTCTAGGGGAGCTAAGGGGCTCCGGGGCATGGCCCATTTGGACCCCAGGGGCATGATTGGCAGGATTTATGTAGGTGACCACTTGCCATTGCCACATGCTAATTATCTAAGCTCTGGGCCCTGTGGTTTCAGAGAAAAAGATTTTTGAAGCATTTTTTCCATTATGAGTCAATAGGAGCTAAGGGGCCCCGGGGCGTGACTCGTTTTGACCACAGGGGCATGATTGGCAGGAATTATGTAGGTGACCACTTGCTGTTGCTACATGCTAAATATCTAAGCTCTGGGCCCTGTGGTTTCAGAGAAAAAGATTTCTGAAGCTTTTTTCCATTATGAGTATGGGAGCTAAGGGGCCCGGGGGCGTGGCCAATTTGGACCCCAGGGGCATGATTGGCAGGAATTATATAGGTTACCACTTGCCATTGCTACATGCTAAATATCTAAGCTCTGGGCCCTGTGGTTTCAGAGAAGAAGATTTTTGAAGCTTTTTTCCATTATGAGTCTATGGGAGCGAAGGGGCCCCGGGGCGTGGACCATTTGGAACCCAGGGGCATGATTGGCAGGAATTATGTAGTTGACCACTTGCCCTTCCTACATGCTAAATATCTAAGCTCTGGGCCCTATGGTTTAAGAGAAGAAGATTTTTGAAGCTTTTTTCCATTATGAGTCTATAGGAGCTAATGGGCCCCGGGGCGTGGTCCGTTTGGACACCAGGGGCATGATTGGCAGGAATTATGTAGGTGACCACTTGCTATTACTACATGCTAAATATCTAAGCTCTGGGCCCTGTGGTTTCAGAGAAGAAGATTTTTGAAGCTTTTTTTTCCATTATGAGTCTATGGGAGCGAAGGGGCCCCGGGGCGTGGCCCATTTGGAACCCAGGGGCATGATTGGCAGGAATTATGTAGGTGACCACCTGCCATTGCTACATGCTAAATATATAAGCTCTGGGCCCTGTGGTTTCAGAGAAGAAGATTTTTGAAGCTTTTTTTTCCATTATGAGTCTATGGGATCATTCCTGTGAAGTTTGGTCAAAATCTGATCAGTGGTTTAGGAGGAGATGTTGTTTGAAGAAAAAGTTTACGGACGGACGCACGCACAACGGACAAAAAGTGATCCCAAAAGCTCACCTTGTCACTACGTGACAGGTGAGCTAAAAATAGCTCAGCTATAAATAACTTATCTGGATTTGGTACAAACACAAAGTGTGCGTGGTTTAACTTTACTTATCAAGTGGACAATCACGAGGAAATTTCTAGATTACTTATTAACTGTGCGAGTCGGCCCGTCCATGCATATATATAAACCCCTATCGGTTTCATTGGGCAGCAGGGATTGAGATGTCATTTCATCTCGATGTCGGTTAAAAGCCCCATAAAATTGGAAGCAATGTCTCCAAAATAACCGAAATAGTTTTGAAGGGGACATTAAACATCAAATCAAACAAACAAAACTTAGTAAATCTAGACTAGCTGATGAACAATTAACCAAAAGTATTGTTTTCTTTTTTTTTTTTTTAATAAAGTACAAAAAAAAATGACATTCACACATATATTAAACTTACCAGAATTCTACCTAATATACTAAGTAACAACTCTGATGACGGCCACTCAGGTTTGTTCACTGTGGACAGTAAGTCCTGGACAAAATTCTCGAACAGCGGTCTGTAATCATCTTCACCCTTCATAGTACATTTCTTGAGAAACACTGAGAGAAAGTTATAACCTGCTCTCATTGCAGTCTCATACGAAGTTACTATCATCACATCAGGGTCCATCTGAAAATATGTGAATGCACACACTTATTTTGTTCAACATGTTGAAAGGGTGAGCACTCTTGTATAATATAAGAATCTTATATGGGTGTGAGGGGAGGATCGAAAAATCCGTTCCGAGGGTTGAATTTCTCTATCCACCCCTCACACCCATAAAGGATTCTTTTTCTTGCATACCTTCCATTTTTTAGCGCAGATCTTTCTGCTATTAAGACCAGTTAAAACTGAGACTAATTCTGCTTTTAAAAGCATATTTGGGTTTCAGTAATTCCTTGTGTTTTCTACACCCAGTGTCCTCTGCTCCACCTTTTGCACTGTTCAAAAGTGGTATTACAAAGCTACTCAAAACTAAATATTCTAGGTTTTGTTATCATATAAGCCCTAAGTTCTGCAAATAGAAGAGTAAACAATAGGGTTACCCTCTTACGAGGTAAGATGTGTAAACAATTGCTTCATGTGTCTTTCAAGCTTTTGCGAGGCTACTATTTAGAAATTACTTTCTTCTGTTCAATACCTAAATAGTACAGACTGTTTATATTGTGATTATCTTACATACTACAATTTAGTAGATTCTACCTCAGTAAAAGCAAACACTGCAACTCAGTTAAATCTACAAATCACAGAGTCTGATATATTTAGGATACAGTACATTACAACTTCAAAGGCTCAAAAACTTTACTGACCAAGAATATTTGTTCGAACTACTAAGGGTTACTCGCAGCGCCACATCAGAAGGCCAAATGGGAATAAACTAGATATATCTTTTGGATGTTCTGTAAAATAAAGGTATATCGTGTGTAATCATTGGAATGGCTTCAACAAGGCGATTCTAATGAGTACATACATTATACGTTTTCAAGCTAAAAGAAGATTTGTTTGTTTGATTTGAAGTTTAATGTCCCCGTTAACACGGTAAAGGTCATTTCGGAGACGTTGCTTCCAATTTTGTGGGACTTTTATCCGACATGGAGATGAAATGGCATCTCAAGTCCTGTCGCCTAATGAAACCAAAAGGGTTTATAAGCATGGACTCGCACCGCTTTACTTGGGCAGGCTTAGATCCTCAAAGCTGTTTACCAGTACTCGTGTGCAGTCGGATTTCAGCTCTGCATGCAAGAATCATGCAGCCTATCTATTTCTTCAAGCCCTGGTGGGCAGGGGCCGTGCTATAAAAATAAAATCAACAATAATTATCCCTCATTTTTTTCTTATCTGTAGCTATGAAAAGAATTTCCTAGGGACTCAAAAACAGGTTCTACTCAGCCATGGTAAATGAGCCATCAGCGTTTGAGCCATTGACTGTTCACTGTATTTGGATTTACTTACTATTTTAGCTTTTTTCCTGAGCTTCTCTCTCTCCCGTCTTGATTTTGGGCTTTCTTCTTCTTCATCCTCTTCTGGTTTCTCTTTCTCGGCGTCAGGAGGTTCAGGTAACTTCACAACACATTGTATCAACTGCAGTGCTAATGCCGTAACCATCTGTATTGATTCATCAGCATTAAGTCTATAGCTCCTAAGATTCCTTTTACTAGAAGGTAACCTTGCTAAACTGGCAAAAATGTCTTCCAATACCAATTGTCTATGTTTTTCATAATGAGCAAATACTGTTGTAACAAGTCTCATGGCATTTAACTGTAACTCACTGATGTTCTCAACAAAGAAAGGAGCAACACCTAATGTGGAGATCTGAAATGAAATATAGTATCAGGGTCTGACAAAGCCATTGCCCAGCTGCCTGGAACAAGTAGAAATTTTGGCTGGGCAAGTAATTTTTTATTTTACTTGCCCAGAAAATGTACAGAATATATAAGGAATATTGTGATTCAAAACTAATTTTGAGACGCTGTGGACTTGCCTCTGATGCTAGATTTCAGCAGAAATAAAACATGCTTCACTGGCATCATTTTCAGATTTGGATGTTAATTGGAGGCCCCGTGTGCAGGTAGAATTATCCCCTATGCAGGTTAAAGATCAATACCACATTTACATGATTACTGTGTACACTGCAAATCTGGAGATAGATAGATAGATAGATAGATAGATAGATAGATAGATAGATAGATAGATAGATAATTTTCACAACAAATGCAACAGAAGTATGGAGCTACAACAAAAATGGAGCTACAACAAAAGAACATGTCTTTTTGGCATATGTGAAATATCGATGTTCAAATCACACTCCTAAACTGTGAATCATTAATAGAATACTTATTTTTTTTGGCCGAAAGCTCATCAGGTACGAAATTGAATAGTTCAAGATAAGGGGCTGCATGAGGAAAATAAAGGGATAATTTTCCTTATTTCTTGCTAGAAACCTGTTGTGGATACTTGTTATAAACACCTCATTGAGGCAATTCTAACAAGTATCAACAACGATTTACTGGACAAACAAGTAAAAATATCACAAAATTATCCTCATTCTGCCTTCTTATCGGGAGCTATTTATTGTGTATGTGCTGATAATAAAGGTCCTGGTCAGTCCTTGGTAGATGGGCAGGCTGATCTAGCACTTCAATGACTACATAATTTTTATGCCCAAAGTTATGTCACATGAGCATTAACCCATTTTGTATGGGAACCAAAACTGGATACTGATAGCCAGTGCAGGCCGAGATCAGACGTGGCAGAATGCGGCAAATATCCAAAACCATGTTATAATGAACAGGGTTCTTAAGAGGTTAATGTGTACTGAAGAAAACACGCCGCAACTATCTGGGCTTGAGAAATAGATTTGGCTGCAGGGTGCTTCGGCGCAGAACTGAAACCGACTGAACTTGAGTACTGGTAAACCGTTTAGGTCTAAGCCTGCCCAGGAAAAGTGATGCGAGTCAGACTGCTCCTTAAACCCTAGCGATTTCTATAGGCGGTTGGGCTTGAGATGTCATTTCATCTCAGTGTCAGGTAAAATTCCTACAAAATATGAAGTGTCTCCAAAATGACCTAAATAGTGTTGATGGGGATGTAAAACCTTAACTCAAACAAAGGAACTAAAGAAAACAAACCTGTAGAATAACTGTATCTGTAAGTTCCTGAATCTCAACGAGTTCGGCTAAGTTACCAACCATATCTGACAATTTGTTGTACAAAGTTATTGTAGATTTGTGTTTAACTTGACCAGCTCTTGCTCGTTTCAGCTTTAAACTGCCATGATATCCATCTGTGAAAGACAATGAATACTGTAGTGATCCTAATTATTGAGACAGACAGGCTTAAGCTAAACAATGCAGACCCAGACCAGGAGGAGCAGTCTGACCAAAGTATACACTGTTTGCCATTCTGGCTGCACTTTTTGGACACCTTGCTGCATAGTGAAATAAATTTGTTAAAATTTTAGGAGAATAACAACAAGTCCTAAAGGTGTCCCAATTTTTAGGATTTTTATGGTAATAGCAAATATGAGGAAACTCATGAAAAAAAGGAAGAGAAACACATGAAAAAAAAAGAAGATAGCAATGTGCAAAATTTTACAAAACTTATTTACAATCAACCAGTCTGATTACTTGATATAATGTACATGTATTCATTTAAATTTTCAAACCCAATGACAGTGCAGATCCAGATCAGATGGCTTCTACTTCATGATTCTGATGAGAACACAAAAAATACATTTTCAAGATAAATATTCTCCCTAAATTTTATGCCAATATCTGTGGAGTTATGGGGAAAATTTCCTAGGGATTCAAGAACCAGTAGAAACAACTATGTTAAACAAGCGATCGGTGTTCGTGTCATTGAAGTTTCACTGGATGTGCTAAACAGAAGGTCTTGTAATTTATTTGAACCAGTATCGTAAGTGTACATTAGTATTTTAAGGGGATACACCTTCAAGGGAGGCAACTCCTGCGAAAGTACTTTTGTCTCCCATGTCAATAGGGGTCAACTCTTAAAGGAAAGAATTTGCTCCTGAAGATCAAATTCTTTCCTTTAAGAGCATACCCCGTTTTCCATGGGTCAAAGTTTATAGAAAAGCCAACAGGAAGTTCAAAAGTTGTCTCCCTTCCAAAAATTGTGGAAAAATCTGCCAGGTGTATCCATTCCCCTTAAGTGCCCTTTCACATAGGCCAGCTCAGATGTCTGAAAACCAAACAGTAGTTTTGTGTCTGTACATACAAAGCTGTGAGTATAAAGCACCAGAATGAAATATATTGTCCTTGAATAGCCCCACACCATCATTTGCTTCTGTTATAACATGTAAACCCATGAGGAACATAGGAACATGCACTTGTTGCAATTTATCAAACATACAATTCAGAGCATAGAATTTTCATCTTTGAAACTGATTCAGTTTTTAACAAACATGGCTTTTGTTGAACTTCATTAAGGTACATTGTAAAATCTGGAACAGTTTTTGTCCTTAACACCCAAGTACGTGATCAAGCAAATTCCATTGATTTAGAACAATAACTTACCTTTATCTTTTCGCTGTATTCTGTAGACCGGATCAAATTCTGGGTATATAGTGTTTGTCAGCTGAAACTTTCCAAACATGATAATCCTCTCAATGACATCATCGAGGAAAACCTGTTTGGGCATTTTTGGTGAGGTCATAATGTAGACAGCTGTTAAAGCTGCATCCATGCTCCGCGAGATACGCTCCATAGCTATCTCCCGCCACAATTTCTCCCCATCTTCATCATCGTCATCATCTTCATTATTCTATGAAATATATAAAATATACATGTTAATCATTATCCTGCTGAACACGACAACCTATATCTTTGCAAACAATGTAGATCCAGATCATATGGCTTCTGTCTTCTGAAGAAGCCTAATCAGTGTCTACACAGTTTGTCACTCAGTTTGCAAATTTAAATGAATACTTTGGGGTGATTCCTTAAGGGTGAATTCTTTCCTTTAACACTTATCCTGCTGAATAAACAAATTTAGCCTCACCTACTTCTGATTATCCACCAATCAAATTACTTGATGTAATGTATTCGTTCAATTCACAAACAGTGTAGAACCTTATAAGATGGCTTCTTTAGAAGCCATATGATATGGATCTACACTGTTTGCAGGAAGGGGTTGTTGTGTCCAGCAGGAAGGGTTAAAACTAGAAGACTATTCACCAGGAAAACAAAAATACTTTTCAATGTGTTGCCGCTCGATAACCATTCCACCCTTGAATTTCTAAAGTGGACTGTTCCATCTCAGTATTTGAACACATCCAGTTTTGTCATTAGGGGGTTTAATTGAATTAAAATCTTTTATAACAACACAGAAGCTTGTTTTAAGCCCTACATTGCTCCAAATCCACACATAACAGCTGTTAGTCAACTGTCAGACCCAAAAGGTCACTTCTATGGAATGACCTGATCAGAATGCTGTTTGATTTTCTAAGGGAACCAATATTATAGGTGGGAGTTCAACAGCCCAGTAATCCCTATTAAGGTCATGCTAAAGAAGTCAGCTAAACAAACCACATATTTCCTGAGCAGACTAAAGATTTAACGGGTTCAAATTAAATCTCTTCTTGCCAAATGACTGATAAATGCCCTCCTCGTGTCTGTGAAAAAATGCTGGCTGACTCTAACCCCCCATCATGCTAATCCTGAATATATCCTTTTTTGAAAACAGTGAAGAGCCAGATCAGCCTGAGAAGCCAGCTGATCAGGATCTATACTGTTTTCAATTCTACTTTTTGACTGCATGCCAAAAACTGAAATCATGTAACACAAATGACTGAAAAGAATTGGGGGAGGAGTGTAGTATATTGAAGTACAGTCAACCCTCTTTATACCCAAATTTGTTATAATGATAAAACTTGTTATAACGGCAATTTCAATGGAATGAATTCTTAGCTAAAGGATTAGCCTCGGATATGAGTGGCGTGGGTTTCCCTTGGGTGGGAAATGCACAAATCGAGCCCACAGTCATGGAAGAATCTTATAATCTAATACTCCAAGAAACAAAAGTTATAGATATTTGTTAGAATACCGAGGCGATTCTAACGTGTTTCATGGAGTAATAATGGGCAAAAGGCCTTGCAATACCTATCATACTCCTAATTAAGATTCTTTATAACCGCAAATTCTTTATAACGGCACAATAACAGGGAACAAATACTGTCTGTTCTCTGTATTCAGCATGGTAAGGGGTTGAGAGCCTAGTCATACTATAGTATACTTACCTCTGCCATACTGGTGACTAGTTTTGTTCCATCTCTCACATTCCACTGTAAGATTGTTAACAACTTTACAAGCCGATCAGCAGGAACCTGTGACAGAAAAATTCTTGATAAGAAAGGGTCAGGACCTTTTTTTTAAAAGAAGCATAGAGTTGGCAAACTTGTAAGTGATGGCAATGTTATATGTTCTAGGATTTTTTATCATACTGAATACTTTATAAGTGGAAAGATTTCTGTCCTCCATATCTGTATGAAAAGCCTAATAATATAATCTTATAATTTTTAACCCTTGTCCTGCTGAACCCGGATATGCCTTTTCTTTGAAACAATGTAGATCCAGATCAGATGGCTTCTGAAGAAGCCATCTGATCAGGATCTACATTGTTTGTCATTCAGGTTGTGAATTTGTTGTAATAATTTGCATAAAGTAATCTGATTGGTTGATAATCGGTAGTGGGTGTAGCATATATGAATATTCAGCAGGACAAGGGTTAAGGAAGAGAGCAAGAGAAAACAAACTCAAATAATATTCAGTTGCCACAGGGATATCTAAATATAGGTAAGAATAACAAATGGTAAATGTAATGCTGAACACCTTTGCAAACAGTGTAGCTTAAGATCAGATGAAGCCATCTAATCAAGATCTACACGGTCTGTCATGCAGTTTGTGAACTGAACAAATACATTATATCAATTAATTTGACTGGCCGATAGTAGAAATGGTTGGGGATAAACTAATTTATTCAGCAGGACAATGGTTAAAAGGTTGTGAACTGATGTTCAAAATTAAGTGTAAACAGTTGCTATTGTCTACATGCAGACACTGATGACAGATACTTGGTCATCTGGTCCATTTTAGATCATCTTGGTATTGTAGACAAGCACTCACCTGATTAAGTACCCCTAAAGATTTCAGTTTCGCTGTTTCACCACATAACTCTGACAGTACAGATTTACTAATTAAGGATTCTGGTGGACATTCAACTTCTTCATCATCTGCAAAAAAAAGTATTGGTCAGACTCATTATAACACAACCCATTTCACGCTGATAATTTTTGTAGATAATTCATGAAATAAATTCTCTTCTATCAATTAATCCCCACAAAACTTGAAATTACGTTGGTCCCCCACCTACTTGAATTTGTAGGAAAGGTCATGCGAAGTCTGATGCTATAAGGTGCCTGACTTATAAAAAGGTCCTGATATGTGCACCCGGAAAGGTGCGTTATAAGCTCTGTCATAACAACAAATCTCAATTCTTCCACCAAAATTATCCTGTCTTGACCACCACTGGGACCCTGAAAATTTGTTCTTGATAAGTTTACGCCACAGTAAGTTAATCATATCACCATGCCGTGAGACATAATGGTGATTATTTAGGCATAGCTGAAGTTAAGTAGACATAACAAGTATAGTTAACCCTTGTCCTGCTAATCCCGGATATGCCTTATCTTTGAAACAATGCAGATCCAGATCAGATGGCTTCTGAAGAAGCCATCTGATCAGGATCTTCATTGTTTGTCGTTCAATTTATGAATTTGTCACAATAATTTGCATCAAGTAATCTGATTGGTTGATAATCGGTAGTGGGTGTGGCATATATGAATATTCAGCAGAACAAGTATAGTTACCATAATTACCCTAAATATTCAGACAACTTAACTCCTTACCATACCTGTTCTAAAATTTGAACAAGTACAATGAACTACCTAATGTTGGGCCTTAAGCTGAAAGAGTGGCAAACAGTGTAGATGCTGATGAGATGCCGCATTCCCATTCTGCGGCATCTCATCTGGGTTACAGTTTGCTTGAGCCTGTCTATCCAAATACATATGGTAACTACGGTATGTGATAATTATAAAAACATGTGGGTACTTGGTAGAATTGCCTCAACATACATTTAACACAAGAAATAAGGAAAATTACCATGTTATTATCCTTGCAACGTATCCTTATCTGGAGCTATGATTAAGGTATATCTTTTCATCATCTATTAATTGAAGGTTATGTTCTGTGCACTCTTAGAATTGCCTCATCAAGGCAATTCTACATACATATTCAAGAGAAAATAAAAAAAAAATTATTCCTCAATTATCCCAAATATATTAACCCATAAGACACCATTCACGACAACTGTCGTCTGCTTTGTTGTCTGCTGGTTACTTCAAAACTAATTTTTGCAAACAGTGTGGACCAGGGCTCGAGAAAATGCCGGTTTCCCGGTCCTGGACCGATTTTGGGCTTACTGAACCGATTTTAACTGAATAAGAAGACTAAAAAATCGGTCCATAATTTATTAAAATTTTCAAAAAAATTGGTTCGAAAATTTTCTTCAAGCCGTTATTTTGTAAAAACAAACTGACCTTTTTCCATTGACAATCCAAGCAAGTACACAAAAATGCCTGAAGCGCAAGGTGTTAGACTGGTTCATTATCTAACTAGGTGAAAATCGGACAAGTCCACGTCGGGGTCTTTGATCTTATCACAGCGAAATTTGATCCGCGTGTCAAAATCGTTTAATCTGATCTGTCCACTTGGGTGAGCGCAATTTGACCTGTGTGTCAAAATTATTAATCCGTGAAAACTGGCCTGAGGCATTATCGGCAAGCTGGCAAGGTGAGAAAATAAGGTCAATAAATGCAGGACATACGCTAGTTTGTTTAGACAAGTCATTAATTTATGGCTTACTATAGAACCGGTATTTGAATATATATATATATTTTTTCACAGGGCGCAATTTTCAATACACACCTGTCATGTCTGAACATTGCGTGTTATGCCTTCAAGGGAAAATGCTTTATTTCACCCATTCTAAACGATATTTTTATTTAAGAATACGCTCCATTGAAACCAATAACATAAACCACGTCATTTGTAGGCAAAGCGATTTGTTTCAGGCTTGTGTAATCGTGAAATATGTATTTATATTCTTTTAAACACGGTTCGGCCATGTAAGATTTTCAGTGACTCTCGTTCGGCCATGTTTTGTTTCGAGAGTAAAGAAATGTTTTTCGATTTTTTAACCCGTTCAAAACGATTGTTTTAGAAATACGATCTATTAAAATCAATCACTTAAAACAGGTGTGTGGCTGACGTCCTTGACTGCATTAATGTGTATTGTGTAAACGGAAACCGTATGACATCATTTTCCGACCACGTTGCTGCACGTTGTCGCCATTTGTAAACAAAGCAATTTGGGCAAATAAAATGCGTGAAATAAGAGAAATATTTTAAAGGTTTTAAAAAGGGGGAAAAAAATATAGTGACCATCGAACTGGTCTTTTACTGCCCCAAGTCGGTTGTTTCCCTTTAGCAGTCTTCAGGTTCTGAGTGACCCGGATATTGGGAAAATGAAGGTAGATGAAATCTGGCGTAGAAAATGAAAGTAGATGAAATCTGAACGATGTGAGCAATAATTGTTGTTTATAATCGAGATACTGGTGCTCATATCCGTTGACAAGTGTAAGAGCAACATCGGTATGTCATTCGTTACGCTAATAACACATTTTGAAATAGAAAATCGCCAACTGAGTTTACGGAAATTACCGAAACCGATCGGCAATTTCCGTAATTTTTTGGCGAAATCTGGCTGGACTGATTTGGATTCTTCAGTTTCTCGAGCCCTGGTGTGGACCAAGATCAGTCTAGGAGCAGTCTGTCCACACTGTTTGAATGCAAATTTTTGTTTTTAAAAAGTTTGCAACAAGATTCAGCAAATGACATTTCCAGATGTAGTTTTTCTCAGCATCTTTAGGGTTAACTTCAGGAATTATGGGGAAATCCAGAGCTAGTTCAATATAGCCATGGTAAATGAGCCACCAGTGTTTTGAGTCACTTATTTTACACTGAAATTTCTGACATGATTTTATATGAAAACAGATTTGCACCATGTTGTGTTTGCAATGCAGGAGGAGTTATATTCTGTAAGCCTCGTATTTTTAATTCAGCTGAAATTTTCAGTTGTATACCTTACAATAGCATAAATGCCAAAATGCCCACTCACTTGGATCAAGGCTTCCAAAGTTGATGTCTTCTGCACTATCGAAGATATATTCGACAGCATTACTGAACTTCTTAAATACTGGACTATCTAAGAGCTCTTCAATTGTGAGATCATTTTGGTTAACTCTTCGCTGCCTCTTGTCCTTCTTCTTCTTCCGCAACACTGGAATTAATTAGGGGAATACTGACAAACCTAACCTTCAGAAAACAGGCCTTCAGGTTCCTCCTATCAGTCAAGACATGAAGTGACGTTCTGCTACTGACACTCGCTGAAATTACTAGCGAAAATTAAAACTAATTCAGCCTTTAAAACCAGTGTCCTCCAGAAAGAGACCATCTTTGGGACTGTTCAAAGTCTTACAGACCACTTTTGAACAGTCAGAATAGTAGTCTGAATCTAGGAATTTTACTGTTGATCAGCCTTTATGTCTTAAGTTTGATAGGAGGCAAAAATATTTTCTTAACAGCAACCCTAGGACCAATCAAAGACTTTTGACCCAGTCACATTTTCCCATGAAAACAACCATTTTAACCCTTGAACTTCAGTAACACCCTGAAAAGGATGTTTAATCATGAGAAAACCTGTTTTTGCCATTTGCAAACATCAAATGTGTAGATCTGCCTGTTCATTCAGGCAGTCTGTGATCAGCACCTTTGTTTGCTTTGTTGGTACAGTACAATACCTCTAGTTTCTAATATAGTACAATACCTCTAGATTCTAATATAGTAAAATACCTCTAGTTTCTAATATAAAATTTCAAGACCCTTGTTAGACTGTGTAGCTGTGCAGGAAAAAGCTCATTTCCTTCTGACAATGCAAGGATGGTAAATTGCAAAGGGAGGCAATTTTAACTGACCTTAAAAACATAAAAGTACTTTTCAGTTATACTACACTTAAGGAATTAGTCTCCCTTAAGGACCATTGTCCCAGTCTCAAATAAGAGAAAATTGACCCACAAGTGCTGTCAGTGTTTTGATTTAACGAAGCATAGAGATCATATGGGCCCCGTCAAGCGATTTTGGTACTTATCGCCTATGCGAGCAGCGAAGGTTCAGGCGAGCCTGCGCATCCGCGCAGTCTCACCAGAACCTTCGCTGCTCGCTCATACAAGCAGTGAATCAAGAGGAACCTTCAGACAGAAAGCCATATCCCTGGCCCCTCTGAATGGCTGGGCATGCGCAGTCAAAATTTGTCATTACGGAATGCTCAAAGACACAAATTCGCTTGGCAGGGCTCATATAATATGGGATTAGTCATTATCATATTATTTCTCAACTGGTCAAGTGTCAGGTTTTCTACAGATTTGAATTTTAGGCCACAGCGTATAATGAAAGCTTACATTCTGACGGTGAGTCTGGACCCTCGTCATCATATTCATCGCTGTACCCTGATGCATGTCTTTTTCTTCTCTTCCCTCTTTCATCTTCAATGTAGACAACATCATCCCGCCGTCGCTTTGAACCTACATCGAATTGTAGACATCTTGAAAGTCAGAGTTTCAATTAAACACATTTCATCTATCAAATCTTTACAACCAAACTTTTTAACTGAACAGCCTATTTTAATCATAACAATGAAGGCTCTTCGATATTGATATTAGTATTTGTAAGCTATATTGAAGAGGCAATTTTAATCAATATCAGTTATGTAAATGTATGTGTTCCAATTCCAGATATCTTGATTTTTTACACTCTAAGAGACTCTACCTGACACTTCACAAAAAGGAGGTCCATGATGGCCCCCAGGGCCCGAGAAAATGTCGGTTTGCCGGTTCCGAACCGATTTTGTTTTCCTTAAACCGATTTTGACTTTAGAAGAAGATTAAAAAAAATCAGTCTATAATTCAATAACATTTTTAAAAAATCGGTTCGAAAATTTTTGTTAAATCATTATGTTGTAAAACAAGCTGACCTTTTGCCACTGATAATCCAAGCATGTATAAAAAAAATCCTAGAGCACAAGGTGTTAGACCAGTTCATTATCTAACTAGGTGAAAATCAGACAAGTCCACGTCGGGTTCTTTGATCTTATCACAGCGAAATTTGACCCGTTTGTCAAAATTATTAAACCGTGAACACTGACCTCAGGCGTTATTGGTAAGCTGTCGAACAATGTGGCAGGGTGAGAAAATTAGGTCAATCAATGCAGGACATACGCTAGTTTGTTTCCACAAGTCATTAATTTATGGCTTAGTATACAACCGGTATTTGAATATAAAATTGTTTTTTCACAAGGCACAATTTTCAATCGACACCTGTCATGTCTGAACATAGTGTTTTAAAAGCCTTCGAGAGAAAATGCCTTTTTTTTTCACCCATTCTAAACAATATTTTTATTTAAGAAATACGCTCTATTGAAACCAATAACATAAACATGTGTGTATTACACCCTTGAATGAATTAAAATGAAACCACATCATGTCATTTTCCGATGACGTGGCTTCAATATAGGTCGCCATATATAGACAAAGCGATTTGTTCCAGGATATGGGTAGTAGACTTGTGTAATCGTGAAATATGTATTTATATTCTTCAGAACTCAGTTCGGCCGTGTAAGATTCTCAATGACTCTCGTTCGGCTATGTTTTGGTTCGAGAGTAAAGAAATGTTTTTTGATTTTTAACCCATTCAAAACGATTTTTTTTTAAGAAATACGCTATATTAAAATCAATGACATAAAACAGGTGTGTGTTATGTCCTTGACTGCATTAATGTGTATTGTGTAAATGGAAACTGTATGACATCATTTTCCGACCACTTGGCTGCAATATCGGTCGCCATTTGTAAACAAAGCAATTGCGGCAAAATTAAATAAATATGCATGAAATAAGAGAAATAAATGAAAGGTTTTGAAAAGGAAAAAAAAAATAGTGACCATCGAACTGGTCTTTGACTGCATCACGCCGGTTGTTTCCCTTTAGCGGTCTTCAGGTACTGAGTGACCCGGATATTTGGAAAATGAAAGAAGATGAAATCTGGCATAGAAAATAGAAGTAAATGAAATCTGAACGATGTGAGCAATAATTGCTGTTTATAATCGAGATACTGGTGCTCATATTCGTTGAACAAGTGTAAGAGCAATATTGGTATGTCATTTGTTACCCTAATAACAAGTTTTGAAATTGCATATCACCAAGGAGGTTTACGGAAATTACCGAAACCGCTCCGCAATTTCCGTATTTTTTTGGCATAATCTTGCTGGACTGATTTGGATTCTTCAGTTTCTTGAGCCCTGATGGCCCCGTATCGCTCTGCTGATCAATATTATGTTGTTTGAGGGTCCCACATGGAATATTCCTATGAAAGTGTTACCTTTTAGAGAGAGAAGTCTTTAAAAAGTGTTTTGACAGATGGTTACCCAAAACACAATTCCTGTCAAATCATTTACAAAAAAATCCCCTTGTTTAAAAGTCTGTTAACAGTTGTTTTTTTTTCTATTTTTAAGCACTGGCAGCCTCCTTGTTCAGCAGAGTGAAACCATTTGAACAATATCATATGGGAAGAGGCCTGCCCAAGTAAGATTCCTGTGAAATAAACAAAAAAATCCATCCATCTGTTTAGGAGGAGAAGTCTGGTTGCCATCTTGTTCATCTGTGCTTAAAGGTTGGAGTAATTTTTGTTAGAGGATCACCCAAGGAACATTCCTGTGAAATAATTTCAATACCCATTCATGAGTATATGAATACGAGTCGTTTAAATGTTTTTTTTTCTATTTTTATCTCAGACAGCCATTTTGTTGACTAGAACAGAACAGTCTGATCAATTTCATTAGCGTTACCCAAGAAATATTTCTGTGAATTTTTTTTTTTCAAAACCCATTCACTGGTTTAGGAGCAGAGGTCATTTTATCATTTTCTGTTTTTAGCATTCATTGGAGTGGAATTGTTTGAGCAATTTTGGTAGAGGGTCACTCAAACTCCATCAACAGGTTTAGGAGAAAAAGTCGTTTAAAGGTTTTTTTTATTATAAGCTCTGGCCATCATCTTTTTCATCCGAGCGGAACGGTTTGAGCAAATTTGGTAGAGGGTCACTCAAGAAACTTTTGTTCAGTGGAGAGAAACTATTTAGGCAATTTTGGTAGAGGGTCACCGTAGGAACATTCCTGTAAACTTATTTCAAAATCTGTTCACCGGTTAAGATGTAGGTTTTTAGTAAATTGTTGACGGATGACAGACAAAGAAGCTCACCTTATCACTATGTGACAGGTGAGCTAATAATTATGTATGTCAGCATGCAGTGCTTACCAGATAACTTTTTCTGAGAGCAATCAAGGGTAGTAACTGTTGTAAATTGACAAAAAGTGCCAAGAAACATCCACTTACCTCTTTTAAAAGAGTCTGTTCGTACTGAAAAAGGGAAAATATATATAAATGTACGCCATATACAGACTTTCACAAAAAGGATACAGTTTCTTATTTTATATACAGTGACATCATATTGCGATGCAGTCGGGGTCAAATGCTGGCCATCACAATATAACTTGGACGTCGCGACACCAACAACTCCAATACTACATGCAGAATGTGTATATACTGGCGCGGTCTTGCTTCTGTGGTGATCAATAGTTTTCCACAGTGAATGATATTCAGTCAAGTAAATAGCCCCATTTCCCACCTAAAATAAGATTAGAACTGCTCAATTGCAGTCAATACTTAAGCCCATAGAGTCAAACAAGTAATTTTTATCAGGACCAGCTTACAATCACCGTCTGAAACTAGGTACCGTATTCGCCCTAATTACCGGAGATGCTCCTATAAGCGCACACCAAAGCTATTTTTGAAAAAATGTGCATAAGCGCACACCTTACAGTAACCTCCCATTGAAGCTTTCACAGGAAATCTATAAAAACGTACCGTTATTTCTTCAACAGTGAAAGCAAAGCAACTGCATTTCTGTCAAATTCATTCGACAGCTCTAATACACACTTTAATTCCTCGTTTAAATGTGGTTCCCAAACCTTTTGGTACAGGAAATCCACATATCCCTTACAGGGACCAGCCGAGGGGGCGATTCGGGCGACTTCTTCGCCGGAAGTTCAAGAACTTCGCCTTAAGAGACTAGAAAAGAGAAGTTGACTTCGCCCTGTTTTTTACCGAACATTTCCGACTCCGTCTCCATGATCAGAGTATTAAATATCCATCAATAAAGGAAACAAGTTGATCACAAAAACACCACTTGATAATCTGGTAATAATAATCCAGCTGAATGTGTTTATTACCCGTGTCAGAAACTGACCACCTGTAGTGTGGAATGCCTTGTGTACGAGTTGTCAGATCAGTTGATTATGTAAATAGGTGAATCGGATTAGTCTACATCGGCATCTTTGATCTTATCGCAGGGTCACTTGAACGTGTCAAAATTGTGTAATTAGATTTGTTCACGCAAAATGTACAAATTTGACCAGAAAGAAAGGAAAGCATCGGACGATCAGTCTTTGCAGGCTGTTAATTTTGGCAGTATGATTGACGCATGAAAAACATGCGTCTCGAGTTACATATCAATATCATTTTTCACTCATTTATTAATAACTGCAAAATGTCCGAGATACGTCTTTAATTGGCACTGACCGGTTAAGACCGATCAGGAATCATGCTGACATACAATGTGTGTAAAGCAACCGACTATCTCAAGCCGTCTCCCAGGAAATGGGAGCTAGAAATAAGGTAAAATGCAATTTTCCCGCACAGGATGGTCGCACAGACCCAAACTCCCACCCGACTGAATAAGGAGACTCATAAGGTAGTCGGAAAAAGAGCCCAGAGAGGCATTTTGAATATTCATGAGGCCCATCGTATCTATTTCGGAAATGATCGAGAAAATAGTTACAGTGTACGGATGTAACAAGTGGGCTTCTTTCAAAAGAAGCCAATGTGAGGGCTACAGCATAACTGCAATAATCGGCATGTGGGTTTTAAGAAAGTATCAATTTTTTTTCCTGACGAAACTTGCGAAGCCGGAAAACAAGACAGATCAACTGCAAAGACAGTTACCCAAATGATTTGTGTGCGCTTAATAGGTCCATTTTTCACCACGATTTTTTTACACAATTTTCAAACCAGAGGACCAGTGGTCCTGAACCGCTCACCTGTCTGGTGACAATTTTCCTACTTAGATCAGCAGAAAATGTCATTTACCCTGCTCATAAATTTTAAAATGCCATCTCAATATTTGTTGGCATTTTAAAACTTATGAGCAGGGTAAATTTCATGCTGAAGTGAGTTGAGCGTGAAAAAAGTTTTATAACCTCGGTGCCTGGCTCACAGAAAGGGAAAATAAGAGGAACTGTCCATTGGTCATAAATGGTATACTGTATACAGAAGCAAGGGTCACCATTTGTACAAACTATGATGGGCCTGAGTACCATATGCTACATGCCAAGTTTCAAGGCCATTGGCCTTACGGTTCTGGAGGAGAAGAATTTTTAAGGCTTTTTACCATATATGGGGGTGACGGCCATTTTGGTCATGTGATCTAGACCGTATTGGCATTTTTTCATTTGTTCAACTCACAAAGGCTCCATATTAAATTTTACTTAAATTGGCTCAGCAGTTTTGGAGCAAAAAATGTTTGAAATATGGATCCTGAATGACCTTGGTCTAAGGCCAATGAATGACCTTGACCTTTCTGACCCATAGATCTTCATGTATTCAATTACTTTACCTGATCTACAAATTTTGTTGACACTGTCTTCAATGGTTTCCTATAAATCCATTATTTTCACTTTGCCCCATGCAAAAGCCTAAGTCGGAAAATTTGACATTGCTGTAAAATAGGTCAAGGTCAACCCAGGGTCACCATTCGTACAAACCATAATGGGCCCGAGTACCATTACTACATGCCAAGTTTCAAAGCCACCGGCCTTATGGTTCTGGAGAAGAAGATTTTTGAAGGCTTTTTACCATATATGGGCATGGCGGCCATCTTGATCATGTGATCCAAACCCGCTTACAAGGCCAATGAATGACCTTGACCTTTCTGATCCATATACATTCATGTATTCAGTTACTTTACCTGATCTACAAATTTTGGTGACACTGTCTTCAATGGTTTCCTATAAATCCATTATTTTCACTTTGCCCCATGCAAAAGCCTAAGTCGACAAATTTGACATTGCTGTAAAATAGGTCAAGGTCAACCCAGGGTCACCATTTGTACAAACCATGATGGGCCCGAGTACCATATGCTACATGCCAAGTTTCAAGGCCACTGGCCTTATGGTTCTGGAGAAGAAGATTTTTGAAGGCTTCTACCATATATGGGCATGGCGGCCATCTTGGTCATGTGATCCAGACCCTGCAACAAACTTTCGTTCCCCCATCCCACTGAGGCTCCATATGAAATTTGGCTTTGATTGGCCCTGCAGTATAGGAGAAGAAGATCTTTGAAAATGGTGGACGGACGGACGAGGGACCATGGCTATACTATAAGCTCACCTATGAGCCTAAAGGCTCAGGTGAGCTAAAAACTAAGCGCATGGTGCAGTAATTAGGGCGAATACGGTATTTGCCAAACTTCAGCTGACTACTCAAGTTTTTTTTATTTTTTATTTTTTTTCCTGCTGGTTCCTGGCTTACTTTGTGTAACCTACATGTGGAAACAAATAGCGCACCAAACTACAGTACCGTCTACGGGTTTTGACAGTAAAACTATGGAGTTCATGATTGGGATTGGGATGTGTATCCTGCTTTCATACAGCAGAAAAATTGAAGAAAACAAAAAAAAAAACATTTATAATATTTCTGTATAAACAAAAAAATTGTGCAGCAGGCATTTTATATTGCAGGAAACCTTTTTTTGCCGGATCACTCTCCCATGAAGTGTATAAAACTGCATCAGGACAGCAATCGGCACAAATCCCTCGATCGCATGCCCTAGAATCATCACCGAGTTTAACCACCATGCAACATTTTGAGTCGGTCGCTTTACCCAATCACTTTTCTCTGGACAAGCTTATTTACTGTTTAAAGAACATTATAAGTACATATACGGTTAACTAGTATAGTGGACATCCTTTTGTCAGAAACTGACAAATGCCCTTCTTGATTATGGCCATAGAAAAGGTTTCATGATCAGTCTCCGCCAAAGAATGTTGCTGACCCAGCAGGTATTGAACCTGCAACCTCCAGATCATCAGTCCAAAGAGCATCCCACTGAGCTACTGAGGCCGGCCATCTGTAAGAATATGGTCATCTGCATGATTAAAACTTCCTACTCACAAAGTTGTTCTTTCAGCATTCACGAATTCAAATACAGTACAGTGTGACCAAGTTAAGAGGCAGCTTTATATGTATGAAAACATGTTCCATCGCTTTCGTTTCAATATGGAATATTTCAAAACTGTTCAATATCGATCAACTCTTAAACTCTTTCCTTTAAGAGAAGACCCCTTTTTTAGTGGGACAGAGCCTACAGGAAAGCAAATAGGAAGTCCTGAAAGTTGTCTCCCTTTGAAAAATGGCCAAAAAATCAGCCAGGTGTTCCCATTCCCCATAAGTTTCAGTTCAGTGAGGTGTAAAACTTGCAATGGAAGATAAACTCCTCACTAATGGCAGTGATACTTTACATTTGTCTCACTTGAATACTAACCTGATCCTCCACCTGCTGTTAATGACTTCAAAGTCTGTAGATAAAAAACATAATACAGTGATGAAAATTAAGTGAAAAGAAATTTATAAACAATGAGCCCGATGTTCACTTAAAATTAATTTAGCAACTGAATTAACCCTTGCCCTGCTGAACCAGAATATGCAAACAGTGCAGATACAGATAAGAAGCCATCTAATCAGTATGGACATTGTTTGACATTCAGTCTGGCAATTTGTAGGAATAAATTACATTACGTTATCTGATTGGCTGTCCTTTGGAAGCAAGGAATACACCATAGAACTGAAAAATATGGAGTGTGCATGTTTTCTGGGCCAAACTAGCTAGTTTCGGCCAATGCCTCATCAGTGACCCTCAAATATTTTCTAAATTCCACAATGGAATCAATGATCCCAAAGAACAAGAAAATACAAACTACACAATGACACTATGTCAGAAATGGGTGTGGCTAAATTAATTTATTCACCAGGAAAAGAGCTAAGGTGAAATAATACTGCTCCAAGAAATACATCTTGGAAAGTAACTGTCTTCAAAACTGCCAATTTACAGTTGCAAATTTCGTAAATGGTTACCGCAATGATCCCCAGTATTGGGACACACCATTTGCCATTCTTTCTGCACCTTTTGGACTCC
The DNA here is from genome assembly GCA_963580285.1 of Lucinisca nassula. Taxonomy (NCBI): domain Eukaryota; kingdom Metazoa; phylum Mollusca; class Bivalvia; order Lucinida; family Lucinidae; genus Lucinisca; species Lucinisca nassula. The sequence goes on along the minus strand of OY757014.1, from coordinate 82,427,547 downwards.
TTATGGATCATGAAACAATTTTGTTCAATTTTCAGGAGAATTACAGCAAGTCCTCAAGGTGTCCCAATTTTTAGGATTTTTACAAAGGTTACTGCCTCTATAAATCAGGACCCAGTTGTAAAGACTAATGGTGTCATTAGTTGATGTATTATTAAACAGATGGTTAACTATGACAAATATGTAAAAAAAAATGTGAGTACCGATAGCTATTACAAAAGGTACTCACATTTTTTCTGACAGTAAAAATCTCTGAATATTTGATATATTTGCTAAAACACAGAAGTCGAAAAATCTTTTAACTTCCACTTGTCCTGCACTGCCAAGTTTTTATGCAACTATGGCAAATTTGCAATTTTACACTGGACAAAGTCCAAATTTTCACTTGCCCTGCCGCCTTTGGCACTCATAAATACAAGCGGATGACTGAAGTTTTCTATTCATGGAAAACATAAGATTCTGACCACAAATGACCTTGTTATGCCAATGACGGGTCCTGTATATTAAATTAACATACCGCAATATAATTTTGATTTACCAGCCTAGAAGAAGTCTGTGTTACCAGCAACAACTCAGGTCAACCCAGTTTGGCCACAGTCCTTGAATATATCTCTATCTTGATAACCCAGAATCTAGAGACGGTCCAGGCACAGGCTGAACTGAGTCTTTGCCTGGGCAGGCTTAGATCCTCTAAGCAGTTTACCAATACTCATGTGCGTGGAAGCATCATGCAGCCCATCTATTTCTTCAAGCCCCGATGGGCGGGGGCAGCAGTCTGTCATGTCACAAGTTGATGTCATAATTTAAGTATAGTGTTTGGATACAGGCATTCATCTTTATACTTCTGTGGACTTAACTTTGTCATTTAACCACTTTTCTGCTGAACACGACAGCTCCTATCTTTTCAAACAGTGTATATCCAAATCAGATGGCTTCTTCAGATGCTTCTGATCAGGATCTACACTGTGTGTCATGGAATTTTGAATTGAGCAAATACATTATATCAAATAATTTGATTGGTTGATTTCAGAAATGGATGTTGTTACTTTAATTCATTCAGCAGAAAAATATGATTTAATTCATCAAAACCCAGGAATTCACCAAAATACGCTTTCAGGCAGCTGACATTCATATATGTATACAACCTCTTTATAAGACTATTAATGGGTTCCAAAGCAGGAACCATGCTACTTAGACAACCATGCTATATCTAAACAAAAATGTGTAGATTATATAGAAAAAATGACTATTTACACATTTTTGGGATCCATTTTGAAACTGTGTTGTATCCAAATCATGTTATAACGAGGTTGTGGTGTATTTGAAATAAAATAGACTAATATATGGGGAAATAACAAAGCAAGGAAGATAAAAGCATTCAACTGATAATACAACTCTTCACCCCCAACCCCCGAGTTTCTGAAGTGGTCTGTTCTATGTTTAAATTTGGACACATCCGATCTCCTGAAAAGGGAGTTCAGTCAAAATCATTAACCCATTGTATACTAGTGTATACTCTTCCATTGCCATATGTTGGACAAGTATTATCATATAAGGGGCATCAGGCCTATTTTTTTTTTGTTTCTATTCTATTTTTGACGGAAAAGTCTGTTAGCAAATAGTGAGGGCCCTGATTAGATGCCGCGTTCTGTGGCGTTTGATCTGAGCTTGCACTGTTTGCCAAGGTACCCCTTTAGGGGTTTCCCCCATGCAATGGGTAAACAGGATGGCAAACTGTGATGGTCCTAATGAGACAGCTCAGCAGGAGCTGTCTCAACTGGATCTACACTGTTTGCATAAGCGTCTGTAACTGTCTACAGGGTTGAAAGGGTTAAACAGTCTTAAAAAAAAAAATAAATGTAGATTTCACAAAGAAGACATCTTTTGCGTATTCTGATTTTCTTTCATTTTAGTTCATAGTTAGGCAAGTATGCCACTCATCCAGCTAATTTTAGACACAACATAGGGTAGTAAGTTGTACTTGTTCAAATTTTAGAACAAGTATGTTAAGGAATTTAGGTGTCCAAATATTTAGGGTAATTATGGCACATAGGGAAGCCATTAAAATCTCTAAATTTGTCTCACTTGTGAAAGCTAACAGAAAATGTGCAGGTGTATCCATTCCTATATAGAGGATCTTACATGAGTGTTCATGCATTATTGAATTTATTAAACGAGTTGAGGAAAAGGGATAAAATGCCAGGCTTTGTCACGCATTTTATCCCTTTTCCTCAACTCTTTTCATAAATTCACTAATACATGGGCACGAATGCAAGATTCTTTTATATCATATAACATTTAAAACGCATTTTATTCATGATTGTTTACAAAAAACATCAATATTCTGCCATTAGTAAAAGCGACGTCGTAAGGACGTCGTACATGTAACGTTATGGGACGTATCTAGCTGATTTGCATATTTAATCCACTAGTGGATTATTGAAAATATTACATATTACATGGCGTTATTACACTCTCCGACGCAATGTCATATGATAAAAACAGTTCTTTTCAAAAGAAGTGAGATACCAATTAAGCAATTTTTTTCAGTAACATTTTAAGTCCCCCTTTGGAAATGGAGACAAAAATTTTACTGTCTACTCCACCACCTATAACAGTTTACATCAGGTGCAGGCATAATAAATGTTTTTGTGTTAGCTTGTTGAGAGAAGTGTGGGCTGTAACGACCGGATTAAACTTAACCCTGGCCCTGCTGAACATCATAACTCCTACCTGTGCAATCAGTGTTGTTCCAAATCTGATGGCTTTTGATCAGGTTAAATACTGTTTGTCATTCAGTTAGCAAATTTGAATGAATACATAATATCAGGACATCTGATTGTCTGGTAGTCAGAAGTGGGTGCGACAAAATTAATCTACAGTCCAAACTGTATTAAGCAAGCACCTCTGGGATATTCAAAGTGCTTGCTTAAGGCAGGTGCTTGCTTAACACAGGTGAATTTTAATGCATTTTCCTTTTTGGGAACTGAATGCCTGCTTGCTTAAGACAGGTTGCTTGCTTAATAGAGGTGGCCACTTAGACCGTTTGACTGTATTCTGCATGACAAGGGTTGACAACTTTGCTTCGCTCTTTAATTGCAGGCCGGTGGGTCAGGCCTCAGATGCTTTGATGGTTCCAGCGTAAAGGCTTATGTTGGTTGGTACCGTATACTCTGTCTCTGGTCGGGCCCATCGGAGAAACTGTTGGTTTTCTTTTGCTCCAGCATTTCAGTGGTTTCCTGCTGTCGAGTCCTCACCATTGTTTCATCTCTTTGGTTCTTTGATTTTTGTGTTCACGGAGATGTTGCACTGATGGGTTTGGAGGCCCTCATGCCGAATGAACAAATTATGTCTTAATCGCGACGGAAGTAAGGGCGAGGGATTGTGGCCATGTAAAATCGATTTAAGCCCCCGACTGGAATTCGTTTCCGCTGACCGTTCCAAGGCGGTTCTTCTGTCGCGGTTTATTTTTGTTATGGTTTGTCTTTGGGTGTTTGCGTCGCTTATATTATTTTATTTTGGATAGCCTATTGGCCATTTTGTGGGAAAGTAACTCCTTTTGGCTTTCCGCTTTTGATGTTTCCATTAGGGTCTGTTGTTTCATGTTTGTGTTCCTTTCCCTTTGGTGTCTCTGATGAGAGCTGTGGGTTAATTGTATCAATTCCTGATCATTGCCTCCACTTCTATTTTACAATATTCAAAGAATGGCCCCTGATCATTGCCTCCACTTCTATTTTACAATATTCAAAGAATGGCCATGTCCACAGAATCAATCTTTTTAAATGCTCCACTGTCAAATTTGACAAGATCAATAACATGGAAAGGTTCCTGGACAAAGATTTCGCCCACTTAGATTGATGAAACAAGATGTGTTTGTGAAACATGAACATGTCCCCAGGCATGGTCATTTTTTTTCAAAGTTGGTCACAGTTCAAAGTCAAGGTCAAGATTTTTGGTTTGAGTGGGAAGCCCTTGGCACAAGGAACTTACATGCCAAATATGAAGGCTCTATCTTAAACAGTTTGAAAGTTATGAACAATATTTTTTTCTTTAAAGTAGGTCAAGGTCACAGTCAAAAAATTTTGCATGAATGTAAAGCTCTTGTCACAAGGAACCTACATGCCAAATATGAAGGCTCTATCTTAAAAGATTCAAAAGTTATGAACAATTTTATTTGTTGTTTTAAGTAGGTCAAGGTCAAGGTAAAAAAAAAATGTATGAATTTAAAGCTCTTATCACAAGGAACCTACATGCCAAATATGATGGCTCTATCCCAAACGGTTCGAAAGTTATGACCAAAATGTTAATTTTTTCTTTTAAGTAGGTCAAAGGTCAAGGTCACAGGTCAAAAAGTTTTGCATGAATATAAAGCTCTTGTTACAAGGAACCTACATGCCAATCTCAAACGGTTCAAAAGTTATGACCAATGTTAATTTTTCTTTTATGTAGGTCAAAGGTCAAGGTCACAGGTCAAAATTTTTGCATGAATGTAAAGATTTTGTCACACGGCACATACATGCCAAATATAAAAGCTGTATCTCAAGCGGTTCAAAAGTTATGACCAATGTTGTTTTTTTCCCTTTAAGTAGGTCAAGGTCACAGGTCAAGTTTTTTTTTGCATGAATGTGAAGCTCTTGTCACAAGGAACATTCATGCCAAATACGAATACTCTCCAAAAGTTCAAAAGTTATGACCATCGTTAAAGTTGTCCATGTACAAACCAACAAACAGACAGGGCAAAAACAATATGTCCCCGCTATCACTACCGGGGACATAAAAATGAATTTGACAGTTTGATGTGTTTTTTTTTCTCCTTTTTCAGGATGAATGCTTTCAAAATAGATAACACCCACCTGCTGACTCAACAAACTACCAAAAATGCTGACTGGGAGTTCAATAATTCAACATGCAAATTGTGTGCAACCAGAAACAAGAGTTCTTTCTATCAGTATTCAGGAACATTTTAGACCCAAAATTGGAAAATAAAACGGGAAATGCAACTTAAAACTGTTATCCAATAGGATTTCCTTGGCAGATTTTCAAACTCAGTCTTATTTTTCCTTTTTTTTTTTATAACTTTAACCCATTTAATAGCAGAAACCCCTAAATGGGCAATTGGCAAAAAGTAAAGTGCAGGCCCAGATCAGATGCCACAGAATGCAGCATCTGATCAGGGCCTACACTGCGAAAAGCTAAGCCATTCTCCAACTAAAATTTGAAGAAAACACAACCTGACACCCCTTAATTTTGGAATTGACTTCCGGTATATATAAGGAAGATTCCATTTGGTACAAAAAAGGTTTAATCACTAGCATCCAATAAAATAAAGCTGACAAACAGTAGACCCACATCTTTAAGTGATTGACCAGACCAGTGAACAAACCTGGACTAGTAACAGATATGCGCTTGTCTTAATTCAGCAGATGGGTGGAAATGCCCCTGCATCCCGTTAATAGATCAGGAGTAGGATGCAAATCTGAATAAGTTCTGACAGTAAATGTTTCTCAAAACTTTCTTCTTTATTTTTCTTATATCAATGTGAAAATGGGAATACTCCCTTATACAGCCATTTTTTTATATTTATAATGTGCAAATGGAAATCCTATCAGATACTCTGTACATATACCTGATTTTCTATACTCTGTGAAGATAGAAAGCAAATGTGGGTTACATATAACAAAACAGAACTGCGAAGCAGGAGTCAAGCATCTACATGTACCCATGAACCTCTCTATAACACTACTCATTATAGCAGAGTTTGGGATATAACACTGCCTTGCTGTGCAAACAATGAAGACCATAATTAGATGCCATATAATATGGTGTCTGATCTAGCCCTTTCCTATTGCCATTATTTCCTCATGTACTTAAGACAGACCCAAAAGCATGCCCCATCCACCTGAATTGTACAGAACAAAGAAAAGAGTAAATAACACTATAATGATTTTATTGAAAAATGACTGGAAAGTATGATATTTATATTCATTTCGTAATGATCCTAAGTATTGGGACAGACAGGCCTAAGCAAACAGTGCAGACACAAGTTGGACTGTTTATATGGAGCAGTCTGATCCGGGTCAACACTATTTGCATTGTGTCTGCACCTTTTGGACTCCTTGCTGTCAGAATCAGACGACAAATTTGTTAAAATTTTAGGAGAATTACAGCAAGTTCTCAAGGTGTCTGAATTTTTAGAATTTTTCCAGTACGTCCTGATGAGTAACAAGGATAAATAATGGATAATTTTCTTATTGTTAGAAACAGATGGTGTAGGTACTTGTTAGAATAGCTCATTTAGGCTACTCTGAAAATACCTACAACATCTTTCCCAAATGCCAACTTTTCGACTCATCCATATTGAAAGCAGCTGTAGACAACAAATTTGAAATCACTTCAGCAAACATTGTAGGAAAAGGAGAAAATGCTGGTTACCAGCATTTTCTCCTTTTCCTACATTGTTTTCCAAGGCCTTCCTTCTCAGGAATGTTAAAGGTAAGGATTGTGTGGCAAATGGTTAACAAAGAAATAACAAAATTATCCCAGCTATCCTCAGTACTCCTTGTAAAGAGCTACGTAGATGGTCATTTTAATACAAGCTGTATATTTTTTGCCCTGATGCAACACCCACTGGGTTTACATATTTTGCTTTTAGAGCCGAAGTGTTATAAAGAGGTTGTGGTGTACCTATATATATGTACCTTATAGCAGGTTATTCTGGCAGCATGGTAATTTTGACATTTTTGGATGGTTAAGAAAAATTTCCAAAATCTATTGCCATAAATTTAGCTGAACTATTCAACTATTCTAGGCATAGACACAGGTGTGTCAAGTAGTACCATACAAGTGGCAAACACTTTGTTGTTAAAATTATTTTACCATCTATTTGAATAGGAATGCTAGTTTGGCCATTAAGTTAACCCACCACATGGTGATACTAAAAATCTAAGCACAAAACCTATGCAAGACAAATTCTCACACAAAATAGCACAATATCTAGGATAAATAAAACATATGAATATATACCCTTTCATCAAGAGGTTTGAGTGAGATAGACAATGGTTTACACTTGGATTGCACGGAAGCCCAAACATCATCACTAGTGACAAATCTGGAAGACCAACGGTCACGCTTTTTCTGGGTATCACTCACCGACTGAAAAGATTTGAATAAATAAACCATAATATGCATGTTCTGTTCTTCATGCAATGCTCATGCGACATTGTGATCCCAAAGTAGCACTATCTCACTGGTTTGACCCTCTGTCTTGCCCTGACCATTTGTATGAGAGACCTGGATGTGGGAAGGTTTGTGACAAACTGTGCAGACCTGTTTTATTTGAGCCTTTTATTATTCATATGTGGTCTAAGGATTATTTGCAAGTGTAAGTGCCTCAAATTTAAATACATTTCAGAACAACTAATAAATCTTGTCCTTTTTGTTCCTCCAGAGGATGAATCTGTAAACAAATCTACTTTATAATACATGTATTATGTTTACTTCTGTTGGAAAGAAGGGCCAAAACTGATTAATAATCAGTATGTACTTCCAATGTACAAATAAAGTAAAATTCCAATTTTAAGTATATGTATTATGTTTACTTCTTCTGTTGAAAAGAAGGGCTAAAACTGATTGATAATCAGTATGTTTATTTCCAATGTACACAAAGTCGAATTCCAATTTTGAGACCAACTAAAATTAAGATTTTATTCTTTGTTTTTTTCTAGTTGCAATATCTTACAAATACAAACCACCTTTTGGCCCCCGCCCATCGGGGCTTGAAGAAATAGATGGGTTGCATGATGCTTCCACGCAGAGCTGAAACCGACCTGCATACAAGTACTGGTAATGCACTTTACAGGATCTAAGCCTGCCCAGACAAAATTGGTGCGAGTCGAACCGTCCATGCTTATAGATCCTATTGGTTTCATCGGGCGGCAGGGCTTGAGATGTCATTTCATCTCAATGTCAGGTAAAAGTCCCACAAAATTGGAAGCAACATCTCCAAAATGACCTTAACAGTGTCGACAGGGACGATAAACCTCAAATCAAACAAAATAAACAAACCACCTTTGGGACCACTTTGGAACAGTCCCAAAAAGTGTCTTTATAATATCAGAAATTTTACTATCTTTTCAGTTTCATCAACATAATCTTATAATTTAAATAAAATAATAAATTAACCAGCCAGTTATTTCTATTTAGGCTATAACGATCCAGTCAGTTCTTCCCAACAAGGATAATTTTGGGATAATTTTTCTTGTTTTCCCGCAAAAACATGTTGTAGTACTTGTTCAAACACGTTTCTAACGAGAAATAAGGAAAATTATCCCTTAATTATCATCCTTACAACTCCTTAACTGGAGCTGTGATTTGTCTCTGTAATCATCTAAATGTATCTGCAAAGTTATGCTCTGATGGGATTGTACTGCTGTTTGTATGAAACAGAGTTTCAAGTGCATTTGTTCCATGGCTTGCAGCAAATGTTATACAAATCACGAATATGGCCTTTCCTACCTTGGAATCCAGTGGTTCCAACATTACAACTGGCTCTTTTGCTGTTTTTGACAGTTTTTCTGCAGTTGGTCCTTCCTTAGTAATCTGCAACATACAATGCCATTTCAGCCAACTGGACAAAAAAGACAGGCTTGAGGTTCTAAAAATCTTTTTTTTTTATCATGCACAACTCAATTTTTAAAATACCAACATATGAGGGGTTTTTATGCTTGTGTTGAACATGAAAAACATTTTATTATGTCAACCTCTTGTGCAGAAGCTGCAACAACCTTAAAGGTCATTTATCACAAAGTTTTACATATTTTTAGTATTCAATATGCTGAAAGAAGAGATAAAGAGGATCATTTTAATGAAAACTACATGTAAAAATTCCCATCCATTCCTATATTATGCTCAATGATATAAATGATTCCTACCAGTTTTCCTATAAAAGTGACCTCCCATGAATGTTGGTTGATTTAGACCAACAATGTAATTGCATGGCATCATAGAACACAGAACTTTTTGTACATTACAAAGTGGACAATAATCCTGTCATGGTTAGTTTAGTTAATTACAGCTACAGGTAAGTATTCTGTCAGCTACAGGTAAGTATTCTGTGATGATTGACAGTTTTCTTTGTTTCTCCCTATAAACCTATGTTGTGGGTACTCATTAGAACCACCTCAGTGAGGCGTTCTAATGAATAACCACTACATAGGTTTTTACAGAGTTTTCGAAATTATCCTTCAATTATCACAAGATACTTTATACCTTTATCTGTTGCTATGTTTATGAGTAAAGAAACAGGCTTAAGACCTAATTACAGGGTTCGACATTAACCCAAGACCGATGGACATTGTCTGGTGGAAACCTAGTCAGGTCTAGTAAGGTCAGTGGCTGGCTGGTCCAAATGGTCCAGTTGAAAATCTGCCACCAAAGTTATTAAAATCCCTGTTTTAAACATGTATCATAAAATTAGTTTGTGCTTTCAGTTTGTTGCAGAAGATTTACCATCTGTGTAGATAAATAATTATGGAAATAATCTGATTACTGCAGAACTAATGTACATTTATCACTTCAGTATGTTTTTCATCGTTTCTTCGGTCCAGCTTAACTTAGATCAGGTCCAGTGTATCCCAAAAGTACAGGACCACCTTGTCCACTTATTAAAAAAGTTTATGTTGAACCCTGAATTAGCCACTTAATGATTTTGAATAGAATCATCATTTAACACATTGTATACTAATGGACTCTTCCATTACTATATGTTAGACAAGTCCATTTGTCTTATAAGGGGTTTCAGGCCTATTTGTCCGTGTTTATTCTATTTTTGACAGAAAATTCTGTTAGCAAATAGTGCAGATCTGGGCCTCCACTGTTTGCTAAAAGTTCAGTCATTTTCCAAATAAATTTTTAAGAAAACACAACCTGACACCCCTAAATTTTGAAATGAACTCTTACTATTTATAAGGATGAAGATTCCATTTGGTACAAAAAGGGTTAAGAAATTTATTCACATAATGGCTGGTATTTTTTTTTTTTTTTTGAGCAGTGAATCAGCAGCATGTGAGGTTCTGGTTCAGCAGGCATTGGTTCGGCAGGATCAAAGATTCGGTCAGCACTTTTTGGCCATGTCGCATTTTGAGGTTTCCTGTCTAAAATGAATTTCCTCAAAACCCTGGGTCATTCAAATTTTGTAACAATAATCATCAAGAAACTGAAACATCCACAGGCAATCATGAAAAAATAAATAACCCACATTGGCCCCCCGCCAATCATGACATGACGAAATAGATTGGGCTGCAAGGTGCTTCCACACAGAGCTGAAACCGCCCGCACATGAGTACTGGTAAACTGCTTTAAGAATTCTAAGCCTGCCCAGGCAAAGTGGTGCAAGTTCATGCTTATATTGGTTTCATCGACAGCAGGGCTGTCATTTCATCTCAATCTCAGATAAAAGTCGAAAATTGGAAGCAGTGCCTCCAAAATGACCTTTATAGTGTTTATATTCAAACAAACAAATAAATAACTCACAAAACAAGAAACAGAAGTGGAGGCAATGATCAGGAATCGATACAATCAACCCACAGCTCCCATCAGACACCAAAGGGAAAGACACACAAACATGAAACAACAGACCCTAATGGAAACACTAACAGCGGAAAGCCAAAAAGACAGTTACTTTCCCACAAAATGGCCAATAGGCTATCGAAAATAAAATAACATAAGCGACACAAACACCTATAGACAAACCTTAACAAAAATAAACCGCAACAGATCTTTTTGTATCGAAGAATGATTTTACTGTCTTTTTCTTTGGATGTGTGACCAGCAAAGATTAGATACATCAGCTCAATAACTCATTATTGCATTCTGATATGAAGCATGATTTTCCACTTCTCTCTATCCACAGTGTAGTAGTACTTTCCGACTCTGACCTGACTGTGGATATGCAACTGTGGGATTTTTTAACCGTTATCTTGCTGAATATTCATTTAAGCCACACCCATTTCTGTCTATCAACCAATCAAATTACTTGATGTAATTTATTGCTACAAATTCATAAACTGAATGCCAAACAGTGTAGATCCTGATCAGTTGGCTTCTTCAGAAGCCACCTGATCTGGATCTATGCTGTTTGAAAATGTAGGGGTTGTCGTGAACAGCAAGATAAGGGTTAAACTGTTGTTGGTCATACATGTTGACAGGATTTTTCAGAACACAGTTCAATTTAAAAATCAACTGCAGTAAAAGACTGAAAGATAGATTAACACCATCAAAATTTACCTGAAATGTCACTTTCTTTTTACCTCTGCCTATCCTCTTCCTTTTCTAAAATGGTTTATTTCAGATCAATAGAATATGTATGTATAAGCCTGTGTGAATTAAACAGTCTCCGATTTTCGTTCTTTTATGTGTTCTTTGTTTCCAAAGGCAACCTTTTAGCTTTTTATTTTACCTCACTGCAGCTGGTTAAGTGTTGTGTGGTGGCTGTAAAAAGTCTCCCCGTGCTTTATCATAGTGCAGATTATGTTTTCTTTTCCATTGGGATCATTCTGGTTACATTGAAAACATCGGTCTTTTGATTAAGCTGATGATCATCACAAAATTTTAGTCCAGTCCAACCATAACTGTGCTCACTAAATGGTGCAAATTAGCATTTGTAACATGTGAAGACACAGATCATACTGAATCTGTGCAATCTGATCAGTTTCTGCAATTCCCAAGTCATCTGCAAATACTGCAAACTGAACTTGTTTACTACTTTCCATTTGCAAAAGATTCACCCAATAGTTCAGCAATCTAGAAATATCACATGCAAACTCTTCACAATTTCCGTTTGTATATAGTCTCCATGCTTCTTTTTGTTAGACTAAAACATCCAGACCGGCCATAACAAGACCAATCACTGACATGCAAACAGTTATTGCATCAATGCACATGCTCTAGATTTGTATACCATAAGGATCCTAAGTACTGGGATGGATAAGCAAACAGTGAAGACATGGATCAGACTGCAGGAGCAGTCTGATCAGGGACTACACTGCACCTTTTGGACTCCTTGCTGGGTTGTGAATCAAATTTGTTAAAATCTTAGGAGAATAACAGCAATTCCTTAAGGTGTCCAAATTTTTAGGATTTTTACGGAACATCACTAAAATTTCCTTTTAACCGCCTGAAAAATATTGGGAATCATCAGGTGGCTTCTGAAGAAGCCACCTGATCAGGATCTACACTGTTTGGCATTCAGTTTATGAATTTGTAGCAATAAATTACATCAAGTAATTTGATTGGTTGATAGACAGAAATGGGTGTGGCTTAAATGATAATCTAATGAAGGAAATACCCAACATATTTTTGTTTTTCTTTATGAGGGAGACCATATTCACCGACATTTTTTTTTTGTTTTCATGTTTTCCTTTAACCCTTCTGTTGAATAAATTAAATTGGTTTTCGGCCCTTTCAAGATTATTTCACTCATTCCAAGCCAATGTTAATCAGGTGGACCAAAACCCGAGAAAAACACTTGATGTTATTTATTGCTACAAATTCATAAACTGAATGCCAAACAGTGTAGATCCTGATCAGATGGCTTCTTCAGAGGTTGGTTTTCGGCCCTTTCAAGATTATTTCACTCATTCCAAGCCAATGTTAATCAGGTGGACCAAAACCCGAGAAAAACACCCGACCTCTTCAACTGCAATATTTATTTGGGGTCTGACATGTGATCCGAGGAACCAGATTAAGAGACCGCCCTCTTCCCCACTGGATCATGGAGGCATGTTGCCACTTAGGGTGACTCTCACAGCCATAATGGGAATAATTTGGGTATATCTTTTCAAGATTCTTAAGATAAAGATGTTGTATCATTGAGTACACAGGTCACCTTACTGAGGTGATTCTATTGAGTAAAAACAACATACATTTTCAAGATACAGTAAGAAAATCTCTGTTAATGACCCATCTGATCACTATTTCTTATCTTGAGCAATGGAAAGAGTTCCCTAGGGACTCAGCAAGGGTTCAACCCTTTCTGTACCAAATGGAATTTTCCTCCTTATATATGACAGGAGTATACTTCAAAATTTAAGGGTGTCAGGTTATGTTTTCTTTAAAAGTCTATTTGGAAACTGGCTGAATGTTTTGCAAACAGTGTAGGCTCTGATCAGACGCCGCATTCTGCGGCGTCTGATCTGGGCCTGCACTGTTTGCCAGGGTACCCATTTTAGGGTTTCCGGTACAAAATGGTTTAATGCAGCCAAGATAAACAAGCCCTCAGTGTTCAAGGCACTAAAGTTTCCCAGAACCTACCTTATTTCTGCTCTCTTTTGGCCTTGATTTGACAGGCTCCTCCTCATCACTGTCTATTTCAATAGGTTCTTCCGCTGATGCCGTTTTACTCTGAAACACCAAAATAAATAAGTATTCTGACAAAGCATGTCAAACCTTTAGCGGAGCGCTGTGGTGCAGTGGTAAAGTATCGGACTCGGGATCGAGAGGTACCGGGTTCGATCCCCACGAGTGGCAAGTGTTGTTTCCTTGAGCGAGAGACTTTATCCACATTGCGTAGTACTGGTTTCTACCCGGGAAAAGAGGGCCACATGGAAGATTAGTACTTGTTTACTAAATGTGTTACCCTCTATAAATAAGGTTGATTATTATTATTTTATTATTTAAACCTTTACTTGTTACAGCATTTAGTCTTGCAGTTTTTTTAATTTTGGAACTGAAGTTTAAAAGGCACTAGTCCAACTGAACTATTTTCATATAGGTTTTACAACCCTTTCAAGAATTAGGTAGGGCTGGCTAATCGGAGCTGAAAAGATAATCGATTATCAGTCCTGTCACTGCCATCGATAATCGATTAGTATTCGCTAAGGTTTTTGTCATAATTTTACCTGTCTGGCTTTTTGTCTGAGCATGGCTCTTACCATATGTTGCATTTTACCATATGTTTATTTGAACAGACAGGCCTGAGCAAACAGTGTAGACCCAGATGAGACGCCGCATAATGCGGCATCTCATCAGGATCTCCACTGTTTGCCACTCATTCAGCTATTTTAGGCATAACTTTGGGTAGTAAATTGTACCTATCAAGTAATCTATTAAAAGCAAATCAGAAATGATAATCATTTTTGTGGAATTTATCGATCGATTAATCGATTATACGATTAATCGTGTCAGCCTTAGAATTAGGGCTGGCTAATCAGAGCTGAAATGATAATTTATTATCAGCCCTGTCCACAGAATGCGGCATCTCATCAGGGTCTGCACTGTTTGCCACTCATCCAGCTATTTAATAATTTTAGACACAACATTGAGTAGTAAATTATACTTATCAAGTAATCGATTACTACCAAATCAGTAATGATAAACATTTGAGTGCTCTTTATCATTTGATTAATCGATTAAATCCTATTAATTATGTCAGCCATATCAAGAATGTTTCATTAATAGGAGAAGGTCATTAATCAGGTGTGTGAAAACCCAAGTATCCAGAGAAAAGAACACCTTCCTTTCTGTTGCAGAAAATGGCATCTCCAGGTGACCCTGAAAGAGAACCAATTCCACAGTAACCTGAGACCCAATGTTTAAAAGACAGTGTTCTTAACCAGGCCCAGGTGCCCAATAAAAAGGATTTCTAGCATGAAAACATACAGTAAGCACTAAGCAGACACAAAAACAACACCTTGAACAAAAGCATTTAGTGTCAAAGGCTGTAAATAAAATTCAAAATTTCTAAATCTTATGTTATTCACTTTATGCTTAGTATCTCTTATACTGACCTACAAGTACGAAGGTATATAAGTACATTGAAGTTTTCCGTGATAAAAGCTTTAATACAGGAAGTCAACTTGAATGTTCTTCACATCTAACAGATTTTCACCACACTTCAGAAAGCAGATCAGGATAGTAAAATTTTATTTTCTCTTGATTTGATTTGAAATTAAGAGCCCTTTCAAGAATAGTCCCTTTAATTGAGTCCGGGGCTGGAAAATTCTTCACAACTAGAAATGTTTTCAGAGGAAAACTAGACAAAGTGCCCTGTGGGGCACGTATACCCCCAGCCAGGGCCATCGCCTCAGCTGAAACAAGAACTACAAAGGGAAATAACTCTAAAAGGCCTGACCCCTTGGCCCTTATTTTCTTTCCCACAATACAAGTAGTCATACTGATCATGTGTGCAAAATTTCAAGTTTCTATGTGAAGCAGTTCCTGAGATATCTTTGACACAAAATAATTGTTTACGGACACACAGACAGACAGACAGACAGAAAAGACAAAAACTATATACCCCCATTGCATACTTCATATGCCGGGGGTATAACAATGTCAACCCCCCACCATAAATATATCTTAAAACACCCATTTGACTTTAATAACTAGGTTAAAGTCACCAAAATGTAAGCTGCAACAAGCCAATTTTAGCCAAAAACTGACAGTTTTCTCTGGAGCCTGTGACCTTAAAAAACAAACAGTCATTAAAAAGCTCAGATCACCAGAAAAATTTGATAGACTGTAATTAAATACTGTACCGATTTTGACCAACATTCATAAATTCTTAAATGATAAAGGTTACAGACAAGCCATTTTTGGCCCCAAAAGAACAGGTTTCGGGAGACCTTGGCCTTAGATTGCAGATAAGCCATTTTTGGCCCAAAATTGACTGTTTTGGGGGGACTGTGACCTTGAAAAAAGAGTCAAGGTCACCAAAACCTAATCAAGTCTGTGGTATGTTGTATTGATATATTTTACCAAGTTTGACAATAATTAATTGATTCGTTAATGAAGTAGAGTGCAGACAAGCCATTTTTCGCCCAAAATTGACTGTATTTGGGGTCGCTGTGACCTTCAAACTGAGGTCAAGGTCACCAAAATCAAATAATATCTGTGATATGTTTAAATGATATATTGTACCAAGTTAGACAAATTAATCAATTCGTTAATAAGGTAGAGTGCAGACAAGCCAAAAATGGCTATTTTTGGGTGGCTGTGACCTTGGAAATGAGGTCAAGGTCACCAATTTCTAACTAAATCTGCGGTTTGTTATAATGATATATTGTACCAAGTGTGACTAAAATTAATCAATTGGTTAATGAGATAGAGTGCAGACAAGCCATTTTTAGCCCAAAAAATGAGTTTTTGGGTCGCTGTGACCTTGGAAATGAGGTCAAGGTCACCAAAATAAAATCTGCGGTTTGTTGTAATGATATATTGTACCAAGATTGATTAAAATTAATCAATTTGTTATTAAAAATGAGACAAGAGTGCAGACAAGCCATATTTGGCCCAAAAATGACTATTTTTGGGTGGCTGTGACCTTTGAAATGAGGTCAAGGTCACCAATTTCTAACTAAATCTGCTGTTGGTTGTAATGATATATTGTACCAAGTGTGACTATAATTAATCAATTGGTCAACGAGAGTGCAGACAAGCCATTTTTGGCCCAAAAATGACAGTTTTGGGTTGCTGTGACCTTGGAAATGAGGTCAAGGTCACCAAAATCTAATCAAATCTGCGGTTTGTTGTAATGCTACATTGCACCAAGTTTGATTAAAATTAATCAATTCCTTAATGAGATAGAGAGCAGACAAGCCCTTTTTGGTCCCAAAATGACTGTTTTTGGGTTGCTGTGACCTTGAAAATGAGGTCAAGGTCATCATGGCCTAATAACAGTTTTCCCTTATCCTAGTAATGTGTCTATGCAAGTTTGGTCAAAATCTATCCATAGGTTCAGGAGATGCTGCAAACAGGCTACGCCGACGGGATCCGCACCAAAAACAATATGTCCCCCTCCCCTCTGGTTGGGAGACATAATTATACTCGAGGACATGTACATTTTGGTCACTTTACTGGTCCTCCATATTTTTTTACTGTTCATGGCAAGTGTATGAGTAGAATTTTCCAGCTGACAACTTGTTAAAACTTTGATCTGCTCAAAATGATGAATTTGCAAATAGTTTTGCTAAAAAAACTAGAGAAAGTGACCAGTGGGTCACGTATACCCCCGGCCAGCGTCACCCTCTGATATATCTTTCGAGCTTGTATGTAATATGAATGAAGTCAAGAAGCTATAAGAATCTATAAATGTGCTTGTAAAAGCTAAACCAAACATGAAATTTCTAAATGGAACAAGGGAGTGAGGGCATCAAATAGAACATACAGGCATCTATAAACTTTGACATAAAACTTTAACCAAATGTAAAATTTCTAAGTCTGTGACCTTGAGGTCAAGGTCACCATGACCTTGAGGTCAAGGTCACCATAGGTGGGGGAAGGGACATGCATCATGAAATCATTTATCAAACATGAAGAGAATGTAACATGTGGTTACAGAGATATCAGCCATGAAAAAGGTTTAACACAAAACTTTGACGTAAAAGTAGATGAACAGACAGACAGACAGCCCACCCAGGGGCTTGACCCAGAGGCTTAGATATTCCATATGAAAGGTAATGCTATAGAGATATCCTCTACCAAGCATGAAGAGAATTTAACGTGGTAACAGAGATATCAGCAATGAAAAAGGTTTAACTCAAAACTTTGACGTAAAATTAGATGAACAGACAGACAGACAGCCCACCCATGTGCTTGACCCAGAGGCTTAGATATTCCATATGAAAGGTAATGCTATAGAGATATCCTCTACCAAACATGAAGAGAATCTAACATGTGGTAACAGAGATATCAGCAATGAAAAAGGTTTAACTCAAAACTTTGACGTAAAATTAGATGAACAGACAGACAGACAGACAACCCACCCAGGGGCTTGACCCAGGGGCTTAGTATTCCATATGAAAGGTAATGCTATAGAGATATCCTCTACCAAACATGAAGAGAATCTAACATGTGGTAACAGAGATATCAGCAATGAAAAAGGTTTAACACAAAACTTTGACGTAAAATTAGATGAACAGACAGACGGACAGACAGACAACCCACCCAGGGGCTTGACCCAGGGGCTTAGATATTCCATATGAAAGATAATGGTATAGAGATATCCTTTACCAAATATGAAGAGAATCTAACATGTGGTTACAGAGATATCAGCAATGACAAAGGTTTAACACAAAACTTTGACGTAAAAGTAGATGAACACACAGACAGACAGACAGACAACCCACCCAGGGGCTTAGATATTCCATATGAAAGTTAATGGTATAGAGATATCCTGTACCAAATATGAAGAGAATCCAACCTGTGGTTACAGAGATATTAGCAATCAAAAAGGTTTAACACAAAACTTTGACGTAAAGATTGACGAACGAACGTACGAACGAACGAACGAACGAACAAACGAACATACGAACAAACGGACGGAAAGACGAAAACTATATACCCCCTGACATACTTCGTATGCCGGGGGTATAAAAAATGAGTAGCTTTTACAAATCGCTAATCGCATTTTCAGCAAAAATTCAAGAGTATTAGACACTGCATTTCCTAGAACAGTTAAGTTTGACCATTTATGGGCCCATTAAGCTAAGGATGCTTTGAACAAGAGGGCCGAAATTACCCATAAGCGAGACAGACTGAAGAAAAAACTCATTTCTCACTCTTGAGTTGTAACTTCAGATGGTATTAAGAGACCGCAGTAGTCCATATATACCATCTGAAACTTAGAATAAACTTACTTTGAACATGCTTGCTGTACGTCCTACTGTCTGGCCAATGACTGTTTCAGCAACTGTAGCTTGTGCTGGAGATTTCACTGTTAAAAATTAGACATAAAAGATAAATCAGGTACTTTATGGCACTTTATTAGGCCATTTTACAATGGAGATAACTTTCAGGACCTCCTATTTGTTTTCCTATTTATTATGCCCCTTTGAAATAAGGTCTGCTCTAAGAATCCATACTGAAAAGGGAAATAGAGGTAAGAGTTGCCTTTTTTTTTTTATTTCAGTTTTACAGCCATTTCATGATTATTTCACTTATTTCAAGACAATCATTAATCAGAGATGGCAAAACCTGGAGTACCCAGAGAAAAACCACCAAAACCAGAACTTGCATGTCCAGTTTTAGAATTTTTCGATGAATGAAATGTGCTTGTCAAATTATCTTAAGCAAAGAGATTCAATGAAAGGAGTTTCCAGAATTTGTGTCCGTAGGTGTCAACGAATTTTCAGACTTACAAAATTCTTTTCAAAATTGATTGATTGATTTGGGATTTAACGTCCCCGTCAACACTATTTAGGTCATTTTGGAGATGTTGCTTCCAATTTTGTGGGACTTTTACCCGACACTGAGATGAAATGACATCTCAAGCCCTGCCATCCAATGAAACCAAGAGGGTTTACATGCATGGACAGTCCGACTAGCACCATTTTGCCTGAGCGGTTTACCAGTACTCATGTGTGGTTGGTTTCAGCTCTGCGTGGAAGCATTATGCAGCCCAATCTATTTCTCCAAGGCTAAATTCTTTTTAAAACTTACGTATTCTGTGTTAGGTACAACAAAGCCAGCAAACCTAACCCAACAGCGTTCTTAACACTTACCCAGGGGTTCAGTACATGTGTGTGTTATCAAACATGACTAATTGTTTCATTTTTCAATCAGTTATTTGTTAAGTAAAATTCCTACATTAAGACCACCTTTACAACTGTTCCAAAATGGTCTATTAACCGTTAACCTGCTGAATATTCAATTCAGCCACACTCATTTCTGACTTTGAACCAATCAGATTACTTGATGCAGCTTATTTCTACATATTCATAAACTGAATGTCAAACTGTGTAGATCCTGATCAGATGGCTTCTTCAGAAGCCATCTGATCTGGATCTACACTGTTTGCAAAGATATGGGTTGTCGCCTACAGCAGGGTAAAGGTTAAGACCATTTTTAAACTGTCCCAAAGGTGGTCCCTTTGTAGAGGACAATGGGACAACTTAAACCTTCTATTCTTTTAAAGCAGAGTAATTTCAGCTGGTCTTAATAGCTGAATTTCACTGTATATTCAAGTCTGAACAGGAGACATATTCAGCCCCCCACATTCAGAGATGATACAGATTTACTGATAAGCTTGAGCATCTGAACAGCCAGGCAAATTAAGAAATAAATGTATTTTTTTTAACTTTCTAGTAAGGCTGCCGCGATTAATCAATCGATAAATTCCACAAAAATGATTATCATTTCTGTTTGCTTTTAATCGATTACTTGATAGGTACAATTTACTACCCAAAGGTATGCCTAAAATAGCTGGATGAGTGGCAAACAGTGCAGACCCTGATGAGACGCTGCATTATGCAGCGTCTCATCTGGGTCTAGACTGTTTGCTCAGGCCTGTCTGTTCAAATATACATATGGTAAAGTGCAACATATGGTAAGAGTCATGCTCAGACAGAAAGCCAGACAGGTAAAATAATGACAAAAATCTAGTGATTACTAATCGATTATCGATCACAATGACAGGACTGATAATCGATTATCTTTTCAGCTCCGATTAGCCAGCGCTACTTTCTAGTATGAACAACATCAGGTTTCATTATTTTCCAACCATTATGTCACCAAAAAGTCTGGTTTGAGGGCTAAAACTGCAACAAGAAAGCAACTGCACAGTTTTCCAATGGGTTGTGGAAGAGCTGTGTGGACATCATAATGTCGCCATTGTCCAATCATTCTGGCAAGATCCATGGTTCATTTTGACGTTACAGTTACTTAGTGATAATGTGACATTGCGGGAGTCAATGTACTCATTGAGGTATGAGCAATACTGCATTCCAATAGTTAACTACAGAGTTTCTGTATACAGTGAAACTTCGGTAACTCGAACATGGATGGCTCGTTTACCACGGTTAATTCGAACTTGTTCTTGAGTTCCTAAAGGATTCTTCCCAAAGTTTCAGATATCAACATATAAAGGAGGTTATGGATGTTTCTCTGATTTTATGTTGGAATGGTATGTTGTGTGTACTCATTACTGATTAGAATCGCCTCATCAACGTGCCCTTATTTTATAGAAGATTAAAAAAATATCCTTAAGTCATCTCCTTTATGTCCCATGACATGGCTTTGATCAACCCTCAGTAGTTCGAACTAAACTACCTTCGAACTAAACTACCCCTACTTGGAACACTTTTTCATGGTCCCAAGGTTTTCGAGTTATTGAAGTTTGACTGTATATGCAATGAAAATGTAAATATTCTGAGGAAGAATCGGGCATATTGAAGCTTCATGTACACAGTGAAGACAGATCTCAGACTGAGAGGCTGCACAAGGTGACCTGACCTTTTGTTGCCCCCCCCCCCCCCCCCCCCCCCCCCCCAAGGTTATAAAACTTTTTCATGCTCAGCTCACTTGAGCAGGACTTTTGTTGTGCTCATATTTTTTAAAATGCCAACAATTGTTGGCATTTTATATTTTATGAGCCGGACAAACAACATTCTTTGCTGATTTGAGCAGTAAAATTGTCTGATTTGTTTACATTTTAATACAAATTTCATGCTCAGTTGAGTTGACCATGAAAAAAAAGTTTATAATCTCGGGCCTGGTTTTAAACCACCTTGTGCAGTCCATTTTCTCACAAATGCATGCCAACCTCTTTTTAACACTACTTTGAGCCAAACCAAACAAGAATGCACACCGTGTTAACCATAAATATTCAGACTAAGTGGCCTGGGCAACAGTGCAAACCAAGATGAGACACAACAGAATGTAGCATCTCATTAGGGTCTACACAGTTTGCAACTTATCATTCTATTTTACACATTACATACATCAGGAAGTAAGTTGTACTTATTCAAGTATGGTAAGAGTTGTAGGGTCAGAATATTTAGAGTAATTATGGTAGATTAAATTTATGATAATTTTTCTATATGACCTATATATTTTTGGCATCCATCTTTAAACTGTGTTTACTCCAACCATGTTATAATTAAGGCTGACACGATTAATCGGAGAATTAATTGATCAATATATTCTTCAAAAATAGATTATCATTACTGATTTGCTTGTAATCGATTATTTGATAAGTACAATTTACTATCGAAAGTTGTGCCTAAAATAGCTGCATGAATGGCAAACTGTGCAGACCCTGATAAGACGTCTCATCTGGGTCTGCACTGTTTGCTCAGGCCTGCCTGTTCAAATACACATATGGTAAAGTACAACATATGGTAAGTGTCATGCACAGGCAGAAAGTCAAACGGATAAAATTATGACAAAATCTTTAGTGATCCATCACAATGGCAGGAATGATAATCGATTTTCTTGCACACCAGACAAGGAAATCCGTGATTTTACCCTGGGATAGAAATTTATGTTCTGGCCCTGGTGTTCCGACCCCAAATCGAATATAATTGTGTGTTTGATAAATGCAATGGTTGATTACAACCTCATGCGCGGCGGCGTCATGCGTGACGTCACTAAACATCCCTGTTGTGTCATCACAAAATGGCAGACGTTGGTAACCGAAGTGACTACAGCATTAAAAATTCGCTTTTAGAAATGGAAGGTATGCAAGAAAAAGAATCCAATATGGGTGTGAGTGGTGCATAGAAAATCCATGCCTCGTGATGCCGGACAGTGTCCCTCGGGACGGATTTTTCAATCCACCCCTCACACCCATATAAGATTCTTATAATCTTTTAAGCTCCGATTAGCCAGCCCTTGTTATAATGAACAGTGTTATAAAGAGGTTGTGCTGTATATCTAACTCTGGTTTTCATGCTGACACTTACTGACAGGTCCAGTTTGTTTCTGACTTCTACTTGACCTTGTATGAGCTAAAGCTGGTTCCTCATCTATCTCCACTATTTCCTCTGCGTCTCCATTCATATTTGAACTTCCTATAAAGTGTATTAAAATGTAACAAATTATTTAAAAATTGCACATTTTGATCCAACGTTAGTTCATGGTAATATGAAATCAAAGCAATGACAGCCTAGGTGGGTTGATTATCTTGTGTCATAGCTCCAGATAAGGTGCTTTTTTCACCCGAAAAATGCTGATATTTCCCTTATTTCTGCACAAAAGCGTATGTTGTGGGTACTCATTAGCAGCACCTTGCCGAGGCGCTTCTTTAGTACCCACAGCACCCCTCTTATCTGTGGCTATGTTGCGTGTACGCTGGAAAAAAGGGTCCAGAACCTTAACTTTGGCAGTCAATTTCGTCTTACCAGTTCAATATTGAAGCATACTTTCTGGAACTTGCAGAGGCATTATTTTCACTGCTCATTTACTCATATATGCATAGCTTCCCTAAAATCGGATGCTGGACAATGTGAAGACCTGGATCAGATTCAGAAAGATCCAGTGGAAACTAAAGGAGTTATGCTATAGGCCAGAATATTTTCATTTGTAAACCCGTGTCTTAGCGCCTGCAATGGCAACCAGCTGAGTCAGATGTCTGCATCAGGAGGTTGCCTGTTCAGTATGTGCCAGATCGGAGATCGATCATGAAATCATTTCTATGGTCATTCCCTCCTCTCTGCTGATTCATGTTTCTAACAATAAATAATTGACAATTATCCCTGTTACTCGTCCTTTTCTGCATCTATGAAGCGAAAGCCTATGTCACACCTATGGTGGAGCAAAGTCACTATCAAATGTAGGTCAAGGTCAAATATGAATGCTTGCATTAACCCATTGTATGCTGGTGGACCGTTCCATTGCTATATGTTGGACAATTCCATTTATCATATAAGGGGTGTCAGGCCTATTTTTACATTTTTATTCTATTGCTGACGGATAATTCTGTAAGCAAATAGTGCAGGCCCAGATCAGATGCCGCAGAACGCAGAGTCGGATCAGGGCCTTCACTATTTGCCTAGGTACCAATTTAGGGGTTTCCCCACATACAATGGGTTAAAGTTGCCATCCCTAGATGCAAGTTTGTACCAAGTATCACAGTGTTCTGCCAAGGCCGCGCCCTTGCGCCATTGGCGCGGAAAAAATCTGTATGGCGCAGAAAAGTTGACATCCATGGGCCCGTGGGCGCATCCAAATTATTGCCGGGCGCACCTTTTTCTAGAGGAACGAACCGTCATCATGTCTTGATCCGGTTGCTTTCCTTTGAAGTCTTTTAATCTGCAGCCCAATATATATTTTTAGCCTCTCAAAATTAACCCAACACGTTTTTCACACCTGACACCTGTGGACTGGTCACGTGTCAGTGGCCGTAAATATTGCCTTTGGTTTGATAATACCCAACGCTCTTATAATAATTTGTTTATGGTAACAGATTCCTACTTAATTGTAGAGCCAACAGCGAATGTTCTGATCAGGCTGCGCAGGCTGATCTGTCTCTTTTTGATCAACCCATGTTTCAGTGTTCCCCAAAATTATATTTCCTTAGGCTAAAAATAGTAATGAGACACATTTAGCTGAAGGCCAAGAAAAAAATTCTGTTTGATCTTTTTTGTGTACCGACTGCAAGGACATGATTTTCATGTCAAAGTCTACAACACCTGTTTAACATTGTATTTCCACATTTAAAAGTCGGACAGAAATAAAATATTGATTGATAAATGGCCCTTTCAAGAGGTCATACTCGCCCTTTGTATAAATTGATTTTTTTTTTGTGAATGACCCTGCTTTTTTGGTGAATGGCCCCACTTTTTTGTAAATGGCCCGACAATTTCCTGTCTGATGGGCCATTGGCCCATGTTTTTGAATTTCTTGGCAGAACACTGGTATCATTAATGAAGCTCTGATCAGACGAACAGATCTTGAGAAATAGATAACTACAGTGTATTTGGGTGACTAATAGGGCTGTCACAAATGTCGACTGATTGAAAAACAGATGAGAAAATCAAACTAATATCGCGCCATGCTTAAAACGAGCACAACTATGACAAACAATCAAGGTTTTAACTTGAAACTAACTTTAACCCATTTTGGACTGAATGGAGTCTATTTTGAAATTTAGTGCTATAAGGTTGAGTTGGTTTAAACATTTCAAACATTTGCATGGAAAAATATAAGTAGAAACTATATCATAAATTCAGGGGCCCAGTGATTTTTTTAGGCGTGCGTCCTGCGTCCTGTACGCATAATTTCGCCAGAGGACGCATAAAAATATCGTCAGCGGGTCCTGGGACGCATAAAAATTCTCGGATGAATGTACGCCGCAGATGTCTGATTTGGATTAAAACTGATAATTTATAACGGTTCAATTACGACACTATTGTTAATCCCTGTCATATAATTGCCACCCTGCGGTGCGTGTCGATAAGGTGTGAAAATATGGTCAAGTTATGTCTCTAGTTTGCGTTTATTCCCCAATCATAAAATTTAATCCGCAATCAATGTGAAAAGTATTTAACTGCTCCTAAGACGAGTTGCTACGACTATTCTACTATCTCGTGAATGGTTATGTTTTGGCGCCAATTAACAGACGCTTGCCGAGAAAAGTTGAACGCTTTAATTTGTGTTAACACATCTAACACATGCTGTTGTTGGTTATTGACACGGAGCTTACGGAAAGCGCTGTTTTCCACAACCGTTTTGCTATCGAGAATTTTTTTACCGTTTCCAAACAATTTTTTATGAAAGAGATACGCCCCATTAAGATAAAACAATAGACACGTGTGGGACTGCTGGGGTCCGATGACGTCATTTACCGATCGTGTGCAGGAAAAACTAGCGGTGGTTTGTGGGCCGCAGTTTGGATGCCGGAATTCGATGTTCGCATTGAACTTGCTTGTTTATTTCGTTTAAAATCAGAGTTTTAGGAATAAAGCTCACAAAAATCGGGCTTGCTTGGTAATGGAGATTGTTATATTACTCATGTGTAAGTAAAATTGAGTGGACAATTATTCAATTAAACGTTATTTATGTCGGGAATTGTAAAAGGATAGAGCATAACATGAGATGCATCGTATTTTCAGCTGACAAAAGTAAAAATAAAATGGTCCAAAAATAATTTGGGCGGGTTACCCGCACCCTGAACTTGGGCCTGTAATTTGAGGGAAAAAAAACTGCGGGTAATACACGCCTGAATACGGTATATACACAAGTTTAAATAAAACTGAAAACGGGCAATGATCAGGAATTGCTGCAATCCAGAATTCATGCATCCCTGACTACAAGACTTACTCTAGGGTGCAAAAGAAGGTTTCACCATGGGTCCTGGGTTGGATGCATGGTTTGGGTCTGGGATGCATTAATTCTGGACCCAGTGGGTCCCGGGACTCATAATGGCAAATTTGTAAAAAAATCACTGGGGGCCAGTTGTTCAAAACTTACAACGTCGTTAGTTAACGTATCGTTAAAACTTTGATCATTAAATATGGCAAATATGCTAATATTTTTGCTGAAAAAATGTGAGCAGCTTTTGCAGAAGCAAAAGCTGCTCACACTTTTCAGCAAAAATACCCAAAATTTATATATTAAACTTCCTCGAACAGTTAACAATATGACCACTAACGAGCTTGTTAAGCTAACAATGCTTTGAACAACTGGGCCCTGGATCTGACAGTATGCAAAATATGCTTGGCTAGAAGGTTGAGTTACCAATCCAGGGATTTTCCTACCCTTCATAATCAGGGTCCAGGGGCCGTTGGGTTTGGGAAAAACCGTTCGCTAATATTAAAGTTGGGAATTTAAATCAGCTGTAACTTTGTCAATTTTGGTTCAATTTTCATCAAAATGTAGCACAAATTCAGAAATTGGGAAATTTGTTGTAAAATTTGGGAATATCTGTCTCTAAATTAGGAAAAAGTAGGGGCCGATTACCGGCCCAAAATCTGCACTAGAAAATTCCCTGCAATCAAGTGTCCGGGTGGCACACTCGCAAACAAAAATCGTTTATTTCAAATCGATTTTTAAAATTCTAACTTGCATATCTAATAAAATTTACATCAGATATAAACAGTTAGGTTATCCTTTTTTCTTAAGTTTAATAGCCAAAAGTTGATTTTATTTGTCAGTTTAGCACTTGAGCATGGTTTGTATGGTGACATAGGAATTGCAATACTACTGAATCTTGTGTTATGGCTACACTGAGGAAAATGATAGTACTTTTTTTGACAAACAGTGAAGTCCTGATCAGAGGCCATGTTTTGCCACATTCTGATCTGGTACTGCACAATCAGTGCTGGTAAATTCCACTTGTCTGCTCGCCATGACCAATAAAAATTTTGGAGGACAAGTAAAACTTTTGTCTTGGGCCCCTATGATTTTCATCATGCCCTAAGTCATGCAGGACAAGTGCAATTTTGAAGAATTTTCCAGCCTTGACTGTTTTCCGATGATGATATGGAGTTTCCCATATAAATTGGGTCAAGAATGACACAGCCATATAAACCATGTCTGTACACCCGTAAAAACACAAATCACATACAAATGTAAGATATTTATACCTGGTGATTTGGTCCTCAAACTGTGAGACTTACTAACAGCAGCAGGGGGACTACTTGGGCCTGCACGTGCTGGGCTTTTTCTAGCACTGCTTCTGTGAAAATAAAATTTTCTTATCAATATAACTGAACACAGGGTTTTCACTAAATTTTTTCTTAAGAGGCCAGTCACCAGTTTGAGGCGGCCAAATTTTACTATTTCATAAGAGTTTAATTAACAAAAGACTTACATTTGAGGCGACCAGAAAATCAACTGAGGCAGTCATTTTGGCCTCCTGCCGCCTCTTAATGAAAACCCTGTGAACATATATGAAACAACTGCACCACAACTATTAATTGGATCCTTGAGGTTTAACGTCCCTGTCAACACTGTAAAGGTCATTTTGGAGACTTTGCTTCCAATTTTGTGGGACTTTTACCCGACATTGGGATGAAATCTGTGTAGCGATACTGATTCAGTGTATCGATACTTGGTGATACTTTTGCACTATATCAACAGACATTGGAAACACAAGCAATGCATTTTTTTCTAAGCCGATTATGCCAATAAAAATTGTTTATCCAATAGGCACCACTTATATCCAATAAAAATGGTTGGTGTATCTGTCGGGACATGGTAACTAGTTGAACCAACAGATATGGTCGAGCGACTCCAGTATGGATCCATGTGCTACATAACTTTTTCCCCACTTAAATACTGGTATTTTCAGTTACGCCATTCAAATTTATTCAAAAGTGATGCTTCTGAAATATGTTTGTGTGGTTGATGGTGTGTGTCTTGGATGGGTCTGTGCAATTTGATTGACCGGTAAAGTTGTATTACATTTTATTGTTGATTTTAGCTGTCGCTACTAACATAAACGATCCTGAACCAGAAATAGAATGTGCCAAATCAGCATTTAAATCGCTTGTATGGAAACAACTGAGTGTTCTTTCTTATTTTAATTTATTGCAAATAAGGATATGCTTAATAAACCAATGTACTGTGTATATTGTTATTGAACAGGAAACTTTTGTTTCCATCTATGGAAGTATTACTTTACTACAAAAGTCCAAGTTTACCTATTAAAAACATAGCAAATCTGTACAAAGCAAGTATCGTGATACTGTATCGTATCGCCTGTCTGGTATCGCGATAGTATCGTGATACATTATTTCTGGGGATACCCACCTCGGCAGGCTTAGATCCTCTAAGCGGTTTACCAGTACTCGAGTGTAGGTCGGTTTCAGCTCAAGTCAAAGTCAAGACAGCCGGAGTAACCTGTTACAGTAATATTTTCAACTAACTGACCTACCTATTTCTTTGTAAATTTCATGTTTGACAGCCACTTATGTAGCAGTGTCTCAGTCACAAGAATTACAAACATGATCTTGGTAAAAGAAAAACAATGTCTGCACAACACAGCTGTGAAAATAAACATTAGTTGTGGAATGCTAGAGTATTTTTTTTCTTTTGTTTACAATACTGAGGTATTTAAGAAGTGATTTATACACTTCATAAATCAGACAAAAAATTCCAGTGAGGTGTTTATATGGTTTGAGCATACATGTGTAAACTGTGTACAGGATGCAAGCTGCTCATCGAAACTATATAACTTTTTGTGGCTTTGACCTAGCAGAGTAAGTTGACATGTTGTGATCAAGATGGTAAACTAAGCCATCATTCACTTGGCAAAATTTATTGCGGTCCATTTGAAAGTACAGTAGTCCAACCTGTAAGCATTTAAAAGTGATTCAATGTGAGCTTGCTTAAGACTGCTGCTTGCCTAATAAAGGTGGGTTTTAATTCAGAAAGCTGAATGCAGGTTTTTCAGAAACTGAATGCAGGTTTGCTTAAAACAGGTTGCTAGCTTAAAGAGCAATTACAAAGAAATTTAAAAAAAAAATTAGTATGAAGCAGGGTGAAAGCAGATGCAAAATGGGTCATTTAATTGAAAACTTAACTGAAAAAATTCCCATTCTTCTAAATTTATGCTCGTTTATATTTAATACCTGTTTTCCTCTAAGGGTAACCTCCCTTGAATTTTCCTTGATTTTAACCCACAATGCAATATTCTGTGATGTCATAGTTAAAATAATTTTAAACTACCATATTTTCCATTATGCAGTTGCCTAATGCAGTTTTCTGATGCCTTTTGATTACTGTGTGTTCATAATTTAGAATAGAAATGAGAAATTTAATTTCGAAATTCAAACTTAAATTTACATTATTTTTTTTAAATGTTTAAAACAACCATTGCATTCAAAATTTCATTTAAACTAGTGTGTGTGTGTGAATTCGGATTTAACGTCGCTTTCAACAATTTTTCAGCCACATCACGACGGTGTCGGGTTGTGACAGGGAGCTCAATGCTCACTTTTATAGTTCTGCCTCACTGAAGTATCATGTCCCAGACACATTACATGATACCACACCCAGTCACATTATCCTGACACTGAGTTGACCAGTCCTAGCTCTAACCCGTAAATCTGAGTGCCAAGCAAGGAGCAGCTAGTACCATTCTTAACGACTTTGGTTATGCCGCGGCCCGGGATCCAACCCGTGACCTCCCGTTCCCCAGAGCGGACACTCTTCCAACTGAGCTATCGGGGCCGGTATATTTCAACTAGTTAATGTAAGTGTTTTCACATGTCTTTCAAACAGATCATAAAGTTCTGTACGTTATTTTATCCACTCACAAATACAGAAACTGGAATTTAAATTTTTTAAAAAAAATATTTAAAGTTTGAATTTAAGGTTTGCAATTGAAAATAGGAAAAAACTGGTTTAGCATATCAGTTGAGATCAGTTTCAATAATTATTTAATATATGTGATTGTACAGTTCCTGAGGACTATACAACACAAGGTATTTTATATTTAAAAAGTTTAAAAAAATTAAATGTGCATCTATGACATCATAATATAGCTTATGCATATTAATGAGGCAGTCTGAAGTTGGTCTGTTTTCATGAAAAATTCCAAACTTCAAATTGTAATATCTCGGAAACTAATTAAGATAATTTGATGCGGTTTTCGCCGTTCGATTTCTTGAGTCAATGTCTTTTTCAATTTAATGCATTTCTATACCTTTGTATATGACCTTTAACAGAGGCAGCCACAACAAGCTGAATAACTTTTTACTTATTAATAATACACCAAGCATATTACTGTGCCTGTGTCACTGTCTGGGCTTGACATAGGGTCAACCCTTGCTGGAGAGTTGTGTCCTTTTTGGTTTGGGCTTTATGGCCCTTTCAAGATTATTTCACTTATTTTGAGCCGATTGTAATCATAAGTGGGCGAAAACCAGAGTACCCGGAGAAAAACCACCTGACCTTCCGTTGCAGAATTTGGCATCTCACGTGGCCGGTGCCTGGTTTGAATCGCAGCGGTGAGAGACCTAATGATTAAGAGTCAGCACTCTTACCCAGGCCACGGAGGCCTCAAAGTTGTGTCATCTTCACAAATAGTGTATTTGGGTTTAGGTACATGTCAACCATTGTGGGTCACTTCGTGTCATTTCCCAGAGAAAGGGAGAATACAAACAAGAAAATTTAAAGAGTGATAGGAGAGAACGAGAAAAAAATGAGAATGGGAGTAGAGAAACAGGAGAAATTAACCCTTGTCCTGCTGAACAGAATAATTCTGTCCCACCCATTTCTGACTATCAGCCAATCAAATTACATGATATACAAGCAGGGCTGGAAAAATCCACTTGTCCACTCGCCATGCCAACTAAACATTTTAGAGGACGAGTAAAAAAATGTCTTGTCTCTGTGAAAATTGCCAAAATCTACATGCCTTTGCTTGTGCAGGATGAGTAAAATTTTGAAGGATTTTCCAGCCCTGATAATGCATTCATTCAAAGTCACAAACCGAATGACAGTGTAGATTCAGATCAGATTGAAACTGAAGAAGCCAACTGATCTGGATCTACAATGTTTGCACTGGTAGGAGTTGTTGTGGATCAGCAGAACAAGAGATAACCCCTGTACATCACAGTGCATGTAATATCAAATGAAACAGTGTGACGGTTGATGCTTAAAACAGTCATATTGTTTTTCAATATTCAGCGTAAATAAGGTAGATCATATGCTGAAAACACAAGAAAAGTAGTATTTACCTTGCATTTGGTGACATTTGATTATATGGTGGAGACAGTGATCCTCCATTGGTATTGTTCTCTGTTCCTTTGGTTGAATCTAAAAACAAAAAAAGAAAGAACTAGAACTGCCAGCTTAACCCTTTTTGTACCAAATGGAATCTTCCTCCTTATTTATACCACAAGTCCATTTCAAAATTTAGGGATGTCAGTTGTGTTTTCTTCAAAATTGATTAGGAAAATGGCTGAACTTTTAGCAAACAGTGGAGGCCCTGATCAGATGCCCCAGAATGCGGTGTCTGATCCGAGCCTGCACTGTTTGCCAGGGTACCATTTTTTTTTGGTTTCTGGTACTAAATGGGTTAAGCGTATTTTACTAAAAGTGAGATCAAATATGACTTTTTACAATGTAAACTGGAATTTTTGGGGTGTTCATTACACAGATGTGTTAACGTGATGATATGTCATCCTACAGCTCCTGAGACATGTTTGATGAAAACAAGCTCACTCCTATATATACAATAAACTCCTGCACTCTGTACTTCTGTTCAGTCCCATTTACAAATGTGTGTGTGAAGTTTCATTTCAATATTAACTCAAAGCCGTTTTCCAGTTATTATTCGGACAAAATTCTTAACAAAAAAAAAACACAGTCCAATAACTCTAATTATATAGCAGGTAGTTATGGCCCTTGTGCACTCAACCAGCATTTCTGCACCGTTCCTTTACAATTGTTCCCAGTTTCATTTGGATACTTCAATTTTCGAGTTATTATCCAGACAAAATTCTAAACAAAAAAGGGAAGTCCAATAACTCTGCTAATATTGCAGGTAAATTATAGCCCTTGTGCACTACACTTCAGTATAGTGTCCTTTACAATACAATTCATTTAGATACCTCAAGCGGTTGTCGAGTTATTCTTCTGACAAAATTCTAAAAAATAAAAATACAAAGTCCAATAACTCTGCTGCTATTGCAGATAGAGTTATGGCTCTGGGGCACTGCCATTCTGCAAAATGTTCTTTACAAGTGTGTGAAGTTCCATTTTGATACCTCAAGCGTTCTTGCAGAGTGACAAACAGACTAACAAGCTAACTCCTATATATCCTCTCAAACTTTGTTTGCAGGTGTATACAAAAAAGAGCAGCCGAAAGTCATAGATCCAAATAAGAAAAGGTACTGTGGACAATTTAGAGATACTTTTTTTTTCCTTACAGTACTTCTCCATTCCCATAATGATCCATAATGATAATGAGTATTGGGACAGAGAGGCTTAAATGAACAATACAGACCCAAATCAGACTGCTCCAGCTGTCATCAGGGTCTTCACTGTTTGCCATTCCAGCTGCACCTTTTGGACTCCTTGCTGGATCTTGAAACAATTTTGTTAAAATTTTAGGAGAATTACAGCTAGGGGTACAACGATACGCCAAAAAGCATATTGTGATATAGAAAACCTGTATTGCGATACGTATTGCGACACCTTGTATCTATATTTCACTTGATCACAGTTCTTAGTTCATTTGATCATGCAATATAATGCCATATTTAAGTGACATGAAATTGCTATGCATAGCATTTTTCACTTGATTAATTGATAAAGGCAACAACAGACAGTCACTATTTCTGCTCTTTCTTGTTAGAATGACAAGACCTCAAAGTTCACGGACTGATAGACTTTTAGATTACTGTATTCTGGTGTGTATAACTGGCATTTTCATAATATTATAACCCATACCTAGATCTGGGGCTAAAACGGCAGAAAGAAAAAAAGAAATTCTCGTGTAATATCGTTGCATCCAAGAGTGAAAAAAAAAAAAAAAAAATCACGATTTTGCAAAGAAAAAACGTAACAAGATTGTACGAAAAAGGCGGGAAAAGCCACATGCTAGCTAAACTCATAATGCACCATGCGTTGAAGATTTGCTGAATCATTTGTTGTATATGAAAGTGAAAAACCCATGAAATCGAACGTTTTTGTCAAGAAGAAATGTCTAAAATGAAACTTAACCACCCCTATCTATCTATCTATCTTCATATACTGAGTCGGTCAAACTTGGCCATTACCTCAGTTGGCCATTACCCCTCGCCCAACCCCAACCACAAGAGATGCTTCGACAAAGAAAACGTCACTTGAGACAATTGTCATCTTTAGCAGTGTTTGTGTTAGGGCAGACGCGATTTCACTTGCGCTGGAAGCGAAAAAAATTACCGTCCAAATCCGTAGGATTGCAAAGTTCCGTACCTTTTATGATGCGCCGTCAGTTGTGCTGATGTTAATTCAAGTTCAAAGAATGCCGACGCTCAGTAGGGTGCATTCTTATTGACTTCTTGAGATGAATAGCGGTAAATAAGCATGCACCCACAAAATGAGTAATAAGTAAGCTAAGTGTAACACTTTTATTTAATTCCTGCTAATTGGGACTCGAAAGAACAGAAGAAAACAAATTTAATCTTGCAAAAAGTCTTGGTTAAATGTATATGCATTGCTAGTTGGAACATGACAATAGTCGGAATATAACAAAGATTCCATCGTGATAGCATGTTGTACGTTGATCAGTCTGCACAGGGAACGGTTCCGTTTGTAATAAATATAATAGCGCACGCGGTTTTATCGCCTACGATGTCAGGAGAACAGTCAAAGTTGTTAATTATCACAGGTGCGATTATCGGGCGCCGATACACACGGGTCGAAAAAAAGCTCATGTAGACAATAACCAAGAGGCGACATTCTTCTTTTTCCGCATCCAATTTTCGCGAAATAATGCGTCAAGGACGCCAATTTTCTTGCCTGTGTCTTGCGGGTACATAGTAGAAATAGCAAGCGCTAACGCTGGTTTGGAGAAATATGGGAAGAGCCACGTGCTTGCTACCTGCGTTGAAAATTTGCTGAATCATTTGATGCATTTGAGAGTGAACAGAAAATCAAAAAATAATAAGTGTTTTACTTTCAACCCCAGTTTAATGTTTACTTTGGGAATTCATTTTGCATTCATCTATTCATTTTTTTTTTCATTTACCGGCAATAACAATTATCGCTTTTCACAGTTGATTGTCTTTCACAGACTGCACAACTAATTAGTTCTGATCGCTAGGTGACCAGGTGATTTGCAGTAATTGCCCAGATATAACAGATTAATTAATCTGAGCTAAGACACCTTCAGTAGTTCTAATCCTTTGTTTGGTATAAGTGTCAAATGCCTTGGGGCAAAAACGAGACTTTTGAAAAGTTTCACACAAAGAGGTCTTTTTGTGCCTTCAGGCAAAAGCGTACCGTGATACGATATTTATTTTTGGCAAACCGCGGTATACTAATATACCGGTATATCGTTGCACCCCTATTTACAGCAAGTAATCAAGGTGTACAAATTTTTTGGATTTTTATGGTTAAAAATGTTATGGGTACTTATTACATGTAGAATCACCACGTCTCTATTAAGAATAATTACCATAAAAAATAATGATCCTAAGTATTGGGACAGACAGGCCTACGCAAAAAGTGGAGACCCTGGTCGGACAGCTCATGAAGGAGTTTGATAAGGATCTACACTGTTTGCCACTCTGGCTGTACTTTTTGGACTCCTTGCTGGATCACATGACAAATTTGTCAAAATTTTAGGAGAATTACAGCAAGTCCTGAAGGTGACCAAATTTTTATGGTATCCTCATTACTCCTCCTTGCCTGGAGCTATGAACCTTAACCCATTGTATGCTAATGGACTCTTCCATTGCTTTCTGTTGGACAAGTCCATTTGTCATTGAAGGATGTCAGACAGGCCTATTTTTCTGTTCTATTTTTGACGGAAAATTCTGTTAGCAAATGGTGCAGGCATTCTGCGGCGTCTGATCTGGGCCTGTACTGTATGCCAAGGTACCCCTTTAGGGGTTTCACTGCATACAATGGGTTAAAAAGGAAAGGACACAACTGGGCATTTTCTGCAGTAAAAGCCATTTTAACCAGGACATCTTCCAGTTTCAACAGTTTGCTTTCAAAAACATTCCAGAAACAGTCACCTCTCTTGACAACCTGGCATATACCGGTGCTATCAGCCTAGACTGAAATTGACCTGCGGACCCCATGCAGCCAAAATAAAGTCTTCATTTTTCACCCATGAGACTGCATATTAAGTTATTTAACAGTTAAGAAGAAAGGAGTATAAATGTGTATATTATACCATAAGCAATCTAGTATTAGACTAGGATAAAAATATTCCAAACTATTTGCAAGATAACAGGAGTTTTAGTTCATTAACCCTTATCCTGCTTAACACGGCAACCCAAACCTTTGCAAACTATGTAGATCCAGATCAGTTGGCTTCTGAAGGTAGCCATCTGATCAAGATCTACGGTTTGTCGTTCAGTTTGTTAATTGTATCAAGCAATTTGATTGTTTTATGAATAGTCAGAAATGGGTGTGGCTAAAGTAATTTTATTAAGCAGGATACCGGTATAAACAAGCAAATTCGTTGAATTGATATCCCCCGCCGAATGGGTTTTTCGTGTAGAATGGCAAGAAAATATATCTGGCCAAAATTGAGAAAAAAAAATTGCGCGTGCATCACGGCAGCATAACTAGAGCTGCCGCCTAACGGGCGCCAATTATACCCCCGCATCCTCAAGGTCAATGTAAAGGTCAAGGTCAGGTTTGTGTATATCAATCTTAAGTACTAGTGGCAAGGTGTGTGGTGTGTGAATATTAAAGAAATCGGTCAAAGAATAAGGAAGTTATGAGCAATGTTAAAGTTTTTTGTAACGGACCGACGACGACAGACGACGACGACAGACGACAAGCTGACTCCTATATACCCCCTTCAACTTCGTTTGCGGGGGATAATAATACATATTTATTTCAAGTTTCATTTTATTCCATGCAATAGTTGCTGAGAAGCGGTTCCAGACAAAGTGAGACGACGAAAAATCCAGAATTTTAATCATTTAAGGGGCCATAACTCTGGGTGTAAAAAGTCAATCCGAAAAAAATTTGTGCGTGCATCACCACAGCATAATAATCATATTTATTTCAAGTTTCATTTAATTCCATGCAATAGTTGCTGAGAAACAGTTCCCGACAAAAAAGTGAGACGACGAAAAATCCAGAATTTCAATCATTTAAGGGGCCATAACTCTGGATGTAAAAAGTAAATCCGGAAAAAAAATGCGCGTGCATCACCACAGCATAATAATACATATTTATTTCAAGTTTCATTTAATTCCATGCAATAGTTGCTGAGAAACGGTTCCGGACAAAGTGAGACGACGAAAAATCCAGAATTTCGATCATTTAAGGGGCCATAACTCTGGATGTAAAAAGTCAATCCAGAAAAAAATTGCGCATGCATCACCGCAGCACAATAATACATATTTATTTCACGTTTCATTTAATTCCATGCAATAGTTGCTGAGAAACAGTTCCGGACAAAGTGAGATGACGAAAAAATCCAGAATTTCAATCATTTAAGGGGCCATAACTCTGGATGTAAAAAGTCAACCCGAAAAAAAAATTGCGCGTGCATCACTGCAGCATAATAATACATATTTATTTCAATTTTCATTTAATTCCATGCAATAGCTGCTGAGAAACGGTTCCGGACAAAGTGAGACGACGAAAAATCCAGAATTTCAATCATTCAAGGGGCCATAACTCTGGATGTAAAAAGTAAATCCGGAAAAAAAATGCGCGTGCATCACCACAGCATAATAATACATATTTATTTCAAGTTTCATTTAATTCCATGCAATAGTTGCTGAGAAACGGTTCCGGACAAAGTGTGACGGACGGACGGAAGGACGGAGGGACGGAAGGACGGACGGACAACGCCAAAACTATATCCCTCCGCCTTCGGCGGGGGATGATAAAAGGAAGTGGCTATTGACAGCCGGCTGTCGATAGCGAATTCGCTATTGACAGCCGGCTATCGATAGCGAATTCGCTATTGACAGCCAGCTAGGATATTGGATATACATACTTATATATAAATGAATATAATCTGATAAAAAAAAAACATGAACCTTAACCTTTAGCATGCTGTAGGCGCATTCGTGCGCCCGTGAAAACGTAATGGCGCCACGCTGTAGGCGCAATCGTGCGCCGAAATTGACTGGTGTGCTTGGTGCGACTCATAGAAAAGGAGGAACTCTTGTTTTTCGGTGCGGTTTGGCATTTCAGTATCAAATAACATCCGGGCATCAATGAAAAAAAAAACTTGCCGATTCGATGTTTTTGGATGGATTTTCTTCGGGTTTTCTGGGTAAGGATGCAATTTTTTTTAGGAAATCGCTACTTTTTGACGAACTTGATCTAATCGAGCCCAAAATACGCTCTGAAAGGGTGTTTTAAACGATTTTTCGACTCAGTCAG
Organism: Lucinisca nassula; assembly: GCA_963580285.1. Taxonomy (NCBI): domain Eukaryota; kingdom Metazoa; phylum Mollusca; class Bivalvia; order Lucinida; family Lucinidae; genus Lucinisca; species Lucinisca nassula. The sequence continues at coordinate 82,389,813 of OY757014.1, read as the reverse complement.
CTGAGTGACAGTAGGCTACTTTCGTTTTCCATATGCTTTGAATGGTGGAGAAATCAAGAAAAATACGGGTTTTTGCGTGTTAAAAGTTGCTGAAAATGGTAGTATTTGATAAAAACAATTCAGTGGGACGGAGTATCGATAAAAAAATTAATTCAGCAGGGTAAAGGTTAAATAAAAATAAATAACTATAGAATATTAAAGTGAACTATTAAACTTTTTTCATACAAATGAAAAATTTTTTCATCAGAATAATATGAACTATTAAAGTGTTCATTTATAATACACTTAAAGCATAAATGGTTGGAACTCTACAAGATGTAACTCCATGCTGTGGCTAAAATAAATAAATAAAAATTTTGTTTTATAGATTATTAAGAATCTCAATAAATAAATAAATAAAGGAGTCTAAATAATGTATATGCAATTATTTTTAACTCGCCTGTACGGTTGAAGAGCTATTGTTGTCACCTCGGTCGTCTGCGTGCACGTTGGCGTTCCCATCACACTGTTAAAGTTTTTCAAATGCTTATATCTCAACAGTCACTCATCACAGAGCACTCATATTTGGAACTTAAGTACCTGGGAGGGTCTTCTGATGACGTCAAAATAGATCTAGGCCACTGTGACCTATATTTCATGGTTCAGTGATTTTGCCTATTATCTCCAATACTAATTAGAGTAATTAATAAGGCTCATATCGTCGTAAATACACATCTAAAATCGAGCAAATACGCCTAGAAATGAAGCACAAGTCATACCAAATACGACCGTCAGATTGGCGATACGCCAAGGTCGTTCCATTGCAGTCGTATCGGCAATGAAAAAAAAAACATGACGCCGGACAAAAAGCAATCGAAATCGCGGTAATATTCACCGCATCATAGTCTTCAACAAAAACTGTTCCAATCTTCAAAAAATTCGAAATTCATCCATTCATGAATAATGGCATTTGTTTTAATTACGCTGAAACATTTCAACCTTACCTTTTGAAGATCATACATTGAGCTTATATTTAATAAGCCTCAAGTTATGACAACTATCATCATGATTAGGAAACCGATTATTGATGCGTGATTACATAACGGTATTTATTATCTAAGGGAAAGCCACCCGCATTATTAACTTTATTAACAACGTCTGAAGCATGAACAGTGACTTTATGACAAGCGTGCATAAAAATACGATCCTGAATATTGTTAGGCAACCACATTGACTTCTACGGAGTGTCATCTTCGAGAAAAAAAAATTGGGTTTGACAGATCTACAGATTTACATTGTCGTGTAGTTCGGAATTAAATATCAAAACAGACGCGCAGACGATAAAAAGTTAAGTTTGTGGAGAACTGACAAAGTTTCTCCGGAAAACCGCAAGAAAAAAAAAATCAAATGCATGGATATTTCTCCCAAATTGCAGAAATTCACGTTGAAATAGACTACTCTGTATTTTGTGGAAAAACAAGACAGAAGCAACAACAACTGGGCTGGGATGTAACAGCGAATATATATCCAACCAGGCAGCGTTAGCGCTAGCTCTTTCTGCTTAGCGTCCCCAGGCCGCAGATGCAAGAAAATTTGCGTCTATGACTCTTTTTTTTGCGTCCTTTGGCCATTGGCGAAAACTTTTAACCGGAGGCTTAAAAACCTTGTTTATTGCCGTTTTCCGACACGTGTATGTTGGCGCCTTTGATTATTGCATCATACTGGTTGTTTACTTTTGATTCCACTTCTAGTTTTCATACTTTTATCATCCCGACGTATTTTTTCTCGCAAAATTGTCGTCAATACATGTCTGAGATAGAACCACCGCTGCAGAGACTGATCGCTTTGTCCGCCGTGTTCCGTATACATTTGACCAAATTTATATTTATTGAGTCACAATGGCAGGATTAACCTGTAATACTTGGGTACTCAAATATCTAATTGTGAATCACATGTGGTCAGGTCAGCATGCAGTGCATGCTTATTTACCGCTATCTATCAAGTAGCCAATTAAATTAACACCCTAAAATGTCTCGCCGGCGTCTTGGAACATTAATCAGAATGACTTGCAGCGCATCATAAAAGAACGCAAACACAGCAACTGGGACAAACTGGTTAGCTTTCACATATGCGCTTGCTAAGTCTTCACTGGTCGCACGTTTCGTTGTATTTTTGCTGAGCGCTGAATTTCTCGCCTTTTATCAATCGCATGCAGTCTTCAATGAGTGGAGATCCCCCTACCGCCTTTGAATGCATAGCAAGTAAGGCCGCTGCAGACACAAAACATGGGTTTGAAAATGTTTTGATGACAGTATGATCTGTGTGACGGCTGAAGACCCCGACCAGCCTGCACAGTCTGATTAAAACGAGCCTTCAATGGCATCTGGGAAATTCCAAAAACACATGCGAAGAATACGACCACATTGGCTGGATTTACATTCTTTAGAAGAAAAGGTAATTTATCATTTTGCTGTCCGCCAGCTTATTAACATGAAAATGTATATCAGTATGTTACGATGATAGAATATGTGTTTAATGTCTTTTACATATATGGCCATTGCCACCTCTGAAATTATTATAAGTGCACTGAGCAGCCATCCTGTGATGACAGATGAAGATACGACCCTAGTTTTGAATTTAGGAGTACCGATACTCTCAAAGAATCACAAGATACGCCTATAGTCTTTGGTTGAAGGAGTAACAGTACTCCTCGGGCAAAAGCTTATCAATAACACTGCTATTTGATGGAGAAATGTCATACCTGGATTAGTTCCATGTGACCTGATAATTGACCATAAAATATATCTAGGTCTGTGTGATCTATATTTCATGGTTCAGTGATTTTGCCTATTATCTTGAATACTTTTTGATGGAGAAGTGTCATACCTGGGTCCATGTGACCCCATGATTGACCTCAAAATATATCTAGGTCACTGTGACCTATATTTCATGGTTCAGTGATTTTGCCTACTATCTTGAATGCTATTTGATGTAGAAATGTCTCGCGTGGATTTTTAGTTTCATGTGATCTGATAATTGACCTCAAAATATATCCAGGTCATTGTGACCTACATTTCATGGTTCAGTGACTGCCTATTATATCGAATACTATTTGATGAAGAAACGTCATACCTGGATTATTTATTCTATGTGACCCCATGATTGACGTTGAATTATATCTAGGTCACTGTGACCTATATTTCATGGTTCAGTGATTTGGCCTGTTATCTTGAATACTATTTGATGGAGAAATGTCTCACCTGGATTATGAGTTCTGTGTGATCCGATGATTTACCTCAAAGTATATCTAGGTCATTGTGACCTATATTTCATAGGTCTGTGATTTTGCTTATTATCTTGAATACTATTTTGATGGAGAAATGTTAAACCTGAGATACTACTTCAATGTAACCAGATGACTTACCACAAAATACATATAGGTCAATGTGACCTGTATTTCCTGATTCAGTGAGTCTGCCAAATATTTTGAATACTATTTTTTTGAGAAACTTCAATACTGAATTATAAGTTTCATGTGACCAGATGAGTGACATAGAAATATATCTAGGTCAGTGTGACCTATTTTCATGGTTAATGATTTTGCCTTATAATTCAGATACAATTTGATTCTGAAATGTAATATCTGGAATAAATGCTCCATGTGACCTGATCATTGACCTCAAAATATATCTAGCTGAGTGTGACCTATATTTCATGGGTCAGTAGTTTTACCTTATATCTTGAAGGCAGGAAACAAGCGAGCTGCTTTTATGCTGTCATGCGACAGCTTGTTACTGTACAAGTAAGCAGATCACTTTTAAAATTTTGGATGTTGGCTATCGACAGCCGGCTGTCAATAATGATCGCCTTTCTTTTAATTCCAAAATTGGATAGATATACTAGGAGCTGCTAATCTGGAGCAATGTGTACAGCTGAGTATACTTGCACAAATTAAAAGACATTTTCATGTCACACACGAGCCTTATCCCAACAAAGCAGAAGGCACATTAGAGCTGTGGAGAAGGAGTAACGAGATTACTTATGGCATTAAAATATGTTATGGGTACGTGTTAGAATTGCCTTGTTGTGGCTTTTCCAACAGATAGCAGAAATGCCGGGTTAACACTAGTCCTGAGCAAAGTTTATCTAAATATCTAGGTTTTCCTCCTTATCCAGAGCTGTGGTGCAGTTCAGTTTCACATCAGGCTTTTGTAACAGTTAACTTAGCATTTAGTCTGAGAGACATTTAGACCTCTAAGCCCACCTTAGTATAAGCCTTACAAGGGAAAACTGATGTCCACACCAAGGCCCAGTTGTCTGATTCACAGTAGACATGTATCTGTTCTTTAACCATTGACTAGACAAAATGGGTCTAGAGCTCTGAAGGAACATTAAATGGGCTGGAAACAAATAACATTGTTTTGTTTGTTTGATTTGAAGTTTAACATCCCCATCAACACTGTAAAGGTCATTTTGGAGACATTGCTTCCTATTTTGTGGGACTTTTATGGGTTATGAGATGAAATGACTCCTCAAGCCCTGCTGTCTGTCACAGCCCAATGAAACCAATAGGGTTTATAAGCATGGACGGGCTGACTCGCACCGCATTACCTGGGCAGGCTTAGATCCTCTCAGAGGTTTACCAGTACTTGTGTGCGGGTCAGTTTTAGCAGCATGTGGGAAGCATCATGCAGCCCATCTATTTCTTCAAGCCCCGATGGGCGGGGGCTAAAATAACATTGTGGATTGTTCTATCTACATCTCCAACAGATTACTATTTACCATTGTTCTGATGATAACAACAACCCCTAACTTTTGAAAACAGTGTAGATCCAGATCAGACAGCTTCTGAATAAGCCAACTGATCAGGATCTAAATGTTTGTTATTCAGTTTGTGAACTGGACAAATATATTATACATTGTGTATTCTGCAATTTATTTGGTTAATAGACAGAAATGGATGTGGCAAAATTAATTCATTCAGCAGGACAATAGTTAATTGTTGTGGGCCTTGGAGTTTTACTATGTCAGTTTGTCCTATAAAAGTGTTCGCTTTCCATATGATATGCATGATTGGCCATGATGTGATGCATAGATAACTTGCGGCCCTGAATCGCTCACCTGAGTATCAGTGTCTCTGTTACATTCTTGGCCTAAGGGCTATAATTTGAATAAACTTGGTAGCGGTCCACTAGATGAAGCTTCATACCAAATATCAAAGACCTGGGCCTTCTGGTTTCAGACAAGAAGATTTTTAAAGGTTTTCCCTAAATACGCCTATGTGAAACCAGTGGGCCCCGAAGCGAGGGCATTTTTGGCGCCAGGGCTATTATTTGAACAATCTCAGTAGGGGTCCACTAGATGAAGCTTCACGCCAAACATCAAAGACCTGGGCCTTCTGGCTTCAGTCAAGAAGATCTTTAAAAGTTTAAAAGTTTTACCTATATAAGTCATGTAAAAGTGGGGGGCCCCAGCGCAGGGGCATTTATGGCCCTACGGCTATAATTTCAACAATCTTGGTAGAAGTCCACTAGATGAAGCCTCATACCAAATATCAAAGACCTGGGCCTTCTTGTTTCAGACAAGAAGATTTTTAAAGGTTTTCCCTAAATACGCCTATGTGAAACCAGTGGGCCCCGAAGCGAGGGCATTTTTGGCCCCAGGGCTACAATTTGAACAATCTTGGTAGAGGTCCACTAGATGAAGCTTCATACCAAATATCAAAGACCTGGACCATGTGGTTTCAGAGAAGAAGTTTTCAGTAAAAAGTAAAAAAAAATCTATTTTTAGCTTCTGTGACCTAGATGTGCAAAGGACCGGAATGTTTTGAACAACTTTGAAAGGGAACCACCTAAGGATCATTCCTGTGAAGTTTGGTCAAAATATGATCAGTGGTTTAGGTGGAGATGTTGTTTGAAGAAATTGTTAAGGGATGGACAAGTGGACGGATGCACTCACGGACGCACAACAGACAAAAAGTGATCCCAAAAGCTCACCTTGTCACTACGTGACAGGTGAGCTAAAAATACAGGGTTTTGATTTTTTCCCCATACAAAAGTCTATGCAACCAAATTTGACCTTGGCCTAAAGTAAGTCAAGGTCATTCAGGAGTCATCATCTGAACAAAATTTGATGGGCCCTAGTCCCCAATGCCACATACCAAGTTACATGATAATCAGCCCAATGGTTCCAGAGAAGATTTCTGAAGGGTTTTTACCTTATATGTGCATGACGGCCATATTGGTCATGTGACCCAATTCATATTGATTATTTGTCATTTCCTTGTTCTTAAAAACTTTCATATGAAATTTCGTTACAAATGGCTTTGTGGTTTCTGAGAAAAATATGTTTTAATTCTCATATCTGAATGACTTTGAAAAAAGGTCAAAGAATGACCTTGACCTTGAATACGCATGTAGTTTCATCCACCCATTCAGCTTACTGCATCTACTAATTTTCAGATCACAGGCTGCAATAGTTTCCAAAAAATACACAGGTTTTGACTTTTCCCCATACAAAAGTCTATGCGACCAAATTTGACCTTGGCCTAAAATTGGTCAAGGTCATCCAAGGGTCATCATTTGAACAAAATATGATGGACCCGAGTCCCTAATGCTACATACCAAGTTTCAGGCCAATAGGCCCACTGGTTCTGGTTAAGATTTTTGAAGGGTTTTTACCTTATATGGGCATGGCGGCCATCTTGGTCAAGTGACCTGGACACTGCGAACAAATTTTCGTTCCCAATCCAATGGATGCTCCACATGAAATATGACTCGAATCGGCCTTGGGGTTTCAGAGGAGAAGATGTTTGAAAATGTTGACAGACGACAGACAGACAACGGAGCCTTACCATACTATAAGTTCACCTATGAGCCATCGGCTCAGGTGAGCTAAAAACTCAGGAATTTCCACCAACAATGGTCTCGGTCACAGGCAAAACAGTAAATATTTGTTTGCATTAAGAAGATTAATAAGGCTTCACAATATTCTTAGTCATAGAAATGATATGTATCAGAAGATAGACAGTCACCAAATCATTGGAACAGCTGGTAATATCACTACTTTAGCAGGTTCCATGGTAAAGACCAACTGACGGGATAATCACGGTACCTGAAGCCATTATATAATAAATTAAATTAATTAACCTGTCCATAAATGTTAATACAGTAAAACATACAATAAATTTGTAATAATCCATTTTCATCAATTTAGTTTGCTGGCTGTCAATAGCGAATTCGCTATTGACAGCCGGCTGTCAATAGCGAATTCGCTATCGACAGCCGGCTGTCAATAGCGATCGCCTAAATAAAATCAAGAACATACCAGCGGTTTTATCTCCTTTGAACACTGCAGGATCTCTGGTAAGAATTGCCTTCAAAAGCTCACAAGCTTCATTTTCTGTCACATCTCCACCCACATTATCCTTCAACTCACTGAAAATACAGCAATACTGTGTCAGATTACTGTATCTGTGACATTTTAAATAAAACTGTATGATCCAACAGCATAAATTGTAGGCCGACTTTAAACTGTTCCTTTCCAGGCACTTTATGTAAAACTGACATGTTCAAATGACATGTAACTGCAGATGATTAAGATTCTTAATACTTTTTTCCAAACACATGTGAAAAATGAGTATTAGATTGTTGCATATATATTGATTCAGTTCATATGATGTTTCATTATCCCCGCACTTTTCACACAAAAAAAGCAGGGATCATGAAAAACCCCAACCATCATCTGTTGAAGGGAATTAAACGTAGAATACAATGGTGCAAAAATTTTGCCTCAGGGGCATGACGTCTGGAGGTCATCAGGTCAAAAAGTAGGATTTTTGGTCCTTTTTTTTTTATTGTCACACAACTCCTCCAAGGCTTTTAGAGCTAGAATCTTGAAACTGTCACAGTTAATACTTAACCCTTCTCTTGCTGAATATTCAGTTAAGCCACACCCATTTCTGTCTATCATCCAATCAAATTACTTGATGTAATTTATTGCTGCAAATTCATAAACTGAATGCCAAACAGTGTAGATCCTGATCAGATGGCTTCTTCAGAAGCCATCTGATCTGGATCCACACTGTTTGCAAAGACAGGGGTTGTCGTGAACAGCAAGATAAGGGTTAATAGAGCTCTGTATGGATGAGGACTTGAGGAACCTATTCAGAATTTTGATGTGACAACTCCCACCCCCCCCCCCACCCCCCAACAAGGCCAGTGGGTGAGCCCTAGGGGTCAAAAATCTATTTTGAACAAACAGTTGTATTGCACATCAAATCAAACGTAATGAAGAGTAGAATACAATGCTGCATAAATTTTGCCTCAGGGGCATGTCTGAGGGTCACCAAAGGTCAATAAAACTGCAAGCCATGCACCATGCCCCGCCACTGCACTTATATCAAAAACAAGTATACATTTCTGTAGTATTTGGGCTTGTTAAAAGTCGAAGTTAAAAATGCAAAAAAGGTGACAAAAGAATTTCATGTTTCTGGAAATAACAATATGCATATCTTCAGACCATCCTAAAAAGGCCTGAAAAGCTTCAAAAGGATTGGCCTAAAACTGAAGGAGGTGTTGCGCACGCACCTGTATACATTTCTGTAGTATTAGGGCTCGAAAAAGTCTAAGTTAAAAGTGCAAAAATGTGATAAAAATAATTTCAGGACTCTGAAAAAACAATAGGCCAAAACAATATGCATTTCATTATCTTCAGACCAGGCTAAAAGCATTTGTAGAGTTTCAAAGGATTCGCCAAAAACTGTAGGAGTTGCGCACACAAGATACATACTCCCAAAACATTTCTGTAGTATTAGGGCTAAAAAAAGTCCAAGTTGAAAATGCAAAACGTGATAAAAAATAAATTCAGGATTCTGAAAAAACAATATGCATACCTTCAGACCATCTTCAAATCACATATATAGTTTCAAAAGGATTGGACTAAAACTGTAGGAGGGGGTGCATACACAAGGTACATACTCCCTGTGTTTCTGTTGCATTAGGGCGCGAAAAACGTCCAAGTTAAAAATGCTAAAAAAGTGATAAAAAATAATTCAAGGATTCTGAAAAAACAATGCATATCTTCAGACCACCCTTAAAGCACCTGTAAAGTTTCAAAAGGATTGACCAAAAATGTAGGAGGAGTTGCACACACAAGAATGGTGTGGGGCACTGAAGGACGGACAGATGGACAGAAGTACAGACGGAAGGACACTCAAAATTTCGGAGTGTATTACGTAATACCCCGCCACTTTCTGGTAGCCGCATAAAAAGTAGGATTATGGGTCCTTATTTTTGATAGTCACAGAACTCCATCTTGGCTTTTTCAGCTAGAATCTTGAAACTGTCACAGTAAATAGCAATACAGATTAGTACTGGAGGAATGTATTCGGAATTTTGATGTGACCCCCCCCCCACCCCTCCCACACACCAGGGCGAGGCCAGGGAGTAGTAGGGGTCATAAATCAAATCAAAGGTAATGAAGATTGGTGCAACCCTGGGGTCACCAAAAGGTCAAAAAGAATCATTCTGGCTCCTTTGATTGTGACATGATTTTCATAGGGCGTGGATATATGATGGCATGCCATCGACTTGTTCTAGTTTTGAGTTATATTATCAATAATTATTAAGATTCCATTAGTAAAAGTTAAGTCAATAAATAACTACATGTATTATTCATTAAAGGCTGATATACCATCTATATATTTTTTTGCTGGATGCCAACAGAGACAGCAAGCTGTCAGCAGCCACTTTTTTTATTTTATTTCTAAAGTGTATGTTTCAATGAAATTTCCCCAATATCATATCAGGTCTGGAGAAATCCCAGTGACTTTATCCCTATAAAACCAGCTCCAATTACCAGTGCCATTCCCAAAGTCAAACCTTTTCTGGTTACCAGTGTCGTTCCCAAAGACCAAAACTCATTCCCATAGGCCAAAACTATCTTTTTTCCCCAATTAAAAAGTAGAACATTCCCAAACCTTGGGACATTTTCTCCCTGCTTGCAGTCAATTTCGTTGAATGTATCAGTTCATCCTTTTTTGTCTGCGAGCAATTCGGCTTTGTTCGCATGCAGTCTGATGAGCATGTTTTGTGGTATACCTGATTTGTGTATGCCGGGCGGCTTATGCTAAAAAGTGAATACCGGACTGAAATACAACAGAATACCGAAGTGGGGGGTACTTATCTTCCAGAAATATATTTATTTACATTTTGTTCAAAATAAAACAAACTTGAAGATCTGCTCTTCACAAATATATCAAACAAAAATTCTGTCTGTGTGAACACTGCAGCAAGTACAAGGCAGTAACTGTAACTTCCATAAATTTCTCACACAGTATCTGTTAGCATTTTCAGAGTAATTCAGATATTTTCTCCTTAAATGTGAACAGTAAATGATGCGGGTCTGTTCAGTTCAAGTTGTTTGATTGTTTCCCTCAATCTGTTTTTCCGAATTTGAGGAGAAAATGGCGCTATTTTTCCCAATTGAAACTGTTATCATGTCCAAAAGCCCACTCACCATGGTGATTGCCTAATGCAGAGGAACGAGTAAAATTTTGCTGAGTCCCAGTGAAATTTACCAAAATCTACATGCCCTTTGTTGTGCAGGATGTCAGAGGGAAATTTTGAAGAATTTTCAAACTCTGCAAGATGTGACGTGGAAAGCCAAAGTGCTGGAAAAAATCTATTGCCAAAAATGTGTATCATGCCTCACTGACACAACTGTACACAAACGCAAACCATACACTCACTACACATGCCCAATGAAAAAGTTAAGACCAATTACGTAAATTGACACATTTTCCTTCCATAACATTGGATGCTGCTCTTAAAGGATTTTCACTGCCCATCTCGGAGAAAGATGACCCTTTTTTAGATTTTCCTTGGTGTGATACAACAAAATATCTGCAGGAGACTCGAGTTCTCACAAAATCCAATTTTGTACTTACATATGTTCAGTTGAGCTCTGCCTTAAAGCTTGTACTAGCTTTTCCACTAGTGATTTATCTTTGCTGTTTAGAAGCTTCTGTACTTCATGTACTACTTTTGAGTTCTCTAGTAAACTCTTTGTGTTAACTGCATTTGGCAACGATGTGGGCAATGGTAACTGGGGTAACACTGAAATGCAAATATTCAAAGAAATTTTGATTAGTCCTAATTAGTATTGAAAAGCTCCAGATGAGGAGGACGGAGGTGAATTTCTTTTTTTTTTTTTCCCTACAGAACATCGATTTAAGCCCTCCCTGACCCCAGTGGAATTCGTTTCCGCTGACCGTTCCAAGGCGGATCTCCTGTCGCGGTTTATTTTTGTTATGGTTTGTCTTTGGGTGTTTGTCTCGCTTATATTATTTTATTTTGGATAGCCTTTTGGCCATTTTGTGGGAAAGTAACTGTCCTTTTGGCTTTCCGCTGTTGGTGTTTCCGTTGGGGTCTGTTGCTTCATGTTTGTGTTTCTTTCCCTTTGGTGTCTCTGATGGGAGCTGTGGGTTAATTGTATTGATTCCTGATCATTGCCTCTACTTCTATTATACATACGTTTCTCGTTTATACACCTTTTCCACTGTCCGTTATTACCATCTAGCACTAATAAGAAGTTGGTCAAAATATTATATTTCAGAAATTTATTTCAGAATGATATATATAGAGGATCTTACACTAGAGGTCATTTCATATGAAATTTATGAAACAAGCCTTTGGCGAGTTTCATAAATTTCATATGAAATGACCACTCGTGTAAAATTCTGTTTATCATATGACCACTTTAAAATGGATTGCATCACCTTTAAATTTTCCACCAAAAAATGCATTGTTGACATGGACGTCCTCATGACGTTACTTAATCCGGTCTAAGTATTATTACATGTGTGGTTATACGGTTTTTATTACACGACGTCATCCACTGCTTATCAACGACATCATATGATAAGTATGTATATGAACTAGGCAGTCATTACGAACAACAACACTGTCACATTTGCCATATGTATGATGTTTCTGTATCCTCATGGGCATATGTGCCCAGAGCATCCCAAAATTGGAATGGCAAACAGTGTAGTATCAGATGTCTCAAATGTGACATCTGATGATGAGGCCCTACAATGTCAACACTTATTGCTTCAAGTATAGAGCAAATAGAACAAATACAAAATTGAAAATCCAAAGCTTTTAACCCTTATCCTGCTGAATATTTTAATTACACATGCCCATTTCTGAATATCAGCCAATCAAATTACATGATATTCTGTTTTTGTTCCAATTTACAAACTGCACGACAAACAGTGTAGATTCTATCATTCTGATCAGATGGCTTCATAAGAAGCCATCTGATCTGGATCTACACTGTTTGCAAAGGTGGAGAATGTCGTGTACAGCAGGACAAGGGTTAAGAAGAAACTCATATGTGTCATATACAGCATCATCATCGGATTTTTGATTTATGTGCAGGTACAGGGGCAACATCCACATAAGTGGGCCCCCTTCCAGGCAGCTGACAGATCTTACATCAGATCTCCAGGCTTGTCTATCATTAGGATCGATAGCAGAGAGCTTCCATTCCATATACGATCAGTCGATTTGCATGCAGTTTATACTGGAAATGGTATGCAATCATCCATGATAAAAAAAAGTTCCTGTCAGATAAATGAGTTAGCCAACTGATGAAATGCATGCCCATATAAAGGAAATTAATGAATTCGGACTTCGTGTTAGGATTTTTTACAGTCTCATTAACTACATATATTTAATATTATAAGTTATATATGCAAACAGCAGAGGAGAGAATGACCGTAGAAAAAATTCCATAGACAAGTTCAGACAAATCGCAAGTCAAATGTGTATTTGCCTGGGCCATCCATACACATCACAATTCTTTATCTAATCCTGGTGTCAGAATGCTGACGAATCAAAAATGCACTGAATTTAAGTGAATTATAATAAAAAAAACAAACTTTTATCATATAAAGAGGTGCCATGTACCGGTAAGTGCAAAATTATTCATATAATAATGGGCCATCATGGAGAGAGGTGATTTTTAAACTCTCATAACAAGTGAATCTTTTATATTAAGGGTTCTAGCAGGGCTTTATGGAATTCCCTATAGGTGGGGTTGGCAGGTGCAGTGTTGACAAATTACTATTGAACATAAAACTGTTAGTTCCTTACACTCTGTGAGACTCGTTATCCCTGCAAGCGTTGTGATGGGAACACTTGGTACCTCACCATTCATCTTGGTTCTCTGGCCAGTTAACACACTACATCTAAAATAAAACAGACAAAAAGCTGAAACCTCTTATATAATCTTATATATGTGAACATGATAACTCTAAATAACTTTAAATTTCCAGCCCAAGTCATTTCTGTGTCCAAACATGTCCTATTGAAAACTACAAAATGGGTCATATTAAGGGGATGTTAAATGCTGTGCAGGCAGGGAGTATCATTTCTGCACAGTTAAGATCTCTATAGTGATGACATCTAAAACAACTAGAACTTTAGGATTTCTCAGACGTAATTTGGCTTTTGCACCTTGGCATACATTTAGGATGTTGCAGGCAAAACACTGGTTTGCCCTCAACCTGAACCTAATAAACCCTATTGGTTTCATTGGGCGGCAGAGCTTGCAAGATATCATTTCCAGAGCTCTCACTAGGATTTTGAAAACAGGATTCCAGGAATCCTTCCTTGTAAAAAGTAGGATTCACAGGTAAAAAGTAGGATTCACAGATAAAAAGTTGGATTCCCACATAAAAAAGTTGGAGTTCTGATCTTGATCGCGCATAGAACATAGACAAAAACTTACTATCAGGCTACACATCCATATGAAAAACTGTATACTTTCATGGCTCCAAAACTCTTTTTTTCGTTCCAAACATGTAGATTGTGGGTACTAGTTAGAAATATTTCACTGATGTGTCTATCCCCCCACCCCCCGCCCACAATGAAGTTGCTCAGATTTATTCTCACACTTCTAGTCAAATAATGCCACATAAAAATAAGGTTGTATAAGGATAACAGCAGATATAATGTAAACCCAGATCAGAAAAGCAGCATTCTATTTAGCTATATTTGTGCTTTCAAATTCGGACGTATGTGCGTGAGAGTAGCTCAATTTATTTTATTTGGTGTAAACAAATACGTAGGGGAAGCATCCTAACCACGTCTGACTTCCTGTAATTGATAAAAATGATTGTATTTTGAAGAATTACATACATTTTTGTCACCAGTAAACGTCGAAACACACTTTGACCGAGCGATAAAAAGTATGATCGTGTAGTCGCGAAAATACATGACATTGGTAATTCGTCAATTATATCGTCTTCGCCGTAACCCTGGTTTATCTAAACGTGATATTTTACCGACTCATGCTAATCCGTTGATGATATGAGCTTACATCAATTAGTAAACTAATTAATAGTAATCCGTAATAACACGGGGATTAGCGCGGCGAGATTAAACAGGTACAATCATTTTTAACACGTGCCGCAAACCGACCACTTTCCAATATTGTCTCTCCCACTGACAGGTGCAAAAATACCTGTCAATATAGGTCACGCCTACTGATTTGTGGCACGTGCGCTTTCAACATAAAAAGCGGCGCCGCATTTGATCTTTTATTGGTATTGCATAAGCGGCCTAAATTAGCTTCTGAATTTACCGCTTCTGTAATTTTGGACGCGTGTCGCAATAAAAACATGCATACACAAGAATCGCCGCTTGTGAATTTTACGCGTACAACGGCAAAAGTTGGCGTAAAATACGCAGAATCCTGCGTTTCCGAGAGCTCTGATTTCATGTCAATGTCTGGTAAAAGTTCCATAAAATTAGAAGCAATGTCTCCATAATTACCTTTACAGTGCTGACAGGGACATTAAACCTCAAATCAAACGAAACATAACCACATTATGCACACGATATTAGTTGTGTTTTACCATACCTTTCTATTGAGACTTTCCAAAAAAGTTGGGATCAGAAATGAAAAGCTGGAGTAAATGACTGTAAATCGCTACAAATTTGGAGTGAACGAGAGAACTCTGGCGCTCATTGGATAGTCACCCATTGACCCTATTATGCACACGACCTAGGCAAGTCGCCGTCGTGAGATTTTATTTAATTTTGGCTGAATGTGGGGTTTCTGAAGAGACAGGTATACATGTACAGGCCAGTAATACCTATGACGTTTGTTTTGTGTTTAAATTGCTTTCACATTGAAAACTTACCTTCAATATGTTTAAATGGTACATTTCTCAAATCTAAGAGTGTCAACGGAAGCAGGACCCTTTTGCGACTGGTATTATCCAATGAGAATATTTGCTAGGTGGCGCAGCAGTTTGTTACCATTAACATGAGTATACCTGTACCACGAGAATACATTAGCTAGTAAACTACCTACATCTTCTTATATGTACATTGTATACCGAGTCGCTCATCCTCAGTTATTCAAGATGTTTATGTTACACAAACTGATCGTTTGTCAACCTTTTTTTCTAAAATTATCACATCTAATCATTTCCTGTATGAACTGTAGCATTCTAGTACAGTATTAGTTTTTGTTTGATTTGAGGTTTAACGCCCCCGTCAACACTGTAAAGGTCATTTTGGAGACGTTGCTTCCAATTTTGTAGGACTTTTACCCGACACTGAGATGAAATTACATCTCAAGCCCTGTCGCCAAATGAAACCAATAGGGTTTATTAGCATGGACGGTCCGCCTCGCACCGCGGTTCCTGGACAGGCTCAGATCCTCTAAGCGGTTTACCGGTACTAGTGTGCGGGCCGGATTCAGCTCTGCGTGGAAGCATCATGCAGCCCATATATTTCATCAAGCCCCTATATTAGTACAATCAGTATTTCTGCTTAGACGACAAAATGTGCAGTTAAAGTATATAGATTCCAAAGAATGTTCCATGAATTGGTTTACTAATTATCTCCTGTTTGCTGTATTTCAGACCTACTTTTCTGCCATCGGGTGAAAATGAAGAATGTCAAACCTGAGACTGCAAATTATGTTTTCATACCCCACCCAGACAGTTTGCATTGAACAAATAAATAGGTCAAAAATCAATAAATGATAATTCTGAAACTGAAAGAAATACAAAATCTTGTCCGTAATGGTTTAACGCAATGTGCAAAATATCCAGAAGCAAAATTGAAATGGCATTGAAGTGTTGAAATAAGGATCGCCGGTTAATTTTCCAAGAAATTTGATGCGAAACGATTGATCGGAGGAACTTACCTGCCTTTATTGCTTCTCCAAACTGTGGATAAAACAGGAAATATTTGGACAAACACTTTATACCGATCTACAGATGAATGATTACTTTACTGTCTTAACATAAGTAATACTCCATATGACAAGAAAATTTCTAATAATTTGACCAAAATTTACAAATTCATAACAATAACCCGCGCCAAAAATAAAACAACCTTACAACCGCTCCATCAAAATGTCCGTCATAAAAAGTAAATCCACATTTTCTTGAATGCGGGGAAGGTCAAGTGTTAAAAAACAATATCATTGCAAAAAATCATCAATTTTGCACGCAAGTTATTCAAACTATCTTTATTATTGGTGCATCTATGCTTTTCAGCAATCATTAATTTATACGCATTAATTTTTACTATCTTTGAAAATAGTTCCTCATTAAGGTGCTCGTGACGTCAGAAAATGGCTGCCAGTGGTGTAAACAGAAATATGAAGAGGAAGGTTTACGTGGTTGGCGTTGGAATGACAAAGGTAGACACATTTAAAGGTTATTGAAGTTGCAGAGTAAAATCTAAACTTTACGAATCAGCAGCTGTCATCAGATTTACATGGCGTTTTTTTGTAAAATTAATTGGAAAGCTAAATAATTGAAAGGGTCATTAAAAAAGTTACCAGTGTGAAAATTTTAATTAGGACATTTTATTGAATTCTAATGTATTGTTGATTTTTGTAACAATGTCAAAAGGCGTTTTTTTTCTAATTTAAATGACACTGCAGTGCATTTAACTGATTCTTTATATGAACAGTTTAGCAAGTAATGAAAACCTACTGCTTTAGTACTTTTGAGATGCCCCATCTCACATGTCTGAACTTTGAAAGGGTCAAAAATGAGACTGTCATCCTAGATTTTTATATATGTATAATAGGCTATATCCCGGTTTAGGTCCATTTGGACTTAAACTTTTGCGACATTGATCAGGGTTCTTTGGACGCTTGCAAATATTAAAAATGCGTCATTTTTGCACGTTTTCCAACTTGCGATTTATTCCGTAAGTGATAAGATATCAAATGCTTCAGTTTAAAATAAGAAATTTAACGGAATAAACTGCAAAACCAATTGAAACTTTCCGTTTGTTTGTTGTTGTAACCTACACCCACTCGGCTCATTTTGGCATGTTCGGCTATATCCGCATTAAAAAGTTTGACGCACAGATTACTGCATTCTTAGCATAGACGGGTTCTGTTTTAGATCAAAATATGACCTTGCTCTGTTTCATGGTTGCGTTTTATTCCGTAAAGAATCGGATGCCAGATTTTCCCAAAAACATTTTGGCAATTTTAAATGACATTTTTACGGAATAAATTGCAAACTAATTTAAAACTATTTTATTCCGCTGGTATACTTATCTTCATCCGCTTAGCCCATTTTTATGTTGAGCTAGATCCGCGTATATTATTTTAATGCACGGATGACTGTATACGGTGAGCGATTTTAATACCAGTTTTATCAACATATACATAGAAGTGAAAAACGGACAAAGATAAACACATACCTTTGTATTATTCACAATCATTAACACAGTTTTGCAATAACGCGTCTTCTGAGGAAATATTTCGTCGCTATATATACTACCGGTTTAGGTCCAGAATTAGATAAGTATTAAAAACATAAGCATTTTAAGAATCATACCTACCCCAAAATATGCCAAGCCCCATTTTCTTTGGAATGTATCCCCCAAAGAAACCCTTTTCCCGGGAATACTTCCCTTGCAAGGCATGAAAAGATTCTTGATACGCTTTCCTGCTCTATATTATACTACCGGTTTAGGTCCAATACAGTATATTGAAACTGTTCATCTCCAGTGTATTTGGACTTAAACCGGGAGTATATATACAGCAGAGCAAAAATGTTTCAGAGAATCTTTCGTGCCTTGCAATTGAAGTATTGCATTTCAATAGTTCTTATTTGTGTTTTTGGACCTAAACCGGTAGTATATATATAAAGACACATAAATCTTTCTTACAATATTTAATGCCTTGCAAGGGAAGTTTTCCCGGGAAAAGGGTTTCTTTGGGGGATACATTCCAAAGAAAATGGGGCTTGGCATATTTTGGGGTAGGTATGATTCTTAAAATTCTTATGTTTTTAACACTTTTTTCTAATTTTGGACCTAAACCGGTAGTATATATAGCGACGAAAACTGAAAATAGGCTAGTGGCATTCACCAGTGCATAATATGCGGACATAGTCAGCTTTAAATGGGGTAGTGATTCAAACAATGTTTGTTTTTAGTGGTTTATTCTTATTGGCCAGAATTGTTTTCGCACTCATATATGAAATAAAAATATTTACGGAATAAATCGGAATAAAGCGTCTAAGTAACCCTGATCTATGTCCTGAAACTTTAAGTCCATCTGGACCTAAACCGGGATATTGCCGTATAATAACTAACTGTGTCAAACTTAGTTAATTAAGATACTTAAATGTCTTAATTGCACTGTCAAACCACATCTGACAGGTTGCATAGCACTAGTTGAAGGACAAGTCTGGCACTACAGTGGGCTGCAGGGCAGGGATACAGACTAACAGGCACCCAGGGTGCCGAAGTTTTGGATTGGGCACCAAAGTTTCGAACAAAATGCCTATTAACTTACTGCAAAATTTGGATTTATTGCAGTCTGGGTGCCTAAAGCAAAATGCTTAGAATCCCTGGTGGGCAATACCAATGACCGAAAGAGACAAAAATCGCACTTCAGGCACATGAAGCTCTATTGTGTAGTGGATTCCGGGACGTTTCGCCCCAAAACCATTTCCTCCCCTAGTCGTTAGGCCCCCCAAGACGTTTCCTCCCTGGTCGTTTCCTCCCTGGTCGTTTCCTCCCTTGTCGTTTTCCCCCACCCCCACCCCCCACCCCCCCACCCCGGTCGTTTCGTCCCCCTAGTCGTTTCGCCCACTTTTTCTTGTAAAACTTTGACTTTTATAAGAGGTGAGAAGAGGCAAATATTTAAGAAGCATCATCGTCCTGTCAAGTCAGCCTAAGGTTAACTTGTCCTTAGTTACCGGCCGGAACCGGGCCCCAAAAGTGGCCACTCGGAGAGGTGTGACTAGGATTTGTTACACTTAATTCATTGAGGCTGTTTTCTTCAAAAACATCCACCTTAACCTCACTTTATATAGGGAAAACTGAAGTTTATGGGGGTGTTCATTATTTTACTTATTTCCGTTCAAAGTCATAGGCTGTGGGTACTCGTTAGAATCCTCCCAATATAGAGGCTGTAACAAGAACCCACAAACCATGTTTGCAATATAAAGCTTTACGAGTACTTTGTCTGGTCTGAAAAAAATGTTATAACAGAGTACAATTAACAAAACATAATAAGAAAAAATAAAGTAATCACCAACATTAAATTAAACACATGAACGTGTAACTTGAGTGATTGATAATAAATAAATCAGTCTTATCTGTCCCACATAGGCGATGCTCCCATCGCTCACACAGACACACACTTCACAAGAAATAGAATGGCGGCATCCATCTACTTCCTTCTGACATGCGATACACAAAACAGACATTATTATACCCCCGCAAACGAAGTTTGAAGGGGGTATATAGGAGTCAGCTTGTCGTCTGTCGTCGTCGGTCCGTTACAAAAAACTTTAACATTGCTCATAACTTCCTTATTCTTTGACCGATTTCTTTAATATTCACACACCACACACCTTGCCACTAGAACTTAAGATTGATATACACAAACCTGACGTTGACCTTCCTCAAGGTCAAATACTTGTAAAAATTTGTCATCGTCGTCGGTCCGTTACAAAAAACTTTAACATTGCTCATAACTTCCTTATTCTTTGACTGATTTCTTTAATATTCACACACCACACACCTTGCCACTAGTACTTAAGATTGATATACACAAACCTGACCTTGACCTTTACGTTGACCTTCTTCAAGGTCAAATACTTGTAAAAATTTGTCTGACAACGCATGCGGGGGTATAATTGGCGCCCGTTAGGCGGCAGCTCTAGTTCTACTTCAAAAGACTTCGATAAACATATATGACGAATTCAAAGATGAATGATGCTGGGATCTTTGGGCGAAGCTTATATATTCCTATTGTCAGCGTTTGAAAGATTTTCTAGAAACTTAAAATAAACCAATTGTGACAATTTTACCATTTTCAACCGTTGCTTGCCGACACTGTTAAAGAACCAACCGACCAATTTAAAGACAATTATTTTTTCATAGAGCACGTGTTTTGGCACCTCACCATTAATCTTTGCTGACCGACTCTGTTGACGAACCAACCGGCCAATTTAAAACAAAACCTGTAAAGGTGCTTAAGCAATAATTTAAGACATTTAACTTTACAAAGAGCATGTGTTTTCACACCTCGTCATTAATCGCATCAATTGCATGATTAATGTGTCAAATCAAATAAACAACGTGATTGACGTTATTTATCAAATACAGGTAATACTTATCATAATTTACCGGCCCTGATAGCTCAGTTGGTAGAGTGTCCGCTCCGGGGAACGGGAGGTCACGGGTTCGATCCTGGGCCGTGACATACCAAAGTCGTTAAAAATGGTACTAGCTGCTCCTCGCTTGGCACTCAGATTTACGGGGAAGAGCTAGGACTTGTCGACCCAGTGTCAGGATAATGTGACTGGGTGTGGTATCATGTAATGTGTCTGGGACATGATACTTCAGTGAGGCAGCACTATAAAGGTGAGCATTGAGCTCCCTGTCCCAACCAGACACCGTCGTGATATGACTGAAAAATTGTTGAAAGCAATGTTAAACCGGAATTCACACACACACTTATCATAATTAGGGCCCCGCACTGAAAGTGTGGGTGCCCTATAGTAATCACTCTGTCCGTCCGTCCGTCTGTCTGTCCGTCCACAAATTTCTGATAGCGCTGCCGGGGCCCTAGTCAGTTTCACTGACAGCTCTAGTTTCTTTTACATTACATGTTCTTCTCTCACTCTTTCTCTCCCTTTGTCTCTGTAACACATGGAGATAATAAATCTTTTATATATATATTGGGGGTGAAACGACTTGGGGGGGGGGGGGGGGGGCGAAACGACTAGGGGCCAAAAAGGGAGGCAAAACGACAAGGGGGGAAAACGACCAGGGGGGGAAAAGTCTTGGGAGCGAAACGTCTTGTTACCGTGTAGTGTATCATTTATATGGCGTGGCTTCTAGAAAATTAATAGATTGGTTCCATGCAGAGCTGAAACCAACCGCACATGAGTACTGGTACACCACTTAGAAGGTATAAGCCTGCCAAGATAAGGTGGTGGGGTCCATGCATATAAACCCTTTTGGTTTCATTTGGGTGGCAGGCCTTGAGATGTCATTTCATGTCAATGTCGGAGAAAAGTCCCCAAAATTGGAAGCGACGTCTTCTCTCCAAAATGGGCCGGCCTCGGTAGCTCGGTCGGATGCGCATCTGACTGGTGATCAGGAGGATGCGTATTCGACACTTTCCGGGGTTTTCTGTCTCAGCATATCTCTCACCATATGTTACACTTTACCATATGTATTTGAACAGACAGATCTGAGCAAACAGTGTAGACCCAGATGAGACATCGGGGTCTACACTGTTTGCCACTGATCCAGCTATTTTAGACACAACTTTGGGTAGTAAATTGTACATGTACTTGTCAAATAATCGATTACAAGCAAATCAGTAGTGATAATCATTTTTGTGGGATTCATTGATCAGTAATTAAATCAATTATCCGATAAATCGTGTCAGCCTTAATGAAAAGTTTTGCAGTTTTTGTAAATTTCAGCGAGAAACCTAGGCACCTATTACGGATATAGGTATTTTATACACATTTGGAATAAAGTCATCCATTTAGAGGCTTTAACCTGCTTTCAATTCAATTTTAATCAATACAATATTAAAATAATTCAACCACGTTGCATCAAAATTGACAATGACAAACTAGAGTGAGGATTCGATGGCAAGCCATCGCAAATCCCCACGCTGTCTCCCCCTATGGGCAGAGCCAATTCTAATGTTGCTCTCACACGCTCTCATCATGTAAGGAAGTAATGCATCAAATTGGGTTTCATTCTGAATAGTGGTAAAGGAGATAGCATGATGGACAGACGGACAGAGGCGTTCACAATATCCCCAATGCTTTCTTTAAAAGCGTGGGGATAATAACATTTAAGAACTGATCACATTAATTTTTATTTACCATAATTAATAAAAATGGTTGTATGATCAAGGCATAATTAACAACATAATTTGGCAGCTCAGTTACTAGTCCGGGTATATTGGGTCCAAGTTTATATAGATTATAGAAGTTCTGAATACTCCCAGAGTGGTCAAAAGACTCAATGCTGGTCGATTGAAATATTGAATGGTGAATTGAATATTTTTAGTGTTGAACTGAAACTAGTCTGTTGAAGTTTTGGTCCCTGTGCTGGAGGCTGATCATTTGATAGAGTGCCAAGTTCAGATGTTATTACTTCAAGTGGCCTCTCAGCAATACTTTCTGGCTTTTTCAGCTCGGATATATGTCTATGACTCACCAGTCTTAGGACCTTAGCACTAACTTCAATATTACAGTCTTTGCACCTTGCACTGTTTTTTTTTTTTCTATATTTTAATTGTCAATTGTCTTCCAAAAATAGTGAAGTTCCAAATTGGGTCTTTATGTTCCATGATGATAAGATAATATCTAGATTGTAGGTAAATAAAAAAACATTCACACATTATGCATAAAGCCTGGTGTCAGTGTATAATACGGGGTCCTATTAGGGACATGTGATTGGTCACTTTGGCAATAAGGACAGTCGGCAGGGAAATCTTCAGTAAAAAGAAACAAAGAACGGTTATCTTTCCCCCCATTTTTCTCATTTGGTGGAGGTGAAAGCTTCGGGTTTTATCGCTAAAATATGATCATTTTTAAACAGTTTTAAAAGCAAAATGTGTCTTATTTTTTATCGACAATCATCAGAAATAAAAGGAAATATACGTAACAATAATATTGAGTAAGTCTTTGTCAGGGGTTTGAGACTGATTTAAAATATTTCTTGTGCACATTTGGTAAGGTCATATAGCAGAATACCTTTGTTTACACCTCCAAAAATGGCGGACCTCAGCGGAAGTGACGTCACGCTGATTGTATGGCAAGCCATTTTACTATTTATTATGGAATGTAGATATCTTATTTACAGGGCTTTATCCAGGTATTTTGGGAAAAGGCCCCTGGGCAACATTGGGAAAATAATACCGACAAAATACCAAAATTGGGAGCACAATTTCATCAGAGTAATGCCAGGATGTTAAATTTTGCTCATGATAGTCTTACGAATTTGATAGTGAAGCAGTGCAATACAGCTGTAGCTTCACTGTGGTGAATTTTTACCTTGACTATCCAGTGTTAACCTCTGACGTTAAGTACTGTTTTCTCTGTTCCTTTTGTGGCTTTTATTTTTTCATTTTTGGGGGGAAAGAATATGATGAAATTGGGGAAAAAATTAGGCTATTTGGCATTGGGAATGGGGCCAAATTTCGGCCCTGCTGAACAGGCAGAAAATGCCCTGATTAATTATATCTTATAAGATATCTCATATAACAAATAAGATATCTTATATCCTAAAGTAGATATCTTGTATCCTACATGAGATATCTTATATAATCTGCAATTCAGATATCTTATATGATATATAAGATATATCTTAAATAAGATATCTTACATAACATATTAGATATCTTATATGTTAAATAAGATATCTGATTTGTCAATTAGGATATCTTATATACTTAAACATATAAGATACCTTATATGCTATATAAGATATCTAATATACTAAATAAGATATCTAATATAGCATATAAGATATCTTATATAACATATAAGATATCTTAAATATTATATAAGATATCTTATTTATATTGGTATATAAGATATCTTTATTGGTATATCAGATATCTTATTTAACATATAAGATATCTTATTTAGCATATAAGATATCTTATTTAATATATTAGATATCTTATATACGTTTGATAAATAAGATATCTTAATTAAAATATAAGATAAATTCAAAAGAAATGACAAAAATAGTCGCTCCCTCTCATATAACAAATAAGATATCTTATATCCTAAAGTAGATATCTTATATCCTATAAGAGATATCTTATATAATCTGCAATTCAGATATCTTATATGATATATAAGATATCATATCTTAAAAAAGATATCTTATATAAGATATCTTATATGTTAAATAAGATATCTGATTTCTCAATTAAATATCTTATATACTAAAACATATAAGATACCTTATATGCTATATAAGATATCTAATATACTAATTAAGATATCTAATATAGCATATAAGATATCTTATATAACATATCAGATATCTTAAATAACATATCAGATATCTATATAAGATATCTTATTTATATTGGTATATAAGATATCTTTATTGGTATATCAGATATCTTATTTAACATATAAGATATCTTATATAGCATATAAGATATCTTATTTAATGTATTAGATATCTTATATATGTTTGATAAATAAGCTATCTTAATTAACATATAAGATATCTTATATAAATTCGAAAGAAATGACAAATAATAGTCGCTCCCTCTCATATAACAAATAATATGTCTTATATCCTAAAGTAGATATCTTATATAATCTGCAATTCAGATATCTTATATGATACATAAGATATCTTAAATAAGATATCTTATATGTTAAATTAGATATCTGATTTGTCAAATAAGATATCTTATATACTAAAACATATAAGATACCTTATATGCTATATAAGATATCTAATATACTAAATAAGATATCTTATATAGCATATAAGATATCTTATATCACAAATCAGATATCTTATATATTATATAAGATATCTTATTTATATTGGTTTATAAGATATCTTTATTGGTATATCAGATATCTGATTTAACATATAAGATATCTTATATAGCATATAAGATATCTTATTTAATATTTTAGATATCTTATATACATTTGATAAATAAGATATCTTAATTAACATATAAGATATCTTATATAAATTCGAAAGAAATGACAAATAATAGTCGCTCCCTCTCTTCCGGTTGATTCCATACCTATATGCACATTAGACTGGTACACAGACAGAGGACTGGAGAAAATCGATAATAAACTGTATCGCACAAATGCTTGAAGTGTGTTTATAAATAAAGCGGGTTTCCCAAACAGGTGCGATCAGATAATAGTCTACATCGTTTTTTTTTTTTTTAGGGAGAGAATCCAGCTTGCTTTTTATTTGTATAATTTAATAACCCTCCCTTACAAAAATTCTTCAGATAGTGGAAGTGTTAATTGAACTTCAAACTCTGCTGCTCGCTGCATGTATTTTGACAAAAAAACAAAGACTCTCACCAGACTGTGCATATATTCAGCCCCTTTTCACATAATCATTTCAATATTTCTTTGTCCCTTTTATCCTTTTTTTTACCAAATGGAATCTTCCTCCTTATATATGGCAGGAGTCCATTTCGAAAATTAGATATGACAGGTTGTGTAATCTGAAAATAGCTGAACGTTTTGCAAATAGTGTAGGCCCTGATCTGATCTTGGCCTGCACTGTTTGCCAGGGTTTCCGGTGTAACGGTCAGTTTCTTCCCCTGGCCCGGTTCTTCCCCGGGGAAGAACTGGGCCGGCCTGTTTCTTCCCCGGGGGAAGAACTGGGCTGGCCCGTTTCTTCCCCGGGGGAAGAGACTGACTAGTCAGTTTCTTCCCCACCCGGTCAGTTTCTTCCCCACCTGAATTTTTTTTCAGAACCATAGTCAACGAATAATTTTCAGATCACAATTTGTTATAAATGAGAAAATATATCATTCTGAACAAGTTCGGAGTCCTTCTAGCCTGAATGACAAAATTTGCACTATGCTACACCATTCATGGAGATGCAATAAAATATGCATCCCAATTCAAGCATCTTTGAAGAATTTTCTTTGCTTTTAAAGACATAAATTAGTATAAACTAAACAGATATAATAAGCCACAAATGTTTGACGCTCAAATCTAAATAGAATTTGGAGACTGGGGGTGGGGAAGAACTGGGCTGGCCCAGTTCTTCCCCACACCAGAATTTTCTGTCTACTAATAATTCTTGTTATAAATTTCCAATGCTTTTTAAGACAAAAATGGTATAAACTAAAAAGATATAATAAGCAACATATGTTTGGAGCTCAAATCTAAATACAGTTTGGAGACTGGGGGTGGGGAAGAACTGGGCCGGCCCGTTTCTTCCCCACCCCAGTTTTTCTTTTTACAAAAAATTCTTTTAATAATTTTTTTTCGCTTATTAAGACAAAATTTGATATAAACTAAAAAGATATAATAAGCAACAAATGTTTGGAGCTCAAAAACTAATTAGAATTTGAAGACTTGGGGTGGGGAAGAACCGGGTCGGCCCGTTTCTTCCCCACCCCAGATTTTTCTGTTTACAAAAAAATCTTTTGATATACTTTCTTTGCTTTTTAAGACATCAATTGGTATAAACGAAAAAGATAAAATAAGCAACAAATGTTTGGAGCTCAAATCTTAATAGAATTTGGAGACTGGGGGTGGGGAAGAACTGGGCCGGCCCGTTTCTTCCCCACCACAGTTTTTCTTTTTACAAAAAATTCTTGTGATAAATTTTCCCCCTTTTTAAAGACATAAATTGGAATAAACTTAAAAGATCAAATAAACAAAAAAATGTTTGGAACTCAAATCTGAATAGAATTTGGAGACTGGGGCTTGGGAAGAACAGGGCAGGCCCATTTCTTCCCCACCCCTATTTTTCTTTTTACAAAAAATTCTTGGGATAAAATTTCTTCGATTTTTAAGACAAAATTTGTTATAAACTAAAAAGATAAAATAAGCCACAAATGTTTGGAGCTCAAATCTAAATAGAATTTGGAGACTAGGGGTGGGGAAGAACTGGGTCGGCCCACTTCTTCCCCACCCCAGAGTTTTCTGTTTACCAAAAATTATTGTGATAAATTTTCTTTGCTTTTTAAGACATAAATTGGTATAAACTAAAAAGATATAATGAGCCACAAATGTTTGGCGCTCAAATCTAAATAGAATTTGGAGACTGGGGGTGGGGAAGAACTGGACTGGCCCATTTCTTCCCCACCCCAGTTTTTCTTTTTACAAAAAATTCTTCTTGTGATAAAATTTCTTCGCTTTTTAAGACAAAAGTTGGTATAAACTGAAAAGATATAATAAGCCACAAATGTTTGGAGCTCAAATCTAAATAGAATTTGGAGACTGGGGTTGGGGAAGAACTGGGCCTGCCCGTTTCTTCCCAACCCCAAATTTTCTATTTACAAAAAATTCTTGTGATAAATTTTCTTTGCTTGTTAAGAAATAAATTTGTATAAACTAAAAAGATATAATAAGCCACAGATGTTTGGCGCTCAAATCTAAATAGAATTTGGATCGAGACTGGGGGTGGGGAAGAACTGGGCCGGCCCGATAATCGCCCACCACAGACAACTTAAACATCATTATTTAATTGTACATCACTACACAAGGGTGGGGAAGAAAGGGTCGCCCCAGTTCTTCCCTGCCTCGGACATCCTCTGATATAACTGACATAACTGTACAACACTAGCCAAGGCTTGAAGGGTGGAGAAGAAATCGGCAGGTCCAGTTCTTCCCCACCCCAGACACCTTCAACGTCATAATTGACTTAACAGTACAACACTTAACAAGAGTGGGGAAGAAACGGGCGGCCCAGTCCTTCCCCACCCAAGACATCTTCAGCAATATAACTGAAATAACTGTAAAACACTACCCAAGGGTGGGGGAAGAAATGGGCCACCCCAGTTCTTCCCCACCCCAGACATCTTCAGCGATATAACTGACATAACTGTACAACACTACCCAGGGTGGGGAAGAAATGGGTCGGCCCAGTTCTTCCCCACCCTGACACCTTCAATGTCATAATTGACTTTACAGTACAATACTTACCAAGGGTGGGAAAGAAACGGACTGGCTCAGTTCTTCCCCACCCAAGACATCTTCAGCAATATAACTGAGATAACTGTACAACACTACCCAAGGGTGGGGAAGAAACAGGCCAGCCCAGTCCTTCCCCACCCCCGAGTCTCCGAATTCTATTGAAATTTAAGTGCCAAACATTTGTTGCTTATTACATCTGTTTAGTTAATACCAATTTATGTCTTTAAAAGTGAAGAAAATTTATCACAAGACTTTTTAGTAAACAGAAACATCTGGGGTGGGGAAGAAACGGGCCTCCCCAGTTCTTCCCCACCCCCAGTCTCCAAATTCTATTAAGATTTGAGCTCCAAACATTTGTTGCTTATTATATCTGTTTAGTTTATACTAACTTATGTCTTAAAAAGCAAAGGAAATTTATCACCAGAATTATTAATAAGCAGAAACATCTGGGGTGGGGAAGAACTGGGCCGGCCCAGTTCTTCCCCACCCCAGCCTCCAAATTCTCTATAATAAAGCTGCTAACATTTTTTGCTTATTATATCCTTTTAGTTTATATCAGTTTTTGTCCTAAAAAGCAAAGGAAATGTATCCCAAGAATTATTAGTAAACAGAAACATCTGGGGCGGGGAAGAACGAGGCGGCCCTGTTCTTCCCCAACCCCCAGTCTCCGAATTCTATTGAAATTTAAGGGCCAAGCATTTGTTGCTTATTATAGCTCTATAGTTAATACCAATTTATGTCTTTAAAAGTGAAGAACATTTATCACAAGAATTTTTAGTAAACAGAACAATCTGGGTGGGGAAGAAATGGGCCGACCCAGTTCTTCCCTGGGGAAGAAATGGGCCGGCCCAGTTCTTCCCCACCCCCACTTTCCAAATTATATTAAGATTGGAGCACTAAAGGGTTGTTGGTTGTTATATCTGTTTAGTTAATACCAATTAATGTCATAAAAAGCTAAGAAAATTAATCATAGATACTGGAATTGGGATGAAAATTTCCTTGGATCTCCATATATTTTATGGCATAGAGAAAATTTTGCCATTCAAGCTGTAAAGACTCAGAATAATTCAGAATGGTTTCTTTTTGAATTTCTAACAATTTGTGAGGCACAAAGTACTCGTTCTCTATGGTTCTAAAAAAATTTCAGGTGGGGAAGAAACTGACTGGGTGGGGAAGAAACTGACTAGTCAGTTTCTTCCCCGGGGAAGAAACGGGCCGGCCCAGTTCTTCCCCGGGGAAGAAACTGACTGGGGGGAAGAACCGGCCTGTTACACCGGTACAAAATGGGTTATGGAATGTTAGGCATTAATTGGGGTAGTCATTTCCAGATATGCTTTTGTTAGAATATCCGTTGGCAGTTTGGGGGAGACTTAATTATTTTTTTTGGTAAAATATATTAGATATCTTATTTGTTAGATAAGATATCTTATATATAAAGGTAAATAAGATATCTTATATATAAAGGTAAATAAGATATCTTATATATTATATAAGATATCTTATATGCAATATAAGATATCTTATATATTAAATAAGATATCTGATATATGATATAAGATATCTTATTTACTGGAATATATAAGATATCTGATATGCTAAATAAGATATCTAATATACCAAATAAGATATCTAATATAACATAGAAGATATCTTGTATAATATATCAGATATCTTATATATCATATAAGATATCTTTTACCATCTTTAAATAAGATATCTTATATAATAAATAAGATATCTTATATTATATGAGATATCTGGTATGTTATATAAGATATCTTATATGCTGTATTAGATATCTTATTTAGTATATAAGATATCTTATATATGTTGGTAAATAAGATATCTTATATCCTATATTAGATATCTTACATCCTAACCTTGTAAACCAGGGATCGCAGGATCGATCCCGGGCTTCTCCAGACTTTCGGATGAGTCTTTAAACCGAGGTCCTGTCTCCGTATGACCTTAGCTGTTGGTGGGACGTAAAACATAAACTCACTCACTCACTCTTACATCCTATATAAGATATCTAATATAATAAATAAGATATCTAATATAGCATATAAGATATCTTATATACATATCAGATAGATATCATATATTACATATCAGATATCTTATATGCTATATTAGATATCTTGTTTATTATATAAGATATCTCATATATATAACATATCTTATATAACAAATAAGATATCTGATATTATAATATATAAGATATCTTATATAATAAATATGATATCTACATTCCATAATAAATACATGTAGTAAAATGGCTTGCCATACAATAATTATTGTCCTTATTAGATCTTTGCCACACCTACTGCTGTGGCATGGGGCAGCTTTTGCACCTTTTAATCTGTTTTGACAGTATTTTACATGTGTTGTAGATACTTAAATATACTGCAAAGATATCATTGAATCTTCAAACATTGTTTGGTTAATTAATTACAGCCTTTTACAGATGAACTACTTCACAGGCATAAAGATTAATGACAGGTGAATTTCACACATTGTCAATACATGTATGTGAAAATTTTCTGCAATAACATCAAAATTATAGGTGAACTGCTTTTGGTGTAACCTTTAAAATTATATTATCAAAGATTATGTTAAATAATTGATATTTTCAGAGTTTAAGAGGGAAGAAGATTTGGGAGGGGGTGAATGGGAGAGAGAGAGAGGTGAGTGGTGCCATCTGGTACAACAATTCTTTTTTGTCAACCAAAATAGGACCTTTCATAAATAAGTTCTGAATAGTTAGATCCTTTGGAAGCAAAGAATACACCAAATAATAAAAAATAGCAGACTCAGTTTTATTGAGTCTGTTCATGACCTGTACTAAAATGTGCAACACCGGCCACACCCTCTAGCATTTATTTTCAAAATGAGTCTAAATGAATGCAATGATCCCAAAGGACCAGAAAATATAAACTGCACTATGATGGATGTACAGGGAGACGGTCGCCATACAGCACAACACCTGCTGCGGTGAAAATAAATAAGTTCTGAATAGTTAGATCCTTTGGAAGCAAAGAATACACCAAATAATTGAAAATAGCAGACTAGGTTTTATTGAGTCTATTCATGACCAGTACTGAAATGTGTACCACCAGCAACACCCTCTAGCACCAGCTTAAGCAGAACTCTATTTTCAAAACGAGTCTAAATGAACCCAATGATCCCAAAATCCATGATAAATTCAGGTAATTCATATTCTGTAAATCAAACTACATGTATGAACAATTGATCAAACCTATAATTTTAGAATGGAAAAGAACAGACCATTCTACAGTTCATTGAGTCAATCCAACCTCTTCAGCTGACCAGCAATAATGTCTTTTGACTGCGGATCAAATAAGAAAAGACCTCAAATAATTACTGTTACAGCAACAACTTTTGAACATAATTCACAAACACTGTTTGGCACAAGTTGTTAATATACCTACCCACCAAGAAAAGACCCTTGATTTACTTTTCACAAATTCTCCATCCCCAGTAAGTCGAGTTAAGGGGATGCCCTTGATCAGCAAAGCTGATCATGACATAGTCCTTGTTGAATATGATATAAAAGCTAAACGAATCAGACAAGTCCCTCATAAAGACAATCTCTATAAACATGCGGATATTGATGGTCTGCAAGACCATATGGCGCGATTTAATGATTTGTTCCTTTCCTCTGACCTCTCACACATATCAGTTAATGACTCGTGGATCAGTTTTAAGCTGGAATTAACCACGACAATGGAAAGGTTTATTCCAACGAAAATGACCAAAACAAAACATAGTGCACCCTGGATCGATTACACAATCAAGCATCTCATCAGAAGATGCAACCGAATGTATTTTCATGCTCATAAGTCTAGCGATGTTAAGAACCATTACAGACGGTTCAGAGCACATTGTGCAAAACGTTATGAGAGATGCATATTGGAAGCATGTTTCCAGCATCTTTACCTTTGAAGCTGACAATGCAGATCCTGATAGTCCTCAAAACAATGGTAAAGTTAAAAGTTTTGGTTTTGGACGTAAATTCCCAGAAAAAGGAGGCTTTGGGATCACTTTGCTTAGGGAAAATGGAATTCTAAAAACAGATTAGCACAATAAGGCTAACATTATGTAACAAACAGTTTCAGTTGGCATTTATGCCTGAAACTGATGGTGAGCTACCATCCAGAGGTAAAAGTCTGTTCCCCTCTATGGGGGACATAATGGTTGACCCCAAGGGTTCGCTAAACTGTTGGGTAAGCTCAAGATACATAAGGCATCTGGGCTGGACAACCTGAATGCCAGGGTGCGTAAGGAATGTAGTGCTGAAATCTCTCCAGTATATGCCTTTATCTTCAATGAATCACTTGCCCAGGGCACTGTACCAGCTGACTGGCGTCAAGCAAATGTTACCCCGGTCTATAAGAAAGGTGAAAAATATGATGCAGCAAATTATAGACTAGTGTCACTAACATGCATCTGTTGCAAAACCCTGGAGCATACATGTATATTAGTTAGCGATATCAACAAGTACCTTGCCTTTAATAGCATTCTTGCTGACTGTCAACATGATTTCCGAAGTCAAAGGTCTTGTGATACGCAACTAGTTCAATTTACCATGCTATTGTGAGCAATCTGGATGGGGCCATAAACCATGGCCACAGACAGACTGACTAGATCATCATGGACTTCGCCAAAGCCTTTGACAAGGTACCTCACAGAAGGCTATTGTATAAACTACACTACTATGGGATAAGAGGATCCACACATAGGTGGATTAGCTCATGGCTCTCTGGGTGCTCACAATAAGTTGTACTTGATGGCCAAGCATCTGATCCAGTCTCTGTTTTATCTGGAGTCCCCCAAGGTTCAGTCCTTGAACCGATCCTCTTCTTGGTATTCATCAATAATCTCCCTGATAATATCAGGTCATCAGTCCATTTGTTTGCTGATGATTGTGTCCTGTAAAGGAACATAATACAGCGAAATTCTGCTATTAAGACCACCTAAAATTAAGACTAATTCTCTTTTAGAAAGCATATTTAAAGGGTTTTAGTCATTCTTCCAGTGTGTTTTCTGAACTCAGTGTCTTCTAGAAAGAGACCACCTTTGGGACTGTTCAAAAGTGGTCTTAATGACCACTTTTGAACAGTCCCAAAGGTGGTCTTATTATAGGAATTTTACTGTATTCTCCTTCTGACTCTTATTTTAACAGATGACCTGGATCAACTTGCACAGTGGGAGGCGGATTGGCAGATAAGTTCAATGTGGCCAAATGTCATTCAATGAGGGTGTCAGGACATGCCCGGACAAGCAAATTAAGTTTGATTATACACTTCACCAGCAAATGTTGGAGCACATTCAATCCCCCAAATATCTTGGTATCACCATCATTGACGATCTTGATTGGGGTCAACATATCTCAGAGATAACATCTAAAGCAACAAGGACTTTAGGATTCCTTAGACGTAATTTGGCTTTTGCACATAGGCTGACAAAGGATGTTGCATATAAAACATTGGTTCACCCCCAACTTGAATATGCATCACGCATTTGGCATCCCTATGTTAAAACTCAGATTCAGCAGGTGGAGAAGGTGCAGAGAACAGTTGCTCGATGGATCTGCCAGCAATGGTGAAATAGGAGTAGCGCCGGTGAAATGTTTCATGAGCTAGAGTGGCCGTCCCTAGAGGCCTGTCGTGAGCAGTCCTCTTTAACCTTCTTCTATAAGATACACTCTGATACAGTGTCTATTAATAAAGATAGGTACTTGACCCCTGCAACAGTCAACCCATTCAATTGAGGTAATAGCCAAATATGACCAATTCAGTATAAGAAGATGGATAGATAATTCTAGATGAAACATTTCCAATCTGACAAAGTGTACTTGGTCCAAGAAAACTGATGTGCTAGTTGCCAAAATGTATCTTGTTTTCTCTCCTTCCTTTTCATCAATGGAAATTTGTCAATAACCATTCTTTAGATCTAAATCACTAAATCCTAGCAACAGAAATTCATAAATAGAACATTATAATTTTCCCAATTTTATTCAAAACATTGCTAATTTTCCCAGTTCTAAAAGCCCCGGCCCCATTCCCCCCAAAAAAGTGTGCAGGCCCTGTTCTCAATTGTTGGGTTGATTGTTTATCATTTGGCCCAAAGTTACTAAACCTTAAGTAGTTTTCCATCTATTTTCATACATAATCCAAGTGATGGTTAATTATAGCCACGCTATTCTTGTCTCTGGGACGTCAAGTCGTCAGTGCAGTGTAAAGAGGGTTATCTGTAAAAGACGGACTTAGCTCATATGCTTGGCCACTGGCAAACAGTGAAGACTAAGATCAGATGCTACAAATTATGGCATCTGATCATGACATCATGACACTGTTTGCCTAAATACTGAATTTTAAGGGTTAAACAACAGTATGTCCCCGTTCAGAAGCATTTTCCAGCCTACACTGCCACCTGTGCTGTCAGTGCTTTGATTTTATAATGTGCATGTATTGTATTGATCCTAAGAACATGTATTGTTTGATTTGAGGTTTAATGTCCCCGTCAACACTATGTTGGTCATTTTGGAGACATTGCTTCCAATTTTGGGTGACTTTTACCCCTCATTGAGATGAAATGGCATCTCAAGCCCTGTCGCCCAATGAAACCAATAGGGTTTATAAGCATGAACGGTCCGACTCGCTCCGCTTTCCCAGGGCAGGCTTAGATCCTCTTAAGTGGTTTACCAGTACTCGTGTGCGGTTGGTTTCAGCTCTGTGTGGAAGCATCATGCTTCCATCAAGCTTCAAGCCCCGATGGGCGGGGGCTTAAGTACATGTAATTGGACAGACAGCTGAGACAGGCTTATAGTTATATTCTGCTAGACATAGATAAATTCTGCTAGATAGGTTAGGGTAACTCCATATTCTGTCCAAATATTCTAGTAAATTACTGTATCTCTGTCTTTACAGTTTGAAAAGCCAGGGAGGAGAGAAGACTTTGATTACCCAGATATGGCTAAAGAAGCAGGTAATTTTTAACCCATTGTATACTGGTGGACTCTTCCATTTATCATATAAGGGTTGTCAGTCCAGTTTTTTTTTCGTTTTTATTCTATTTTTGACAGAAAATTCTGTTAGCAAATAGTGCAGGTCCTGATCCGATACTGGGTTCTGCAGCGTCTGATCTGGGCCTGCACTGTTGGGCAAGGTACCCCTTTAGGGGTTTCCCGCATACAATGGGTTAAAGGAGGAATTAACAGTTTTCCCATGCTCCACCCCAAACTTTTTTACCCCAAAATGCATCAGTCACACAATGGTTATTAAACTGACCTAATAACCGACCTCCGTGGCCTGGTGGTTAAGAGCGCTGACTCTTGATCATTAGGTCTCTCACCGCTGTGGTTCGAGCCTCGCTCGGGTCATATGTGAGACGCCAAGTTCTGCAACGGAAGGTCAGGTGGTTTATCTCCGGGTACGCCGGTTTTTCGCCCACCTCTGATTAACGATCGGCTTGATATGAGTGAAATAATCTTGAAAGGGCCGTAAAACCAAAACCAAAACCTGACCTAATAGCTGACTTAGCAGACTTTAAAATTCAACTAAGTCTAATACAATGTACAAGCTTTTGCCATACCCACTGCATTAACTCCACATTAGTGACTGCATTTTGTTAACTCTTATCCTGCTGTTCACGACAACCCCTATCTTTGGAAACAGTGTAGATCCAGATCAGATGGCTCCCCTGATCAGGATCTTCACTGGTAGACATTCAATTTATGAATTTGTAGGAATAAATTACATCAAGTAATCTGATTGCTTCAAAATCCTAAATGGGTGTGGCTAAACTGAATATTCAGCAAGAGAAGGGTTTAAGTTCATCTGCAAGCTCTCACACCAGAAAAACTATACACCTGTTCAAAGAAGATCTTGCTTGTACTGTTCTTCAGTGTATGCCTCTATGTTTCGTTCATCAGGTTTACTTTCATTGGCCACACCTGTTTAACCCTTCACTTGCTGAATATTCATTTTAGCGAAACCCATCTCTGACTTTGAACCATTTAGATTACTTGATGTAATTTATTCCTACAAATGCATAAATTGGATGTCAAACAGTGTAGATCCTGATCAGATGGCTTCTTCAGAAGCCATCTGATCTGAATCTACACTGTTTCCAAAGATATGGGTTGTCGTGAACAGCATGATAAGAGTTAAAGTTTACCTGCAAGCTCTCATACATCTACCAGGATAACAATACAGTGGGGTTCAGTTTTCCAAAACTAACAATTAATGTAAAAATCCTAACAGTTCGGATACCTTGAGCACTTGCTGTAATTCTCAAACAAAATTAACAAATTTGTTTCATGATTCAGCGAGGAGTCAAAAAGGTGCAGACAGAATGGGAAACAGTGTAGACACTTATTCGACTTTGATCTGGGTTGGGACTGCTGCTTAGGTCTATCTGTCCCAATTCTTAGGATCAGTACGGCAGTTCGTGTTTTTAGCTCACCTGTCACGTGACAAGGTGAGCTTTTGTGATCACATTTTGTCCGTCGTCCGTGCATCCGTGCGTAAACAATTTCTTGTCCGCACAATAGCATCTTCATTTATGATTTGATTTTAAACAGACTTGCACACAACTTGTACCACCATGAGGTCTAGGTTCCTTTCTTGAACCAGCCATATCCCATCATGTGTTACGGAGTTACGGCCCCTGAAATGGCAAAAATTGCCTATATTGGTCTTGTCCGCACGATAGCATCTTCATTTATGGTTTGATTTTAACCAGACTTGCACACAACTTGTACCACCATGAGGTCTGGGTTCCTTTCTTGAACCGGCCATATTCCATCATGTGTTACGGAGTTACTGCCCCTGAAAGGGCAAAAATTGCCTATTTTGGTCTTGTCCGCACGATAGCATCTTCATTTATGATTTGATTTTAACCAGACTTGCACACAACTTGTACCACCATGCGATCTAGGTTCCTTTCTTGAACCAGCCATATCCCATCATGTGTTACGGAGTTACGGCCCCTGAAACGGCAAAAATTGCCTTTTTTGGTCTTGTCCGCACAATAGCATCTTCATTTATGATTTGATTTTAACCAGACTTGCACACAACTTGTACCACCAGGAGATCTGGGTTCCTTTCTTGAACCAGCCATATCCCATCATGTGTTACAGAGTTACGGCCCCTGAAAGGGCAAAAATTGCCTATTTTTGTCTTGTCCGCAAGATAGCATCTTCATTTATGATTTGATTTTAACCAGACTTGCACACAACTTGTACCACTATGAAATCTGGGTTCCTTTCTTGAACCAGCCATATCCCATCATGTGTTGCGGAGTTACGGCCCCTGAAAGGGCAAAAATTGCCTTTTTTGGTCTTGTTTGCATGATAGCTGTTTCATTTATCATTTGATTTTAACTAAACTTGCACACATTTTGTACGACCACAAAATATCTTGGTCAAGTTTGAATATGGGTCATGTTGGGTCAAAAAGTAGGTCAGTAGGTCAAATCAGAAAAAAAACCTTGTGAAGACACTAGAGGCCACAGTTTTGGTCCGATCATCATCAAACTAACCCAGAATGATCATCTTGACAATATCTCAGTCAAGTTCGAATATGGGTGTTGTCGGGTCAAAAAGTAGGTCAAATCATAGAAAAACCTTCTGAACACACTAGAGGCCACAATTTATGTCCAATCATCATCAAACTTGCTCAGAATGACCATCTTGATAATATCTTGGTCACATTCGAATATGGGTCATGTTGGTTCAAAAAGTAGGTCAGTAGGTCAAATCAAAGAAAAACCTTGTCAACACACTAGAGGCCACAGTTTTGGTCCAATCATCATCAAACTTGCCCAGAATGATCATCTTGACAATATCTGAGTTAAGTTTGAATATGGGTCATGTCGGTTCAAAAAGTAGGTCAGTAGTTCAAATCAGAGAAAAACCTTGTGTACACACTAGAGGCCACATTTCTGGTCCAATCATCATCAAACTTGCTCAGAATGATCATATTGATAATATCTTAAGTCATGTTCGAATATGGGTCATGGCAGGTCAGAAAGTAGGTCAGTAGGTCAAATCAGAGAAAAACCTTGTGCACACACTAGAGGCCACATTTTTGGTCCAATTATCATCAAACTTGCTCAGAATGATAGTCTTGACAATTTCTCGGTCAAGTTAGAATATGGGTAATTTCAGGTCAAAAAGTAGGTCAGTAGGTCAAATCATATAAAAACCTTGTGAACACACTAGAGGCCACAGATTAGGTCCGATCATCATCAAACATGGCCAGAAAGATCATCTCGACAATATCTGAGTCAAGTTTGAATATGGGTCATGTCGGTCCAAAAAGTAGGTCAGTAGATAAAATCATAGAAAAACCCTCTGAACACACTGGAGGCCACAGTTTTGGTCTGATCATCATCAAACTTGCTAAAAATGTTCATTTGACAATATCTCAATTAATTTTGAATATGGGTCATATCTGGCCAGTAAGTAGGTCAGTAGGTCAGATTGTTGAAAAAACTTGTGGACACACTAGAGACCCCAGTTTTGTCTGATCATCATCAAACTTGCTCAGAATGATCATCTTGACAATATCTGGGTCAAGTTTGAATATGGGTCATGTCGGGTCAAAAAGTAGGTCAGCAGGTCAAATCATAGAAAAAACGTTTTGAACACTCTAAGAGGTCACAGTTTTAGTCAAATCATCATAAAACTTGCTCAGAATGATCATTTGGACAATATGTCAGTTAAGTTTGAATATGGGTCATGTCAAATCAAAAAGTAGATCAGTAGGTTATTTTGTCATAACTTTTGAACTGTTTGAGATAGAGCCTTCATATTTAGCATGAAGGTTCCTTGTGACAAGGGCTTCCCACTCATATAAAGATTTGACCTGTGACGTTGACCTGTGACCTACTTTATCATAACTTTTGAACCATATGAGATAGAGCCTTCATATTTGGCATGTATGTTCCTTGTGATAAGGTTTTCTCAACCATTCAAACTTTTGAGCCATGACCTTGACCTTTGACCTACTTTGTCATAACTTTTGGAGCATTTAAGATACAGCCTTCATATTTGGCATATAGGTTCCTTCATAGGAGTGAGTGTTGGAGTTTGAAGTCTCACCAACAGCTAAGGTCATACAGTTATGGGACCTCTGTTTAAAGATCAATCTGAAAGTCTGGAGAAGCCTGGTATCGATCCTGCTACCCTGGTTTACAAGGCAAGTAGCATGACCACTTCACCATGAAGGCTTCTAAACTTCATTGAAATGTTGTGAAGATGACCCTCTAGGAAAATAGCATAACAATTAACAAATGGTCACAAGAGCTAAAAATAGAAAACATTGAAAATTTGCTTCAAATGCGAACTCCTAAACCTTTGGGCCAATTGGATTTAAAACTTCACAGGAATGTTGCCAAGGTGACTCCCTACCAAAATAGTTAATACTCATTCCACTCCAATGAACAAGATGGCTTCCAGAGCTAAAAATAAAAAATTCTTCAAACGATAATTCCTTCTGTACCCTTGGGCCAATTTCATTCAAACTTTGAAGTAATGTTGCTTAGATGACCCTCTACCAAAAAGGCTAAAACAATCCCGCTCTGAAGAAGAAATGGCCACCAGAGCTAAAAATAGAAAAATATTGTAAATCTGATTCAAACGTGAACCCCTCCTAAACCCTAAGGACAATTTGATTCAAACTTAACAGGAATGTTGCCTAGGTTACTCCCTACCAAATAAGCTAAAATCACTCTGCTGATGAACAAGATGGCAACCATAGCTAAAATAGAATGTACTCGAGACAGTGTCACACAGGTGAGCAAACCAGGGCCCTGTGGGCCCTCTTGTATTAAAACTTTGGTCAATTAATATGTCATATATATATTTATCACATGACGTCGTTGATAAGCAGTGGATAACGTCGTGTAATAAAAATCGTATGATCACACTTATAATAACACTTTGGCGGGATTAAGTAACGTCATGACGACGTCCATGTCAACAATGGAGTTTTGTGTGGAAAATAGGGAAATTCAAAGGCGATAACATCCAATTTTAAGTGGTCATATGATATATTGAATCTTACACTCGTGGACATTTCATATGAAATTTATGAAACTCGCCAAAGGCTCGTTTCATAAATATCATATGAAATGACCACTCGTGTAAGATCCTCTATATATATATGCTCCATTTTTGCTGATTTTTTCACATTTCTAAAAGCTACTCACATTATTTTCCAGCAAAATACCAGAGTATGAGATATTGTACTTGCTAGAACAGTAGCATTTTGACCATTAAGCTTGTTAAGCTAACAATGCTTTGAACAATTGAGTCCTGGTGTCTGAATTTGGTTAAAATTTACCTGTAAGTTCTCATACCTGTAATTATACAACTATTCAAGGTTCATTAGGTCTCTTACAGCTGTGGGTTCGAGCCTCTTTCAGGTCACATGTGAGACACAAAGTTCTGCAACGGAAGACCAGGTTGGTTTTTCTCTGGGCACTCCAGTTTTCGCCCATCTCTCATTACTGAGCGGTACAAAGTAAGTGAGGTTTCATT
Source organism: Lucinisca nassula (assembly GCA_963580285.1). NCBI lineage: Eukaryota > Metazoa > Mollusca > Bivalvia > Lucinida > Lucinidae > Lucinisca > Lucinisca nassula. The sequence goes on along the minus strand of OY757014.1, from coordinate 82,349,056 downwards.
GGGCGACAGGGCTTGAGATGTCATTTCATCTCAATGTCGGGTAAAAGTCCCACAAAATTGGAAGCAACGTCTCCAAAGTGACCTTTAAAGTCTTGATGGGGACATTAAACCTCCAATTAAACAAACAAATCTTCAGTTATAGGAAATATTGGGAGAATTTACGGAAAGTTTGTCACCTGATGGGAGAATATACTAAGCAAAAACATCCTTGTTTCTCAACAAATGAAAAACTGAAGTTAAATCCAAGGTAAAAATTATCAATGAGAGCAATATCATAATTCAACCGCAGCATGTTTTTACCGTTTTCTAGATTTTGAGGCTAATTCGTTCTTTTAGTAGTATAGATACCTTTTCCGGATGCATCTTTAATCCGTGTTTTATTGAACAGTGTTATAATGTGATGTATATGTAGTTACAATCAGTAACTTAAGGGGAATGGATACACATTCAGGGAAGCCAGTTCCTGCTAAATTGCTAAATTATTTTTGTGTACAATGTCAATAGGGCTCAACTCTAAAAGGAAAGAATTTGCTCCTGGGGAGCATTCTTTCCTTTAAGAGTTAACCCCTTTTTCTGTGGGACAGGGCTTAAAGAAAAGCGAACAGGATGTCCTGAAAGTTGTCTCCCTTTGACAAATGGATGAAAATCTGCCAGGTGTTCCCATTCCCCTTAAATCTCACCATGCTGAAACTGGATGTACAGGTATCCCTTTTTTTGAAAACAGCATAGATACAGATCAGCTGGCAACCCATGAATCCATGGTAAAAGTTAAAAAGTAGAAATTAAACAAAGATCAGGAATCGATACAATTAACTTACTCAACCCATCAAAGACACCAAAGGGAAAGAAACATAAACATTAAGCGACCAGACCATAATGGAAACCTAAACAAAGGAAGGCCATAAGGACAGTTACCTTCCCACAAAATGGCCATCCAAAATAAAAAGACACAAGTGATACACACAGTAAGTAACAAACAACACCATAAATAAACCGCCACAGAAGAACCGCCTTGGAACGGTCAGTGGAATGATTTCCACTGGGGGGCTTAAATCGATTTTACGTGGCCACAATCCTCGCCCTATTACTTCCGTCGCGATTTAGACAAATAATTTGTTCAGTCCGCATGAAGGCCTCCTAACTCATCAGTGCAACATCTCCGTGAACACAAAAAAATCAAAGAACCACAGAGGTGAGACAACGGTGAGGACTCGACAGCAAGAAACCACTGAAATGCTGGAGCAAAAGAAAACCAACAGTTAGACTCCGATGGGCCAAACCAGAGACAGAGCATCAGGCACCAACCAACATTACCTTGAATTAGATCTCTCTAATTCTCAATAAGCCTTTACGTTGGAGCTGTCATAGAACCTGAGGCCTGACCCACTGGCGTGCAATTAAAGAGGGAAGCAAAGTTGCCAACCATGATTGGGTTAACTACCATGCATGCAGTGTGTCGTATAACATCCACGTTGTACCCAATCTTTTTATATCGAAGAATGATTTTACGAAATTGGGTGCTGAAGTCATTGTGGTTATATATTTTCCTGAATTTATATAAAAGCCTGCCACACAAATGACTGATTTGTTTGTTTGATTTGAGGTTTAACGTCCCCGTCAACACTGTAAAGGTCATTCTGGAGACGTTGCTTCCAATTTTGTGGGACTTTTTCATGACCTTGAGATGAAAGGACATCTCAAGCCCTGCCGCCCAATGAAACCAATAAGGTTTATTAGCATGGACGGGCCGACTCGCACCATTTTGTCTGGGCCGGCTTAGATCCTCTAAGCAGGTTATCAGTACTCAAGTGCGGGTCGGTTCCAGCATACAAATGGCTGAAAATTTGGAGGAGTGTAAAATATTGAAGTGTTCACCATGGTGAGAGTTAATGCCTCCTTTATTTTGTAGGTACAAAGGCTTTGGAGGATGCTGGGATCACTTACGATGAAGTGGAACAGGCATGTGTTGGGTATGTCTATGGTGAGTATCCTTCATATACATCTGCATCAGTAGCTTGTTCCACATTTTGCTTAACTGTTTGTCAAGTCCTGCTGTGCTTGCAGCAGGTAAGGGTAGAGTGAGAATGTTCTTCTATTTCTACACTTTCATTAACTTGTTCCTCAGTCTGTCATCCCTATTTTTAATCTCAGTTAAAATGGGCCTCTGTGGCCTAGTGGGTAAGTGCGCTAGGTTTCTCACCAGTCACCACTGTGGGTTAGGGCCATGCTCTGGTCACTTGTAATGCACAGTTCTGCAATGGAAAGGCAGCCAGTTCAAGTCACTTAACAAAGTAAAACAATCTTGAAAGGACTGTATTAAAATATAAAAAAATCAACTTTCTCTTCTGTCTTGTGTCTCCCTGAGACAGGTGAAGAATGATCCACATAATTTGACATGTTGTCACAACACAAGTTCCACAAAAACATATAAAGGAAAGAATTTGGTTCTGGGGTAGATCATAGTTTGGAAAAAGGTATAAAAAGGAAGATCGTGGCTGAGGGTGATTGTGGTTATTTCTTCTGCTTCTGCGCTTGCATTGTCTGTTGCCTTATATCTCCTAGCCATCTCTTTCTTTCATCTCCTCAATCTTGTCTCTGGGAGACATTACAAAATGACCCACATACAGTTGGGATATATTTTCATAGCCTTTATTTCTAGTCTACAGTATGTAAATTTGAGGTTGAGTATGGTTTTACTTAAAATTTACAGGAGATTCCACTTGTGGCCAGAGAGCTTTGTACCAACTAGGAATGACAGGGATACCAGTATACAATGTGAGTTGGACTGCAGTTTCATCCTTTCATCCTGGGATTTCTAATGTTTTGTTGTCTTTTATGCCCCTGCCACGAAGTTGGGAGGGGTATATAGCTTTGCCCATGTCCATACGCACGTCTGTATGTCACACTTTGTAGTACTGTTCTTGTCTCCACAAGTCCTCCTACAGTATTTGATGCAGGGCATTGAAACTTGCAATACACAGGATTCTGATCCCTTATTGTAGAATTATGTCCCCTTGAATGACTTAAACATGTTAGCCATATTTGTAGTATAGGTTAAATAGTACTATTCATGTCTCTGCAACTTCTACATTATTTGATACAGGACATTGAAAGTTGCAACAGAGTTCAGACATGCATTGAATATGTGCATAAACTGATCTAGACCCTAATTGCTTAAACATTTTGGCCATATGTGTAGCACAGGAGGTTAAATAGTACTGTTTGTGTTTCAGCAACTCCTACAGTATTTGATGCAGGACATTGAAACTTGCAACACAGTTCAGACATGCATTGAACATGTGCATAAAGAAAACAGGATCCAGCCCCTTATTGGCAAGTTATTGCAGAATTATGTCCCCTAGAACAATTTAATTATTTTGGCCATATGTGTAGCATAGGATGTTAAATAGAGCTGTTCTTGTCTCCGCAACTCCTCCTACAGTATTTGATGCAGGACATTGAAACTTGCAACACAGTTCAGTTATGCATTGAACATATGCATAAAGGAAACCGGATTCTGATCCAGCCCCTCGTTGCAGAATTATGCCTCCTTAAATGACATAAACATTTTGGCCATATGTTATTTGGAGAATGTTGCAGTTTCTAGTTAAGTTAGAATGTGTGCCTGTCTACTGCATATGTCGAACAAATTACTCATCTGGTGAGGCATATGTTGGGGGCATTCATAACCTTTAGTGATTGTCATTTTTAACAACATTATTCAGAGTTAAATTTAGAGTGTGTATTTGCAATTTTCTTGTGATTTTCAGCTATTTGACATAATTAGTTAAGTGCCTTGTGAAATGTTTGAGGCATGATTGAAATAGGTCGGTACAGTTTGTTGTTATCCCCACGTTTTTAAAAAAAAGTGGGGATATTGTTATCGCCTCCGTCCGTCTGTCCATCTGTCCGTCTGTCTGTCCGGCTATCTCCTCCTAAACCGTTAGCCGGAATTCAACCAAATTTGGTATGCGAGTTGCTTACATGAACGGCTTGCGCAAGAGCACATTTTTTTTTGTCCCCGCCCCCAGGGGCCCTGGGGAGGGGTCAAAAGGTCAAATATCAATAAAATTCAATTACAAAGTCAATTTTGAAGATTTTGATGCCAAACTTTGCACATGTACTTAGTTATGAAAAAAGTAAAAACATATTGAACGGGATTTTGGCTGTGACCCCTAGGTCACGCCCTGGGGGTCGGACTTGGGGGGGGTCGGGGGTCAAAATTAAAGTTTTTCAGAACATAGTCATGTTGCATATCTATGCGAAGGGGATAATGGGTAGAATAAACTACAAGTAAAATTTTGACCCTGGGGTCAGATTGGGGCCCTGGGAGAGAGGTCAAAGGGTCAAAATTTAAGTTTTTTGGAACATAGTCATGTGGCATATGAAATTGAAGGGCATGATTAGTAGAATATAATACAGGTAATATTTTGACCATGGAGTCAAATTAGGGCCCAGGGTGAGGGGTTTTCGGTACTTGGCCCCTCTGTAGAAAACGTGGGGATTTGCGATGGCGCGCCATCGACAGTATTCTAGTTGTTTTTTCAATCGGTGCTGACATTTTAATTGCCACAGACATGGCTATGTTTTTCCAATGGTGTGCTCAATTCAATAAACAATTATATATTCCAGAAGGCTTAAAACTTCTAATATCTAAAGGAAAATGAATAGATTGTAAAGAAAAATGACCAAAAATGAAGAAAAATGAATAGACTGTAAAGAAGACTATCCAAAGAAAAATTAATACACCTCAAGCTCCTTATAACACTATTAATGGGGTCCAAAGCAGAAACTGTGTTAGTTAAACAACCATGTTATATCCAAACAAAAATGTGCAGATTATATAGAAAAATGACCATTTATGGTCATTTTTCTATATAATCTACACATTTTTGGTATCCATCTTGAAACTGTGTTATATCCAAAATATGTTGTAACAAACTGTGTTATAATGAGGTTGCGGTGTAAATTGTAAAGAAAAATGACCATTTCTATATAACTATACATTTTTGGGATCAATATTTAAACCATAGAATATTCAAAACTGTTTAAGTGAACAGCATTACAAATTACAAGGTTTTGTCATTGCAGTAAAAAAAACCAGTATGATCTAAAATACTTGATTTATTGCAAAGTACATTTTTGCATGTTTTGTATTACTTACGTAGTCACATTGTGATTATATCTTGTGGCCAAAAATGAGCAAGAACCGTTATTATGATTTGTATAGAAACACAAAAAAGTGTTATTTTTTCTTTATTTTGAAGGTAAACAACAACTGTGCTACAGGGTCAACAGCTCTAGTGATGGCTAAACAGCTAATAGAAGGAGGTAAGAATTTGAGCCATGGCATGAGAAAAAACGTTTTTTACAATTTGAAAAAAAAAAAAACAAGGTGCAGATCAGCCTGTGCATCTTTGCAGTCATATCAGCATCTTGGATAGTGCACTGCAATACTTAAAATCTAAAATTTCAAAACTTGCTTCAGTAATGATACTAAGATTTGGGTCAGAAAGGCCTAATCAAACAGTGCAGTCTCGGATCAGACTGAGCAGTCTGATCAGGGTCTTCACTGTTTACAATTCCGTATGCACTTTTTGGACTCCTTGCTGGATCCTGAAACAAATTTGTTAAAATTTTAGGAGAATTACATCAAGTCCTCATGGTGTCCTGATTTTTAGGGGTTTTATGCCACGTAAAATCTAAATTGTCAAGACTTACTAGTCTATGTAGCTGAGCAGGTTGTTTTGTGTCTTACCTGGTAGCAAACCCTGATGGTGTGGGAGTTTGGGTCAGTGCAACAGTGCTGTGTAGCTTTCAGTGTAGGGGGCCTTCTATTTCTTTGGCTTCAGTAGGGCAAGAACCTGTTGTGCTTGCAGCAGGTGCGGCATGAGAGCAGTTTTTTCTTTACTGTATCCTGTCATTTCTTTTTTTAATACTCCGTCTCCTTGGAGACAGCTTGAGACAAACATTTTCTTGAGGACTCGGCCATTGACCCACCAGATGCAGGAGGAGTGATCTCACTAAGTACTGATAAACCGCTTAGAGTGGTCTAAGCCTGTCTAGGAATAATGAAGGTAACTGAATGCCCTGCCATGACCATAGCTGTTGAATGGGCCACAAAACCATAACACATAACAACATAAATTAAAAATAGAAGTGAAGGCAATGATCAGGAATCGATACAATTAACCCAGAGCTCCCATCAGAGGCACCAAAGGGAAAGAAACACAAACATGGAATAACTAGACCCTAATGTAAACACCAATAGCGGAAAGCCAAAAGGACAGTCACTTTCCCACAAAATGGATGGTCAATTGGCTATCCAAAACAAAAAGTATAAGCAATACACACACTCAAAGACAAACCATAACAAAACGAAACCGCGACAGAAGAACCGCCTTTGAACGTTCAGTGAAACGAATTCCTCTTAGGGGTTTAAATTGATTTTACGCAGCTGCAATCCTCACCCTTCCGTCGTGATTTAGACAAATAATTTGTTCAGTCCACATGAAGGCCTCCTAACTCATCAGTGCAACATCTCCGAGAACACAAAAATCGAACAACCACAGATCAAACAATGGTGAGGCTCGACAGCAAGAAACCACTGAAATGCTGGAGCAAAAGAAAACCAAGAGTTGGACTCCGATGGACCCGACTAGAGATAGAGCATCAGGCACCAACCAACATTACAAAAAATTAAATTCTCTCTAATTCTCAGTAAGCTTTTACACTACCATGCATGCAGTCTGTCGTATAACATTTATGTTGTACCCAATATTTTTATATCGAAGAGTGATTTTACGAAATTGGGTGCTGAAGTCATTGCAATTATATATTTTTCTGAATTTATATACTAAGTCACCATAAAATTTGGGTTCCGAAAGACATTGTTGCAGAAGAGATTTAAGTCCAACATTAAATTTTGAAATTAAATCGGAATGACGTCTATAAAATTTTGAAAAGGCTTTGCGTAGTTTATGATACCGATAACCCTGATTAAAAAGTTTAGCAGTTAACAATTTATTACAAGTGTTGAAGTCAGTTGCATGACTGGACACTCTGGCAAATAGAATTAATTGTGAAAAATAAATGAGGAACATGCCCATCCAAGAAAGGAAAATTTATAATATCAAAATCAAAATCATCGCGCTTATCATAAATTTTGCAGGAAACCAACCCATCTACAATATACAGATGTAAATCCAAAAATGGGGCCTCTGTATCAGTAGAATTTGCTTTATTTAACTGACGTTCTGTGGGGTAGATTTGACTGATCAAACCATCATAATATGTATTGTCAATATTTAATAAATCGTACAAATATCTAGAAGTCGAGCTAAAGGCTTCAATGATTTCAGATTGCTTTCATCGGAAAGGGACATCATGAAGTCTCTTTCATTACAAAACAAGAACAGATCAGCCACAAGGGGTGTGCAATTCGTACCCATGGGAACACCCACAACTTGTCTAAATGACTTATAGTCCAGGCAAACTAGCGATATTTGGCCTAGACCCAAGCAAAATTGCAACACAAATGTTTTTAGCTTTTTTGTACTGGAGTACCTTCCCCTAAAGACATATCAAAAGTAGGACGGAATCGGACGATATGACATTTGTTTTTTTTTTAGCATTTTGAAAGCACCTAGGTTTGGTAGGCAATTTAGTGTTTAAATTCAATATTTTGCTATCTGACAAGGTATCGTTGAGTTTTATTTCTTCAAATCGAATCTGTCTACACCAGAATGGAAACTTTTTTCATGTAAAAAGGTTAAACAAGTTTTTTTTTTAATTACATGATGACCTATATGGATAAAACAGGGGTAAATTTACCCCACCCACTTTTTTGCCCTTGTGACTGAACTCTAAACAATTTATATCGACTAATGATGATGTTGCTTATCAAATGCATACCACAAACCAGCAAGACTACTGCATTGAAACTTAAAGGATAGAAACACCAAGAAACAACACAGAATACATTTCTCTACGGATGCAAATAGTAGCAAAGGTTTGGAAATTCCAAGGTACAGCATAAACGAACTGTCATGATCAATGTTTCTTTACTCGCTGGAATCATATAACACTAAACTATTGGACTGAAGTCATAATTAGATCACCAAAATGATAATCTCAAGGTTCTTACCTTTATACTTATGTGTATAAATCACATACATCCCAATGGTGGGTTAAACATCATGCACTCAAAAGCTAATCAGACTAATCTAAGCCTGGTCATCCATCTGGTCTAAACAGCCTTCAGTGTACACTTGATGGCCCCCGCTCATCGGGGCTTGAAGAAATAACTGGGATGCATGATGCTTCCACGCAGAGCTGAAACCGACCCGCAAACGAGTACTGGTAAACCGCTTAGAGGATCTAAGTCTGAACAGGCAAAGCAGTGCGAGTCCATGCTTATAAACCCTAGTTTCATTGGGCGGCAGGGCTTGAGATGTCAGTTCATCTCAATGTCGGGTAAAAGTCCCACAAAATTGGAAGCAACGTCTCCAAAATGACATTTACAGTGTTGACGGGGACTTTAAACCTAAAATCAGACAAAATCAGTGTACACTTGAAGTAAGCTAGGATCCTCAGCTACCCATTTAGTGTACATCCAAGACTGTGATAAGACTGGCAAGATGCCTGGGGAGATGTCATGCTTTAGTGGGTGCACATACCACATTGTTGGTTTTGCTACATGAATGCTCATATTACTAGACCCTTTATGTCAAATCACAATACAGACATGATGTACATCTTTTCCTTCAATACACTGTTCTGCTGAAGCTTGATTCTAATCACAGTCTTCAGTGTCATCTGTATTATCCAACTAAATGGAATTCAGACAGCTAGTTCACTTGCATACTGCACACATTTGGGAGCGTGTAAGGCCATGCTTTAGACAAGTGCACAGAACAGTTTTGCAATCAGCCTTACATTTACACCTGACGACCTTGAGCAGAGTCTCAGGTGCTGGTGGTTTATCTGTATGTACCGCCAGCAATTTGTCACCTTTCACTGCACAACCCCAGTTTTCTGCAGGTGCATATGTCTCAATAGTCCTATTTCATTGTGGCACTATTGGTAGCTATCAGACCTTCATGATTAGATATAGGTTATTGAGATTTTGGTGGATGCTTCTGACAAAGCTTTTATTTATAGCTAAATACACCAGTTACGTGTGTCTGCAGGTGTTTGAATCTTCGTTATGTAAGGTATACAATTCTCTAGTTTGTTCCTTCTACTATTAGAAACTGGAGATGTTGAGAGCAATCCAGGTCCAGACAATGAGCACTCGTTATCTATCCTTCATCTAAATATTAGGAGCATACGAAACAAAATTGCCTATCTGAGACCCATCTCGACGCCAACCTACCCTCTGAACTACTTACTATTTCAAATTATTTTAGTGACCCGTACAGGAAAGACAAGAATATGTATCGAGGTTGAGTGCTCTTGTATTTAAGTTCTAGCCTCAGGCACCGACGTAGACCTAAGTGAACCGGCCCCGATAGCTCAGTTGGTAGAGTGTCCGCTCCGGGGAACGGGAGGTCTCGGGTTCGATCCCGGGCCGCGACATACCAAAGTCGTTAAAAATGGTACTAGCTGCTCCTCGTTTGGCACTCAGATTTACGGGGTAGAGCTAGGACTGGTCGATCCAGTGTCAGGTTAATGTGACTGGGTGTGGTATCATGTAATGTGTCTGGGACATGATACTTCAGTGAGGCAGCACTATAAACGTGAGCATTGAGCTCCCTGTCGCAACCAGACACCGTCGTGATATGACTGAAAAATTGTTGAAAGCGACGTTAAACCCGAATTCACACACACACAGACCTAAGTGAAGAGTCAATTTGGACAGAAGTCGATGTTAATCAAGATAGCTTATTGATAGGTTTATTTTAAAGTCCAACCACGGCAGATAGTAATTTCTTTAATAATTTTAATGCAAATATAAAAAAAAGCCTCGGAAATAAGAATTTTATAAACATCTTGGCTTGACTTTAAGTAAAAGCAGATAGCGGGATGAGCAAATACAAAACATATTAACACGTGCTGCAAAGATTGTAGGTATAATGAGAAAATTAAAATTTACGCTCACTTGAGTTGCTCCAAACCAGATATATCTTTCATATGTGCTACCTATTCTTGAGTATTCTTCAGTTGTCTGGGATGGATGTTCTCTCCAAGACTCAAATGCTCTCGAAAAGCTTCAAAATGAGACTGCTAGAATAGTAACTGGTCTCACGAGATCGGTTTCTTTGGATAATTTGTACAGGGAATGTTGCTGGCCGTCATTACCAGAAAGACAGAAACAAAAACAAAAACAAAACAAAAATATGAATTTCATGTACAGATCAACGAATGCATTAGTTCCAAGCTACATAACTGATTTAATCCCTCTTGTAAGGGAAACCACCAATTATTGTCTGAGAAATCAAAATAATATTACTCAACCGTTTTGTCATACCGAACTATTTAGGAAATCTTGTATTCCGTCAGTAATAACGTTGTGGAATTCTCTGGACGAAAACTTACGCAACAGCCCCTCTTAAATTCATTTTAAATATCATACAAAAAGACACCATCTAGATGTTCAAAGAGTACCGCCTCACTATATCAATGGTGACAGATATTTGCCAGTTATGTATTCTAGATTTAGAAACAATTGTAGTAACTTATAAAATGATTTGTGTATTAACCATTTAACAATGAATCCACTTTGTACCTGTAATCAAGGAAGAGAAAACGCAGAGCACTATTTCCTTCGATGCTCTAAATATGAAAACGAACTGTTAAGATTTCTCCATGAAACGCGCGAGTTTCACCCTTTGAGTATCAACCTGAGTTTATTTGTAGATGATCGCAGATCCCTCGAAAGTTATACTTCATTTTTAGAGCTGTCAGTAGTTACATTAAAAGCACAAAACAATTTTCTGATTAGTATTTTAGTAGATTCCAATTACTCCATGCTCACACGAGAAGGCGCACACTATTTATTTATTTATTTATTTGTTCCTTCATATCAATTTCACGTGACTATAATTTATTGATGTCATTTTGTAGGGGCAGGGTCGTAACTAATGTTGAGAGAACTTGTGACCCAACCCCATTGTACACATATATATGTATTGGTTGCAATAAAATATGTCTATACTGAAAGAGAAAAATTGGTTTAAAGGACCTATAATAATCTATTCACAGTGAAAACGCTGACACTAAAACTGCCCAAGAAACGAAGCAAAATCAAAATTGCGTTAGTGGGTGGGGTAAACCAACACGAATATTTAAAAGCATTGGCTTGTAACACATTCTATTTCATACTAAACATAGACTTAATAGATGGAACATGACATGAAAGTTTTATTATCAACATATATGCAATAGAATCCATATAATAACTAAATTGTAAGCTATACAAGCTTACAACTCCAGTTATAATAGTTTCACAGTGATAAAATCACCCATGAATACAAATGAAGAAAAAAATCAAATTTCATATTCTCCGATTCCGTCCTACTTTTTATATGTTATAAACATATATCAGAGGTGGTCAAAACTAAAAAAGACATTTTTGTTGCAATTTTGTCTAGGTCCCCACACAGTTTGACCAGACTATTAGTACCAAGTCTTATGTAAATATTGTTTGTTTAGGTCATTTTTGAGCCGGTCAGTTTACCTATCCACTCTTTTCCTGGGCAGACTTATACGTAAGCGGTTAACCAGTACAGTGTACATTCTTTTGCCAGAAACTGACAACTGCCATTCTTGAATCAACAGAAGGGAGAAAATGACGGTAGAAAAGATTTCATGATCAATCTCCATGAAAGAATGTTGACGACCCCGGCAGGTATCGAACCCGCATCCTCCTGATCACCAGTCAGATGCGCATCCGGCTGAGCTACCGAGGCAGGCTCCCCTATCAAAAGTCCATTGAATTTAATCATTAAGTTTTTCTTTTATAAGAATATGAGGAAGTGTAGTGTGAAGGGTGGAAAAACCATAAGTAGACAAACCCGAAGCACGAAAACGTCTGGATTTCAATTTATTTAAAACTTTATTAGAATTTGTTACAGACTAAAACAGATTTATCCCTGCTCTTTCAAAGACTATGTTGCAATATTTAATTACATGTTTTTGGATGAAGTTAATAATTTGGAAAGTTCATTGGTGGTGCAAGAGCTTTAATTTGCAATAAACATTGCTTTGTATGGTCTTTTATGAAGTTTAGGTAACCAATATAACGTAGGAAGCTTGTCTTGGCCTTCTGTAACACGTACAGAAACCCTGTAGATAGATTTGGCTGATTGTGTAACTTTTTCCAAAATATGTAATTATGTTTGTGGTGTACAAAATATCTCCTTTGGGGTGTACAAAATATCAGATTTGTTCCAGGCCTTTGGAGTGTGGTATGGGGTTTCATCTGTTAGAACATAGTTCCCTTTTATGTAGAAATCCTGTTCCCAGGCCTGGACACTGTCTCTCATTCATTCAGTTTTTTGCCAACGTCTGATTGACAACCAGGGAAGGTAAAAAAACAGCCCTGGGGTTAACATCATGTGTGATGTTGTTTGGTTGTGGATATTTCATTTGTCTTTTGCTTTGTTAGGTATGGCTGATTGTGTAATGGCACTGGGATTTGAAAAGATGCAAAGAGGATCATTAAAGGCAACAGTAAGTAAACACATTGGTGACTTCGCAACATATGTTGGTGGATGTCTGTGAGCAAACATAGAGTGGACCCAGGTCAGACTGTGAGCACCCATATCCTGATGTTCATGATGATCCCTTCTTTTGCAAACAGTGTAGATCCAGATCTGAAGAAGCCATCTGATCAGGATCTACACTGTTTGTCATTCAGTGTGAATTTGGATGAGTACAGTATTCAAGTTAATCTGACTAGTTAATTGTCAGTGATGGGTGTTGCTAGATTAATTTATTCAGCATGATAAGGGTTCAGTTTTTACTTTCTTAGCCAGCAGTCTATTGTTTGTATGGACTTCACACAGCTCCAGACAGGGTAGTTTACTGAGAAGGAATTGGAGATAAATTTTCTTATTTCACCATTATAACATACGTTGTGGGTACTTGTTTGAATCGCCTCATTGGGTCCAGATCAGACTGCTCCTAGAGGGTCCGCACTGTTTTCAACAATGACTTCAAAGTAAACAGCAGACAACAAAGCAGACAGCGATTGTTGTGATTGACATCTGAAGGGTTGAGAAACATAAATGGTGGTTATTCATCAGAAAAACTTAACTAATGTGGTTTTGATAACAATCAACCAACTATGTTTGGAGAATAAAAAAACAACAACAAAAAAACTTTCATCTGAAAAATTTCAAATCTAGAGCCAAGAAAGATAATTCTGTTCTTACTGTATTCTCCATGATAAACACACAGTGCACTTAGACATTTCACCTAAGCCACAAAAACAATCCACAGAAAGTCTTTATTAAGGGGAATGGATACACCTTCATGGGAGGCAACTCCTGCAAACGTATTTTTGTTTCTCATATCAATAGAGGTCAAATCTTAAAGGAAAGAATTTGATTCTATCATTTTAGAGAATACTCCTTTTTCTGTGGGACAGAGCACAGGAGCTTGACGTTTTACAATTAACGGGTTCATCTCTAAGTTTCTATGTAATAGAAACGAAGGACGGACACTGTTTCAGAGATCCGTTGATTTTCCTGCGAAAATCACAAAATCTACATATTGCTCTGTTGAAATGCAATATTGCGTACATAAATGAACGAATTGTCAACCTTCCGCCACCTCTTATAGAACTGCTTTGTCATATAATTCACCATTAAGTGTGTGTTTTTTAAAAAATATCCCCATCACATAGTTGCTGGTTATGCCACCATTTTGTTTTTGTTAGGAGAATCGCATTTGATTTTCATAGCGTTTTTGTTGGTCACCAAGCTCGTGACGATTTTCTTGGGTTGTTTTAGACCAATCGGATAACGCATATGGACCCACTCAGAGTATACAAACATGGAGACATAACCAGCAACTGTGCGAAGGGTAAATTATAAAGAAACAGACGGACTGTCGTGGATTCAAGAGTAGCGAAGTACTATTAGATGCGGCAGAAATTATATTGCACATTAATTAAATGTGTTAACCCTTAATTTCGACTGAGCAATATGTAGGTGTTGAGATTTTCTAATGAAAATCATTGGGCCTCTGAAACAGTGTCCGTCCTTTGTTTCTATTATATTGGAACATATGGACAAGCCATTTAAATTTTATTACGTCAAGTTCCAGTGGGACAGAGTTCATTGAAAAGTAAACAGGAAGTCCCGAAAGTTGTCTCCCATTGAAAAATGGTGAAAAAATCTGCCAGGTGTATCCATTCCCCTTAAAGGCACAGTCAGGTTCATCCATATGCTCCGTATACCAGCTTTGAACATGTAGGTTGCGCTTTACATTTCCAAAGCATAGCTCCAGATAAGGCACTTTTTTAGCTCACCTGTCAGGTAGTGACAAGGTGAGCTTTTGGGATCACTTTTTGTCCCTTGTGCGTGCATCCGTGCGTTCGTAAACTTTTTCTTTAAACATCTCCTCCTAAACCACTGATCGGATTTTGACCAAACTTCACAGGAATGATCCTTAGGTGGTCCCCTTTCAAAATCGTTCAAATGGTTCCGGTCTGTTGCACATCTAGCTCACAGGAGCCAAAAATAGATTTGTTTCTCTAAAAACTTAAAAAATCTTCTTCTTCTCTGAAACCACAAGGCCCAGGTCTTTGATATTTGGTATGAAGCTTCATCTAGTGGACCCCTGCCAAGATTGTTCAAATTATAGTGCTGGGGCCAAAAATGCCCCTGCACCAGGGCCCTTTGGTTTTACATAGGATTATATGGGAAAATCTTTAAAAATCTTCTCGTCTGAAACCGCAAGGCCCAGGTCTTTGATATTTGGTATGAAGCTTCATCTAGTGGACCCCTACCAAGATTGTTCAAATTATAGTGCTGGGGCAAAAAATGCCCCCGCTCCAGGGCCCTTTGGTTTTACATATTGGCTTATGTAGGGAAAACCTTTAAAAATCTTCTTCTCTGAAACCGCAAGACCCAGGTCTTTGATATTTGGTATGAAGCTTCATCTAGTGGACCCCTACCAAGATTGTTCAAATTAAAGTGATGGGGCAAAAAATGCCCCGCTCCGGGGCTATTTTGTTTTACATAGGCTTATATAGGAAAAATCTTTAACAATCTTCTTCTCTGAAACGACAAGGCCCAGGTCTTTGATATTTGATATGAAGCTTCATCTGGTGGACCTCTGCCAAGATTGTTCAAATTATATAGACTTATACTCGTATAGGGAAAACCTTTAAAAATCTTGTCTGAAACCAGAAGGCCCAGGTCTTTGATATTTGGTATGAAGCTTCATGTAGTGGACCACTACCAAGTTTGTTCAAATTTTAGCCCTTGGGCCAAGAATGCACTAGAAAGACTGATACTCAGGTGAGCGATTCAGGGCCCTCTGGACCCTCTTGTTTCATCTTTTCTTATTTCTTATTACGAAAACACGCCTATACAAATTCATTGGAAAGTTAACCGCCGAAAAAACGAACATTTTAAGATAAAAATTGTGATATTTTTCTTATTTCTGCTCAAAATATAGATTGTGGGTACTCGTTAGAACCGCCTCGTTGAGGCGGCTCTAACGAGTATCCACTATCTATACTTTAGAGCAGAAATAAGAAAAATAAGGGTTACCCCTGCAAACCCCAGCTACTATATAAAAGTTGGGTTCAAAGGGGTCAAAATCATATAGGCGTGTGTTCGTCATGTGCACGAAAACATGTGGGTATTCATTAAAAGCACCTCCCTTCTACTGAAGTTTTTCTTATTTCTGCACAAAAACGTGTTGTGGGTATCCATTAGAAGTGCCTCATCATATGTTGTAGGTATTCACTAATGAATACCAACAACATATGTTTTTGTGTAGAAATAAGAAAAATAATATGTGGATACCCCTCTTATCTGGTGTTATGCCAAAGTCAGTATTAGGAGTGTGTCTATTAAAGGTGCATTATTGAGCTACCGGGTCTCAAAAATTTTTTTCTGGTTTTTATCTTCAATTCATACTACTTTGTCATGTGTACACTTTTGGAGCCCAATACAGCTTCAGAACTTTGTGAAAATGGTCCTTTTCATTCGTGTTTACCCTTCGCTCTGAACAGGTGTTTGGAATTTCTGTTCTAAAAATAAATCTGTCACTTTACACATACATGGCGACAGTATCGTCTCTGAGTGTCGTTACTTATGGCATGGTATTCAGCGTCATATTTTTTTCCGATTCAGGAATGGCCTAAGGAAATAAGGCCAGAAATGAACGTCGCATAACGTCATATATGGGGATTCTATTTTTGTCACGAACTAAAAATAGATCTAACTAGTGTTCGAAACCTAGTTAGGGAATCCCTCTCAACCTCATTTACCTGTCATCATAATTGTTTGCATTTTTGCATAAAATGCATTCATTTGTATTGTTTTAAAGAAAAAATACCGGCTATATGTATTTTATTTTTGGAAGCATTTTTACCGATAGCTCAATAATGCACCTTTAAAACACAATAAGTTAATAATAAAAATGGACTAGTCTGTGGTCTCATTTTTATTAGCTCACCTGTCACGTAGTGACGAGGTGAGCTTTTGGGATCACTTTTTGTCCGTCGTCCGTCGTGCGTGCGTGTGTGCGTGCGTGCGTGTGTGCATGCGTGCGTGTGTGCGTGCGTAAACTTTTTCTTCAAACAACATCTCCTCCTAAACCACTAATCGGATTTTGACAGAACTTCACAGGAATGATCCTTAGGTGGTCCCCTTTCAAAGTTGTTCAAATGGTTCCAGTCTGTTGCACATCTAGGTCACAGGAGCTAAAAATAGATTTTTAAAATGAAAACCTTAAAAATCTTCTTCTCTGAAACCATAAGGCCCAGGTCTTTGATATTTGGTATGAAGCTTCATCTAGTGGACCTCTACCAAGATTGTTCAAATTATAGCCCTGGGGCCAAAAATGGCCCCGCCCCAGGGCCAACCAGTTTCACATAGGCTTATATAGGGAAAATCTTTAAAAATCTTCTTCTCTGAAATCGCAAGGCCCAGGTCGTTGATATTTGGTATGAAGCTTCATCTAGTGGACCTCTACCAAGATTGTTCAAATTATAGCCCTGGGGACAAAAATGCCCCCGCCCCGGGACCCTTTGGTTTTACATAGACTTATATAGGGAAAATCTTTAACAATCTTCTTCTCTGAAACCGCATGGCCCAGGTCTTTGATATTTGGTATGAAGCTTCATCTAGTGGACCTGTACCAAGATTGTTCAAATTATAGCCCTGGGGCCAAAAATGCCCCTGCCCGGGCCCACCAATTTTACATAGGCTTATATAGGGAAAATCTTTTAAAATCTTCTTCTCTGAAACCGCAAGGCCCAGGTCTTTGATATTTGGTATGAAGCTTCATCTAGTGGACCGCTACCAAGATTGTTCAAATTGTAGCCTTGGGGCCAAAAATACCCCCGCCCTGGGACCCTTTGGTTTCACATAGACTTATATAGGGAAAATCTTTAAAAATCTTCTTGTCTGAAACCGCACAGCCCAGGTCTTTGATATTTGGTATGAAGCTTCATCTAGTGGACTTCTACCAAGATTGTTCAAATTATAGCCCTGGGGCCAAAAATACCTCCCGCACAAGGGCCCTTTGGTTTTACATAGACTTATATAGGGAAAAATCTTTAAAAATCTTCTTCTCTGAAACCGCAAGACCCAGGTCTTCGATATTTGGTATAAAGCGTCATCTAGTGGACCTCTACCAAGCTTGTTCAAATTATAGCCCTGGGGCTAAAAATGCCCCCGGCCTGGGGCCCTTTGGTTTTACATAGACTTATATAGGGAAAATCTTTATAAATCTTCTTCTATGAAACCACAAGGCCCAGGTCTTCCATATTTGGTGTGAAGCTTCATCTAGTGGATCTCTATCAAGATTGTTTAACTTTTAGCCCTAGGGCCAAAAATGCCGCCGCCTGGTGCCCTTTGGTTTAACATAGGCTAATATAGAGAATATCTTTAAAAATCTTCTCACAAACCCCAAGGCCCAAGTCTTTGATATTTGTTATGAAGCTTCATCTAGTGGACCTCTACCGAGATTGTTGAAAAATTATAGCCCAGGGGCTAAAAATGCCCCCGCCTTGGGCCCACCAGTTTTACATAGGTTTATATAGGGAAAATCTTTATAAATCTTCTTCTCTGAAACCACAAGGCCGAGGTGTTCGATAATTGGTGTGAAGCTTCATCTAGTGGACCTCTATCAAGATTGTTTAAATTATAGCCCTAGGGCCAAAAATGCCCCGCCCTGGGACCCTTATGTTTAATATAGGATTCTTCAGAGAATATCTTTAAAAATCTTCTTCTCTGAAACCGCAAGGCCCAGGTCTTTGATATTTGGTATGAAGCTTCATCTAGTGGACCTCTACCAAGATTGTTGAAAAATTATACCACAGGGGCTAAAAATGCCCCCGCCCCGGGGCCCACCAGTTTTACATAGGCTTATATAGGGAAAATCTTTAAAAATCTCCTCTGAAACCGCAAGGCCCAGGTCTTTGATATTTGGTATGAAGCTTCATCTAGTGGAACTCTACCAAGATTGTTCAAATTATAGCCTTGGGGCCAAAAATACCCCCGCCTTGGGACCCTTTCATTTTACATAGACTTATATAGGGAAAATCTTTAAAAATCTTTTCTCTGAAACCGCACAGCCCAGGTCTTTGATATTGGTATGAAGCTTCATCTAGTTGACCCCTACCGAGATTGTTGAAAAGTTATAGCCCAGGGGCTAAAAATGCCCCCGCCCCGGGGCCCACCAGTTTTACATAGGCTTATATAGGGAAAATCTTTAAAAATCTCCTTGTCTGAAACCGCAAGGCCCAGGTCTTTGATATTTGGTATGAAGCTTCATCTAGTGGACCTCTACCAAGATTGTTCAAATTATAGCCCTGGGACCCTTTGGTTTTACATAGACTTATATAGGGAAAATCTTTAAAAATCTTCTTGTCTGAAACCGCACAGCCCAGGTCTTTGATATTTGGTATGAAACTTCATCTAGTGGACCTCTATCAAGATTGTTTAAATTATAGCCCTAGGGCCAAAAATGCCCCCGCCCTGGGGCCCTTATGTTAAATATAGGCTTCTTTAGAGAATATCTTTAAAAATCTTCTTCTCTGAAACCACAAGGCCCAGGTCTTTGATATTTGGTATGAAGCTTCATCTAGTGGACCTCTACCAAAATTGTTGAAAAATTATACCACAGGGGCTAAAAATGCCCCCCACCCCGGGGCCCACCAGTTTTACATAGGCTTATATAGGGAAAATCCTTAAAAATTTTCTTCTCTGAAAGGGCTAGGCCCAGGTCTTTGATATTTGGTATGAAGCTTCATCTAGTGGACCTCTACCAAGATTGTCCAAATTATAGCCCTGGGGCCAAAAATGCCCCCGCCCCGGGACCCTTTCGTTTTACATAGACTTATATAGGGAAAATCTTTAAAAATCTTCTCTGAAACCGCAAGGCCCAGGTCTTTGATATTTGGTATGAAGCTTCATCTAGTGGACCTCTACCACGATTGTCCAAATTATAGCCCTGGGGCCAAAAATGCCCCTGGCTTGGGACCCTTTGGTTTTACATAAACTTATATAGGGAAAATCTTTAAAAGTCTTCTTCTCTGAAACCACATGGCCCAGGTCTTTGATATTTGGTATGAAGCTTCATCTAGTGAACCTCTATCAAGATTGTTTAAATTATAGCCCTAGGGCTAAAAATGCCTCCCCCCTGGGGCCCTTTGGTTTAACATAGGCTTATGTAGGGAATATCTTTAAAACTTTTCCTCTCTGAAATGGCAAGGCCCAGGTCTTTGATGTTTTGTATGAAGACCACAACCAAGATGGTTCAAATTATAGCCCTGGGTCCAAAACTGCCCCCATCCCAGGGCCCTTTGATTTTGCATTGACTTATACAGGAAAAATCTTTAAAAATCTTCTTGTCTTAAACCTGAAGGTTCAGGTCTTTGATTTTTGGTATGAAGCTTCGTCTAGTGGACCTCTGTCAAGATTTTTCAAATTATAGCCCTGGGGCCAAAATGCCCCCTTCCCCAGGACCCACTAGTTTTACATTGACTTATACAGGGAAAATCTATATAAATCTTCTTGTTTGAAACCAGAAGGCTCAGTTCTTTGATATTTGGTATGAAGCTTTGTCTAGTGGACCTTGACCAAGATTAATCAAATTATAGCCCTGGGGCCAAAGATGGCTCTGCCCGGGGGCCCACTGGTTTTACATAGACTTATATAGGGAAAACCTTGAAGAATCTTGTAGTAATCCAGAAGGCTCACATCTTTGATATTTGGTATGAAGCTTTGTCTTGTAGACCACTACCAAGATTGTTACAATTATAGCCCAAGCCCAAAAATGGGCCCACCCTAGTGCCCCACTGGTTTTACAAAGACTTATGTAGGGAAAACCATTACGATAACACACCTGTAAGACATAGTGCATTTTTTCACATCTCCAAAATGGCTACTTTTCGGTTGAAAATCCATGATATCTTTCTTATTTATACCCCAAACATAGGTTGTGGGTGCTCGTTAGAACCGCCTCGTTGAGGCAGTTCTAACGAGTACCCACAACCTATGTCTTGGAGTAAAAATAAGAAAAATAATGTTTACCCCCGTAAATCCCAGTTTTCTCTATACAAAGTGCGGTGTAAGGGGGTGTTCATTTCACGGACTTGCCAAGAATGCCCCTGCGCCGGGGTCCACCAGTTTTACATAGACTTATATAGGGAAAACCTTTAAAAATCTTCTTGACTGAAACCAGAAGGCCCATGTGGTTGATATTTGGTGTGAAGCTTCATCTAGTGGATCTCTATAAAGATTGTTCAAATTATATCCCTGGGGCCAAAAAAGCCCCCGCCCGGGGGCCTTTTGGTTTTACATAGACTCATATAGGGAAAATCTTTAAAAATCTTCTTCTCTGAAACTGCAAGGTCCAGGTCTTTGATATTTGGTATGAAGCCTCATCTACTGGATCTCTACCAAGATTGTTCAAATTATAGCCCTGGGGCCAAAAATGCCCCCGCCCCGGGGCCCTTTGGTTTTGCATAGACTTATATAGGGAAAATCTTTAAAAATCTTCTTCTCTGAAACCACAAGGTCCAGACCTTTGATATTTGGTATGAAGCTTAATGTAGTGGTCCTCTACCAAGATTGTATAAATTATAGCCCTGGGGCCAAAAATTCCCCCGCCCCGGGGCCCTTTGGTTTTACATAGGCTTATATTGGGAAAATCTTTAAAAATCTTCTTCTCTGAAACCGCAAGGCCCAGGTCTTTGATATTTGGTATGAAGCTTCATCTAGTGGACTTCTACCAAGATTGTTCAAATTATAGCCCTGGGGCCAAAAATGCCCCCACCCCAGGGCCCTTTGGTTTTACATAGACTTATGTAGGGAAAATCTTTTATGCCCAGGCCGTTCAAATGGCATATAGCGTTGCCCCTGTCCATCGGTGCGTCCGAAACTTAAACGCGGTCAACAACTTCCTGATTTCTTGATCGATTTTAAAATGACTTGGCAGAAATGTTAATCATCATGAGACGACGTGTCACGTGCAAAACTCAGGTCTTGAAACACTTGAAATTGCTTTTTAAACTTTCTTCTCAGGGCAATAAAGGAAAAACTCTCAAATGGATCTGCTCTTTTGTAGAGGATCGAACCCAGACTGTAGGGCTTGAGGGGAATATTCATCAGAAGTACTCGTCACTTCATGCGTGCAACAGGACTCGGTACTTGGCCCACTTCCCTTCTTGCTTTACATAAAATGTCCTCACTGAAAGCATTCAATTTCAAGTCAGGTTATTTGCGGACGATACTGCAGTTTACCTCATTGTGAGAAATCGAAATGATAGTAACATTCTCCAAAATGATCTTAACACCCAAGAAGAATGGGAACAAACATTGGACATGGAATTTAATCCAAGTAAATGTCAAGTTATGGAAATTGGCAGAGCTAGACAGCTTATCAGCTTGCATTATACCCTCTATGGTTACATGAACATACTGAATAAAATGGAGTGTGCTAGATTCGCTTATTTGATGTGTTCTTTGTTTCATGTGCTAGATTCGCTTATTTGATGTGTTCTTTGTTTCTAAAGGATCCAACAATTCAGAGCTTATTTAGGATTTATTAAAAGAAATTTGATAACCAGTAAACTAGAAGTGACGGCAATTATTAGGAATCGATACAATTAACTCACAATCTTTCAGTTAAAGAATTAGCCTCTAAAACATTTGTTGGACCCAAAGTTAAATATACCAAGAAAAACATAGACCAAAGAAAGATAGTGCAAATGAGGGCAGCAGGGTCGGTTACTAACAGATATTTCTCATATGATAGTGTTTCTTTGATGCAGTGCAATATATATATATTGTTGCCATGCAAATATTTATGTCTTCTTGAAAATCTGTCAAAACAGTGAAACTGCAGTAGAAGCTTGGTAAAAAATATATTATTGTGGCGATATCGGACTTTTTGATTTTCTCTCTATATATATATATTTAAAGCAGTTAACACAGGTGAGCGATGTGGCCCATGGGCCTCTTGTTTTGTTTTGCAATTTTTTCCAAATAATCACAGCCTTTCCTGACTGTCACAGAGACATAGGACTTGCTGGAGAAGTTGGCGGATGGTCAGGATTAAAACTTTCTCATTGTGACTTATGGCCTTAGATGAGTATTAAAAGCAAGAAACCAAAAAAATCCATGATTCAGATTTTCTGAACGGAGTTTAGTGTTATGCCATTTTCATTACAGCACCAAGACAGAAGTAACCCCTTGGAAAAACATATCATGATAATGTCAGAAGTAAGGGGTCTGGCTAATGGACCATTAGCTGCTCAGATGTTTGGAAATGCCGGCCTAGAACATATGGAAAAATATGGTACAGCCAGAATAATGACATATAAAGACCCTCTGATGAAACAATGCTTAGCAAGCTGTTTTCAGGAAAGATTAACCCTTATCTTGCTGTTCGCGACAACCCCTATCTTTGCAAACAGTGTAGATCCAGATCAGATGGCTTCTGAAGAAGCCATCTGATCAGGATCTACACTGTTTGGCATTCAGTTTATGAATTTGTAGCAATAAATTACATCAAGTAATTTGATTGGTTGATAGACAGAAATGGGTGTGGCTTAAATGAATATTCAGCAAGATAAGGGTTAAGAAAAATATTACAAATTTTTCAACTTCTGAATTATCCAAAAGAATGGTAAAGAGTAATAACAATGTTCAGTGAAACATGGTTTTGAATATTTACCCTTATCCTGCTGAATACACCCATTTCTGATTATAAGCCAATCAGATTACATGATATAATGTTTTCTTTCAAATTCGCAAACTGAATGTCAAATAGTGAAGATCCTGATCAGATGGCTTCAGAAGCCATCTGATCTGGATCTGCACTGTTTGTGTGTAGTTCCTGATCAAATGGCTTCTTCAGAAGCCATCTGATCTGGATCTGCACTGTTTGCAAAGGTAGGGGTTATCGTGAACAGCAGGATAAGGGTTAACCCCTGTCCTGCTGAACGCGGCAATCCCTACATTTGCAGACAGTGTAGATCAAGATCAACCTTCTGATCAAGATCTACACTGTCATAAAGTTTGTGAATTGAACAAATGAAGCATATTAAGTAATTTGTTTTGTTGACATTCAGCAGTAGCTTTATTCAGCAGGATGAGGGTTAAATAAGATTGTATTGAAAGGAAAAGATATACCATCAGGGGAGACAACTCTTAAATATTTTGCCTCCCTCATCAGTAGGGCCAACCTTGGTAGCTCAGTCACCTGCATATCTGGCTTGTGATCAGAAAATCACAGGTTCAACACCTGCCGGGCTGGTGACATTCCTTCATGGAGATTGACCATGAATTCTTTTCATGGATCATTCTCCCCCTTCTGTTGATTCAAGAAGGGCAGTTGTCAGTTTCTGGTGAAAAAATTGCATTGCACTGGTTAAGTGCTTTTGTATAAATCTGCCCAGGAAAAGTATGGTTTGGTAAACTGACCAGTTCAATATATGGCTGTGTCATTGAACTCTGAACAACCATCCAAACAAACCTACTGTAAGGGTCTACTTTTAAAGGAAAGAATTTGCTCCTTAGTAGACCCTTCCTTCAGAGGGGCTCAGCCAATGAGTAAGCAAACTGGAAGTCCTGAAAGTTGTCTCCCTTGTAAAATTTGCTGAAAATATGGCAAGGGTATCAGATCCCTCATTACTGTAGAAATCCTAAAAATTCAGACCCCTTAAGGACTTGCTGTAATTCTCCTAAATTATTAACATTTTTTTTCACAAACCAGCAAGGGGTCCGAAAGGTGCAGACGTAATGGCAAACACTGTAGACCCTGATCAGACTGCTCCTTCAGGAGCAGTCTGATCTGGGTCTGCACTGTTTGCTAAGGCCTAGCTATCCCAATACTTAGGATCATTAGGGTAGCTTTATAGCTTGCTTGCTTGCTTTAGCCAGGGAAATGTATTTTCAGTATAGGGATAGGAGTAATCCAATGGAAAAGCACATAATGGTTATGTCAGAAGTCAGAGGATTGGCCCATGGACCTGTAATGGCTCAAATGTTTGGGAATGCAGGCAGAGAGCATATGGAAAAATATGGTTTGTTTTGTAATGGCGACCGTCAATTCCAAACTCCTGGTTTTGTTGGACCAGTTTTTAGCATGGTGTAATACAAGGATCTGTTTTTCTGTCCATTCCCTTGTGCATTAGTTCATCAACAACCTAGCTTGAGTGAAACATCATGGTGCATGCACCAAAACAACAGTTTCTACACTTTTAAAAATTCTTTGAAATATTTCCATTGTAAACTGACAAATTGCAAGAATAAGAATCTATGCTATTGCATTAAGATTTTCCAGGCTCCTGTTGTCCAAAACTAATGATATCATTAGTTAATGTTGGGGTGGTTGGGTGACGCAAAGGTGACATGTATCTTACGTCACTGGGGCTTCCAACTGATATTGGCTTACAGTTGGACAAGGCCTGCTGTTCTTGCAGCAGGTAAGGGTAGAGGGGGAGCATTTTTAATTCTTCTGTCTCTACACTTCCATTCATTTTCCTCTTTCTCCACTGTCCCTCACTTTCATCTCTACTATCTCTTTTCCCCTTTTCTCTGGGAGACAGCACAAAATGACCCACAAGGGTTGACCTGGTGTCAAACCCAAAACAATCAATCAATCAGTCATTAGTTAATGTATTGTTAAAACTTTGAACATTGGCAGATATACAGATATTTTTATTGATCGGATATTGTCAAACAAAGTTACATTTTGCTCACTAACATGCTTGTTAAGCTATGAGAGCTCTGAAGAACTGGACTGAGGTCCTTGGAAGCAGTTACACCTGGCTAAAACTTCATCTTCAAATGACCTCCTATGGACCAGCAGTTTTGGCAGCAAATGCAACAGCTAGTAACACTTTATTTTCAGCAAAAATAAAATGGTATCAGCTAATATCTAGCAAGAACAGTTAACATGTTGGCTACTAATGATCTTAAGGAGAATGGGAACACCTGGCAGATTTTTCCGCCATTTTTCAATGGGAGACAACTTTTGGGACTTCCTGTACGCTTTTTAGCTCACCTGTCACGTAGCGTCCGTCCGTAAACTTTTTCTTCAAACAACATCTCCTCCTAAACCACTGATCGGATTTTGACCAAACTTAACAGGAATGATCCTTAGGTGGTCCCCTTTCAAAGTTGTTCAAATGGTTCCGGTCTGTTGCACATCTAGGTCACAGGAGCTAAAAATAGATTTTTTTACTGAAAATTTTAAAAATCTTCTTCTCTGAAACCGCAAGGCCCAGATCTTTGATATTTGGTATGAAGCTTCATCTAGTGGACCTCTACCAAGATTGTTCAGTTTATAGCCCTGGGGCCAAAAATGCCCCCGCCCCGGGGGCCTTTGGTTTTACATAGGCTAATAAAGGGAAAACCTTTAAAAATCTTCTTCTCTGAAACCACAAGGCCAAGGTCTTTGATATTCGGTTTGAAGCTTCATCTAGTGGACCTCTACCAAGATTGTTCAAATTATAGCCCTGGGGCAAAAAATGTCTGAAACCAGAAGTCTCCGTTCTTTGACATTTGGTATGAAGCTTCACCTTTTAGACCACTACCAAGATTAATCATATTATAGCCCGGGGCCTATAATGGCTCTCCCAGGGGCCCACTTGATACCCTATGGATCAGGTGAGCGATCCAGGGCCATCATGGCCCTCTTGTCTTTAAGCCCTGTCCCATGGAAAAAGGGGACAACTCTTAGAGGACAGAATTTGCTCCTCAGGAGCAAATTCTTTCCTTTAAGAATTATCCCTATTGACATGGAGTACAAAAATACTTTTGCGGGAGTTGCCTCCCCTGAAGGTGTACCCATCCCCCTTAAAATTGTTATATGATAAACAGAATCCTACACTCCTGATCATTTCATATAAAATTTATGAAGCTCACCAGAAACTCGTTTAACTCATTTTGTACCGGAAACCCCAAAACGGGTAACTGGCAAACAGGTCAGACCCAGATCAGATGCCCCAGAATGCGACATATGATCAGGACCCACTTTATTTGCATGAAGTTCAGCCGTCTTCCAAATAAATTTTGAAGAAAACACAACGTGACACCCCTAAATTTTGAAATGGATTTGTGCTATATTTGAGGTGGAAGAGTCCATTTGGTACAAAATGGATTAATAAATTTCATATGAAATGACCACAAGTGTAAGATTCTGTATGTATTATGGCTTTGTAATTACTCACAGGAGAATTGGAGGAATACTCGAACAAAAAAATCCAGAACAAACAGTATACACCAAGAGCAACTTATAAATTCTATGTTATAAAGAAAAGGTACCAAGAGTACACCTGTGGACACAAAAGCGTTCAAACTTTGATGAGCTTCATTTCATTTTGATCTGATGTCTCATTCAATATATCCTTACATCCTGTCAGACAACTGCGAGATAGGAATAAATTCAAAACACAAAGTGTTGTATATTTCATTGTAGACCCTGCACTATCCAATCAGAATACATCTCAAATGTCAATCAGATCTAAAAATGGAAAAAAAGTGCTTGCCACAATAAGACCAATCATTGAACCAGTTTTAGACTACTTTGACGAATGACATTTGCTTGTCAAACTAACTTGATGCAAAGAGATTCATTGAAAGGTACTTCATCGGAGTTTGAACGCTTTTGTGTCCACAGGTGTATAAATTCTATGTTAAAAAGAAAAGGTGCCTGCAGATGAGCTGCCTTGTCTAGGGAAAGGTCTTGTATCGTCATGGTAACAAGTCTGTGCAATGAAAACTCTTGTAACCCCACTTTATGTTGAAAAAAAGGTACAGGCCTTTGTGGCCAAGTGGTTAAGTAAGCTGACTCTTAACCCATTGTATGCTAGAGGACTCCTCCATTGCTATATGTTGGACAAGTCCATTTGTCATATAAGGGGTGTCAGGTCTATTTTTTTGTTTTTTAGGTCACCTGTCACGTAGTGACAAGGTGAGCTTTTGTGATCGTCGTCCTTGCACACAACTTGAACCACCATGAGATCTGGGTTCCTTTCTTGAACCAGCCATATCCCATCGTGTGTTACGGAGTTACGGCCCCTGAAAGGGCAAAAATTGCCTATTTTGGTCTTATCCGCACAATAGCATCTTCATTTATGATTTGATTTTAACCAGACTTGCACACAACTTGTACCAGCATGAGATCTGGGTTCCTTTGTTGATCCAGCCATATCCCATCATGTGTTTTGGAGTAACGGCCCCTGAAAGGGCAAAAATTGCCTATTTTGGTCTTGTCTGCATGATAGCTGTTTCATTTATGATTTGATTTTAACTAAACTTGCACAAATTTTGTACCACCACAAAATATCTTGGTCAAGTTCAAATATGGGTCATGTCGGGTCAAAAAGTAGGTCAGTAGGTCAAATCAGAAAAAAACCTTGTGAAGACACTAGAGGCCACAGTTTTGGTCCGATCATCATCAAATTTGCCCAGAATGATCGTCTTGACAATATCTCAGTCAAGTGCGAATATGGGTGTTGTCGGGTCAAAAAGTAGGTCAGTAGGTCAAATCATAGAAAAACCTTCTGAACACACTAGAGGCCACAATTTATGTCCAATCATCATCAAACTTGCTCAGAATGATCATCTTGATAACATCTTATTCGCGTTTGAATATGGGTCCTGTCAGGTCAAAAAGTAGGTCAGTAGGTCAAATCATAGAAAAAACCTTGTGAACAAACTAGAGGCCACAGTTTTGGTCCAATCATCATCATACTTGCCCAGAATGATCATCTTGACAATATCTGAGTCAAGTTTGAATATGGGTCATGTCGGTCCAAAAAGTAGGCCAATAGTTCAAATCAGAAAAACCTTGTGAACACACTAGAGGCCACAGTTTTGGTCCGACCATCATCAAACTTTCTCAGAATGATTATGCGTCGTTAAACATGAAATCATCATCATCATCATTCTCAGAATGATCATCTTGATAATATCTTGGTCACGTTCAAATGAGGGTCATGGCAGGTCAAAAATTAGGTCAAATCAGAGAAAAACCTTCTGAACACACTAGAGGCCACAGTTTTGGTCCAATCATCATCAAACTTGCTCAGAATGATAGTCTTGACAATATCTGAGTCAAGTTTGAATATGGGTCATGTCTGGTCAATAAGAAGGTCAATAGGTCAAATCATAGAAAAACCTTCTGAACACACTAGAGGCCACAGTTTAGGTCTGATCATCATCAAACTTGCCCAGAATGATTATCTTGACAATATCTGAGTCAAGTTGGAATATGGGTCATGTCGGGTCAAAAAGTAGGTCAGCAGGTCAAATCATAGAAAAACGTTTTGAGCACTCTAAGAGGCCACAGTTTTAGTCAAATCATCATAAAACTTGCGCAGAACGATCGTCTGGACAATTTCTCAGTTAAGTTCGAATATGGGTCATGTAAAAATCAAAAAGTAGATTAGTAGGTTATTTTGTCATAACTTTTGAACCGTTTGAAATAGAGCCTTCATATTTGGCATGTAGGTTCCTTGTGACAAGGGCTTACCACTCATATATAGATTTTACCTGTGACGTTGACCTGTGACCTACTTTATCATAACTTTTGAACCATATGAGATTGAGCCTTCATATTTGGCATGTACCGTATTCGCCCTAATTACCGCACCGTGCACTTAGCTTTTTCAAAATCGTGTAAAAAAATCGATCTAATTAGTGCACACTTGATGCAAAAACAATAGCTTCAGAGATGATGCATACTGATATTTTAATGGGATGGAAAAGGATACTAAAGCATTGCCTTCACTGTTGAAGAAATAATTAATTTTTTTATATATTTACTGTGAGAGCTTCCCGGGGGGAGGTTTCTGTAAAGTGTGCACTTATGTAATCCTTTTCAAAAATAGCTTTGGTGTGCGCTTATAGGAGCATGTTCAGTAATTAGGGCGAATATGGTATGTTCCTTGCGACAAGGTTTTCTTAACCATTCAAAACTTTTGAGCCATGACCTTGACCGCATAGGAGTGAGTGTTTCAGTTTAAGTCTCACCAACAGCTAAGGTCATACAGTGATGGGACCTCTGTTTAAATACCAATCTGAAAGTCTGGAGAAGCCTGGGATTGATCATGCAACCCCTGGTTTACCATGAAGGCTTCTAAACTTCATTGGAATGTTGTGTAGATGACCCTCTGGGAAAATAGCATAACGATTAACAAATGGTCACAAGAGCTAAAAATAGAAAAACATTGTAAATTTGCTTCAAATGGGAACTCCTTCTAAACCTTTGGGCCAATTGGATTTAAAGCTTCACAGGAATGTTGCCTAGGTTACTCCCTACCAAAATAGCTAAAATTACTCTGCTGATGAACAAGAGGGCCACCATAGCTAAAGATAGAATGTACTCGAGACAGTGACACACAGGTGAGCGAACCAGGGCCCTGTGGGCCCTCTTGTATTCTATTTTTGACGGAAAATTCTGTCAGCAGATAGTGCGGGCCCTGATCAGACGCCGCAGCCCTGATCAGAGGCCGCAAAATGTGGTGTCTGATCTGGGCCTGCACTGTTTCAAAAGGTACCCTTTTAGGGGTTTCCCACATACAGTGGGTTTATCATTAGGTCACTGTGATTCGAGCTTGGTCTGCAATTGAAGGTCCGGTGTTCTTTCTTCAGGTACTTCAGTTTTCGTCCACCTTTGAATGATCACCTCGAAATAAGTGAAATAATCTTGAATGGGCATAAAACCAAAACCAAAAACTGTAGAAATGAAAGGTTTTATATATTATTTTCTTTATTCATGCTTAAAAACATAGATTATGGGTAATGATAAGAACTGCCTCCATTAACCTATCTTGTAACCGAAACCCCAAAAGGAGTACTCTGGCAAACAGTGCAAGCCCAGATCAGACGCCGCAAAACACGGCGTCTGATCAGGACCTACACTACTTGCAAGAATTTCAGCTGTTTTCCAAATAGATTTTAAAGATAACACAACCTGTCACCCCTAAATTTCGAAAAGGATTTCTATCATATTTAAGGAGGGAGATTCCATTTGGAACAAAAAGGGTTAAGGCATTCTTAAAAGCACTCAATCTATGTTTAAAGCACAAATGGGGAAAATATTGCGTTTTTTCATCAGAAAAACCCCAAGTTTAAAACTAAAGTGCACAGTCCATGGCATGCCATCACAAATCCCCATGCTTTCTCCATACCGGAGCCAAATGTAATGTTGCTCTTGCAGGCCTACATCGTGTAAGGAAGCCATGTGCCAAATTTGGTTGCATTCTGTTCAGTGATCTTGGAGGAGAAAGAGGTATCCATAATACAGTAGAACTTTGATGGCTCGAACAGCAATGGCTCGTTTACCATGGCTGAGTCAAACCCATTCTTGAGCCCCTAGGAAATTCATCTTCATGAGAAATAGGATGGGATGATTCAGGAGATTTTCCACTTTTATCATGCCAATGTATGCTGTGTGTGCTCATTAGAATCACCTTGATTAGGCGTTTCTTATGAGTACACACAGCATACAGTTTCATTATATAAGATCAAAAAGCTGTTCCAAAATTAAGCCTGTTATGCCTCCTGGCAGTAACCCTCAGTAGCTCGAACTACCCCTGTCTCGAACAGATTTTCGTGGTCCCAAACATGTTCGAGCCATTGAAGTCCGACTGTAACTCCAAATGCTTAAGCATGGTGGATAACTGACAAAGTTTGCTTCTGAGTTCTTTTAAGGCTGGCTAATCAGTGCTGAAATGAAAATCGATTATCATTCCTATCATTGCGATCGATAACCGATTAGTAATCACTGAAGATTTGGTCATAATTTTACCTGTCTGGCTTTCTGTCTGAGCATTACTCCTACCATATGCTATACTTCGCCATATGTATTTGAACTGACAGACCTGAGCAAACAGTGTAGACCCAGATGAGATGCCGCAGAATGCGGCGTCTCATCTGGGTCTACACTGTTTGCCACTCATACAGCTATTTTAAGCACAGCTTTGGGTAGTAAGTTGTACTTATCAAATAATCGATTGCAAGCAAATCAGTAATGATAATCATTTTTGTAGAATTTATCGATTGAATGATCGATTATCCGATTAATCGTGCCAGCCTTAGTTAAGAATTATGAAAAACATGAGCTTCCAAGTTTAGACCTATAAAAGATATAAGCTCATGCAATCTGGGAATATCTGAGAAAGAGCAGTCAGATCTTGGTCTACATTGGTTCCTCAGGCCTGGCTTGTTATTTTAAATAGATACGAGGGCAGGAAAGCACAGTTGTTACAGATATTTGTTCCAGATGGCCTTGTAACCTTTTCAAATGTATTTCAGGGACAAAGCCAGAACATTTTGCAAAAATTGCCTGGAAAAATCACAAACATTCCACAAATAACCCGTAAGTATATTGATCTGTTGTAAAGGGTGTTATAACATTGAATGCCTTCTAAGGGGAATGGATACACCTTCAGGGAAGGCAACTCCTGCAAAATTATTTTTGTCTCCCATGTCAATAGGGGTCAACTCTTAAAGGAAAGAATTTGCTCCTGTGGAGCAAATTCTTTCCTTTAAGAATAGACCCCTTTTTCAATGGGACAGGGCTTATAGAAAAGTGAACAGGAAGTCCCAAAAGTTGTCTCCCTTTAAAAAATGGCAGAAATATCAGCCAGGTGTTGACATTTCCCTTAAGAGGAATGGATAAATCCTTGCTTACAAAGGAGAGGACTTCTGGAACTCCCTGAGTGTCTTCATATAAACTAAGCTCCTCTGAAAAAGGGATGTTCTCTAAAAGGAATGAATTTGCTCCCAAAGAGTAGACCCCTGTTGAGAAGGGAAACAAAACAGTTTTGAAAGATTTGCTTCCCCTGAAGGTATATCCATTCCCATTAATTGCAGTCAGAAGTATTTGGAGTATCACAACTTTATATGGAGGTCAGATGCTAACCAAATTATTCATGAATTGGCCTCTGTGGCCTTGTGGTGAAGATCACTGACTCTTAATCAGAAGGTCTCTCAAAGCTGTTGGTTTGAGCCTGGC
Organism: Lucinisca nassula; assembly: GCA_963580285.1. NCBI lineage: Eukaryota > Metazoa > Mollusca > Bivalvia > Lucinida > Lucinidae > Lucinisca > Lucinisca nassula. The sequence goes on along the minus strand of OY757014.1, from coordinate 82,316,386 downwards.
TTGGGTTATATGTGAGATGCAAATTTCTGCAACGGAAGGTCGGGTGTTTTGTTTTTTTATGCTCCCCAAGAATCTATGATTCGGGGGGAATCTTTGATTCGGGGGATGCATATAGTATTTGTCCAGTCTGTCTGTCTGTTTGTTTGTCTGTCTGTCCCTGTCTGTTTGTCTGTCTGTCCGTCACAAAAACTTTAACCTTGATCATAACTTCAAAAGTATTTGACCTAGCCCCATGAAACTTCACACACTTATTCACCATCACAAGGGCTACATTCCGACCAAGGGCCATAACTCTGTTGTCATTTTTGGTCGAATTATCTCCCCTTGAAATTATGCAAAAACTCAGAAATTGGCTCCCACGGGGGGCATTGGTCACCTATAGTGACAGCTCTTGTTTTTTTTGAGTACTCAGGTTTTCATCCACTTTATTAACAATCTACTCAAAATAAGTGAAATAATTTTGAAAGGGTCATATAATAAAAACAAAATAAAAAAAAGAAAAGAAACTAGAGTGTGCAGTTAATGGCATGCCGTTGCAAATCCCCAAGCTTCCGGCTCTTATATAATGCTGTTCTTGCACACCCTGGTTGGTGTCATTGATTGCATCTTATCATAAGGAACAAGAATATATATGGTTTAGGGGTAGGGATCTGAATGGTTTCCGAGATAAAAGGACTTTAATGAAATAGAGATGGTTGGGCATGGCCCCAGCGCAACCCAGGGGACCTCCAGGTTGGTGTCGCTGAAAGCATCTTATCATTAGGAACAGGAGTATATCTGCTTTAGGGGTTGGGATCTGACTGATTTCTGAAAAATGTCCTTTTATGAAGTGGAGGGGTGGGGCATGGCCCCAGTGCAACCCAGGGGTCACCCTAGTTGGCATCACTAAATGCCTCTTATCATAAGGAACAAGAATATATATGGTTTATTGGTGATGTTCTGAACGGTTTCTGAGATATAAGGCCTTTAATGAAATGGAGGGGGTGGGGCATGGCCCCGACGCACCCTGGGGGACCTCCAGGTTGGTGTCACTGAAACTTTCTTATCATAAGGAACAAGAGTATATATGGTTTATGGGTGGGGATCTGAATGGTTTCTGAAATATATGCTCTTCTTATGCAGTGGAGGGGTGGGGCAGGGCCCCAGCACAACCCAGGAGTCAACCTAGTTGGCATCTCTAAACATTTCTTATCATAAGGAACAAGAAATATATATGGTTAAGGGGTTGGGATCTGAAGGGTTCCTGAGATATAAGGCCTTTAATGAAATGGAATGGGTGGGGCATGGCCCCGGCGCATCCCCAGGGACCTCAAGGTTAGTGTAACTGAAAGTGTCTTATCATAAGGAACAAGAATATATATGGTTTAGGGTGGGGATCTAAACAGTTTCTCAGATATTGGCCTTTTTCTAAAGTGGAGGGGGTGGGTCAAGGCCCATGTGCATCCAAATTTAATGCTGCTCTCACCCTCCCTCATCATGTAAGGAAGCTATGTACCAAAATTTGGTTGCATTTGGCCTGTGATTAAGGAGTAGATTGTGTGACCAACGGACGGAGGAGTTCACAATATCCCCTTCCATTTTTTTAAAAGCGTGGGGATAATAAGTGAGCCAACTCATGTGAAAAGGCTTTTAAATAGAAAAGGTAATAGGCAATCTTGTGCAAACATATAGATATATTGTTCCCTGATATGGTTTGCTTTAAACGGAGATGAAGGTACAGACAAGGGACTTCTGTAGCCTAGTGATTAAGAGGGCTGACTCAGGTCTCTCTCACGGTGGGCTCAAGCCTCATTGATTTAACATGGAATGGAAAATCAGGTAGTTTTTCTCCGGGTACTCTGGCTATCACCAACCTCTGACAAATGATCAGCTCAGTATAAGTGAAATAACCTTGAAAGGGTTGTAAAACCAAACATAAAAACAGAACATGCAGATAAACAAATATTCACCTAAAAAATGCAAATAGTTAACTGTTATTATCAGGTAATAATGATATCAAATGCCCAAAACTGCCATGGTTAGCAGTATAATTTTTGCAAAGTGAGCTATAAAACCAGATTTTAATTTTTGTCTTCTGTTTGTTAAATTGCACCTGCAGTCCTGCACATGAAATAAGGATACCATATTGGGACAGGCAGACCAAAGCAAACAGTGCAGACCCAGATCAGACTGCTCCTTCAGGAGCAGTCTGATCAGGGTCTACACTGTTTGCCATTCCGTCTGCACCTTTTGGACTCCTTGCTGGATCATGAAACAAATTTGTTAAAATTTTAGGAGAATTACAGCAAGTCCTCAAGGTGTCATAATTTTTAGGATTTTTAGCTCACCTGAGCCTTTAGCCTTTGCCGACGTAGGCTTTTGCATGGGGCAAAGTGAAAATAATGGATTTATAGGAAAACCATTGAAGACAGTGTCACCAAAACTTGTAGGTGAGCCTTTAGGCTCATAGGTGAGCTTATAGTATAGCCATGGTCCGTCGTCCGTCAGTCCGTCCGTCCGTCCGTCGTCCGTCCGTCCACCATTTTCAAAGATCTTCTTCTCCTATACTGCAGGGCCAATCAAAGCCAAATTTCATATGGAGCCTCAGTGGGATGGGGGAACGAAAGTTTGTTCGCGGGGTTTGGATCACATGACCAAGATGGCCGCCAAGCCCATATATGGTAAAAAGCCTTCAAAAATCTTCTTCTCCAGAACCATAAGGCCAGTGACCTTGAAACTTGGCATGTAGCATATGGTACTCGGGCCCATCATGGTTTGTACAAATGGTGACCCCGGGTTGACCTTGACCTATTTTACAGCAATGTCAAATTTGCCGACGTAGGCTTTTGCATGGGGCAAAGTGAAAATAATGGATTTATAGGAAAACCATTGAAGACAGTGTCACCAAAATTTGTAGGTGAGCCTTTAGGCTTATAGGTGAGCTTATAGTATAGTCATGGTCCGTCAGTCCGTCCATCGTCCGTCCGTCCACCATTTTCAAAGATCTTCTTCTCCTATACTGCAGGGCCAATCAAGGCCAAATTTCATATGGAGCCTCAGTGGGATGGGGGAACGAAAGTTTGTTCGCGGGGTCTGGATCACATGACCAAGATGGCCGCCATGCCCATATATGGTAAAAAGCCTTCAAAAATCTTCTTCTCCAGAACCATAAGGCCAGTGGCCTTGAAACTTGGCATGTAGCATATGGTACTCGGGCCCATCATGGTTTGTACAAATGGTGACCCTGGGTTGACCTTGACCTATTTTACAGCAATGTCAAATTTTCCGACTTAGGCTTTTGCATGGGGCAAAGTGAAAATAATGGATTTATAGGAAACCATTGAAGACAGTGTCACCAAAATTTGTAGATCAGGTAAAGTAACTGAATACATGAATGTATATGGATCAGAAAGGTCAAGGTCATTCATTGGCCTTGTTCGCGGGTCTGGATCACATGACCAAGATGGCCGCCATGCCCATATATGGTAAAAAGCCTTCAAAAATCTTCTTCTCCAGAACCATAAGGCCAGTGGCTTTGAAACTTGGCATGTAGCATATGGTACTCGGGCCCATTATGGTTTGTACAAATGGTGACCCTGGGTTGACCTTGACCTATTTTACAGCAATGTCAAATTTTCCGACTTAGGCTTTTGCATGGGGCAAAGTGAAAATAATGGATTTATAGGAAACCATTGAAGACAGTGTCAACAAAGGAGCAGTCTCTATAAGGCTGTTTTCATGGCCACAACCGATTTCCTTTAAACTTTGTAGCTTCAAATTGATACATGTTGGCTGTCTAATGGTGAATTTTTAGACTCTTTGGTCCACTGGTTTTTGCTGTATACACTATTAAAGTGGGTGGGGTAATGTCACCCCATCAAGGGTATACCAACAAAAATGCTATTATTTTTGTTCAAAGTGCATGACTGGAGGCGATGTTTGCCGTATGCTTACTACCCTTTTAGGCATAACAGCCGGTGATAACAGTCTTATAAATATCAAACAAGAGAAGAGTTTATACGCGCTTGTAAGTTGTACCCAAATATTAGTAATTTTTATTCCCCAACTTTACGAAAAACCACAACACCTTTACAGTTTTCAACTTATTTCAAAGAGCTTTCATAAATATAATGTTGATGTAATAGTCATTCTAGGTATATGTCAGAATTATTGTTAGTTCATAAAACTTAAGAGTTACCTGCCCCTGAAATTGAATTTTACCCATTTGTTTAAATCAGAGTGCATTTATCCGTTTGTAGTACTCACAACTTCATTTGCAAGTGAATAAACCGATTCCATGCAAATATAATTAAATAGATGTGGACAAAGAAGTCATTTGATTTAATAGTGCATGTTAGCAAGCACATGAGCACAACATCCCACGGTACGAGCACCACTTCTTCACCAACAGTACCATCCAGTGATTGGGTTCAGTCCTTGTGGTCTAAACACATTGCAAAAACGAGCAAACAATTCTTACATAGTCGCCAACATATGGTATTTTTGCTATTGGATATTTTGTTGCTAAGGCCTTCCACTTTGTAATTCTCCCATTAGCTGATTCGACAACCTATCTCACTTTGTACCTAGCCTTGAATCATTCACCTCTTCAGTCGTATATTGCTTCTGAGATTTGATTAGGAAGTGAAGCATATGAGAATTGATTTCATAACCCTTTAGTATTTCTCTAACATCCCTGAATCATACATCAACTTTTGCAAATGTCCTATTTGGGGATTCAAATTCTGATGTTGCAATCGCAGTAGCTGATGGAACATACATATATATTGAGAAGAGTGGAAACTACTCATTTCAGAGAAGATCTTATTCCGTACGTAAAGGACAGCCTTTGCTGAAACCTATGATGCTTGTGGCCACTGATGGTTACATTTTGACTGTGATGGGACCATATCTTGCAGATGGGAAAACACAGATGCTAAGATTACCGAACACATGTTAAAGACTAATGCAGAAAATATTACTGACTGGTTTGAAAAAGATGATGTTCTCGTTGTAGACCGCGGCTTCAGGGATGCTATAGATATACTAAAGGATTTTGGAATCAATTCTCATATGCCTTACTTCCTAAACAAATCTCAAAAGCAACATACGACTGAAGAGGCGAATGAGTCAAAGTAGAAGTGAAACAAAGATCAGGAATTGATACAATTAACTTACTCCACCCATAAAAGACACCAAAGGGAAAGAAATACAAACATTAAGCGACCAGACCATAATGGAAACCTAAACAAAGGAAGGCCATAAGGACAGTTACTTTCCCACAAAATGGCCATATGGCCATCCAAAACCAAAAGACACAAGTGATACACACAGTAAGTAACAAACAAAAACATAAATAAATCGCCACAGAAGAGCCGCCTTGGAACGGTCAGTGGAAGATTTCCACTGGGGGGCTTAAATCGATTTTACAAGGCTAGTTACAAAGGTGAGATGGGTTGTCGAATCAGCTAATGGGAGAATTAAAAAGTGGAAAGCCCTTAGCAACACAATGCCCAATAGTCAAATACCATATGTTGGCGACTATGTAAGGATTTTTTGCTCATTGTGCAATGCATTTAGACTACCTTTGGTAACAAGCAAAGATTCAGGCAAAGTAATTGCTAGAAGAATGATGGCCCTAGCAATAGCTCCAAATAAGCTGCAGGATAAGGTCGTAACAAGAATTCCGCTGAAGGCTATGTCGCGCATGTGCGTGCAAAGTCATCGAACCATGAAGTGTAGGTCAAGGTCAAACATAGATGCTTGCTCAAAAGATCCCATTCTCAAATGCAAGCTTGTACTAAGTATCATTAATGACGCTCTAATAATTCTTGAGAAATTAACTTAACCATTAGGGTGAACGCTAGGGTGGTCACAATATTTTACAAAGTCAGTGAACCATGAATATTTAGGTCAAGGTCAAATATGGATGCTTGCATTTAAGTTGTCATCCCCAGATTCAAGTTTGCACCAAATATCATTAATGAAGCTCTTATAAATCTTCAGAAATAAACTTGACCATTAGGGTGAACGCTAGGGTGGTCGCAATATTTTACAAAGTCAGTGAACCATGAGATATAGGTCAAGGTTAAATATGGATGCTTACATTTAAGTTACCTTCCCCAGATACAAGTTTGTACCAAGTATCATTAATAAAGCTCTTATAGTTCTTGAGAAATAAACTTGACCATTAGGGTGAACGCTAGGGTGGTCGCAATATTTTACAACGTCAGTGAACCATAAAATGTAGGTCAAGGTTAAATATGGATGCTTGCATTCAAGTTGCCATCCACAGATACAAGTTTGTACCACATATCATTAATGAAGCTCTTATAGTTCTTGAGAAATAAACTTGACCATTACGGTGAACGCTAGGGTGGTCGCAATATTTTACAAAGTCAGTGAACCATGAAATGTGGGTCAAGGTCAAATATGGATGCTTGCATATAAGTTGTCATCCCCAGATATAAGTTTGTACCAAGTATCATTATTGAAGCTCTTATAGTTCTTGAGAAATAAACTTGACCATTAGGGTGAACGCTAGGGTCGTCGCAAATGTTGAAGCCTTGACGAATGGATGAACGAACGAACGGACGAACGAACGGACGGAAAACCGGGCGCCTATATCGCGCCATAATAATAGCAGGCGCGACAAAATATGGCTGGGATAAAAAACGGGTTATTTGGATAAAGATCGATGATGAGAAACTTGAGAATTTCCCAGAGATGACTGAGGATGAACTCAGGGATTTTAAACTGGGTATTTACCAGCTGAAACAAGCCAAATTCTACACAGATGAACATTTTGACGACAATGCATCATATGAGATAATGGCACACAAAGAAGAAGATGGTGTTCTCAAAGCACAGATACTTTCTTGCCACACGTCTAATAAAACATATAACATGTGGGTTGAATATACACAAGGACTGAACCCAATCACTGGATGGTATTGTGGGTGGAGAAGTGGAGCTCGTACCGTAGGATGTTGCGCACATGTGGCTTCTGTTCTCTGGTATTTGGGATATTACCGGAACATAACAGAAAATAGTGAAGCAAAACCAAGCCGGGAAAGTATTGATTTTGTTTATGATGCTGCTGTTGACACATGGAGTACATCTAGCGATTCAGAGGAATATCAGTAAATTAACAAATTCTTAAACATGTCGTGAGACCATACAGGTTTATATTTAAGCACAGTATCAGTCTAAAATGAGGTTCCATAACATGAGCAAAGCCTGCTTTGGTGGTCAAAAATGTTTGACAGTTGACAAATGTTCCATTTGCACCTGGAAATTAAGAGTTCATATATAACCAAAAAAAAAAAGGAAATACTAGCATGCACTATTAAATCAAATGGCTTCCTTGTCCACATCTATTTAATAATATTTGCATGGAATCGGTTTATTCACTTTCAAATGAAGTTGTGAGTACTACAAACGGATAAATGCACTCCGATTAAAAAAAAAAATGGGTAAAATCCAATTTCAGGGGCAGGTAACTCTTAAGTTTTATGAACTAACAATAATTCTGACATATACCTAGAATGACTATTACATCAACATTATATTTATGAAAGATCTTTGGAATAAGTTGAAAACTGTTAAGGTGTTGTGGTTTTTCGTAAAGTTGGGGAATAAAAATTACTGATATTTGGGTACAACTTACAAGCGCGTATAAACTCTTCTCTTGTTTGATATTTATAAGACTGTTATCACCGGCTGTTATGCCTAAAAGGGTAGTAAGCATACGGCAAACATCGCCTCCAGTCATGCACTTTGAACAAAAATAATAGCATTTTTGTTGGTATACCCTTGATGGGGTGACATTACCCCACCCACTTTAATAGTGTATACAGCAAAAACCAGTGAACCAAAAAGTCTAAAAATTCACCATTAGACAGTCAATATGTATCAATTTGAAGCTACAAAGTTTAAAGGAAATCGGTTGTGGCCATGAAAACAGCCTTATAGAGACTGCTCCTTTGTAGATCAGGTAAAGTAATTGAATACATGAAGATCTATGGGTCAGAAAGGTCAAGGTCATTCATTGGCCTTGGACCAAGGTCATTCAGGATCCATATTTCAAACATTTATTTCTCCAAAACTGCTGAGCCAATTTAAGTAAAATTTAATTTGGAGCCTTTGTGAGTTTAACAAATGAAAAACTGCCAATACGGTCTAGATCATAGACCAAAATGGCTGTCACGCCCATATATGGTAAAAAGCCTTAAAAATTCTTCTCCTCCAGAACCGTAAGGCCAATGGCCTTGAAACTTGGCATGTAGCATATGGTACTCAGGCCCATCATAGTTTGTACAAATGGTGACCCTGAGTTGACCTTGACCTATTTTACAGCAATGTCAAATTTGCCTACTTAGGCTTTTGCATGGGAAAAAGTGAAAATAATGGATTTTTAGGAAACCATTGAAGACACTGTCACCAAAATTAGTAGATAAGGTAAAGTAGCTGAATACATGAAGATCTATGTGTAAGAAAGGTCAAGGTCATTAATTGACCTTAGACCAAGGTCACACAGGTTCCATATTTCAAACATTTTTTCTCAGAAACTACTGAGCCAATTGAAGTGAAATTCAATATGGAGCCTTTGGGAGTTGAACAAATGAAAAGCTGCCAATATGGTCTAGATCACGTGACCAAGATGGCCACCACACCCATATATGGTAAAAACACTTCGAAATTCTTCTTCTCCAGAACCATAAGGCCAATGGCCTTGAAACTTGGCATGTAGCTTATGGTACTCGGGCCTATCATAATTTGTTCAAATGGTGACCCTGGGTTGAACTTGACCTATTTTACAGTAATGTCAAATATGCTGACTTAGGCTTTTGCATAGGAAAAAGTGAAAATAATGGATTTTTAGCTCACCTGAGCCTTTAGGCTCATAGGTGAGCTTATAGTATAGCCATGGTCCGTCGTCCGTCCGTCTGTCGTCCGTCCACCATTTTCAAAGATTTTCTTCTCCTATACTGCAGGGCCAATCAAAGCCAAATTTCATATGGAGCCTCAGTGGGATGGGGGAACGAAAGTTTGTTCTCGGGGTCTGGATCACATGACCAAGATGGCCACCATGCCCATATATGGTAAAAAGCCTTCAAAAATCTTCTTCTCCAGAACCATAAGGCCAGTGGCCTTGAAACTTGGCATGTAGCATATGGTACTCAGGCCCATCATGGTTTGTACAAATGGTGACCCTGGGTTGACCTTGACCTATTTTACAGCAATGTCAAATTTGCCGACTTAGGCTTTTGCATGGGGCAAAGTGAAAATTATGGATTTATAGGAAACCATTGAAGACAGTGTCACCAAAATTTGTAGACCAGGTAAAGTAACTGAATACATGAAGATCTATGGGTGATAAAGGTTAAGGTCATTCATTGGCCTTAGACCCAACATGGCCGCCATGCCCATATATGGTAAAAAACCTTCAAAAATCTTCTTCTCCAGAACCATAAGGCCATTGGCCTTGAAACTTTGCATGTAGCATATGGTACTCGGGCCCATCATGGTTTGTACAAATGGTGACCCTGAGCAATCAGTCAGGAAAAAATGGTGTGTTATTTGATGCAATGAGCAGCCAACCTTAACGAAAATGGATTAGTCTATAGATCTGACTCATGACAACAAAGTCTAAAGAAAGGGAATGACCTATAGCCATCATGAGACAATGTGTTGCGTGCAGGACCCAGGTCAGTACTTCCAATGTCAAGGTCATACTTAGAGGTCAGACATAAAAAAGTGGCCTTTTTTCATGTTTGGTCAATAACTCACTTTTTCCTGGATGAATTTTAAAATTACTTGGTGGAAATGTTAACCATCATGAGACATTTGTTTGAATTGAGGTTTTCATCTCCGCCAACACTGTATAGGTCATTTTGGAGACGTTGCTTCCAATTTTGTGGGACTTTTACCTGGCATTGAGATGAAATGGCATCTCAATAGGGTTTTTGTGCATGGGTGGTCCGACTTGCATCACTTTTCCTGGACAGGCTTAGAACCTCTATGCTGTTTACCAGTACTCATTTGCAGTCGGTTTCAGCTCTGCATGGAAGTATCATGCAGCCCAATCTATTTCTTCAAGCCCGATGGGCGGGGGCCGGGGGTCATGAGACAATGTGTTGCCCCCAAGAATCAGGTAGGTACCTCAATGATAAAAAAGGGGGGAGACATCTGTGTTTTTGTAGAAAAACAAATTCTAGTTTTGTTCTGTTACTGCTCTTGAGATATGAAAATAAATTGGAACAAGTTTTCTTTTTGTTTCATTTGCTTCTGTATACAGTATACCATTTATGTCCAATGGACAGTTCCTCATATTTTCCCTTTCTGTGAGCCAGGCACCGAGGTTATAAAACTTTTTTCACGCTCAACTCACTTCAGCATGAAATTTACCCTGCTCATAAGTTTTAAAAAGCCAACAAATATTGAGATGGCATTTTAAAATTTATGAGCAGGGTAAATGACATTTTCTGCTGATCTAAGTAGGAAAATTGTCACCAGACAGGTGAGCGGTTCAGGACCACTGGTCCTCTGGTTACGGTATTGTACGGATCCTCATGATGGACAAGCCTGGAGATCTGGTGTAAGATCTGCCATGCGTGCAGCAAGCCAGCTACCTGGAAGGGGGTCCACTTATGTGGACGCTGCCCCTGTACCTGCACGTTAATCAAAAATCCGTTGATGATGATTACGGTACCCATGGTATAGGTGAGGATAAGCGACCAGAAATGGTTCAGATGAGCCTGCACATTACAGTCATTTAGAAGAGAGATAGCCTCCTGCAAGAAGTCAACATCTATTCCTATTAGTTGGCTGCACTTAGTGAACATAAATTGGGAATGTCTAAGGTCTTTTCTCATGGTCTGACTCTGTTTAAGATGCAAACTTGCTTAGTTTGTTAAAAATATATCGGAAGAATAATTAAATTGTATAGGTAGGCTCAGTTTTATAGTAAGTCCACAAAAAAGGTGAAAAACCTGTCACAAGTCAATACATACAGGATAGGAAATATCTTATCCTCAGGTCCCTTGGTTGAAATTCCTTGCAAAAGAAAATCCCTTTTAAAACCTACCGTAAATTCACTCCAGGATGGATTCTTATACTCATAAACCTCTTTATAACACTTCATTATTACATGGATTGGATATAACATGATTTAAAGATAGATCCCAAAAATGGATAGATTATATAGAAAAATGAGCATAAATGGGCATTTTTCTATATAATCTATACATTTGTCTTTAGACATAACGCAGTTGTTTTGGGCCCATACCCATTTGGGCTTGAAGAAATAGATTGGGCTGCTTGGTACTTCCAGGCAGAGCTGAAACCAACTGCACATGCGTACTGGTAAACTGCTCAGAAGGTCTAAGCCTGCCCGAGTCTGACCGTCCCTGCATAATATAAACCCTAATGGTTTATTTGGGCAGTAGTGCTTTAGCTGTCATTTCCTCTCGTCAGATGAAAGTCCCACAAAATTGCAAGCAATGTCTCCAAAATGACTTAAATAGTGTTGACAGGAACGTAAAACCACAATTCAAACAAACAAAAACATGGTTGTTCTAACTAGCACAGTTTCTGATTACCCCAACAATAGTGTTAGAAAGAGTTTGTAATGTACTATTAATTACAGAATGTTTCCTCAATCTATTTTCTATAGATATTCCCAGTTTCAAGATTATTACACCATGGAACAAATCCAGGGGTCTCCTGCCATATATGATCCTCTAACAAAACTACAGTGTTGGTAGGTACCAATAATTGCTGGAATAATTTTCTGTAACCAGTTTATTCCTTAGCTGAAAATTTTCACATGAAATGCATGAGTAGTTGTTTATGAAAATGCCGACTTAAAGGGAATGGGAACACCTTCAGGGGAGGCAACTCCTGTAAAAGTATTTTTGTCTCCCATGTCAATAGGGGTCAACTCTTAATGGAAAGAATTTGCTCCTGCGGAGCAAATTCTTTCCTTTAAGAGTTGACCCCTTTTTCAGCGGGACAGAGCTTATAGAAAAGTGAACAGGAAGTCCCGAAAGTTGTCTCACTTTGAAAATTGGCGGAAAAATCTGCCAGGTGTTCAGATTCCCCTTAAGTGGCTCAGTCAATTGCGCGTCTGAGTGGTGATCAGGAGGATAAAGGTCCCATCCCCACCTGGCTGGCAACATTCTTTTGTGGATACTGTACTGATCCTATGTATTTGGACAGATAGCTCTAAGCAAACAGTGCAGAACCAGATCAGACTGCTCCTTCAGGTTGTTAAAATTTTAGGAGAATTACAGCAAGTCATCACTGTGTCCAAATCTTTTGAATTTTTACGTTTTTTGTTTGTTTGTTTGTATTGGAGTTTAATGGCCCAGTCAACACTATTTAGGTCATTTTTGAGCCGGTCAATTCACCTATTCACACTTGTCCTTGGCAGGCTCATATGTAAGCGGTTTAACAGTACGGTGCATATTCTTTTGCCAGGAACTGACAACTGCCCTTCATGAATCAGCGGAAGGGAGAGAACGACAGTAGAAAAGATTTCATGATCAATCTCCACGAAATAATGTTGCCGACCCTGGCAGGTATAGAACCTGCATCCTCCTGATCACCAGTCAGACGCGCATCCGACTGAGCTACCAAGGCTGGCTGGATTTACGGTAATGATCATAAATATTTTCTATGGTCATTCCCTTCTGCTGATACAAAAAAAAAATTAAGAGAATAGTTATATTAATTTGAAGGGAATAAATTTCCTAATGTTGACAATTAGGTTCTTAACAGCCTTCTCATTAGTAGGGGGTGGGAGGCTAAATTGCCTTCTACTCTTCAAGTACAGCCTTCTATTTCTAGTTTTTTTTTTTTTTTTTAAAGTCCTGTGTTGTCTTAAGGGGAATGAATACACTTGCAGGGAAGTTAATGCTTTTAAAATTATTGTCTTTTATAAAGAGGGATCTACTCTTAAAGGAAAGAATTTGCTCCAGAGGAGGAAATTCTTTCCTTTAAGAGTAGACCCCCTTTTCAAAAGCCAAAAGTAACCCTTGTGAAAATGGCAGAACATATGGAAGGTGTGTCCAGTCCCTTTAATGCCTGCAGCCTGTCACTTTCAGACTAGCAGACTACCATACTTATAAACATAATGAATAATCTAAAGGGAAACAGCTTACACCTAAGGAGTATTTTTTTCCTTTTTAGATTGAACCCTTTCAAATAGGACACAGTGAACAGGAAAGTAAAGTGGACTGCTGTGGTCCAGTGGTAAAGCATTGGATTTGAGATCGATAGGTAGCCAGTTCGATCCCCGCAAGCGTGAAGTGTTGTTTCCTTGAGCAAGAGACTTTATCCACATTGCTTAGTACTGGTTCCTACCCAGGAAAAGAGGGCCACGTGGAAGATTAGTACTAGTACTAAATGTGTTACCCTCTATAAATAAGGTCGATATTATTATTATTGTTATTATTATTATTATTATTATACCTGAAAATGTGCTGTGTGTATGCTGTGACCATAATCAGCATTTTGTTATTTCCAGTCCAACCTCTGATGGATCAGGAGCAGCCATTCTAGCCAGTGAAGACTTTGTCCATAAACATGGACTCGAAGGTCAAGCTGTAGAGATATTAGCCATGGAAATGGCTACTGATGTCCCGAGTGCCTTTGAGGACAAGAGTAGCATACAGCTAGTGGGGTATGATATGAGCAAGAAGGCTGCTGAGAAGGTCTTTGAGCAAACAGGTAAACTGAACCCCTCTGAAAATGGGGTCTACATATAGAGGAAAGAAAGTTCTCCTAAGCAGCAAATTCTTTCCTTTAACAGTAGGTCTACTCTTTTAAGGAGCAGATTCTTTCCTTTTAAGAGTGTGTCTACTCTTAAAGGAAAAAATTGCTCTTAAAGAGTTTTTTTTCTTTACCTTACAGGTAAGACCCATTTAGGAGCAAATTCTTACCTTCAAGAATTTGCCCTTTCATTACGATAACACATCCGTGTGATATAGTGCATGTTTTCAAACCTCAAAACAGGTACTTTTTCTGACGAAAATTTGTGATATTTTTCTGATTTATACTCCAAACATAGGTTTTGGGTGCTCGTTAGAACCGCCTCATTGAGGCGGTTCTAACGAGTACCCACAACCTATATATTGGAGCAGAAATAAGGAAAAAAATGATTACCCCCGTTAACCCCAATTTTCTTTATATAAAGTGGGGTTTAGGGGGGTCTTTATATCACGGACTTGTTCACGTGATGTATGAGAAACTTTTTCCAGTAAGAGTAGTCCCATTAAGGAGCAAATTCTCCCTTTGAGAGAGACAAAAATACTTTTTGAAAAAGACTTGCCATTCCTGAAGGTATATCCATTTCCCTTAACCCTTTTTGTACCAAAAGGAATCTTCCTCCTAAAATATAGCAGGAGTCCATTTGAAAAAAATAGGGGTCACAGGTTGTTTTATCTTTAAAATTTATTAGGAAAATAGCTGAACTTTTTGCAAATAGTGTAAGGCCTGATCAGACACTGTGACATCTGATCTGGGCCTGCACTATTTGCCAGTGTACCCTTTGTGGGATTTCTGGTACAAAATGGGTTTATTAGTCTGTGTAGTGTGATCAGAGACTTCACTGTGGGATGGCCATTAAATGATTATCAGATAAAAAAATGTATATGTACAACGATGAGATGATTCGTTCTATTCTACAAAGAAAAAAGAAAACAGACATACTTGTGAGTACCTGCCAGAAATGACATGGTGAGGCAATTCTGCAGAACATTGCATCTGCACAGGGTTTTCATGGTTGGCTTAAAGTTCAGAATTGATTTAACCTTTATCCTGCAGTTCACGACAACTGGTAAACCGCTTAGAAGATCTAAGTCTGCCCAGGCAAAGTGGTGCGAGTCGGCCCGTCCATGCTTATAAACCCTATTGGTTTCATTGGGGAACAGGGCTTGAGAAGTCATTTCATCTCTGTTTTGGGTAAAAGTCCCACAAAATTGGAAGCAACATATCTAAATGACCTATACAGTGTTGACAGGGATGTTAAACTTCAAATGAAACAAACAAACAAACAAAGATCCAGATCAGAAGAAGCCATCTTATCAGGATCTTCACTGTTTGCCATTCAGTTTGTAAATTTCAAAGAATAAATTATATCAAGTAATTTGATTGGTTGAAATGTTAGTGGGTGTGGCTAAAATAATTTATGCAGTGAGATAAGGGTTAAAACTCATTACAAATAAAATAATCCTGACAGCCTATACACTGTAACTGGACCTCTCCAAAGCTTTTGGGTGAAAGAATTGATCAGTAAAGGACTGAGGAAGACAGAAAACCTTAGGCCTTATTTGTGCAATGTTTTAAGTTTATTTTTCAGTGATAATCACATTGATTTGCCCCTGCCTATCGGGCCTTGGAGAAATAGGTTAGGCTGCATGATGCTTCCACGCAGAACTGAAACTGACCACACATCAGTACTGGTAAACTGCTAAGAAGGACTTAGCCTGCCCAGGCAAAGTGGTGTGAGTCAGCCTGTCCAATGCATATAAGCCTTTTGGTTTCATTGGGTGGCATTTCATCTGTATGTCGGGTAAAAGTCCCACAAAATTGGAAGCAGCATCTCCAAAATGACCTACATAGTGTTGAAGGGGGTGGGGGGTTAAACCTCAATTCAATAAAAAAATCACATTGTCAATCGCTGGTAATCTTCTGATATTATTTAGTATATTTGGGTTAATTGATAAACAGTTGACTAATAATTTTCAGCACACTTTACTTTCAGCAGCCTTGTATTTCTGAAAAAAATTTGCATAAAGTAATCTGATTGGTTGATAATCAGTAGTGGGTGTGGCATATTTGAATATTCAGCAGGACAAGGGTTAAAGTGGTTGTGGTGTATTACACTATATGAGCAAGCACTTGACAACACCAACAATAAGTCATGATGTGCAACCAACAATGACTCAAATCAGCCTGCACAGCCCCACAACAGTTGTCCTGTAGCTCTTCTTAGGGGAACCTAGAGGCTAGAGAAGATTCATGCAATCAACTTAGACTGATCAGCCTACAAGGATTAGCAGGCTAATCAGACTCTTAGCTGGTCACACAATTACTATTATTGGTTTTATCACATGCTGGCTCATAGTATATGATATAAGGTCAGATAATTTCTTATTATTTTTGTGTGCAGGTATACCGAGAGATCAAGTGGATGTGGTAGAATTACATGACTGCTTCTCATGTAATGAACTCATTTCTTATGAAGCTCTTGGTCTGTGTGAACCAGGTATAGCTTTTACCCATTTTTACCCGTGTTGAAGCTTTTGTTTTTTTTCTTTTTAAGTTTTTACCAATGGCTACAGTTCACCAAGTTCAAGTGAAAGCATTAATTAGCATAATTATAAAACATACCATTACCGGTAAGTCAGAACCACCACATTGTAGATCTGAACCAGCATCCTTCTAGGCTGAGCAGTCTTATCATTAAGGCAGATCTACCAGTTGTTGTGCTTAAAAAATGTGAGAAGATTTTGCAATGATTCTGCTTTGCACAATCTAGTCTTTCTTTTTAAAGAAAATACCATTGTATCAGATATTATGCTGGCTAGAACAGTTAAATTTGTGACCACTTACAAGTTCGTTAAAGTATTTAACAATGCTTTGAATAATGAGCCACTGAAATTTAACAAGTTGATTTTCCTGTGTGGAGGATCACAGAAATAGCAGGATGGGTTAGTTTAAAAGTTTATATATTTGTATAATACATGAAATACAT
Organism: Lucinisca nassula; assembly: GCA_963580285.1. NCBI lineage: Eukaryota > Metazoa > Mollusca > Bivalvia > Lucinida > Lucinidae > Lucinisca > Lucinisca nassula. Next base: position 82,299,645 of record OY757014.1, on the reverse strand, counting down.
ATAATTAACTAAATCTATAAAGACAATATTGCACAGTGGGATTCAGAAGGAAGTTGAATGACTTATGTAAGTCTGTCTCCCAGATGGGTTTAAGTCCTGTTGGAGGCTAGATGCTTTTTGACTTCAGATGGTGTTCCAACACATTGAGTTATCGCTCAAAAACCTACAATAAAATGTGCAATTAGCAAAGACCCAGACCAACCTGCATATCTGCAGATTATATGGAAGTTCTGCAGCATCTGAGCTGGATTTGTTCGTTCTTTTCTTTTTGCAGCCTTAACATTTGTATCAGCCCCGGCATTCGCCCTGGTGATGACCCTGTTTTCAAGTCAGATTTGCACCCCCACCCCGACACACACACACACACAAGCATGACATGGCATTGGGGTATTCTAGTCTTAACCCATATCCCGCTGAACATGACAACCCATATCTTTGCAAACAGTGTAGATCCAGATCATATGGCTTCTGAAGAAGCCATCTGATCATGATATACACTCTTTGTCATTCAGTTTGTGAATTGAATGAATACATTATAACAAGTAATTTGATTGGTTGATACACAGAAAGGAGTGTGACTAAAGTAATTTCTACAGCAGGATAAGGATTAGCTTTTCATATTGGGTAGCCCTATGTACTTTTAGTGCCTGATTACCTTAAAAACTAGTATCAGTCAGTAGATTGTCATATACATAAATTATGTTTTAATACTACAGGTAAGGCAGGTGAGATGATAGACAAGGGAGATAATACATATGGCGGAAAGTTTGTTATCAACCCTAGTGGTGGACTGATATCTAAGGGACATCCTCTTGGAGCCACTGGTAATGACAACTAAGTTCTTAAATCTTTATTTTAAACACAATGTCAAGCCCTTTATACTTGTTGAAGAATGTTTGAATGAAATGAAATGTCAGGTCCTGTTATCAAGGAAAATAAGAAAAAAAAAGGACAGAAAAGGAACATCTGTTGACAAACATGTCATTATTCTTTTGTATTTGAATGCAAAAAAAAAAAAATTGAAAACCCTAAGTTGGAGATGGGAATTTTAACTGTCATTTTTAGTAATTTTTAAGATAAAATTTTAGTGTCTGTGTTAGCCTTTTGTGTCTGTTATACTGAAGTACAGTCCCACAAAATTACTAAATGAGATGAAAAAAGGAAATAAGCTGAGAAGATTCTAATTTTGGATACACCACACTGTCTTTATAAAACTGTTCATTATGATGCTGTTTTGGGTGTTACATGGTTTAAGGATGGATCCCAAAAACATATAGATTATATAGAAAACTGACTATTTATGGTCATTTTCTTTATATTCTTCCACAATGATCCTAGGTATTCGGACAGATAGGCCTAAGCAAGCAGTGCAGACCCAGATCAGACTGCTCCTGAAAGAGCAGTCTGATCAGGATCTACACTTTACCTTTCCATCCGCACATTTTGGACACCTTTCGGATCATTAAATAAATTTGTTAAAATTTTAGGGGAATTACAGCAAGCCCTCAGGGTGCCTGAATTTTTAGGATATTTACGGTATACACTTTTGTCTGGATATAACACAGTTGTTTAACTATTAAACACAATTTATGCCTTGGACCCAACAATAGTGGTATAAAAAGGTTGTGGTGTACTGTGATATTTTTCTCCAGGTTTAGCTCAGTGCTCCGAGTTGTGTTGGCAGTTAAGAGGTATGGCCAGTAAGAGACAAGTTCCCAATGCTAAGCTAGCACTACAACATAACATCGGACTAGGAGGTGCTGTGGTTGTGGCTTTATACAGATTGGGATTCCCAGAACAAACCAGGTATGGTCATTTATCTATATAATGTCTACATTTTTATGCCCCCGGAATCAAGATTCGGGGTGGGGGGCATATAGTTTTTGGTCTGTCTGTTTGTCCGTTTGCGTCTACGAAACCATAACATTGGGCATAACTTTTTGAATGGTAATAGATAGAGCTTTCATATTTCACATGTGTATACCTTATCACAAGACCTTTCCAGTGGTACCATAATTTTGATCTTGTGACCTTGACCTTTGACCTACTTTTTTCAAAATTTTTAAAAACATTAACATTGGCCATAACTTTCGATTGGTAAGTAATAGGGCTTTCATATTTCACATGTGCATTCCTTGTCACACGACCTTTCTTGTGGTGCCATAATTTTTGATCTTGTGACCTTGACCTTGATGTTTGACCTACTTTTTAAAACTTTAACATTGGCCATAACTTTCGATTGGTAAGTGGTAGGGCTCTCATATTTTACCTGTGCACTCCTTGTCACAAGATCTTTCTAGTGGTACCATAATTTTTGACCTCGTGACCTTGACCTTGACATTTGACCTACTATTTAAAAACTTTAACAGTCAATTGGTAGGTGGTAGGGCTTTCATATTTCACATGTGCATTTCTTGTCACAAGACCTTTCTAGTGGTACCATAATTTTTGACGTGACCTTGACCTTGACGTTTGACCTACTTTTTAAAAACTTTAACATAGTCCATAACTTTTGAATGGTAAGTAATTGGGCTTTCATATTTCGCATGTGCATTCTTTTTCACCAGACCTTTCCAGTGGTACCATACATTTTGACCTCATGACCTGGTTTTCAATAAATACACTGAGAATGTTAATATAAGAAAAAATATGCAATGACATATTTGTATTTGTGTTCTTTCATCCATGTGGTTTCTGTTTCTAAAGGTGATTGAGGGGATGGGTACAACTGGCAAATTTTTCTGCCAATTTGCCCGAGGCAGACAACTTTTGGGACTTCCTCTTGCTTTCCTGAAAGTGACACCCTGCAAAAAGAGAGGTCTACCTTTAACCCCTTTTGTACCAAGTGGAATCGTCTTTGTTATTTATGGCAGGAGTCCAGTTGGAAATTTAGGGGTGACAGGCTGTGTTATCTTAAAAATTTATTTGGAAAATAGCTGAACGTTTAGCAAATAGTGTAGGCCCTGATCAGATACCACATTCTGCATGTCTGACCTGGGCCTGCACTGTTTGCCAGCGTACCTGTTTTAGGGGTTTCCGGTACAAACTGTTTTAAAGGAAAGAATTTGCTCTCTAAAACCAAATTCTTTTTTTAAGAGTAGATCCCAATTCACGAGAGACAAAAGGTCTAAAATAATTTTGAAATAGTTTCTTCTCCTGAAAGTGTATCCATACCCCTGAAACAACTTAATTATTTACATACAAAAACAGATTTCAATTAATGTGGTAATATGCCAATTCTGAGATTAATATAGGGATCACTTTAAAGTAAATGAGTATTCATGAAACTTCTTGCTCCATTTTCGAAGATACCACCATAGTTCGAGATAAGGAAAGGTAACAAAGATAATCAAGGGAGAATTTTTCCTTATCTCCTAACAGAAATGCATTGTGGGTACTTTACAAATACCAACACCATATGTTTTTGTAGCTATTGATGACTCTGGCAAAACTGAATTCTATTTCCTAAGATTTTGACTCCTGCTCTTAAAGGAAAGAATTTGCTTCCAGCAGTGACATTTTTTTTGCCCCCGCCATTCGAAGAATGGTGGAAAGGGCATATAGCGTTGCCCCTGTCAGTCTGATCGTCCGTGCGTCTGTGCGTCCGAAATTTAAATGCAGTCAACAACTTCCTTACTTCTTGTTGGATTTTAAAATGACTCAGCAGAAATGTTAACCATCATGAGACGACGTACCTACAGGGTCAAGGTCATACTTAGAGGTCAAAGGTCCAAAAAAGGGTCAATAACTTTCTTATTTCTGGATGGATTTTGAAATTATTTTGTAGAAATGTTAACCATCATGAGACGATGTGTCACATGCAAAACCCAGGTCCTTACCTCCAAGGTCAAGGTCATACTCAAGAAGTCAAAGGTCAAAAAAAGGTCAGAAACTTAAACGCAGTCAATGACTTACTTATTTCTGGATGGATTTTGAAATTACTTTGAAGAAATGTTAACCATCATGAGACGATGTGTCACATGCAAACCCAGATCCGTACCTCCAAGGTCAAGGTCATACTTAGAGGTCAAAGGTAAAAAAAATGGTCCGAAACTTAAACGCAGTCAATGACTTTCTTATCTCTGGATGGATTTTGAAATTACTTGGCAGAAATGTTGGTCATCATGAGACAATCTGCCTCTCACAAAACCAAGGTCCTTACCTCCAAGGTCAAGGTCATACTTAGAGGTCAAATGTGAAAAAAGTTCCAAAACTTAAACACAGTCAATAAATTTCTTTGGATGAATACAAACATAGACATATTTTCAGGCGGGGGCATCTGTGTCCTATGGACGCATTTCTAGTTTACTCTTTTAAAGAGTCAGATATTTCCTAAGATTTTGACTCCTGCTCTTAAAGGAAAGAATTTGCTTCCAGTAGTGACATTTTTTTACTTCAGGGTTTTACATTGGTTTTAAATTTTAGGGGTTCAGTGGATGCAGGTGTGAAACAAATGGGGGTCCAACCTCAAATATTAGGGGTCCAGGCCCATAGAATAATTTGACAGCACCTATATTCTAGGTTTATGTTCTTTTATTTGTATATAAAAGAAAACCGAATGCAGCATATCCTTACTGCATATTTGATATACGAAAAAGAAAAGAGTAACTCTAACTGTTTTTGGTAACTTTCATCTGAAAGAGATTACTTCTTTGAAAAGCTCAGTAGAAGTGTTTAACTATTCAAGTTGAATTAATAGTTTTGTAGCCAAACAGACTTGAAATGCCGCTCACGTTTGGCTGCAGATTTTTAGGTCCAGCCGGCTGAGTCGGCCTACGATGTTGAACTTGAAGTAGAAGCCACGGTATCAGGGACTGCTGGCCGTGACTCAGAGGGCTGACTTTCCTCAAGATCGTCTACGCTCATCCCAATTTTCAAAATATCTCTTAACCTCGTTGTAACACGGAACTTCGGGTTCAACCAAGGGACCTATCTACATATACAGAGTCGGTCATATTTGTGACCATGTTAGTTAACCGAATCCTGTTATAACGCCAACCGTATTTGTCATGGATCTGTCTATTCTACTATTACACTGTAAACACAACCCCCTGGCGCTATCGGTAAGCCTACACTGTTCCGCATGACAAGGTGTCAAAATAAGATTTAGTTATGTCTCTAATTGGCATTTATCCCTCAATCGTAAAATTAAATCCACAATTATCAATGTGAAAATGATTTATGGCTCTTAAGACATTAGCTACATCTAACAGTAGATGTATGCATAATAAAAACGGACTATTCTACTGTTGCCTGCATGGTTATGGTTTGGAGCCAAAAAATATCAGATGCTTAGCGGGAAAAGTCGAACGCTGTAATTTGTGTAAACACATCTGAATGCTGTTGTTGGTGATTGACACGGAGCTTCCGGGGATAAGTTGGGAATTGTGTAAGACCCTGTTCTCTATCCACCTCTATCTACAACCGTATAGCTATCAAGAAAATATTTTTTACCGGTTGCAAACAATTTTTAAGGAAGAAATTTGCCCCATTAAAATAAAACAATGGCATTTAACACGTGGGGTTGCTGGGGTCGGATTACCTCATTTACCCATCGTGTGCAGAAAAACGGTAGCTGCGGTTGTGGAAGGTGGATTTCATGGCGATTTGGGTGGCGGAGAACTTTGATGTTCGCCTTCAACTTGCTTGTTGAGCGTGTGTGAAAGCTTGTTGAGCGGGTGTGAAAGTTTGAGAACTAATGATAAGTTCCGAACCTTCCGAATACAGCCTCCACAGGAAGAAGCATTATGATTGGCGGATAAAAATAGGGCCACCGTTTATTAGTCTATATAAATAAAGGGCTTGGTCATTTCCTAAATTAGAAGTGGGGAAATACCAATTTTTCATTGACGAAAATCAGACGCAGGGGTAAAAAAAATTCAGCATACAGGCGGGAAAATATGCGTATATGGATGCAGGATCTTGCGTCCCGTAAAACCTTGTACTCTTTTAAAGAGTCAGATATTTCAGTAAGTTTATATTGAAGCCAGCAATAGAAATTGATTTTATGATATATTTGCAGCTCAAGAATTCAAGCTATGCCAGCCAGTTCAGTTTCACCTGGGAGCTTCAAATGTAATGTTGTCTTTGAAGGTATCAAGGCTGCCCTGGAACAGGTATAAATTAGCCGTCACTGAAGAATCTTGTCTGTATGATGTGTTCAATGTCAGAGCCTTTGTTCCCACGAACTAGCCATGAATAAACACTTTTAAAATCCACACATCAACATGGAAGACTAGGATCAGACTTCACAGATGCATGTGCTCTGTAAAAGTCCTAAAAATTTGGACACATTGAGGACTTGCTGTGCTTCTCCTAAAATCTTAACAAAATAGTTTCGTGATCCAGCAAGGAGTCCAAAAAGAGGAGATGGAATAGCAAACAGTGTAGACCCTGATCAGGAGCAGTCTGATCTGGGTCTGCACTGTTTGCTTAGGTCTGTCTCCCACAATACTTAGGATCATCATGGTATCTCCACTTATACATGGAAGCTCAGATGAATACAGACAGACAAACCATATTGAAGCTTTCTATGGGTATTGAAAAAAATATCTATGCCTTTCTGATGAAACGTATAGAGGGAGTGAGAGACACTTTTTTTTACAAAAGCTTAAAGTCTTTAAATCTTCAGTTAACCTTTTTTTCTGTAGATGTATTTCAGATACAGTACAAGAGATCCTAAATCTGACCAGTCTGTCTAATGCACTTGAGTATGTAACGTTTGAATGGATAATATCAATAATTTGGAGCAGTATATCTACTGTTGTAAATACAATGTCATGATGTAACATCGCTTTTCATTTGGTAGCATATGGTTTTACACAGCTCACAGCACTTGCTGCTTTGAGCAAAATATTACAAATCAACTGAATATTAAAGTGCTTTAGAATGGGGATAACTGTATTGAAAATTGTCATTTGGGGATGTAAATCATCAGTTTTAGGGTTGCATATTTTGTTTTATGGCTCCACTTGGGCATTGCAGTAGAACAAAATTTCCGACCATTAAACTGCCAATTTACCTCTCCAAATGACAGTTTGAATTCAATACAGTTATCCACTAATTAAGTCAAGCATTAAAACTGTATTAAGGATGTTGCAAACCCTAAAGACACAAATCAGCCTGTGTTTCCACTCAAACATATTGACTTCCTTTAAGCAAACATTTTAACAGTCTGCTGAAATCATCAGAGGCAGTTCTAACAAGGAGGCAATTTTAACAAGTACCCACAACCTATGTTTTTTGGTTTTTGGGTTATTTTATCAATCATTACTCAGCCATAATTGTGTATGGGTTTAGATATGCCAGCACAGTGCAGAAACTTTGAATTCCATCTTAACCAATACCTGGAAACCCCTAAAAGGGACATAGACAAACAATGTAGACCTGTATCAGATGCCACATATTGCAGCGTCTGATCAGCGTCTACACTGTTGGCTAATAGGATTTTCCATCAAAAATAGAATAAGAAAGAAAGACAAATAGGCACTCCTTAAATGACAAATGGTCTTGTCCAACATATACCAATGTAAGAGTTCACCAGTATACAATGGGTTAATCAGACTACTCTTTCAGAGACACTCTGATGTTTTGGGTTCATAGGAACCTTTTCTCTAGTATTTAAGGTTATTTTGAACCTATCTTTTCTTTAACCCTTATCTTGCTGTTCACGACAACCCCTGTCTTTGCAAACTGTGTAGATCCAGATCAGATGGCTTCTGAAGAAGCCATCTGATCAGGATCTACACTGTTTGGCTTTCAGTTTATGAATTTGTAGCAATAAATTACATCAAGTAATTTGATTGGTTGATAGACAGAAATGGGTGTGGCTTAAATGAATATTCAGCAAGATAAGGGTTAATGACAGTTCTTTTCTATAGGATGGTGCTAACATAGTGAAGAAGGTGAATGGTATTATTTGTTTCCAAGTGAAGGGAGCCAACACAGAGGGTATCTGGGTAGTGGATGCCAAAAATGGAAATGGTTCTGTCAAATTTGGGGGTCCAGGTAGGTATGCAATATGTTGGGGCAGTGAATAAAAGTATTGTACAATGTCATAGTCACTTCACAAGAAAGCCTTTTAGTGACATGATCAGCCTAAACATCTGATAGGAAATGTCATTGCTTAATTGAAATTCTAAGGTCTTTTACAGCTTCAGTATGACAGCTAAGTCTTTAATCAGACAGCATTGATTTGTAACCTGGGCTTTGGTGGCCTCTTTTCAGATTTTAAAACATGCATTTTGCAACACAGCTCATTTTTTGTGTCTGAAATGGCGCTCTAGTAGAGAAGCTATCAATCATGATCATTTAAAATGTTCAAATATAAAGTTTCTACACCTTTTCATTGCCAAAAAGGAGATTAAAAAGTAAAAAGTCCTTAAAATCCAAAAATGATACAGTCCTTTTGATGATAGTTAGGCTCATATTTCACATTTACAACTTCTTCTGTTGTTGACATGTAGTACACTTTTATAACTTTAACATGTAAAATAGAAAATTTACTCTTTTAGCTAAAGGTGATGTGACAATTATGATGGCTGATGCTGACCTTGTGGACTTGATGCTGGGAAAGCTCAATCCTCAGACAGCTTTCTTCCAAGGTAAACTCAAAATCAAGGGTAACATGGGACTGGCAATGAAACTGAAGGACATCAAGCCCCCAGAAGGTGGAGTTACCAAGAAGACAGGAGGAGGAGGTGCCCCAGGGGCAGACTCAGGATTCAAGTCAGCACCAGTGTTTGGACAGATTAAGGCTGCTTTAGACCAGGTAGGACTTTCTGCGAGTTGTGACAATAGATTGTGGGGTGGTTGGATTTTGGCATCAGGAAATCCGACTAAAATTAGCTTACATTTGTCCTTGCAGCAGATAAGGAGAAAGTGTCATTTCTGTTTCTCCACTATCATTATCTTTTTCCTCATTCTCCACATCCCTGTCTTTCATCCCCTCTGCTCTCTCTTTTTCCCTCCTTTCTATGGGAGATGACACAAAATGGCCAACAAGGGTTGGTCAGGCCTTCACTGCCTAGTGAGTAAGAGTGTTGTGTCTTAATCAATAGGTTTCTCACCACTGTTGTGGGTTTGAGCTGAGCTCGGGTCACATGTGAAATGCCAAATTCTGCAACTGAAGGTCAGGTGTTTTTTTCTCCGGTTTTGGCCCACCTCTGATTAATGATTGGCTCAAAATAAGTGAATAATCTTCAAAGGGCAGTAAAACCAAAAAGAAAGGACATCAGTTGATGTGTTGACAAGGTTATAAAACATTTTCTTGTTCATCTCACTTGAGCATGACATTTGTAATGCTCATGAATACTAAAATATAAACATATTTAGCAATTTTACTGCTCACATTAGCATATAATATAGTTTGTCCTGCTAACAGTTGTTGGCATTTTAAAATTTATGAGCAGTACAAATTTCCTGCTCAAGTAAATTGAGCATAAAAATGTTCTATTACCTCTGGAGGCCTGTTATCCAAACAATCCATTGCTGTTCACATTTAATGTAGAATGAAAAAAGTTTCAAACCTTGGCTCCTGTTTCCAAGAAAAGAAAACCTAACAGCACTATGGAATGGTTTTTTAAAAGGTTAACCAAAAGTTAAACCTCGCAGGACATCGCTATTTTAAGAAATGGACTTTGAGAAAAACAGTCCCAAAAAAGGGGGGATCTGGCACATTTTATCATGTGAGAAAATCCATGAAATGAAACTCCCCCGCCCCCTCCTCCACCCCCTACGACTCCACTTGATATACAGGAAACTGTGGTTTATGGCAATATACGTTAGTTTTCTTATTTCTGCTTCAAGACATAGGTTGTGGGTAATAGTTATAGCATAGAGGGGGTTCTATTGAGCACCAGCAAACTGTGTTTGCAGTAATAATAAGAAAAATATCACAGATTTTCATCAGAAAAATAGCTATTTTGGAGATGTTAAAACTGTACTATGTCACGTTGGTGTGTTATCATAATGTGTCATCTGCTTTTGTTGCTCACATTGTCTAACAGTTGTTTGCTATATGTTTGTAGGATGGAGCCAACATTGTGAAGAAAATGAAGGGAGTGTTTTGTTTCCGTGTGAAAGGCAAGGATGGTAAGGAGGGTATCTGGGTTGTTGATGCAAAGAATGGAAATGGCTCAGTTTCTTATGGAGGTCCAGGTGGGTTACCTTGCTTTATCTGCTGCTCCTCATCTGAAGTAGGCACTGCCAACTTAAAAATTGTTTGCATACATTGTTATAAATAGAAGTTTCAGACAACCTAAAAAAAAACAGCGGACATGTTTGTCTGAGCCCTTTATGAGCCATCTCATCTGGATCTACACTGCTTGCTCATGCATCTCTTAGAGGGTTTGAAGGGTTATATTATATGTAAAATTAGATAAAACAGTCTAAATGTAGTCTATCCTGCCACTGCTATAGGCACAGTTATAGTCTAAGTGTAGTTTTTCCTGCCATAGGCACAGCTATAGTCTATGTGTAATTTAACTAGCCATAGACACAGCTAAAGTCTTTGTATAGTCTATCCAGCCATAGACACAACTATAGTCTATGTAGTCTATCCAGCCATAGACACAACTATAGTTTGTGTAGTCTATCCAGCCATAGGCACAGCTATAGTCTATGTGCAGTCTATCCTGCCATAGGCTTAGCTTTTGAGTCCTCTCCTTTCATTGGCCATGAACTTTATACAAATCTTCAGTTAACCCCTGAATGTCTTGTGTAGTTGCTCAGGCACTTTTGTTTTCTTCACAGTCACAAGCCCTGAAGACAGATTTTCTAGTCACAGTGCTCTTTTAATGATATAGCTTTCATTCTTAATTCAGCATGTCTGATACACAGTATAAGTACCAGCCCGGTAGCTCAGTTGGTAGAGTGTCCGCTCCGGGGAACCGGAGGTCATGGGTTCGATCCCGGGCCGCGGCATACCAAAGTCATTAAGAATTGTACTAGCTGCTCCTCGCTTGGCACTCAGATATACGGGGTAGAGCTAGGACTGGTCGACCCAGTGTCAGGATAATGTGACTGGGTGTGGTATCATGTAATGTGTCTGGGACATGATACTTCAGTGAGGCAGCACTATAAAAGTGAGCATTGAGCTCCCTGTCGCAACCAGACATCGTTGTGATATGACTGAAAAATTGTTGAAAGCGACGTTAAACCCGAATTCACACACACACAAAGTTTAAGCTGTATTAAGCAAACACCTAAGGGATAATCTTAATGTTTGCTTAGAGTAGGGATGTAACGATAGTCAAAAAATGACTATTGCGATAGTATTGACATTGCAGGAAGAACCATTGCGATACTATTACTATTGCTGACTACTATTGCAATACTATTGCGATACTATTGCCTGAAACAAATTTTCTTGTTTGAGAAGGAAATAAAAACTATTTAATCCTTCAGACTGCTTTCTGTATGCTTTATCTGCATACAAGAAATAAACAAGATAATTTACCCAAGAGGGACACCTGTTGTAAACTCCTGTTTGCTTTTCTGGCTGCCCTTCATGAAGAGGAAACAGCTCCCCGGGAGCATCTTTTTTCCTTTAAGTGTTTATCCTTCAAGGAGAGCCGGGAGACTCATTTTAAAAGAAGTAGCCAATTAAAATGTATCAATTCACAGTGAGAATGTGAAATCAGTTTCTTAATCAAAATAAATGTAAGCTCTTCACGAAGGCAATGAAATCTTTGCTTGTCTTCAAAAACACTTCAGACATGACAAAGTGTCTAAATGCACCTCAACCTCGTTATAACACTGAACTTTGGGTCCAACCAAACCGACCATGTAAGTTAACCGAATCGTATAATAAACGCCGGATATGCAGCCTCTTCTATAATTACACTGTAAACACAAGCCTCCGGCGCTACCGATAAGCCTATTATGTTCCGCGTGACAAGGTGTGAAAATAAGATAAAGTCATGTCTATAATTTGCATTTATCCCTCAATCATAAAATTTGATCCACAATCAAATCGCTCCTAAGACGATTAGCTTCATCTATCGGTAGATGTATGCATATTAATAAAAACAGACTATTCTACTGCCTCGTGCATGGCTATATTTTGGCGCCAAAATAGCAGACGCTTGGCGGGAAAAGTCGAACACTTTAATTTGTGTAAACACATCTGTATGCTGTTGTTGGTGACACGGATCGAGCTTCCGGTAATAAATCGGAAATTGTGCAGGGCGCTGTTTTCTATCCACCTCTATCCACAACCGTTTAGCTGTTGAGAAAATATGCTGTACCTGTTACGAAAGAAATACGCTTCATTAATATAGATAGTAGATAGCTGAAAACCTGTGTCAGCAATGCATACGATTCAGAATCAGAATTGTTACCGATGACACGTCAAACGAATCAATACACCAGAACCTGTGTTTTGGGAAGTTTGATTTGAATCTTAAGACCGAAAATCAGTGTTTCGGTACACAATCGATCGCATGCGCTTGTTAAACGGAACACCTTTGAAATCAGGGCTAAAGAATTTTTTTATCCAAATCGGCCCCGGTCGACCGATAACGTCACCAGTAACGTGCCGAACATGCCTTACAATGTCATCCCGACATTCTTGCATCTGCCAACTTATCCATCATTTTCATTGTGTAATGGTTTTTTTCCAAACTTTTCCATCATTTTCATTGTGTAATGGGTTTTTCCCCAACATCATTTGTATTTTTCTTTTGTTGTTTGGTAAAATCTTTTAAAATATTTTAGCAATACATGCAAATAAACAGAAAATCGTACCACGTTTTTAATTTCTTTAATTGTTTTCTAGTGCGGTATTCCCTTACACGGTGTCCAAGATTCAAAATTAATTTCTCGGCTGTATAACCATGTCTGGATGCCCAAATAATAAACGTTCTTTGCAGGACGACACGTATTTCATTTCCTTTGATGTCTGTTATTGACAAAATAAGAATCCACTAAAACATCAACCAGAACGTTTATTTGCATCTTTTGAAGCGGTAGTGACACGTGCGGACTTTCCATGCTTCATGTGCTAATTAATGCGGGCGGCACCCTTTGATAATCAATACCACTGTGTAAACACGCATTAATTATCGCTTTTCTTATCACTGGCTTACAGACAGCTTGCAGATTAGCGTAATCAAAATATGCGTGGTCGTCCGTGTCAACTATTTCGAAATCAATTATCATCAAAGTGCTGTTGACATATGCTTCAGAAAGTTGTAAATTTACCAGTTCAACGAAGGAATATTCAGCGGTCTGACCTTATACCGACATCGGGTGTTAAGTGGATAATGTGTAACAAGATAGGATGCATAAACACAGTGTACCTGCAGGCTACCGCCAAATCACGACCGCCAAATCACGAGTCGGCTAATTTTATTGCCTTTATCTGGCGGCAAGCAGCCGTTGTCTCCCACTGTCACACAGGAGATTATTGGATTATAATTAAGACAATGTACAGTTTGACGCTTGACTGGGTACAAGACGTAGGTGAGAATAAAGAATATAAATTATATAAGAATGAAAACAACTCCGGGAATTATCTGAAAAACTTGTGATATAGAAAACTATCGAAACTATCGATAGTTCAAAACACTATCGGCGATAGTCATCGATGTTTAACTTTACCATCGATGCAGTACTATCGGCCCAGTGCCTATCGCAATGCATCGATGGTCCGATGCATCGTTACACTCCTAGCTTAGAGCAGGTGCTTGCTTAATACAGATTAATTTCAACTCATTTGACCATTTTGGGAAATTGAATTCTCACTTAAGACAGGTTGCTTGCTTAGTACAGGTGGCCCTGAGACTGTTTTACTGTACATGAATATATAGATGTATTCTACAAAATATTTTCTTCCATTTTTTCCAGCCAAGGGTGATGTGACAATCATAATGGATGATGAAGATATGCTCAACTTAATGTCTGGGAAACTAAACCCACAGACTGTAAGTCTTTCATCTTTCTCCTGGGCCTAGTTGTTCAAAGCCTTGTTAGATAGTGGTTAAATTGTTAACTATTATAGAAAGTATAATGTCTAATAACACATATACTTTTGCTAAAAATGTGAAAAAAAGCTATGCATATTTGTTCAACAAAAATAATATTGCCATAGTCAGTGATCGAAGTTTTAATGATATGTTAACTGACAGTATTGTTAGTTATACCCCCACAAATAAAATTTGGGGGTGGGGTATATAGGAGTGAGCTTGTCGGTCGGTCAGTCTGTCGGTCGGTCGGTCTGTTGACTTGGTTTCCAGACGATAACTCAAAAAGCGCTTCACCGATTTTTATAATTTTTGGTACACTGATGTAACATCATAAGATACAGGTCAAGTTCGATTTCCACTACAATTCGTCAATTTTCGACATAGTTATGGCCCCTTTCAAGTGAAAAAAATTGCAAAATGCCGCTGTTGTACTATCAAGGCAGTTTTTGTGGGGGTATTCATCACCTTTAGTGATAGCTCTAGTTTTGAACAACTGGACCCTGTTTTAAATTTTTCCTTCTGAAGATGTTGAAGTATAATTTTTAATATGAAATTTGAAGGAAAAAGGGAAAAAATATGCAAGAACCACAACAAATTTTGTTAGTTTGATTTGAGGTTTAACATCCTCATCAACACTATTCAGGTCATTTTGGAGATGTTGCTTCCAATTTTGTGGGACTTTTACCCAACATTGAGATGAAATGACATCTCAGTCCCTGCGCCCAATGAAACCAATAGGGTTTATATTCATTGGACGGTCTGACTTGCACCACTTTACCTGGGCAGGCTTAGACGTAAGCGGTTTACCAGTACTCATGTGCGGTCGGTTTCAGCTCTGTGTGGAAGCTTCATGTAGTGCAGTCTGTTTCTCCAGCCCTGATTGACAGGGGCCAGAACAGCAACAAGTGAAAAGTGGTCTTCAAGCATTAGCACCTGCAAATAATAATAATAATAATAATCAACCTTATTTATAGTTAACACATTTAGTACTAATCTTCCCCGGGCCCTCTTTTCCTGGGTAGGAACCAGTACTAAGCAATGTGGATAAAGTTTCTTGCTGAAGGAAACAACACTTGGCGCTTGCGGGGATAGAACCGGCTACCTCTCGATCTCAAATCAGATGCTTTACCACTGCGCCACAGCAGCGCTGCAAGATCTCAGACCAGTCTGTACACAAACTTAGTCAGAAAAACAACCTTCCCAGGCTGTATGAAGAAGCGTTGTACTCATGGCCTTCCATATAGCACATACTGAAAAATGCTAAAAATTCAAACACATTGAGGATTTGCTGTTATTGTATCATGATCAAGGAAGGAGTCCAAGAGGCGCAGACCAAATGGCAAACAGTGTAGGCCCTGATACGACTGCTCCTTCAGTCTGATCTGGGTCTGCACTGTTTGCTTAGGCCTATCTGTCCCAATACTTTGGATCATTACAGTAGGGAAAATGTTGATCAAACTATGTGGCTATGCAGGCCGATCAGAATCTTTGCTGGGCATACATGATTGAAGCCTTTTTTCATTTGGCAAGGCCCATTTTTGGTGAAGAACTAATTTTGCAGGGAAAGCAGTTAAGCTTCATATAGTTTGTTGCTTTCTATTTCAGAATTATTGTTACCACCATGATAACAAGTTTGTCTAATGAACACCCATGAAAGCGTCAATGTATAGAGAGGGTTGTGGGGTCATACTTTTTTGCTTATTTTGGTCCGTAGCAAAGATAGTGCATACTCATCAAAATTGCAACATTGTGGCAGTTCTGACAGGCTTTGACAATAAAAAGCTAAAGAGGTTGCCTTTGGAAACAAAGAACACATAAAAGAACGAGAATCAGAGACTCGGTTTTATTTGAGTCTCTTCATACACAGCAATATAGTTTGCAAGGCTGCATACACCTCCTAGCACCGGCTTAAGCGATATTCGATTTTAATAGTAACCAGGATTTTAATATTAATATGGCATAATAAAGATATTTCTTCATTCATTGAGCATTATACTGCATGAGTATGTTAACTGAATGCCAATGGTAACATTTTTGTACAGATGAACATCTATTGCTTAAAAACCTTTGGAACCATGAAAATTTGTTAAGAAATGCCATTGAGGGTTGATTACAGTCCCAGTTCTGGAGGAATAATGGGGATTATAACTCTGTCTTTTACAAAATAAAGGTATGTTATGTGTACACATTAGAATCACCTCATTGAGGCGATTCTAATGTGTACACATAACATATCAGCTCGTAACATACATGATAAATGAAAAAAAAACAAAAAAAAAAAACATGACACTAACACAGATGTATAATGGACTTCACTTAATTTATATTTCAGGCATTCTTTCAAGGCAAGCTGAAAATCCAAGGCAACATGGGACTTGCCATGAAGTTGAAAGAGATTCAGCCCAAAGGACAGTCCAAATTATGAGATAATTTTAGACACGGAAAAAACTTTAAAATTACATTTTATTTTAAGGCAGGTGGATATAAATTAAAGGGAAATAACTTACTTAAAAGTGTTTGCCTCTGCTTAGATGAGGGTTACTCTTATAGGTGAAAATTGGCCCGTAGGAGTAACTTTCATTTGAAAGGATTTCAACTGATAGAGAAGCAGTTTCAATCTGCAAAAGTTATGAGGTAGCAAAATATTTAAAGTGAATCCATTTACCTTAAAATGTGATTATATTTTGCAATCATGTCATAGAGTACCTTGATCAAACATGAAAAATGACAACTACAAGTAATTGTAATGTGTTCAGTAAAATCAAATGCAACAAATGATTATTATTACTAAGAGACAAGTTTATGATAATTGATCATGTGACATATCTGTGATAGAATAATAGAATACGGCAACTTGCTTAAGCTCTGTTATGCAAAGATGAAAAAAAAGATATAAGCCCATGATTAGCAGCACTTCAGTCTAACTGGTGTGTTTTCTGCACTTTGCTGTTTCTGCCAGGTAATGGCCTCCTTCAACTTTCTGATGTGCCATGTACCGGGACATGTTTGATTTACCTGAAGCAGAATAAGGTTTCGAAATCATGTTTCTGTTTCAGCATTTAATTTATGCGAAACAGAAACATGATACTGAATCATGGGCACATTTGATTTACCCCTGAATCAGAATCTGGATTCAAAATCATGATTTCCAAATCACAAACATGATTCTGACTCTTTAAAACAGTATACAGTAGAACTTTGATGACTCGAACACCGATGGCTCATTTACCTTGGCCGAGTCGAACCCTTTCTTGAGCCCCTAGGGAAATCCTCGACATAAGAAATAGTGGGGGATAATTTAGAAGATTTTTGTCTTTTATCTTGCAAATGTATGCTGTGTGTATTCATTAGAATCGCCTCGATGAGGCGATTCTAATGAGTACACAAAGCATACATTTTCATTATAAAACACCAAAAAGATATACAAAAGTATATCGTATACCTCCTGGCAGTCTCCTTCAGTGGCTTGAACTACCCCTGTCTCGAACAGATTTTCGAGGTCCCAAAGGTGTTCGAGCCATTGAAGTTCGACTGTATTTCAATTCTGGGTGGACATGTATTTTCCTGATTCCACCATTTGGATGTACTTGATTCATTTTGAAACATGAATGGAGTATGATTCGCCTGATTCAGTATCATGTTTCTGTTTTGCACAAATAAAACGATGAAACAGAAACATGATTTCAAATCCCGATTCTGATTCAGGTAGATCAAATGTGCCCCTTGGTGAATATACTCCATTCATGTTTCAGAATGATTCAAGTGTATCCAAAATGGCGGAATCATTAATGGAAACATACTGTTTTTGAAGTGTCAGAATCATGCTTGTGATTTAGAAAGCATGATTTTGAATCCGGATTCTGATTCAGGTAAATCAAACTTGTCCCCAGATTAGCAGGATGAAAGCCGCCACAGTAATCATATAGATACGATAGGGGGCCTCTGTTTTTCATCCCGATCTGAAGAACAGCACATCGTGTGGCATTCATCCCTGCAAATGATGCCATTGGAGCATGTTTGGATGAAATTTTATAGCTGCTGCCAGGGATCAAATGCTGAACGTCTAGCATCAGAGGCAAGTGCACTAACCACTGAATCCCCATGCTCCACTTGATCAGAAGCAGTATTTTGCTAAGGAACACAGTGCCTTTTATAGAATTTTCACTCTTAACTAAGGGTTGTTTTATGCACTCTTCTAATTCATTTCAATTATTTTAAACTTTTGTCAGGGCCTGATAAATCCAGGTTTCAGCTACTTGCCGGCCAGTCCACAGCATCTTCAAAATGGCTTGAAATTACACTATTCCCCATATATTTTATACATTTTTCCCAAGCAAATGGGGAATGGATTTGTCAGACCGTGCTTTAGATAAGGTTTTATAGAGCTATTACCATCTTTTTATCAGCTATACTTTATATACCTGGGTGCAGTTGTTCAAAGCCTCGTTAGTTAAACAAACTCGTAAACAGCCAAAATGTTGGCCGTTCTAACAAGTAAAGTATCTAATACTGTGTTATTTTTACTGTCAGAAAAAAAAGTAAAACCTCCTCACATTTTTATCAGCAAAAATATGTTTTTTGCCACCTTGAATGGTTGAAGATTTCTTGCACACCAGACAAAGAAATCCGTGATTTTACCCTGGGATAGAAATTTATGTTCTGACCCTGGTGTTCCGACCCCAAATCGAATATAATCGCGTGTTTGATAAATGCACTGGTTGATTACAACCTCATGCGCATCGTCGTCATGCGTTACGTCACTAAACATTCCTGTTGTGTCATCACAAAATGGCGGACGTCGGTAACTGAAGTGACAGCAGCATTAAAATTCGCAATAGAAATGGAAGGTATGCAAGAAAAAGAATCCAATATGGGTGTGAGGGGTGGATAGAAAAATCCGTCTTTTTCAATCCACCCCTCACACCAGTATAAGATTCTTATAATATATCTCTGCAAACTGTGTAGATCCAGATGAGATGGAGATGGCTCATAATGAGCCATCTCATCTGGATCTACACTGTTTGCCATTCTGTTATTGACGTTGAGGAAACCCCCCTATTGGCATTAATGGAAAAGTCCAAATTTAAAGATGGAAGAGTCCACTTTAGATACTCGGGGATGAAAGGGTTAACGTTACATTCACTTGTCACTTTGTTAGCTTTGAACAACTGGTTCCGGATTTATCGCTTGTTTATTTTACTAGATTTGTTGCTTGGTTATTTTAATATTAGCCGTTATGCTAAAATGAATATTACAACACTGCCTCTTTATAGCACTATTGTTTGGGTCCAGATCGAAACAGTGTAACTTAAACAGTGGTGTTATAGCTTAGTACTGGTTTCGACATTGCTTAGTACTGGCCCTGAGGTGCCTGCCTCGGCCGCTCAGTCAGACTGGTGATCAGGAGAACCCGGGTTTGATACCAGCTGGAGTCGGCAACATTCTCTGTCGGAGATTGATCATGAAATCTTTTCTACTGTCATTCTCTCCCTTCCGCTGATTCAAGAAGGGCAGCTGTCAGTTTCTGGCAAAAGAATGTGCACTGCACTGGTCAGGTAACCACTTACCTATATGCCTGCCCAGGAAAAGTGTGGATAGGTAAACTGACCGGCTCAAAAATGACCTAAATAGTGTTGACTGGGCCATTAAACTCCAATACAAACAAACAAAACTGGTCCTGAGGTTATAAAACATTTTTCACGCTCAACTCACTTGAAAATGATATTGTTGGCATTTTAATTTATGAGCAAGACAAATTTTGTGCTCAAGTGAGTTAAGCTTGAACAAAGTTATAGAGTTTATTTAGCTTGAACAAAGTTATAGAGTTGAGCTTGAACAAATTTATAGAGTTTAGCTTTAACAAAGTTTTATTACCTAGGACCCAGGTTTCTACACAGGTAAAAAAAGAGGGCTGCATGGAAGACTAGTACTATTTTACTAAATATTTTACCCTCTATAAATTTGATTACTATTATTATTAAATTATTATTATTATTATAGCCAAAAAATAATTCTATAGATTTTATCCAAAAATGATAATTTTTCTACATAATACATTTTTGGGTTCCATCTTTAAACCATGTTATATCCAGCACTGTGTTATAATGAACAGTGTTATAAAGAGGTTGTTTATGTGTACATGAATTTTGTTAGTGATTATGCTAAAATAGTTTGGAAAAAATGAACTCTTGTCAGTGATTATATTTCGCAGTTTATTAGCTTAATTGTTGCTGCAGTCTCAGTGCAAAAAATGGCTTGTATTTTCCCAATTTAGGGATATTTTTTCCCATTAATGTGAATTTATTGAGATTTATTCCCAAACCCCACAGGCACAGGTCGTTTCCCAAAAGAGGTGTTTTAAGCTTTGCAAAAGTGTATGCGCTATATGCAAACAGTGTAGAGCCAGATCAGTTGCCGGGCTCGGCGGTGTCTGATCTGGGTTTACATTGTTTGACAATGTCCAAAAAATAGGCTGCTAGGCATATATGGGTTAAGGATCCAGGTCTATCTGTTTGCTCAGGTATTACTTTGCCAATATTAGGGTAAATTACTTCACAAAGTACTCCTTAGCCATAACTAGACTGCACACATATATAGTACCTCCAGTTATGTCCAGGTATGATCTCAATAAGAGAAGATAATTAGGCAGCAGATGACGTTGTGCAGCTCTAGTTAACTTACACCGGTGATCTAAAGAGCAGAAATTATGAAGTTGAATATCCATAAATAAATCATGTATACCATGCATGTTAATTTATAGAAAAATAAAAGATCAGCCAATGAAGAGTTGTTTTCTCTCTCATTATGACTTCCCATGACAGTGTTGGACATATTGGTTTTCCCTCTGTTTGTCACGATTTTGTGTCCATTCCGATACATGAAATTGATTTT
Source organism: Lucinisca nassula (assembly GCA_963580285.1). Classification (NCBI taxonomy): domain Eukaryota; kingdom Metazoa; phylum Mollusca; class Bivalvia; order Lucinida; family Lucinidae; genus Lucinisca; species Lucinisca nassula. Next base: position 82,278,787 of record OY757014.1, on the reverse strand, counting down.
TGGTACACACCTTAATCCAGAGTCCTTTTCCAAGAATGTTCAACTTATAGCCCTGGGGTCAAATTGGTCAGTGGCAGGGCCCATGTTTTATATAGACTTAATCCAGAAGGCCCAGGTCTTTGATATTTGGTATACACCTGCATGTAGTGGACCTCTGCCAAGGATTTCAAATTATAGCCCCTGGGGTCAAAATGGCCCAGTGGCAAGGCCCACGTTTTACATAGACTTAATCCAGAAGGTCTAGATCTTTGATATTTGGTATACACCTGTATCTATTGAAACTCTGCCAAGATTGTTCAAATTACAGCCGTGGGGCCAAAAATGGCCCGACCAACGGCATTGGTTATTTTACATAGAGATACAGGTAATATAGGGAAAAGTATAAAAATCTTCTTGTCTGTTATGGAAACCTGGGCCTTTGGTATTTGGTACACAGGTCCATCTGGTGTGGCTCTACCAAAAATTTTCAAATTACATATGTACATTCAATTATAAATTATGTATGTTCAATTAATTTACAACCCTGTGGCTAAACTCTTGAACATAAAAGTTAAGTCTTTAAGCAATCTACCTTGTGAAACTTCAATATTAAGTATGTAAAACGCTTAGCTCAGGTGAAAGATATAGGACTATCAGGGTCCTCTTGTCTGTGTCATTCCAGTCTATATTTCATTTCTTGCCTCTGATGCAACACTGACCTCTTAGATATTAGAATAGCTCAGATCTTTTCTACAAATATATATAAATAAATCAGAGGATAACTAGAGCTGTCAGTGAAACTGACTAGGGCCCCGGCAGCGCTATCAGAGGAGTAGGAAAATTTGTAGACGGACAGACAGACAGACAGACGGATGGACAGAGTGATTACTATAGGGCACCCACACTTTCAGTGCGGGGCCCTAATTAAGGAAATACAGAATGAACAACCAACAACAGATTACTATATCATTGGGTGTTTTATTTGTCGACTGGTTTCGGTCCTCAAAGACCTTCTTCAAGACAAAATTTACATGTGATTGAGTTCCTGAAGAACTAAAAAACGGATCAATATGTCACATGATCGAATTGTTCTAAAAATATCAACCTATCAGGAAATATATGGAAAATAAAAGTGAAAGTAGGAGGTTTTACAGTTTGTATAGAACAGGAAGTCAGGTAAGAGATGTTAATTTAGTATTTAGGCTGCTGATCCAGCACTCGTGTGTTCGAAGTCGGACGCTAAGATTGTCTGGGCTACACTGACGGCGTTAACGTCGTACCTCGTGTGGTTACTTAACATGAAGTGGCGTGATACTGGTTTGATCTGGTTATCTTGCCCGAGGTCTGTGAGATGGCCACGGAATCTTTCCTGGAAGGTATTGCCTGACTGTCCTATATATTATAGTCCGCATTTTTTGCAGTTGATGACGTAAATCACAATTTTGGTTTTGCAAATGAATCGGCCTGTTATGTTGAAATGTTCATTTGTTTTCCATGAGATTATAATTATGCTCCGTTTTTTGCATGAAAGGGCATGTAGCACATGGTATTCCACATGGTGAGCTGCCTTTAGCAATGGTTTCGGGATTAATGTCGGCTCGTGTGAGTAGCTGTTTCAGATTTGTGGTTCTTTTATAAACTACGAGGATCTTGCTGTCTATGATTGTCTTTAGTTCCTCGGAAATTTCTAAAGTTTGTCGGTATTTGTATATTACTTTGTGAATTGGGTGATTGTGTGGGTTGTGCATAATAAATAAATAAAGTTCTGTTGCCTGGAGTGATAATCAGATGGACTTGAGCACAAAGGAGCTACTTGTGCTTATTAAACTTCCGGCCAAATAAAAACAATGGACTAAAAAATTATCAGGCACTATAAATGCTAGGAGCCTCAAAGAAGGTATAATTGTAATGATGAATGCTGAAATGGGTTTGATGGCTGAACAAAATGTCCATATGACTGCAGATGTAAAAATAGAAAAATCTTCAAAGAACATCTCTTAGGCCAATGGTTCGGTTTCAAAACTTGACTGAGACTTTCGGATGAGTCTTCCCGTCTCCATATGACCTTAGCTGTTGGTGGGACGTAAAACTAAAACTCGCTCAAAACTTGACAGAACTGTTCCTTGGGTGACCCCTCTACCAAAAGTACTTACATGGTTCTGCTCTGCTGTACAAAATGGCTGTCATTGCTAAATATAGAAAAACCTGTAACCAACAATGTTAGTACACCACAACTCAGAATTAGGTCCAAAATTAGGTCAGTCATGGTCTTCTGTTTTTAGCTCACCTGTCACGTAGTGACAAGGTGAGCTTTTGGATCACTTTTTGTCCGTCGTGCATCCATGCGTGCGTGCGTGGGTGTTTGCATCCGTAAACTTTTTCTTCAAACAACATCTCCTTCTAAACCACTGATCGGATTTTGACCAAACTTCACAGGAATGATCCTTAGGTGGTCCCCTTTCAAAGTTGTTCAAATGGTTCCGGTCTGTTGCTCATCTAGGTCACAGGAGCTAAAAATAGTTTTTTTTACTGAAAATCTTTAAAAATCTTCTTCCCTGAAACCGCAAGGCCCAGGTCTTTGATATTTGCTATGAAGCTTCATCTAGTGGACCTCTACCAAGATTGTTCAAATTATAGCCCTGGGGCCAAAAATGCCCCTGCCCCGGGGGCCTTTGGTTTTACATAGGCTTATATAGGGAAAATCTTTAAAAATCTTCTTCTCTGAAACCGCAAGGCCAAAGTCTTTGATATTTGGTGTGAAGCTTCATCTGGTGGACCTCTACCAAGATTGTTCAAATTATAGCCCTGGGGCCAAAAAATGCCCCTGCCCCGAGGGCCTTTGGTGTTACATAGTCTTATATAGGGAAAATCTTTAAAAATCTTCTTCTCTGAAACCACATGGCCCAGGTCTTTGATATTTGGTATGAAGCTTCATCTAGTGGAGCTCTACCAAGATTGTTCAAATTATAGCCCTGGGGCCAAAAATGCCCCCGCCCCGGGGACCTTTGGCTTTGCATAGGATTAAATACCACAAGGCCCAAGTCTTTTCAATTTGGTGTGAAGCTTCATCTGGTGGACCTCTATCAAGATTGTTCAAATTATAGCCCTAGGGCCAAAAATGCCCCCGCCCCAGAGCCCTTTGGTTTTACATAGGCTTATATAGGGAAAATATTTAAAAATCTTCTTCTCTGAAACCGCAAGGCCCAGGTCTTTAATATTTGGTATGAAGCTTCATCTAGTGGAGCTCTACCAAGATTGTTCAAATTATAGTCCGGGGCCAAAAATGCCCCCACCCCGGGGGCCTTTGGTTTAACATAGGCTTATATAGGGAAAATCTTCAAAAATCTTCTACTCTTTTACCGCAAGGCCCAAGTCTTTGATATTTGGTGTGAAGCTTCATGTAGTGGACCTCTATCAAGATTGTTCAAATTAAAGCCCTAGGGCCAAAAATGCCCCCGCCCCGGGGCCCTTTGCTATTACATAGTCTTATATAGGGAAAATATTTAAAAATCTCCTTCTCTGAAACCACAAGGCCCAGGCCTTTAATATTTGGTATGAAGCCTCCATCTAGTGGACCTCTACCAAGATTGTTCAAATTATAGGCCTGGGGTCAAAAATGACCCCGCCCCGGGGGCCTTTGGTTTTACATTATACAGGGAAAATCTTTAAAAATCTTCTCTGACACTGCAAGGCCCAAGTCTTTGATATTTGGTGTGAAGCTTCATCTAGTGGACCTCTATCAAGATTGTTCAAATTATAGCCTTGGGGCCAAAAATGCCCCTGCCCCAAGGGCGTTTGATTTTACATAGGCTTATATAGGGAAAATCTTTAAAAATCTTCTCTGAAACGGCAAGGCTCAAGTCTTTGATATTTGATGTGAAGCTTCATCTAGTGGACCTCTATCAAGATTGTTCAAATTATAGCCCTAGGGCCAAAAATGACCCCGCCCCGGGGACCTTTGGTTTTACATAGGCTTTTATAGGAAAAAAATATTTAAAAATCTTCTTCTCTGAAACCACAAGGCCCAGGTCTTTAATATTTGTATGAAGCATCATCTAGTGGACCTTTACCAAGATTGTTCAAATTATAGCCCTGGGGCCAAAAATGCCCCCGCCCCGGGGTCCTATGGTTTTACATAGACTAATATAGGGAAAATCTTTGATATTTGGTATGAAGCTTTGTCTTGTGGCTTTCTACCAAGATGGTTCCAATTATAGCCCAGGGGGCAAAAATGGCCCGCCCCGGGGACCCCAAGGTTTATATAGACTTATATAAGGAAAATGTTTAAAAATCTTGTCTTAAAGCAGAAGTCTCCATTCTTTGATATTTGGTATGAAGCTTCACCTTTTAGACCACTACCAAGATTAATCATATTATAGCCCAGGGCCAATAATGGCTCTCCCAGGGGCTCACTTGATATCCTATGGATCAGGTGAGCGATCCAGGGCCATCATGGCCCTCTTGTTTTTACTGACAAGTATCTGCTTTCTATCTTGAAAATCATTTGAGGTCTTTACATAGAGGATCTTACATGAGTGCTCATGTATTATTGAATTTATTAAACGAGTTGAGGAAAAGGGATAAAATGCGAGGCTTTGCCGAGCATTTTATCCTTTTTCTTCAACGAGTTTAATAAATTCAATAATACATGAGCACGAATGCAAGATTCTTTTTATCATATGACATTTAAAATGCATTTTATTCACGACTGTTTACAAAAATATCAATATTCCACCATTAGAAAACGCGACGTCTTTAAGGGCGTCATACATGTAACGTTACGGGACGTATTTAACTAATTTGCATATTTAATCCACTAGTGGATTATCAAAAATATTACATGGCGTTTTTACACTCTCAGATGCGACGTCATATGATAAATGGTTATACAGCATAGCAACACAATGTGCAGAAGACTAGATCTTTAACTCTGGTTTTCTTGCTTTTGGGTTTATGGAAAACAGTCCGAGATATTTTAATAAAACTTTACAGAAATGTTAAGCTTAATGAGATGACGAGCAGAAGACAATAATCATTAACTCTCGTTTTCTTATGCCACTTGTATGGCCCTTTACACAATGGAAAAAAAAAAAGATTTCTTTTCACTTACTTGAAAACCTCAGTCCCTTGAACATAACAATGGGGAGACATATTTTTCAGTTATAAAACAAATTCTGGTTTACAACCTGCATCTGCCAATGAGGTAAAGTTGTATTTTGCACCTACTCTAAAAAGCCTTTGTAAGAAAAGGCTGTAAGTTGGAAGGAAGCTTTTTTTCAACCTTTTAACCCATTTTGTACCGGAAACCCCAAAATGGATAGTTGGCAAACAGTGCAGGCCCAGATCAGATGCCGCGGTATGCAGCGTCTGCTCTGGGCCTACAATGTTTGCAAAATTTTCAGCCAATTTCCAAATGAATTTTGATGAAAAAACCTGACACCCCTAAATTTTGAAATGGACACCTGCTTTAGATAAGGTGGAAGATTCCATTTGGTATAAAAAGGGTCAAAGTGTTAAGGAAACTGCTAGAGCAGAGTGAGTGAGTGAGTTTTAGTTTTACGTCCCACCAACAGCTAAGGTCATACGGAGACGGGACCTCGGTTTAAAGACTCATCCGAAAGTCTGGAGAAGCCCGGGATCGATCCTGCGATCCCTGGTTTACAAGGCGAGTAGCGTAACCACTGCACCACGGAGGCTTCTAACTGCTAGAGCAGATGGCAATCTTTTATTTTATGATTTTTTTAGAGAAAAACAAGATGTGTTTGTGAAACACTGATGCCCCCGGACAGTGCCTATTAAATATGAAAGTAGTATCACTAAGCAATCTTAAAAAAGTAGGTCAAGGTCACAAAGTCAAAAACTAGAAAAAGTGTCCATAGGACACGGATGCCCCTGCCAAATGGCATTCATAAAAAATATTACAAATGTACTTCAAATCAATCATAAAATATATGCATCAAGGGCAGATAATCCAAAAACCAAAAATGCAAGAGTTGTCATCCTTGTTCATGACACATCGTCTCAGTGTGATGAATGCACCTGTGAAGTTTCATGAATATATTCCATTCGGTTTAGGAGTTATGGCCCGGACACGGTTTACTATATGGTAATACAGTCAAACCTCGATAATTCGAAGTAACAGGGACCGCCATATAGTATTCGATTTATCGGGAGTTCGAATTTTCGAAATCGGTAGTTTTTGGAAATGTTCGGAAGTTTTCGTTCGGTAGTAATATTTGACTGCATTTTGTCCATAGGCAAAAACACAGACTTCCTATATAAGCATTAAATGATGAGCAAAGTACCTCATCTTTCACCCTTGAGAAAAAAAAGGAAACAGAACAACATGAACCATTTAACATCCGGCAACAATTGTTAATGTAAAACAATAAATTTCTAACAGACGAACTATTGTACCAGTAAAAAGAAGGGACACAAATGGCTTACGGGAGTAGCCAGCAAAGATCTAGATTAGCAATGCAATAAGCATATTGTTGAAGTCTTTGCTGGCAAACCACATGTTTCCTGCATTTTTATTTTCTATTTTCACTTTCAACTGTCTTTGAAATTCTCTGAAAATTGTCTACTTTGAGTTTCCGAAAAATCCCATATGCTCTAATGCTTTGTATAGGTCTCAGAATAAAGTACATCAAACTAGGTTTTCAAGATGGCGGACAGTGTTTCCACAAACGAGAGAGCTCTTCATATATAGCTCCATTTTTGTGTTTTAAATGCGATCGAGTCAGATAAAATTGGACAAATATGTAGTAAAATTCACTGAATGTTATCTGTTGATATTAATTTATTCGACGATGATGTCGGACACGAGATATAATGTGCAAACGGACAATCCCTTTGTTCACGTGTGTAATGATGGCGGATTTCAAACAGTGAAAAGAAAGCGGAATAACACAGAGCATAGTGAGGATCAGGCAAACATGTTCATGAACAGGTCATCTGATGATAAACTGAATATAATATACAATGAACTGAGATTCATCAGACAAAGTAGAAGTAAAACAAAGATCAGGAATTGATACAATTAACTTACTCCATCCATAAAAGACACCAAAGGGAAAGAAATACAAACATTAAGCGACCAGACCATAATGGAAACCTAAACAAAGGAAGGCCATATGGACAGTTACTTTCCCACAAAATGGCCATATGGCCATCCAAAATTAAAAGACACAAGTGATACACACAGTAAGTAACAAACAACAACATAAATAAATCGCCACAGAAGAGCCGCCTTGGAACGGTCAGTGGAAGATTTCCACTGGGGGGCTTAAATCGATTTTACGTGGCCACAATCCTCGCCCTTACTTCCGTCGCGATTTAGACAAAAAATTTGTTCAGTCCGCATGAAGGCCTCCTAACTCATCAGTGCAACATCTCCGTGAACACAGAAATCAAAGAACCACAGAGGTGAGACAACGGTGAGGACTCGACAGCAAGAAACCACTGAAATGCTGGAGCAAAAGAAAACCAACAGTTAGACTCCGATGAGCCCGACCAGAGACAGAGCATCAGGCACCAACCAACATTATCTCTTTAATTTTCAATAAGCCTTTACGTTGGAGCCGTCATAGAATCTGAGGCCTGACCCACCGGCGTGCAATTAAAGAGGGAAGCAAAGTTGCCAACCGTGATTGGGTTAACTACCATGCATGCAGTCTGTCGTATAATATCCATGTTGTACCCAATCTTTTTATATCGAAGAATGATTTTACGAAATTGGGTGCTGAAGTCATTGCGGTTATATATTTTTCTGAATTTATATACTAAGTCACCATAAAATTCGGGTTCCGATAGACCTTGTTGCAGAAGAGATTTAAGTCCAATATTGAATTTTGAAATTAAATCAGAATGGCGTCTATAAAATTTAGAAAAGGCTTTGCGTAGTTTATGGTACCGATAACCCTGATTAAGGAGTTTAGCCGTTAATAATTTATTACGAGTGTTGAAGTCAGTTACATGACTACACACTCTAGCAAATCGAATTAATTGCGAAATATAAACGCCATAGGATGGCGCACGAGGAACATCACCATCCAAAAAAGGAAAATTTACAATCTCAAAATCAAAGTCATCGCGTTTATCATAAATTTTGCACGAAACAAATCCATCTACAATAGATAGATGTAAATCCAAAAACGGGGCCTCGGTATCAGAAGAATTTGCTTTATTTAACTGAAGTTCTAGGGGGTAAATCTGACTGATCAAACCATCAAAATAGGTATTATCAATATTTAATAGATCATCTAAATATCTAGAAGTAGAGCTAAAAGCTTCAATAATTTCAGATTGGTTATCAATGGAAAGCGACAAAATGAAGTCTCTTTCATAACAATACAAGAACAGATCAGCCACAAGAGGTGCGCAATTAGTACCCATCGGAATACCCACAATTTGTCTAAATAACTTAGTACCGAATCTAATATAAATATTGTCAAGTAGAAAGGTGAGGGCATCACACACTTTCTGACATGACCAAAGTGTATAATTCTTATGCTCTTTAGAAGTGAAAAATGCATTTCTGACATTACATGCAAGATAGAGAGAATCTTCTCTGTGAAAAGCCCATTCAATTAAATCATTAAGCTTTTCTTTTATAAGATTATGAGGAAGTGTAGTGTAAAGAGTGGAAAAATCGTAGGTAGACAGACTAGAAGCACGAAACTGTCTAGATTTCAATTTATTTAAAACCTCATTCGAATTTTTTATAGACCAAAACAGATTTCTTCCTGATCTTTCAAAGACTTTATCACAATATTTAATTACATGCGTTTTAATAGCAGTAAGACAGGAAGTTAATAATTTAGAAAGTTCAGTGGTAGTGCAAGAACTAGAATTTGCAATAAACCGTGCTTTGTAAGGTTTTTTATGAAGTTTTGGTAACCAGTATAGCGTAGGAAGCTTGTCTTGGCCTTCGTTAACACACACAGCAAACTTGGTGGCTGAAAGACAAACATGTTTATCTACTATAGCTCTCTCTTCAGCCAAAGGCTGAAGTTCATAGGCCTTAGTACCACCAAGCTCCTGCTTAAGCGTGTTAACATAGTGGAGCCGTCACACAACAACGACGTTGTTAGCGACCTTGTCTGCAGGGGCCAAAACAAACTTCTTATGAAATTCTTGAATACCTAGTTTAAGATGACGTAAAGACGTCTTGGGCTTAGGAGGTAATAAGTTAGTATTTTGAGAATAGAAAGAAATGCGTTTATTCACTAGTCTTAAAATGCTAAGTTTCCAGTCCTTTAGGGCTTTACACTCAACATACTCTCGCTTACACCATCGATTACCGAATTCATTCAAGGAAGCAGCGATTTCATCTCTACATTTACTGAAATCAATTTTAGAAGGAAACCGATATTTCGGTCCTTTAGAAATTATATTCCTTATCCTAGAATCAGGAATAATTTTCAAATTGCCAGTAATTACATGACCAGCAGCAGGATAGCAATACTTTGAGTTTTTACAATCACATGAATCAGGAGTATTAGTATCAATATCAAGATCTGAAACAAGTTTATTGAAATTAAAAATGATAGATCTAACAGGTTTGTTATATTTATAGCAAATTATAGGTGTTTCAGTATTTTGAAAATAAGCAGGAATGGAAGAAAGCACCGATCTCTCACGGAAGATACTGGGCAAATCTATAAAATCCATACCCTTATTAATGAAGGATATTTTGAAGAAATGACGTTTATGATTAATTTCAGAATCAATGTAAGGACGGAGAGTATGCTGAGTATAGCCTCTAGTTAAGAGAGCCGCATCATATAACTGATGAGAACTATCGTAGAATTTATTCGCCTCGGTGTCCAGAAGACGTAAAACAGAAACGGGTAATGAACTTAAAAATGAAAGCATAGAGTGGCGTCCATGATTTAATAATATAATTGACAGTCACTTCAGTCTAGTATTGTTTCGTTTAAACGCACGTGATTTACGTTTAAAGTTACCATTTTTCCTGGTGCCGTGAGATCTAGTTCTGCGTTTTCGACATTCCAGGAGTGAGAAAATATCAAAGTCCGGCATTCTGGAAATATTACCCTCATGATAAATGTTGTCATTAAATCCCAGTGGAAAAGGGGTCTGTAAAAATTTAATCCATTTCAGTTCAGCTTCATGTCTTTTGATTATTTTGAATCTAGATGTAGAATTTGCATCGTAATAAAGTTTTTCCACTGTTTGTATAATAATGTTATTTACAGAATGACCTGTACGTCGAAAGTGACGGTACAAGAAAGTGTCAGTTTTCTTAGGCTTACTCATTCTACGATAATGCTCGTTCAATCTAGTTTTAAGCATGCGGTTAGTTTGACCGACGTACTGCATATTACAGTTTGCAGCACGTCAAGTAATTAGATAAATTAAATCTGTAGACTGTCATGTCAAATCAGACATGTTAACTACAGAGAAGCGTCTACCGTTTACAGATGAAGTAACGGTAGACGCAGTGCTTAAATGCGAACAACATCTGCACCTCTTGGCATTGCACTTAGAAATACTAGGATACATTCCACTTCTTTTCCACGGATTAGTATATTTTCGAAGGATGGGTGATTTGAGAGGAGATAGTCTTATACGAAGACTACTCCCAAAAACATTGGTATTGCCTGCTCCTTTGAGATTAACTGAAGTTACAGAAGACAAATTTAAGGGTCAGGATCAAATGAATAGAGGTATGCTTCATTTCCAGCAGAGTTTCCGTTGTGTAAACGAAAAACTTTGTGAAGTCATAGAAGTCACAAACAAAAATTCTAGTGTGCTAAAAACATTAGCTTACAAGTCCATAGATCTTGAAGCGAGGTCAAGAAGAAACAATCTTATATTCTGGGGCATATTGGAAAACTACAATGAAAATTGTTTCCAAATTATCCGTGATTTTATCAAACAACATCTTGACCTGGATTCTGATAAAATGTATCTGGCCCGTGCTCATAGGCTTGGTCCCAGAAAAATAGGACAGCGAGACCCAAGAAGACCTATTATCGTGAATTTTAGGGACTATTGCGATACAGACATGATAATGGGTCGTGCGAATCTGTTGAGGCATACACCCTTCAGCATAGGGTATGATCTTCCCAAAGAAATCCATGAAGCTAGAAAGAAATTATGGGAAGAAGTAAGGCGGGTCAAGGCGAAAACGCCAGGCGCAAAATATCAGATACTGTACCCAGCAAAGTTAATGGTCGAAGGTAAAATTGTGCGAGATGAGTTTCCAGACTGGGGAAAAGTAATTCAGGGTAACAGACTAGGTGACTTCTCGCACATTGATCCTAGTGTCTTACTCAGTCAGCCAGACATTCATGAAACAGAGCAATTTTCAGTAGACGGGGACGATAACGAGTCGTTTACAAATACACACGTGAATACAATGATGAATGGAAATTCCAATAGTGCACGTGACACTTTAGATATACCTACATGTACTTCGGGGCCTAACAATAACAATAAAGATACCGATATGGAGCATGAATCCAATACACAAACTCAAAGTGTGCCAAACTTACCCAGTACATCAACAAGTTCTTCGCCAAAACAAAACGAGTCGTCCCCTTCTGTGCGTGATATATTCCGACCTTTTGAGAATGGCACTGATAAATCCGAGCGTTTATCAAGAACTTTGAAGCGTGGCGAAAGAAGAGCAAATTCTGTATCTCTTCCGCGTGTATTGCAAACTTCACGTGACAATCAGGAAAATCCAAAGGCAGCCAAAAATAAACAGGTAGACAAAAATAGCACAAACCAATCAGTTAACCGACAGCAAAGTGTGTCACATCTACAAAATGAAAGTAGTGGAACTGAAAATAGACCAGACGTGTCAGGGGAAAATGACTCGGCTGGAATAATGTAATTATCTGAGGAGAAGGTGACTTTACGATGTGCGTTGCTGAATTGTCAGGGATTAGTTACTAAACGTTTAAATAAGATAAAAAGTCCTGAATTTCAATATATTTTTGATTCAAATGATGTCATTTTATTGACTGAAACATGGACAGATCAGTTTTCTGAAATTACAGTTGACAATTTTGAAGCGTTTGTACTACACCGAGAAGAGAAAAAATGCAATAGTAAAAGAAATTCCGGGGGGGTTATACTGTATATCAGAAATAAATATGTATCAAATGATACTTTAATTTTCACATCAAAAGACGATATTTTATGGGTCAAAATTGGCAAATCTGCGTTAAGTCTAAATAATGACTTGTAAATTTGTTTATGCTACGTTATTCCCGATGAGAGTAGCCGACAGGCATTGACAGAAACTAATATTTTTTACCGATTATTGGACTCGGTTGTTTTTATTGAGAGCAAAGCCGAAACTAGATGTAATATTTTAATATGTGGGGATTTCAATGGTCGCACGTCGACAAACCCTGATTTTGTTACAGATGATGAGTCCGTTCACATGAATGTCTTACCCGATGATTATACCCCAGATAATTATATGCATCGTTTTTCGGAAGATGCAGGGCATTTGAATAACAATGGACTGTTACTGTTAGACCTATGCAAGCAAACAGGATTAAGGATAATGAATGGGCGGGTCGGTGAAGATAAGGGAATAGGGCGGTATACTTTCGTTGGGCACAGAGGTAGAAGCGTGGTCGATTACGTATTAGCGTCACGGGAAATGTTTAGTTTCGTGAGTAATTTTGAGGTGAAAGAACCAAATATCTTGTCAGATGACTGCCTTGTCAGTTTTTCTTTCGAATTCGGTAATATACATAAAGAGCGAACAGAGTCGGATAAATACGAATATGTGGATGAGAAGTTTGTTTGGAAACCCGAGTTGAAGGAGGAATTTATTAATTGTTTAAATAAAGATTCTACGACTGAACAATTAAATTTACTAAACACCAAGATCTCAAATTGTGCAGATGAAAATGATGTGAAGTCATGCGTGTCTGATTTTGTTGATATAATTCACAGTGTTTCTGCTCCCATTATTCAAAAGGAAAATAAATCATAAAAAAATTTAATGAAAATGCCCCATTTGTAAATAAGAAAGAAAATCCCTGGTATAAGGAAGAATGTCACGAGAAAAAGTATTATTTTCTATATATGTTAAATAGATATAGGCAGTCTAAAACAGATGAAAACAGGGTTAATATGGTTAAGGCTAGGTCTAATTATAAAATGACTATACGAAGGTGTAAATATGAATTTGATAGGGAAAAGACCAACAAATTTGTAAATGCTAAAAATAAAAATGCAAAACAGTACTGGGATATGTTAAAAGAATTAGCGTATGTTAAACCTGCAAACATTGCATTAACGTCTTTTGAAGAGTATTTTAAAGCGGTAAATAATCCGGCGGACCCGTTTTTTGTACCAGATGAAGATATTTTGTATTTCAATGATAGATATGTTAAAAACGAATTTTCCTTAATGTTTGAGGAACTAAACACAAACTTCACGCAAAATGAAATAATGAAGTCAATTAAGCAGCTTAAAACAAATAAATCTGCTGGACCGGATAAACTGTTAAATGAATTTTTTATATATGGTAAACATATTCTGGTCCCATTATTGTGCAATCTTTTTAATAAAATTTTTGAAAGTGGTGTTTTTCCCGAGGAATGGTCGGAAGGTTATATTATCCCATTGCATAAAAAAGGAAGTTTAAATGATGTTGAGAACTATAGAGGCATAACATTACTTAGCACTCTGGGAAAGTTGTTTACAAGGGTTATTAACAATAGATTGACAGAATGGGCAGATAATTATTTTGTACTTATAGAAGCACAAGCGGGGTTCAGAGCTAATATGAGTACTATCGATGATATTTTTGCATTACATGGCTTAATGTCGCATATTTTAAATCATGGTAAGAAACTTTACTGCGCATTTGTCGATTTTACTAAAGCGTTTGATTATGTTGTTCGTGAAAATTTATGGTATAAACTAATAAAACTTGGTATTAGGGGGAAAATTTTAAATATTATTAAATCAATGTACTCCTCAGTTAAGTCAAAGGTCAAGTATTGTAACAGAATAGGAAATGAGTTTTATTGTAGCCTTGGTGTTAGGCAGGGAGAGTGCCTGTCTCCGCTGCTATTTTCTATGTTCCTAAATGATATAGAAGAGCAATTTATTACGTCAGGGTTGGAGGGGATAGATGTAAATATGTTTAAGGTTTTCATGTTATTATATGCCGATGACATAGTTCTGTTTGCAAATAGTGCCTAAGAATTACAGGACGGTTTGGATCTTCTTTCAGATTATTGTAAGCGATGGAAGTTAAAAATAAATGTCTCAAAAACGAAGGTAATGATATTTAGAAAGGGGGGGATACTGCCTAGAAACCTTACATTTTATTATGATGGAGAGCCGCTTGAAATAGTTAAAAAGTTTAAATATCTTGGAATTGTATTTACTGTTGGGGGATCGTTTGCAGAGGCACAGAATACACTTGCAGGACAAGCACAAAAAGCAATTTTTAAAATGAGTAAATATTTGTATAAATTTACCTTTTTATCACCTAAGCACAAATTACAATTGTTTGATAAATTGATAACACCTATTCTTAATTATGGTTGTGAAATTTGGGGATTTATACAGGCTAATGCTATTGAAAGAGTACATCTACAATTTTGTAAGCGTCTTTTAGGGGTAAAGAAAACAACACAGAATGACTTTGTTTATGGAGAACTTGGTAGGACAAATTATCTAACAAGGCGCTATTTATTAATTGTGAAATATTGGTTTAAGGTGTTATCATCAGACGAAACCAAGTATATTAAGCTCGTATATAATTTGATGCTGAGGGATTTTGAGACTTTACCGAATGCTGTAAACTGGGTTTCCCTTATACGCCATCTTTTATTATCCTTGGGGTTTCACGAAGTTTGGATTAACCAAGGAGTAGGAAACATTAATTCTTTTCTATCCTTACTAAAACAAAGATTAACAGATACTTTTATACAGAACTGGCGGGCCAGACTAGAAGAGTCGTCGCGAGCTAATTTTTATAGGTCATTTACTGTTTTTCAGTTTCAACCATATTTAGACAAAGTCAATGTAAGTAAATTTAGTCAAGCATTTAGCAGACTGCGGATGTCATCGCACCGTTTAGAGGTAGAAGCAGGTAGATGGGTAAAACCGAACCCCATAACTTTTAGCGAAAGAATATGTACTACTTGTCACTTATTAGAAGATGAATACCATTTTGTTATAGAATGTTCATTATATACAGAGTTAAGGGAGATATATATTTCAAAATATTATTGGAGACGACCAAACATGTTTAAATTCATAGAGTTATTGAATTCATCAAATATAGGCTGTATTCGCAGATTATGTTGTTTCATTTTTCAAGCTTTTAAGGTTCGAACGGATGTTTTATACAGGGGTAGACTATAAGAGAAAAGTTTAATAATAGTTGGGAATTATCTGGGTTATACAGGGCTAACAAAAGAGTACAATTTAACATAAATATGATATTTGACAAAATATGGGCCCCAATGGGCTTGGGATGGTTGGGGTCTCTGATTCTGGCTTTTTCTAAGTATGCTTTTATCATGGCATAATATGGCATTATTTTTCCATGCTTAGTTTTTACATTGTTGTCACTTGTTTTATTCAATATGACAATTAACCCCTTAAGTTCACGAGTCTTACGCCCCGCCTTGTATTTCGTTTCGGCAAGACGGGATCTGGACACATGAACATGGGTCAAGATTTTAGATCGATGAACCGACGCAGTTGACTGTTCTTGCGCATGCAACAAGGACAGCAACTGCGCCGGTCTTAAAATAGGTCACGTGCCAATAATACATAATTCATACATGTACATTTAAGCACTAGTATGTATGTCAATGCATTAGTATCTCGGGGTGTGCGTACGTATGTATCTACATGCATTTATGTGATATGCATCGGCTGCGGTCTGGGTGGGGTAAAGACCCAATCCATAGGGCTGCCGATGCATGCTGCAATCTCTATTTTAAAATAAAGTAGTATGACTATGACTATTTGCAGAGAACTACATACTTTCTCCACAACATCCCTGTTGTAGAGATTTTTATGTGTTTATGATCATTTACTTGTACTAGTTGATGTAACACTGTCCAATGCCATCGTTTGTATATATGTTGTATCCTCATGGGCTTTATAGCCTTTTGGACTTTGTAAATAAACTCTGTTCTGTTCTGTTCATCAAACAGGATAATCATTTTAACGATGCTCATTACCAATTGAGATGCTCAGAATTAAATAGGGACCAATTACCTGTAAACACAATAATATAATGCACCTGTAAAATCATTCGGGTGTGAACACGCTCAAAGAAAACATGCTCTTCAAGCATGAATATTGTGCTTGACATATTTTGACTTCGAATTTGGAGATGAATTTTAATAGCAATTTCTTTGATGGGGACCGACAATTTTATTCGAAAAATTGAATTTTTCGAATAATCGAAATTCGAAAAATCGGTAATATTTTTACATAAAATAATAGCAAAAAAGATCGGGACCGACACACACTTTCGAAAAATCCGGTAGTTTCGAAAAATCGGCGTTCGAATCACCGAGATTCTACTGTAAGTCAAGGGCAGGTAATCCAAAAACCAAAAATGCAAGAGTTGTCTTCCTTGTTCATGACACATCGTCTCAGTGTGATGAATGCACCTGTGAAGTTTCATGAATATATTCCATTCGGTTTAGGAGTTATGGCCCGGACACTGTTTACTATATGGTACTAAGTCAAGAGCAGATAATCCAAAAACCAAAAATGCAAGAGTTGTCTTCCTTGTTCATGACACATCGTCTCAGTGTGATGAATGCACCTGTGAAGTTTCATGAATATATTCCATACGGTTTAGGAGTTATGGCCCAGACACGGTTTACTATATGGTACTAAGTCAAGGGCAGATAATACAAAAACCAAAAATGCAAGTTGTCTTCCTTGTTCATGACACATTGTCTCAGTGTGATGAATGCACCTGTGAAGTATCATGAATATATTCCATACGGTTTAGGAGTTATGGCCCGGACACGGTTTACTATATGGTACTAAGTCAGGGGCAGATAATCCAAAAACCAAAAATGCAAGAGTTGTCTTCCTTGTTCATGACAAATCGTCTCAGTGTGATGAATGCACTTGTGAAGTTTCATGAATATATTCCATACGGTGTAGGAGTTATGGCCCAGACACGGTTTACTATATGGTACTAAGTCAAGGGCAGATAATCCAAAAACAAAAAATGACACATCGTCTCAGTGTGATAAATGCACCTGTGAAGTTTCATGAATATATTCCATACGGTTTAGGAGTTATGGCCCGGACACGGTTTACTATATGGTACTAAGTCAAGGGCAGATAATCCAAAAACCAAAAATGCAAGAGTTGTCCTCTTTTGTTCATGACACATCATCTCAGTGTGATGAATGCCCCTGTGAAGTTTCATGAATATCGTATTTCAGCTCCAGCGACTTGTTGTCTAATTTTCTCTTCACCCCTTTCCTTGTTGATCCAGTTATCCCCCTGGAAGACGGGTCCTTGGCTGGATTGCTCAGCAACAGGAGTAAAGTTCACCGATCTAACTATCCTCCCAGGGCCAGACCCGGGTCCTTCATTAGATTGCTCGGCATTAGACAGCGTAGACATCATAAAGGTTTTATCATGAATGATACTGAGCATGCAATAAAATCGCATTAAATATCATTTGTATGAGTTACTCATTAATGACACTAATTTTGAGACAGTTGCCAAACAAATTAAAGACTGTTTATAACCCCTCTCACCAAAGGACGCCACTTAACTGCTCACTTAATTAAATATCAAAGGCGCCGCTAATTGCTCAAAGGTTCGAATCGAACACACCTATTCTATTCTATTCACCTATGACGTATACACAAAACAATCGAGGTCAATTAGTCTACACAACAGCTGATCAGTATGTCGGCATCAATTACACTCATTAATCGGACATTGTTTGCAATAATGGATTAATCTGTTCTCAGTTAAAGGATATTGATCAATCAATGAAAGGTAAATTTCTTTGATTTAAAATTCCTTTCATTTATCAACTCATTTGTAAGACTTTTGTACTGTCAAACTTTGGAATTTACGTGACCGTTGGTGATTGACAACACATTTTAATGGCGCCGGTTCAAGTTTTCGGCCAAAAATTTTGACTTCGACACAAGTGGTAGTAAATATTATGGCAAACTGCTTTTGGGGAATAGAAAATCTCTTCGAAATAACAGTCTTCATGTTAACCGAGTTCGACACAAACAGGGTCGAAATGCAATAAATATATAGGGAAAATGCTTGGGAATGGAAGATCACTTTGACATAAGTGGTTCTATCGAGATATGCAAGTTTGAAATACCGAGGTTCGCCTGTATTCCATACGGTTTAGGAGTTATGGCCCGGACACGATGTTGGGACGGACGGATGAACGAAAGGACGGACAGGGGTAAAACTTAATGCCCTTCCCCTATTCTCCGAATAGGCGGGGGCACAATTATCGGATTGTTGGCAAGGTCTTGTGACAAAGAATGCACATGTGCAATATGAAGGCCCTATCACTTACCAATCGAAAGTTATTGCGAATGGTAAACTTTTTAAAAAGTAGGTCAAAGGTCAATGTCACGAGATCAAAAATTGTGGTACCACTGAAAAGGTCTTGTGAAAAAGAATGCACATGTGAAATATGAAAGCCCTATCACTTACCAATCAAGTCATGGACTATGTTGAAGTTTTTAAAAAGTAGGTCAAACATCAAGGTCATGAGGTCAAAAAGTTACGGTACCACTAGAAAGGTCTTGTGACAAGGAATGCACATGTGAAATATGAAAGCCCTACCACTTACCAATCGAAAGTTATGGCCAATGTTAAAGTTAAAAAAAAAAATCAAGGGGAGATAATTCAGCCAAAAATGACAACAAAGTTAAGGCCCTTGGTCAGAATGTAGCCCTTGTGATGGTGAATACGTGTGTGAAGTTTCATGGAGCTAGGTCAAATACGTTTGAAGTTATGATCAAGGTTAAAGTTTTTGTGACGGACAGACAAACAGACAGATTTCAAGGGGAGATAATTCAGCCAAAAATGACAACAAAAGTTATGGCCCTTGGTCAGAATGTAGCCCTTGTGATGGTGAATAAGCGTGTGAAGTTTCATGGGGCTATGTCAAATACTTTTGAAGTTATGATCAAGGTTAAAGTTTTTGTGACGGACAGACAAACAAACAGACAGATGGGGCAAAATTAATACTATATGCCCCTCGAATCAAAGATTCTCAGGGGTCAAAAAAAGCTGCCACGGAACAGTATAGCTGTGGACTTGTGTTATGAAATAGCCGTTTACTGTATAATACGAGGGCAAGTCAATAAGTAACCAGCCTATCCCATTTCCAATTGACAGAGACAACCAAGATTTTCATGCCTCAATACATGTTTAAGGCATGAGGGCAAAATTGCACCCTTATTGTGTCATTCACTCATAAGATATTGAACGTCAAACATGGCTAGCGATGCAAAAGCAAGCTTTTCGTCAAAAGTTGAGTACCATGCTGTAATTCGGTACTTGTATTTGAAAGGGAAAACAGGTCGGGAAATATATTGAGTTGACCAATGTTTATGGGTCTTCTGCACCATCGTATGCACAAGTTAAATTCTGGGTTGGGGAATTCAAACGTGGTAGAACGTCTTCTTTAGAAGACGAAACCAGGTCTGGACACCCATCAGATGCCCCCGATGAAGAAATGTGTAACAAAGTATGGAATCTGGTGTACTCTGATACGTGAATTAAGATGGAAGAAATAGCGAATGCATTACACATTTCACATGGTACATAGTGTTTCAACAATTTTACATGATCACTTGGGTATGCCCAAGCTAATAGCCCGTTGGGTACCAAATCACTTAACGACTAGCAAATGGCAACACAAGCATCAGTATGCAGTGCATTGTTGAAGTGATTTAGATCAAAGGAAGATGATTTTCTTTCACGTCTGGTGACTATAGATGAGACCTGGGTCCATTATTATGAGCCAGAGAATAAAACCCCAAGTCGCCGGTGGGTAGGGCCGGCGTCTCAGAGGCCAAAGAAGTTCAAAACACAACGCTCTGCTGGCAAGGTAATGGCAACTGTATTTTGGGTTGCACCAGGTGTCATTACGTTGGACTTTCTAGAAAAGACAAGTACAATAACAGGTGCGTATTATGTAAATGAGAATTGTGATCCGTGAAAAATGCTGAGGTAAACTCTCTAAAGGGATTCTGCTCCAACAGGACAATGCAAGAGTCCACACTTGCAAAATTGCAATGGATGCTGTTGAGCAGAATGGGTACGAGCAAATACCGCACCCTGCCTATTCTCCGGACTTAGCTCCTAGTGACTATATCCTATTCCCAAACTTGAAAAGGATATCCATGGATGTCAATTCAGGCCCAACGAAGAAATTGTATCGGCAGCTGAGGAGTGGGTCGGAAACAAGGACCCTGGCTTCTTCGGTTCTTGGCTGATGGCACCAGAACAGCGTTGGTCCAAGTGTATCATTTTAGAGGCCAATTACATCGAAAAAGAAGAGATCGATCTCACCCAGAAATAAGTAAGGCTGTTTTTTATTGACTCGCCTTCATATGATGATATTCCAACCAGGAAAGTGTTTCAAAAAATCTTTAAATGAACAACCATATTTAAGCCCCACCCCCGGGAATGGTGTTGGTGTTATGGAAAAGAAGTTTACCCTATTATATGATTATATTCCAAATATGAAAGGTTGCTGAGATACAAACATTAAAAAACAAGATGTGTTTGTGAAACACTGATGCCCCCGGACAGCGCCAATGTTAATGTTTTTAAAAATTTTGAAAAAAATAGGTCAAAGGTCAAGGTCAAGGTCACGAAATCAAAAATTATGGTACCACTGGAAAGGTCTTGTGATAAGGTATACACATGTGAAATATGAAAGCTCTATCTATTACCATTCAAAAGTTATGCCCAATGTTAAAGTTTTTGCAGACGGACAAACAGACAAACGGACAAACAGACGGACAGACCAAAAACTATATGCCCCCGAATCTCTTAGATTCCGGGGGCATAAAAATGTTTTTGTACAATGAGTGTGATGCCCATGTGAAGGTGGCAACTATAGCTCCCTGTACTTCATTAACTCTTTTTGTACCAAGTGGCATCTTCCTCTTTATATATGGCAGGAGTCCATTTCAAATTAAGGGGTGTCAGGTTGTGTTTTCTTCAAAATTTATTTGGAAAATGGCTGAACTTTTTGCAAACAGTGTAGGCCCTGATCAGACGCTGCATTTTGCAGCGTCTGATCTGGGCCTGCACTCTTTGCCAGGGTTCCCCTTTTGGGGTTTCTGGTACAAAATGGGTTAAAGGAATCACAAACTGCTTTTTGCAAAATGATGTCGTTCTTGTAATTCAAACTTTGTCATCGAAATATTAAATATGCCACCAAAATATTACATTTTAGGAATGCTTTTGAGAGCGTAAGAATAAACCTACAAATGGCCATGGCGGAATGATTATTCAAAGAGAAGCTGCCATCTTTGAAAGGATTCTGGGTGAAAAAAAACACAAAAGTCTTCAAATTCAGTTTATTCTGTCACTGTGTGAAATAGTTTTGAGATTCTTGCACATAGAATTTATTGAAGTACAAATTGGATCATGCTTGCATATAAACCCTAGCAGTTTTTTGGGCCTCACAGTTTGAGCTGTCATTTATTTCATCTAAATGTCTGGTGAGTAAAAGTCCTATAAAATTGGAAGCAACATTCAATGACCTAAATAAATGTAGTGTTGAAGAGGATGTAAAACCTCAACACTAACAAAATTCATACAATCTGATAAAGAGTGAGTGTTTGAGTTTTACATCCCACCAACAGTGAAGGTCATACGGAGATGGGACCTCAAACGTTTAAAGACTCATCCGAAAGTCTGGAGAAGCCCGGAATCGATCCTGCGGCCCCTGGTTTATAAGGCGTGTAGCGTATCCACTACACCACAGAGGCTTCTAACAAACTGATAAGGTTTGACATTTTATCCTCTGAAAAAAATTATTTTGGAAATGTCTGCTAATTGTGATAGGAGCTTTGAGAGAAAAACTCGAATAACTGTTTATCTCAAATGGGTGTCACATCTTTTCACACTAGGGACAGGTGAGATGCTTACTGATGTTCGGGTGTTTGATTTTTTTTTTGCCATGTCTGCTTCAAGGGGACCTGTTTATGTGTTTGGTCATCAACCACTAAAATATTGTATTTCATCTTTGAAATGTACTATGTATCAGACCTCTAGTGATATAGCGGGGCTCTAGTACAACTGCCATATTAAGGTTCCAGGTTTTCAAATAATCGCAAACAAATTCATCAAAGTGTTTTTCTTTAATCATATAAACATAAAAATCCTGCAACAGCTGAACATTATTTGATTTTAAACACACAGTCACTATTACTGTTTACTGTCATAACTGCAATTATTTTGTATTGCATTATAATCCAACCTGTTTTAGTTACCTTTTTGTAAGGACACATTCTGATAGGACAGCCAACTATCACACAAACCAATCAGATGATAAGGTAATGGGCACACCTCCAGATAAATTGGTTGTTTTGGACTTTAATGGCCCTGGCAACACTATTTAGGTCATATTGAGTTGGTTGGTTTACCTAACCACACTTCCTGTGCAGGCATATATATAAGCTGTTAACCAGTACTACATAAGCTGTTACCCGACATTGAGATGAAATGACATCTCAAGCCCTGTCTCCCAATGAAACCAATAGGGTTTATAAGCATGGACGGTCTGACTCCCACCTCTTTGCCATGGCAGGCTTATAGGATTTTTACAGTATTTTATTAATTGACTATCCTGTATGGATCGGAGGTCATTCATATTAACACCAGGTCAACCAATATTAAGTGAGGTCAAAAAATCAATAATCATGTTAATAATAATTACTTGATTAATGGCAATTTCATTAATTGGCACAATTAAAATTGTGTCAATTAATAAAATTGCCATTAATCAAGTAATTTCGTATTGACCCAGTTTAAGGTCCTCGGTCAGCTGCATTGGCCCTCGGCCTCGGGCCAATGCAGCCAACCTCGAACCTGTACCTGGGCCAATACGAAATTACTTAATAACATTATATTAAAGAAGTTCAAAAAGATATTACTCCACTATGCCTCCTTACAAAATGCTACGATTGAGCCTGAGTGGCTAGTATCACACGTCTTGAACATACTTCTTGGTCCTAAATGTGTTGGGAGTCTTTGAAGTTCAACTATAGTTTTGAATAACAATACTTGTAACAACAATCTTGGGAAGGAAATAAGAGGTTTGATATATACAGTGAAATATTGGTATTAACCCATATATGACAATGGAATCTTCCACCATGTAAGTTTGGAGTGATAGGGGTGTCAAGTTGGTTTTGATTGTGTTAAGTTTTACAATAAATGTATGACCCTTAAGGGGTGTCAAGTTGGTTTTGATTTTGGTAAGATTTACAAGAATGTATGACTGTTAAGCAAAAGAGTGTGGACTCCGATCAGATGCCATGTTTGCAGCATCTGAGCTTGCCAATGTCCCAAAAATGGGACACTAGGCATATTTGGTTAAGATCACCTAAAATAAAGATTACCGTAGTTCTGCTTTTCAAAACGTATTTTAAAGCTTTCGGTTATCCTTTCTTTGTGTTTTGTACATCCTTTGTCTAGTAAGTGACCATCTTTGGGAATGTTCAAAAGTGGTCGTATAGACCACTTTTGAATAGTCCCAAAAGTGGTCTTTATATAGAAATTTCTACTGTATGTTATTACAGTGCGACAGATCAAGTTACTGTTGTGGTAATATGTTAATTATATACCAGTTTTTTTCCTTAACCCATTTAGTACCAGAAACTCCAAAATGGGTACCCCGGCAATCAGTGCAGGCCCAGATCAGACGCCGCAGAACGCGGCGTCTGATCAGGGCCTCCACTGTTTGCTAAAATGTTAGTCATTTTCCAAATAAATTTTGATGAAAACACAACCTGACACCCATAAATTTTGAAATGAACTCCTCCTGTATATAAGGTGGAAGATTCCATTTGGTACAAAAAGGGATAAAGTCAATTTTCAAACATAAGCAGAATAAGCTGACCTCACATTCTGCATGCAAGTATCATCATATTTACTAACCTGGTTCTGCATTGGATATGGCTGTGTTCTGATGTTGCAGCATATGCCAGAGCTCAGAGGTAGGCTCGGTTTAAAGGATGGTAAAACGGAATTGGAAAATGCTTACAGGGCAATAGGGAATTCTGTATTTTTGAATCAGAAACTGGTAAAAGACAACAATATTTTTTGTAGTAATATAATATAAATATATAAAACTGGAATGACATGTGATATGAAAATACGTACACAAATGTATAGAACTTGAATGATATATGAAAATGTATACACAAAATGAATACAAATGGAAAAGATGGTCCATATAAATATGTCATGAAAACAACAACAAAAGTATCAATAAAACAACCATGATTCGTTAGAGTGACAATCAAGAAAACAATAGTGCATATATATCCAAAGCTTGTTTAAGGGAAATGGGAACACCTGGGTGATTTTTCCGCCATTTTTCAAAGGGAGACAACTTTAGGGACTTCCTGTTCGCTTTTCTGCAAGCCCTGTCCCACTGAAAAAGGGGTCTACTCTTAAAGGAAAGAATTTGCTCCTTAGGAGCAAATTCTTTCCTTTAAGAGTTGACCCCTATTGACATGGGAGACAAAAATACTTTTGCAGGAGTTGCCTCCCCTGAAGGTGTTCCCATTCCCCTTAACATTATGAAGTTTATCTGTAACATACATCACAAGTATTAGGAATGCAATATGAGAAAAATTGAGCCTGCATGCAACAAAACCTATACAACAAGACCTGTGGGGCAAGGATAGCCTTCACACACACAGTCTGGTCAGAATCTGTATAAGAATCTTACATGTGTAAGGGTTGGATAGAAAAATCGGTCTCAACGGTCACTATCGGGCATCACGAGGCTTGCTGAGTGATGCCAGACAGTGATCCCGAGGGATGGATTTTTTTTATCTACCCTTCACACCCATGTAAGATTCTTTTTCTTGCATACCTTTCATTTCTGAGAGTGGCTTTTTTATAATGCAGTCATTTCTATTGTTGACGTCTGCCACATTTTGATGACAGTGATGAGGCATTTTTGACGTACCTGCAGTGATGTTAAATGTGATGTATGTGACGTCCTATTCAAAACCAGTGCATGCCAAACACATGAAAATTCTCGATTTTTTATCCTATCCCTGGGTAGGATAAGAATATCTATCCCAGGGTTAAGTCCAGGATTTCCTTATCTGGTGTGCAAGAATCTTTGATATTCGCACAAGCCATCTATAGCCTCTGGCCTATTCAAATAGCAAAAGGTGAATAAGTTCTATGAAAAGGCTGACCTGTTGAGCAGGTTGATCCCGTCTTAACTGGTTGCTCAGGTCTTATTGTGTATTTTGTCATGCACTGTTTCATTTCATATCCATTTATGTATGCATCAAGTTTTTTATACTTTCATGTCAACACTTATCTCACTAAACACTTTTTCTCAACTCATATCATCCAAAACAATTTTTGGTGGAAGACTCTAAAAGAGTCCATAACAGAAATTATATCCAAACATATATAAATGAAATAAAAAACAGAGCCCAGTTGTCAAAAACTAATGACAATGTTAGTTAATCATAATCTAGTGTTAAAACTTCCATCATTATTATTGCACACAGATATTTTTGCAAAAGCTACTCATTTTTTTTCAGCAAAAATGTCTGTCAGAGCATAAAACCTGTTTGACCATTTACAAATTGGCCACTAAGAAGCTTTTAAAGCTAATGATGCTTTATACAATTAGGCTCAGATAGTTATAATATAATAAAACCTGCCTAGTGCTTGACTCATTCTTACATACGAAGTTTTATGACCCTAAAACAGCATTCAGATGAGTTTGTTTTCTTCAAAAATTGTCCTGTTTTCACAAAACAGCAAGCACTGTCACCGCAAAAAAAAAATACAAAACAAGAGGGCCATAGTGGCCCTGGATCGCTCACCTGATCTTTATTGTAGAATCGAACCAAAACTGTGGCCTCTAGTGTGTTCACAAGGTTTTTCAATGATTTGACCTACTGACTTACTTTTTGACCCAACATGACCCATATTCGAATTTGACCAAGATATTGTCAAGATGATCATTCTGAGCAAGTTTTATGAAATTCGGACTAAAACTGTGGCCTCTAGTGTGTTCAAAACGTTTTTTATGATGACCTACTGACCTACTTTTTGACCCGACATGACCCATATTCGAACTTGACCAAAATAATGGCAAGATGATCATTCTGAGCAAGTTTGATGATGATCGGACCAAAACTGCGACCTCTAGTGTGTTCACAAGGTTTTTCAATGATTTGACCTACTGACCTACTTTTTAACACCAACATGACCCATATTCGAACCTAACAGAGATATTATCAAGATGATCATTCTGAGCAAGTTTTATGATGATCTGACTAAAACTGTGGCCTCTACTGTATTCACAATGTTTTTCTATGATTTGACCTACTTTTCGACCCAACATGACCCATATTCGAACTTGACCGAGATATTGTCAAGATTATAATTCTGAGCTAGATTGATGACGATCAGACTAAAACTGTGGCCTCTAGTGTGTTCAAAATGTATTTCTATGATTTGACCTACTGACCTACTTTTTGACCCGATATGACTCATATTCGAACCTGACTGAAATATTGTCAAGATGATCATTCTCAGCAAGTTTGATGATGATCGGACCAAAACTGTGACCTCTGGTGTGTTCACAATGTTTTTCTATGATTTGACCTGCTGACCTACTTTTTGACCCGACATGACCCATATTCTAACTTGACCCAGATATTGTCAAGATGAACATTCTGAGCAAGTTTGATGATGCTCGGACCAAAACTGTGTCGTCTGGTATGTTCAGACGGTTTTTATATGATTTGACCTACTGACCTACTTTATGACCCGACATGACCCATATTCGAACTTGACCAAGATATTGTCAAGATGATCACTCTGAGCAAGTTTGATGATGATCGGACCAAAACTATGGCCTCTAGTGTGTTCACAAGGTTTTCCTATGATTTGACCTACTGACATACTTTTTGACCAAACATGACCCGTATTCGACCCTGACCAAGATATTGTCAAGCTGATCATTCTGAGCAAGTTTGATGATGATCGGACCAAAACTATGGCTTCTATTGTGTTCAGATGGTTTTTCTATGATTTGATCTACTGAGCTACTTTGGCGCATGTTCAAACTTGACCGAAATATTGTCATGATGATCATTCTGACCAAGATTGATGATGATTGGCCCAAAACTGTGGCCTCTTGAGTATTCACAAGAAAAGTTAATGCACGGATGACACACGACGCCAGACATCTCACAGTCACAAAAGCTCACTATGAATAATTTTCGGTCAGGTGAGCTAAAAATACATGCCATCCAATGAAAAGCGACATTATGTGATGATGCTGACCTTCAACATTATCACATAATGTTCTTTCACAAACATTTGAATTTATTTAGTAGGATGTCTTAACACATTTGCAACTGCATAATATTGATGTTAAAATCATCAAATGAGACTGTTCTATATCTGGTAAGTGCAACAATATTGTAAGTCACCAAGCAGAGATCGGACCCCACCCATCGGGGCTTGAAGAAATAGATGGGCTGCATGATGCTTCCACGCAGAATTCAAACCTACCCGCACATGAGTACTGGTAAACAGCTTAGAGGATCTAAGCCTGCCCAGGCAAAGCGGAGCGAGTCGGCCCATCCAAGCTTATAAACCCTATTGGTTTCATTGGGTGGCAGGGCTTGAGATGTCATTTCATCTTAATGTCGCGTAAAAGTCCCACAAAATTGGAAGCAGCGTCTCCAAAATGACCTTTACAGTGTTGACGGGGATGTTAAACCTCAAATCAAACAAACACTAAGCAGAGATTGGAAAAATATTAAAATATGGAAATGCTGATGATGGATTTCATTTTAGCGCTGTTTACCCACATGAGCTGAACTGGCTGACTGATGGTTTTTAATCCTTATTTTTCCCTAATTTTTCAGAGAAAATCCGGCTTGATATTTCATGTTAAGCAGACAATTCACATGAAATGTTAAACATTTTTTTACTAAAAACAAACTAGAAATGCGTCCACAGGACATGGATGGATGACCCAGCCTGAAAATATGTTGATGTTAGTATTTGACCCTTGACCGCTAAGTATGACCTTGACATTGCAGGTACAGACCTGGATCATGTGTGTAACAAACTGTCTCAAGAAGGTTAACATTTCTGCATCCATCCATGAACAACCAAGATATTGAGCAGACACAAGAAAAAGATACTTTTCTTTTCCTTTTACCTCTAAGTATGACCTTGACCTTGGACGTACCAACCTGGGTCTTATGCATGATACATCGACTCATGATGGTTAATATTTCTACCAAGTAATTACCAAATCCATTCAGAATAACCAGACACAAGAAAAAGACATTTTTTCTTTACCTTGACCTCTAAGTATGACCTTGAGACCTTGGAGGTACCAACTTGGGTCTTGGGCACGACAAAAATGATGGTTAACATTTCTGTCAAGTATTTTCAAAATCAATCCAGATAAGAAAGTTATTGAAAGTGTTTTGACGGTGTTTTAAATTTCGAATCCTTTCTTTTAACCTTTCACCTCTAAGTATGACCTTGACCTTGGTTTTGTGCGAGACAAATTGTCTCATGATGATTAACATTTCTGCCAAGTAATTTCAAAATCAATCCAGAAATAAGAAAGTCATTGACCGTGTTTGTTTGTTTGATTTGAGGTTTAACGTCCCCGTCAACACTGTAAAGGTCATTTTGGAGACGTTGCTTCCAATTTTGTGGGACTTTTACCCAACATTGAGATGAAATGACATCTCAAGCCCTGTCGCCCAATGAAACCAATAGGGTTTATTAGCATGGACGGTCCGCCTCGCACCGCGGTTCCTGGACAGGCTTAGATCCTCTAAGCGGTGTACCAGTACTAGTGTGCGGGCCAGATCCAGCTCTGCGTGGAAGCATCATGCAGCCCATATATTTCTTCAAGCCCCTATGGGCGGGGGCTTAATTGACCGTGTTTAAGTTATGGACACTTTTTTGACTTTTGACCTCTAAGTACGACTCTGACTTTAGAGGTATGGACCTCCATTTTGCACGCAACACATCATCTTAGGGATGGTTAGCATTTCTGCAAAGTAATTTCAAAATCAATCCAGAAATAAGAAAGTTATTGAGCATATTTAAGTTTCGGGGGGAGGGATGGGGGAACGGACATGAATGGACAGGGGCAACTTTTAATGCCCTTCCACCATTCTCTGAATGGCGGGGGGCATTATAATCTAATGTATTTAAAAATAAGTCTGCTACAGCTATTTTTGGTAAGAATGGTAACAAGTCGCTCTCATAGAGTAGTCTCCTTATAAATGTGAGACAAATACCTGCACTTACAGATCAGATTTACCTCCCTTTCTGAGGCTTTTGCATTCAGGGCCCAGTCGTTCAAAGCACTCAAAGCTTAAGTAATGAAAATGTTAATGTTCTAGCGTGTGCAATTATTGCAGTGCAAAACCTAATTCACTGATATCTAATACTGGTACACTAATACTTTTGCTAAAAAAAAATTGTATTAACCCTTATCTTGTTGTTTACGACAACCCCTATCTTTGCAAACAGTGCAGAAGCCATCTGATCAGGATCTACACTGGCATTCAGTTTAAGAATTTGAAGCAATAAATTACATCAAGAAATTTGATTGGCTGATAGACAGAAATGGGTGTGGCTTAAAGAATATTCAGCAAGATAAGGGTTAAGAAGCTTTTGTAAAAGATACACACATTTTTTTTTTTTTTTTCTTTCAGGGAAAAAAAAAATGTATCAGCCATCTTAAATGGAAGTTTTAACATTATGTTAATTGCTTTCAACAACTGGACCCAGTTACTGAAAGCTAACAATGTGATTAGTTAACGTATTGTTAAAACTTTGATCACTTTAACCCTTTTTGTACCAAATGGAAACTGCCACCTTAAATATGGGGTGTCAGGTTGTGTGTGTGTGTTTTTTTTTTTTTTTTTCAAAATTGATTTCGAGAATGGCTGAACTTTTTGCAAAAAGTGTAGGCCCTGATCAGACGCCACATTCTGCGGCATCTGATCTGGGCCTGCACTGTTTGTCAGGGTACCAGTTTTGAGGTTTCCAGTACAAAATGGGTTAAAATATGACTAATACGGAATGCTTGCTTTTTTGCTGTAAAAGGCCACTCACATTTTCCCAGAAATAATACCAGACTATTAGGCTAGAACAGTTATCATTTTGACTATTAACAATCTTGTTAAGCTAATGATGCTTTCAACAACTGGATCCTGGGCACTGTTTCTTTACTAACTTCCTAACTTGTATTTCTCCCTAATGTGTCTCATATTTTATTGTAAGTTCATCCAGTATTGCTGTCCTTTTACTGTCTTCTAATTTCACTATAAAAGGATGTTCATTATCCAACCCTCCTATACTTGGGGAAACTTTCACCGATAAAGTAAGCCAGGGTCTGTCATCAGGCTTAGCACTGTCAAGAGTGGAACAGTCATGCATGACACCTACTTTGAACAAAATTTCTTCACCGAGGTCTTTCACGAGAAATCTAAAACAATCAGCAGAGCCCGGTGTTATTGCCCCGTGTTCACGAAATTCTTCATTCAAGTGACTACTAGAGACCACTATTTCACCATCAATGCCAATAAAACAGTGAATACCTTTGATATTTTCATAGTCAACATAAGATGTTGAACGCAGAAAAATGCTTAAACCAGTTCGGCCTTCTTCGGCCTTGAGATTCTTGCGGTTCAAAAACTGCACTCTACCTTGGAGACTTAAAAATTTGGTTGGCTTATATTTGGCTTTTGTTACTATGTACACTGCCCTGCTTGACAACACAATGGCCTCAGAACTAGGCATTATAGAATGAGCTTCAATAAAGAATCCCATTTTAACCCAGGCTTCTGCACGAAACATGAGTGTATCCCTCAATGTAACAAGACTGTCTACCTTTGGCCCAGAATTATGACGATTTGCTATGAGATACTGTTCCAACTTTTCATCGTCTAAATCAAAGAAAGCTCTATGTGGTGGGAACCGGTAGCAGATGTACATAAGGTCAGCTTGAGAAGCTATGTGTTTGTCTTGGGGGCTCTGCCACACAAGAATGGAAGACCTTGTATTGTCCATCAGCCATTTGACTTGAAGCACCGAGTTGGTAATGAACGAGGCTCTGACAGTGTAGACAATCCACTGCTCCAGTTCTAATTTATCAACCAAGTAATACATGTCTAGAACCATATTCCAGGTATAACCAGTCTGACTCAGATCAGTGTGGGTACCAGTCGTCCAGCCCAAGGAAATGGTGCATTCTGGGAAAAGCATCTTGACGATACGGATGAATCTTGTTGGATCAACTTGAGGCTGTTTTCCAAGTGGCCCCTTTAAAACATCTGCATGTAACCAAACGGGTACCTGAATCTGCAATCATGAAAAGAGTAACAAGTGATATGAATAACTGTAATTAAGGGGACTGGGAACACCTGGCCGATTTTTCCACCATTTTTCAAAGGGAGACAACTTTTGGGACTTTCTGTTCGACTCTCTATAAGCCCTGTCCCATGGAAAAAAGAGTCTACTCTTAAAGGAAAGAATTTGCTCCTCAGGAGCAAATTCTTTCCTTTAAGAGTTGACCCCTATTGACATGTGAGACAAAAATACTTTTGCAGGAGTTGTCTCCCCTGAAGGTGTTCCCATTCCCCTTAACGGCAATGGATTCCCCTGGAATAATTTCCGAATTTTTACAAGGGAGAAAACTTTTGTTTCTTTCTATTTGCGTTCCTATAAACTTAATCTCTTTGTAAAAAGGGTCTACTCTTAAATTATTGCCTCCATTTTCATTTAGGTCTCCTCTTAACACATAGAAGCCTCCGTGGTGCAGTGGTTACGCTACTCGCCTTGTAAACCAGGGATCGCAGGATTGATCCCGGGCTTCTCCAGACTTTCGGATGTGTCTTTAAACCGAGGTCCCGTCTCAGTATGACCTAAGCTGTTGGTGGGACGTAAAACTCGAACACTCACTCACTCCTCTTAACACAAAAATGCTCTATCTGGGGCGGTGCACAGTCTTTCCTTTTTGTGTAGCTCTGAGGAATGAGGTAGAGAGGAAGTTCTTTCCTTCAAGAGTAGTCACCATTCTTGAAAGAAAAAGTAACTGTTGGCAAACTGAAAAGAAGGAAGCAAATCATTCAGATGTATCCTTTCTCCTTAAATCTGTTCATGAACATAGCTCCAGATAAGGCACTTTTTCAATCTGAAAAGTTTTGTTTGTTTGTTTGATTTGAGGTTTAATGTCCCCATCAACACTAAAAAAGGTCATTTTGGAGATGCTGCTTCCAATTTTGTGGGACTTTTTCCCGACATTGAGATGAAATGACATCTCAAGCCCTGCCACCCAATAAAACCAATAGGGCTTATAAGCGTGGGCGGTTCCGACTCGCACCGCTTTGCCTAGGCAGGCATAGATCCTCTAAGCGGTTTACCAGTATGGATCGGTTTCAGCTTTGGGTGGAAGCATCATGCAGCCCATCTATTTCTTCAAGCCACGATGGGCAGGGGCCGTCAATCTGAGAAGTACTTATACTTTTCTGATTTCTGCACAAAGACATATTGTGGGTACTCATTAGACCCACTCTTATCTGGGGCTATGTAATGCAGATTGAAGAGTAGATACCCAACTACATGTAATATCAATCAATTTTAAATACAATGCTTCTGAAAATGCCGACGAGGAAACACAACCATAATATGTGCAGAGGATCTCAGACATCTCAAACAAGTAGTGTGTGTGAGTGTTTTTTAAGTTTTACATCTCACCAACAGCTAAGGTCATATGGAGATGGGACCTCGGTTTAAAGACTCATCTGAAAGTCTGGAGAAGCCCGGGATCGATCCTGCGACATCTGGTTTACAAGGCGAGTAGCATACCCACTGCACCACGGAGGCTTCTTCACACAAGTAGTCATTCATATGATATTCTTGAAATGAGCCATTAAGGAGTATGGGATTCCATTTATCATAATAGCAAAAATTTTCATAATCAGTCTTCAGTAAAGAATTATGTTTCGGCCTGCAACTCATGAACTGATGAAAGATCATTTAATACTGGGCAGAAACTGGATCTATACTGTTTGCAAAGGTAGGGGTTGTTCTGAACAGCAGGATAAGGGTTCTTCAGAAGCCATATGATCTGGATCTATACTGTTTGCAAAGGTAGGGGTTGGTCTGAACAGCAGGATAAGGGTTCTTCAGAAGCCATCTGATCTAGATCTACACTGTTTGCAAAGGTAGGGGTTGTTGTGAACAGCAAGATAAGGGTTCTTCAGAAGCCATCTGATCTGGATCTATACTGTTTGCAAAGGTAGGGGTTGTTCTGAACAGCAGGATAAGGGTTCTTCAGAAGCCATCTGATCTAGATCTACACTGTTTGCAAAGGTAGGGGTTGTTGTGAACAGCAGGATAAGGGTTCTTCAGAAGCCATCTGATCTGGATCTATACTGTTTGCAAAGGTTTTTGTTTGTTTGATTTGAGGTTTAACCTCCCCGTCAACACTGTAAAGGTCATTTTGGAGACTTTGCTTCCAATTTTGTGGGACTTTTACCCGACATTGAGATGAAATGACATCTCAAGCCCTGTAGCCCAATGAAACCAATAGGGTTTATTAGCATGGACGGTCCGTCTCGCACCGCGGTTCCTGGATAGGCTTAGATCGTCTAAGCGGTTTACCAGTACTAGTGTGCGGGCTGGATTCAGCTCTGTGTGGAAGCATCATGTAGCCCATATATTTCTTTAAGCCCCTATGGGCGGGGGCAACTGTTTGCAAAGGTAGGGGTTGTTCTGAACAGCAGGATAAGGGTTCTTCAGAAGCCATCTGATCTAGATCTACACTGTTTGCAAAGGTAGGGGTTGTTGTGAACAGCAGGTTAAGGGTTCTTCAGAAACCATCTGATCTAGATCTACACTGTTTGCAAAGGTAGGGGTTGTTCTGAACAGCAGGTTAAGAGTTCTTCAGAAGCCATCTGATCTAGATCTACACTGTTTGCAAAGGTTCTAAACAGCAGGCTAAGGGTTAACAAACTCATCAGTGGCCAAAATGTGCTGCAACTGCAAAAGCTACTCACATTTTTTCCTGTACAAATACATTTACACAACTAGCAGTTTAGCAATATAATAGCTGTCGTCAGTTCATTAAAGTGCAAACACTTCAAAACACAATGACATGCTGAACAAGAATTTGCATCACAAGTGACATGTTTGTCAAAGTACAAAGAAACTGTAATCCATATTTAGCATATTGTCAGCTGTCTGAAGTATATCAGCTGCCTGACAGTTTCGGCCAGTCAACTGAGGACTAGCTATGCAATTAATCCGCCCATGTTGTTAACCTGTTCAGAAGCACATGATAGAAATTTCAACACACTGCAACAAAGCTTTCGGTGTGTTTTTGATTTACGTTGCAAACAGCATCAAATATGCAATGAGTAGAAGTCATTTTGGTAAACTGCTGGTTGCATAAACGTAGTTGTCAGTAGATTTGTCATATTGAACAAAGTATTAAATAAGGACATACATGTAATTAGTTTTAAACAACTGGCCCCAGTTGGTCAAAACTAACGAAAGTGACAGGTAACATTAAAACTTTAAATATTTATCATGCCAAATACACATATAGTTTGCTGAAAAAAAAATGTAAAGGTGTTTTTTCAGTAGAAATACTGATATATTTGCTAGGAAATCAAATGTTTCCATCACTAATGAATTTATTAAGCCTTATCCCACTGAATACATATAATTAATTTAGCCACACCCATTTCTGATTTTGAACCAATCAGATTACAATGTTATTTATTCCTACAAATTCACGAACTGAATGTCAAACAGTGTAGATCTTCAGAAGCCATCTGATCTGGATCTATACTGTTTGCAAAGGTAGGGGTTGTCGTGAATGGCAGAATAAGGGTTAACCAATGATGCATCATAGTGTGTGTTAAACATGCATTTTCTAACATCATGATAACAAGTCGTGAAATGAGCACCCCCCTAAACCCCACTTTATATAGATAAAAATGGGGTTTACAGGGGTATATATTATTTTGCTTGTTTCTGCTCCAAGACATAGGTTGTTGGTACTCGTTAGAACCGCCTCAATGAGACGGTTCTAACGAGCACCCACAACCTATGTTTGGAGTAAAAATAAGAAAAATTCCACAAATTTTTATATGAAAAGTAACCATTTTTTAGATATGAAAGAATGCACTATTTCACACTGGTGTGTTATCGTAATGGGGATCATTGTTTTTCACTGTGGAATTCAGGAAATATTTGACGGTGAATGATGAGGCCTAATTGGCCAAAACTAGGTAGCCTGGCCCAGAAAAATCTCTTGTACACATACTGTTCATTTCTGTGCTGTAGTCCTTGCTTCCATAGGATTACCCCTTTTTCAGAACATTTGAACAAATGATGCCCTTCATCAAGTTTTCCAATATAGTGACAGAAACCTTACCTCACTCTTTCTGTTTTTCATTTTCTGAAGTGTAATCTCTATGGCATCATTAGACTGGAAGTCGATCTTGATTCCTTTCCTAGATGACTTTATCACCTTATCCAGCCAGTCATCGAAGGTAAGGGAACTGTCTGTAGCCGGGGACTGTGCCATTACAGGGATTAATGTCTGCTGATCGGTGCCCTGGCCTCGTAACATCACATCAGCTTCTATCATGTGTATTTCATCTGTAACAGTTTCAGACAGTGGTCAATTTTATTTTGAAAAGAACATAACTCAATAAAAGAATAAGTTGAACAAGAAAGATATGTTTGTGAAATGCAAACATTTCTCTGGGCCAAGTTAATTTTTTTCTTTAAAGTATGTCACAGGTCAAAGTCAAGATCACAGGTCAAAAGTTTTTGTATGAGTAGGAAACCCTTGTCACAAGGAACCTACATGCCAAATATGAAATCTCAACTGGTTCAAAAGTTATGACCAATGTTAAAGTTGTCCAACCAACAAACCAAATACCGGTATCAAGTATGAATCC
Source organism: Lucinisca nassula (assembly GCA_963580285.1). Taxonomy (NCBI): domain Eukaryota; kingdom Metazoa; phylum Mollusca; class Bivalvia; order Lucinida; family Lucinidae; genus Lucinisca; species Lucinisca nassula. Next base: position 82,242,557 of record OY757014.1, on the reverse strand, counting down.
AGTGGATTAAAAGCTTACGAGTACATTTTTTATTTAGACAATAATGATATTCTTCTAGTATCTTTGGTCAGATTTACTTGATATTCTGAAAAATAATTAAATATTGTCATTTACTGCGAAAACATATCCGTCATCAATACACATTAGGCGGAAATATATGACAAGACTGTCGTACTTTCTATAAAAGGGTCATCCTTTGGAAGCAAAGAATACACCACAGAACTGAAAATGTATGGAGTGTACAAGATTTTTGGGCAATACGAGCTAATTTTAACCAATTAGGCCTCGTAAGTGACCCCCAAATATTATCTAAATTCCATTATGAAATCAGTGATCCCAAAGGACAAAAACCTGAAATCAGCAATATCTTTAGTTTTGTGAAAAAGAAACAAGGGGGCTAAGATGGCCCTGTATCGCTCACCTCTGACCAGAAGATCATAAGCGATGTTTAGAAAAAAATAAACTGTGAACAAAGGAAAGACATGTTCATTAACCCTTGTCCTGCTGAGCCCGGATGTGCCTTATCTTTGAAACAATGTAGATCCAGATCAGATGCCTTCTGAAGAAGCCATCTGATCAGGATCTTCATTGTTTGCCATCCAGTTTATGAATTTGTTGCAATAATTTGCATCAAGTAATCTGATTGGCTGATAATCAGTAGTGGGTGTGGCATATTTAAATATTCAGCAGGACAAGGGTTAACCTGACTGATATAAAAATTTCAAAGATCCAGGATTGTCAACATAGCTGTACATTAGTTGAACCATTTGAAGCCATGAGCAGGGTTATATAAGGCCCCAATGCTTAGCCGCTATCATTTGAAAAATCTTGGTAGAGGTCCACTAGATGAAGCGTCACATTAAATATCAAAGACCTGGGCCTACATTCAGTGGTTTCAGAAAAGACGATTTTTAAAGGTTTCCCCTACATAAGTCCATGTAAAACATGTGGGCACCGGGGTCTGGTCATTTTTGGCCCCAGGACTATAATCTGAACAATCATGGTTGAAGCTTCATATCAAATATCAAAGATCTGGGCCTTTTAGTTTTAGGCAAGAAGATTATTAAAGGTTTTCCCTACATAAGTCAATGTAAAACATGTGGGCCCCTGGGTGAGGCCATTTTTACCTCAGGACTATAATTTGAACAATCTTGGCAGGGAACACCTACATTGTAGATGAAGCTTCATACCAAATATCAAAGACATGGGCATCTGGTTTCAGACAAGAAGATTTTTAAAGGTTTTCCCAACATGTATATTTTCTATGTAAAACCTGGGCCTCGGGGTGAGGCCACCAAGATTATAATTTGAACAATCTTGGTAGAGGTCCACTAGGTGAAGCTTCATACCAAAAATCAAAGACCTGGGCCTTCTGGTTTCAGACAAGAAGTTTTTTAAAGGGTTTTCCTATATATGCCTATGTTAAACATGTGGTCCAAAGGGCGGGGCCATTTTTGGCCCCAAGACAATAATTAGAACAATCTTGATAGAGGTCCACTAGATGAAGCTTCTTACTAAATATAAAAGACCTGGGCCTTGGGGTTTCAGAAGATTTTTTAAAGTTTTCCCTATATAAGCCTATATAAAACATGTGGGCCCGGGGCGGGGGCATTTTTTGGTCCCAAAGTTATAGTTCTGTATTTTGAACAATCTTGGTAGAGGTCCACTAGATGAAGCTTCATACTAATATCAAAGACATGGGCCTTGAAGTTTCAGAGAAGAAGAATTTTTAAGGTTTTCCCCATATATGGTAAGCCTATGTAAAACGAGGGCCCCAGGGCGGGCTGGGCGGGGCCATTTTTGACCCCAAATTTGAACAATCTTGGTAGAGGCTCACTAGATGAAGCTTCATTCCAAATATCAAAGACCTGAGCATTTTAGTTTCAGAAAAGAATATTTTTAAAGGTTTTCCCTATAAAAGTCTATGTAAAGCATGCAGGGCCCGGGCATTGGGCCAGTTTTGGCCCCAAGGCTATAATTTGAATAATCTTGATTGAGGAATGAGGTCCACTAGATAAAGCTTCATACCAAATATCAAAGACCTGGGCCTTGAGGTTTCAGAGAAGAAGATTTTTTAAGGTTTTCCCTATATAAAGCTATGTAAAACATGTGGGCCCCATGGCAGGGCCATTTTTGGCCCTAAGGCTAAAATTTGAACAATCTTGATAGAGGATGTTCAATACCAAATACCAAAGATCTGGGCCTTGCAGTTTCAGAGAAGAAGATTTTTTTTAAGTTTTCAGTAAAAAATATCTATTTTTAGCTTCTGTGACCTAGATGTTGTTAAGTTTGGTAAAAATCCAATTAGTGATTTAGGAGATGTCATTTGAAGAAATTGTTTATGGACACACACATGGATGCACCCACTGATGACGGACAAATTGTGATCACAAAAGCTCACCTTGTCACTACATGACAGGTGAGCTAAAACTTAACAAGACATTTAAGTACTGGTACATGTATTTCTTTATCAACATAATGCATAATGCACCAACATATACCATATGTGCGTATAAATTGGCACACATGCTCTAATAATGTTGGCACAACAAAACTGTGACACCAATTGAGGGTGCTAGATAAAATTGTAACAGTGCTATAGAATCACTCGAACATATCAAACTATCAAATAGAATCGTGCAGTCAATGGCATGCCATTACATATCCCCACACTTCCATTTGATTTGATATTTTACAGAACCATGTTCTGAATACTTTGATTTTTGACACCCCAACCCCATCCCCAAAGGTTGGATCAAAATTCCAAGTGTCATGTACTCCCCAGACAAAAGATTTATCAGTTCCCAAGGTTTAAAGTTTCTATCTCTAGGAGGAGTTATCCAGTAATCGTTATGGAGGGGCTATGGGGTGGGGTTTTTGATCTCTGGTGACCTCCACATTGACCCAAGAGGTCAAATATTCTACTTATTATGCCGTTGGATTTGATATGTTACATGACCATGTTCTGAAAACTTTGGTTTTTGACCCCCAGGGCCCCTCCCTGTGGCACCACCCCCAGGTGTTGGATCAAAATTCCGAAAGTGTCATGCACTCCCCCGATCAAAGATCTATCAGTACACAAGGTTTCAAGTTTGTATCTAAAGGTCTAAGAGGAGTTATCCCGTAAGAAGGACAGATGGATGTACAGGTGGATGGCAAAGACGATTACAATATCCCCACTTTTTCTTCGAAAAGTGTTGGGATAATTATTAAGAAGGACAAATTGCTGTCTTGTGTTTATTAAGGAATTTATGTGTTTTAATAAACATTTTCCATATGCTGACTTTGGACAACCAAACATGGACATGTTTGGTTGTCCATGGGTCAGATGCAACCATATGCTCCTTTTGCCAACCTTGGACATGTTTTGCTGCCCATCTGTCTAATGCAGCCATATGCTCCTTATGCCAACCTTGGACATGTTTGGTTGTCCATGGGTCAGATGCAACCATTTGCTCCTTGTGCCAACTTTTTGGTTGTTCATGGGTCAGATGTAACTATTTGCTGCTTAAGCCAACTTTGGAAATGTTTGGATGCCCATGGGTCAGATGCAACCATTTGCTGCTCAGGCCAACTTTGGACATGTTTGGTTGCCCATGGGTCATATACAAACCATATGCTCCTTATGCCAATTTTGGACAAGTTTGGTTGTTCAAGCGCAAACTAAAATGACTTTCTAGGGTTTGTTTTATTAGAAGAATGACATGGATAAGTGCACTGATTCATTATTAATGCAACTAGGATATGTGTCTGGACACACATGCAACACAAGCAAATTATCATTTAAGACTGACATATGACCACGCTTTCTTACATGCTTTTCAATGAAATATAGAGATTTCTCAGTGAAATCGAAATCAACATTGTCACTGTTTAAAAAAAACGGCCCCGATAGCTCAGTTGATGGAGTGTCCGCTTCTGGGAACGGGAGGTCATGGGTTCGATCCCGGGCCGCGACATACCAAAGTCGTTAAAAATGGTACTAGCTGCTCCTCGCTTGGCACTCAGATTTACTGGGTAGAGCTAGGACTGGTCGACCCAGTGTCAGGATAATGTGACTGGGTGTGGTATCATGTAATGTGTCTGGGACATGATACTTCAGTGAGGCAGCACTATAAAAGTGAGCATTAAGCTCCCTGTCGCAACCAGACACTGTCGTGATATGACTGAAAAATTGTTGAAAGGGACGTTAAACCCGAATTCACACACACGCACAGTCACTGTTTCAATACAATTTTTATTTTTCACTGTCATCGAAAAATTACATATACATGTATTATCTGTTTGTTAGATTTCAATTAGTTAAACATTATTAACGTGTGTCAGAATTTAGGTCACACACATTTTCACATCATTCAAACAATGATGACATCACTTTTTACACCTAGGTAACGTAAGTACATGTAACTGCATTTACAACTGCATTTATATTGCAGTTTAAAACATATAAGAAATAGAAAACTTGATTTTTTCCGTGTAAGATCAATATGAACATCAAAAGAAGTACATGTACTACTCGTGAAAATACTTGTTTAAATGTTCAATCGGTGAAACAAAACTCAATTTTACACTGAAAATATCAAATATCCTCAATGTCTCCATTTCTCAAATCCTCTATTTTAAGATTTTACTTCTTCTTAATTGTCATTTCTGACATTAACCCTTAACCCTTGTTCTGCTGAGCCCGGATATGCCTTTTCTTTGAAACAATGTAGATCCAGATCAGATGGCTTCTGAAGAGGCCATCTGATCAGGATCTACATTGTTTGTCATTCAGATTGTGAATTTGTTGTAATAATTTGCTACAGTTAATCTGATTGGTTGATAATTGGTAGTGGGTGTGGCATATATGAATATTCAGCAGGACAAGGGTTAAGATGCCCAGAAAAACTGCATCTGAAAATGTTGTCTGTTTATGTTGTCTGCTTCATCTTCTCAAAAACTTTTCGAACTTGTTTTAGCACACAAGCAAATAGGCTGGGTCCAAACTGTTTTCAACAACAGGTTCGTGTTTTGTGATAACTGAAGGATAGTTTTTGACAATTCTCCATAAAAACCTATGTTGTGGGTATTCATTAGAACCACCTCGCCGAGGCAGTTAGGTTTATATGGAGAAATAAGGAAAACTATCCTTCAATTATCACAAAATACTTACCTTATCTGTTGCTATGGCAGACAATGTTAACTTACGACTATCTAAGGCTCTTTCCAGTTTCTCCATACTATTAACAGCATGTGCCCATTTAATATTGGCTCCATCGTCGTCTGAGTCGGAGAAATAGCTCAAGATATTGGCCTCTGTTCCAATCTTTAACATGGGAATCTTCTGGCGCAAGAAAAAAGGTAAGAAACCTGAAAAAGTACACCACAACCTCGTTATAACATGGTTCATTATAACACGGTTTGGATATAAACATGGTTTCAAGGTGGATCCAAAATGTGTAGATTATAAAGAAAAATGACCATAAATGGTCATTTTTCTATATAATCTACATATTTTTGTTTGGATACAACACAGTTGTTTAACTAACACAGTTTCTGCTTTGGACCCCATTATTAGTGTTTTAAAGAGGTTCTGGTGTAGCATTTTCACATGTACACATGGGTCTAGTTCACTACAACCTCTTTATACATGCAACACTATTGATGGGATCCTATCTTCATACATGTATACTAAGTCTGTTACATCTATCTTCATATACTGAGCTTGATATACATTGTAGCTGGCCATTACCTAAGTACCGTATTCGCCCTAATTACCGCACATGCTCCTATAAGCGCACACCAAAGCTATTTTTGAAAAGGAAATGCATAAGCGCACACTTTACAGTAATCTCCCCTTGAAGCTCTCATAGTAAATCTATAAAAACTTTCCATTATTTCTTCCAACAGAGAAGGCAATGCTTAAGTATCTTTTTCCGTCCCATTAAATATTAGTAAGCATCGTCTTGGAAGCTGTTGTTTTCGTATCAAGTGTGCGCTAATTAGGTAGATTTTTCACCAAGATTTTATCACACGATTTTGAAAAAACTAAGCACACCGTGCGGTAATTAGGGCGAATACGGTATGTCACTATCTGGACATCTTGTGGACATTGAGAGTCAGGTCCTAGTGCACCAGAAAAAGATGAACTGGCTCAGTCTTACGATGTCACATGGTGACAAGTGTGTTTGTTTGTTCGATTTGAGGTTTTACATCCCCGTCAACACTGCATAGGTCATTTTGGAGATGTTGCTTCCAATTTTGTGGGACATTTACCCGGCACAGAGATGAAATGACATCTCAAGCCCTGTCGCCCAATGAAACCAATAGGGTTTATGAGCATATACGGTCCTACTCGCACTGCTTTGCCAGGGCAAGCTTAGAGCCTCTAAGCAGTTTACAAGTACGCTTGTGTGGTCGGTTTCAGCTCTGCGTGGAAGCATCATGCAGCCCAAATATTTATTTAAGCCCCGATGGGGGGGGGGGGGGGGGGGGTGAGTGACAAGTGTGTGTGTGCGTGGTGGTTTCGGCATCAAAAGCTAGACTTACGAGTCATTGGTTTCCTTTGACAATACCAAGCTGACTTGTGTGTTACTATCTGGGCACCTTCTGGACATTGAGGTCCTAGTGCACAGACATGAGCACACATACCGGTACATGTACAAGCTAGCTTATGCCATATCTGTGTGCACTGGACAGCTTACATTAAATACCAAACCGAAATACCGCAAAATACAGAGGCTGGTGCTATTTATTATAGAGTTCTTCTCTTCCAGAAATAAATTTAATGAAGTTTTATATTAAATAAAACATGCATTTAGTCCTTGAGCAAGACATTTTATCCAAATTGCTTTGTACTGGTTAACTAAGGTAGTGGGCAAATGTGACCAACTCAGTTATAGAAGATGGATGGATAAACAAAATAGATTCTGCCTGTGATGTCTAACTAGTTTTGTATCCATTTTTATCATGCACCCAAAACCTAACTAGAGCTGTCAGAGGATCTGACTATAGCCCCGCTTCAGCGCTGTCAGAGAAGAAAGTTATTTAAGCTGCAGAGAAAACAGTTATGAACAAGAAATAACTGTTGAAAATTTTACATTATCTGGAAAAACTCTAAGAGTTGTGAGCCCTTGTCCCTCATTTCAATGAGCATGATACATTACCAGAATGTCCATGTTTATACTAAATTTCATCTTCCATTTTTCAATGTTCAAAGGGTAATAACTCCTAAAGTAGGCAAATCAGAGTCAGGGTTCCTGCGCTCTGCACATTGTCTCATGGTGCTTTACACTTGTGTGAAGTGTCATGAAAATATCTCAAATGGTTTGTGAGTTATGGAGCCGACACAGTCAAAATTGCCTTTTTAAATGTTCAAAGGGCAATAACTCCTAAAGTAGGCAAACCAGAGTTATGGTTCCTGCACTCTGCACATCATCTCAAGGTGCTTTTCATTTATTTGAAGTTTCATGAAAATATCAGAAACGGTTATGGAGCGGACATAGTTAAAATTGCCATTTTTTAATATTCAAAAACCTATAACTGAAAAAGTAGACAATCCAGAGTTTGGGTTCCTGCGCTCTGCACACGTAATATGGTGCTTTACATTTGTGTGAAGTTTCATAAAATTATCTCAAACGGTTTTTGAGTTATCGAGCAAAGACGGCTAAAATTGATATTTTTCAATATTCAAAGGGAAATAACTCAAAAATTAGGCAATCCAAAGTTATGGTTCCTGCACTCTGCACACCATCTCATGGTGTTTAATGTTTGTGTGAAGTTTCATGAAAATATGTGAATGGGTTTTAAAGTTATGGAGCGGACACGAAAATTGTTAACAGACACAGACAGACACACAGACAGACACACAGAAAATACGAAAACCAGAGTTATGGTTCTTGCGCTCTGCACATTGTCTCATAGTGCTTAACATTTGTGTGAAGTTTCATGAAATTATCTCAAACGGTTTTCGAGTTATGAAGCGGACACTGTTAAAATTGCCATTTTTCAATGTTCAAAGGGCAATAACTCCAAAAATAAGCAATGCAGAGTTATGGTTCCTGCGCTCTGCACATCGTCTCATAGTGCTTAACATTTGTGTGAAGTTTCCTAAAAATATCTCAAACGGTTTTCGAGTTATGAAGCGGACACAATTAAAATTGCCATTTTTCAATGTTCAAAGGGCAATAACTCCAAAAGTAGGCAATCCACAGTTATAATTCCTTCGCTCTGCACATTGTCTTATGGTGTTTAACATTTGTGTGAAGTTTCATGAAAATTAACGGAATCACGGAATTACGGAATGACAGAAGGACATGGCAAATCCAATAAAGCCCCACTTTTTCAAAGCGGGGCTATAAAGATGAATCTGGCAACTTTATATAGTATAATGTAAGGGGCCCCTAGATCTCCAAATGGCCCCCGTTTCCAACCTAGTCACCATTTTTGCATTATTTGCTGGCTCCCAGTCTACACATTATCAATATTGGAAAAACAGGTAACCACACCCCACGACCTTGAAAGGTCAGGGGCCTGGTTACCTGTTTTCCCAACACTGATAATCTTCAGACTAGGAACCAGCAAATAAGGAAAAGTGCACAAACTATGGTAGCAATAGGCAAGACATTCTCAATGTCCAGCTGTGATGTGCAAATTTCTCATTGGCCTCACGTGCTGTAGTCAGATGCGGGAAAATCTTACATGGAAAACATGATAAAAGGTGCTGAATCAATTAGGCAGTGCATATAAAACTGTGCCTGTTTTGGGGGCGGTATCTAACTTCCAATTTCTTGATCACCATTTAGATACACATCCAAATTTGGCCACTGACTTCGGCGCCACAAAAACTACTGACAAAGAACAAGAGATGTAAAACTGCAAGCCCTGCAACATGCCCCACCACTGCACTTATATCAAAAACAAGTACACATTTCTGTAGTATTTGGGTTTGAAAAAAGTCGAAGTTAAAAATGCAAAAAAGGTGATAAAAAAGAATTTCATGTTTCTGGAAATAACAATATGCATATCTTCAGACCATCCTACAAAGGCCTGAAAAGTTTAAAAAGGATTGGCCTAAAACTGAAGGAGGAGTAACTGTTGTGCACGCACCTGTATACATTTCTGTAGTATTAGGGCTCGAAAAAAGTCTAAGTTAAAAGTGCAAAAATATGATAAAAATAATTTCAGGACTCTGAAAAAACAATATGCATACATGTATCTTCAGACCATGCTAAAAGCCTTTGTAGAGTTTCAAAAGGATTCGCGAAAAACTGTAGGAGTTGTGCACACAAGGTACATGTACACTCCCTATACATTTCTATAGTATTTAGGGCTAAAAGAAAAGTCCAAGTTGAAAATGCAAAAAAGTGATAAAAAATAAATTCAGGATTCTGAAAAAACAATATGCATACCTTCGGACCATCTTCAAATCACATATATACTGTATAAATAAAGTTTCAAAAGGATTGGACTAAAACTGTATTTTGTTTGATTTGAGGTTTAACGTCCCCGTCAACACTGTAAAGGTCATATTGGAGACGTTGCTTCCAATTTTGTGGGACTTTTACCCGACATTGAGATGAAATGACATCTCAAGCCCTGTCGCCCAATGAAACAAATAGGGTTTATTAGTATGGGCAGTCCGCCTCGCACCGCGGTTCCTGGACAGGCTTAGATCCTCTAAGCGGTTTACCAGTAATAGTGTGCGGGCCGGATTTAGCTCTGCGTGGAAGCATCATGCAGCCCATATATTTCTTCAAGCCCCTATGGGCGGGGGCTGCTAAAACTGTAGGAGGAGTTGCACACACAAGGTACATACTCCCTATGTTTCTGTTGTATTAGGGCGCGAAAAACATCTAAGTTGAAAATGCTAAAAAAGTGATAAAAAATAATTAATAATAATAAGGATTCTGAAAAAACAATATGCATATCTTCAGACCATCCTAAAAGCACTGTAAAGTTTCAAAAGGATTGGCCAAAAATGTAGGAGGAGTTGCGCACACAAGAATGGTGTGGGGTGATGACGGATGGACAGAGGTACAGACAGATGGACAGACAGACACTCAAAATTTATGAGGGTATAATATAATACCCCGCCACTTTCTGGTTGCAGGACATGGGCCACTATGCTCACCAGAGCTCAGGCGGGCACTGCCCACTGGCAGCCATGTATGGTTTTAATTTATTGATTATAAATAAGTTCTAGAAAGGGTTATCCTTTGGAAGCAAGGAATACACCACAGAACTGGAAAATATGGAGTGTACATGTTTTCGGGGCCAGACTAGCTAGTTTTGGCCATTTAGGCCTCATCAGTGACCCTCAAATATTTGCAAAATTCCACAATGGAATCAATGATCCCAAAGGACAAGAAAATATAAACAACACTATGATGTAGGGCAGGGAGACGTTTTACCGCCGCCACACATTCCCAGACAACAGCTGTAGTGACGTTAAATAAGTTCTAGAAAGGGTTATTCTTTGGAAGCAAGGAATACACCACAGAACTGGAAAATATTGAGTGTACATGTTTTCGGGGCCAGACTAGCTAGTTTCGGCCATTTAGGCCTCATCAATGACCCTCAAATATTTTCAAATTCCACAATGGAATCAATGATCCCAAAGGACAAGAAAATATAAACTACACTATGATGTTGGGCAGGGAGACTTTTTACGGCCACCACACATTCCCAGACAACAGCTGTAGTGACGTTAAATAAGTTCTAGAAAGGGTTATCCTTTGGAAGCAAGGAATACACCACAGAACTGGAAAATATGGAGTGTACATGTTTTCTGGGCCAGACTAGCTAGTTTCGGCCATTTAGGCCTCATCAGTGACCCTAATATATTTTTAAAATTCCACAATGGAATCAATGATCCCAAAGGACAAGAAAATATAAACTACACTATGATGTAGGGCAGGGAGACGTTTTACCGCCGCCACACATTCCCAGACAACAGCTGTAGTGATGTTAAATAAGTTCTAGGAAGGGTTATCCTTTGGAAGCAAGGAATACACCACAGAACTGGAAAATATGGAGTGTACATGTTTTCGGGGCCAGACTAGCTAGTTTCGGCCATTTAGGCCTCATCAGTGACCCTCAAATATTTGCAAAATTCCACAATGGAATCAATGATCCCAAAGGACAAGAAAATATAAACAACACTATGATGTAGGACAGGGAGACGTTTTACCGCCGCCACACATTCCCAGACAACGGCTGTAGTGACGTTAAATAAGTTCTAGAAAGGGTTAATCTTTGGAAGCAAGGAATACACCACAGAACTGGAAAATATTGAGTGTACATGTTTTCGGGGCCAGACTAGCTAGTTTTGGCCATTTAGGCCTCATCAATGACCCTCAAATATTTTCAAATTCCACAATGGAATCAATGATCCCAAAGGACAAGAAAATATAAACTACACTATGATGTTGGGCAGGGAGACTTTTTACGGCCACCACACATTCCCAGACAACAGCTGTAGTGACGTTAAATAAGTTCTAGAAAGGGTTATCCTTTGGAAGCAAGGAATACACCACAGAACTGGAAAATATTGAGTGTACATGTTTTCTGGGCCAGACTAGCTAGTTTCGGCCATTTAGGCCTCATCAGTGACCCTAATATATTTTCAAAATTCCACAATGGAATCAATGATCCCAAAGGACAAGAAAATATAAACTACACTATGATGTAGGGCAGGGAGACGTTTTACCGCCGCCACACATTCCCAGACATCAGCTGTAGTGACGTTAAATATGTTCTAGAAAGGATTATCCTTTGGAGGCAAGGAATACACCAGAGAACTGGAAAATATAAGCCTTCTCGAAGTCCAGCATAAATGTATCCAACTGCCCCCCTCCCCCTCGCCCTTGTCCAAGATTTTTGCCCAATCATTATTAACCGTGCTCAACTGAGTTGCGCAAATATGCCCGATCCATCACATGGACAAGTCTGTGAAACGAAGACCCCCTAAACCCCACTTAATACCCCCGTAAACTGAGGTTTACATTATTTTCCATATTTCTGCTCAAACACACAGATTGTGGGTACATTTAGGCCTCATCAATGACCCTCAAATATTTTCAAATTCCACAATGGAATCAATGATCCCAAAGGACAAGAAAATATAAAGTCTCCCAAACAAACCCCCAATCCATGTGGACTCTGTATCTGAAATATTAGGTCTTATATGAAGTGGAGGGGTGAGACATGGGTGAGACATGGACTCAACAGAGCCCAAGTTGGTATCACTGAATGCGTCTTATCATAAGGAACAAGAATATATATGGTTTAGGGATGGGGATGTGTACAGTTCCTGAGATATAAGGCCATTTAAGCTGTGGAGGGGTTGGAGCATGGCCCTGGCAGACCCCAGGAAATCTAAGATTGTTGTCCTTGAATGTGTCTTATCATTAGGACCAAGAAAATATTATATTGTTTAGGAGTGGGGATCTGAACTGTTTCTGAGATATGAGGCCCTCTTATGAAATGAAGAGGAATGGCCCCTGTGGACCCCCAAGATGGTGTGACTGAATGTGTCATTAATATCACAAGGAACAAGAATATACATGTATATGATTATGAGGTGGGGATCTTAATGGTGTCTGAGATATATGGCCTTTTATGAAGTGGAGGGGTGGGCCATGGCATCGACACATTGCCCTAGCACAAAAACACCCCAGGTTGATGTGACTGAATGAGTCTTATCATAAGGAACACAAATATACGTGCGATAGGGGTGGGGATCTGAACAGTTTCTGAGATATATGGCATTTTATGAAGTGGAGGGGTGGGGCATGGCCCCAGTGCACCCTGGGAGACCTCGAGGTCGGTATCACTGAATGTGTCTTATCAGAAGGAACAAGAATATATATGGCTTAGTGGTAGGGATCTAAATGATTTCTGAGATGTTGGGCCTTTTACAAAGTGGAGGGAGTTGGGTATGGCCCGGGCACATCCCAGGGTACACCTAAGATGGTGTCACTGAATGTGTCTTATCATAAGAAACAAGACTATATATGGTTTTGGGGTGGGGATCTGAATGGTTTCTGAGATATATCGCCTTTTATGAAGTTGAGGGATGGGGCATGGCCACGGGGCACCCCGGGAAACCTCAGGTTGGAATAAATGAATGTGTCTTATCATAAGAAACAAGAATATATATGGTTTAGGGGTGGGGATCTGAACAGTTTCTGAGAGATTGGGCCTTTTATGAAGTGGAGGGGGTGGGGCATGGCCCAGGCACATCCCAGGCCGGTGTCACTGAATGCATCTTATCATAAGAAACAAGAAGATATGGTTTGGGGATGGGGATCTGAATGGTTTCTGAGATATATCTCCTTTTATGAAGTGGAGGGGTGGGGCATGGCTCCGGCACACCCTGGGAGACACCCTAGGTTGGTATCACTGAATGCGTCTTATCATGAGGAACAAGAATATATATGGTTTAGGGGTGGGGATCTAAACGGTTTCTGAGATATTGGGCCTTTTACAAAGTGAAGGGGATGGGGCATGGCCTGGGCACATCCCAGGTTACCCCCAGGTTGGTGTCACTGAATGTTTTTATCATAAGAAACAAGAATATATATGGTTTTGGGGTGTGGAGCTGAATGGTTTCTGAGAAATACCGCCTTTTATGAAGTTGAGGGGTTGGGGCATGGCCCCAGCGCACCCCATAAGACCCCTAGGTTGGAACCACTGAATGCATCTTATCATAAGGAACAAGAATATATATAGTTTAGGGGTGGGGATCTGAACGGTTTCTGAGATATTGGACCTTTTATGGAGTCGAGGGGTGGGGCATGGCCCGGCGTACCCCAGAAGACCCCTAGGTTGGTATCACTGAATGCATCTTATCATAAGAAACAAGAATATATATGATTTAGGGGTGGGGATCTGAATGGTTTCTGAGATATATTGCCTTTTATGCACTAAAGGGGGTGGGGCATGGCCCCGACACACCCTGGGGGACCCCCAGGTTGGCATAAAAGCATGTGGCTAAAAGAAAGTCACTGAAGAAATATTTCTATACAAGTTTTGTGAAAATATCTGCAAACGCTTGGCATTAAATGCCATTTTTCTAGTTTCCCCATTGTAAGTCTATGGAAACTCTTAGTTGCCTTAGCAACCAAACTAATTCACCAAGTTTCATTAAAAACATAAACTTTCAATCCCCCAGCCCAAAGATGCTACAGATAAAATTTGGGCTGAATTGGCCCAGTGGCTTCAGAAGAGATGTCGTTTGAAAGTGTTGACGCAGACGACAACAATGCAGACGGACAACTGCCTATCCTATAAGCTCCTCTGGAGCCTTCGGCTCTGGTGAGCTAAAAATGGGATAAATGGGTTTAAGCATTATAATAAAATTGTTTAAAGGGGTGCTTCTGCTATGAAAGAGGCAATGAAGAAATGGACCAGCCACAATCAAGTGCTTGCCACGTAAGTGAAAAGGTTCTTAATTTTAATGATGGGACCGAACTGAGACGGTGAAGGTTGCGGTACCTGCAGCAAAATGATTGTCGGATCTGTGAAATATATATTGGTTCCGGTATATATCACTGGACTGCAAAATAGAGGCAAGCTTAAAAAATTAAGCCTTTTTAAAAGTTAGGGTTGCAGCTGTAAATTAGGGTCAGCCGGGTGTCTGGAACCACACATACATTTAGCTAAGGCCTTAAACAAAACAAAGGGAAGGATCTTTTATTTCAAGTTGAGAGATGTTCCTTTTTAGCTAGGTTGTGCATGTGCCGTTTAACATGGCTGTGTTAATTTAAAGTACCATTTTTACATATTTTCATGCGATTGGAGCCCATTTTTCTCGCCAGCACCATGCCCATTTTGGGAGCTGGGAGAAACACTATTTTACATGTGCGTGTAGCGAAGACTGTGCCATATGCGGGTAGTCTGATCAATGACAGTGTCTAGGCATTCAGAGAAATGAAACATTGTGAACAGTACACTCAGATCAGACTGTGCAGAATCGCTGGCTGATCTGATTCTTTCCTGTCTGTGTATGGGCATTCTGTGTATTTCTTGGGAAGCATTTCCAATGAGACCACACAAAGGCAGTTTTACAGTCTGAGCCTAGCATTCATTAGCTATCATGTTTGTGGGACGCAGAAAAGGCTGCATACATGTATATTACAATGCGTAACTGCATTCTACCATCGTTTCTTATACATTTACATGTAAATGATCCAGCACACAGCAAACAAAATGTCTTCTAACCAGAAATGCTTCCATAGGACATGGATGCCCCTGCCAGAAAATATGTCTATGTTCATATTAATCCATAGGAAGTTATTGACAGTGTTTAAGTTTTGGACCCTTTTTTTCACATTTGACCTCTAAGTATGACCTTGACCTTGGAGGTAAGGACCTTGGTTTTGTGTGAGGCAGATTGTCTAATGATGACCAACATTTCTGCCAAGTAATTTCAAAATCCATACAAAAATAAGAAAGTTATTGGGTGCGTTTAAGTTTCAGATCCTTTTTTTGACATTTGACCTCTATGACCTTGACCTTGGAGGTACGGACCTGGGTTTTGCATGTGACACATCGTCTCATAATGGTTAACATTTCTACAAAGTAATTTCAAAATCCATCCAGAAATAAGAAAGTCATTGACTGCGTTTAAGTTTCGGATGGATGAATGGACGGACGGGAGCAACGCTATATGCCCTTCCACCATTCTTCGAATGGCGGGGGCATAACAAAAGGTCAGCCTGTACATCATTCTAGCTCTTCTTTTGCAGCTCTCTGAATATCCCAGAAGCTACACTACGAAAGGCTCATACAAACAGCAAAGGCTCATCAGACTGTGCAGGCTGTATACCTGTGATAATTTTTTGAACTGAATGAGGAAGATTTGCCATTGTGATGAGGGAGATGTAAAGAATATATAGGGAAATCCTCAGTTCAAACGATGGAGACTCCTAAATTTTACTAAAATTAAGCATCAAAATGAGTGAGTCTCCCTCATAATGAGGGAGGTAAGGTATTAAAGGTATGAGGCTGAACTGAGTCTTCACCTGTCACACGCTTTACTGTCATGTTTTCCAAAAGTTGCATGCAACAACCGCGTGTACAAACTATGGATGACATATTGTTAGTCAGCACACGCTGTTGTTCCAAGATGTATTGTTACTGAAAAACACAGGAAAATTTCAGACTATAACAACCACACGGGCCAAAAATGACAGCGGGAAATTCAGCACATGACAAAAACTATATACATGTGTGACCAGCCAAGACTCTGATAATCATGCGCATCTGTGAAGGCGTCTTATTCTGTTCAGGGATATCCTTAGCGAAAAAAATTGCATGATTACACAACTGTACATATTATCCAAAGCCTATTAAAGCCGCCTGCGTTATATATGATTGTTGAAGCCTGGACATGTGTTTGAATATCGCTGCAGGTGGTAAAAATATGTTCAGATAACTTTTATCATCACAATAAACTTGAATTATTGCGGGCCATTGTTTGTTTGTTCGTTTGATTTGAAGTTTAATGTCCCCATCAACACTATATAAGTAATTTTGGAGACGTTGCTTCCAATTTTGTAGGACTTTTACACAACATGGACGGTCCGACTCACACTGCTTTTGTCTGCGCAGGCTTAGATCCTCTTAGCGGTTTACTAGTACTTGTGTGTAGTCTGTTTCAGCTCTGCATGGAAGCATCGTGAGAACATCTATTTCTTCACGCCCCGATGGGCTGGGCCGTGTGCACCATTGTAATTTTGAAAGCAGCCAAGACACGGTTTTATGCATTCTGTGCTTGCAAAACCTGGGGCAAAACGGAATCAAAATTTTTGGGTTGCCTGGCAGACACCTGACCGTGAAATTGTCCGACGATATTTAAACCTGTGCCGGGCAATCAGGTCATTGCTTATTTCTAACACTGCGGTGTTGACGAATTTATGCAACAAACGTGTATAAAAACCAAGGTTTATTACCTGGTCAGTTGCCCATTTTGTACCAAAAAAATCATAGTTGGCGAAAAAAAAAAATGATGGGTCGGTCGGGAATTTGGAAACAGAACAAGACAATTCACCGACAAAACAACTCACAGACACGGTTTTGGAGACAATTCACTGACACGTTTGAAGACAATTCACCGACACTTTAGGAAGACAATTCACCGACACTTATATATATATTTCATTCCTAGTCCAGATGCTACAAAAACAAGAGGGCCATGATGGCCCTGGATCGCTCACCTGATCCATAGAGTAACAAGTGGGCCCAGGGGAGGGCCATTATTGACTCCAGGGCTAAAATGTGCATAATATTGAGGGAGGTCTTAAGAGGTAAAGCTTCATACCAAATATCAACAAAGGCTATAATTTGATAAATCTTGGCAAAGGTCCACTAGATGAAGCTACACACCAAATATCAAAGACCTGGGCCTTGCGGTTTCAGAGAAGAAGATTTTTTTTAACATACTCCCTACATAAGCCTATGTAAAACCAAATGGCCCCGGGCTGGCGGCATTTTTGCCCTCAGGGCTATAATTTAAACAATCTTGATAGAGGTCCACTAGATGAAGCTTCACACCAAATATTAAAGACCTGGGCCTTGCTGTTTCAGAGAAGTAGATTTTCAAAAGATTATCTCATATTTATATAAGACAATGTAAAATCAAAGGGCCCCGGGGCGGGGGCATTTGTGACCCGAGAGCTATAATTTGAATAATCTTGGTAAAGGTCCACTAGAAGATTTTTAAAGATTTTCCCTCTATAAGTCTATGTAAAACCAAAGGGCCCCGGGCACGGGCATATTTGGCCCCAGCACTATAATTTGAACAATCTTGGTAGGGTAAAACCAAAGGGTCTCGAGGTGGGGGCATTTTTGGCCCCAGGGCTATAGATAGAGGTCCACTAGATGAAAAACCTAGGCCTTGTGGTTTCACAGAAGAAGATTTTAAAAGATTTTCCCTATATAAGTCTATGTAAAACCAAAGGACCCCGAGGAGGGGGCATTTTTGGTCTCAGGGCCATAATTTGAACAATCTTGGTAGAGGTCCACTAGACGAAGCTTCATACCAAATATCAGAGACCAAGGCCTTGTGGTTTCAGAGAAGAAGATTATTCAAGATTTTCCCTATATAAGCCCATGTAAAAACCAAAGGGCCCCAGAGCGGGGGCTTTTTTAGCCCCAGGGCTATAATTTGAACAATCTTGGAAGAGCTCCACAAGATGAAGCTTCATACCAAATATCAAAGACCTGGGCCTTGCGGTTTCAGAGAAGATTTTCAAAGATTTTCCCTATATAAGCCCATGTTAAACCAAAGGGCCCCGGGGCGGGGGCATTTTTGGCCCCAGCACTAGAATTTGAACAATCTTGGTAGGGGTCCACTAGATGAAGCTTCATACCAAATATCAAAGACCTGGGCCTTGCGGTTTCAGAGAAGAAGATTTTTAAAGATTTTCCCTATATAAGCCCATATAAAATCAAAGGGCCCCGGGGCATTTTTGGCCCTAGCACGATAATTTGAACAATCTTGGTAGGGGTCCACTAGATGAAGCTTCATACCAAATATCAAAGACCTGGGCCTTGCGGTTTCAGAGAAGAAGACTTTTAAAGATTATCCCTATATAAGCCCATGTAAAATCAAAGGGCCCCGGGGCGGGGGCATTTTTGGCCCCAGCACGATAATTTGAACAATCTTGGTAGGGGTCCACTAGATGAAGCTTCATATCAAATATCAAAGACCTGGGCCTTGTGGTTTCAGAGAAGAAGATTTTTTAAGTTTTCATTAAAAAAAATCTATTTTTGGCCCCTGTGACCTTGATGTGCAGCGGACCGGAACCATTTGAACAACTTTGAAAGGGGACCACCTAAGGATCATTCCTGTGAAGTTTGGTCGAAATCAGATCAGTGGTTTAGATGTCGTTTGAAGAAATTGTTTACGCACGGACAGACGCACGCACGACGGACAAAAAGTGATCCCAAAAGCTCACCTCGTCACTACGTGACAGGTGAGCTAAAAAAACATTATTTTGAAAACAAAATGATGTATTATCAGCTTTTTATTAAAATTATTATTAATTTTGTGCATGTTTATGACTAGAGATTAAATCTGCTAATGCACATAGACCATTTTTAACCGCATAGGATGACAGACGTAAATAAACTTTCACATTTTATTTTATGGGCATGATTTATGATTTAAGGACAATCGGCGTGACGTCTCTTCCGCTGAGGTCCGTCATTTTAGAAGGTGAAAACAAAGGTATTCTGCTATCTGACCTTACCAAATCTGCACAAGAAATATTTTAAATCGGTCTCAAACCTCTGACAAAGACTTACTCTATATTATTGCTCCCGTACATTTGCTTTTATATTATATTTGTCGATAAAAAAATCTGTGACAATTTGCATTTAAAACTGTTTAAAAATGATTTTTGAAACAGCTGGATTAAAAATCATCAAATCTTAGTGATAAAAACCGAAGCTTTCACCTCCACCAAATGAGAAAAATGGCGGAAAAGACAATAGTTCTCTGTTTCTTTTTACTGAAGAGTTCCTTGCTGACTGTCCTTATAAGGAAACATACTAATTATTTTTCTACTTGGCTGATCGAAGTTACCGTCAGATGCTCAAACATAGTTAGAAATGCATCCTAAATGATGCAAAACATGACTTAATTGGTTCAGACCATTTCTTCTATATCTTTGTCTTTCTCTCTCATTACTTCCTTCTCTCACTTCTCTAACTCATCTTTTTCATTCTTCTTCTGATTTTCCTCCACTGGGGATAATACTCAAAGTTGAGGGCACATCAGTTTATTGGCAAAACACCTTTCTCCCTTCTTAGCATAATAATCGATTCCAAGACAGTTCACCAACAGACTGGAAGTAAAGTCAGTCAAACACAATACACCACTTGTCCATAATTACCTTTAATGGGTCACCGGAAAGAGCGAAATCACCGAAATCCATCGAAATCACCACAAAAATCACACTGGGAAGGTCGGAAATCACCATTGTATGATTGGATAGGGTTGGGAAAGACATGGTAGGGTTTTGTTGGATTTGGTCAGGTTGGGTTTGGTAGGGACGGGTTTGGTTGGGGAATTGCCATGGAAATCACCGAAATCACCAAAGTTGGGTAGGATATGATACTACATGTATCTATCTATCTATCTATCTATCTATCTATCTATCTATCTATCTATCTATCTATCTATCTATCTATCTATTTTTACTGCAGCAACCCCGTTAAGAGGACTGTCGTGCAGGTGTGTGCACAGAGGTGTTGTGCAAAGTAAAAGAAGTAAAAGTGAGACAGTGTGAAAGAAAAGTTAAAAAGGGTATGTTACAGAAGAGAATATAATCAAATAAAAACAAGTGTTGTGAATAAGGGCAAATAGTGTGACACTCTCCTTACCCCTGACCTAAATGACTCTAGGTCTTGGAGGACAGGAAGATGTCGTGGAAGTTGATTCCACTGTACAATGGCCAAGGGAAAAAATGAGTATTTATAGTAGCTGGATGCAGTCGGTATCTGGACTTAGTGAAGGGGATGCATATGCCTGGTCAGTCTGATGGGATGGCTAATATATGTGGGAAGGGGAACAGCAACTAGACTATTTACTATTTTGTAAAATAGTATCAGGCGGGCGTCGACTCGCCTGTCCTTAAGTGAACGCCACCATAGTGAGTTTTGCATGCTTGTAACACTACCATAAGGGGAGTAATTGCTGTTAACCCATCGTATGGCCTGTCTTTGGACAATTTCAATTTTATTTATATATATACTAAAATTATCATTGTAATTACTTAAGGTATAAATAGATTAGGGTAAGATTGTTAAAGTCTGTTAAATTGACTAGTTAACAATTATATTTTTTATTTCTTAATTATTTAACGCTTGCATAAACAATAATCGTCAGTTAATTAAGTATGCAAATCAAAGTCGCCAAAATCACATTAAGCATTGGCAGTATCAGAGTAATTGATGAGGGTCGTATCGGGGTAAATACGACTCTAAAATTGAGCAAATACACCTAGAAATTAAGAAAAAGTCGTACCAAATATGACCGTAAAATTGGTCAAACAAGGTCATTCCATTGCAGTCGTATCGGCAATGGAAAAAAAAAGAATGTGACACCTCACAAAAAGCAATCGAAATCGCGGCAATTTTTGTCGCATCATAGTCTTCAACAAAAACTGTTCCAATCTTCAAGAACGCTTCGAAATTCATCCATTCATGAATGATGGCATTTGTTTTAATTACGCTGAAACACTTCAACCTTACCTTTTGACGATTATATATTGAGCTTATATTTAATCAGCCTCAAGTTATGACAACTATCAACATGATTAGGAAACCGATTATTCATAACTGTATTTATTATCTAAGGGAAAGCTGCAAGCATTATTAACTTTATTAACAACGCCTGAAGCATGAACAGTAACTTTATGACAAGCGTGCATAAAAATATGATCCTGAATATTGTTAGGCAACCACATTGACTTCTACGGAGTGTCATCTTCGAGAAAAAAAATTGGGTTCGACAGATCTACAGATTCACATTGTCATGTAGTTAGGAATATCAAAACAGACGCGCAGGCGATAAAAAGCTAAGTTTGTGGAGGACCGGACAAAGTTTCTCCGGAAAACAAAAGAAAAAAATCAAATGCATGAGAAATTTCTGGCGGCTATTTCTCCCAAGACGCAGAAATTCACATTGAAATGGATTGCTCTGTATTTTGTGGAAAAACAAAACAGAAGCAACAACAATTGGGCTAGGAAAGTTATAATTAATGTAACAGCGAATATATATCCGACCAGGCAGTGTTAGCGCTAGCTCTTTCTGATTAGTGTCCGCAGGCTGCAGATGCAAGAAAATTTGCGCCCATGACTCATTTTTTTTGCGTCCTTTGGCCATTTGCGGAAACTCTTAACCGGGGGCTTAAAAACCTTGTTTATTGCCGTTTTCCGACACGTGTATGTCGGCGCCTTTGATTATTGCATCATGGTGGTTGTTTACTTTTGACTCCACTTCTATTTTTCATACTTTTATCATCCCGGCCTATTTTTTCTTGCAACATTGTCATCAATGCACGTCTTAGATAGAACCACCGCTGCACAGACTGATCTCTTTGTCCGCTGTGTTCTGTATACATTTGACATTTATTGAGTCACAATGACAGGATTAACCTGTAATACTTTGGTTCTCATATATCTAATTGTGAATCACAGGTGTTCAGGTCAGCATGCAGTGCATGTTTATTTACCACTATCTTTCAAATAGCCTATTAAATTAACACCCTAAGATGTCTCGCTGGCGTCTTTGAACATTAAGCAGCATGACTGGCAGTGCATAATAAAAGAACGCAAACACAGCAACCGGGACAGACTGATTAGCTTTCACAGATGCCCTTGCTGATCTGAGTCTTCACTGGTCGCATGTTTTATTGTATTTTTGCTGAGCGCTGAATTTCTCGCCTTTTACGAATCGCATGCAGTTCTACTGTTGCTACAATTAGTGGAGATTTCCCCCCGCCTTTGAACGTGTAGCACATAAGGCTGCTGCAGACACAAAACATGGGTTTGAAAACGTTTTGATGACAGTATGATCTGTGTGACGGCTGAAGACTCCGACCAGCCTGCACAGTCTGATCAGAACGAGCCTTCAATGGCGTCTGGGAAATTCCAAAAACACATGCGAAGAATACGACCACATTGGCTGGATTTACATTCTTTAGAAGAAAAATTAATTTTTCATTTTGCTGTCCGCCAGCTTATTAACATGAAAATGTATATCGAAATGTAACGATGATAGAATATATGTTTAACGTTTTTTACATATGGCCATTGCCACGTCTGAAAATAATATAAGTGCACTTAGCAGCCATCCTGTGATGACAGATGAAGATACGACCCTAGTTTTGAATTTAGGAGTACCGATACTCTCAAAGAATCACAGGATACGCCTATAGTCTTTGGTTGACGGAGTAACAGTACTCCTCGGGCAAAAGCTTATCAATAACACTGCAGTATGTACAATCAATCAATTCAGTATTATTATCACTAAAGAATAACTTAATTACATCGATTTAGTGTATAAATTCAGAAAAATATATACTTGCAGTGACTTCGGCACCCTATTTTGTAAGTGCCCCCGCTCATAGGGGCTTGAAGAAATATATGGGCTACATGATGCTTCCACTCAGAGCTGAAACCGACTGCACACAAGTACTGGAAAACTGCTTAGAAAATCTAAGCCTGCCCACGCAAATGGTGCCAGTCGGACCGTCCATGTTTATAAACCCATTTGGTTTCATTGGGCGACAGGGCTTGAGATATCATTTCATCTCAATATGTCGGGTAAAGGTCACACAAAATTGGAAGCAACATCTCCAAAATGACCTATACAGTGTTGATGGGGATGTAAAACTTCAAATCAAACACACAAAACAAACCCTATTTTGTAAAATCATTCTTTGATATAAAAAAGATTGGGTACAACATAAATGTTGTACGACAGACTGCATGCATGGTTGTTAACCCAGTCACGGTCGACAACTTTGCTTCCCTCTTTTATTGCATGCCGGTCTCAGGCCTCAGATTCTATGATGGATTCAGCATAAAGGCTTATTGGGAATCGAATCTAATTTCATGTAATGTTGGTTGGTGCCTGATGCTCTGTCTCTGGTCGCGCCCATCGGAGTCTAACTGTTGGTTTTCCTTTTCTTATTGGGTTAATTGTATCGATTCCTATTCATTGCCTTCCTTACTTTAGGGCCACTAACTTGGTCTGAACGAGTAACATCATAAGGTCCCAAACTGACCACATCCAACAAAACAATAGCAACCCTATTCAATCATATAGTGGTGATTTCTGACCTTCCTAGGTTGATTTTTGTGGTGATTTCTGTGATTTCAATAGATTTTGGTCTTTCCAGTGACCGCCTTTAATTGCTTTTGATTAACAGTCATAATTATCAGTCACAGGTCGATTGCATTTGAACAAGTGTGTCAGTGAGTTGTCTTTAATTGGGCCTTCAATTGTGTCAGTGAATTGTCTCCAAAAACCGTGTCGGTGTATTGTCTTGTCGGTGAATTGTCTTGATTCCAGTTACCCCACCCATAATAATCAACACACTGGTGGCTGCTCATACCTCCATTTATGTATACCCAAACAACTAGGATTACTCCAAAGCACATCATGCGTCGGATGATATGTTGTTTAAACCGTGGATTATTCCACATTACTTTTAAAAAGTCCGTTTCTGGTGACTGATTCAAATTCATTGTGTCTGTGTTGTGCTATTTTGTCGTTGTTACATGTACACAATGGGCGGTGCGTAAATTTACTGGAACGGATCGGAACGGACCTAATTACCAGAACGGACCCATTTTTCCACATGCTATGCATTTTTATTATTATTATTATTTTTATTTTTTTTCACCTGCATATTGCGTTGGTCATTAAATATATACCATTTTTGAAAGTGCTTTGATACCTTGTGCAATCATATGAAACTAGAGGAGCGTGATAGCTCAGTGGTTAGTGCACTTGCCTCTGATGCTAGAGGTCCCGGGTTCGATCCCCGGCAGCGATGATAAAATTTCGGTGTCCGAACACGCTCCATCGGCATTATTTGCAGGGATGAATGTCATAAAGTGCACCATTCATCTGATCGTGACGTTAAGTAGAGCACCCCCCCCCCCCCCGCACAGGGAGAACCATCCCCTCCCTATGCAGGTTAAAGAACCATACCATAATTACATGATTACTGTGTAGACTTTCATCCTGCAAAACTGGAGTGTATGTGATATACACCGCCTGTGTCTTCTCCTGGGGTTAAGGCGAAACCGGAAGAAAGAAAGAAACTTAAACATTGTTACATTGCAGTATCAGAATCAGAATTCTCTACAGCTGGCGTGTGGGAATGTGTGGCGGCGGTAAAACGTCTCCCTGCCCTACATCATCATAGTGTAGATTATATTTTTTGTCCTTTGGGATCATTGATTCCATTGTGGAATTTTGAAAATATTTGAGGGTCACTGATGAGGTCTAATTGGCCGAAACTAGCTAGTCTGGCCCAGAAAACATGTACACTCCATATTTTTCATTTCTGTGGTGTATTCCTTGCTTCCAAAGGATATCCCTTTTATAGAACATATTGTTACTGGCCATACTGATACAGAATTGCTTTATTCTTCTTTTTTTCTCCTATTACTGCTACTCGCTCACATCTGAGCATTACGAGCAGGACTTCCTGGGTGGTAACCAGTACTTTTTTTTATTATTTTAGATGCGATTAGGCCTAACCAATTAATCAAACTTATATCATTGTAAAGTAGAAGTAAAACAAATATCAGGAATCGATACAATTAACTTACTCCACCGATCAAAGACACCAAAGGGAAAGAAACAGAAACATGAAGCGACCAGACCATAATGGAAACCTAAACAAAGGAAGGCCATAAGGACAGTTACTTTCCCACAAAATGGCCAAATGGCCATCCAATATAAAAAGACACAAGTGATACACACAGTAAGTAACAAACAATAATATTGTTTGTTTGATTTGAGGTTTAACGTCCCCGTCAATACTGTAAAGGTCATTTTGGAGACGTTGCTTCCAATTTTGTGGGACTTTTACCCAACATTGAGATGCAATTACATCTCAAGCCCTGTCGCCCAATGAAACCAATAGGATTTATTAGCATGGACAGTCCGCTTCGCACCGCAGTTCCTGGACAGGCTTAGATCCTCTAAGCGGTTTACCAGTACTAGTGTGTGGGCCGGACTCAGCTCTGCGTGGAAGCATCATGCAGCCCATATATTTCTTCAGCCCCTATGGGCGGGGCGCAACAAACAACAACACAAATAAACCGCCACAAAAGAACCGCCTTGGAACGGTCAGTGGAAAGAATTCCACTGGGGCGCTTAAATCGATTTTACATGGCCAAAATCCTCGTCCTTACCTCTGTCGCTGTATACACTAATTTTGTTTAGTCCGCATGAAGGCTTCCTAGCTCATCAGTGTAACATCTCCGAGAACATACAAATCACAAAACTACAGAGATGAAACAAGGTTGAGGACTCGAGAGCATACAACAATAGAATTGCTGGAGCAAAAGAAAACCAACAGTTAGACTCCGAGGGCCCGACCAAAGGCGGAGCATCAGGTGCCAACCAACATAAAGAATACTAAAATAAAATAAAATTCCATTTATGCTTTTTCGCTGGAACCGTCATATAATCTTAAGCCCGACCCACCAGTGTGCAATCAAAGAGGGAAGCAAAGTTGCCAGCCGTGATTTGGTTAACCACCATGCATGCAGTCTGTTTTATAACATTTATGTTGTACCCAATCTTTATATATCGACGAACGATTTTACAAAATTGGGTACTAAAGTCATTACAGGCATGTATTTTTCTGAATTTATATACTAAGTCACGATAGAATTCGGGTTCCGATAGGCCTTGTTGCAGAAGTGTTTTAAATCCAACATTGAATTTTGAAACTAAATCAGAATGACGTCTATAAAACTTAGAAAAGGCTTTACGTAGTTTATGATGCCGATACCCCTGATAAAGAAGTTTAGCGGTTAATAATTTATTATGAGTGTTGAAGTCGGATACATGACTAGACACTCTACCAAATCGAATTAACTGCGAAATATAAACCATACTATTCTCTACATGAAATATGTTTTTTTTCCAGGGTGTTCATTGCGTGCACTTGATAACGTGATTATTTTTGTTTATTTCTCCCGGTAGTACGTTTGCCATCCCATAGAACCCACTGTTGGATATACATTTTTTTTCATTTCTGCTATTGATCATCGATTAAGGGAACTCACCAGAACCTCCTCATTTGGGCTTTCCTAACGAGCACCCACAATCTGTGTTTAAAGAAGAATTAAGAAACACATCCCAAAATCACATCTGAAAAGCTGTCGACCATTTACACCGCATTCATACCTGATTTAAAGACCGACGCATCGTCTTGTCAACACCTTAGATATTAAGATTATCCACACCTAAGTGAAGTAGATTACTAAAGCATACTTTCAGGTTTATCGGTTTGTTTTACAAAGATTCCACTGTTATATACTTTACCTGCTTTGGACTGGAGGAATTTAAATCGACTGACAAATTATTATGTGCCTTGTTATTTATTTATTTATTTATTTATTTATTTATTTATTTATTTATTTATTTATTTTAATTCACTTTTTAGATCATGCGGTTAACAACTACCCAATTATTATAAAATTATCAAACTCTAAGGAACTGGAAATTTTGGTTTGAAATAACAGTAGTTTGAGATAAAAGGATTTGAAATGCTTGGCCAAAATCTATTTTCACTTAAGCAGTCGTTTGAGATATCAGTGTTTGAGATAACGAGAATCAACTGTAACATGACTCAAAAAAGCAAAAGAACATCAAGTTACAATAAAAAGCTAAAAGGTTGCCTATGGAACCAAAGAACATATATAAGAAAGAACACAGAAAAAATGGAGACTCGGTTTTATTGAAAGTAGAAGTAAAACAAAGATCAGGAATTGATACAATTAACTTACTCCACCCATAAAAGACACCAAAGGGAAAGAAATACAAACATTAAGCGACCAGACCATAATGGAAACATAAACAAAGAAAGGTCATAAGGACAGTTACTTTCCCACAAAATGGCCATATGGCCATCCAAAATTAAAAGACACAAGGATACACACAGTAAGTAACAAACAACAACATAAATAAATCGCCACAGAAGAGCCGCCTTGGAACGGTCAGTGGAAGATTTCCACTGGGGGGGGCTTAAATCGATTTTACGTGGCCACAATCCTCGCCCTTACTTCTGTCGCGATTTAGACAAATAATTTCTTCAGTCCGCATGAAGGCCTCCTAACTCATCAGTGCAACATCTCCGTGAACACAAAAATCAAAGAACCACAGAGGTGAGACAACGGTGAGGACTCGACAGCAAGAAACCACTGAAATGCTGGAGCAAAAGAAAACCAACAGTTAGACTCCGATGAGCCCGACCAAAGACAGAGCATCAGGCACCAACCGACATTATCTCTCTAATTTTCAATAAGCCTTTACGTTGGAGCCATCATAGAATCTGAGGCCTGACCCACCGGCGTGCAATTAAAGAGGGAAGCAAAGTTGCCAACCGTGATTGGGTTAACTACCATGCATGCAGTCTGTCGTATAATATCCATGTTGTACCCAATCTTTTTATATCGAAGAATGATTTTACGAAATTGGGTGCTGAAGTCATTGCGGTAATATATTTTTCTGAATTTATATGCTAAGTCACCATAAAATTCGGGTTCCGATGGACCTTGTTGCAGAAGAGATTTAAGTCCAATATTGAATTTTGAAATTAAATCAGAATGGCGTCTATAAAATTTTGAAAAGGCTTTGCGTAGTTTATGGTACCGATAACCCTGATTAAGGAGTTTAGCCGTTAATAATTTATTACGAGTGTTGAAGTCAGTTACATGACTACACACTCTAGCAAATCGAATTAATTGCGAAATATAAACGCCATAGGATGGCGCACGAGGAACATCACCATCCAAAAAAGGAAAATTTACAATCTCAAAATCAAAGTCGTCGAGTCAGAGTCTCTTTATACACAGCAATATCAGCAATATAGCTTGCAAGGCTGCATATGCTTCCTAGCACCGGCTTAAGCGTTATTCGATTTTCAAAGTAACTAGAATTAGCTCAACGATCCCAAAGGAAAAGAAAATATAATCTGCACTATGATGAAGCATGGGGAGAATTTTTACGGTCGTCACACAGCACTAAGCATCAGTTGCAGTGAGGTATAATGAAAAGCTAAAAGGTTGCCGTGAAGACCCCCAAGTCCCACAAACCCGACTTATATAGAGAAAACAGGGGTCTACGGGGTATTCATTATTTTATTTATTTTTGCTCAAAAATATAAATTGTGGGTACTCGTTATAACTGCCTCACTGGCGCGGTTCTGACGAGCACCCATAACCTATGTTCGCAGTATAAATAAGAAAAATATCACAGATTTTCATCAGAAAAGTCGCCATGTTGGAGATATGAAAGAATTCACTATGTCACAGGGATGTATCGTAATGATAATTAAACCATTCCCTCTTAGGGACTTTGTGAATTTTGCTGATTTTCAGTGTTGTCTAGGACACCAACTTCATATAACCACTTTTTAATAATAAATGGTCTGTTTTACATCAAACTCGACAGAAATGTTCACTGGGCAGTAGCCTTTCAAATGGAACCTTTTAGGCTAAATCAGTGTTGCTATGGTAACGAGGGGGCATCTCAAAGTCGACTAAAAGTGTGAATGCAAATGAATTTTTGACCGAATCTTAATCTTCACACTGCTGTCAAGGCAACAATTAAGGGGTTTGGCACTGGCCATTTTCACTGTCCGCAGCATGTTTTGCCAGTGTCAATGTCGAGGCCGTTTTGACCCCCCAGACACCCTCAGATTTCATTTCAGCGGCCGGCTGGGCCATACCCCCATTTTTTCGGCGGTGAGGTGTGTGTGTGTGTGTGTGTGGGGGGGGGGGGGGCTGTCGCCCTCCTTTAAACCAGCCACAGGTACATGTTAAGTGGGGAGCCGCGCGAAAAACCAGGCCAATTTTTGGGCAACTAATCCTAAAACAAACATAGTTGTCCAGGGGTGGAGAACGCAGATTTTAGGTGGTTCTGGGGCTCAAAAAAGGACGTAAAAGACTTAGTTGAGTGAGTTGAAAAACAAGAGGCCCATGGGCCACTATGCCCACCAGAGCTCGGGGGGGGGGGCACTGCCCACTGGCAGGAATATATTTTAATAAACCATGGAAGCCGATGGAATTTGGACCCAATCAGCCAGTGGCTTCAGAGGACTGATGTCCCTTCTATGTGCTGTTGCAAGAAAACAGACAATAATTGACAACTGCCAATCTGTGGCAACCAATAGGCCTAAAGTAGTTTAGGTCGTAGTACCAAAGCGTTGATCCAAAATCATTATTCCATAGACAAAATGGCAAATATCAATGTTCAGATCAACAGACATGGACTCCAGAAGAGTGTAATCAGGCGTCTGCGGATAGTAAGCATTACTTGGTAAGCAAGCTTCGCCCACCATGCCCATCGACCCGAACGAAGAAAAGGAGTAAATGCCGAGAAGGGTATGTCCGAGATTTTGGAAGTCTTCCTATGGCTTTCCATTGGCAAACATATCAATTATATGGCAGATAGTCCATTTTAATATAGCAGAGAGACCGTTTAAGGAATATTTCCATAAAAGTTTTGCAAAATATCTGGAAAGGCGTAAATGTCTTTTTTTCCATTTTTCAACATTATATATCCATGGAAACGCTTAATTTGCCATAGTAACCAAACTAAAGACTCAAATTTAATTAAAAACACAAAACCTGCAAAGGCAAATATGATGAATATTTGCATAAATTCTCAGCCTTATTGAGCATATGGTTTTCGAGGAGATGATGTTTTATTTTTTTTTTTTTAATTTATGTTTGGAAACCAATAAAAATGACGCAGATAGAAGATTGCTTAAAGAATATTTCTATGAAATAAAAATCAATGATGAGTTCCTTTAAGAGCAATGAAAACATTCATAAGAAAGAAGATGGGTCATACTACGTAGTTTCGGCTAATAAATAAAAATCAAAAATGAGTTCCTTTAAGAGCCATGAAAACATTCATAAGAAAGAAGATGGGTCATACTACGTAGTTTCGGCCAATAAAGCCTCATCAGGGACCCTTGAATGATCCGGCAAAGAAAGCCAGAGGAAAAAATACTGCAATTTTGCGAATTTCGAACAGGCAGTCGATACAAAGACTGATATTAATCAAAATGGGGTCCAAATAATTAAAAACCTGTCTAGAATATGAGTCTAAACCAATAATTAATTTCTGATTTCTCAGAATATTCACGCTGATCTCAAAGGACCAAAAGTAAAATATAAAATGCACTATGATTGATGTACGGGGAGACGTTTTACGGCCGCCACACGGCACAACACCAGCTGCAGTGAAGGCAAATAAAATCAAAAATGAGTTCCTCTAAGAGCAATGAAAACATTCATAAGAAAGAAGATGGGTCATACTACGTAGTTTCTGCTAATAAAGCCTCATCAGTGGCCCTGTAATGATCCGGCAAAGAAAGACAGAGGAAACATACTGCAATTTTGCGAATTTCGAATAGGCAGTCGATTCAAAGACTGATATTAATCAAAATGGGGTCCAAATAATTAAACACCTGTCTAGAATATGAGTCTAAACCAATAATTTATTTCTGATTTCTCAGAATATTCACGCTGATCTCAAAGGACCAAAAGTAAAATATAAACTGCACTATGGTTGATGTACGGGGAGACGTTTTACGGCCGCCACACGGCACAACACCAGCTGCAGTGAAGGCAAATAAAATAAAAAATGAGTTCCTCTAAGAGCAATGAAAACATTCATAAGAAAGCAGATGGGTCATACTACGTAGTTTCGGCTAATACAGTAGAAGTAAAACAAAGATCAAGAATTGATCAGGAAGGCCATAAGGACAGTTACTTTCCCACAAAATGGCCATATGGCCATCCAAAACCAAAAGACACAAGTGATACACACAGTAAGTAACAAACAACAACATAAATAGTAAATCGCCACAGAAGAGCCGCCTTGGAACGGTCAGTGGAAGATTTCCACTGGGGGGCTTAAATCGATTTTACGTGGCCACAATCCTCGCCCTTACTTCCGTCGCGATTTAGACAAATAATTTGTTCAGTCCGCATGAAGGCCTCCTAACTCATCAGTGCAACATCTCCGTGAATACAAAACTCAAAGGACCACAGAGGTGAGACAACGGTGAGGACTCGACAGCAAGAAACCACTGAAATGCTGGAGCAAAAGAAAACCAACAGTTAGACTCCGATGAGCCCGACCAGAGACAGAGCATCAGGCACCAACCAACATTATCTCTCTAATTTTCAATAAGCCTTTACGTTGGAGCCGTCATAGAATCTGAGGCCTGACCCACCGGCGCGCAATTAAAGAGGGAAGCAAAGTTGCCAACCGTGATTGGGTTAACTGCCATGCATGCAGTCTGTCGTATAATATCCATGTTGTACCCAATCTTTTTATATCGAAGAATGATTTTACGAAATTGGGTGCTGAAGTCATTGCGGTTATATAGTTGCAGTGACCCTGTAATGATCCGGCAAAGAAAGACGGAGGAAACATACTGCAATTTTGCGAATTTCGAATAGGCAGTCGATTCAAAGACTGATATAAATCAAAATGGGGTTCAAATAATTAAACACCTGTCTAGAATATGAGTCTAAACCAATAATTTATTTCTGATTTCTCAGAATATTCACGCTGATCTCAAAGGACCAAAAGTAAAATATAAACTGCACTATGGTTGATGTACGGGGAGACGTTTTACGGCCGCCACACGGCACAACACCAGCTGCAGTGAAGGCAAATAAAAATCAAAAATGAGTTCCTCTAAGAGCAATGAAAACATTCATAAGAAAGAAGATGGGTCATACTACGTAGTTTCGGCTAATAAAGCCTCATCAGTGACCCTGTAATGATCCGGCAAAGAAAGACGGAGGAAACATACTGCAATTTTGCGAATTTCGAATAGGCGGTCTGCCAAAATATCTTGGCAGTAAATGCATTTTTTTTTCAATTTGCCCCGTTATATAAAATAGAAGTGAAGGCAATGATCAGGAATCGATACAATTAACCCATAGCTCACATCAGAGACTCCAAAGGGAAAGAAACACAAACATGAAACAATAGACTCAATGGAAACACCAATAGCGGAAAGCCAAAAGGACAGTTACTTTCCCACAAAATGGCCAATTGTCAATCCAAAACAAAATAATATAAGCGATACAAACACTCAAAGACAAACCATAACAAAAATAAACCGCGACAGAAGACCCGCCTTGGAACGGTCAGTGAAACGAATTCCACCCGGGGGTGGGGTGGGGGGCTTAAATCGATTTAATGTGACCACAATTCTCGTCCTTACTTCCGTCGCGATTCAGACAAATTATGTGTTCAGTCCGCATGATGGCCTCCTAACTCATCAGTGCAACATCTCCGTGAACACAAAAAAATCAAACAACAACAGAGATGAAACTACGGCGAGGACTCGACAGCAAGGAATCACTGAAATGCTCGAGCAAAAGAAAACCAACACTTAGACTCCTATGGGCCCGACTAGAGACAGAGCATCAGGCACCAATCAACATTACATAGAATTAGATCTCTCTAATTCTCAGTAATCCTTTACGCTGGAACCGTCATAGAATCTGAGGCCTGACCCACCGGCGTGCAATTAAAGAGGGAAGCAAAGTTGTCAACCGTGATATGGTTAACTACCATGCATGCAGTCTGCCATATAACATTTATGTTGTACCCAATCTTTTTATTTCGAAGAATGATTTTACTGTATCACCATGGCCATACTGCATTGTAACAGTGTTTAAGTTTCTTAATGTTGCACACGGTAATCAAAGACTTCCAAATGGTATTTACTTAATGATAAAGTCAATAAGCAGGAATAAATAAATAAATAAATAAATAAATAAATAAATAAATAAAAAATGCATAAAATAGGGGAAAAATAGGTCCATTTTGGTCTTCTGTATCACCATGGCCATACTGCATTGTAACGATGTTTATGTTTCTTAATGTTGCACAAGGTAATCAAAGACTTCCAAATGGTATTTACTTAATGATAAAGTCAATTAGCAGGAAAAAAATAAAAAAATAAATAAATAAAAAATGCATAAAATAGGGGAAAAACAGGTCTGTTCCGGTCTACTGTATCACCATGGCCATATTGCATTATAACAATGTTTTAGTTTCTTAATGTTGCACAGGGTAATCAAAGTAGAAGTAAAACAAAGATCAGGAATCGATACAATTAACTTACTCCACCCATCAAAGACACCAAAGGGAAAGAAACACAAACTTGAAGAGACCAGACCATAATGGAAACCTAAACAAAGGAAGGCCGTAAGGACAGTTACTTTCCCACAAAATGGCCAAATGGCCATCCAAAATAAAAAGACACAGGTGATACACACAGTAAGTAACAAACAACAACATAAATAAACCGCCACAGAAGAACCGCCTTGGAACGGTCAGTGGAAAGAATTCCACTGGGGGAATGGGCTTAAATCGATTTTACATGGCCATAATCCTCGCCCTTACCTCTGTCGCGGTATATACTAATTTTGTTTAGTCCGCATGAAGGCTTCCTAACTCACCAGTGTAACATCTCCGAGAACATACAAATAAAAAAACTACAGAGATGAAACAATCTATCTATCTATCTATCTATCTATCTATCTATCTATCTATCTATCTATCTATCTATCTATCTATCTATCTATCTATCTATCTATCTATCTATCTATCTATCTATCTTATCTATCTATCTATCTATCTATCTATCTATCTATCTATCTATCTATCTATCTATCTATCTATCTATCTATCTATCTATCTATCTATCTGTCTGTCTGTCTGTCTGTCTGTCTGTCTGTCTATCTATCTATCTATCTATCTATCTATCTATCTATCTATCTATCTATCTATCTATCTATCTATCTATCTATCTATCTATCTATCTATCTGCCTCTATCTATCTATCTATCTATCTATCTATCTATCTATCTATCTACTGATACTGCGTCGGTCACATTTGACCATTGTCACAGGTGTACATTACATTCACTCCAGGTTTGCAGGATGAAAGCCTACCCAGTAATCATGTAATTACGGTAGGGATCTTTAACCTGCACAGGGGATGGTTCTCCCTACACAGGGAGGGGGGGGGGGCTCCAGTTAAGGTCCCGATCCGAAGGACGGTGCACTTTATGACATTCATCCATGCCAATGAAGCGTGTTCGGACACCGAAATTTTATCGCCGCTGCCGGGGATCGAACCCGGGACCTCTAGCATCAGAGGCAAGTGCACTAACCACTGAGCTATCACGCTGGTTGAGGACTCGACAGCATACAACAACAGAATTGCTGGAACAAAAGAAAACCAACAGTAAGACTCCGAGGGGCCCGACCAAAGACGGAGCATCAGGCGCCAACCAACATAAAGAATACTAAAATAAAATAAAATTCCATTTATGGTTTTACGCTGGAACCGTCATATAATCTTAAGCCCGACCCACCGGTGTGCAATCAAAGAGGGAAGCAAAGACTTCCAAATGGTTTTTACTTAATTATAAAGTCAGTAAGCAGGAAAAAAAAATAAAATAAAAACAAAAATGCATAAAATAGGGGAAAAATAGGTCCGTTCCGGTAAATCTACGCACCGCTTTTGGCTCGGCGGCTTGGCCCGGCCTTGGCTTTTATACCCGACCGAAAGGAACCTTCCTTTCGCGAAAAGAAGGGGAAAGTATAAAACCCGGGAGTAACAGCCGGGAGCCGGGAGTAAAATTCGGGAGTAAATTTTGACAATCGAATAAAGGTACTAAACATTCACATATCTGGATGAAATTTGGACCAAAAGTAGAATATAGACTTTTCTTTAAAATGCATATACGTTTTAACATTATTATCAATTAATTTTGAAGATACGAACCGAAATATACAACCATGTCGCAAAATTTTCGCCCGGGAGTAACTTTTGCGGTATTGACGATGTCGAGCATTTTGCAATATATGTTCAGTCTTGGGTTTCTACAAGAATTACCTTTTGTAATATCAATCAAAAACATATCAGAGATGAGAAAAATGCAAAAGTAAAGTTGCTACATCGTTCCGTCTAGTAAATAATCGACCCGGGAGTGGGCCGGGAGTAATTTCTGGGTTGAAATCGGCGTTTATTTGCCTTATTCTCGGCCTTATTGCTTATATCACATGCATTGTATTTCTTAAATGTTTGTCAGCAGAAAAGCTGAGATTCAGCATGGAGTACCAGTATTTATTTACTTGTCATGTCGGGACTCGACACACATCCAAACCCCAAACCCATATCACGCCCTACTCCTGAGCCTATAGGAGCTTTTTTCGTGACGTACTTCCGGTTCTAAAAATAGAAACGGGAAAAGCCCTGGCCGTCATCTGTCGTATTGCTTCAAAGGCAGTGGGACAGATAAAGTGTTAATTACAGCGTAAAACAGTGGAATTCTTTCAACTTCTGGGGAATTCTAATGTAAGATAATGTAAGAACACCGATATGCTGACAGATGTGAAATTGTGCATTACGAAAATGATATATTGTACATACGACCCAACAGGATCCTCTCCGAGTCTCTCTCTCTCTCTCTCTCTCTCTCTTTCTTTCTCTCTCTCCCTCTCTCTCTCTCTCTCTCTCTCTCTCTCTCTCTCTCTCTCTCTCTCTCTCTCTCTCTCTCTCTCTCTCTCTCTCTCTGTCTCTCTCTTAGCGCACCAATAATTAGCGAGCGCAGGCAAATGACGCCACGTCAACCGACATGTAGCGTGTCAACAACGTCGTGTCTACATCAAACCAACTTCAAAGCGATGCATTGAATTTGACATTGCAACGTTGATGAAACGTCAGAACGTTGCGTTGGCGATAATACTGCCCAGCCCTTAGGTCTATATTAACCCGTTTGGTTCCGGAAACCCCACAAGGGGTAAGTGACAAACAGTGCAGGCCCAGATCAGACGCCACAGAACGCGGCGTCTGATCAGGGCCTACACTGTTTGCAAAAACTTCGGCCGTTTTCCAAATAAATTTTGAAGAAAACACAACCTGACACCCCTAAATTTTGAAAATGACTCCTGCTATATATAAGGAGGAAGATTCCATTTGGTAAAAAAGGTACATGACGTCGAACCAACGTTGACTCGACGCCCGTCTGTAAGTCCACTCATTGTTTTTTTTTTTTTTCGACTGTCAGTATGTTTATTTGTCTGTCTAACAGTCCGTCCGTTCGTCTGTTAGTCAGTCATTCAGTCAGTCGGTCTTTGTGTGGTCTGTCTGTCTACTGTCAGTTTGTCAGTCAAACCTCTCTTTCTCTCTCTCTCTCTCTCTCTCTCTCTCTCTCTCTCTCTCTCTCTCTCTCTCTCATGCTAACGGTCATGTGACAATGAAGTGAGCTGGAGTGGGTGTCGACGGCATGACGTCGAACCAACATTGACTCAACGTCCCTCTGCCAGCCCACTCATTAGTTTATTTCGACTGTCAGTATGGGCATTTAAATTGCACATGTAGACATATCGTTGGACAGAGATAGATAGATAGATAGATCTATAGATAGATAGATCGATAGATAGATAGATAGATAGATGGATAGATAGATTAGATAGATAGATAGATAGATAGATAGATAGATAGATAGATAGATAGATAGATAGATAGATAGATAGATAGATAGATAGATAGATAGATAGATAGATAGATAGATAGATAGATAGATAGATAGATAGATAGATAGATAAAACGAAAGTTACGTAAAAACGTATTTCGTGAATAGGAGGTTTTAGGGATTCCGTTTATGACGTCATTCTTGCGCAAGCGCAAAACACTGGCCGTCAATTGAAACGGCCATCGCTATTCAAATGCATTGGCGGAACTTAAAATGCTAACAATATTCCGACATTTTGAGAGAAAATATACCCGTTTACATTGAAATAATGCCTCGAGAAGGAAAGCGTGATATTTTGCTTTTATTACTGAAATTTATTTATCCTGGATCCGTTTTAATTGACGAAAATCCATCTTCGTGAATGACCCATTTGAGATACCGTTATTCACGAAAGCTTACTCACAAAATAAGTTTTTACGTAACTTTTCGTTTTATTCGCTATCCAAATATAGCTATATCACATATGGACAGAACTTAAATCTATCTATCTATCTATCTATCTATCTATCTATCTATCTATCTATCTATCTATCTATCTATCTATCTATCTATCTATCTATCTATCTATCTATCTATCTATCTATCTATCTATCTATCTATCTATCTATCTATACATCCGTCTATCTATCTATCTATCTATCTATCTATCTATCTATCTATCTATCTATCTATCTATCTATCTATCTATCTATCTATCTATCTATCTATCTATCTATCTATCTATCTATCTATCTATCTATCTATCTATCTATCTATCTATCTATCTATCTATCTATCCATCTAACTATCTATCTGCCGTCGACACCCACTCCAACACACTTCAATGTCACATGACCGTTGGGATGAGAGAGAGAGAGAGAGAGAGAGAGAGAGAGAGAGAGAGAGAGGTTTGACTGACAAACTGAAAGTACACAGATTGACGACAGACATACCGACTGACTGAATGACTGACTTACAGATGAACGGACGGACAGTTAGACAGAAAAATAAACATACTGACACTCGAAAAAAAAAAAACAATTAATGAGTAGACTGACAGACGGGCGTCAAGTAAACGTTGGCTCGACGTCATGCCGTCGACACCCACTCCAACTCACTTCAATGTCACGTGACCGTTGAGATGAGAGAGGTTTGACTGATCCCTGTGTCCAAGAAGATATTATAGAGCTAAGCTAATAAGCCATTAATCCTTTTTATACCAAACGGAATCTTCAGCAGGAGTCCATTTCTAAATTTAGGGGTGTCAGGTTGTGTTTCTTCAAAGTTTATTTGGAAAATGGCTAAACTTTTTGCAAATAGCGTAGGCCCTGATCAGACGCCGCATTCTGTGGCGTCTGATCTGGGCCATCACTGTTTGCCAGGGTACCCGTTTTGGGGTTTCTGGTTTTTGTTTGATTTGAGGTTTAACGGCCCCATCAACACTGTAAAGGTCATTTTTGAGACGTTGCTTCCAATTTTGTGAAACTTTTACCCGACATTGAGATGAAATGACATCTCAAGCCCTGCCGCCCAATGAAACCAATAGGGTTTATAAGCATGGACGGGCCGACACGCACCGCTTTGCCTGGGCAGGCTTAGATCCTCTAAGCGGTTTACCAGTACTCGTGTGCGGGTCGGTTTCAGCTTAGCGTGGAAGCATCATGCAACCCATATATTTCTTCAAGCCCCGATGGGCAGGGGCCGTTGGGGTTTCTGGTACCAAATGGATTAATGTAAGGGCTGGGCAGCTTGAACAAATTTACAAACCTACCAGATTTTACAGCAAAATCTTGCACTTGCGAAGGAGTGTTTCATTCTCATGCACTGAAAGGGTGTTCTATGTTTGTTTTGAATTTAATGTTCCAATCCCACTAAGTCTTGATGGGTCCGAGCACTGGGCAAATGACATCTTATAAAGCAACGCTGTATTATCCCCAACGCAACGTTCTGACGTTTCATCGACATTGCAAAGTCAAATTCAGTGCATCGCTTTGATGTTGATTTGATGTAGACACGGCGTTGTTGACACGTTCTACATCATATGGGTTGACGTGGACTTATTTAACGACAAACTGTAAGTTACATTTACCTATGCTCGATAATTGCTGGTACGCTGAGAGAGAGAGAGAGAGAGAGAGAGAGAGAGAGAGAGAGAGAGAGAGAGAGAGAGAGAGAGAGAGAGAGAGAGAGAGAGAGAGAGAGAGAGAGAGAGAGAGAGAGAGAGAGAGAGTATTTTTAAGAGCAATAACACTTTGGATTTGCGGCGAAATTTCACACCTGACAGCGTATCAGTGTTTCTTCCATTATCTTACATTAGAATTCGCCAAAAGTTTAAAAAAAATCCATTATGTTACGCTGTAATTATTTACACTATCTGTCCCACTCCCTTGAAGCAATACGGCCGTTGACGGCCAGGGCTTTCCCCGTTCTATTTTAGAACCGGAAGTACGTCACGAAAAAAGCTCCTATAACGGTATCTCAAGCCTTTGACAGGGGTCATTCACGAAAAGATTTTCGTCATTTAAAAACGGATTTAGGATAAATGAATTTCGGTAATAAAAGCAAAAGATCATTCTTTCCTCCTCGAGGCATTATTTCAATGAAAACGGGTGTATTTTCTCTCAAAATGTCTGAATATTGTTAGCATTTTAAGTTCCGCCAATACATTTGAATAGCGATGGCCGTTTCAATTGACGGCCAGTACTTTGCGCATGCGCAAGAATGACGTCATAAACGGAATTCCTAAAACCTCCTATGATTTAAGAGGTGATTGATTATGTGACCCGGGAACATTTATATTTGGTGCTATTTGTTTTATGGCCGTATAATGTAGTAAAGATTATACAAATTACCCCCGCAGTCTGATCAGTGCCTTTGCTACTAGCTGTCAGGTTAGTACGACCACGTTTAATAGATACAATGTATGTGATATGGGCAATAACGCAAATAAACGCTGATTTCAACACAGAAATTACTCCCGGCCTACTCCCGGTTCAATTACTCACTTCACGGAGCGATGAAATAACTTTATTTTTTGTATTTTTCTAATCATCGATATGTTTTTAATTGATAATACATAAACCTATTCTTGTAGCAATCCCAGACTGAACATATTTTGCAAAATGCTTGACATCGTCAATACCGCAAAAGTTACTCCCGGGCGACAATTTGTCGACATGGTCATATATTTGGGTTCATATCTTGAAAAGTACTGGATTATAAATATAAATCTTTTATGAATTTTAAAGAGGAGTCTATATTCTACTTTTGGTTCAAATTTTATCCCGATATGTGAATGTTTAATACCTTTATTCGATTGTCAAAATTTACTCCCGGCTTTTACTCCCGGCTCCCGGCTGTTACTCCCGGGTTTTATACCGAAAAGAAGGTTCCTTTCGCTATTTGGACCAACTGATATTTGTGTTCGCGGATATAATTTACCTGGACACCGTTCATGCGCAGGTGTAAACAAAAGAGAAATTCAATAATATTTTCAGGTAAAATACTTTTTTGCTGAAGATAATGATCATCTGTGTTTGATTGCATTTATGATGTTTAGTCTTCACCATTTCTTGCTTTCATTTAGAACAATGTCAAATTTTCTCATCCTGCTGACTGCTGTTTGGCATAGTCATTTTGACATATGTTGAATATCCCAAATTCAGCCTCACAACAGAGTCTCCAATTGCTTACCTGTCGTCATTATCTTCCTAGGACTACCCCTGACAATGCGAGCATCAGCCAGGGGAGCTCCTAGTACCATTTTTCACGCCTTTGGTATGGCGCGGCCGGGGATTGAACCCGGGACCTCCCGAAGTGGACACGCTACCACTGAGCTATTGGGGCCGGCCGATAATTCAGTCATCAAATGTCAAGGTTAACCCAGGGCCTGAAGTATCTCATTACCCATGTGGGTACTGTAGCCATGAAGTGACATGATCCAAGAAGGGGATTTTCTGCGGGGAATGTTTAGAAGCCTCCATGGTCGAGTGGTTAAGCTACTCGCCTTGTAAACCAGTGGTCGCAGGTTCGCTCCCGGGCTTCTCCTGACTTTTGGATGAGTCTTTAAACCGAGGTCCCGTCTCCATATGACCTTAACTGTTGGTGGGCCGTAAAACTGAAACACTCTCTCACTCTCGGGGGAATGTGAGTGAGAAAACAGCGGGTTGTTGTTAATGGTGAATCTTCGGAGTGGGCTCCAGTTTTGTCTGGAGTCCTGCAAGGGACCGTTCTTGGTCCACTTTTGTTCTCCCTGTACATCAATGATATTTCCACTGACATTGACTCAGAAATAAGACTGTTCGCAGATGACTGTGTTTGTTACCGGGAAATTAGAGATACAGATGACTCATTGAAACTTCAGGCTGACATAGATAGATTAGGATGTTGGGCACGTAAATGGGGCATGAGATTTCAGCCAGTTAAATGCAATATTATGCAGATAACTAGGAAGAGATCTAATAAAGTTGAGGCTTCTTACACCTTAGAGGGAACGGTCCTCGAGAATGTGGACTCCATTAAATACCTTGGAGTGACAATCTCACACAACTTGAGATGGAATACTCATATTAGCAACATGTGTACTAAGGCAAATAGAACGCTTGGTTTCCTGAGGCGGAATCTTCATCAGTGCCCTCAGGATGTAAAAGAGGCAGCATATAAAGGTCTTGTTCGCCCAATCTTGGAATATGGTAGTTGTATCTGGGACCCCAGTGGAGTGGTCCTTAATGATGAAATTGAGAAAGTTCAGAATAGAGCTGCTAGATTTGTAACAGGCAATTACTGCTTTGAAACTGGGAGCATGACTGGAATACTTGGAAAATTAAAATGGGAGTCTCTCAAGAAAAGGAGAAAAGACAGTAGGCTAATCCTTTTATACAAAGGTCTAAAGGGTGCTGCCAGCATTCCAACAGATGACCTCGTTCCCCCAGCTAGACACTGTAG
Source organism: Lucinisca nassula (assembly GCA_963580285.1). Classification (NCBI taxonomy): domain Eukaryota; kingdom Metazoa; phylum Mollusca; class Bivalvia; order Lucinida; family Lucinidae; genus Lucinisca; species Lucinisca nassula. The sequence goes on along the minus strand of OY757014.1, from coordinate 82,200,296 downwards.
AAATCACCATTCGTTGGCGTTTCAGACCCTTAGCGCAAGAACTGACATTTATAAAGAGTCGTTCTTCCCCAGAACCATTAGAGATTGGAATGCCCTTCCCGATTCGATTATTTCGACAGCTGAAGGTGCTGATGATTGTGTAGCTAAATTTACCTCTTTGGTTAGAGCTAGGGACTAACTTCCCACATCACAGGTCCTGGTGTATGAATGTCATTTGACGTGTCACCAGTAACAATTCTGATTCTGATTCTGATGTGATACATGGTGTCACACGGACTGCAAAGGTATTGGTGATGCTACGTATGACAGACATGTTAAGTCTCCCGAAAAAAATAGCTTTTCTCACGCCTCACGAAATTCAGGATAAACCTCCAGGAAAAATGAAAATACCATTTTGGGGCAAACTTTTGAAAAGCTCTGCTTGTGTTTTCGTGTGTGAAATCCATTTAAAAATTCTGTGATATTCCGTGAGTAAAACTGTAAATACGGTAAGCTGATAATAATTAATGCACTGACCAGTATAATTGGAGATTAAAACAAGGTTCCACACATGCAGAAGGGCATTAACCTATGAAAACAGTCGTTTCTTAGCGTGTTTGCCAAAAGGAAAGTAAATCATACCGGTTAATTTCCTTCAACCAACCGACCATGTTAGTTAACCGAATTGTGTTATAAACGCAGACTATACTTGTCACGGATCAGTCTGTTCTACTATTGCACTGTAAACACAATCCTCCGGTGCTATGGATAAGCCTACAATGTTCCGAATGACAAGGTGTGAAAACAAGGCCAAGTTATGTATCTAATTTGTGTTTATCCCTCAATCATTAAATTTTATCCACAATCAGTATGAAAATGGTTTAATCGCTCCTAATACGGGCTACATCTATTGGTAGATGTATGCATAATAAAAACAGACTATTCTACTGTCTCATGAATGGTTATGTTTTGGCACCAAATAGCAGACGCTTGGCAGGAAAAGTCGAAGGCTTTAATTTGTGTAAACACATCTGTATGCTGTTGTTGGTGATTGACACAGAGCTTTCGGGGACAAATCTGGGAATGTGCAGGGAGCCGTCCTCTATCCATAACAATTTAGTTATTGAGAAAATATTTTTTACCGGTTCCAAACAATTTTTTATGAAAGAAATACACCCCATTAAGGATAGACTACACCTTGGTACAGTGTCTAGCGTGTACCGGGTCGTCCACAAAGTTAAGCTACGCGGTCACCCATCCAGGTACCAGGGCTTTAGATAATTTTTTTTTTCCAATGAGTACAGTACTCATCTTTTTAAAAAAAAGGAGTACCGAGAAATTTTTAAAGAGTACTGACAAATAAACCAAAAAACTTTATTTTGCAGCCTCGACACAATATTTTTATTGACTGATTTGTGGCCAGATGTACAGTTTGTTTTCTTGTAGATACACATATTCAATATCTGTGTCTATTAGAAAACAAGCAGTAAGCCTGACCACAAGTCAGTCAAAACAATGCCATATCCAAATCTCTTCTGAGCAGTATGTTGACCGAGAAATCTAGCTTTTGGGGTTCAGTTCTCTTAGAGGATAGCAGGACCTTAATGACTGATTATTGTGGCCAAAGAGTTTTGGGGGTGAAATAAAAGAAATTAGAATATGAGCTTCACTTTATTGTCAAAGATATGGAGTGAAACTCATATTCTTTAAACTTTTATTCCTTTTCCAAACCATATTCTCAATTTCATCATATATTGTCCATGGATATTTATCCCCCCTTCGATCATGGGACCTATCATGTTTCCTTACAGGCAATGTTACAATCAGAATCAAATGTCAGGACTTTTTATGCCCCCCCCCCCGCCATTCGAAGAATGGTGGAAAGGGCATATAGCGTTGCCCATGTCCGTCCGTCCGTCCGAAACTTAAACACAGTCAATAACTTCTTTATTTCTTGTACCAATTAACCATCATGAGACAATGTGTCACGTGCAAAACCCAGGTCCATACCTCCAAGGTCAAGGTCATACTTAGAGGTCAAAAGTAAAAAAAAGGGTCCAAAACTTAAACGCAGTCAATAACTTAATTATTTCTGGATGAATTTTAAAATTACTTTGTGGAAATGTTAACCATCATGAGACGATGTGTCACATGCAAAACCCAGGTCCGTACCTCCAAGGTCAAGGTCATACTTAGAGGTCAAATGTCAAAAAAAGGGTCCTTAACTTAAACACAGTCAATAACTTACTTATTTCTGGATTGATTTTGAAATTACTTTGAAGAAATGTTAACCACCATGAGAAGATTTGTCACATGCAAACCCAGATCCGTACCTCCAAGGTCAAGGTCATACTTATAGGTCAAAGGTAAAAAAAAATAGTCCGAATCTTAAACGCAGTCAATAACTTTCTTATCTCTGGATGGATATTGAAATTACTTGGCAGAAATGTTGGCCATCATGAGACAATCTGCCTCACACAAAACCAAGGTCCTTACCTCCAAGGTCAAGATTTTACTCAGAGGTCAAATGTGAAAAAAGGGTCCAAAACTTAAACCTGGTCAATAACTTTCTATGGATGAATACGAACATAGACATATTTTCATGAGGGGGGCACCCATGTCCTATGGACACATTTCTAGTTTACAACAAGTGCGGCAGAGACAGGCTCCTGATCACATAACTTAAGATTGTCTCTAAATTATTTTCAGCCCTTTTTGAAGGCTGCTCGTCTCATGTTTTGTCAATACTCACGCTACTTTCGGTTTAGAACGGGTTGTAATGATTGTAATTGAGGTGGTGTACGTCCTTTTTCGGAGTCGCTCTAACAAGGACAAGGTTTCCGCCGATTTACCGATCGGCTTACGCTACAATATTTGGTTCAGTTTAATCATTGACCGAAACAAAGGGACGCTACTCAATTCATTCGGATATCCTCTGTCGTTTTCTGACTTTGTAGACAACGGGCGAAAAAAAAAAAAAGCTCTCAGAAAATATTAAATGCGTAATGTTTATTTGTTTTTCGTACCTGATACGCACCAGATTTGAAAAAAAGGAGTATCCTCCCAATATTTTTGTAATTTACGGGGTAAGCAGCCTTAACTTAAGCCCTGCAGGTACTAACCATGATATCCGTTGCTTAACTTCGTGAATAAGCCAACCAGTCAACCCGCGTCGCTAAAAGAGCCGGCTCCTACAGCAATGCTGTAGAAGTGGTATTTATCCATAACCGTTACATTTCTCCCCTCATCTCTTGACTTCGTTCCGAAGTCACACATGCCTCACAAGGCTAAACCCAAGGGCGGAGACTATGTAACGAACCAGCGACACTGTTTCCATCCCACCGCTGCCACCAATGTAGCGTGTACCGGGTCGTCAACGAAGTCAAACAATGCGGTCACCCATCCAGGTACTAACCACAATCTCCGTTGCTTAACTTCGCGAATAAGCCAACCACTCTACCCACGTTGCTAAAAGAGCTGGCTCCTACATAAGGCAGGGACGATTCATTGATAGATTGATCATAGTCAATTCGAGAACCCACGATAACGTAACGATACGGAACTCTCAAATGTATCGATTTTTCAATGTTCAGTACGTCCTGCAAAATCCGTTCGCGTCATTCATATAACCAGTCCCGCAAATTCTTAAGATGCAATAGGTAATTTCATTGGATTAGCAGGCCATAATTCAGACAATCAGAAGTCGCCAGCAGTGAATGAAACAGATGCTCTCCAGCGCCCCAATTCGATTATGAAAATCTGCTGCGGCACGGCATGCTTGCCTGACCTGGCGTCAAGGAACCGCGGTGCGAGGTGGACCGTCCATGCTAATAAACCCTATTGGTTTCATTGGGCGACAGGGCTTGAGATGTCATTTCATCTCAATGTCGGGTAAAAGTCCCACAAAATTGGAAGCAACGTCTCCAAAATGACCTTTACAGTGTTAACGGGGACGTTAAACCTCAAACCATCAAACAAACAAAAACCTGGCGAGTGTGAAATTTGAAAGGAGTTTGTCAACCTTGCTAAGTTGACACTTTTAAGTTGAATGCAGCTCATGTTTACTGTTATACAATAAGGGTGTTAAGCTGCATTGATTGTTTGGATTATTGCCAAGTGATTAATGCGACATTAGGATTTACCGCTAATCACCGTATTAACACCCCTGGATTTTTATCTTAGTACCATGTTAACTCGCTGGGATTTTACCGAAGCAAAAAATAGAAGGTTGGAGAAAATATGGTGTCCAAACAACATCCATGGTATATCCGAATTCTAATGCCTGAAAGTATTTCCAATTTCCCGGCAGACTCATCCAAATTCCCCCGACTGTAATATATATTTTCGCAAAAGCGAAAGGAAAAAAAATCGGCGACCAACGCGATAAAGAAATCCAGGTTTTCATTCGTATTTTTTGTGTTGGAAATAAGCAATTGCCTGATTGCCAGACATGAGTTAAAATTGCGTCCGGCAAGTTCAATTTCGTGGTCGGGTGCCCGCCAGGCAACCTGAAAATTTTGATTGCAATTTGTGCCAGGGTTTTCGGAAGCGCAAGATGCGATGCAACTTATAAAACCGTGTCTTGGACGCATTAAAAAGGACAATGCGTCTGCTTAGTGCAATAACGGTGTAACTGCCATTATGAAATAATGGCAGTTACACCGTTATTGCACTAAGCAGACGAATGGTGCACAATATTACTTGCGATATGACCGTTCTCTATAATCAGATCACCGGCTCGATATGAGTGAAATAATCTTGAAAGGGCCGTAAAACCCAACCAAAAAAAAAAAAAAATAATCAGATTACTTTTCTTTGAAGTCTATTTTGACAATAAAAATTATACGAAACGTTTTACCACCTGTGGTGATAGGCTATTCAGCCACGTGTCCACGCTTCAATAATCATAAACAATGCTGGCAGGTTTCAATATGACTGTTGTGTAATCTCGCAAGTAATTTTGCTATCCATGAACAGACAGATGCACAGGAGATCAGTCTTCGCTGGTCGCACGTGTTTAGTTTTTGTTGTGCCACGCTGGAAGTCTGAAATTTTCCCACTTTTTTCAATAACAACATGGTGTGCATTCACGGTTTTTGTAAACATGACAGTGAACTTGTGCGATAGGTGAAGACACATATCAGCCTGTGCAGTCTTATCAGCCTTTTGCTGTTTGTACAAGCCTTTCATAGTAGCGCCTCAGGGATATTCAGAGAGCAGCAAACGAAGAGCTAGATGAACAGGCTGATCTTTAGTTAGAAGAAAAGTTGTTCTTGCTGAGTGCTGGCCCATTTAAAATGTATAAGAAACGACGGTAGGATGCAGTTTAACGTGTTGTAATCTATGCGGCCCTTTCTGCATCAGACACAAACACGTCAGCTAATGACTGCCAGGAAATCCTATTGTGGTGTCATTAGAAATGCACTGAATGAGTATGCGCGCACAGAAAGACTCAGATCAACTGGAAATTCTACAGTCTCATCTGAATTTACTGTTTACAATGTTTCATTTCTCTGAAAGCTTAGACACTGTCGCTGATCAAACATCCTGCATATGCCATAGTCTTTGCTACATGCACATGGTAACACTGGTCAGGCAACTTTTTACAGTCACACTCAATTGTTTAATTGGTGTCACTCACACTTGTTATCAAAACACTGTTATGATTTCTTAAAGTGTGCCGTCAAAAAATCCCGAGAGAAAGCTCCGGATTTCAGATACAGTATATCTATCTATCTACATGTAGGTTTACTACAACACCCCCTGACGAGGATTACGTTATTAGTGATTGCGCGCCGTGAAGAAAAAGGTAGAATGAATAGTGAGAATAAAAGTGCAATAGTGAGATGAATAAAAACAGGTGAAAGTGTTAGTTAATAAGATGAGATTAAAATCAGTTTAAAAACAGGTCTGCTGTGTTTAGGCTAACTGGTGGTCAAGAGACCGAACTGCCACACTGAACTGATTCAGTGTTGGCAGCATGACCAAGGAAGATGGCAAGCTGTTCCATTGCACAACAGCCAAAGGGAAAAACGAATACTTGTATTAATCGGTTGAGGTATGGATTTGACGATACACGAAGGGATGGCGCAGGCTTTGACGGGTTGCTCTTGTTGGCTGCTGGAAATACGGTGGCATTTGAACGGCAACCATCCCGTGTGTGATTTTATATAACATACAGAGGCGAGCATCAGCCCTCCTCTGTTCCAGTGACCGCCAGCCAAGTACTTTCTGCATCTTTGAAACGCTATTGTAAGACGAATAGTCACTCATCATCCAGCGAATAGCTGTCCTCTGGACCATTTCTGTTTTCTGGGAATAGCTTTCGGTATAAAGGCTCCATGAAGTTGAGGCATACTCGAGGTGTGGGCGCACAATAGTTTTATATGCAGCCTCATGGACACCTTATGTTTACTTTTTATGTTCCGTTTAATAAAACCAAGTGATTTATTTGCGTTTGCCAAAATTCTATTAATATGTGTATTGAAACTTAGGTCAGTAGATAGATCAACACCAAGGTATCTGGCAGAGGATACACTTTCAAGGGTTTTCTTATGCATGGTGTAGGTAGACTCGATTAGATCTTGTGACATGGTGATATGTAAAACTTGGCACTTACCAGGGTTAAATTCCATATCCCATTGTTCCTCCCACTTTTGTAGTTGGTCAAGGTCCTTCTGGAGGTTGGAAGAGTCATCTGGGTTATTAATGGTCAGGTATACCGCAGTGTCATCCGCAAAGAGGCGAACTTGAGACTGCACATTATCAGGTAAATCGTTAATGTACAGTAAGAATAAGATGGGGCCCAGGACTGACCCCTGCGGTACACCTGAGGATACTGGTACCTCATTAGAACTGTCACCTTCAAGCACAACGGTCTGGCTTCTCCCTGTGAGGAAGGACTGGATCCAATACAAGACATTACCTTGAACACCATGAAGTCTAAGTTTGTTAAGCAGTTTGAGATGGTTTACCTTGTCAAAGGCCTTACTAAAATCTAACAGAATGAGGTCAGTTTGCCTGCCTCCTGTCATCGATCTAGTAAGGTCCTCAACAAGTTGAATAAGCTGAGTTTCACAAGACATGCGTTGACGGAAACCATGCTGTAAGTCATAGAGTACATTATGTTTGTCAAAGTGCCTGGTCAGATTTGATGCAATGATGTGTTCCATGGTTTTGCACAAAATGCATGTCAGTGAGATTGGTCGGTAGTTGGCTGGATTACCTTTGTCACCTTTCTTGAACAGTGGACTGATGATTGCGGTTTTCCAATCCATTGGGACAGTGCCTGTGTCCAAGGATAACTGGAAAATAGCTGTAACCAATGGGGCTATTTCATTTTAAAGTTCCTTAAGGACAACAGGTTTAATAGCATCTGGGCCAGCTGCCTTGGAAGGGTTTAAGCCAGTCAAGAGTTTAAGGACACCATTTTATTACTGATTGTTCAATATCTGGCATTGTCGGTACCTTGGATTTAAATTTATCCGGTAGCAACAAATCTAGGCCAGATGACAAACCATCCAGCAATGCACCTCGGCACAGCTTGACTAGGTCTAAGGCAGATCTGGATGAGAAGACAGAATAGAATTGTCTGTTTAAAGCATTGGCCTTATCAACATTGGAAGTGACTGTAGACTCTCCATCTTGTAGAGGGCCTATTCCATGGGAGTCTCGTTTAGAGCTTTTTAGCAGACTGAACAATCTTTTTCTAGAAAAGTCTGACTTACTTGGATTCTGGTTATCCTTGTCTGGATTATTTATTCCAAAAATTCCTTCAAGGTAGTTTTCATATGAGTGCTTATAACAACCACCCATGTTTATAAATTTTATTTGAAGGTGAACAATATAAATAAATGAGCCAAGGCACAACATTTCTAAATCACATGTGCACTTAGTGGAGGCTCAGATTAGCCTGATGTGCAGGCTGATCTAGGCCTTTGTCGAACATGTAATTTTGTAGGATAATGCTCCTATGCCATGCCCTGGCTCAGTTTACATATTATAATGGTTTAAATGTCCAAATGACAATCAGTTAATAAATATAGGAAGTGGCTATTGACAGCTGGCTGTCGATAGCGAATTCGCTATTGACAGCCAGCTAGGATATTGGATATATATACTTATATATAAATGAATATAATCTGATAAAAAACATGAACGCATAAATAAAAATGAAATAATTATAGAATATTAAAGTGAACTATTAAACTTTTTTCATACAAATGAAAAAAATTTTCATCAGAATAATATGAACTACCGTATTAAAGTGTTCATTACACTTAAGGCATAAATGGTTGGAACTCTACAAGATGTAACTCCATGCTGTGGCTAAAATAAATAAATAAATATTTTGTTTTATATATTATTATGAATCTCAATAAATAAATAAATAAATAAAGGAGTCTAAATAATGTATATGCAATTATTTTTAACTCGCCTGTACGGAGTACATGAAGAGCTATTGTTGTCACCTCGGTCGTCTACGTGCACGTTTGCGTTCCCATCACATTGTGTTAAAGTTTTTCAAATGCTTATATCTCAACAGTAACTCATCACAGAGCACTCATATTTGGAACTTAAGTACCTGGGAGGGTCTTCTGATGACTTCAAAATATATCTAGGCCACTGTGACCTATATTTCATGGTTCAGTGATTTTGCCTATTATCTCGAATACTATTTGATGGAGAAATGTCATACCTGGATTAGTTCCATGTGACCTGATAATTGACCATAAAATATATCTAGGTCTGTGTGACCTACATTTCATGGTTCATTGATTTTGCCTATTATCTTGAATACTTTTTGATGGAGAAGTGTCATACCTGGGTTATTAGTTCCATGTGACCCCATGATTGACCTCAAAATATATCTAGGTCACTGTGACCTATATTTCATGGTTCAGTGATTTTTCCTACTATCTTGAATGCTTTTTGATGTAGAAATGTCTCTCCTGGATTATTAGTTTCATGTGATCGGATAATTAACCTCAAAATATATCCAGGTCATTGTGACCTATATTTCATGGTTCAGTGACTTTGCCTATTATCTCGAATACTATTTGATGAAGAAACGTCATACCTGGATTATTTATTCTGTGACCCCAGGACTGACATTGAATTATATCTAGGTCACTGTGACCTATATTTCATGGTTCAGTGATTTGGCCTGTTATCTTGAATACTATTTGATGGAGAAATGTCTCACCTGGATTGAGTTCTGTGTGATGCGATGATTTACCTCAAAGTATATCTAGGTCATTGTGACCTATATTTCATAGGTCAGTGATTTTGCTTATTATCTTGAATGCTATTTTGAGCGAGAAATGTTAAACCTGGGATATTACTTCAATGTAACCAGATGACTGACCACAAAATACATATAGCTCAATGTGACCTATATTTCATGATTCAGTGAGTCTGCCAAATATTTTGAATGCTTTTTTTTTGAGAAACTTCAATCCTTAATTATAAGTTTCATGTGACCAGATGATTGACATAGAAATATATCTAGGTCAGTGTGACCTATTTTCATGGATAATGATTTTGCCTTATAATTCAGATACAATTTGATTTTGAAATGTAATATCTGGAATAAATGTAAAATATGACCTGATCATTGACCTCAAAATATATCTAGCTGAGTGTGACCTATATTTCATGGGTCAGTAGTTTTACCTTATATCTTGAAGGCAGGAAACAGGCGAGCTGGTTTTATGCTGTCATGCGACAGCTCGTTACTGTACAAGTTAGCAGATCACTTTCAAAATTTTGGATGTTGGCTATCGACAGCCAGCTGTCAATAATGATTGCCTTTCTTTTAATTCCAAAATTGGATAGATATACTAGGAGCTGCTAATCTGGAGCAATGTGTACAGCTGAGTATACATGCACAAATGAAAAGACATTTTCATGTCACCCACGAGCCTGATCCCAACATAGCAGAAGGCACATTAGAGCTCTGGAGAAGGAGTAACAAGATTACTTCTGGCATTAAAATATGTTATGGGTATGTGTTAGAATTGCCTTGTTGAGGCTTTTCCAACAGATAGCAGAAATGCCGGGTTATCACCAGTCCTGAGGAAAGTTTATCTTAATATCTAGGTTTTCCTCCTTATCTAGAGCTGTGGTGCAGTTCAGTTTCACATCAGACTTTTGTAACAGTTTACTTAGCATTTAGTCTGAGAGACATTTAGACCTCTAAGCCCACCTTAGCAGAAGCCTTACAAGGGAAAACTGATGTCCACACCAAGGCACAGTTGTCTGATTCTCAGTAGGCATGTATCTGTTCTTTAACCATTGACTAGACAAAATGGGTCTAGAGCTCTGAAGGAACATTAAATGGGCTGGAAACAAATAACATTGTTTTGTTTGTTTGATTTGAAGTTTAACATCCCAATCAATACTGTAAAGGTCATTTTGGAGACATTGCTTCCAATTTTGTGGGACTTTTATCGGATATTGAGATGAAATGACTCCTCAAGCCCTGCTGCCCAATGAAACCAATAGGGTTTATAAGCATGGACGGGCTGACTCGCACCCCATTACCTGGGCAGGCTTAGATCCTCTAAGAGGTTTACCAGTACTTGTGTGCGGGTCAGTTTTAGCAGCATGTGGGAAGCATCATACAGCCCATCTATTTCTTCAAGGCCCAATGGGCAGGGGCTTAAATAACATTGTGGATTATCCTATCTACATCTCCAACAGATCACTATTCACCATTGTTCTGACGATCACGACAACCCCTAACTTTTGAAAACAGTGTAGATCCAGATCAGACGGCTTCTGAATAAGCCAACTGATCAGGATCTAAATGTTTGTTATTCAGTTTGTGAACTGGACAAATACATTATACAGTGTGTATTCTGTAATTTATTTGCATAATAGACAGAAATGGGTGTGGCAAAATTAATTCATTCAACAGGACAATGGTTAATTGTTGTGGGCCTTGGAGTTTTACTATGTCAGTTTGTCCTACAAAAGTGTTCGCTTTCCATATGCATAATTGGCCATGATGTGATGCATAGATAACTTGTGATACAAGAGGGTCCACAGGCCCTGAATTGCTCACCTGAGTATCAGTGTCTCTATTACATTCTTCGCCTAAGGGCTATATTTTGAACAAACTTGGTAGTGGTCCACTAGATGAAGCTTCATACCAAATATCAAAGACCTGGGCCTTCTGGTTTCGGACAAGAAGTTTTTAAAAGGTTTTCCCTATATAAGCCTATGTAAAACCAGTGGGCCCTGGCGCGGGGGCATTTTTGGCACCAGGGCTATTATTTGAACAATCTCAGTAGAGGTCCACTAGATGAAGCTTCACGCCAAACATCAAAGACCTGGGCCTTCTGGTTTCAGTCAAGAAGATTTTTAAAAGTTTTACCTATATAAGTCTATGTAAAAGTGGTGGGCCCCAGCGCAGGGGCATTTATGGCCCCATGGCTATAATTTGAACTAGAATACTGTCGATGGCGCGCCATCGCAAATCCCCACGTTTTCTACAGAGGGGCCAAGTACCGAAAACCCCTCACCCTGGGCCCTAATTTGACTCCATGGTCAAAATATTACCTGTATTATATTCTACTAATCATGCCCTTCAATTTCATATGCCACATGACTATGTTCCAAAAAACTTAAATTTTGACCCTTTGACCCCTCTCCCTGGGCCCCAATCTGACCCCAGGGTCAAAATTTTACTTGTAGTTTATTCTACCCATTATCCCCTTCGCATAGATATGCAACATGACTATGTTCTGAAAAATTTTAATTTTGACCCCCGACCCCCCCCCAAGTCCGACCCCCAGGGCGTGACCTAGGGGTCACAGCCAAAATCCCGTTCAATATGTTTTACTTTTTTCATAACTAAGTACATGTGCAAAGTTGGCATCAAAATCTTCAAAATTGACTTTGTAATTGAATTTTATTGATATTTGACCTTTTGACCCCTCCCCAGGGCCTCTGGGGGCGGGGACAAAAAAAAATGTGCTCTTGCGCAAGCCATTCATGTAAGCAACTCGCATACCAAATTTGGTTGAATTCCGGCTAACGGTTTAGGAGGAGATAGCCAGACAGACAGACGGACAGACGGACGGAGGCGATAACATTATCCCCACTTTTTTTTAAAAACGTGGGGATAACAATCTTGGTAGAGGTCCACTAGATGAAGCTTCATACCAAATATCAAAGACCTGGGCCTTCTTGTTTCAGACAAGAAGATTTTTAAAGGTTTTCCCTATATATGCCTATGTGAAACCAGTTGGCCCCGAGGCGATGGCATTTTTAGCCCCAGGGCTATAATTTGAACAATCTTGGTAGAGGTCCACTAGATGAAGCTTCATACCAAATATCAAAGACCTGGACCATGCGGTTTCAGAGAAGAAGATTTTCAAAGTTTTCAGTAAAAAGTAAAAAAAAATCTATTTTTAGCTTCTGTGACCTAGATGTGCAACCGACGGGAATGTTTTGAACAACTTTGAAAGGGAACAACCTGAGGATCATTCCTGTGAAGTTTGGTCAAAATACGATCAGTGGTTTAGGAGGAGATGTTGTTTGAAGAAATTGTTTAGGGATGGACAGGTGGACGCATGCACTCACGGACAAACAGCGGACAAAAAGTGATCCCAAAATACAGGGTTTTGACTTTTTCCCCATACAAAAGTTTATGCGACCAAATTTGACCTTGGCCTGAAATAGGTCAACGTCATTCAGGAGTCATCATCTGAACAAATTTTGATGGGCCCTAGTCCCCAATGCCACATACCAAGTTACATGATAATCAGCCCACTGGTTCCAGAGAAGATTTCTGAAGGGTTTTTACCTTATATGGGCATGACGGCCATATTGGTCACGTGACCAAATTCATACTGATTAATTGTCATTTCCTTGTTCTTAAAAACTTTCATATGAAATTTCGTTACAAATGGCTTTGTGATTTCTGAGAAAAATAAGTTTTAATTCTCATATCTGAATGACCTTGAACAAAGGTCAAAGAATGACCATGACCTTGAATACGCATGTAGTTTCATCCACCCATTCAGCTTACTGCATCTACTAATTTTCAGATCACAGGCTGCAATAGTTTCCAAAAAATACACGGGTTTTGACTTTTCCCCATACAAAAGTCTATGCGACCAAATTTGACCTTGGCCTAAAATTGGTCAAGGTCATCCAAGGGTCATCATTTGAACAAAATATGATGGACCCGAGTCCCTAAAGCTACATACCAAGTTTCAGGCCAATCGGCCCACTGGTTCTGGAGATGATTTTTGAAGGGTTTTTACCTTATATGGGCATGGCTGCCATCTTGGTCAAGTGACCTGGACCCTGCGAACAAACTTTTGTTCCCAAACCAATGGATGCTCCACATGAAATATGACTCGAATCAGCCTTGGGGTTTCAGAGGAGAAGATGTTTGAAAATGTTGACAGACAACAGACAGACAATGGAGCCTTACCATACTTTAAGCTCAGGAACTTCCGCCAACAATGGTCTCGGTCACACGCAAAACAGTAAATATTTGTTTGCATTAAAAAGATTAATAAGGCTTCACAATATTCTTAGTCATAGATATGATATGTATCAGAAGATAGACAGCCACCAAATCATTGGAACAGCTGGTAATATCACTCCTTTAGCAGGTTCCATGGTAAAGACCAACTGACGGGATAATCACGGTACCTGAAGCCATTATATAATAAATTATATTAAATAACCTGTCCATAAATGTTTATAAAGTAAAACAAACAATAAATTTGCAGTAACCCATTTTCATCAATTTAGTTTGCTGGCTGTCAATAGCGAATTCGCTATCGACAGCCGGCTGTCAATAGCGAATTCGCTATCGACAGCCGGCTGTCAATAGCGATAGCCATAAATATAACACAAAGAGAAACATAACTGATAAACTCAATTCAGTTATATCTCACAAACAAAGACACTAGTACAAGTAAAAGTATCGAGATACATATCGAATCGTGATAGACGTATAGTGATAAGTATCGTATCGTGACATGAGCGTATCATCCCAGCCCTACTCCTACAGTAAGGCTGACGAAATGGTATTTATCCATAACTGTTACACAGTGGTCCTCTTTAAATGATTCTTTCTCAACCTTTACAAGGCACAATTCTATTATGTTATACATCAAATTAAAGCTAAGAAAATTGTAGTTTAATATATAATTCTTTTATATATTGTGAAATAACTGATGTTATTTACTGAAAAGTAAAAAAATGAGTATTTACATACTTTTTTACCATTTGCTTAAATAAGGGCCATTTTCCTTGGATATGCATCACAAGTACAATATTATTGCTTTACAATAATGTATCACAGTTTTGTTTTTAACCTTGTTCAAAAGAAAGATTTTTCAATTTTTATTTACAGGAGCGAAATTAATTGGTCATTCTGAACAAAAGTTTAATTTTATCCCAAATGGAATGAGATATCAAAATTCTGTGATACGTTTATCAAGTTGTGACTTTTAAGAATATTTGCACCAAATATTATGCAGTTTGGGCGCTAATTTAAGAAATTGAATCACTTTGAAAACAGGCATCCACACAGAATTTTCATTTTTCAGGAAAGCTGAAAAATGTCTGCTGTCCATTATAACTAATTCAAAAAGGATTGACTGGCCTGATACAACAGCCTTTCGCCCATTTTACCAATCAGCATTCACAAAAATTCATCTGTATTATTCTTTGTGGGTTTCAACAAGGTCTATCGGAACCCGAATTTTATGGTGACTTAGTATATAAATTCAGAAAAATATATAACCGCAATGACTTCAGCACCCAATTTCGTAAAATCATTCTTTGATATAAAAAGATTGGGTACAACATGGATATTATACGACAGACTGCATGCATGGTAGTTAACCCAATCACCGTTGGCAACTTTGCTTCCCTCTTTAATTGCACGCCGGTGGGTCAGGCCTCAGATTCTATGACGGCTCCAACGTAAAGGCTTATTGAAAATTAAAGAGATAATGTTGGTTGGTGCCTGATGCTCTGTCTCTGGTCGGGCTCATCGGAGTCTAACTGTTGGTTTTCTTTTGCTCCAGCATTTCAGTGGTTTCTTGCTGTCGAGTCCTCACCGTTGTCTCACCTCTGTGGTTCTTTGATTTCTGTGTTCACGGAGATGTTGCACTGATGAGTTAGGAGGCCTTCATGCGGACTGAACAAATTATTTGTCTAAATCGCGACGGAAGTAAGGGCGAGGATTGTGGCCACGTAAAATCGATTTAAGCCCCCCCAGTGGAAATCTTCCACTGACCGTTCCAAGGCGGCTCTTCTGTGGCGATTTATTTATGTTGCTGTTTGTTGCTTGCTGTGTGTATCACTTGTGTCTTTTAATTTTGGATGGCCGTATGGCCATTTTGTGGGAAAGTAACTGTCCATATGGCCTTCCTTTGTTTAGGTTTCCATTATGGTCTGGTCGCTTAATGTTTGTATTTCTTTCCCTTTGGTGTCTTTTATGGACGGACTAAGTTAATTGTATCAATTCCTGATCTTTGTTTTACTTCTACTTTAATTCATTAAATATGTTGTTGGCTTAACGTTTTCAATTTCTTCTCAGAGACATTCATCAACTGCCGACAGGTAAATGATTGACCATGATGCTGAATGAGTGCATAATGGCTTCACACCTTTTTAATTTATTGAAGATGAACCAAGGGAGTTTTACGGCAATTAACCAAGACTGTGTCTGGTCTTTGATGTACAATATCTAATTTATTCCAACAATTTAATGGCCTTAGCATGCTAATCTGAAACAAAAACAATTTCAAACCTCTGAGAGTTACAGTAAATTTTAGATTTCTAAAAATTGCAAGCTTATGATAATTTGTTTGATTTGAGGTTTAACGTCCCCGTCAACACTGTAAAGGTCATTTTGGAGACGCTGCTTCCAATTTTGTGGGACTTTTACCCGACATTGAGATGAAATAACATCTCAAGCCCTGTCGCCCAATGAAACCAATAGGGTTTATTAGCATGGACGGTCCGCCTCGCACAGCGGTTCCTGGACAGGCTTAGATCCTCTAAGCGGTTTACCAGTACTAGTGTGCGGGCCGGATTCAGCTCTGCGTGGAAGCATCATGCAGCCCATATATTTCTTAAAGCCCCTATGGGCGGGGGCTTAAAGCCAGGAAGTCAGACTTATGACATAACATGTGCAATAGAAAAAGGATTTAAAAAAATGTAAATTGTGAAAAATGCAGAAAATTTTGAACTCATGGAGTAGTCTAACTAAAAAAACATCTGGGGAGTGGGGATGCCGGGGTCGGATGAAGACATTTACCTACAGTATCGCATGCAGAAAAATGATAGCAGCAATTTATGTACAGTGGATTTTATGGCAGTTTGGGTAGCGGAAAATTTTGATGCTCGCCTTGAACTTGCTTGTAGGGTGAGTGTGTAAGTTTGGGCTAGTTCTGGAGGGAAGGGTCCTCGTCTTGCAGCTGCATCATTAAATTTTAAGGAGGGGCCCTCGTCCTGTGGCTGGATCATTAAATTGTAAAATAAACTGCATTCTTTTATTATTATACCCCCGGCATACGAAGTATGCTATGGGGGTATATAGTTTTTGTCCGTCCGTCCGTGTTTCCCCACCAACAAATGTATAGTTAGGTGGCTATGTAAATGGACAGAATCAATGTAAGTCTATGGGATTCATTCCGTTAGACACCGAAAATACTTCTTTTCTGTGGCTAAAAGTAGCCACTTAAGTATCAATCCTGCCAAAAATAGCCACATAAGTATACATCCGTGTTATGCATAAGAATTTATTTTTCTGATTCCCACTTTCACCCCAGTGTTGACCTAATAGTGCTATAAATATCTTGTTAATCTTCTTATAGAAGATTCTAGAAAACTGAGTCACAGATTAATTGTATTTATGTAAACAACATGTTTACAAGGAAAAGTACTTCAGAACCTTCCAGAAAGTTCAGGTTTGCATTATTTTTAGAAAATTACCTCATCTTATTCCACAGCCCTCTGGAACATTCTAGAGAAATCTTAAGGTCTATAAAAGAGCTTGATTTTTCTCATTGAGTCAGACTTTGGAGTTTGATGTTTGGGCATTTAAGAAAAGTTATTTCTAAATTCTGTGTTGGATTGTCAAAGGATATTACTTTTCATTTTGGACTGTGAATTCTGTGGGATCAAGGAAAATAGATTCATTCAGGATATTTCATAACAGAGCTAAGTACATTTAATTTTCTTACTTCTACAGGTTAAAGTTAACTTGTAAATAAATTTTGTTAAATTTTTCCAACAGGCTTGTTTGCTTTTTCTTTCTGCTACGCCTGGCTCGTAACAGAAATTGGGGGCTCGTCCGGGATAAACCATTTCGAGCATTTTAAAACCGACATTTCATGTGACGGCAGGTAATTGTCATTTCTTGTCAAATATAGACTTGGCAGTTGCTTCACAGGCTAAAGGCATATAGGGGATTGTCATTTCATGTGAATTGTCATTTCAGGTGAAATAGTACTTGTCATTTAATGTGAAATTCTCGTTGGGCTTGTCATTTCGAAAAAAAAAAAAAAAAAAAATTTTTTCAAATTAACCTCAATCTGTATTTCCATAAATACTTTATAAAACAAACAAAAAGCAAACATGTCGTTTGATTTGAAAAGCTTTTTGGCTCAGCCTACTCAGGAGTTGTTTAATCTGGCCAAAAGGACAGATTTGCTAGAAATTGCTTCCCGCTATGGGGTCACTGCTGTCAAAACAAGCATGAAGAAGCATGAAATTAAGAATATTTTGGTACAGTTTTTTGTTGATGAAGAACTTTTCGATCCATCTGCTTTGTCTCTCATTATGGTTTCACATACTGAATTGCAAATGAGACAAATTGAAATAGGAAGGCAAATTGAATTAGAAAAATTACGATTAGAGATGGAAGAACGCATACTGAAAGAAAAAAATGAAAAGGAAGAGAAAGAAAGAGAAATGCAGAGACAAATGCAGATGGAAAGATTAGAAATGGAAGAAAGAGAGAGGGAAAAACAAAGAGAAATGGAAGAACGAATTCGAAAAGAAAAATTAGAACAGGAAGAAAAACAAAGAGAAATGGAGGAACGGATTGAGTTAGAAAAGGAAAAAATGAGATATAGTATTGAAGAAAAAGAAAGGGAAAGGCAATTTCAATTAAGGCTGAAGGAATTGGAACTCCAGGGTCAGGACAGGGTGAAACCTACCCCTGTTTTTGACTCTGGTAGTTACTTTGATGCTACAAAGCACATAAGATTAGTCCCCCCATTTCAGGAAAAAGAGGTAGATAAGTATTTTTTGCATTTCGAAAAAGTTGCAGAAAATTTAAAATGGCCAAAAGAGCATTGGACCTTACTTTTGCAAAGCGTTGTTGTCGGAAAGGCTCGAGACATTTACACTCAGTTAACTGTCGAGCAAAGCTCAGACTATGATCTGGTTAAGGAGCTTATTCTTAAGGCATATGAGTTGGTCCCTGAGGCTTACAGGCAGAAATTTAGGAACTGTAAAAAAGAAATTTCCCAGACCCATGTAGAATTTGCTCGAACCAAAGAACAATTATTTGATAGGTGGTGTTCTTCTAAAAAAGTAGGCTCTGATCATGACAAACTTAGACAGCTTGTCCTTGTTGAAGAGTTCAAACGGTGCATAAATTCAGACATTAAATCTTTTCTCGATGAGAGACAGGTTGAAACTTTGGAGGAAGCTTCTCGTTTGGCAGATGATTATGCTTTGACTCATAAAGTCTCATTTGTGAACAGGCCTTATCCTCGAAAACCTTATAATCCACAGACAGGTCCAAGATTCTATCCCAGTAATCCTTCTGGTAGTTATAGCCATACATCTAATACTATGCCCAAACTTTCTGGTGAAAATAAAAGCCAGAATCCTTCCAAACCTTCTGGTGAAAACAGAAGCCCAAATTTTTCCAAACCTTCTGGTGAAAACAAAGACCAGAATCCCTTATCTCAATCTCAAATAGTTTGTTATTATTGTAAAAATACAGGTCATTTGATCTCTGAGTGTTTAAAATTAAAGCGAAGGAAAGAAAGAGAAAGACAAGAGGAACTTAAGCCTACAGGCTTGACTTCTATAAGGCCAAAACCACAGTCTTGTGTAAGGGAGGAAACTCTTTCTGATACCAAATTATCTGAGACTGATACAGTTATGGAGTGTTATGAACCATTCTTATCAGATGGTTTTGTGTCACTAAATGGTGACAGTTATGCCCATCCTATCCCTATTAAAATCTTACGAGATACCGGAGCTTCTCAATCTCTTATTCTAGCAGATACTCTGCCTTTTTCTGAGAAGACTTCTATGGGCCAAAGTGTCCTTATTCAGGGTGTGGAATGTGGATTTGTTAATGTTCCGCTTCATAACGTTTATTTGTCATCAGACTTGGTATCCGGTTCAGTGGCTGTTGGTATTAGACCTTCTTTACCTTTTAAAGGTGTTCATTTGTTGCTAGGCAATGACTTAGCTGGAGATAAGGTTGTGGTAAACCCACTTTTGACTACTAATCCTTGCATAGACCAACCGCCTGATCCCATTGAGCAGGAAATTCCTGATCTTTATCCTTCTTGTGCAGTCACAAGGGCTATGTCACGTAAGGCCAAGCAAACTGATGGGAAACAGGATTTTGATTTTACTGATACCTTTTTGGGTCAGTCTTTTAATGACGAGATAACAAGGTCTCTGTCTTCAAGCCTGCCTGATAAGCAGACAGATTTTCATGAGAATAACTCATCTTTCGATATAGGCCATGACAAAATGTCGGGGTCTCAACTAGCTATAGAACAGCATAAGGATCCTGAAATTTCGCCTTTGTTTGAAAAGGCTTTAGATGAGCAGGAAGTAGCTCAGGTCCCAGTCTGTTATTATGTCAAAAATGACATTCTTTTGAGAAAATGGCATCCACCAGACGTCTCAGCAGAAGACGAGTGGACTGTCAACCACCAGATAGTGGTTCCACGGGTTTACCGTTCCCAAATATTAAACTTGGCACATGAAACTCCCATGTCAGGACATTTGGGTGTAAATAAAACCTATCACAAGATTCTTAATCATTTTTACTGGCCTGGGTTAAAATCAGATGTTTCTCAGCATTGTAGGTCCTGCCATACATGTTAAATGGTAGGAAAACCCAATCAGACTATACCTAAGGCTCATTTGCAGCCTATACCTGCTTTTGATGAACCTTTCAGTCGAATAATTATAGACTGTGTGGGTCCCTTGCCCAGAACTAAGTCTGGCTGTGAATATCTTTTGACCATTATGTGTGCTTCCACACGTTTTCCTGAAGCCATTCCTTTAAGAAATATCAAAACTAAGACAATCGTCAAGGCCTTAGTGAAGTTTTTCACATTTGTTGGGCTTCCTAAATCTATTCAGTCAGACCAAGGCTCAAATTTTATGTCTGGAATATTTCAACAAGTAATGCATGAACTTGGCATTGTACAGTATAAGTCATCGGCCTATCATCCTGAAAGTCAAGGCGCCCTTGAAAGATTCCATCAAACATTGAAAAACATGATAAGATCATATTGCTTTGACACAGAGAAGGATTGGGATGAAGGCATCCATCTCCTTTTATTTGCTGTTAGAGAATCTGTGCAAGAATCACTTGGCTTCAGTCCATTTGAATTAGTATTTGGCCATACTGTTCGTGGTCCTTTGAAACTTCTCAAAGAGAAATTTCTCTCCAATGATGACACCTCCCTGAATTTACTTCAGTATGTGTCTGATTTTAAAACTAGACTTTCAAAAGCTTGTGAGGCTGCTCGGACCAATCTTCAGTCAGCCCAAAGGAAAATGAAACAGCTATATGACATAGGGACAAAAGAAAGGAATTTTAAACCAGGTGATAAGGTACTAGCTCTTTTGCCTATTCCAGGAAAATCATTGCAGGCCAGGTATTATGGTCCTTACACTGTAGACAAAAAGATCAGTGACGTAAATTACATAATAAACACTCCTGGGAGGCGCAAGCTAAAGCAGCTATGTCATATTAACATGCTTAAGGAATACATAGATAGGGACAATACATCTTTAACATCAGTCAATCTAGTTAGCTCTGTTCCACTTAATTCATGTGACAATGACTGTGAGGATATTAATTCAGTGAAGTCGGATCCCACATCATCAAAACTTCAGAATTCTGACATTCTACGGAATCTTGACCAGAAACTGTCACATCTAGAGCCAAATCAGCGGAATGAACTGAAACAGCTGATTTTTGAATATGAACACTTATTTCCTGACATTCCAACACGGACAGACAAAATATTTCACGATGTGGACATAAATGGGTCTAAACCTGTAAAACAACACCCATACAGGATGAATCCTGTGAAACAAAAATATCTTAAAGAAGAAGTTCAGTATCTATTAGACAATGACTTTATTGAACCAAGCCAAAGTGAATGGAGTTCTCCTTGTATTCTAGTACCAAAACCTGATGGGACATATCGTATGTGTACAGATTTTAGGAAAGTTAATTCCTTAAGTAAAACAGATAGCTTTCCTATTCCAAGAATGGATGACTGCATTGATAACATCGGGAATGCCAAATACATAACGAAATTCGACCTTCTGAAAGGATTTTGGCAAATTCCACTCACAGATAGAGCAAAGGAGGTTTTGGCATTCACAACACCAGACGGATTATTTAACTATAAAGTCATGCCATTTGGAACGAAAAACTCTCCGGCAACATTTCAGCGCTTAATAAACATGGTAATTGCGGGGCTGGAAGGCTGCAGTGCTTATATCGATGATGCTATCATATACAACGACCAGTGGAATCAACATCTTGGGACTATTCGAGCATTCTTTGATAGACTGAGTAATGCCAAATTGACAATCAATCTTGCTAAAAGTGAATTCTGCCATGCAAGTTTGACATTTCTAGGTCATGTTGTAGGTCAAGGTCATGTGAAACCCATTGATGCTAAAGTTGAGGCTATCTCAAATTTTCCCGTACCCACGTGCAAAAGACAGCTGATGCGATTTCTTGGTATGGCTGGTTATTACAGGAAGTTCTGTAATAATTTCTCTGTCATTGCTAAGCCTTTGACAAATTTGCTCAGCAAAAGAACAAAATTCCATTGGAATGCAATATGCCAAAATGCTTTTGATAAACTTAAAGCCATACTCAAGAGTGAACCAGTTCTCTTAGCACCAAACTTTGAAAAGGAGTTTAAGCTAGCTGTAGATGCTAGTGACGTAGGTGCAGGTAGTGTTTTGTTGCAGGAAGATGAAAATGGTGTGGATCATCCAGTTTGCTACTTTTCCAAAAAGTTTAATAAGCATCAGAGAAATTACTCTACCATAGAGAAAGAGTGCTTGTCTCTGATTCTTGCTCTGCAACATTTCGAAGTTTATCTTACCCCTACTACTGCACCGATTGTTGTTTTCAGTGATCACAATCCACTGACTTTCATACATAAAATGAAAAACAAAAATCAGCGGTTGCTCAGGTGGAGTCTTATGCTACAAGAGTATAATTTAGACATAAGACATATCAGAGGGAGAGATAACATTATCCCTGATGCCCTTTCAGGAGCTTGAGCGGTGTCAGGAGTTGTGTTTTTCTTTCCTACTAAAGTGGATTGTAGATACATGTAATTTTATATGCTATGCTCAATATTTTATTATTCTTAAAGCAAAAGAAAGCTTTATTACATAATTCTTTCTTTTCCTCGAAGAGGGGGAGTGTTATGCATAAGAATTTATTTTTCTGATTCCCACTTTCACCCCAGTGTTGACCTAATAGTGCTATAAATATCTTGTTAATCTTCTTATAGAAGATTCTAGAAAACTGAGTCACAGATTAATTGTATTTATGTAAACAACATGTTTACAAGGAAAAGTACTTCAGAACCTTCCAGAAAGTTCAGGTTTGCATTATTTTTAGAAAATTACCTCATCTTATTCCACAGCCCTCTGGAACATTCTAGAGAAATCTTAAGGTCTATAAAAGAGCTTGATTTTTCTCATTGAGTCAGACTTTGGAGTTTGATGTTTGGGCATTTAAGAAAAGTTATTTCTAAATTCTGTGTTGGATTGTCAAAGGATATTACTTTTCATTTTGGACTGTGAATTCTGTGGGATCAAGGAAAATAGATTCATTCAGGATATTTCATAACAGAGCTAAGTACATTTAATTTTCTTACTTCTACAGGTTAAAGTTAACTTGTAAATAAATTTTGTTAAATTTTTCCAACAGGCTTGTTTGCTTTTTCTTTCTGCTACGCCTGGCTCGTAACATCCGTGAGAACGTCCGTCTGCCCGTCCGTCCGTCCGTTAACATTTTGGTTAAAGTTTTGCGTTAAAGTTTCTAAGAGGTTGTATCTTCTGAACCCTTTGATAGATTCAGTTGATACTTACACTGAAGTTACATACTGGTCTAAAGATTTCATTGATGCATGTCCCACCCCCCACAATGACCTTGAGGTCAAGGTCACAGACTTAGAAATTTTTACGTTGGTTAAAGTTTTATGACAAAGTTTATAGATGCCTGTATGTTGTAAACTCTAGGACAAATTCAGTTGATTCTTGCATCAATGTTGCATACCAGTCCAAAGATTTTGAGATGCATGTCCCTTCCCCACCCACAGTGACCTAGACCTCAGGGTCATGGACTTAGAAACTTTACATTTGGTTAAAGTTTTATGACAAAGTTTATAGATGCCTGTTACATAATGTTCTAAACTCTAAGACAAATTCAATTGATACTTGCTTTAATGTTGCATACCACTTCCAAGATTTCATTGATACATACCCCACTCTGCTGCTTCAGTAACATTGATGCCCCCACCCCTTCAGTAACTTTGATGCTGTCACTCCCTTGGTCCATTTAGAAAGATTATGTTTGGTTTCGATTTTATAAGCAGATTATAGATTCTCATAGCTTCTTGACTTCTTCACTCATGTTACATACATGCTCGAAAGATATATCAGAGGGTGGCACTGGCCGGGGGTATACTGTGACCCACTGGTCGCTTTCTCTAGTTCTCTTGTCTCCCTAAGCTGACAATTTTGATCCTTTTAGTATATCGGTTGCAGCTCATGTTAATCATGCGTGTAACGCTAAATGAGTGTATATAACTGTATCTTTGATTGCTAATTAGATAAGCTGTTATGACAGCTACAATTAACTTATTGACCACACAACTTAAGTATTTTCTACCATATTATCGCACTTAAAAGTCTGAGGGAAATTAAGTTGTTGCACTTGAAACTTGATAGAAACCTTGGATTATATTTATAAATGTTTGTTGAGGAAAATTTGGGAATTTGGGGTCCGAAGCAAAACCGTGCTATATCCCAATTTGTGCTGTAACGAATCGTGCTATAACGAGTTCTGAGTATCTATCTATCTATCTATCTATCTATCTATCTATCTATCTATCTATCTATCTATCTATCTATCTATCTATCTATCTATCTATCTATCTATCTATCTATCTATCTATCTATCTATCTATCTATCTATCTATCTATCTATCTATCTATCTATCTATCTATCTATCTATCTATCTATCTATCTATCTATCTATCTATCTATCTATCTATCTATCTATCTATCTGCATAAATGAAAAGATATGCTCTTTTCTGTTGCATTATACACCTGCATGTGTGGTGGGGGTGGGGTGCACATGTATGTCTATGTGTTAGTTTGAAGGCATCTTGAACCTGAGCAAATGATTTATTAGTTATTTATCCATGAACAGGAGTCTAAAGAAGAAACAAAAAAGTGTTCAAAAAGCTCTCGGAATACACATTTTCTAGCCTTACCTGGGAGCTTGTCCCTGGACCCCACTTGCATTGCTTCACGCCTTTGGTGCTCGCCAATTCTCCTCACACACGCTGTCTCCCTCATTTTTATGTCCCCGGTAGCGATAGCGGGGACATATTGTTTTTGCCCTGTCTGTTTGTTTGTTTGTTGGTTTGTATGTGGACAACATTAACGTTGGTCATAACTTTTGAACTGTTGGAGATAGAGTATTCATATTTGGCATGAACGTTCCTTGTGACAAGAGCTTCACATTCATGCAAAAAAATTTGACCTGTGACCTTGACCTACTTAAAAGAAAAAAATAACATTGGTCATAACTTTTGAACTGCTTGAGATACAGCCTTCTTATTTGGCATGTATGTGCATTGTGACAAAATCTTTACATTCATGTAAAAAATTTTGACCTGTGACCTTGACCTTTGACCTACTTAAAATAAAAAATAACATTTTGGTCATAACTTTCGAACCATTTGAGATACAGCCTTAATATTTGGCATGTATGTGCCTTGTGACAAAATCTTTACATTCACACAAAAATTTTTGACCTGTGACCTTGACCTTTGACCAACATAAGAGAAAAAATTAACATTGGTCATAACTTTTGAACCATTTGAGATTGGCATGTAGGTTCCTTGTAACAAGAGCTTTACATTCATGCAAAACTTTTTGACCTGTGAGCTTGACCTTTGACCTACTTAAAAGAAAAAAATAACATTTTGGTCATAACTTTCGAACCGTTTGGGATAGAGCCATCATATTTGGCATGTAGGTTCCTTGTGATAAGAGCTTTACATTCATGCAATTTTTTTTATCCCCCGCCGAAGGCGGAGGGATATAGTTTTGGCGTTGTCCGTCCGTCCGTCCATCCTTCCGCAGGAACAGATGTATACTTGTGTGTTTAAAATTATGGACACTTCCATTAAACTCAATGTGATTTATTCCGTAGACACACAAGTCACTGACTTGTGTGTCAAAAATAGCTACTTGTGTGTCTTATTTTCCAAGAAATTTCCAGGAAATTTGACACACAAGGGTACTTTGTAGGGATGAAGACACACAAGTATACGTCCGTAAAGACATCCGTCCGTCCGTCCGTCCTTCCGTCCGTCCGTCACACTTTGTCCGGAACCGTTTCTCAGCAACTATTGCATGGAATTAAATGAAACTTGAAATAAATATGTATTATTATGCTGTGGTGATGCACGCGCAATTTTTTTTTCGGATTTACTTTTTACATCCAGAGTTATGGCCCCTTGAATGATTGAAATTCTGGATTTTTTCGTCATCTCACTTTGTCCGGAACTGTTTCTCTGCAACTATTGCATGGAATTAAATGAAATGTGAAATAAATATGTATTATTACGCTGCGGTGATGCACGCGCAATTTTTTTCTGGATTGACTTTTTACATCCAGAGTTATGGCCCCTTAAATGATCGAAATTCTGGATTTTTCGTCGTCTCACTTTGTCCGGAACCGTTTCTCAGCAACTATTGCATGGAATTAAATGAAACTTGAAATAAATATGTATTATTATGCTTTGGTGATGCACGCGCATTTTTTTTCCGGATTTACTTTTTACATCCAGAGTTATGGCCCCTTAAATGATTGAAATTCTGGATTTTTCGTCGTCTCACTTTTTTGTCGGGAACTGTTTCTCAGCAACTATTGCATGGAATTAAATGAAACTTGAAATAAATATGTATTATTATGCTGTGGTGATGCACGCACAAATTTTTTTCGGATTGACTTTTTACACTCAGAGTTATGGCCCCTTAAATGATTAAAATTCTTGATTTTTCGTCGTCTCACTTTGTCTGGAACCGCTTCTCAGCAACTATTGCATGGAATAAAATGAAACTTGAAATAAATATGTATTATTATGCTGCCGGGATGCACGCGCAATTTTTTTTCCTCAATTTTGGCCAGATATATTTTCTTGCCATTCTACACGAAAAACCCATTCGGCGGGGGATATCAATTCAACGAATTTGCTTGTTTACCATGACTTTTACCTACTTAAAAGAACAAATAAAATTGATCACAACTTTTGAAATGTTTAAGATAGAGCCTTCATATTTGGCATGTAGGTTCCTTGTGTTTGGCATGTAGGTTCCTTGTGACAAGAGCATTACATTCATGCAAAATTTTTTGACTGTGACCTTGACCTACTTTAAAGAAAAAAATATTGTTCATAACTTTCGAACCGTTTAAGATAGAGCCTTCATATTTGGCATGTAAGTTCCTTGTGCCAAGGGCTTCCCACTCAAACCAAAAATCTTGACCTGTGACTTTGAACTGTGACCAACTTTGAAAAAAAATGACCATGCCAGGGGACATGTTCGTGTTTCACAAACACATCTTGTTATTTTCAAAACTTAACAGTGATTGCTAGTATCCAAAGTGTGCTGTTTTGGGGTATCTTTTTAACAGACTTCCATAATTCCAAAAGAGATTCTTTATCATTTTCATGGGGTTTATAAAAAGATGAAACACAGATGGATTTTACACCTTTTTAGCTCAACGTCACATAGTGACGAGGTGAGCTTTTGGGATTACTTTTTGTCCGTCTTCCGTCCGTGCGTGCATAAACTTTTACTTCAAACGACATCTCCTAAACCTCTAATCGGATTTTGACCAAACTTCACAGGAATTATCCTTAGGTAGTCCCCTTTCAAAGTTGTTCAAATTGTTTCAGGTTCCAATCCATTGCACATCTACGTCACAGGAGCCAAAAATAGATTTTTTCACCGAAAACTTAAAAAATATTCTTCTCTGAAACCACAAGGCCCAGGTCTTTGATATTTGGTATAAAGCCAAAAATGCCCCCCCGTTCGGGGCCCTTAGGTTTTACATGGGCTTATATAGGGAAAATCTTTAAAAATCTTCTTCTCTGAAACCGCAAGGCCCAGATCTTTGATATTTGGTATGAAGCAGCTGCATCTGGTGGACCCCTACCAAGATTGTTCAAATTATAGTGCTGGGGCCAAAAATGCCTCCACTCTGGGACCTTTTGGTTTTACATAGACTTATATAGGGAAAATCTTGAAAAATCTTCTCTGAAACCACAAGGCCTAGGTCTTTGATATTTTGTATGAAGCTACATCTAGTGGACCTCTACCAAGATTGTTCAAATTATAGCCCTGAGACAAAAATGCCCCTGCCTCAGGCCCTTTGGTTTTACATAGACTTATATTGGGAAAATCTTTAAAAATCTTCTTCTGTGAAACCACAAAGCCTAGGTATTTGATATTTGGTGTGTAATTTCATCTAGTGGACCTCTATCAAGATTGTTAAAATTATAGCCCTGGGGCCAAAAATGCCCCAACCCTGAGACCCTTTGGTTTTACATAGACTTATATAGGGAAATCTTTAAAAATCTTCTTCTCTGAAGTCTTTGATATTTGGTATGGAGCTTAATCTAGTGGACCTCTACCAAGATTGTTCAAATTATAGCCCTCGGGCCAAAAATGTCCCCGCCCCAGGGCCCTTTGGTTTTACATAAACTTATATAGAGATAATCTTTGAAAATCTTCTTCTCTGAAACAGCAAGGCCCAGGTCTTTGATATTTGGTGAAGCTTCATCCAGTGGACCTCTATCAAGATTGTTTAAATTATAGCCCTGAGGTCAAAAATGCCCCTGCCCCGGGGCCATTTGGTTTTATATAGGCTTATGTAGGGAATATCTTTAAAAAAAATCTTCTTCTCTGAAAACCGCAGTGCCCAGGTCTTTAATATTTGTTGTGTAGCTTCATCTAGTGGACCTTTGCCAAGATTGTTCAAATTATAGCCTTTGTTGATATTTTGTATGAAGCTTCACCTTTTTAGACTTCCCTCAACGTTATGCACATTATAGCCCTGGGGTCAATAATGGCCCACCCCTGGGCCCACTTGTTACTCTATGGATCAGGTGAGTGATCAAGGGCCATCATGGCCCTCTTGTATGGTCATTTTGGTCCAGGTTCTGTTACATCCAGATTTTAAATCAGGTTGTTCTTCTGATGTCAGACATTTTGATACAGCAAAGAGAAAAGTGGTCATCACAAAATATAGCATATCCTAAATCATCTGGGAATATTTCTGAAGTAGTTATTTCTGATTTTAGCCAAGTTTCTTTGCAGGCTGTAATGCCTAGTTTGGTTTGTTCAGTTACTTGGTGTAGTTACGGAATCTAATTCTTTCTTTCTTCCAATTTAGCCTGAACCACATGAGGGGACACAGACGGTATGTGTTATATACACTGCAGATTTGCAGGATGAAAGCCTACACAATAATCATGTAATTATGGAAGGGATCTTTAACCTGCACATGGGATGACTCTCCCTGCACAGGGGGCCTCCAGATAAAGTCCTGATCTGAAGGATGGCACACTTTATGACATTCATCCCTGCACATGATGCCAGTGGAGCGTGTTTTGACACTGAAATTTAATCACCGCTGCCGGGGATTGAACCGAGAGCCTCTAGCATCAGAGGCAAGTGCACTAACCACTGAGCTATCACGCTCCTTCATTTCTGATTGAACGACAATTGATATTTAGGACAGTTAATCTTCTTCATCCTCCCTTTCTGAAGCAAGCGAAATAAAACTGTTCGTGTCCGCAAAGGAGTCAAGTGACTCAAGAAAAGATGATGAGTAGTTTGGCAGACAGCATTTGATGCATATCGAAATATGCATGGAATCTGACAGTCTGTCATACCAGTTATGTTAAGCTTAAAAATGAGGGAGACAGCGCGTGAAAGAAGGATTGGCAAGCGCCAAAAGAGCGAAGCCTTGCAAGGTGGGTCAGGGACAAGCTCCCAGGTAAAGCTAGAAAATGGTGCATTCTAAGAGCTTTTTGAACACGTTTTTGTTAATTCTTTAGACTCCTGTTCATGGATAAATAACTAATACATGTAAATATTTTTAAAATCATTTGCTCAGGTTCAAGATGCCTTCAAACTAACACCTAGACATACCAGTGTTTGGTGACCTTAATCTCATTTTCAAGGTCACATACCCGTAGTTTATTGGTCACATAATTTTATTGGTCACATAATTCATGGTGTGGGGGACATAATAGGGAGCAATATTCTGACAGGTTTTAGCTATTTATAGCTTGGCTATTCTTTGCACTCAGAGGCATCATTAACCCTTGTCCTGCTGAGCCCGGATAAGCCTTATCTTTGAAACAATGTAGATCCAGATCAGATGGCTTCTGAAGAAGCCATCTGATCAGGATCTACACTGTTTGTCATTCAGGTTGTGAATTTGTAGCAATAAATTACATCAAGTAATCTGATTGGCTGATAATCAGTAGTGGGTGTGGCATATATAAATATTCAGCAGGA
This sequence comes from Lucinisca nassula, assembly GCA_963580285.1. NCBI lineage: Eukaryota > Metazoa > Mollusca > Bivalvia > Lucinida > Lucinidae > Lucinisca > Lucinisca nassula. The sequence goes on along the minus strand of OY757014.1, from coordinate 82,170,189 downwards.
CAAGGGTTAATTTTGGACAAACAATCTTGTGCCAGTCTGGTATGTTTAGCATGAAATCCTAACAAAACATGTAGATTATCACAATATTTGGGCAAAATATATGCGAGTAACCAAAAAGATCCAAAAACCTTTGCAACGGCTGGAGATCCAAATCAGCCTGTACTACATGATTTCTAGAAAATGCTTTAGTTACAATGTATGTCCGAAACATTATCACATGGTAGCACATGCTATATGTAGATATCGGTTTTCCAATTTTATGACGTAGGCGCGTTGCCCTCGCCCATTGGGGCTTGGAGAAATAGATTGGGCTGCATGATGCTTCCACGCAGAGCTGAATCTGACCACACACAATTACTGGTAAGCCGCTTAGAAGGACTTAGCCTGCCCAGGCAAAGCAGTGCGAGTCAGATCATCCAATGCATTTAAGCCTTTTTGTTTCATTGGGCGGCAGGGCTTGAGATGTCATTTCACCTCAGTGTCGGGTAAAAGTCCCACAAAATTGGAAGCAATGTCTCCAAAATGACTTAAATAGTGTCGATGGGGAGGTTAACCCTTTTAGTACAAAATGTAATCGTCCTTATATATAGCATGAGTTCATTTTAAAATTTAGGGGTGTCAGGTTGTGTTTTCATCAAAATCTATTTGGAAAATGCCTGAACTTTTAGCAAACAGTGGAGGCCCATATCAGACCCTGATCCTGCGGCATCTGATCTGGGCCTGCACTGTTTGCCAGGGTACCCCTTTTGGGGTTTCTGGTACGAAATGGGTTAAACCCCAATTCAAACAAAAACAAATGACGTACTATTCTCTTCTGAAAACATTTCTAGTTACTGCCTATTTTGCATATTTAACCTGAGTGTCCTAATAGGTAGTCACATTGTATAATGCTGAAAGGCTTTACAAATCAATAGATTACATAATGAGATGTATCGTAGGAAAATCTGCTGTATAACACCAGCACCTAGCCAACACAGATCTTCGGATCAGCCAGGGCACCAACGTTCATGCAATCTGATCAGAGTTTAGCTTGGTGCTGTGTGGAAGGTATTGGCCCAAAGTTCTTAGGGCAGACCGGGAAGGTGTTTATTTATATGCAAGTGGGCAGATTAACCCTTTTTGTACCAAATGGAATCTTCCTCCTTATATATAGCAGGAGTCCATTTCAAAATTTAGGGGCGTCAGATTGTGTTTTCATTGAAATTTATTTGGAAAATGACTGAACTTTTAGCATTGTGCAGCGTCTGATCTGGGCCTGCACTTTTACCAGTGTACCTGACACCTGTTTGGGGTTTTCTGGTACTAAATGGGTTAAACAAACTGATTTAATCCTTATTTTATGCTTTATGTGTCGTAAGACCTATTGTCACTTTATAGTCTGTGTGCCTCATACATAATATTGACTTAGTATTTGGAGATTGTGTCTATAGTTTCATACTTATTTAATTTGATATGCTGATAAGAAATGGATACCATTATAATTGTCGTTCTTTTTATAAGTCATATTTCATGCACAAAGCAATCTTGTTGCATGTAGCTGGATAAAATGCTTGTTAAAATGGAGGATAATTGTTCTGAAGAGGAAGCTAAGGTTAAGTTTACATTTTACCAGTACTTCCTGTAAATATTGGTTTTGTTTGTTTGTTTCAGTTGAGGTTTTACGTCTCTGTCAACACTATTAAGGTAATTTTGGAGACGTTGCTTCCGATTTTGTGGGACTTTTACCCGACATTGAGATGAAATGACATCTCAAGCCCTACCGGCCATAGAAAGCGCTATGGTTTAAGGAGCGGTGCGACTCGCATCACTTTTCCTGGGCAGGCTTAGAACTAAGCTGTTTACAAGTACTTAAAGGCATTTATTCTTGATTATTGAGGACTATCATTTCATTACATAATATTATGTAGCCCTCAGTGCTGACTGAAGAGATCTCCTCTGTCTTCAACAGGTAAGGGGCCAGCTTGGGAAAAATCAATAGTTTACTAACTGTTGGCTAGAGTGTACATTATTGATTTTCCCCTTAAGTGCCTCAGTCAAGGGATTCGACAGGAGTCACTAATCACCCTATTAAGGGCCGCCTTTGATCTGCTAAAGATAGTACATGTATACCACAGGGGGCAATAAAACAATTATGAACACACAGTGTGTTTTACTGTTACAGAATAAATGCCTTTAAGTTTGGTCAGCTTCAGCTCTGCGTGGAAGCACCTTGCAGCCCAGTCTATTTCTCTAGGCCCCAGTGGGCGGGAACCCTGTAAATATTGGACCAGAATTTCTGTAAATATTAGAATACCCCCACAGGACGCAACTTTGTGGAAAATATTTCTGTTTTGCTCAGTAAAGGAAAGATTTTGCTCCATGGGAGCAAATTCTTTCCTTTAACCCTTAAGCTGCCGAGAAAAACAACATCTGAAAATGTTGTCTGCTTATTTCGTCTAGCGATTGTTGTAGCAAAAGTTTTTAAAAATAATTTTGCATGCAGGCAAACAGTGTGGGCCCAGATCAGACTGCTCCTTCAGGAGCAGTCAGATCAGGGTCCATATTGCAAAAAAAGGACTTTTAAGGTAACCAGCAGAAGACAAAGGAGCTTTATCGTCTGCAGTTGTTTTTTAGATATCATTGTTGCAAACATTGTGGACCCAGATCGATCAGGTTTCAAGAAGATGTAGCAGACATCATTAACAGACAACATTTTCAGATCCAATTTTTCATGGCAGCTTAAGGGTTAAGAGTAGACCCTTTTTCAGAGAGATGCGGAAGAGTAAGATGGAAGCCATGGCAAATACATGACCTATTTAAAAAAATCAAAGCACTGACAGCACTGGTGGGCTGCTTGTCCGTGTGTGTTGGCTGGAACAATGGGCCTGAACGGGGACTTGGACTGTTTTGTTTAACCCTTAAATTCTTGTCCTGTTTGCAAACTGCGTAGATCCGGATGTGATGCTGCTTGTTGTGGTTTCTGATCTTGGTCTACACTGTTTGCCAAGCCCAACACATGATTTCATGCATAAAAAGTATGTGAAATTTTCCAGGATCTCTTATGCGCTAGTCATTTGTAACCCCAGCTCCCCCACCTATGGGGATGGGTTGGGGATAGTGGGGCTAATGTGTGGGGTAGTTACCCTTTGTGTTCCCCCGCAGTGCTGGGTTAATGCAAGGGATATTAATTATGCAAACATACCCCAGTGGAATTAACTATTATAAACAGTGGGGCAATGATATTCAGGAGGTCCCCACAGTGCAGAGCTTCTAGCAGGGCTGTGAAAAGTGAAAAGTCATTTCCCAGCTATTCCCCATAGTTTTGGGGGGGGGGGGGGGGGGGCAGTGATTACAAATGACTGGTGCATTATGCAACACTGACCTTACAGCGATTAGAATAGTGCATCTATTTTCTGTAATAAGCGTTACCCAGATTTCCTACAAATACGTGTAAATGATAGTCACATGGACATCAGCACTGTAGAGCTTCTGAGCTTAGTAACTTTGGGTCCATTGATAAACAGTCAGCCCAAAACTAAAATGAACCAATACACAAGAAGGCCTTTAAACCCTAAGATGCCATGAAAACCTGTAAAACAGGTCTGTTTATGTTGTCTGCATCTTCTTGCAAACTTTTCAAACATATTTTTTGCATACAGGCAAACAGTGCAGACCCTGATCAGACTGTAGTCTGAGCTGGGTCCACACTGTTTGCAAAATTGAACAATGTTTTTCAAATGCTGGTGTGCATCCAAAAAATATAGGGCTATATCCATGACCTCTTGGATGAAACTGCCGTAAAAATCTTTAAGATTAAGACACCTTTAAGTCTTGGTGTAATTCTCCTAAAATTTTAACAAATTTGTTTCATGATCCAGCATGGAGTTCAAACGGTGCAGACAGGGTGGCAAAAGGTGTAGTCTCTGATCAGACTGCCTCTTCAGGAGCAGTCTGATTTGGGCCTGCACTATTTGCTTAGGCCTGTCTGAATACTTCTTCTACATGTCTGTGAACAGCAAAGGCTCTGTTTAGACTGCATCTTGTGGACAGGCTAGCCTAAATCTGCCTTAGCCGGTGATGACCTCTACAAAGAGTACACTTTTCATGAGTTAGCTCAGATGTTGAAGACAAATGCTGTTGATCCTGATCATTTAACTTATGGAGAGGCTAGCCTCCATGTGACCATAGCTGGTGACATGTTAGCTCAGATGTTTTGTTGAAAATAAATGCTGTTGAGCCTAATCAAACTGCAGCAGATATTTTGGTCCTGAGAGTTAGTTGGAGCAAATCACTGTGAACATGGAAGATATTAACCCTTGTCCTGCTAAATATTCATTTAAGCCACACCCATTTCTGTCTATCAACCAATCAGATTACTTGATGCAAATTTTTGTGAGAAATTCATAAACTGAATGACAAACAATGAAGATCCTGATCAGATGGCTTCTTCAGAAGCCATCTGATCTGGATCTACATTGTTTCAAAGATAAGACATATCCGGGATTAGCAGGACAAGGGTTAAGATGTATTGATTACTTCCTAACACATTTTTCTATTCCATTGTATCTCCTTAATTGTCCCATGTTTATAGTTATACCCTAGCAAACAACAATCTGTATTATTGTAGTACATGAATATGTGAAGATGACTGCTATTGTGAGACATTTAACCAGTCTATCAACCACTATCAAATTTAATTGGCCAAGACCAAGAGGCAATTTATTTATCGTCCAAATTTTGTATACCTTCCCTGAAGCCAGTATTAAAATTGTGTATTTAAATTTAAGATTAGTACTGAAGTACCTCAGCAAAGGGTAACCGAAATCAGATCGCCAAACAGCTACATGCATTTTGGTATGTGTGTGTGAGAGTGTCATCAAGGTCATATGAAAATGTACATGTACCTGTGCTTTTCTATTCTTTTCACTGTTGAAAGTGTAATCTCAGAATACATGTATGTGTGCCTTGACCAGCCTATAATGTTTCTTGTGCATAGCTACATGTAAGACTCGATTCAACCTGCAGATCCATGCAGTTTGATCAAATATTTACCAAAAACTTATATGCTCATGGAAGGCTGTTTTATGACTGAGACGGTATGCAGGCTAATTTGAGTCTTCACTGAGCACCTGGTCATAGCAACAGATATTAAGGTAAGTATTTTGTGATAACTGAAGAATAGTTTTTGTAAATTCTCCATAAAAACCTATGTTGTGGGTATTCATTAGAACCGCCTCACTGAGGCGGTTCTAATGAGTACACACAACATAGGTTTATCACAAAATAGTTACTTTATCTTTAGCTATGACTAGCACTGGCTAATCAGAGCTGAATATAGGGATCAACCATGGTTTTTGTCGTGCCTGCTTTAAGCATGGCGCGATATAGGCACCCGGTTTTCCGTTTGTTCGTCCGTTTGTTTGCGACCACCCTAGCGTTCACCCTAATGTTCAAGTTTATTTCTCAAGAACTATAAGAGCTTCATTAATGATACTTGGTACAAACTTGTATCTGGAGATGGCAACTTAAATGCAAGCATCCCTATTTGACCTTGACCTACATTTTATGGTTCACTGACTTTATAAAATATTGCAACGACCCTAGCGGTCACCCTAATGGTAAAGTTTATTTCTCAAGAACTATAAGAGATACATTAATGATATATGGCACAAACTTGAATCTGGGGATGGCAACTTAAATGCAAGCATCCATATTTGACCTTGAATTAAATTTCATGGTACACTGACTTTGTAAAATATTGCGACCACCCTAGCGTTCACCCTAATGGTCAAGTTTATTTCTCAAGCACTATAAGAGCTTTATTAATGATACTTGGTACAAACTTGTATCTGGCGATGGCAACTTAAATGCAAGCATCCATATTTGACCTTGACCTACATTTCATGGTTCACTGACTTTATAAAATAATGCAACGACCCTAGCGTTCACCCTAATGGTAAAGTTTATTTCTCAAGCACGATAAGAGCTTCATTAATGATACTTGGTACAAACTTGTATCTGGCGATGGCAACTTAAATGCAAGCATCCATATTTGACCTTGACCTACATTTCATGGTTCACCGACTTTGTAAAATATTGCAACCACCCTAGCGTTCACCTTAATGGTAAAGTTTATTTCTAAAGAACTAGAAGAGCTTCATTAATAATACTTGGTACAAACAAGTATCTGGATATGGAAACTTTAATGCAAGCATCCCTATTTGACCTTGACCTACATTTTATGGTCCACTGACATTGTAAAATATTGCGACCATCCTAGCCTTCACCCTAATGGTTACGTTTATTTCTCAAGAACTGTAAGAGCTACATTAACGATATTTGGTACAAACTTGTATCTGGGGATGTTAATTGCAAGCATCCATATTTGACCTTGACTTAAATTTCATAGTACACTAACTTTGTAAAATATTGCGACCACCCTAGCGTTCACCCTAATGGTCAAGTTAATTTCTCAAGAACTATATTAGCTTCATTAATGATACTTGGTACAAACTTGCATCTCGGGATGGCAACTTAAATGCAAGCATCCATATTTGACCTTGACCTACATTTCATGGTTCACCGACTTTGTAAAATATTGCGACCACCCTAGCGTTCACCCTAATGGTAAAGTTTATTTCTCAAGAACTGTAAGAGCTACATTAATGATATTTGGTACAAACTTGTATCTGGGGATGGCAACTTAAATGCAAGCATCCATATTTGACCTTGACTTAAATTTCATAGTACACTGACTTTGTAAAATATTGCAACCACCCTAGCGTTCACCCTAATGGTCAAGTTAATTTTTTCAAGAACTATAAGAGCTTCATTAATGATACTTGGTACAAATGTGTATCTGGATATGGAAACTTAAATGCAAGCATCCATATTTGACCTTGACCTATATTTTATGGTTCACTGACTTTGTAAAATATTGCAATCACCCTAGCGTTGACCCTAATGGTTAAGTTCTTTTCTCTAGAATTATTACAGCTAAATTAATGATGCTTAGTACAAGCTTGCATTTAAGAATGGCTACTTTTATGCAAGCATCTATGTTTGACCTTGGCCTAGATGTCATCGTTTGCTGACTTAGCAGGCGCGACATAGCCTTTGCCGGAATTCTTGTTCATGTATTAACATTCTGAGGAAGCTGTTTGAACATGAGGCTGCCTCATGTTCAAACATCTTGCGAGTAACTCTTTACATTTGATGGCTTCCAAGGAAGCTGTTTGAATACAAGGCTGCCTTGTGTTCAAACGTCTTCTGAGGGACCAGCAGATTTTATTCTGAGGGACCAACAAATGTTATTGCATTGAATTACCTGTGAATGATCATGATCATTATTCTTGCATTAAGTCCAAGTCTAACGGCAAATTGGAATGAAAATGCCCCAAAACTTCTTATTAACTTTTCAAATGCAACAGTAAAACCAACAGTGTTAACGGTCAATTTCACAATGAGGTCCTAACGTCTTCATAAAAATGCTATGTTCAGTGCGACAAGAATACGTTGTAAACAAAGCAAGGCCCATCTTGAGATATTAAAATTTCAAAACCCATGTTCAAACAGTATGTGATTCATGATTTGAACATGGGTTGTGTTGTTTGAACAGGACTTCTGGCCCATTCAAGAATAGCTTCAAACAGCTTTGTTCATAGGATTATGCAAGAATAGATCGATTATCAGTCCTGTCTTTGTGACCGATAATCAGTTAGTAATCATTGCTCTTACCATAATTTATGTTATACTTTACCGCATGTGTTTGGACAGCAGGCCTCAGCAAACAGTGTAGACCCAGATTAGACGCAACAGAACACAGTATCTCATCAGAGTCTGCACTGTTTGCCACTCATCCAGCTATTTTAGACACAGCATTTTGCAGTAAATTATACTTATCAAATAATCGATCACTAGCAAATTGGTAACAATTATCTTTTTTGAGGAATTTATTGATTGATCATTCGATTATCTGATTAATCATGCCAGCCTAACTGCACACACATGTCTAAACACACATTTTTTCTTGTTGTGGATCAAGTAAAATTTCTGTGTACAATATTTGTCCATTACTGCAACTTTCCATTCTGCTCTCATTGTCAGTACCGGTAGTTTTACCTTCATGAGACCCCAAAACTGAACCTTAGCAAATAGTACAGGCACAGATCAGAGTCTGATCAGGGCCTTCACTATTTTAAAAAGTTCAGCCATTTTATAAATAAATTTCCATAAACTAAAACATCCCAACCTTATTATACCCATAAATTGAAATGGACAGTCCCACTCCTGTATGACTTAACAAACAAATCAATGGGAGTCACAGTTGGCTTCATGATTGCATGATAGCTTCCTGCGGGTATATTGATTTACCTGACAATATAAATAAAGCAGCTTTCTAATAGCTCCTGTAAATTGCCTATATGTGGTATAACCTGGCATACATGTACATACAGTTTGTCGGCAGTTAAATGATTGTCTTCGAAATTGTGTATGATAAGCCTTTGAAAGAGGATAACTGGAAATTGTGAACGATACATGTAGTCTTTAACAGAGGATTCCTCGAAATCATGTGTAATAGTCTATGAAAGTCGTTGAAAGTGGATAATTTGAAATCGTGTATGATAAGTCTTTAAGAGTGGATATTTTTTTAATTTATATGTGATGAGCATTTGAAGAGGATAAAAATGAAATGGTGATTGAAAGTCTTTGACAGAGGATATAAACTTGACATTGGATATGATAGGCTTTAAAAGAGAACGACTTGAAATTGTGTATGATAGTCTTTAAAAGAGGATAACTTTGTGTATGATAGTCTTTGAAAGAGGATAACTTGAAATTGTGTATGATAGGCCTTGAAAGAGGATAACTTAAAATTGTGTATGATAGACTTTAAAAGAGGATGATAGACTTTAAAAGAGGATAACTTAAAATTGTGTATGATAGTCTTTGAAAGAGGATTGCATTATTTGTGATAGGCTTCAAAAGAGGATAACTTGAACTTGTGTATGATAGGCCTTGAAAGAGGATAACTTGACATTGTGTTTGGTAGACTTCAAAAGAGGATAACTTGAAATTGTGTTTGATAGTCTTTGAAAGAGGATAACTTAAAATTGTGTATTGTAGTTTTTAAAAGAGGATAATTTGGTAATTGTGTATGATAGTCCTTGGAAATGGATAACTTGAAATGGTGTATGATAGGCCTTTAAAAGAGGACAACTCAAAATTGTGTATGATAAACTTTAAAAGAGAATAAGCTGAAATTGTGTATGATGGTCTTTAAAAGAGGACAATTTGAAATTGTATACAATAGTCATTAAAGAGGATAATTTGAAATTGTGTACAATAGTCTTTAAAGAGGATAATTTGAAATTGTGTGTGGTAAGCCTGTAAGAGGATTGATAACTTGACATATGTTTGATAGTCTACAAAGGAGAATAGCTTGAAATTACGTATAGTACCCTGGCCTTACCGGTATATAGTATTGGATGTATGGTGTAAAATGTTTATTGACATTCTTTTTCTTCAAGTTATTTTAACTTTGAAAATACATATGTGTTGTTATCAGCATGAGCTCCTTGTACATTATAAACTTAACCATTTTGTAATGGGTCACAGGCAAACCATGCAGGCCCAGATCGGATGCAGCTTTTGATCACTGTTTGCAAAAAGCAGCCATTTTTAAATAAATTTTCAAAATCAACTCATCCTGTTACCCCTAGATTTTGGATTAGACACCTGCTATATACAAGGTATAAGACTTAATTAAGTACAAAAGGGTTAAATATTTGTATAGAGTGAAAAGTCTGATCATGGTTGGCATGTTTGACAATGGCAGATACAGTAACAGTGCTGTAGAATATGATTCAACCATGCCTAATTTCAGACTGGTCTAGAATTTGATGAAACTATTCCTAATTGTAGACTGGTCAAGGTATTCTAATACTTGTACTTAGGATGTTTGTTTTGTATTGGAATTTAACCGCCCAGTCAACACTATTTACGTCATTTTTGAGCTGGGTAGTTTATCTAGCCACACCTTTCCTGGGCAGGCTTATACGTAAGAGGTTCGACCATACAGTGCACATTCTTTCGCCAGAAACAGACAACTGCACTTCTTGAATCAGCGGGAGGGAGAGAATGACCGTTGAAAAGATTTCATGATCAATCTCCCTGAAAGAAAGTTGCCGACCCCGGCAGGTATTGAACCCATGTCTTCCTGATCACCAGTCATACACGCATCAGACTGAGCTACCGCAGCCAGCAAACTAGTTCATTATAATTAAATTTAGAATTTAAGTTCTCATGATCGGTGAGGCATTTTGCAGGGTAAACGGAAAGAAAGTACCATATTCGACCTATTTACCGCACATGCTCCTATAAGCGCACACCAAGGCTTTTTCTGGAAAAAATACACAAGCGCTCACTTTACAGTAACCTCCCAACAAGTTCATATTAAGTTTTGCTGCATCTTTGACCCGGAGAAATCATATGTATATGTGGTGAAACCCTATGCTGAAATTCAACTCTATAAAATAATCATATGGGAAGCTTTTTTTCGTATTTTTTTTTCGTATTGAGTGTGCGCTTATTAGGTAGATTTTTCACCACAATATTTTCATACAATTTTGAAAAAACTAAGCGCACGGTGCGGTAAATAGGTCGAATACGGTATCAGGAAAAAAGTATCAGAAAAAAAGTATCAGTTATAGGTAGGAAAAAAGTATCAGGAAAAAAGTATCAGTTTTATCCATATTGCTTCTGATGTTTCAATATGATGATTAGGATACTTTTGTATGTTTTGATTTGTTTTTCAGTTTAATAATCAATTTTGCAACCAATCTCTGTAACCCTTGCTTTATAAAAGGATCTCAATGTCTGGTAAAAGTCCCACAATTGGAAGCAACGTCTCCAAAATGACCTATATAGTGTAGACGGACACGTTAAACCTCCAATTAAACAAACTATAAAGTGTGCAAGTCGGACCTCCATGCTCATAAACCCTATTTGGCTTCACTGGGCGGCAGGGCTTGAGATGACATTTCATCTCAATGTCTGTTTAAAGTCCCACAAATTGGAAGCAACATCTCCAAAATAACCTTTATAGTGTAGACGGGCCCTTTAAACCCCCAATCGAACAAACAAAAGTGATGCGAGTTGATGAACCCTATTTGGTCCCACAAATTGGAAGCAACGTCTCCAAAATGACCTATATAGTGTAGGCCGACACTTTAAACCTCTAATTAAACAAACTAAAGTGTGCAAATCGGTCCTCACTTCTCATGAACCCTATTTGGTTTCATTGGTGGGGGGGGGGGGGGGGCTTGAGATATCTGGTAAAAGTCCCACAACATGATCTGAGATGCTAATTGCATCAGATACACTTAAATTTACTGCATTAAAATCTTAATTCTATATATATACTATCCTTTTTACATGAAACTGATACTTTCTTCCTGTTTTTTTTTTATCCTGACACTTTTTTTCCTGATACATGTACTTTTTTCTGATATTTTTTTTCCTGATACTTTCTTTCCTACATTCATTTTGCAGTGCTTGCTGCTGGCACAACATTGCATACAGGAAAACAGATTTTCATCAATCATTCTCTGTTCAGATTTATTTCAACTGTGCTCTAGTGACTGAGATGCTGCAGATGCAATTTCTAGTCAAAGCACAGACAGCACTGGTAGGCTGATTTCTCTGAATGTAGGCTGGGAAAATGTTCCTGAACAGGGACTAAGATTGTTTTGTTTAAATCTTAAAATGACTGTTTTTTAAGCAAACAGTGTAGACACTGATCAGATGTTGCATTCTGCAGCATCTGATCTGAGTCTACACTGTTTGCCAAACCAAATTTTGTTCAGGCTAGATTTTACTGTGATGTCACAATGACAAGAAGAGATGATCATACCTGAGTTTCTGAAGTGAACTCTTCCATCTTTGATTTTGGGAATCTACACTGTTTGCATAAGCTACCGTATCGGTCTGCAGGGTTGAAAGGTTAAGGCAGACATAACAAATATATTTTCAAACTTCTTAGCCCTTATCTTGCTGAATATTCATTTAAGTCACACCCATTTCTGACTTTGAACCAATCAAATTACTTAATGTAATTTATTGTTACAAATTCATTAACTGAATGCCAAACAGTGTAGATCCGGATCAGATGGCTTCTTCAGAAGCCATCTGATCTGGATCTACACTGTTTGCAAAGAAAGGGGTTGTTGTGAACAGCAAGATAAGGGTTAAATTCTTTTCAGTGCAGTTAGCTAGCAGCCCATGTGCACATGACGTCTAAGCAACATTGCATCAATGTTTTTGCAATGTCATGATGTTGCATCAACGTTAATGTGATGTTGCATAGTCTTTTTGTGCCCACTGGGAGACAGTTCATTTGAAAGCAGATGCTTCACTTGAAGATTAAGTATAAAGCCAGGATAAAACAAAAATTTAGAATGATGTGTGTTTCAGTTTTGCTTGATGTTTTTAGAGTGGACTACTAAGACAAAATGTTTGTGTTATATGTTTGATGGGGTTTATTTATATTTACAGAAAACCAAACTACATGTGACATGGGGTTCCATGCCAGCTGAGTTTAGGAAGATGTGGTCTCGTGAGATAGACGAGCTAGGAATGTTGTCAGAAACACAGAAAGGATTCAGATGTGCGCGGGTCGTAAAGATCTTTCTTGTTTCTGTCAACCTATTTATTTTGGTGAGTCATTAACTGAACAGGTGTCACTTGAGGGTGAATCTCTTGTTATTAAATTTATGTGGAATTATTGTCTAAAAATGAAATTTTGTCATCAGAAACAGATAAACTTTCAAGCATATCTGGGCCCCTTATGTAGGGTCGCTGCAACTACTTCATACCACCTAAAATTTTGAGTTGCAGTGGCCCTACATTAGAAAATTCAAGTGAGAGAGAGAGAGAAAGAGAGGAGAGGCCGAGCAGTGTAAAAGGGAAATTCTAAAAAAAATTGCCGTAATTCTCCTAAAATTTTATCAAAATTGTTTTCATGATCCTCCAAGGAGGCCAAAAAGTGCAGACAGAATGGCAAACAGTGTAGGTCCTGATCAGGAGCAGTCCGATCTGGATCTGCACTGTTTGCTTAGGCCTGTCTGTCCCAATATTTAGATCATTATGGTATTCCTAATTTCTCCATAGAAACCCATGTGCCTCTTAAAAGGGGGTTCTAATGAATACCCACAGAAAAGTTTTTTTATGAATTATCCTTCAGTTGTCACCAAATACCCACCTTGCTTCTATGGACTCGGGGTCCAGGGGCCAGTTGTTCAAAGCATCGTTAGCTTAACGAGCTCGTTAGTGGTCATATTGTTAACTGTTCTAGCAAGTACAATATCTAAAATTTTGGTATTTTTGCTGAAAAAATGTGAGCAGCTTTTGCATATGCAAAAGCTGCTCACATTTTTTAAGCAAAAATAGTTGCATTTTTGACATAATAAATGATCAAAGTTTTAACGATACATTAACTAACAACGTCGTTAGATTTGAACAACCGGCCCCAGTTTTTCAGAGCTGATGAGAATGTTACTGTTAAAACTTCAATCTTTCAGTATGGCAACTTGCTGAAAAAAATTAAGAAACGTGAGTAACTTTTGCAAAGGTAGGGTTTTTTATTCACACTTTTTTTTCAGCAAAATATCCATGTAATTGATATTGTACTTGCTAGAATACAGGCCAGGTAGGGGAAACTAACCACTAACGAGCTCGTTAAGCTAACGATGCTTTGAACAACTGGCCCCTGGACCCCCTTTAAAAACCTATATTTTATATGAAATCCTTTAAAACCTTTAATTTCTCTGAAAAACCTATAAAAACCTTTATTTTGATGAAAAAACCCTTTATTTAGGCAAATTCCTTAAAATGTTAAAAAAATTGGCTTAAAACTTTGCTATCATGCCAGATAAATAATGTCTTCCATCTCCATGGAGGATGAAATAGCATGTTTTAGATGCCACATGATGTAGTTATGAAGACAGCAGAAGATGATTTGTCATGTATCTTGAATGTTGATGTTCAAAGTAACATGAAATTTTTCCAGAGAACAACTTCAAATTGGTTTTATTTATTTATTAACACAATGTTTCGGCCATTATTGGTCTTTATCAAGTGTAATAAACAAGTAGACAGGAAATGACGTTGACGTCACACGACATCAATGGTGACGACGTCAAATAGAAACACATCAGTTGGCGTAAAAAGTCTAAATAAAGGATCATTATTAGATGCAAATTACTGACAGGAATGCAGTTGCAGTGCGAACACAGGTAAAGTGGTGTTTATAAACTTCTGGCATCCGGCAAGGCTCCAGGCTCAAATGCAATACCTGCTGAGACCTTCAAAGCAGAAGGTACTCCTTTTGCAAAGAAGATGACAAAAGTTATTTCACATTATTGTCCCCCGCATTTTCGAAGAAAAGCGAGGGGATATAGTATTCGGCTTTCCATGCTGCGTGGTTCCGAGCTTGTAGTAGGTACCTTGTGAGCGCAACTCCTCCTACAGTTTTAAACCAATCCTTCTGAAATTTTATAGGTGTCTTTATCATGGTTTGAAGTTGTGCATGTGCTTTTTTCAGGATCCTTGAATTAATTTTTTTCACATTTTCAATGACTTTTTGTATGGTTCCGAATTCATAGTAGGTACCTTGTGAGCACAACTCCTCCAACAGTTTTATACCGATCCTTCTGAAATTTTATAGTATTTATCATGGTTTGAAGTTGTGCATAAATATTATGCTTTTTTCAGAATCCTTGAATTAATTTTTTTCACTTTTTTTCACATTTTTATTTTTTAACTTAGACTTTTTTTGTATGGTTCCAAATACATAGTAGGTACCTTGTGAGCGCAACTCCTACAGTTTTATACCGATCCTTCTGAAATTTTAGTCTTAGAAAACTCTTAAAGATTAAGTGGCAAGACAGGATTCCAGACATGGAAGTCTTGAAAAGGGCAGGGATGCAAAGTGTACATTCTCTTTTGAAACTAGCACAGTTATGGTGGACAGGCCATGTTACCCGGATGCCTGAGGGATGTTTGCCAAAGGAAATTCTCTGTGGAGAACTAGAAATAGGCAAACACTCCCATGGTGGTCACTGGCCAGAAGAAGTGCTACAAGGACACCCTCAAAGCCTCCGTCAAGGATGTCAATATACCAACAGTCAGTCATTGGAACAAATTGCACAGGACAGAGCAAAGTGGCGAGGTCTCATCAAAAGGAGTACTGGTGAATATGAGGCAAAATGAATCAGTGAAGCAGAGTATAAATGTGCACAGCGCAAAGCCAGAGCTAAGGCATCACCAACAGAGCTGTCTTCCTCTAACTGCTGTTGCTTTGTCTGCAACAGAGCTAGAATTGGTCTCATCAGCCATCTTCAAACACACATAGGAACATTTTTCAAATGTGATTAAGATCAGTAATTGTCAGTAATGACAGAAATTAACTATTATTATGGTATGGAAAAACAGAAAACAGGGTGAGGAAAAAAAAACTGGTATTTTGTTCAAAAAGCAGTCAAAAAACCTTTATTTTACCTGAAATAGCCTTTAGAAAACTTTATTTTTAAAAGAGCCTGCTAGGGGGCCTGTAGAATATTAAAAAAAATGTGTCAACCCTTTTTGTGTTGAATGGAATCCTCTGTGTTATATACAACAGGAGGGGTCCATTTCATTTAGAGGTGTCACATGCAGATATTTTTTAGAAATTTACTGAGAAAAAGGATGAATTTTCAGCAAACAGTCAAGGCCCTGATCAGATGTCGTGGCACTGTTTGGCATTGACCCCTTTTAAGGAATACAATATAAATTGGGTTAAACTACAACTGTGCTGAGGTAATGCTGTGTCATTACTAAAGATGCTGATTATGTCCCCCCACCCGAAAGGGAGGGGGACATATTGGTTTTGGTGCGGATCCTGTCGGCGTCAGCGTCGGCGTCGGCGTTGCCTCTTGTCTGCACTCTATCTCCTGAATGGATGGATGGATTTTGATTAAACCATTGGGAGGGGGAAAAGTACTGATTAGATTTTGGTGACCTTGACCTAATTTTCAAGGTCACAGGGCTGAAACCATTGTCAAATTTTAGACCAAAAAACTTGTCTGCACTCTAACTCCTGAACCAATGGAAGGATTTGGTTCATACTTGATACATTATATCAGTGGGATGGTCTTAAGAACTGATTAGCTTTTGGTGACCTTGACCTAATTTTCAAGGTCACAACGGGAGTTAGAATTTTAAAAATTGGCTTGTCTGCACTCTTTCTCCTTAACCAGTGGATGAATTTTGATCAAACTTGGTACATTATATCAGTGGGCTGGTCTTAAGAACTGATTAGATGTTGGTGACCTTGACCTAATTTTCAAGGTCACCACGGGACTTAGACTGTTGAAAATTGCCTTGTCTGCACTCTATCTCCTGAACCAGTGGATGGATTTGGTTCAAATTAATGAGTGTGGTGGGGGGTCATCTGTTTTCTTAGAAAACAATTCTAGTTAATTTAAAAAATGCATGTTGTGTTAACCTTTGTCCTGCTGAACCCGGATATGTCTTAGCTTTCAAACAATGTAGATCCAGATCAGATGGCTTCTGAAGAAGCCATCTGATCAGGATCTTCATTGTCATTCTGTTTATGAATTTGTTACAATGATTTACATCAAGAAACTCTCATTGGTTGATAATCAGTGGTGGGTGTAGCATATTTAAATATTCAGCAGGTTAAGGGTTAAACTAAAATTGCTGATTAACTTCAGTGCTGTCATATGATCCGGACAGTATACATTCCAGGGAAATGTTTTGTCATTGTTTTTGTCACAACCTTGTTATGTGAATCTTCATGATTTAACTTTAACCCTTATCTTGCTGAATATTCATTTAAGCGACACCCATTTCTGTCTACCAACAAATCAAATTACTTGATGTAATTTATTGCTGCAAATTCATAAACTGAATGCCAAACAGTGTAGATCCTGATCAGATGGCTTCTTCAGAAGCCATCTGATCTGGATCTTCACTGTTTGCAAAGATAGGGGTTGTCGTGAACAGCAAGATAAGGGTTAATAACCCATACCTTTGCAAACAGTGTGGATCCAGATCAGATTGCTTCTGCTGAAGAAGCCATCTGATCCAGATCTACACTATTTGTCATGCAGTTTGTGAATTGAACAAATACATTGTTTCAAGTAATTTGATTGGTGGTTGGTAAAAAATGGGTTTGAGCAGATTAATTTATTCAGCAGGAAAAGGGTCCATATTTATACATCATTGAACCAATCCATGAGATAAAGGCCATTTGCAGTCTCCAATTTTTTCTTCTTTGATTGTGCGTATGCAGCCATCTAAAAGGGCCATACTCAGAAGCTTTACATACCTGCACTTACATGCATGCTGGCCTGACCTATGTGAAAAGTGCCTTATCTTATGGGCTGGTTCATAGTATATATATTTATTGTTGCTGTTGTAACTTCCTGAGTCAAAGTCGTATTAGTTGTCCATTAATTGCATACACTCTAATAAATCTTAATTTTTATATAAAAAAACAACAAAATAAATGAGGAATAAGGCCAAAATACTGTTGATATATACCGTATTTACTAGTACCCTATGTATTCGGACTGAACTCCCTACAGTACTAAACTTTGAGAAAGTATGATTTGCTACATAATGTGTCTGAAAATAGCTGGATCTGTGGCAAACAGTTTAGACCCTGATTTCTGCAGAATCTCATCTGGGTCTACACTGTTTGCATATGCCCATCTGTCCAAAACATACAGTAAATATGGTACTTTTTACTACCGTACCTGATTCATATTTGCTTGAACAAACAAAAAAGTACCATAAGACATTGTGGCGCACAGCAAAGACTTATATTGTCACTACTGTGTGTTATAATATGGATGCCCAATGATCCCTAATGTCTTCCAGCAGAAAGGGGAGGCTGTATTGTTACCAAGTGGGTGGACAGGCTCATTTGAGAGCTGGTAATTCCTGCACAAACATACTTGTAGACACATTTTAACTTGTCACAGCTACAAAATGTAGTATAGATCTTTCGACACATTTTCACAGGAGTTTAAAAAATACCCCTTAAAAGAAAACCTATCATTTTACTAGTTATGTGACATAAAAGACAAAACATAGTGGTGTGTCATCCAATATTTAACTGCTGATTTGGGTACCTGCCAGTTTATATATATTTAATTTGACCACAAGGCCTCATTAACCCTTTTTGTACCAAATGGAATCTTCCTCCTTATATATAGCTGGAGTTCATTTCAAAATTTAGGGGTGTCAGGCTGCATTTTCATCAAAATTGATTTGGAAAATGACTGAACTTGAAGCAAACAGTGGAGGCACTGATCAGACACCGCATTTTGCGGCGTCCGATCAGGGCCTGCACTGTTAGCCAGGGTACCTGTTTTGGGGTTTTTGGTACTAAATGGGTTAAAGTTATGCTATTGGAATCTTGAAATACTCCACAACCTCCTTATAACACTTTTTTGGGGCTCCAATACAGAAACTGGGTTGTTAAACAACCATGTTACATCCAAACAAAAAGTTATAGATTATTTTTGATATAAAATTTATAGATTAATATAGAGAAAAATGACCATTTATGGTCTCTATACTCTATATTATCTATGCTTTTTTGTTATCAGTCTTGCAACGGCATGCCAAAAGAGCTTTTATTTTGATGAAGTTTTTTTTTTTAGCTCACCTGAGCACGAAGTGCTCAAGGTGAGCTTTGGGGATCAGTCTTTGTCCGTTGTCTGTCGTTCAAGCGTCCGTGCGTCCGTCGTCAACTTTTGCTTTAAACAACTTCTTCTCCAAAACTGCTGGACAGATTTTGATCTAATTTCACAGGAATGCTCCATGGGTGATCCTCTACCAAAATTGCTTAAACTGTTCCTCTCGCGTGAACAAGATGGGCACCAGAGCTAAAAATAGAAAAACCTTTAAACGACTTCTCCTGCTTAACCAGTGGATGGATTTTGAAATTATTTCACAGGAATGTTCCTTGGATGACCTTCTACCAAAATTGCTCAAACCGTTCCACTCGGGTGAATAAAATGGCCACCAGAGCTAAAAATAGAAAAACTGTTAAACGACTTCTTCTCCTTAACCAGTGGATGGATTTTGAAATTATTTCACAGGAAAGTTCCTTGGGTGCCCCTCTACTAAAATTGCTCAAACTGTTCCGCTCGGATGAACAAAATGGCCGCCAGAGCTAAAAATAGAAAAACCTTTAAACAGCTTCTTCTCCTTAACTAGTGGATGGATTTTGAAATTACTTCACAGGAATGTTCCTTGGGAGACCCTCTACCAAAATTGCTCAAACTGTTCTGCTCGGGTGAACAAGATGGTCGCCAGAGCTAAAAATAGAGTAACCTTTAAAAGACTTTTTCTCCTTAACCAGTGGATGGATTTTGAAATTATTTCACTGGAATGTTCCTTGGGTGACCCTCTACCAAAATTGCTCAAACCATTCCGCTCGGGTGAACAAGATGGCCGCCAGAGCTAAAAAATAGAGTAACCTTTAAACGACTTCTTCTCCTTAACCAGTGGATAGATTTTGAAATTATTTCACAGGAATGTTCCTTTGGTGAACTTCTACCAAAATTGCTCATACTGTTCTGCTCGGGTGAACAAAATGGTCACCAGAGCTAAAAATAAAAAAACCTTTAAATGACTTCTTCTCCTTAACCAGTGGATGGATTTTGAAATTATTTCACAGGAATGTTCGTTTGGTGACCCTCTACCAAAATTGCTCATACTGTTCCGCCCGAGGGAACAAAATGGCCACCAGAGCTTCTGCTTAACCAGTGGATGGATTAATAGCCCTGGGGCCAAAAAAGGCCCCGCCCCGGGGCCCACTGGTTTTACATAGGCTTATATTGGGGAAACCTTTAAAAATCTTCTAGTCTGAAACCAGAAGGCCCAGGTCTTTGATATTTGGTATGTAGCTTTGTCTAGTGGACCACTACCTAGATTGTTCAAATTATAGCCCTGGTGCCAAAAACAGCTCGGCCCCGGGGCCCACTGGTTTTACATAGGCTTATATATGGAAAACCTTTAAAAATCTTCTTGTCTAAAACCAGAAGACCCAGGTCTTTGATATTTGGTATGAAGCTTCATCTAGTGGACCTCTACCAAGATTGTTCAAATTATATCCCTGGAGCCAAAGCCAGCCCCGCCCCGGGGCCCACCGGTTTTACATAGGCTTATATTGGGAAAACCTTTAAAAATCTTCTTGTCTGAAACCAGAAGGCCCAGGTCTTTGATATTTGGTAAGTAGCTTCGTCAAGTGGACCGCTACCAAGATTGTTCAAATCATAGCCCTGTGGCCAAAAACGCCTCCGGGCTAGGGCCCACTGGTTTTACATAGGCTTTTATTGGGAAAACCTTTAAAAATCTTCTCGTCTGAAACCAGAAGGCCCAGATCTTTGATATTTGGTATGAAGCATCATGTAGTGAACCTGTACCAAGATTGTTAAAATTATAGCCCTGGGGCCAAAAATGTTGCCGCCCAGAGACCCTTTGGTTTAACATAGACTTATAAAGGGAAATTTTTAAAAATCTTCTTCTCTGAAACTGCAAGGCCCAGGTCTTTGATATTTGGTATGGAGCTTCCACTAGTGGACCTCTACCAAGATTGTTCAAATTATAGCCCTGGGGCCACAAATGCCCCCACCCCGGGGCCCTTTGGTTTTACATAGACTTATATAGCCCAGCCCTGGTGCATAGGCTTATGTAGGGAAGATCTTTATAAAAATCTTCTTCTCTGAAACTGCAACGCCCAGGTCTTTGATATTTGGTGTGTAGCTTCAGCTAGTGGACCTTTGCCAAGATTGTTCAAATTATAGCCTTTGTTATACCCCCGGCATACGAAGTATGCAATGGGGGTATATAGTTTTTGTCTTTTCCGTCTGTCTGTCTGTCTGTCCGTAAACAATTATTTTGTGTCAAAGATATCTCAGGAACTGCCTCACATAGAAACTTGAAATTTTGCACACATGATCAGTATGACTACTTGTATTGTGGGAAAGAAAATAAGGGCCAAGGGGTCAGGCCTTTTAGAGTTATTTCCCTTTGTAGTGCTTGCTGTTTAATAGTGTATATTTTTATTTTGTGTCAAAGATTTCTCAATAACTACTGTACATAGAAACTTGAAATTTTGCAAACATGATCAGTATGACTAGTTGTATTGTGGGAAAGAAAATAAGGGCCAAGGGGTCAGGCCTTTTAGAGTTATTTCCCTTTGTAGTTCTTGTTTCAGCTGAGGTGATGGCTCTGGCCGGGGGTATACGTGCCCCACTGGGCACTTTTGTCTAGTTGATGTTTGGCATGAAGCTTCACCTTTAAGACCTCCCTCAACATTATGCACATTAAAGCCCTTGGGCCAATAATGGCCCTCCCTGGGGCCCACTTGTTACACTATGGATCAGGTGAGCGATCCAGGGCCATCATGGCCCTCTTGTTTTTAGAAAGGATTATGTATGTGTATTTGAATAAATAATATTTTTAAAATATGTTTAGCCATACATCAGCATGCCATTGCAGAAATGATCTTTCATGACAAAAATATTTACCAAGGGCCAGTTGTTTAAAGCATTGTTAGCTTAACGAGCTCATTAACCCTTATCTTGCTGTTCACGACAACCCCTATCTTTGCAAACAGTGTAGATCCTGATCAGATGGCTTCTGAAGAAGCCATCTGATCAGGATCTACACTGTTTGACACTCAGGTTATGAATTTGTAAGAATAAATTACATGAAGTAATCTGATTGGTTCAAAGTCAGAGATGGGTGTGGCTAAAATGAATATTCAGCAAGAGAAGGGTTAAAGGTCAAACTGTTAATTGTCCTAGCAGGTACAATAACTAATACTGTGGTATTTTTTCAGCAAAATATTTGTGGATATATCGTATTTTATGATCATAGTTTTAATGATTTGTTAACTTTTGTTTGTTTGTTTGTCTTGGGGTTTAACGGCCCAGTCAACACTATTTAGGTCATTTTTAGCCGGTCAGTTTACTCATCCACACTTTTCCAGGACAGGCTTATATGTAAGCGGTTAACCAGTACAGTGTACATTCTTTCGCTAAAAACTGACACCTGCCCTTCTTGAATCAGCAGAAGGGAGAGAATGAATGTAGAAAAGATTTCATGATCAATCTCCACAAAAGAATGTTGCCGACCCCGGCAGGGATCGAACCCGCATCCTCCTGATCACCAGTCAGACACGCAAATGACTAAGCTACCAAGGCTGGCGATATGTTCACTAACAATGTCACTAGTTTTGAACAAGTGGACCTAGGAGCTCGAGGTTGAGTGTTTGATCTCTGCTAAGATGGGCAACATTTTTCTGTGGAGATTGGTTATACTTGACTTGATGATATCTGGGTTGAGTTCGAATATGGGTCATGTCCAGTCAAAAACTAGGTCACTAGGTAGGTCAAATTGCATTAAAACCTTGTTCACCTTTTAGGGCACCAGTTTTGCTTCAATCTTATGAAACTTTACCAGAATTATCTACGTCAAGTTCAAACAGTAGAACTTCGATGGCTCGAACGCTGATGGCTCGATTACCATGTCTGATTCGAACCCATTCTTGAGTCCCTGGGGAATTTCTGTACATAAGAAATAGGGAGGGTAAAATTAGAATATTTTCGTCTTTTATCTTGCAAATGTATGCTGTGTGTACTCATTAGAATCGCCTCGATGAGGTGATTCTAATGACTACACACAGCATACATTTTTCATTATAGAACACAGAAAAAGATGTCCTAAAGTATGTCGTTATGCCTCCTGGCATTAGCCCTCAGTGGCTCGAACTACCCCTGTCTCAAACAGATTTTCACGGTCCCAGAGGTGTTCGAGCCATTGAAATTCGACTGTATGGGCCATTTCAGGTCAAAAACTTGGTCACTAAATTCCTTTAAAACTTTGTTCACCCTCTACAGGCCAAAGTTTTGCTTCAAACTTCATGACACTTTACCAGAATGTTTGTCTTGATAATATCTTGGTCGATTTTGAATATGTGTCATATCGGATCAAAAACTAGGTCACTAGGTCAAATTGGGTTAAAACCTTGTTCACCCTTGAGAGGCCATAATTTTGCTTCAATCTTCATGAAACTTTACCAGAATGTTTGTTTTTATGATATCTATGTCAAGTTTGAATATGGGTCATGTCAGGTCAAAAACTAGGTCAATAGGTCAAGTTTCTTTAAAACCTTTTTCACCCTCTACAGGCCATATTTTTGCTTAAGTCTTCAAGAAACTTTACCAGATTGTTTGCCTTGAAAATATCTGGGTCCAATTTGACCATAATTTTGTGTCAGTCTTCATGAAACTTTACCAGAAGGTTTGCTTTGATAATGTCTGGGCCGAGTTTGAATATGGGTCATGTCAGGTCAAAAACCGGGGCACTAGGTCAATTTTCTTTAAATCCTTGTTCACCCTCTAGAGGCCATAATTTTGCTTCAATCTTCATGGCATTTTACCGGATTGTTTGTCTTGATAAGATCTGGGTCGAGTTTGAATATGGGTCATGTTGGGTCAAAAGTAGGTCACAAGGTCAAATTGTGTTAAAACCTTGTTCACCCTCTAGCTTTACATAGACTTACATGTACATGTATATGGGGAAAACCTTTAATACGCTTGTCTGAATCAGAATACCTCAGGCCTTTGATATTTTGTACACAGCTTCGTCTGGTGGACCTCTGCCAGTATTGTTCAACTTTATAGCCCTGGGCCCCAAAATGACCCTGCACAGGGGCACACTTGTTGTACATAGACTTATATAGGGAAAAATATACCTTTAAAAATCTTCTTGACTGAAATCAGAAAGCCCAGGCCTTTGAGTTATTTGGTTCAAAGCTTCGATCCGCCCAGGGGTCCACATATTTTACATGGCCTTATATAGGGAAAACCTTTACAAAGTTTCTTGCCTAAAACTAGAATACCCAGGCCTTTGATATTCGGTACACAGCTTTGCATTAGGGGCTCACAACATTATTACTGTGTCCTATGGCATATAGGTGGGGAGCTGGGCTGCTTGGAGTAGTAACATAAATTTTACTGTTGGAAGCACGTCTGACTGAGAAGCTAGAGGTTGCAGGTTTACGACCCAATCCTGCTGCATACATGTACTTTCATGGAAATTAATCATGGAATATTTTCTATAATCATTCTTCCCCTTCCGCTGATTCAAGACGGGCATTTGTCTGTTACTGGGAAAAAGTATGTGTATTTATTGCTGGTTAATCACTTAGGTCTAAGCCTGCCCAGGAATAGTGCGGATAGGTTAGCTGACCTCAACTGACATAATCCTAATTGGTTGAAAGGCCCCAAAAACTGCCAAGCACCATAGTCATATGAAGAGAATTCATAGTCCTATAGAATGTACTAGAGACAGTGACACTCAGATGGGCAAAATAGGGCCCTCTGGGCCCTCTTGATTGTTTGTTTGTTTCATTGAGGTTTAGCATCCCCGTCAACACTATTTAGATCATTTTGAAGATGTTGCTTTCAATTATTTGGGATGCCCAATGAAGCCAATACGTTTATAATATGCATCCACTTTGCCTGGGCAGGCTTAGGCCTTATAAGACATTTACCAGTACTCGTGTGTGATTGGATTCAGCTTGGTGGGGAAGAACCATGCAGCCCAGTCTATTTTTTCAAACCACAATAGGGGGCCCCATTTCCACCAGTAGTCACAAGTCTTAGTTTTGTTAGTTCACCTGAGCACGAAGTGCTCTCACCTGAGCATGAAGTGCTCATGGTGAGGTATTGTGATCAGTGAATGTCCGTCAAGCCACGATGGGCGGGGGCCCCATTTCCACCAGTAGTCACAAGTCTTAGTTTTGTTAGCTCACCTAAGCACGAAGTGCTCTCACCTGAGCATGAAGTGCTTTCAAGTGTTCTCACCTGAGCACGAAGTGCTCATGGTTAGGTATTGTGATCAGTGAATGTCTGTCGTCAACAATTTGCTTTAAATGCGAACTCCTCCTAAACCCTTTGGCCAATTTAATTCAAACTTCACAGGAATGTTGCCTAGGTGGCTCCCAACCAAAACAGCTAAAATCGTTCTGCTTTGATGAACAAGATGGCTGCCAGAGCTAAAAATAAAAAAAATCTTTAAATGACAACTCCTCCTGTACACTTGGGCCAATTTGGTTCAAACTTCATAGAAATGTTGCTTAGGTGACTCTCAACCAAAGTAGCAAAAAAGGTTCCGCTCTGATGAGCAAAAATGACCGTCAGAGCTAAAAATAGAAAAACAACATAAATTTGCCTCGAACACGAACTCCTCCTAAACCCTTGGGCCAATTTGATTCAAACTTCAGAGGAATGTTGTCTGGGTGACTCCCGACTAAAATAACTAAAATTGTTAAGCTCTGACAAACAAGATGGCCACCAGAGCTAAAAATAGAAAACGTCTTCAAACGACAACTCCTCCTATACTGTTTGGACAATTTCATCCAAAACTTCATAGGAATGTTGCTTAGATGACCCTCTACCAAAATAGCTAAAACATTTCACCTCTGATGAACTAAATGGCCACCAGAGCTAAAAATAGAAAAACATCATTAATTTGCTTCAAACGCGAGCTCCTCCTAAACTCTTGGGCCAATTTGATTCATACTTCACCGGAATATTGTCTAGGAGACTCCCTACCCAAATAGCTCAAATAGATGTGCTCGGTTGAACAAGAAGGCCGCCCGAGCTAAAAATAGAAAAAATCTTCAAACGACAACTCCTCTTGTACCCTTGGCCCAATTTCATTCAAACTTCACAGGAATGTTGGCTAGGTGATTCCCTACCAAAATAGCTAAAATCATTCCGCTGTGATAAACAAGATGGCCACTAGAGCTCAAAATAGAAAAAAATCTTCAAACAACAACTCCCCCTGTACCCTTGGCCCTATTTCATTCAAACTTCAAAGGAATGTTGGCTAGGTGACTCCCTACCGAAATAGCTAAAATCGTTCCACTCTGATGAACAAAATGGCCACCAGAGCTAAAATTAGAAAAACATCGTACATTTGCTTCAAAGGTACACCTCTCCTAAAAACTTGGGCCAATATGATTCAAACTTCACAGGACTGTTGCCAAGGTGACTCCCTACCAAAATAGCTAAAATTGTTTCGCTTTGACAAACAAGATGTGTGTCAGAAATAGCTAAAATCGGTCCGCTCTGATGAATAAGATGGTCATCGGAGCGCGAACTCCTCCTAATTCCTTTGGCCAGTTGGATTCAAACTTCACAGGAATGTTGCCTTGGTGACTCACTACCAAAATAGCTAAAATCGTTTTGCTCTGACAAACAAGATGGTCACCACAGCTAAAAATAGAAAAAATCTTCAAAAGACAACTCCTCAAGTACCCTTGGGCCAATTTCAAACAAACTTCTTAGGAATGACCCTCTACCAAAATACCTTAAACGATTCCACTCCGGTGAACAGAATGGCCACCAGAGCTAAAAATAGAAAAACATTGTAAATTTGCTTCAAACGCGAACTCCTCCTAAACCCTTGGGCCAGTTTGATTCAAACTTTGCAGGAATGTTGCCTAGGTGACTCCCTTCCAAAATAGCTTAAATCGTTCTGCTCTGACGAACAAGATGGCCACCAGAGCCAAAAATAGAATGTACTTTAGACAGTGAGTCTGTGACACTCAGGTGAACGAATCAGGGCCCTCTGGGCCCTCTTGTTTGCATATTAACCGAACAACTTTATCTTTCAGGTGGGGGCAATAGCCATCTTGAGTATTGGCATCTGGACACATGAGGTGGAGTATGGCAGTAAACAGTTAGCTGGTCTAATTGGTGTGCCGTTGTACCAGGTGGACTCTGTGATAATGATTATAGCTGGCTCCTCCATCCTAATCTTCACTATAGTGGGTCTAGCTGGTATCCTGCTCCCCCAAAAATGTCTCTTAGGACTGGTAAGTCTGTTATCTCTCACTAGAATTTCATTCGAATTTCAGGACCCTGTTATTCAAATCCTTATTAGCTTAACTAAATGTAAAGATATATTTGCTGAAAAAACTGTGAGTAGCTTTTGCTACTCAAATTTTTTTCAGCACAAATTATGAGCTTTTTGCCATTCTAAATGGTTGATGTTTTAACCTAACATTTGGCCAGCCATGGTAGCTCAATTTGATGTGCATTTGACTGGTGAACGGAAGTTCACAGTTTTGATACCTGCCAGTCAGCAACATTAATTTTGTTCATGGGCATTGATCCCGAGATCTTTTCTACGATCATTCCCTCCCTTCTGCTGATTCAAGAAGGGACTGCTTATGTATTAGCCTTCCCAGGAAAAGTGTGTATAGGTAAACTAACCAGCTCGATAAGACTTAAATACTGTTGTCTGGGCCATTCAACTCCAAATATAACGTTTAACTTTGCATTTACATACCTCTTTGTGAGCCTTAAACAACTAGGCCTAGTAAAATATACTGGTACGGGCCTCCATGGCCTAGTGGGTAAGAGCACTGACTCTTAATCATTAGGTCTTTCACTGCTGTGGTTTAAGCCTGGCTTGAGTCACGTGAGTCTGGTACTCTGGTTCTGCCTAGCCTGATTAATGATTGGCTCGATATAAGTGAAATAATCTTGAAAGGGCCATAAAACCAAAACCAAAAAAATGAAAAAATAAACTGGAGAGTATATCCCACAAACAACAAATTGCATGTAATGTCATTGAGCCTGCACATGAAAAAAGCGTCTGTGGCAATCTCCTACTTTTGTTGTTCAAATGCTTGTGCACAGCCATCTAATAATGCCAGACAGCACACAATTTCTTTCGTGATAGCAGCGTTAAGCTATCTTAACCTCTCCTCTGCTTCTCTGTAGGTATCAAAGGGGCTCTAGGGAGTCTGTGCTTAAAGGCAGGCTTGCCTAAACCTTTGCTGGTTGTCTATGTGATGAGTACCTTTTTCTCAAAAGCTGACTTATTTAACCAATTTTGTGCTGAAAAATCCCAAAACTGGATACTGTACTGGCAAACGGTGCATGCCCAGATCAGACGTCTGATCAGGGCATACACTGTTTGCAAAACATTAAGCTATTATTCAAATAAATTTTTAAGATAACACATCCTGTAACCCCTAAATTGTGAACTGTACCCCTGCTATAGTTCGAACAACTTGACATGAGACTGACCTTTATGCAAGGAACAAATTAGTCAATGTTATCGCCTAATATGTCAGCTTTCGTAAACTGCTCGTGAATTTTCAGCATCACGTGAATTGCGACCCGTTTACCGACCTCTATGTATTGAATAACAATATCCCCATTTTCGGGAGATGGCGAAGATAAATATATGCATTCAGTCGGGTATGAAATTATTTTAATAGATTTCACCAGTCTCAGGTCAATTTGTTCAAACTATATATATTTTATGAGCCCCGCCAAGCGAATTTGTGTCTTCGAGCATTCCGTCATGACAAATTTTTACTGCGCATGCCCAGCCATTCAGAGGGGCCAGGGATATTGCTTTCTGTCTGAAGGTTCCTCTTGATTCACTGCTTGTATGAGCAAGCAGCGAAGGTTCTGGCGAGACTGCGTGGAACCTTCACTGCTCGCATAGGCAATAAGTACCAAAATCGCTTGACGGGGCCCATATATAAGACTGAAGATTCCAATATCGTAAAAAAAGGTTAATTGCATTTATTCTTACTTTAATAATTAACTGATTACCATAAACACATTGATTTGCCAGAGAGATCAAATACTTGCCAATGGACTTAGAAGTATCATTGACACTAACATCCAAAGTTTTTGATTTTAACTTTGCCCACTCTCCGTGAATCAAACTGACCCAAGTCTTTTTTTCTACAGGCTTCGTCGCCCTGCAGAAATGGAGACTATGGCCATTCCAGCAATATTATACCTAAGTATTGGGACAGATAGGCCAAAGCAAACAGTGCAGACCCAGATCAGACTGCTCCCGAAGGAGCAGTCTGATCAGTGTCTAAACTGTTTGCCATTCCATCTGCACCTTTTGGACTCCTTGCTGAATCGTGAAACAGATTCATTAAAATTGTTGGAGAATTACAGCAAGTCCTTAAGGTGATCGAATTCATTGGCTCAGACACCTAATTAGTTTAACCCTTGTTCTGCTGAGCCCGGATATGCCTTTTCTTTGAAACAATGTAGATCCAGATCAGATGGCTTCTGAAGAAGCCATCTGATCAGGATCTACATTGTTTGTCATTCAGATTGTGAATTTGTTGTAATAATTTGCTACACGTAATTTGATTGGTTGATAATCGGTAGTGGGTGTGGCATATATGAATATTCAGGAGGACAAGGGTTAATATAAGGGTAGTTTGAGCCACTGAAGATTAATCACAGCTGCATTTCAGGTGGTTTGACCCTTGTCCTGCTGAATATTTATATATGCCACACCCACTACCGATTATCAACCAATCAAATTACGTGTAGGAAATTATTGCAACAAATTCACAATCTGAATGGCAAACAATGTAGATCCTGATCAGATGGCTTCATCAGAAGCCATCTGATCTGGATCTACATTGTTTCAAAGATAAGGCATGTCAAGCAGCATACAGTTTCAAGATTAGAGAAATAGAGGATCTTACATGAGTGTTCATGTATTATTGAATTTATTAAACGAGTTGAGGAAAAGGTATAAAATGCGAGGCTTTGCCAAGCATTTTATCCCTTTTCCTCAACGAGTTTAATAAATTCAGTAATACATGAGCACGAATGCAAGATTCTATTTATTATATGACATTTAAAACACATTTTATTCATGATTGTTTACAACAATATCAATATTCCGCCATTAGTAAACGAGACGTCGTTAAGGACGTCATATATGTAACGTTACGGGGTGAATCTAACTAATTTGCATATTTAATCCACTAGTGGATTATCAAATTTATTACATGGCGTTATTTCACTCTCAGACGCGACGTCATATGATAAAAGTCTGTAAATTATCCTGGAAACATTGATATCTGAAGTTATGCATAGCAAAAGATAAGGTAAGTATTTAATGATAATTGAATGATAGTTTTCCTTATTTCTCCATATAAACCTATGTTGTGGGTATTCATTAGAACCGCGGGCCCCCGCCCATCGGGGCTTGAAGAAATAGATGGGCTGCATGATGCTTCCGTGCAGAGCTGAAACCGACCTGCAGACGAATACTGTTAAACCGCTTAGAGGATCTAAGCATGCCCAGGCAAAGCGGTGCGAGTCTGCCCGTCCATACTTATAAACCCTATTGGTTTCATTGGGCGGCAGGGCTTGGGATGTCATTTGATCTCAATGTCGGGTAAAAGTCCCACAAAATTGGAAGCGACGTCTCTAAAATGACCTTTACAGTGTTGATGGGACTTAATACCTCAAATCTAACAAAATCATTAGAACCGCCTTGCCTATGTTGTGGGTATTCATTAGAACCACCTCGGTGAGGCAGTTCTAATGAATAACCACAACATAGGTTTTTATGGAAAATTGACAAAAACTATCCTTCAATTAGCACAAAATACTTACCTTATCTGTTGCTATGGTTATGAGTAAAATTTTTATATAGGGGCGTCTAGAAGGTGTTGGAGTGAATTAGGATGAACAGGTCATCCGTATTTGGGTGACTGAAGTTTCACTGTATTTTATTGTATTTCAGCATCTGTCTGTGATAACTTTTTTGGCATTCATGTTGTTTGCTGCTGGGATTCTTGGCTTTGTGTTTGTTGGGGAGGTGAGTACCATTGCTGGGGTCAGTTGTTCAAAACTAAGGACGTCGTTAGTTAACATACACCTCAACCTCGTTATAACACGGAACTCCGGGTCCAACCAACGGACCGTGTTAGTTAACCGAATCGTGTTATAAACGCCGACTGTATTTGTCACAGATCAACCATTGACACAATGGTGATCAATAGTTTCCCAAACAAGATGATGTGCGGTCCGGTTAATGACCGTATTTCCCGACTAAAATGTGTTTAGAACTAATCAATGGCAGTAAATACCATGGCCCATCAAGTCAAACAAGTCACTTTAATCGAAACCAGCTGAAAAACCATGTTTTATATCCAGAAATCGTCCGGTCTGACAGCGAGTATGACGCCATTTTGATAGCTGGTTCCTGGCTAACTTTGTTGTTACTGAGAATCCGGACCGTACCGAACTACAGTACCGTTAATAGATTTCAATGGTAAAATTACCGGGTTAGGGTTCGGAACCGGACAATGATCAACGCTTACAAGAAATTTGAATTACTTCCCTTGAAATGTCTTACCCTTAATACTTTAGCCATTTGAAACGATTTTAATGGCGCACATGGTTTTTAATGATTTTTTTTTACCGCGAAAATCGATATTGAATATGTTTTATCATTTGCTTTTAAGCTGGAATAAATCTGACTTTCTTTTACATGCGGCTCTAGAAAATGAGTTTTATTGCAGTTGACCGATCACATCATCTGCATCGATGTTTAAAATTTCTGCTGAGCAGTGATCCTTAACAGAGCGTGATAAATATTTTTTTCCGGTTGCGTAACTGAATTCTTTAATCTCTTTTTCACACTAAGCCAACACTTTTGATTGTGCCGATGGCAGTTCACGTTTATCATGCGTGTCAAGTGAGTGAGTGTTTCAGTTTTACGTCCCACCAACAGCTAAGGTCATACGGAGACGGGACCTCGATTTAAAGACTCATCCGAAAGTCTGGAGAAGCCCGGGATCGAACCTGCGACCCCTGGTTTACAAGGCGAGTAGCGTAACCACTCGACCACGGAGGCTTCTCATCATGCGTGTCAAGCTAAACAAGTTTATATACTGTATATTCAACTCTGCTGGAGGCCTGCAATAGATATCAAAAAGTACCGTTATAAACCGTGTTAGCTACCGTGTTAGCTACCGTATTACCGCAGTCAAAAGTGAGAGGAAAATAAAGTTGTTGTGCTTAAAACCTTATACAATCCTTGGATAATATTTATAAATGTTGGTTGGGGAAAATTTGGGGTCCAAACCAAAACCGTGTTATATCCGAATTCGTGCTGTAACGAATCGTGCTATAACGAGGTCCGGGTGTATCATTAAAACTTTGATCATTTATTATGGCAAATATGCTAATATTTTTGCTGAAAAAATGAGAGCAGCTGCTCACATTTTTTCTGCAAAAATACCAAACTTTTAAATATCAAACTTGCTAGAAGAGTTAACAATATGACCACTAACGAGCTCGTTAAGCTAACGACGCTCTGAACAACTGGCCCCTGGTCTCTTTATGTAGTATTTATCCTATGTATTCAGACACCTCAATACTTATCATACTTGTTCTAAAATTTAAACAAATGCAATTTACTGCCATATGTTGTGTCTAAAAGTAGTAGGAGGAGCGGTAAACAGCGTAGACCATGATGAGACACCACATTCTTCAGCGTCTTATCTGGGTTTACACTGTTTGCACAGGCCTATTTTTCATTATACGGTAACACTGTTTTTTACCAAATTAAATGGTTAAACTTTAAATCTGCCCGTCCGGGCTGGAGAAATAGATTGGGCTGCATGGTGCTTCTATGCAGAGCTGAAACTGACCACACATGAGTACTGGTAAACTGGTTAGAACGTAAGTGGTGTGAGTTGGACTGCCCAATGCATATAAGCGTATAAGTGGGTGGCAGGCTTGATATGTCATTCCATATCCGTGTCAGGTAAAAGTCCCAGAAAGTTGGAAGCAACGTCTCCAGAATGACCTAAATAGTGTTGACAGGAAAGTTCAACCTCAATTAAAAAAAAATGAACAAAAATTATCAATTAATTTTGTTAACTTTACACTGGGTCTAACTTTAGAAGCAAGCCTTTTTTGCCAAAAATAACAATATATAGCACTGTTTGTTACAACATTTTTTTTTATCTAAATTGGCTCTTACACTGTCACGATTTTGGCCACGACTCACCACGATTTTTTAAATCGTGGTAAATCGTGAACAACGTCGTAGAGAAGTCGGCAGAGATCTTGAGGAATCGTGGTTGATCGCGATAGTTCGGGAGTGACCACGACTGTTTTGGACATGTTTAAAACATTCGTGACGAGTCGGCATCATTTTTCAAATCGTAGAGCGGTCGTAGAGAAATCGTAGCTCAGTCATGAGCCGTCGTCGTGGTAATCATGGCCAATCGTGAATAATCGTGACTGAATTCTACCACGATTGTGCTACGACGAGACAAGATCATCTACGATGCCTCTACGATTCCGTTGAGACTGCCATACGATCTACTACGATATCACGACGATTGCTCACGACAATGCAAGATTCACCAGGAATGCACTACAATTGATGACGACGCTAGCACGATTTATCCCGACGCTACGTCGAACGCACTACTTTCTCCACGTAACTTTGTACATATAATTACCCAAGTAACTATGGTCAACTGTCACTAACTCCCTCCTGTTGCTCTGCACCTCCAGTTGTTCAGCCATTGCAATGTCATTTTCGATCATGTCTTGTTCGAGGTGAACTAAATTTTGAAGATACAGAAGCCTTTGACCTGGCTGCAAAAACATTTTCGTCAGATGCTCTCTACAGAAATGGTTGAAACTGAATGACACTGTGCATTTGATGAACACTTTTATATACCCAGATCGTTATAAATCCTGACGAATCGGGAGAAGTCTTTGTTAATCGTGAGTAAATCGTATCGAATCCTCCATGATCATACTGAGTCTTTGATCATCGTGCCTTGGTCGTAGAGCAGTCTTGCAGGGATCGTGAGAAATCGTGTATGATCGTCTGATATCTTGAAGCAATCGTGGTGCAGTCGTAGAAGAATCCTAGAGGATCGTAAGACATTGTGGTCGATCGTAGAGGATCGTTGTAAATCGGCTCCATTATCGTACAGCAATCGTGATTGTTCGTAGAAGTGTCGTAGCAATGTAGTGAGTATTCGTAGGGTAGTGAAATCGGAACCGTGTATGCCCCGATTTGCCACGATTTTCATGGTCCCAATTGGTCGTGGACAGTCGTTGACAATCGTGGTCAAAGTCATGACAGTGTAAGAGCCCCTTAACCCAGTTTTAAGAAGGATAAATGTATAGATAATTTACAAAAACAATCTTGTATATAACACGATTTCTCCCTTACAGTATTGCTACGAAGAGGTAGTGGTGTATCATATGGGCCCTGACAAGAGAAAAGGGGGTCTTTTGAGCATTATGCTCTCAGCAAAGTCTCAAATTCATCTGTGCACAAACTTAGTTACCTTAAGTATCCTAAGTATTGGGACAGACATGCCTAAGCAGACAGCGCAGACCAAGATCAGACTGCTACTTCAGGGTCCACACTGTTTTCCATTCTGTCTGCACTTTTTGGACTCCTTGCTGGATTTAGAAACAATTTGTTAAAATTTAAGGAATGTTACAGCATGTTTTCAAGGTTCAATCCCAGCCACATCTCCAACATTCTTTTTCTCGAAGATTGATAATGAAATTTGTTCTACAGTCATTCTTTCTTCTGACTCAAGAAGGGCAGTTGTCAGTATGTGTCAATGACAGATAATATAGTGCACCAAGAAAACTCTGATCAGACTGCGGATGCACATGAGGGTTGTACATGTTTAAAGACACCTGTTCTACCTCAATCAGCACAGGTATCTGCACTTATACAGTAAAACCGTCTTAGTGGCCACCTCTATGAAGCAAGCAACCTGTCTTAAGCAAGCAGGCATTCAGTTCCCAAAAAGGAAAATGCATTAAAATTCACCTGTGTTAAGCAAGCACCTGTCTTAAGCAAGCACTTTTGAATATCCCATAGGTGGTTGCTTAATACAGGTTGGACTGCATCTCAATATTTTGGATGTGCACTTTAGATGTTACTACACTCCAGCCTTTTTACAGCACTATTAATGGGGTCCAAAGCAGAAACTGTTTTAGTGAAACAACCGTGTTATATCCAATCAAAAATGTTTAGATTATATAGAAAAATGAACATTTATGGTCATTTTTCTATATAATCTATACATTTTTGGGATCCATCTTGAAACCGTGTTATATCCAAAAAAGATATATGAAAAAGAAAAGCAATGAAAGCAGAGGGAAATAGTCATTAACACTTGTACAAATATATTCTTGTTTACAAAGCAACTTCAAGTTTTGTTTTGTTTCTCCAGTGTGAAGTATTTGAGCTCAGCCATTAAATGTGTATTTATGTAACGTAATACCTAAGCATTTATATGAAATTGCTTAAGCAAACAGTGCAGAACTAGATCAGCCTGCTGCCTTCGGAGCAGTCTGATCTTAGTCTGCCCAATTTGCCTTTATGTTTCAAATTATTAGAGGTTTAGAATGTTTATGGTAATAGTACAAGATATCACATTTCATTGACTAATTAGGGAACTTTTGATCGTTGACCCCCATATGCATATTTAATAAATTTCTAAAATATTTTTTTGATCCATGATTGAATTCAGATCATGACTGGATTGTATTTCTTTGAAAAAAAAATCATAATTTCTGTTAAATAGGGACAGCTTGACTTTTGCAAGTCTTCTAAAATTGGACAAGCTGGCATTGTTGTTAATTTTGTTGGAACAGCAAGCTCTGGTTCTATATACAGTCTGTATCTTACATGGACTGGATGCACCACCAACAGAAATGCATGGTTCGCCACCATAATGCTATAGGATTAGTCTTAAAGCATCTTTCTTTTAAAGGGAACGTATACACCTTCAGAGAAGACATCTCAGGCAAAAATATTTTTGTCTCCCATGTCAATAGATGTCAACTCTTAAAGAAAAGAATTTGCTCCTGAGGAGCAAACTCTTCTTTATGAGTAGACCCCTTTATCTGTGGAACAATATTTGTAGATGCGTAAACAAGAAATTCTGAAAGTTGTCTTGCTTTGAAAAATGGGGAAAATTCCGCCAATTGTTTATCCATTTTTTTTTAAGACAAGGAGCAGTAGTGCTTGGACTTGGCAAAAATTGTTTGTTTGCTCACTTTTAAATAAGCAGTTAACATATACAGTGCACATTCTTTCGTCAGAACTGACAACTGCTCTTCTTGAATCAGCAAAAAGGAGAGAATGACCATAGAAAACTTGGCTATCATCATCCAATGCAAGTGACTGATGATTGATTGAATTAACATCATACAATAGCACACCTTTATCTTTTCCCTATGCCTTTCTTTAGATGATTTTTCTTTACTGGATCCCCCCACCCCCCCCCCCCCAAAAAAAAAAAATAAACAGACAAACTCCACTTACTGTTTTCTGTTGGATTTAGTGCCAGCATAACTCAGTGGGAACAGCATTAGCTTCCGACTGGTGATCAGGGTCATGCGTTCGATCCCTGCAGGGTCAACAACGTTCATTTATATCGACTGATCGTGAAATGTTTTCTGTGCTCATTCTGTCCCTTTTGCTGATTCAAAAAGGGTAACTGTCAGTTTCTGGCCAAAGGATATTCACTGTACTGGTTAAGTGCTTAAGTATAAGCCCGCCCAGAAATAGTTTATGTAAACCGGCCAGCTCAATATGATACTAATGGTGTTGACAGTGTCATAAAACTCCAAACCACCCAACCAACTAATGGTTACCAAAGCATTACATTTTTTTCAGCTTGAAGATTCAGTTCGAGGCTCCTTGATGCAAAGTATGAAAGAAAACTATGGTTTGCCAGGCAAAGAGTCAATAACTGCCAGCTGGGATTCCGTCCAACAAAATGTAAGTATGACGCGGCCCAGAATGGATACAACTTTAGAGGAGATAACACAATTATATTTTTGTTTCTTTTATCAATAGGCGAGAATTTGAGCAGCAAGTTCATTCCATTCTGAATGGAATCTTCCTTCATCTATATAGCATGTGTCAATTTAAAAATTTAGGTGTCAGTTTCTGAGCAGAGGCCATGTTTTGTGGTGTCTGATCTGGGCCTGCACTGTTTGCTGGTATCTGATTTTGGGGTTTCCCATATCAAATGAGTTAAAGACTATTATTATTATTAACCCATTTTGTACCGGAAACCCCAAAACGAGTACCCTGGCAAACAGTGCAGGTCCAGATCAGATGTCGCAGAACGCGGCATGTAATCAGAGCCTACACTGTTTGCAAAAAGTTCAGCCATTTTCCAAATAAATTTGAAGAAAACACAACCTGACACCCCTAAAGTTTGAAACGGACTCCTGCTATATATAAGGAGGAAGATTCCATTTGGTACAAAAAGGGTTGAAGACTTGTGTCTCCTAGATAGCTAGTCTTTGGCCTAGATATTAAGGGGAATGGGAACACCTAGAAGATTTATCCGCCATTTTTCAAAGGGAGACAACTTTTGGAGCTTCCTGTTCACTTCTCTATAAGCTCTTTCCCTTAGGAAAAAAGGTCAGCTTAAAGGAAAAAATTTGCTCCTCAGCAAATTCTTTCCTTAAGAGTTGACCCCTATTGACATGGGAGACAAAAATACTTTTGCAGGAGTTGCCTCCCCTGAAGGTGTTCCCATTCCCCTCTTAAACATTAGGGGCGAGTTGTTCAAAACTAATGATATCGTTAGTCAATGAATCGTTAAAACTTTGATCATTTAGTATGCCAAATATTTTTTTTTTTTCAGCAAAAACAAAATTTTAGATACCGTAGTTGCTAGAACAGTTAACAGTTTGATCACAAACGAGCTTGTTATGCTAATGAGGCTTTGGACAACTGGCCCTTGGTCTATCAGGCTGTAAGATGCCAAGCTGTGCAGTGGAAGGCAAGATTATTTTTACTCTGGGTATTCCAGTTTTTGCCCACATCTGATTAACAATAAGAACAAGATGTGTTTGTGAAACACTGATGCCCCCGGACAGCGCATGTGAAATATTATGGCCAATGTTAAAAGTTTTTAAGAAGTAGGTCAAACGTCAAAGTCAAGGTCACGAAGTCAAAAATTTTGGTATCACTGGAAAGGTCTTGTGACAAGGAATGCAATGTGAAATATGAAAGCCATATCACTTACCATTCAAAAGTTATGCCCAATGTTAAGGTTTTTGGGGAGAGACAAACAGACAGACAGACCAAAAACTATATGCCCCAGAATCTTTGATTCCGGGGGCATAAAAATCTCCCTAAATTATCCCTAAATATTGTTTGTCTGGAGCATTTGGAAGAATTGCTTAGGGACTAAAAATGAGTTTGAATCAGCAATGGTAAATGAGCCAATTCAAACAGGAAGTTGCATCACGCATTATGACCAAACAATCCAATTAGCGTAAATCAGTTCATGCATTGATTATAATTGGTAGACAATTAATTGTAATCCCCGCATTTCTCATAATCATTTTCATAATTTCGGTTTCTACAAGATAATTATAGGTACTTGCACACCGGTGGATCTTCCTGTGTTATGGTAAACTTAGTTGGTGACTCACTGCAGGGAAATTTTACAGTTTGGACAAGTTTTAAGCAGTCGTTGGTCACATTGTGCAGGTGGGCGCTCAGGACAGGTAATTTAACATTAAAAATTGCTCGGGAGGATTGCATGATGGTCGTTCAGGACAGGAAAACGCTTAAGACAAGTGATCGCCCCGCAGGTTTAACTGCATATGATATTGACATTCCTAGTGTATTTATATTAATATCACCATTTTATTTTCAGTTCAAGTGTTGTGGGCCATATGGAGATGAAAACTCAACTACATCATGGTACCTCTTTAAAAAAGAAAGTTTCTGGTTTAAAGATGGCTATAATAGTAAGTGTACTCTCATGTAAATGTTATACTGGGATTGAAAGTAAAACCCATGCTGTACACCACAACCTCTTTATAACACTCTTTATGGGGTTCAAAAGCCGAAACCATGTTAGTTAAACAGCCATAAAATGTATAGATTATATAGAAAAATGACCATCTATACATTTTTGGGATCCATCTTGAAACTGCATTATATCAAAAACCGTGTTATAACGAACCGTGTTATAATGAAGTTGTGGTGTATTATGATTTTAGCTAGCATGTTTTCCCCACTTTTTTGAGACGATCTGGAGTTACTTTTTTCTTTGCAAAAAAGTTTTTTTTTGTTTTGTTTTTTCACTCTCAAGTGCAACAAATGATTCAGGTAAACTTCTCTGTGGGTAATCTACCAGAATTTCCTTTACCTGCCGATTTTAGCCCAAACATTGTACGGTTATATGTAATTCAGGTTATACATGGCCGAATACAGTATTCTTTAAATTACCCTATTTTGAACTGAATTGGATTGTCCTCACTACCTATTATAAGCAGGGGTCAATTTTGAAATTGAGGGTGTCACATTGACTTAGTTTCAGAAATGCAGGTTATAAATGGTTGAGGTTTTTGTAAATAGTAGAGGCCTGATCAGATGCCCCATTCTGCTGCATCTGACATGGGCCTGCACTGTTTGCCAGTGTGCCAGTTTTGGGGTTTCCTGTCTGGAATGAGTTAAAGGAAAGAATTTGTTGATCCATGAAGAAAACTTTTCCTACAGGAGTAATCCACCATGAGAAGGAGGAATATTGATTAGAGAGATATTAACTCTAATGGATGTAAATTTCAGATGGTAGTTTTGTGCCAGAAAGTTGTTGTGATATGAAAAGAAATGTGCTTATGTGTACTGGAAGAATAAATATAACAGAGCACTGGCCGCCACGGACACCACCACCAGTTGTTGATGAACCATCCAACTATACTCTTTATTTGACAGTAAGTTAACTTGTTTTAAAGTAAGTGGGTATACAGTAAATTTCTGTTTTCATACCACCTTTGGAACTGTCCAAAAGTGGTACTCAATACCATTTTTGGACAATTCCTAAAGGTGGTTTCTTACTAGAGGTCACTGGGTGTACAAAAAGAAAGACAGGCTTACATCGAGTTCATTTTGAATCATTTTGAAAATAGAGTTCTGCTTGAGCCGGCGCTAGGGGGCGTGGCCAGTGTTGCACATTTCAGTACTGGTCATGAACAGACTCTGTAAAACTGAGTCTGCTATTTTCATTTATTTGATGTATTCTTTGCTTCCAAAGGATCTAATTTCAAAACTTATTTACTAGAAAGTTTTACGTTTTTGCTTTTAATCTTAATTTTTGCTGATCTTTATAGCTGACATTCACTGAACATGAAAGTGTGTTGGTCACTATTTGATATATTGAAAGTCTGACCAGGACTGTAAAGATGGCCCATTCCTCTCATTGTTAGATAATAACCAGCTGTCTTGCTGCTCCCATTTTCCCTTATTCAATAGCTGGCATCATAGCAACAAATAAGATTTGTATCTTGTGATAATTGAAGGATAGCTTTTGTCAACTCTCCATAAATACCTATGTTGTGGGTATTCATTAGAACCGCCTCAAAGAGGCAGTTCTAATGAGTGCCCACAACATAGGTTTTTATGGAGATATAAGGAAAACTATCCTTCAGTTATCACAAGATACTTACCTGATCTGTTGCTATGGCGGGCATATATATGTTGTATGTAAATGTTGTAATATTTTGTCAGAGATGATCAGGCTTTACATTTCGTGTGAATCGTCTGCAGGCAGATGATTCACATGAAAAATCAAGCCTGGTTTTTCTCTCCAAAATAAGAAAAAATAATTTGAATACTGTCAGGGTTGAGCATTAACACTTTATTTTTATATGTTTACAGGGATGTTATGATCAGCTAGAAGGATATCTTACTCAGAATGGTATACTGATAGGAACTGCAGCAGTAGTGGTTGGAATATTTATGGTGAGTTAATCCACTAGCCTTTTGTTGGCTGTTTCATCTTACTATTTGGATTGGTCCATTTTATTTTTGTGGGGTTATCTGGTTTCCTTTATCATCATTCTACACCCCCTCCAAACTCAATACCTTATACTGTATCCAGGAATAATGCTGGTGTCCTAAGTTTGACCTATATATCCAGCCTTCAGCATGATTTTTTGTCTTGTCATTTAATCAGTAAAAATGATTTCCCTTGGAAGAATGAAATAATTTGCAAGCTTACTCCTGCTAATATGATGCATTTCATAGAGCTTATATTGTTACTTGAGTTCATATTACCACTATTGCATGGTATAATGTTTCTGATAAAATTACATTTCAGAATT
Source organism: Lucinisca nassula (assembly GCA_963580285.1). Classification (NCBI taxonomy): domain Eukaryota; kingdom Metazoa; phylum Mollusca; class Bivalvia; order Lucinida; family Lucinidae; genus Lucinisca; species Lucinisca nassula. The sequence continues at coordinate 82,129,123 of OY757014.1, read as the reverse complement.
TCAATCTTTCACATTCTTTAGTTTTACTTAGTCATTTTGATAAGCCATGTATTGTTTGTAACCACAGGTCACGCATTCCAGAAATAGTGTTAGACATTTTAGATTTTTCTCACATTGCTTGCATTCTTTTCAGAAGCATTGACTTTATGGCAAATGTACACATGTCACAGTTGCTTAATTTTTACCATTTTTACAAGGGAGACAACTTTCATCACTTCTGTTTGCTTCCAAAAGAAACTGAGTACATGTACCTTTAAAAAGTGTCTACTCTTAAAGGAAAGAATTTGCTCCTAAAGAGCAAATTCTTCCCTTTAAGAGGAGCCCCATTTTGATACAGGAGGCAAAAATAAATTTAAAAGAGTTTCTTCTTCTGAAAATGTATCCATTTGTCTTAACACTTCATACCCTTTAGACTGTTACAAATGCCTATGTAAACAGCGAAGATCTAGATGGGATCATAATGAGCCATCTCATCAGGATCTACACTGTTGCCACCCTGTTAATGAATTTGACTAAACCACCTATTTACAAGATTGGGCAAGGGCCCGTGCACATCAGAGCTTGGAGAAATAGATTGGGCTGCATGGTGCTTCCACCTGTAAACTGTAGAAGGTCTGAGTCTGCCCAGGCAAAGTAGTAAGAGTCAGACCGCCCCTGCATATAAACCGTATTGGTTTGTTTGGGCATTAGGGCTTGAGATGTCATTTCATCTAATTGCCAGGTAAAAGTCACTCAAAATTGGAAGGAACGTCTCCTAAATGACTTTAATAGTGCTGAGGGGACATAAAACCCCAGTTCAAACAAACCAAAAACAAGATTGGGCAGATCCATGTTCAAAGATGGACAAGTCCGCTTCAGAAACTCAGAATGGTTAATCTTCTCAAGGAAAATGGACTTTATAGGATTGAGGGATTAGTGAGCTTTCAAACTTGCATGTGCTGTCACTTACCGGCATCTAATATCTGACTTGTCCAGTCCTGTGACATGAGAGTCACAACTCCCATCTTTCAACATAGAAGTTTTAACCCTTGTACTGCTGAGCCCGGATATGCCTTATCTTTGAAACAATGTAGATCCAGATCAGATGGCTTCTGAAGAAGCCATCTGATCAGGATCTTCATTGTTTGCCATCCAGTTTATGAATTTGTTGCAATAATATGCATCAAGTAATCTGATTGGCAGATAATCAGTAGCGGGTGTGACATATTTAAATATTCAGCAGGACAAGGGTTAACAGAAGAATGAAGCATAGCTGAAAAAATTTTCAGCCTACTGTGGGATTTGAACCTGGGCTGGTCGATTGAAAGTTCAGTGCTCTAACTACTTAGCCAAAGAGGCTGTTCCCAGTTCTCAGAGTTTCATTATAAACCTAAGCTATGCATTGTCTCCTGAAGTAGATGATGGAAAGCAGGAGTTGTGCGCCTTAACACTTTATGCAGTTTAAGATTTTTATGAGAAATACATGTTTTACAGTATTTACCCTAATTGGGCACCGTCAAACGATTTTGGTACTAATGCCTATGCGAGCAGTGAATCAAGAGGAACCTTCAGACAGAAAGCCATATCCCTGGCCCCTCTGAATGGCTGGGCATGCGCAGTTAAATTTTGTCATGACGGAATGCTGGAAGACACAAATTCGCTTGGCGGGGCTCAATTATTTGGACATCTCAGCTCATTACCATAATTGTTCTGAAATTTTAACAAGTACAGTTTACAACTTGATGTTGTTAAAAAAAAGGATGAGTGGCAAATAGTGTAGACCCTGATGAGTCCTTGCTTTCTTTGGCATCTCATCTGGTTCACACTATTTGCTAAGGCCTGTCTGTCTGAATATATCGGGCAAACATGGTATATATATTTTACAATGTCAAGAATGGGGCATTTGTGCACCTAGAACACATTGATAGTTTTTTTGCAGAGTTCAAACACTTAGCTTTATTATCCCCCGCCGAAGGCGGAGGAATATAGTTTTGGCGTTGTCCATCCGTCCGTCCGTCCTTCCGTCCATCCGTCCTTCAGTCCTTCCGTCCGTCCGTCACACTTTTTTGTCCGGAACCGTTTCTCAGCAACTATTGTATGGAATTAAATGAAACTTGAAATAAATATGTATTATTATGCTGTGGTGATGCACGCGCAATTTTTTTTCGGATTGACTTTTTACATCCAGAGTTATGGCCCCTTGAATGATTGAAATTCTGGATTTTTCGTCGTCTCACTTTGTCCGGAACCGTTTCTCAGCAACTATTGCATGGAATTAAATGAAAATTGAAATAAATATGTATTATTATGCTGCAGTGATGCACCCGCAATTTTTTTTCGGATTGACTTTTTACATCCAGAGTTATGGCCCCTTAAATGATTGAAATTCTGGATTTTTTCGTCATCTCACTTTGTCCGGGACTGTTTCTCAGCAACTATTGCATGGAATTAAATGAAACGTGAAATATATATGTATTATTGTGCTGCGGTGATGCACGCGCAATTTTTTTCTGGATTGACTTTTTACATCCAGAGTTATGGCCCCTTAAATGATCGAAATTCTGGATTTTTCGTCGTCTCATTTTGTCCGGAACCGTTTCTCAGCAACTATTGCATGGAATTAAATGAAACTTGAAATAAATATGTATTATTATGCTGTGGTGATGCACGCGCATTTTTTTCCGGATTTACTTTTTACATCCAGAGTTATGGCCCCTTAAATGATTGTAATTCTGGATTTTTCGTCGTCTCACTTTTTTGTCGGGAACTGTTTCTCAGCAACTATTGCATGGAATTATATGAAACTTGAAATAAATATGTATTATTATGCTGTGGTGATGCACGCACAAATATTTTTCGGATTAACTTTTTACACCCAGAGTTATGGCCCCTTAAATGATTAAAATTCTGGATTTTTCGTCGTCTCACTTTTTTGTCGGGAACTGTTTCTCAGCAACTATTGCATGGAATTATATGAAACTTGAAATAAATATGTATTATTATGCTGTGGTGATGCACGCACAAATATTTTTCGGATTAACTTTTTACACCCAGAGTTATGGCCCCTTAAATGATTAAAATTCTGGATTTTTCGTCGTCTCACTTTGTCTGGAACCGCTTCTCAGCAACTATTGCATGGAATAAAATGAAACTTGAAATAAATATGTATTATTATGCTGCCGTGATGCACGCGCAATTTTTTTTTCGGATTGACCTGGATTGACTTTTTTATCTTGAGTTATTTCCCCTTAAATGATTGAAATTGAGGAATTTTGTCTATTCGTTGATTATATCGGGTTTTTTTAATATTCGCGAATTTTATTTTGGTATCCTTGAAACCACATAACAGGTAAATAAACCTTAACTTTGACAGACAAGTTAATCTCTACTGATAATTAGGTCAGTAGGTCAGGGTACAGCCTCTCATCCAGGGAGTAAATGTTCAGCGGGGCCCTTCCTCATTGTCTCTAGTTTGCTTCTTAGAACCATCCTCAATTTTGGCCAGATATATTTTCTTGCCATTCTACACGAAAAACCCATTCGGCGGGGGATATCAATTCAACGAATTTGCTTGTTTTATTTGTTTCTTCCAGTTGTAGTTTTGTTTTCATTTTAATGTTTACTGCAGTGTAGATTTACTTTTAATTTGCTTTGTTCTTTTTATTAGATTTTGGTTACTTTTAATATGCTTTATTCTTTTTGTTAGATTTTGGAAATAGCTGCATCGGTCATCATGTATCGTTCCTTGCCATGATAGGTTACCATGGCAACACCAAACAGTAAGCATGTGCACAGTAAACCATGTCATACTTGTCAAAATAGTGTTTAATCGTTTTTGTTCTGGAAGTAATTCCCCCCCCCCCCCCCCACACACACACCCACCCCCAAAATATAGCAGGTGTCCATTTCAGTATTTAGGGGTGTCAGCTTGAGTATTCTTCTGAAATTTATTCAGCAAATGGTTGACCTTTCTGCAAACAGTGAAGGCACTGATCAGATGCAGCATTGTGTGAGCATCATATCAGGGCCTGCATTGTTTTCAAATGTCCAGACTAAACACATCAGGAAAACATGCCTATATAATTTTGACCCCCTTAAACCCCACTTTCATATAGTAAAACTGGGGTTTACAGTGGTATAAATTATTTTTCTTATTTCTGCTTAAAAATATAGACTGAGGCCATTCTGAAAAAGTACCCACAATCTATGTTTTGAGCAGAAATATGAAAATTTCAGAATTTTTTATCTGAAAATTTTCAGAATTTTTGATGGTAAAATTTTCAATATACATGTATTTGAATAGGCATGTTTTCATCATGAGCTCACAATTTGAACTCGTATTCATGAGAAAAACAAAAACCTGTTTGTGCCATTTGTGAACAACAAAGGTGCTGATCAGCCTACACATCTCTACATATTCTAATCAGCACCCTGATGTTCACTGCGTGGAAAGTGCAATACCTCTAGTTTATTGCCCTATCAAAAATTTCAAGGCTCTTGCACAAAGCTGAGTCAGCAGATTTGTGTCTTGCCAGGTCACAAATCCTGAATATAGCTTTTCTGGTGATAGGGCTTTTTCCTATCTCACCCTCACTTGATACTGACTGAAATGGCTCTTTCTTCTCTTACCCTCACTTCATACTGAGGGAAAATTCTGGGAAAGACAGTATGATTGACAAGTATGACAAAAGTTAACCCATAAGATGCCAATCACACCAATGTCATCTGCTTTATCCTCTGCTGGTAACTTTAAAAGTCATTTTTTGCAAACAGTGTGGATCAAGACCAGACTGCTCCTCTAGGAGCAGTCTGATCAAAGTCCACACTGTTTGCCTGTATACAAAAACATGTTGGCAAAGTTTGCAAGAAGATGCCGCTGGTGACATAAACAGACAACATTTTCAGATGCTGCTTTTCATCACGACAACACGCCTATATAATTTTGACCCCTTGAACCCCACTTTTATATAGAAAAACTGGGGTTTGCAGGGGTAATGATTATTTTGTTATTTCTGCTCTAAAATATAGATTGTGGGTACTCGTTAGAACCGCCTCGATGAGGCGGTTCTAACGAGTGCTCACAATCTATATTTTGAGCAGAAATAAGAAAATTATCGCAATTTTTCTTCTTAAAATTTAGTTTTTCGGCGGGAAAATTCACACTGTATTTGTATAGGGGTGTTTTCGTAATGCATGGCATCTTGAGGGTTAGTGGTTAAGTTTAGCACAATTATGCAGGTAGGATGGGTGCCTGGTAGTGTTGTGTATGCAACAGAGCACTATTCTAAGCAAAAAAATGGTTACGCCTGTCTGCTGCACTGAGGTTGAAAAAAAACAATGCTAGCTGCTTCTTTCTGTGGTTGCTGTATTTTCTCAAAAATTCGGACATCTTTTATTTATCCTTAACCATTCAAGCGCTGCAGAAAATTCTGGAGCGGATGGCAATCTTTTTTTATGCCCCCGTAGGAGGGCACATATTTTTTGCGCTGTCCGTTTGTTTGTGGGTTTGTGGGTTAGTCCGCACTTTTTTTCCCTCAAATTGGCTCCCACGGGGGCATTGCTCACTTATAGTGACAGCTCCCGTTTTCATTATTTTTCATTATGTTTCAGTGACAATAAGGTTTGACAGGTTTCATATGTAATGTCAAGCCTTCAAGCCTAATTTTCGCTGAAAATGCCATCTGCTAAATGTACTTAGCAGTTGAAGGGCTAAACAAATTAATTTAAATTTATCCTTATTTGAAAATATACAGTTAAAATTCCACTATTAAGACCATCTAAAATTAAGACTAATTTTGCTTTAAAAAACTTATTTAGTCGGCTGCAGTTATTCTTTCTTTATTGTTTCTGCATACAGTATCCTCTGGTCAGAGACAACCTTTGAGACTGTTCAAAAGTGGTCTTAAAGATCACTTTTGAACAGTCCAAAAGGTGGTCTTAATATAGTAATTTTACTATTTTTTGTTTGGTGATATATTAACATTTTAAACACCAAGCACAGCTTGAGCAGATGACATTTTTCAAATGTTTTTATTATTTTTCATAGGAGCTAAGGCATGTCATTTTATGTGAATTGTCTGCTAAGCTTGATTTTCTATGAAAAAAAAAATTAAAAAGCCAACTGCTTCAATTTTGCTTGGGGTGGCTGAATGGTAAGCAGTGCATGGCCTTTTAGGACTTGTGTCATTCTGTCCTGATTCTTTGAGAAATTAAGGTGTAATTCCTCATGTTGGAAGTTTTGTTGCTTGTAGAGTAGTGTGCTTTACATCATATCATTTCATAACATCATATGCTTTATATATCATTTCATTACCTCTTATGCGTTATATATCATTTCATTACTTTGTATGCTTCAACATGATTTCATTACATCATATCCTTTATACATGATTTCATTACATCATATGCATTACATGTTACATGTATTTCATTACACAATATGCTTTTAACGTCATATGCTTCACACATCATTTCATTACATCATATGCTTTATACATCATTTCATTACATAGTATGCTTTATACATCATTTCATTACATTTTAGGCATTAGAAGTAATTTCATTACATCATATGCTTTACATATCTTTTCTTTACATCATAATGCTTTACATATATTTTTATTATACCCCCGGCATACGAAGTATGTCAGGGGGTATATAGTTTTCGTCTTTCCGTCCGTTCGTTGGTTCATTCGTATGTTCGTTCGTTCGTTCGTTTGTTCGTTCGTTCGTTCGTTTGTACGTTCGTACGTTCGTTCGTCAACCTTTACGTCAAAGTTTTGCGTTAAACCTTTTTGATTACTCATATCTCTGTAACCACAGGGTGGATTCTCTTCATATTTGGTACAGGCTATCTCTATAGCATTACCTTTCATATGGAATATCTAAGCCCCTGGGTCAAGCCCCTGGGTGGGTTGTCTGTCTGTCCGTCTTGTCTGTTCATCTACTTTAACGTCAAAGTTTTGTGTTAAACCTTTTTCATTGCTGATATCTCTGTAACCACATGTTAGATTCTCTTCACGTTTGGTAAAGGATATCTCTATAGCATTACCTTTCATATGGAATATCTAAGCCCCTGGGTCAAGCCCCTGGGTGGGCTGTCTGTCTGTTCCTCTAATTTTACGTCAAAGTTTTGTGTTAAACCTTTTTCATTGCTGATATCTCTGTAACCACATGTTAGATTCTCTTCATGTTTGGTAAAGGATATCTCTATAGCATTACCTTTCATATGAAATATCTAAGCCTCTGGGTCAAGCCCCTGGGTGGGCTGTCTGTCTGTCTGTTCATCTACTTGTACGTCAAAGTTTTGTGTTAAACCTTTTTCATGGCTGATATCTCTGTAACCACATGTTAGATGTTTATACCCATGTTTATACCCCCGGCATACGAAGTATATAGTATATAGTATATAGGGGGGTATATAGTTTTCGTCTTTCCGTCCGTTCGTCCGTTCGTTGGTTCGTTCATATGTTCGTTCGTACGTTCTTTACGTCAAAGTTTTGCGTTAAACCTTTTTGATTGCTCATATCTCTGTAACCACAGGTTGGATTCTCTTCATATTTGGTACAGGATATCTCTATAGCATTACCTTTCATATGGAGTATCTAAGCACCTGGGTCAAGCCCCTGGGTGGGTTGTCTGTCTGTCCGTCTGTCTGTTCATCTACTTTTACGTCAAAGTTTTGTGTTTAACCTTTTTCATTGCTGATATCTCTGTAACCACATATTAGATTCTCTTCATGTTTGTTACAGGATATCTCTATAGCATTACCTTTCATATGGAATATCTAAGCCCCTGGGTCAAGCCCCTGGGTGGGCTGTCTGTCTGTCTGTTCATCTAATTTTACGTCAAAGTTTTGTGTTAAACCTTTCTCATTGCTGATATCTCTGTAACCTCATGATAGATTCTCTTCATGTTTGGTAAAGGATATCTCTATAGCATTACCTTTCATATGGAATATCTAAGCCTCTGGGTCAAGCCCCTGGTAGGGCTGTCTGTCTGTCTGTTCATCTACTTTTACATCAAAGTTTTGTGTTAAACCTTTTTCATGGCTGATATCCCTGTAACCACATGTTAGATTCTCTTCATTTTTGATAAATGATTTCATGATGCATGTCCCTTCGCCCACCCATCAAGGTCACGGACTTAGAAATTTTTGCATTTGGTTAAAGTTTTACGTCAAAGTTTATAGATGCCTGTATGTTCTATTTGATGCCCTCACTCCCTTGGTCCATTTAGAAATTTTATGTTTGGTTTAGCTTTTACAAGCACATTTATAGATTCTTATAGCTTCTTGACTTCATTCATATCACATACAAGCTCAAAAGATATATCAGACGGTGACGCTGGCCGGGGGTATACGTGACCCACTGGTCACTTTCTCTAGTTGATAAATGATTTCATGATGCATGTCCCCTCCCCCTCCCACGGTGACCTTGACCTCAAGGTCACGGACTTAGAAATTTTACATTTGGTTAAAGTTTTATGTCAAAGTTTATAGATGCCTGTATGTTCTATTTGATGCTCTCACTCCCTTGGCCCATTTAGAAATTTTATGTTTGGTTTAGCTTTTACAAGCACATTTATAGGTTCTTATAGCTTCTTGACTTCATTCATATTACATACAAGCTCGAAAGATATATCAGAGGGTGACGCTGGCCGGGGGTATACGTGACCCACTGGTCGCTTTCTCTAGTTACATCATATACATTATACATCATATGTTTTACATATTGGTATTACATTGTACTTTTTATACACATCATCCCACACTGGTTATTGGTTGCTAAGATAAATATTATCTCTTGCATGGTGTTGAAGAGTATTGTCTCTTACTGCCGTGGATTCAAGCCTTGCTCATGTCAAAGCAGACGACATTTTACGGGTTAATCCATGGTAAATATTGAAATGGTGAGGAATCTAGGAGTTTAGAAAATTGAAATATTCTCCATGCTGAGGGTTAATGCTTCAGGTTGTCCAAATTTTAAGGGTATTTGTGATATTATATGAAGCATAGGAATATGTATTTAGCATCAGTATAGTGTGACATATATGTTGTGCTTTTTGCATAGTTTTAGATGCTTAAATTGCATAAAAATACAGAGAACCCTCATTATAACGACAGTATTTGTTCCCTAATATTGTGCCGTTATAAAGAATTTGCCATTATGAAAAAAAAAACAGTCAGGAGTATGATGGGTAATAAAAGACCTTTTCCCCCGTCATTACTCCAAGAAACAAATGTTATAGACATTAGTTAGAATCACCTCGGTGAGGTGATTTTAACAAATGTCTATAACATTTATTTCTTGGATCATTACTCCAAGAAACAAATGTTATAGACATTTGTTGGAATCACCTCGATGAGGTGATTCTAACAAATATCTATAACATTTGTTTCTTGGAGTGTCAGATTACAAGACTCTTTCATGACTATGGACTATATTTCAAACCCAAGGGAAACCCAAGCCACTTGGAACCGAGGCTAAGCCTTTAGCTAAGTAGTCATTCCATTCAAATTGCCGTTATAATGAGTTTTGCGGTTGTAACGAATGTCACTATAAAGAGGGTTGACTGTAAATACATAAAAATACAAAATGGTTAGTCCAAGGCGAAGAAAATAATTTCTTGCACACCAGTCAAGGAAATCCGTGATTTTACCCTGGGATAGAAATTTATGTTCTGACCCTGGTGTTCCGACCCCAAATCGAATATAATCGCGTGTTTGATAAATGCACTGGTTGATTACGACCTAGGTTGACGTCATGCACGTTCCGTGACGTCACTTTACATTCCTACAGTGTCAACACAATATGGCGGACGTTGGTAACCGAAGTGACTGCAGCATTGAAATTCCGCGCTAAGAAATGGAAGGTATGCAAGAAAAAGAATCAAATATGAATGTGAGGGGTGGATAGAAAAATCCGTCCCTCGGCATCACTGTTCGGCATCACTCGACAAGCCTCGTGATATCGGACAGTGACCCGAGGGACGGATTTTTCTATCCACCCCTTACACCCATATAAGGTTCTTATAATCCACGTAGGCTGCTAGTTTACCCTGGTATACAAAGAGGGAGTCAAAGTGTTGGAATATGTACATGTATTTTGCTTCCATATAATTTAGCTTTGACAACTTATATTTTAAGGGTGCTTTTTGCATAGCTTAAGATGCTAGTATTGCATTGAAAAGTGATTGAGTGAGTGTTTGAGTTTTACGTCTCACCAACAGCAAAGGTCATACGGAGACGGTACCTTGGTTTAAAGACACATATGAAAGACTGGAGAAACCTTCATGGGGAGTAGTATAACCATTACACCATGGAGGTTTCTGTATTGCATTGAAAAACAAAATGGCTAATCTAAGGTGTTGGTGAAGAAAATAATAGCAAAATCGACTGCTGCTATGGTTACCCTCTTTTAGAAAGAGGAAATTTTTTATTTGATGTGTGATACAACAAAGCATGGACATGACCTAAGACAATTTGTGGGATGATCGAAGTCTCTGATGGACATACTATGTCCATCAGAGACTTCTATCATCCCACATGTCTTTGCCATCTGATCAACCTTTGTTTTCTTTTAATCTGACCTGTCTTCAAATATCTTTCTACGATTACCACTGATAATGTGAGCACCTGCCAAAGGAGCTCCTAGCTAGTAGCATTATTTACACCTGTGACAGACAAAGCTAAGAATCGAACTTGGGACCTCCAGAACCCAAAGCAGACACGGTACCACTGAGCTATTGAGGCTGGTGTAATATCCAAACATAGCAAATATACTATTTTACTGAATGAAATGTGTGTAGATATTTGTATTCTACCCACAATTTTTCAGCAAAACAATTGTATGGGTTTTTGTACTTGCTAAAGTATATGACATATCTGAATGTAAATGTATCCTTTAAGCAGACAATGCTTTAAAGGTGTCAGCATTAAAGGTGGCCAATCATTAAATTCTTTTTTCAATGGATGCCTGGTGTGACAAAGATATACATCATGTGAACAAGTCAGTGAAATGAACACCCACCCACCCTCCCTCTAAACCCCACTTAAGATAGAGAAAAACATTATTTTTCTTATTTCTGCTCCAACACATAGCTTATGGGTACCCGTTAGAACCACCTCAATGAGGCGGCTTTAATGAGCACCTACAACCGTTTGCAGTATAAGTAAGAAAAAATCACGGCTTTTCATCAGAAAAGTAGCCATTTCAGATATGTGAAGATATCCACTATGTCGCACCGTTGTGTCATCGTAATGTCTTCTGACCACTGAGCATCCAACTGAAACTGGCTTGCAACTAGGCAAGACCTGCTGTGGTAGTCACAGTATCGGTTGAGCAGGCATCATAGCTTCATGTATAGTGGAGTAATAAGTTTAGGATATTTTTTTTATTTAAAAATCAAAGCACTGATAGCAATGGTGGGTCGATTGTCATTGAGAGTAGGATGGATTTTGGTCCTGGACAGGATTTAGACTGTTTCGTTTAACCCTTAAATTTCTGTTGTGTAAGCAAACTGTAGACCCTGATCAGGCTCTGGAGAATGAATATAAATGTAACCTGAGCCCAGTCCAGATTTTACAGTTAACCAACCCTTTTCACACAGTTCTCTGATGTCACTGGGAGAATAGCACTGCTATAAATAACAGGTCCCTGGATTTTGTATATGGTCAGCAAAAGTTGTGTGAACAATAGAAGGTGGGACACCTCTGTAGTTAGTAACTTTAGGTTGACTGATACATTACGATAACACACCCGTGCGACACAGTGCATTTTTCTTATCAACCGAAATAGCTACTTTTCTGATGAAAATCCGTGATATTTTTCTTATAAATACTCCAAACATAGGTTGTGGGTGCTCGTTAGAACCGCCTCAGTGAGGCGGTTCTTACGAGTACCCACAACCTATGTCTTGGAGTAAATATAAGAAAAGTAATGTATACCCCGGTAAACCCCAGTTTTCTCTATATAAAGTGGGGTATAGAGGGGTCTTCATTTCACGGACTAGTTCACGTGATGATAAAACAACATTTTTGTTTTTCAGATTTTGGAAATAGTGATGAGTATTTTCTTCTACCGATCTCTGCACTGAGTGGTTACTGTGGCAACAGTTCACAGAATTCTCAACTGGAAACACCTCACAGAACTCCAGTTTTTAAGGTTGCTATGGTAACAGTTGACAGTGATAGTGCACAGAATAGTGTTGTGATATTTTGTTATTGGTTTACTCAGCAACGTTGGAGAAAAATTGGGGTATGACATTTAGTACAAACATTAGATACACATATTTTGAACACGACCCTAGACTTACTTTTATTGAATGTGTTTGATACTGTGTGCAAAAAGTTATCTTAAGGTACTGTAATGATTCTAAGTATCGTGACAGACAGGCCTAAGCACACAGTGCAGACCCAGATCAGAAGGAGCAGTCTAATCAGGGTCTACACTGTTTGCCATTCCGTCCACACTTTTTGGACTCTTTGCTGGATCATGAAACAGATTTATTAATTTTTGGGGGGGAGAATCACAGCAAGTTCTGATGGTTTTCCAAACTTTTAGTATGTTTACGGTATATTATTCTGTGTTTTCACATAGCTCCAAATAATGAGGAGTAACAAGGATTATTTTACTTATTAATCCCCCTCCGCGGAGCGGAGTGGGGATTATAGGAATGGCCTTCGTCTGTCTGTCCGTCCGCACCAACGAAACGACATTTAGGGGGCAAAAAATTTGGACAGTTTGACACTTAAGTATATATTCGTGAGTCCAAATGGACTTTATTCCGTTATTATGGTACTTAAGTGGCAAAGGTGGCTTGCCGCTTAAGAGAATTTGCCGCTTAAGTAGTCAATATGCCGACGCCTAGCCACTTAAGTATCCATTCGTGAGAATGTCGGTCTGTCTGTCCATCCATCTGTCTGTCCATCCATCTGTCTGTCCGCACCAACAATATGCCGACACCTAGCCACTTAAGTATCCATTTGTAGAGACGTCCGTCCGTCTGTCTGTCCGTAACACTTTCTTGTCCCCTCCATATCTCCTGAACCCTTTGATAGATTTTCAATTAACTTTGGTCAATTATTCGTCTCAGTGAGCTGGTAAGCAGAACCCATAAATGAACCATGCCGGCTCAAGGTCAAGGTCATGGTTGAAGGTCACAAGTTTAAAACTTGAAATTTTTTGTCCGTTCCATGTCTCCTTTACCCTTGGAAGGATTTTCATTAAACTTTGGTCAAATATTCTTCTCAGTGAGCTGATGTGCAGAACCCATAAATGAACCATGCCGACTCAAGGTCAAGGTCACATTTGAAGGTCACGAGTTTAAAACATTGAATTTTTGTCTCCTTTACCCCCAAAGGATTTTCATTAAACTTTGGTCAATTATTCCCCTCATTGAGCTCATGTGCAGAGCCCATAACTGAATCATGTCCGTCCATCCTTCTGTCCGTCTGTCAACTGTCTGTCCGTAACAATTTCTTGTCTGCTCCATATCTCCTGAACCCTTTGATAAATGTTCATTAAACTTTGGTCAATTATTCGTCTCATTGAACTGGTGTGCAGAAACCATGCCGACTCAAGGTCAAGGTCACGGTTGAAGGTCACGAGTTTGAAACTTGGAATTTTTTGTTCGTTCCATATCTCCTTTACCCTTGGAAGGATTTTCATTAAACTTTGGTCAAATATTCTTCTTAGTGAGCTGATGTGCAGAACCCATAAATGAACCCATGCCGACTCAAGGTCAAGGTCACATTTGAAGGTCACGAGTTTAAAACTCTGAATTTTTGTCAGTTCCGTATCTCCTTTACCCCTAAAAGGATTTTCATTAAACTTTTGTGCAATATACCCCACAGTGAGCTGATGTGCAGAACCATAAATAAACCATGCCAACTGAAGGTCAAGGTCACAGGTGAAGGTCACAAGGTTGAGCCTTGATACAAAGTGCGGCGGGGGATTTGGCTGTCCTTCAGACTGCTTTCTTGTTTCTTTATAGAAACATACATTGTGGGTCCTTATTAGGACTGCTTGATGAGGCATAAAAGCATGTGGATGCTTGTTAGAATCACCATAACTCTTTTGACGCCCTAGTTGCATAATTGCAACAGCCTAGCAGAGGCTTAGCAGAGCGCTCTAGTCATATTGTTGTGACAGAGAGTGCTAATGTGATTCTGTCCTTTGGATATTAAACAAATTAAGGGAAGTAACTCGCACAGGTATGCTGCAAATCTTTACATAAGACCTGTTTTTGGCAAAAATAAACTTTTACTTGAACAAAAAATGTTATTGCCTGGGTCAAGTTGTACAAAATGCAAGGCACTAAAAAGTAATTTGGCACTGGGAGCTAGAAATCAGAAATCAATTTTGGGCCACAAGAGGTAATGAGTCAATTTGACATGTTTTTTTTTTCTCAAGCAATAAGAAATATTATCCCAAACTTATCCTTATTACTTCTCCTTTTCTGCGGTTATGTAAATTTATTATCTTGTAGGCCATTTGGTCAAAAATAATAACATTGTTAGCAAATATATGCTTAACCCTTATCTTGCTGAATATTCAGTTAAGCCACACCCATTTCTGTCCATCAACCAATCAAATGACTTAATGTAATTTATTGCTACAAATTCATAAACTAAATGCCAAACGGTGTAGATCCTGATCAGATGGCTTCTTCAGAAGCCATCTGATCTGGATCTACACTGTTTGCAAAGATAGGGGTTGTCATGAACAGCAAGATAAGGGTTAAAACTTCATTAAATATGGTATATACTCTAATTTTGCTGAAAAAATTGGACTAGCTTTCGCAAATGTGAAAGCTTATCACATTTTTATGCCCCCGGAATCTAAGAGATTCGGGGGCATATAGTTTTTGGTCTGTCCGTCTGTTTGTCCGTTTGTCTGTTTGTCCGTTTGTCCGTTTGTCCGTCTGCAAAAACTTTAACATTGGGCATAACTTTTGAATGGTAGTAGATAGAGCTTTCATATTTCACATGTGTATACCTTATCACAAGACCTTTCCAGTGGTACCATAATTTTTGATCTCGTGACCTTGAACTTGACCTTTGACCTATTTTTTTCAAAATTTTTAAAAACATTAACATTGGCGCTGTCCGGGGGCATCAGTGTTTCACAAACACATCTTGTTTTTTCAGCAAAAATAACACTGTATTAAATATTGTACAAGAAGAGTTTATATTTTGGCCACTAATCAGAGCATTAAGTCAGCAATGCTCTGAACAACTGGGCCCAGATCTGCACTTGTTGCCATTTTGCCAACATCTTTCTGAATCATATTTTGTTTCATTGAGGTTATGTAAGAAATATCTTTCTCTGATAGTGTTGTAAAACCAGATTACTCATTGATATTTCTATGTGTTTTAGGCCACGTCCATATGCTTCATCCATAGCCCCTGATATGAGGGGATATCCAAATATCATTCGTCTTGTTTCTGCATGAAAACATATGTTGTAGGTACTCATTACAAGTGCCTCTCTGAGACGAGTCTAATGAGTAGTCACTAAGGCTGACACGATTACTCGTATAACCGATTAATCGATCGATAAATTCCACAAAAATGATTATCATTTCAGATTTGCTTTTAATCGATTACTTGATAGGTACAATTTACTACCCAAAGTTATGCCTAAAATAGCTGTATGAGTGGCGAACAGTGCAGACCCTGATGAGATGCCGCAGAATGCGGCGTCTCATCTGGGTCTACACTGTTTGCTCAGGCCTGTCTGTTCAAATATACATATGGTAAAGTGCAACATATGGTAAGAATCATGCTCGGACAGAAAGCCAGATAGGTAAAATTATGACAAAAACCTTAGCGATTACTAATCGATTATCGATCGCAATAACAGGGCTGATAATCGATTAACTTTTCAGCTCCGATTAGCCAGCCCTAGTAGTCACACAGTATGTTTTCATGCAGAAATAAGAAAAATTCAGTACTTTTTGGATGAAAAGAAAATGCCTTATTTGGAAATACGTAATGATCTTTGTCCACTTTGCAGTCAGATTTGACACTGTTGAATTCAACTCCCATGTTCTTAATGTATCAAGACTTGAAATCAGCATTTTTAGCTATAGTATTCAATAAACACATTGAACCACCTGCCAACACATAAGTGACCAGTTTTCCGTTTCTGTTGAAAGAATAGGCACGGTACTGGTTATCGGATATGGTATAAACCAGCCCAGGAGTAGTTGTTAAATTGACTGGCTCGATTTGACCATAAAAGTGTTGATTGTGCCATTAAGCTTCAAATCAACCACTTAACCTTGTTTAAGCCTGTCCAGGAAAAATGTGGATAGGTAAACTGACTCGCTCAACATGACCTAAGCAGTGTTGACTGGGCTGTTAACCACTTAACATTGTCAAAGGGCTAGGGTCGATAAGGTGCATTTTTGGCCTCGATTTTCCAGAAAAATCAAAAGTACATGTTTGCTTAGGTTTATACATGTTAAAACAGAACACCATATAAAGTTTCAAGAAATGCTGTTAGAACGTCCGATCTTTCGCACGTATTGCTATGGTGACGTCACTAAGGAAGGTCGAAACGCGATTTTCCTGAAATTTTTAGTTGTTTTGACATGTTTCCACGGAAAATTAAGTACCGCACCACCCCTCAACCAACATGAAAAATGTCGCAAAAGGAAGATTACGTCTATCTTGTCTTATCACCAAAGTTTGGTGTTGGTTGAGGGGTGGTGCGATAGTTAAAATTAAAAGTAGAGACCCTTGGACAACAGCCAAAAGCCTTATGGAAACGAACATTTTATCGACCTTTGAGTCATTTTTGACATGAATGAAGAATTTATTTCGCTTGTTTTCGTAAAAATATTTCGTCACGGCATTGAATTATATTTCAAACTAGATCAAGGATAAATCTGCATAAATCTGACTAGCTCTTAATATTTGCATTTTTGTAGATCTAGATTTGAATATATCTACTTTTATAAACCTGCTCATTGAATTAAAATACAAAACGAATTTAAGTTACAATAAATTAAATTGATGTCTTTCTAATATGCTGTTGTTGTTACAGTTTTATCATTTTGTTACGGCTACTGTTTTCTGTGCATGAATAGCCTCCCTTGCAATTCACGGTATTTAATCAGAGTTGCCACCACATTTGACGTAGGCTACGTCACATAGGCCCTATTAACTATAGTTGAAATCTTTAACTTGCACCGGCGGACGGCCAAGCAAGCATCAAACAGCGGGTCAGCGTCGGACCGAGAGTGATACGACGTTGTGTCCCGGCATTCTTTGCGTGCAGGAGTAAACATTATTTTTCTTAAATTATGACCTCCATTAAAAGCCCCCCCCCCCTACCCTACACACACATCCGGATCCAACGAAGTGTGTACTTTGTGTACTCAGCGCTGCAAATTATGTCATTATTTCCACTGTCGGAGATCGAACCCGGGACTTCTAACATCAGACGCAAGTGCACAAACCACTGAACACGTTCCATCTTCGATGCACCTATTTTAATGGCATTCGAAGAAATATATCGGCTGCATGATGCTTCCACGCAGAGCTGAAACCGACCCCCACACTAGAATGGTAAACCGCTAAGAGGATCTAAGCCTGCCCAGGCAGAACGGTAAGAGTCGGATCGTCCATGCTTATAAACCCTTTTGTTTCCATTGGGTGACAGGGCTGGAGATGTGAAACCTTAAATCAAACAATTATTATGATATGCCAAAGCCTTGCTGTTCATGAGAAGCGGGTGTACCAAGGCTAATTAGGATATGGCCGGGATGTGGGTATGCTTTGGTTATGTATACCCGGGTCACTTTTTTCGTCTTGGATAGACAATTATTATTGTTTTCAGCCTGCACTGTGACTTGGTCGATTGTTTGACAGTCGACCTAAAGTTATTATACACTAGCCGAACGTTGTTGATCATGTCCACATGACTGTCCCTGATTTGTAGGAAATTATAGTCACGCTTTTCTTTCCGTTGTGAGATCATAGTATTGTGTAAAAGGGCCATGCACTGGGTTTGGCAATCAGTGTAGATCCAGACTAGACGCAGCAGAACGCGGCGTCTGATTGCCATAGGTATAGCTTCAATATTTGTGTGTGTGTGTGTGTGTGTGTGTGTGTGTGTGTGTGTGTGTGTGTGTGTGTGTGTGTGTGTGTGTGTGTGTGTGTGTGTGTGTGTGTGTGTGTGTGTAAGAGAGAGAGAGAGAGAGACTGTATGTAGAGATGCTGAAAACAGCAACGTTTACAGAAAAAAAAACATTTGAGAGAGAGAGAGAGAGAGAGAGAGAGAGAGAGAAAGAGAGAACTGTATGTAGAGATGCTGAAAACAGCATCGTTAACAGAAAAAAAAAACATTTTAGAGAGGGAGAGTGGTGTAGTGATGCTGAAAACAGCAACATTAGCAGAAAAAAATACATTTCAGAGAGAGAGACTGAAAATAGAGATGCTGAAAACAGCAACATTAATAGGAAAAAAATACATTTTCATTAAACAGGCCTTAGGGCTTTTCAAGGCCAGTCAAGACGATGGTCAAAGCAGAGATTATTTAAACAGAGAACTGCTTTCGGGCACCGTAGGGCACGTTCATTGGTTAGAAAGAGACCTCATTGGCTAATTGGGTAAGAGTGCTAGCTGTCTCTTAATAGATAAGGCCTCTCTGTGTTGTAGGTTCGAGTCCCACTCGGGTCATGTCAGACACCAAATTCTGCAAAGGAAAGTCAGGTGTTTATTTTTTCCAGATACTCCGGTTTTTATCGTCCTCTGGTTGACGATCGGCTCGAAAGCAGTAAAAGTATCTTAAAAGGACCGTAAAAGCACACCCACAACCAATGCAAAAGAAGACCTTCAATGCTATTAACAGTTGCAAGATAAGAGTTTTTCTTGAATGCACTAGAGCCGGACAAAATTCCAAACAGACAGTTACGAACTGCACCGAGCTCGATGCAGCAATTACACAATTCAAGCAGTCAATATTCTGATCAGATGGCATGGTTGCACGTCTCTCTCTCTCTCTCTCTCTCTCTCTCTCTGTCTCTCTCTGTCTCTCTCTCTCTCTGTCATACCTGCATCGCCTCTAGTCGGACGTCTGATTGAAGGTTCTGTCTCCCTGTGCTGGGTCTTTTAACCGTAATTGTGCCATTTTGGTGAAATGGAAGTAGCTCATTTTTTTACCCAGTGTGGGTTTGTGTGATGTTACATGTATAACCCACTATTTTGCACGGTAATTGCACACCGGTCCGCCCGAAAGCATTGGTCCTTCATGAGCCTGAGTCACAATGATTTACCCTTTGATATTGGGTAATCGGTAAGTCTACTTTGTGAAAAGGTCAAGGTCACCAAAATCTCACCAAATCTTCGTGTTTTTTTTTTTGTTGTAATGATGTATTGTACCAAGTTTGACGAAAATAATCAATTCGTTAATGAGATTGAGTGCGGAAAAGCTATTTTTGACCAAAACCTGACTGTTTTTGGGTCGCTGTGACCTTGAAAATGGGGTCAAGGTCACCAAAATCTAATCAAATCTGCGGTTTGTTGTAATGATATATTGTACCAAGTTTGACGAAATTTGGTCAATTTGTTAATGAGATAGAGTGCAGACAAGCCATTTTTGGCCCAAAAATGACTATTTTGGGGTCGCTGTGACCTTGAAAATGAGGTCAAGGTCACCAAAATCTAATCATATCTGTGGTATGTTATAATAATATATTTTACTAGGTTTGACTAAAATTAATCAATTCGTAAATGAGATAGAGTGCAGACAAGCCGTTTTTGGCCCCAAAATGGCCGTTTTTGGGGTGGCTTTGACCTTGAAAATGAGGTCAAGGTCACCAACTTCTAACCAAATCTGCGGAATGTTGTAATTACGTATATATTGTACCAAGTTTGACAAAAATAATCAATTTGTTAATTAGACAATATTGTACCAAGTTTGACGAAAAATTATCAATTTGTTAATAGGACAAAGTTCAGACAAGCCATTTTTTGGCCCAAAATGACAGTTTTTGGGTCGCTGTGACCTTGAAAATGAGGTCATGGTTATAATGACCTAAAGACTGTTTTCTCCTATGCTAGTAATGTGTCAATGCAAGCTTGGTCAAAATCCATCCATAGGTTCAGGAGATATAATGCTTCAAATAGGCTACGCCGACGCAACCGGGATCCGCACCAAAACATATGTCCCCTCCCCTCTGGTGGTGGTGGTGTGTGTGTGTGTGTGGGGGGGGGGGGGGGGGGGGGGGGGGGTGACATAATCCAAGCGGGTATTCTTATTGGATAATATGACTTCTCTTAACTAAAAGTATACCATTACATCTTTGAATAAAAAAACATTATGATATATGCCAGTCTAACAATCAAAAAGAAGGCAGCAGCATCTTTTGCTAGGGAAAACGGTGTCTTTCTTTCAATGCGTGTTGCCATGGCAACAGACTTCAAATGTTACAACTATTTACATTTTTCACGATGGCAACTAATATTTTGTCATTCGGCAAAATTTGAATGATTTTGAAGATGAGGCCAAAAATGGCCCTTATCGACCCTAGCCCTTTAGCCTTTCAAAATACAGTGAAATGTGACTGCACTTTTAATTTTGAACTCAACTGTGTTTTGGGTACATCACCTTTTGCTGGTATTTTACATTGATCGATGGTTACAATTCTGTTTTTAATTCTATTCTTTTTGTCACCAGATAGACGTGAAAGTCATAACAGTCTGGAAATCATATAAATATGTTCTCTGATCTGAAAGGGTTATAGCAAAGAATACACCACAGAATTGAAAATTTGGAGTGTACAAGTTTTTCTGGGCCAGACTAGCTGGGCTAAACACCATATTTTTAAAATACCTTGACAGAAGGTATCCGAAACTTGCCTTCCCCAAAATATGGAAAAGTCTCGTCATGCTTGAATTTTGAACTCCAAAGGTCATTGATTTACTATTGTATGGTTTGTTTGTTTGATTTGAGGTTTGACGTTCCGGTCAACACTGTATAGGTCATTTTGGAGATGCTGCTTCCAATTTTGTTGGACTTTTACCCAACATTGAGATGAAATGACATCTCAAGCCCGGTCGCCCAATGAAACCAATAGGGTTTATATGCATGGATGGGCCAACTCGTACCGCTTTGCCTAGGCAGGCTTAGATCCTCTAAGCGGTTTACTAGTACTCATGTGCGGTTGGTTTCAGGTCTGCGTGGAAGCATCATGTATTTCTTCAAGTCCTGATGGGCAGGGGCCGTACTATAGTATGGACATGGCCATGTGGGATAGTCATGGTTGGTTAAAGCAGTATTGATTATTAATATTATTGTTATTATTATTATTAATAATATTATTTTGCTTCATTGTCAGGTGATAAAGACTGCTCTAACAATGGAGCTAAATTAGAATTTATATTTAATTTGTTTGAAGAGTTTTATATTTTTGTGTTTTTGCACGTTAAGCAGAATGGGTACACCATTCAAGGGTGGCAACTATTTCAAAAACATTTTTTCTCCCTTATCAGTAGAGGTCTACTCTTAAAGGAAAGAATTTTCTCCTGAGGAGCAATTTCCTCCTTTAGAGGGTAGACCCCTCCCTTATCAGTAGAGGACAATAGGGGTTTAAAAGTAGACCCCCTTTTCTCAAAGGGCTGAGATTAGATTAGCGTACATAGGAAGTCTTGAAAGTTGTCTCCCTTGTAACAATGGCATAAAATATGCCAGGTGTATCTGTCCCCCTTAAATATACTCAACTCAAGTCAGTGTTCAATGTACATGTATCATAAAATATGTGCTTTATTCCATTTATATTAAAAGCCATAGAGGCATTTCTATATATACATATAAAAGTTTTTTGTTTTTTTTTTTGTATAAAGAGGAAGAACAAATAAAAGTTATACAAATCATTGACTGCAATATAATAATAGGCTGGCTTCTAGCTTTCTCACGAAATGTATTATTTCTGTGATAGATAGATAGACTGGCTTCTGACTTTCTCATGAAATGTATTATTTCCGTGGTTTTAGACAGTATTTTGGCCAGTCTGTTTAATTTGCAGTTGTTAAATTTGAATGTTCCCAAATTCTTTCTGTAAATGAGCCAACGCATGACAAAACCTACAAGAAGTCTTGAGCGACCAGCGAAGACTCAGATCAGCCTGCACATTCATGCTGTCTGATCAGAGTCTTGACTCATTGCATGTACCACCTATAGGCTAATATCTATGCAAAGAGACATTAGCAAAGGTCTTGTCATAGTGGATGAGTGCCCAGGTTGATTTGAGTCTCTGCTGGTCACACCGGTCTTATTGTTGGTTTTGTCATGCGCCAGCTCAAATTTGATTTTTCACCAGTTATCATTTGTCTACATTTATTTAGATGAAAGAAGCCTGAAAGCAATGACAGTATGTGGCAGAATATGTAAGATTTGAATACAGAGGGCCCTCCTTATAACGGAAGTATTTGTTCCCTATCATTTTGCCGTTAAAAAGAATTCGCTACTATAAAAAATCCCAATAAGGACTACTATAGGTGGAATTATCATATGACATCGTGTTTGAGAATGTAATAATGCCATGTAATAAATTTGGTTATCTACTAGTGGATTAAATATGCAAACTACTTAGATACGTACGTTACATGTACGACGTCCTTAATGATGTCGCGTTTACTAATGGCGGAATATTGACATTTTCTTAAAAAATTGTGAATAAAATGCGTTTTAAATGTCATATATTAAAAAGAATCTTGCATTTGTGTTCATGTATTATTAACTTTATTAAACTTGTGGAGAAAAAGCTATAAAATGCTCTGCAAAGCCTTGCAGTTCATCCCTTTTTCTCAACTTGTTGAATAAATTCAAAATTCAGTAATACATGAATCTCTATATAAAAGGCTTTTGCCCTTTACTTCAGGAAACAAATGTTGTGGGCATTAGTAAGAATCGCCTCGTTGACAACATTCGTTTTATGGAGTTTTTAATAAGTATTCTTGAATATCTTTTGACTACTATCTCATCTTGAGCTAAGAATTTCTGCTGTTGAAATTGTTGTTATAATGATTTTTGTTGTTTAGGATGTCAGTATAATGTCAGTATAAAGAGGGTTGACTGTTTGTGTATTATGTACACAAGATGATATTTGGAACCATTCTTCAGTCAAGTTGTTTATTGTTGTTTCCTTTGTTACAAAAGGATCAATTAAGAAATGAATTTTATTTTTCTGCTGTTCATGAAAGTATGAATGCAGTGGGTTGCGTTCAAAGTAAATTTTTTTCCTCTTTCTCAGGGTTCATGTAAACTTTGCTAGCGACCCACTGTGGTTGATACTTTCATGAAAAGCAGAAAAAGTAAGTTTATTTTTTATGTTTACATTCTTTGCCTCTCATCACTGGGCAAAAAAATGCTTATTGGGCAAACTTTTGAAGCTGAAAAACATTTACATGCTGTTTTTTCCACAAAGAGCGGAACAGCATTGACGTCACCAACACCTATAGAGAACCATGGTTTAGACTGACGTCACTTGACACTGAAAATCATGTGACTCGATGCATTCATGGAAGTATGAACTACATTGTTTTCTGTAGGTTTACATAAGACTTTACACTGGAAATGTAAATATAGAGTAATGAAAGCTCTTACAGCAGTGTTTGTCTCAGATTGTATCCTGAACAGGGACTTGAGACTTTCGTTTAACCCTTAAATTGCTGTACTGTAAGCAAACTGTAGACCCTGATAAGACTATAAAAATCTTATATGGGTGTGAGGGGTGGATGGAAAAATCCGTCCCAAGGGTCACGGTCTGGCATCACGAGGCTTGCCGAGTGATGCCAGACAGTGATCCCGAGGGACGGATTTTTCCATCCACCCCTCACACCCATATTGGATTCTTTTTCATGCATACCAGATTTTTAATGCTGCAGTCACTTCGAGTACCGAAGTCCGCCATATTGTGATGACAGTATAAGAATGTTTAGTGACGTCACGTAACATGCAGTGACGTCAACCTTAACGAAGGCGCATACGAGGTCGTAATAAACCAGTGCATTTATAAAACACGCGATTATATTTGATTTTGGGTCGGAACAACAGGGTCAGAACATAAATTTCTATCCCAGGGTAAAATCGCGGATTTGCTTGTCTGGTGTGCAAGAAATTGTGTTCTATGGCATCTGATCTGGGTCTACACTGTTCACCTAACCCAACACTTGTGTCCAGTCTCAGTCTTTTAGATAACTGTCTTTACACAACACAGATACAGTAAAACTTTGATGGCTCGAACACCCATGGCTCATTTACCATGGATGAGTCGAACACATTCTTGAGTCCCTAGCAAAATCCTCTACATAAGAAATAATTGGGGATAATTCCGAAGATTTTAGTCTTTGTTCTTGCAAATGTATGCTGTGTGTACTCATTAGAATTGCCTTTGATGAGGCGATTCTAATGAGTACACACCGCATACATACTCATTATAGAACACCGAAAAAAAGATGTCAAAAAGAATCTCGTTATGCCTCCTGACAGTAACCTCAGTGGCTCGAACTATCCTGCCTCGAACAGATTTTCGAGGTCCCAAAGGTGTTCGACTGTATATCACAATGAATAACTGGTACATGGATTTTGTATGCATTAGTGATAGTCTTTGGACTTAAACCTTTTTGTACTAAATGGAATCTTCCTCCTTATATATAGCAGGAGTCCATTTCATAATTTAGGGGCATCAGGTTGTGTTTTCTTCAAAATCTGTTTGGAAACTGGCTTAACATTTCAAAAACAGCGTCTGATCTGGGCCTGCACTGTTTGCTAACTACCCATTTTGGGGGGTTTCCTGTACAAAAAGGGTTAACAACATAAATTGACTCTGTATCTTTGGGCTGATTCATAAACAATCAACCCAGAAATAATGCAGGATCCAAAGTTGTCGACCAACACTCACATCAGTCATCTGTTTTTGAGAAAATATAGGATCCTCCCTCATTTGTCATTCAAATTTCACCTCCAAGGTTGTGAGAAAATAATTTAAATTCTGTGACCTTGATCTTGTAGTCTGTTGACTTAATTTATGTCTTCCAATTTATCTCAGTTCTTGACTGAGACACTAAGCAATCAAATTTCATTTGCCCACCCTTTGTCCTAGAATGGAGGTGTAATACAACCATTAGGATCAGCTTAACTGTGACATAGGAAACAACAAAATTAAGTGACGATTAGAAGCAGGGTTTTTTTTTAAACGTCTGGGCCAGTTGATCAAAACTGACATTGTTGTTTGTTAACATACTGTTAACACTTTGATCATTTAATATTGTAAATATGCTATTCATATTTTTGCTGAAAAAAATGTAAGTAGCTTTTTCAAATGCAAAAGCTACTTACATTTTCCAGCAGGAATACATCTGTATGATATATTGTATGTGCTACAACAGCTAACATTCTGACCACTAACGACCTCGTTATGCTAACAATGCTTTGAACAACTAGGCCCTTGTTAAATACTCATTTAATCAGATAAATGTTTTATCTGTGATAGTTTGTTTTTCTGTAACAATTTGAGTTTAACCCATATTTGACTTATAGTATCGTCCATGTAATAGCTTTCGACAGAACCATTTGCAATTTTAGGGATGTCTGGTGTAAACAGTTGTCGTCTGCTTTGTCGTCTGCTGGTTACTTGAAAAGTCATTTTAGCAAACAATGTGGACCCAAATCAGACTGCTCCTCTAGGAGCAGTCTGATTTGGGTCCGCAGTGTTTGCCTGTACACAAAAATATTTTTTTAAAACATTTGCAAAATAATTCAGCAGAGGACATAAGCAGATAACTTTTTCAGATGTAGTTTTTCTCAGCATCTTAAGGGTTAATTGTAAGTTTTACAAAAATTGCTGTATTTTAAGCAAGCAGTGTAGAGCCTGATCAGATGCGTTGTTAAGCAGCACCTGATCTGGGTCTACAGTGTTTGGAAATGTCCCAGTTTTTTGGATGATTAGCAGATATGGTTCAAATAACACCCACACCATATTCCCATATCTTTAACATGGCTAAACATTTCATTTAAGTTATGTAGGAGATAATTTGAATGCAAGGCAAACCATGTTTGATGAGAAAATTGAAAAAACATCTACATTCATGCATAATGATATTGTCAACAGCATGGTAAACACTTAAGCAATACAATCAAACAACTACTATACACAGAGTTGCTTCCCTTGCATCTGAATCTTTTCTCAAATGGGGCTTCTCATTCAGGAATAAAGTATCCCATTATCTCTGCAAATTCTTTCCTTTAACCCTTCTCCTGCTGCATAAATTAATTTAGCCACACCCATTTACATTTCAACTAATCAGATTACTTGATGTAATTTGTTCATTCAAATTTGCAATCTGAATGACAAACAGTGTGGATCCTGATCAGATGGCTTCTTCAGAAGCCATCTGATCTGGATCTACACTGTTTGCAAAGACAGGACTGGATAAGGGTTAAGAGAAGCCCAAATGAAAAACAAGATAAAACTTAAGATGAGAGTTCTGCCCTTGACATCTACCATACTAGTTTGTTTGAGGTTTTACTTTCCTGTCAACACTATTTAGGTCATTTTGGAGACATTGCTTCCAATTTTGTGAGACTTTTACCCGACATTGAGATGAAATGACACCTCAAGCTCTACTCCTCAAAGGAAGGAATGGTCCGACTTTTACAACTTTGCTGGGCATGCTTAACCTAAGAGGTTTACCAGCATATGTGTGGTCTGTTTCAGCTTGGCACGAAAGCGCCATGCAGCCCAATCTACTTCTTCATGCTCCCTATGGGCAGAGGCACCATGTACTGTATTTACCCTAAATATTTAGACACTATTTAAAGAGCCTTATAGTGTCATAGATAATTTATTACATAAATTTTGGCCCATATAAATTTTGCTTAGTGGAAAGTAGTGTAGACCCTGATCAGACTGCTCCTTTACGGAGTAGTCTGATCTGGGTCTACACTGTTTACTCAAATGGATTTTTATGACTTCATGGTGTCCTAATATTCGCGTTAAATATGGTAGTCCCTTTTCTTGAATAGGAAACTTCACATTAATTACAATTTTTATGTTCCCGGGAGTGATAGCCGGGTCATATTGGTTTTGCCATGTCTGTTTGTTTATTGGACAACTATCTGAAAATTCTTTCCTTTAAGGGTAGATCCTTATTGAAAAGGGAGACAAAAAAGATCTGAAAAATTTGCCTTTCCTGAAGCGCTATCCATTTCCCTTAAAAGGAAAACATGCTGGCTGCATTGCCTGTAATAAATGTATTGTCAATGAACAAAATGGTTCTTTAAATTTATTAGAATTTTTGTAACATTGTTGACTTGTTAGATCTGCTCAATGTGTTTTTTATGCTTTATCCCAAACACATATTCCATGTTAATGATATCCCCCAAAAATATCCTAGATCTTATATTTTATTATAAATTTAAACATTCCTATTTGTCAGTGTAAATATTTTATTTAAATCTTATGTAAATGGATCGTATTGTTTCCTGTTTTGATCAGTATGAAAAAAGAGGCACTGAAAATATTTTATGTTTGTGCAGATAGATATGGAGATACATGTACATGTAGTTTTGTTTTTTGTTGTATCGTAGAAACTAATTTTGTGTTTACATTTTATAACAGTAAGATCTTAAAGGGAAACATTTGGATTAAAAGGTCGGTTCTTGCAACTATGTTGTTTTTGGTATATAGATTTTCATATATCAGATATGGAGAAAAAATGACGGTAATTTTTCCAATTTTTTGTTAGAAACTTACGTTTTGGGTTATTGTTAGAATTGTCTCGATGAGATTCTAACAAGTAAAATACCCATAGCATACATTTTTAGCTCACCTGTCTCAAGGTGAGCTATTGTGATCACCCTGTGTCCGTCCGTACAGCCTTTGTCCATTGTCAACATTTACCTTGTGCAACCTCTAGAGGCCACAGTTTTAATGTAATCTTTATGAAACTTTACCAGAATGTTTGTCATGATGATATCTTGGTAAAGTTCCAATATGGGTCATGTCGCATCAAAAACTGGGTCACTATGTCAGATTGTTAAAACTTTGTGTGCACCCCAGAGACCGCAGTTTTGCTTTAATCTTCATGAAAGTTCACTTGAATGTTTGACTTGATGATATCTCAGTCAAGTTCGAATATGGGTCATGCCAGATCAAAACTAGGTCACTGGGTCAAATTTTGTTAAAACCTTATGTGCACTTTAGAGGCAACAGTTTTGCTTTAATCTTCATGACACTTCACCTGAATGTTTGACTTGATGATACCTTGTTTAAGTTTGAATATGGGTCATGTTGGATTAAAAACTAGGTCAAATTTCGTAAAAATATTGTGTACACCCCAGAGTCAATCTTCATGAATCAAGGTGAGCTATTGTGATCACCCTGTGTCCGTCGTACATCCGTCGTCCATCGTCAACATTTACCTTGTGCAACCTCCAGAGGTCACAGTTTTAATGTAATCTTTATGAAAATTTACCAGAATGTTTGTCTTGATGATATCTCTGTCAGGTTCGAATATGGGTCATGTCGGATCAAAAACTGGGTCACAAGGTCATAGTTCGATAAAACCACTGTGTTCCCCCCTAGAGACAACAGTTTTGCTTCGATCTTCATGAAACTTCACTGGAACGTTTGACTTGATGATATCTTGATCAAATTTGAATATGGATCATGTCGAGTGAAAAACAAGGTCACTAGGTCAGATTTCATTAAAACCTTGGGTGTACCATAGAGGCCACAGCTATGCTTCAATCTTCATCAAACTTCACCTGAATGTTTGATTTGATATCTCAGTCAAGCTTGAATATGGGTCATGTCAGATCAAAACTAGGTCACTGGGTCAAATTTTATTAAAACCTTATGTGCACTTTAGAGGCAATAGTTTTCCTTTAGTCTTCATGGCACTTCACCTGAATGTTCGACTTGATGATATCTTGTTCAAGTTTGAATATGGGTTATGTCGGATTAAAAGCTAGGTCAGTAGGTCAAACTTCGTAAAAAAAAAAACATTGTGTACACCACAGAGACCACAGTTTTGCTTCAATCTTCATGAATCTTCACCTGAATGTTTAACTTGATGATGTCTCGGTTAAGTTCGAATGTGGGTCATGTGGGATAAAAAACTAGGTCACCAGGTCAAACTTGGTTAATATTTGTGTGCACCCTAAAGACCACAGATTTGCTTCAATCCTCATGAAACCTCAGAATGTTTGACTTAATGATATCAAAATCAAGTTTGAATATGGATCATGTCATATCAAAAATTGGGTCAACAGGTCAGATTTTGTTAAAACCTTGTGTGCTTCAATCTTCTAAAAACTTGACATGATGATATCTCAGTCAAGTTTAAATATGGGTCATTTCAGATAAAAAAAAACCTAGGTCAGATAATGTTAAAATCTTGTGTACAGCCTAGACACAACAATATTTCTTCAGTTTTCGTAACACTTTGCAAAAATGTTTGACCAGATAATATCTCTGTCAAGTTAGAATGTAGGTCATATCGGATCAAAACCAAAGTCAAATTTTGTTAAAACATTGTCTTATTGATACCTTTGTCAGATTCAAATACTGGATATATGGGGTCAAAACAAGGTCATAATATCAGATTTCTGTCTCAAGAGGCTACAGTTTTGCATTAATCTTCATGACGCTTTACCAAATGTCTGACGTGATGATATGTAATTATGCCCCTGCCATTCGAAGAATGGTGGAAAGGGCATTAAGTGATACCCGTCTGTCAGTCCGTTCGTTCGTCCGTCCGTCCCGACATCGTGTCCAGGCCATAACTCCTAAACCGTATGGAATATATTCATGAAACTTTACAGGTGCATTCATCACACTGAGACGATGTGTCAAGAACAAGGAAGACAACTCTTGCATTTTTAGTTTTTGAATTAGCTGCCCTTGACTTAGTTCCATATAGTAAACTGTGTCCGGGCCATAACTCCTAAACCGTATGGAATATATTCATGAAACTTCACAGGTGCATTCATCACACTGAGACAATGTGTCATGAACAAGGAAGACAACTCTTGCATTTTTGGTTTTTGGATTATCTGCCCTTGATGCATATATTTTATGATTGATTTGAAGTACATTTGTAATATTTTTTATGAATGGCATTTGTCGGGGGCATCCATGTCCTATGGACACTTTTTCTAGTTGGTTTTTAAATTATCTGCCCTTGACTTAGTTCCATATAGTAAACCGTGTCCGGGCCATAACTCCTAAACCGTATGGAATATATTCATGAAACTTCACAGGTGCATTTATCACACTGAGACGATGTGTCATGAACAAGGAAGACAACTCTTGCATTTTTGGTTTTTGAATTATCTGCCCTTGACTTAGTTCCATATAGTAAACTGTGTCCGGGTCATTACTCCTAAACCGTATGGAATATATTCATGAAACTTCACAGGTGCATTCATCACACTGAGACGATGTGTCATGAACAAGGAAGACAACTCTTGCATTTTTGGTTTTTGAATTATCTGCCCTTGACTTAGTTCCATATAGTAAACCGTGTCTGGGCCATAACTCCTAAATTGATGGAATATATTCATGAAACTTCACAGGTGCATTCATCACACTGAGACGATGTGTCATGAACAAGGAAGACAACTCTTGCATTTTTGGTTTTTGAATTATCTGCCTTTGATTTAGTTCTATATAGTAAACCATTTCATGAGTGGCATTTGGCGGGGGCATCCGTGTCCTATTGACACTTTTTCTAGTATGGTTAGTGTCCTATAACTAGGTCATATTTCTTTTAA
The DNA here is from genome assembly GCA_963580285.1 of Lucinisca nassula. Classification (NCBI taxonomy): domain Eukaryota; kingdom Metazoa; phylum Mollusca; class Bivalvia; order Lucinida; family Lucinidae; genus Lucinisca; species Lucinisca nassula. The sequence continues at coordinate 82,098,353 of OY757014.1, read as the reverse complement.
CCCTTTACCACTCAGGGAGTTTGTGAATTTCGCTGATTTTCACAGTGTTGCACCTGACAGCAACTTCAACTAGCCATTGTTTCATAATGTATGGTCTGTTTTACACCAAACTCGGTATGAATGTTCATTGGGCAGTAGCCTTTCAAATGCAATCTTTCATAACTTGATCATTGTTGTCATGGTAAAGAGGGGGCATCTCAAAGTTGGCAAAAAGTGTGTTTTCACATGAATTTTTGACCACATTTTAATCTTCACACAGCTGTCAAGGCAACATTTAAGGTGTTTGGCACTGGCCATTTTCACTGTGTGCAGCATGTTTTATCAGCATCGATTTTCTGGCATTTTTGACCCCAGACACCCTCAGATATAAGTTTTAGGGGCCGGTTGGGCCATAAACCCAAAATTTTTTGAGATGTGAGTGGGGCAGCCCCCTTCAATCCCCCCAAGAACATTTTTAGTGGGGAGGCGCGCGAAAAAACAGGTCACTTTTTTGCCCAACAAACCCTAAAGCAAACATAACTATCCAGGGGTAGAAATGCAGATTTCAGGTGCTTCTGGGGCTTAAAATTGGTGGGGGGGGGATGCAGACACGTAAAACACGTATCTGAGTGGCAAAGGGTTAAACCTTGTTCTTTTTCTCTAGAGGTCACAGGTTTGGGAAATTTGTCGGGTTAAAAGACTAAGTCATCAGGTCAAATTGCTTTAAGTGACTCAGGCGAGCGAATAAAGGGCCATTATGGCCCTCTTTTTCTTTTTCTGGAGAAATAAGAAACTGATCACAAAAATATTCTTGTTACTCCACTTTATATGGAGCTATGATTAAAATTGGGTTGTCCATAGCCATAGAGCAGGCCTGGGTAGCTCAGTCGGATGTGCATCTCACTGGTGATCAGGAGGACGCAGGTTCTATACCTGCCAGGGTCAGCAACATTCTCTCGTGGAGATTGATCATGAAATCTTTTCTGCGGTCATTCTCTCCCTTCTGCTGATTCAAGAAGGACAGTCGTCAGTTTCTGGCGAAATAATATGCACTGTACTGGTTAACCGCTAATGTATAAGCCTGCCCAGGAAAAGTGTGGATATGTAAACTGACCGGCTCAAAAATGACTTAAAAAGAGTTGACTGGGCCGTTAAACTCTAATACAAACAAACAAATAAACCATAGCCATAGAACTGATGGTCCCAATGTGATTATGGTCCAATTTGTTCACTTCAGTCAGCACTGTTGAACACATCACCAGAGCCCAGTTTTTTCAAAACATTGTTAGCTTTGTGAGCTTATTAGTCATCAAATTGTTAATTCATCAGGTAAAATCTGTGTAACAAGCACTAAACCCCACTTTATATAGCAAACAGTGGGGTTTACAGGGGTATTCTTTATTTTCCTTATTTTTGCTCAAAATTAACTCTTATCCTGCTGTTCACGACAACCCCTATCTTTGGAAACCGTGTAGATCCAGATCAGATGCCTACTGAATCTGATCAGGATCTACACTGTTTGACATTCAGTTAATGAATTTGTAGGATGAAATTACATCAAGTGATCTGATTGGTTCACAGTCAGAAATGGGTGTGGCTAGACTGAATATTCAGCAAGAGAAGGGTTAATACTGTCTGAGGCAGTTATTATGAGTATCCACAATCTATGTTTGGACTAGAAATAAGAAAATATTTCACAGAAAAATGTGTTTCCCTTTAAGATAAGCAGGAAGCCAGCAGAAAAGGCCTTGACATGTATCACCTGTGAAGACTTTCCCAAATTTCACAGCCACATGGGCATATATTGAATGGAGTTAACTGATCAGGAAATTCGGGTGATGCTTTTAAGCCTTATCTTGCTGTTCACGACAACCCATATCTTTGCAAGCAGTGTAGATCCAGATCAGATGGCTTCTGAAGAAGCCATCTGATCAGGATCTACACTGTTTGGCATTCAGTTTATGAATTTGCAGCAATAAACTACATCAAGTAATTTGATTGGTTGATGAACAGAAATGGGTGTGGCTTAGATGCATATTCATCAAGATAAGGGTTAAAAAATATGCTTGCCTCTATAATCTGTAGGGTCTTCCATTCAGGGAAAGAATTTGTTCCCGAGGAGCAGATTTTTACCTTTAAGAGAAGAGCCCTTAAAGAGCAGACCTTTCCTTTGAAAGCAGAACCCATTTTGGAGAAGCACAGTTTCCAGGTAAAGGAATTGGAAGTTACAAAAGTGATCATTTTAGAAATAATCATTTGCTACAAGACTTTCCTCTTTGGGTTTCCCAGATTTGAGAGATTCAAATAATGAGGAAAGTGAACTTGTTTGGATGACATAGCCTCCATTTGGAAAATGGAAGTCAAATCTTATTTCTGTTCACCTAAGATTTTCTTTCTACAGAATAGACAGTGAAACTATTATGAAAACATGCCTATTCAAACACATTGTAAATTTTACAGCTGAAAAAAAGAGAACATTTTCAGATGAAAAATTGAGATATTTTTCTTACTTCTGCACACATCATAGATTGTGGGTATTTATTAGAACGACATCGATAAGGCAGTTCTGACGAGTACCTACAATCTATGTTTAAGAGCAGAAATAAGAAAAATAATGTATACCCCCTTTAAACGCCAGTTCTACGACATGTATATAAAAGTGGGATTTAAGGGGTCAAAATTATATATGCATGTTTTCGTGTTGTACAGAATAGACAGTGAAATTCCAGTGAGTAGATCACCAGTGGCTTGTTTACCATGGCTGAATTGAAGCCATTCTCCAGTTCCTAGGGATCTTTTCATGCAGTAGTTCAAGAAATAGTGAGGGATAATGAAGGGAGATTTTCCTGCTTTTATCTTGAAAATGTATGTTGTATGTGCAAACCTGAGGGCTTGTAATGAAAACACCTCATTGGGTGGAGCCCGCCTCGGTAGCTCAGTCGGATGCGCGTCTGACTGGTGATCAGGAGGACACTGGTTCGATACCTGCCGGGGTCGGCAACATTCTTTCATTGAGATTGGTCATGAAATTTTTTCTACGGTCATTCTCTCCCTTCTGCTGATTCAAGAAGGGCAGTTGTCTGTTTCTGGCGAAAGAATGTGCACTGTACTGGTTAACTGCTTACGTATAAGCCTGCCCAGGAAAAGTGTGTATAGGTAAACTGACCGGCTCAAAAATGACCCAAATAGTGTTGACTGGGCCATTAAACTCCAATACAAACAAACAAAAAATCATTTTGGGTGATTCTAATGAGTACACACAACAAACCTTTATTTTATCCATGAATTCTCCCCATTACAGGCGTCTGTGGCCGAATGGGTAAGACCGTGGACTCTTAATCATTAGGTGTCTAACCACTGTAGTTCGACCCTCACTCTGGCCATATGTGAGACACCAAGTCCTTAAACAGAAGGTCAGGTGGTTTTCTTCAGGTATTCCAGTTTTCGCCCACTAACGATCAGCTGAAATAAACTTGATGAAAAAGAGCCATAAAACAAAAATGAAAAAAAAGGATATCCCCCATTATGCCTCATGACTTGGCACTTTTGGCTTGAACTAGCCCTGTCAGGAACCAATTTTCATGGTCCAAAAGGTGTTTGAGCCATTCAGTTGGACTGAACAGGATGATCTTTTTTCAGGTCACATTCCAAGGCCTCGGATGTTGGCTTCCTTCTTGTGTTCATTTCTCATGTAGTTCTAGTCTCATTTACATGTTTGTTGCAGTTGAATAACTGTAATATTAGCTGTATTGTGTAGGTGTTTTTTTGGCAAGAGAAACAGATACATTGTTGGGGTTCAAAACATGTTAGTTAAACACAAGTGTTATATCCAAACAAAACTGTATAAATTAAATAGAATGACCATACATGGTAACTTTTATGCCCCCGCATCGGATGATGCCGGGGGCATAGAGTTTTTCGGTTTTCCGTATGTGCGTCCGTGGGTACGTGTGTACGTGCATACGAATGTACGTCCTTCTGTACGAAAGTGTGTACGTACGTACGTAATCCTGTTAGACTCAGGTTAAGGTTTTTGTACAAGGTAGAACTTGAGCTCATATTTTCCAAACCATACAATAGATTTGGTTTATATTTAGTATGATGATAGATATAGGTCCAAAGTTTTATTCGGCAATACCCCCACCCATACCCATAACCTCAAGGTCAAGATCACGAACTTAGAAATTTCTAACGTTTAAGACCCAGGTTAAGGTATTTGTACCACGTAGAACTTGAGATCATATTTTCAAAACCATACAATGGATTTGGTTTATATTTAATATGATGATAGATATAGGTTCAAAGTTTTATTCAGCAATACCCCCACCCATACCCATGACCTCAAGGTCAAGGTCGTGGACTTAGAAATTTTTAATGTTTAACACCCAGGTTAAGGTATTTGTACCAGGTAGAACTTGAGCTCATATTTTCATAACCATACAATGGATTTGGTTTATATTTACTATGATGATACAGATAGGTCCAATGGTTTATTCAGCAATACCCCCACCCATACCCATGACCTCAAGGTCAAGGTCACAGAATTAGAAAATTTTTAATGTTTAAGACTGGTTAAGGTACTTGTACCACCAATTTCAATATAACTTCACACAAATGTTCCTTATAAAAATATCTCGTGCAAGTTCGACTTTTAAGGTCATGGCCTCAAGGACAAGGTCACAGTGGCTATTTTTAGAAAATCTTTGTCAATGAACTAGCGCGCACATTTCTTCACTGATTTCAATATATCTTGAGCAAGTTCGACTTTCAAGGTCATCACCTCAAGGTCAAGGTCACTGTGGCTATTTTTAGAAAAACTTTGTCATCGCTCTAGCGCCTACATTTCTTCCCCAATTTCAATATAACTTCACACAAATGTTCCTTATGACAATATCTCGTGCGATTTTGACTTTCCAGATGAAGGTCACTGTGGCTATTTTTAGAAAAACTTTGTCATCGCTCTAGCGCTTACATTTCTTGACTAATTTCAATATAACTTCACACAAATGTTCCTTATGACAATATCTCTAGCGAGTTCCACTTTCAAGGTCAAGGTCACTGTGGCTATTTTTAGAAAAACTTTGTCATCCCTCTAGCGCTTTCATTTCTTCACCGATTTCAATATAACTTCACACAAAATTAATGTTCCTTATGACAATATCTCGAGCCATTTCGACTTTCAAGGTCAAGGTCACTATGGCTATTTTTAGAAAAACTTTGTCATCGCGCTCTAGTTTATATTATATTTTTTGAGAGCTCATATTTCTTGAACCATGTGATGGATTTGTTACATATTTGGAATGATGATAAATACATGTCAGAAGTTTCATTCAGCCATAACCCCGCCCCTGCTGCATGACCTTAAGGTGATTGGGGGGGGGGGGGGGGGTGAGGTAGATCCCTGGGCGGGGGCATTTGTGTTGTATTGACACATTTCTAGTTTCTATATAAATACATTTGGGGAGCCATTTTAAGCCTCTGTTGTATAGTGGGTAACATAAAGCAGGGGTTGTAAGCTTGATTCCGGGCTTCTTCAGACTTTTGGGCGAGTCTTTAAAACTAAGGTCCCGTCTCCATATGACCTGTTATTGGTGGGATGTTTTGTTTGAACTGAGGTTTAATGTCCCCATCAACACTGTTCAGGTCATTTTGGAGACATTGCTTCCAATTTTTTGGGACTTTTACCAGACTTTGAGATGAAATGACATCTCCATCCCTGCTGCACAATGAAACCATAGGGTTTATATGGATGGAGTCCAACTCGCAGACTTAGACCTTCTTAGCAGTTTACCAGTGCTCATGTGTGGTTGGTTTCAGCTTCGCATGGAAGCTCCATGCAGCTCAATCAATTTCTCCAAGCCCTGATGGGCCGGGGCCAATTGGTGGGAGATAAAACTTACACATACATTCATCATTAAAATGTGTTACATCCACAACCATGTTATAATGAACAATGTAATAAAGAGGTTTTGGTATATATCAGCTGACTCGTAAAGAAGGGGCACTCTTGGCAGCCTCCATACATGTTACTGTTTTGCCAACCAATGGGGCTTGACACATGAATTCTAGTATGAAGCTACTGTAATGATCTTAAGTATTGGGACAGGTAGGCCCAAGCAAACAGTGCAGACCCAGATCAGAATGCCCCTGAAGTTTTATCTGAGTCGGACACTGGCAAACAGTGCAGGCACAGATCAGATGCCCCATAATCTGATGACTGATCAGGACCTTCACTGTTTGAAAATACTTACAGAATTTCGTATCAACAACCTTTGTACATTTATGTTTTGAAGCAATTGCACTCTTAGTCAATAAACCATTTGGTTGGATCATGTTTATTGTATTTCCTTATTTCCAGTTTCTTGATGATGATGATGAATGTTAACCAATGTGTGGGCTGTGGTTTTACAGCCAGTCAACAGCCTGTTGGGCCTGTCAGTTACCTTCACTGTTTCTGGCCAGGCTTAGACCCTCTAAGCAGTTTACCAGTACTTAGTGAGATCACCCCACATGCACTGTACTTGTTAACCACCCTCCCCCGCCCATAGGGGCTTGAAGAAATATATGGGCTGCATGATGCTTCCACGCAGAGCTGAATCTGGCCCGCACACTAGTACTGGTAAACCTCATAGGATCTAAGCCTGTCCAGGAACCGCGGTGCGAGGCGGACCGTCCATGCTAATAAACCCTATTGGTTTTATTGGGCGACAGGGCTTGAGATGTCATTTCATCTCAATGTCGGGTAAAAGTCCCACAAAATTGGAAGCAACGTCTCCAAAATGACCGTTACAGTGTTGACGGGACGTTAAACCTCAAATCAAACAAACAAAACTAGACAAAGTGCCCAGTGGGGCACATATACCCCCGGCCAGGGCCATCGCCTCAGCTGAAGCAAGAACTACAAAGGGAAATAACTCTAAAAGGCCTGACCCTTGGCCCTTATTTTCTTTCCCACAATACAAGTAGTCATACTGATCATGTGTGCAAAATTTCAAGTTTCTATGTGAAGCAGTTCCTGAGATATCTTTGACACAAAATAATTGTTTACGGACAGACAGACAGATGGAAAAGACAAAAACTATATACCCCCATTGCACTTCGTATGCTGGGGGTATAACAAACAAAACTTGTTAACCACATAGTAAGAGTAAGCTTGCCCAGAAAAGTGTAGTTCTTGACCTCCTTTGACATGAATATGTTGACTAGGCCATTAACCCAGTTTATACAGGAAACCCCAAAATGGGCGACTGACAAGCACCTGATCAGGACCTTCACTGCAAAAAAAAAAAAAATGCAAGTTTTGAAAAAAAATTCTCAATTCAACTCCACCTTTGAAACAGCCTCCTGCTATATACAAGGTGGAAAATTCCATTCAGAACAAAATAGTTTCAAGTCCCAAGCAAAGAAAAGCTAACAGTATGGGCATTGCCTGCATTAAATTTCACTTGGCTTATAGATTGGCTTATAGCTTATGCCTTATTGCAAAATAACCAGGGCCAGGTTGTTCAAAGCATCTTAAGCTTAACAAAGTCAGTTATCCCTCTGCATGCTGGGTATTGTTTTCAGCAGACGTCATTTTGAAATATTTTTTTGTATTTTTCCCAGAAAACAGGCTTGGCATTCCATGCAGTTATCTCCTATGTAGACAATTTGCATGAAATGTTAAGTCCTGTTTTTTGGGAAAAATATCAACAATTTGTCATCTGCTGAATTAGCCCAGAGAGTGGTAAAGGTTAAAGCGACTAAAATGTAAAATGCTCCAGCAAGTTAAATATCTAGTTCAGATATTTTACGGTAAAACAATTTAAGTAGCTACTCGCATTTTTTTCCCACAAAAATAGCAGCAATTAAAGGATCATACTTTTAATGATACACTAACAACATTAGTTTTAAACAAGTGTGCCCAGATAACAAATTTTATTCATGGGGTGTACATCAGAACAAATTATAGGGTTTTTTGTTCATGATCATGGATGGACTTCTTGTAATACTTGCAGAATTTCGTGTGAACAACCTTTGTATATTTATGTTTTGAAGCAATTGCACTCTTAGTCAATAAACCATTTTGTTGGATCATGTTTATTGTATTTCCTTATTTCCAATTTCTTGATGATGATTATGATCTACATGTTAACCAATGTGTGGGTTGTGGTTTTACAGCCATGTCAACAACAAAGGTCATGTTGGGCCTCTGTCAGTTACCTTCACTGTTCCTGGACAGTGTGTGTGTGTGAATTCGGGTTTAACGTCGTTTTCAACAATTTTTCAGTCATATCACGACGGTGTCTGGTTGTGACAGGGAGCTCAATGCTCACTTTTATAGTGCTGCCTCACTGAAGTATCATGTCCCAGACACATTACATGATACCACACCAAGTCAGGTTGCCTGTACCAAAGTATAGGGAGCTACTGTAGTCACCATAATGTCAGTGTCACACTTTAATGTTTTACTACAAAGTTCTTCTAAAGTTCATATCTATTGGTTTCCCATTTGAAATATTATCATAAAATTCCAACTCTCCATCGTTATGTACATTTCGAGCGATTTGATTGGTTGAAATAAAAGTTTTATACTTCAATAAATCCAATGAGCAAGAATCTCAGTACTACATGTATTTCACACAGCGACCGGTAGTAATATAGGGCGACATCTGAAGAACACGTTTAGATCCTATGCGTTAATCATTGTTTATTAAGCAGGGCCTGACAAATCCAAAAATTTTCCACTTGCCCACCGGGCAAGTAAAATATTTTTGCATTTGCCCAGCTCAAAATCCTACTTGCCCAGGATTTTGGAACTCAAGTGGGATTGGATGGGAGGGGGTAATGGTGACGATGATGACGACTAACATTTATAAATATAATCCAAGGTTTCTGTCAAGTTCCAAGCATAACCACTTTCCATTAGGGTCTAGTTATTTCATGTTAGTGTTTATTTCCCTTTGGGGTCTCTGATGGGAGCTCAGGGTTAATTGTATCGATTCCTGATCATTGCATTCACTTCTATTTATTTCCCTCTGTGCCGTAATATGTAGAAAATACTATTGTTGTCACAGTCAATAACAGTACCTTTCAAGTTAATTGCTGACATAATACCTGAACTGATTAGCAATTTAAGATAGTTATATAAACTCATTTAGCTTGACATGCACAATAACACGAGCTGCAGCCGATATAGATTTACTCAAAAGATCAGGGCAGCGAGATAAAAGATTTAAAGAATGCAGTTTATTTAGCTTGCAATTTAATGATCCAACCAGAAGACGAGAACCCACTCTATCACAAATGAACCCAAGCGTTCACACCCACCCTACAAGCAAGTTCAATGCGATCATCATTTCCGCCATCCAAATTGTCGTCCACAAACCAACACTACCATTTGTCTGCACGCGATTGGTAAATGACGTCATCCAACCCTAGCAACACCACACATGTTTAACGTCATTGTTTTATTTTAATGGGGCATATCTCTTTCATAAAAAAATGTTTGGAACCGGTAAAAAATATTTTCTCAATAGCCAAACGGTTGTAGATAGAGGCGCAACTAATCAGCGGTTACCAACATTAAAACATTCGACTTTTTCCGCCAGCGTCTGCTAATTGGCGCCAAAACATAACCATTCACGAGATAGTAGAATAGTCCGTTTTTACTACCGTAAGATGTAGCAAATCGTCTTAGGAGCTATTAAATCATTTTCACATTGATTGTGGATTAAATTTTATGGCAGGGATAAACGCAAATTCTAACACAGCGCGCCTATATAGGCAATGCAAAATAACTGTGTTTTATTCTGCAACAAATCTCAGCTCTGAAGAGCGTGACGTGTGACGTCATTAAAACTGCAAATTTATGACGTCACTAGTCGATTTACTTGACGTTAGACGGTGTAACGTCATTTTCTCGCATCGAAAACGTTAGAAAAGGATACAAATGCCTGTGTTTCAGTCGATATTTTTTTGCGGGATTTCTTTCAACAATGGCGAAAAGTTGTGAGATTTTGAAGGAATCAGCAGCATTATTGTCGATTTTCAGCGTGTTAGAATCGAAATAGATCAGCTCTATTTTGTGATTTGTTGAGTAATAAATCACAGTTTGTCGGTCAGTTGTAAGTAGACAAATCACGCGCGCTACGCGCTTGTGATTTGTCTACTTTACAACTGACCGACAAACTGTGATTTATTACACAGCAAATCACAGTTAGAGCTGATCTATTTCTTAATTAGAGACAATCTTATTTTCACACCTTGTCACGCTTATCGATAGCGCTGGAGGTACACACTACGCCAGAAATGAAAGACACGCACCCCCAGGCAATCATGTTTAATTGGTAATTATATGACAGGGATAAACAATAGTGTCATAAATGAACCATTATAAAATCATGGATGGTTTCATCTCTGAATTGCCGACAAAGCGGGAATTATTGTGATTTACTTACTGGTCTAGTTGTACTGTATTTAAGGACTCAAGAGACTGACGATTATAGACGATTTTTTGCACTTGCCCGACCGGGCGTCGAAAGGTCAAAGTGCACCTGCCCGGCGCGATTTCGGACTTGTCCCGGGCGACCGGGCAATGGATTTGTCAGCCCCTGATTAAGTCAGGAAATAGCCTTTCATTAAAAGATGGAAACTATTGAAATCTTAAACTTTAGAAGACAAATAAACTGAATATATAGACTTGGACGTTTTTTTTGCTTGGGTTTCTACCAAAGATGGCACATTCTGATTGAATAATCATTCCGACGTGGCCATTGATAAATTCATTCTTATGCTTTCGAAAGAATTCCTAAAATTTACCATTTGGATGGAATTTTTAACATTTCGATGACAGTTGGAATATAAGGAATTAACCCTTATCTTGCTGTTCACGGCAACCCCTATCTTTGCAAACAAACTTCTGAAGAAGCCATCTGATCAGGATCTACACTGTTTGACATTCAATATATGAATTTGTAGGAATAAATTACATCAAGTAATCTGATTGGTTCAAAGTCAGAAATGGGTGTGGCTAAATTGAATATTCAACAAGAGACGGGTTAATTACCATTTTTGTGGATTTTATCAATGCTTACACTCCGGCTAATCATTCACATACTTAGCCCTATGGGCTTCATGCAGTTTGTGAGTGATTCGCCGGAGTTAACACAACGATAAGATCCACAACAAGAGCACCGCAAGCGGGTGCCAACGCTCGTCTGCAGTTTCTTTTAGAAAACAAAAGTTCTAAGTCAAATCAAATTGCAAGATGGAGTTATAAAACTTGTAGGGATTGTAGCTCTTGTGATGATGAGTATGTGTATGAAGTTTCATGAAGGTAGGCCAAATACTTTTGGAAATATGGTCAAGGTTAAGTTTTTTGGTTAACTTTTCGAAAAATAGGTCAAAGTTCAAAGGTCAAGGTCACAGGTCAAAAAGCGTGGTATGACTGAAAAGGTCTTGTCCCAAGGAACATTCATGTGAAGTTGGAAGGCTCTGTTGTGAATAGTATTGAAATAAGAGACAAAAACAATTTAAAAAAAAACGGAGAGAAAAGGGGAGATAATTCAATCAAATTGCAAGATGGAGTTATAAAACTTGTAGGGAATGTAGCTCTTGTGATGGTGAGTATGTGTATGAAGTTTCATGAAGGTAGGCCAAATACTTTTGGAAATATGGTCAAGGTTAAGGTTTTCGGTTAAATTTTCGAAAAATAGGTCAAAGTTCAAAGGTCAAGGTCACAGGTCAAAAAGCGTGGTATGACTGAAAAGGTCTTGTCCCAAGGAACATTCATGTGAAGTTGGAAGGCTCTGTTGTGAATAGTATTGAAATAAGAGACAAAAACAATTTAAAAAAAACGGAGAGAAAAGGGGAGATAATTCAATCAAATTGCAAGATGGAGTTATAAAACTTGTAGGGAATGTAGCTCTTGTGATGGTGAGTATGTGTATGAAGTTTCATGAAGGTAGGCCAAATACTTTTTGAAATATGGTCAAGGTTAAGGTTTTCGGTTAAATTTTCGAAAAATAGGTCAAAGTTCAAAGGTCAAGGTCACAGATCAAAAAGTGTGGTATCACTGAAAAGGTCTTGTCCCAAGGAACATTCATGTGAAGTTTGAAGGCTCTGTTGTGAATAGTATTAAAATGAGAGCAAAAAATGTGTGTCAGAAAAAAATTGGAAAAGGGGAGATAATTCAGCCAAAATCAACAATGTTGTTATGGTCCTTGGTCAAAATGTAGCTCTTGTGATGATGAGTGTGTGTATGAAGTTTCATGAGGCTAGGTCTAATACTTTTTAAGTTATAGCCAAGGTTAAGTTTTTTTGGAACGACGCAGGACGACGCAGGACGACACAGGACAACGCAGGACGACGCAGGACGACTACGCAGACGCCGGAGTGATGACAATAGCTCGAAAGTTTTTTTTCAAAAAACAGACGAGCTAAAAATGAAATTAATTCCTATAAGAATATGCTGAACTTCTATTCCTTAACACCAGGGTCAGGTGTCTAAAGGTGAGACAAAAACACAAAACAATGGTAAATAAATATATAATTTAATGTAAAAATGAAGCAATATATTAATCAAAACTGGTCAGCAAAGTCTACTACAGCAAGAAGAAACTTATCTTTTCACAGTTCTGTACCCTAATGGAAGTCTTCGAAATGCCAAGTCCAGCTGGTCGAGTTATTACAAAGTACAGTCGAACTTCAATGGCTCGAACACCTTTGGGACCACGAAAATTTGTTCGAGACAGGGATAGTTCGAGCAACTAAGGGCTAATGCCAGGAGGCATAACGACATACTTTTGGACATTTTTTCTATGTTCTATAATGAAAAATGTATGCTGTGTGTACTCATTAGAATCGCCTCATCGAGGCGATTCTAATGAGTACACACAGCATACATTTGCAAGCTAAAAGACTAAAATCTCCTTAATTATCCCCCATTATTTCTTATGTAGAGGATTTCGCTAGGGGCCCAAGAATGGGTTCGACACATCCATGGTAAACGAGCCATCGGTGTTCGAGCCATCGAAGTTCTACTGTATATACCTCAAAGTCAAAATGCATGTTGGTCATTGAACTCTTCACTATGGAATGCCACAAAAAGTTTATGTCTTTGCTGCATTTACCTTTACTACTCTGGGCTAATTTAGCAGACAACAAATTTTTGATGCATTCTTATTTTTTCCAGAAAACAGGACTTGACGTCTCTTGCAAATGGACACATTGGGAGACAATATGCATGTGTTTTCAAGTCCTGTTTTCTAGGAAAATTTCAAAATGTTGTGTGCTGAAAAAAATATCCAGCATGCAGAGCCTTAAAGGCATAAGCTGGCATAAAATGGATCTGGATGCCCATTGTTTGTTTCATTTGAGGTTTAACGTCCCCATCAACACTCTTAAGGTCATTTTGGAGACGTTGCTTCCAATTTTGTGGGTCTTTACCCGACATTGAGATGAAATGACATCTCAAGCCCTGTCACCCAATGAAACCAATAGGGTTTATAAGCATGGACGGTCCGACTCGTGCACACCGCTTTGCCTGGGCAGGCTTAGATCCTCTAAGCGGTTTACCAGTACTTATGGGCTGGTCGGGTTCAGCTCTGCGTGGAAGCATCATGCAGCCCATATATTTCTTCAAACCCCGATGGGCGGAGGCCGCTGGATGCCCATAGTTTAGTAAAATGTTGAAAGTAGATCAAGGACACAAACTGACTCCCAGCACAGGGAACTGACAAATGTATTTACAGCTATTTACTGGCTGAGGTCCAGTCTGGGTAACTCAGTCAGAAGCACAACCGACTGATTATCAGGTTGCAGGTTAATACCTGTCAGATCGGCAACATTTTTTGTAGTGTCTTTCTAAGGTCAGTCTAACCTTTCAATGATTCAAGAATGTGCGTTTCTGGCAAACGAATGTGCACTGTACTGACCAAGAGCTTATGTTTAAGCCTGCCCCAAAAAGTGTGTTAAGGAAAACTGACTGGCATGGTAGGACCTAAATAGTTTTGACAGGGCTGTTAAACTCCAAACAAACAAACTGGCTGATGACTTGTAGTTTGCAGGAAAAGGAGATAAAGACACATTGTAAGTGCTGTTCATTGATGTATGAAATATAGGTCAAGGTCAGAAAGGGACCCAAGCATTTTGCAGAGTAAGCAATGGCATGTTTTTAATTTTCTTACGAAGCAAGTTAACATTCACATTTTGTATTGCTAATATGCTCATGATACAGTCAACATAGCCCCTCTATTTCTCCTGCTTCCTGTCAGGACACAAGAAACATTAAGGGGAAGTGGTATACCTGAAAGGAAGGCAACGCTTTTCAAAGTGTTTTTGTGAAGTCTAAACTTAAAGGAAAAATTTGCCCCAGTCTGCTGAAGAAAAGAATTTGCTCCTAAAGACTTTAAAGGAAAGAATTTTCTCCAGTCTACTCTTACAGAAAATAATTTGCTCCCAACAGGACGCATTCTTTTCTTTAAGAGTAGACTATTTGCCAGATTCCTTGAACATTATCATTTTATCAAAAAGTCAAGGAAGTCCTGCAAGTTGCCTCCCTTGCAAGAATAGAGTTGGTAATAAAACCTTGAAAAACCAAAGTTCAAAATCATTTACCCATATATGTACATTGTGATTTGAATCATCTTCACTTGGCATGACCCACATGATTCTTGGGTGACAGGATACACATTTCAGAGAGAATACATCCATAAAAACTGACCAGTCTTGCTACCAAAGGAGGCCTGTCTTAAAAGAAAGAATTTGCTCCCTTTATTTGCTTTCAGACCAAATAATTTTAGGTACCAGCAAAGCCACTTTCTGTTTCTGAAAATTGTTTCCCTTTAACCCTTATCTTGCTGTTCAAGACAACCCCTATCTTTGCAAACAGTGTACATCCAGATCAGATGGCTTCTTCAGCAAACAGTGTAGATCCAGATCAGATGGCTTCTGAAGAAGCCATCTGATCAGGATCTACACTGTTTGGCATTTAGTTTATGAATTTGTAGCAATAAATTATATCAAGTAATTTGATTGGTTGATAGACAGAAATGGGTGTGGCTTAAATGAATATTCAGCAAGATAAGGGTTAGAATAGTGTGTTACAGGCCACAACTCCTACCTTCAGTTATCTACCTTAGTAGATTATGCATAGCTTATATGGAGGATCTTACATGAGTGCTCATGTATTATTGAATTTATTAAACGAGTTGAGGAAAAGGGATAAAATGCGAGGCTTTGCCGAGCATTTTATCCCTTTTCCTCAACGAGTTTAATAAATTCAATAATACATGAGCTCGAATGCAAGATTCTATTTATCATCTGACATTTAAAACGTATTTTATCCACGATTGTTTACAAAAATGTCAATATTCCGCCATTAGTAAACGCGACGTCGTTAAGGACGTCGTGCATGTAATGTTACGGAACGTATCTAGCCAATTTGCATATTTAATCCACTAGTGGATTAGCGAAAATATTACATGGCGTTATTACACTCTCAGACGCGACGTCATATGATAAAGATTTATAACCACTCTCTGACAACTGCGTCTGGGGATCTACTCTGGCCCAGTGGTCAGAGCAATGGATTTGTTTTGATTTGAGGTTTAACGTCCCCGTCAACACTGTAAAGGTCATTTTGGAGACGTTGCTCCAATTTTGTGGGACTTTTACCCTACATTGAGATGAAATGACATCTCAAGCCCTGTCACCCAATGAAACCAATAGTGTTTATTAGCATGGATGGTCTGCCTCGCACAGCGGTTCTAGGACAGGCTTAGATCCTCTAAGCGGTTTACCAGTACTAGTGTGCGGGCCAGATTCAGCTCTGCGTGGAAGCATCATGCAGCCCATACATTTCTTCAAGCCCCTATGGGCGGGGGCCGCAGAGCACTGGACTTCACCCAAGTAGCACAGATTGGAATCCCATCATAGGTGGGAATTTTTTCAGCAATGCTTCTTTCCTTTGTTACAAGTTTCATGTTGTAAGAATAGTGTTATATTCATTCATGGCCAAATTGTTCTTAACAAGCTTGTAAGCGGCAGAAATGTTAATTATTCTAGAAAGTAATGTATCTAACACTGGTATTTTTGTTGGAAAAAATGTGAGCAGCAAAGCTACTCACATTTTTTTCAGCAAAAATAGCGGTAGTAGAATATTTGCAATATAAAATGATCAAAGTTTTAATCCTATAACTAACGACATCGTCATTCAAGAATGACTGGGCCCAGGTGTATCAATTCATGTTAATCTACTAAAGGTCAGAGGTCAAGGCTGAAACTGGAGGTCATCCTGAAGGTCATCGAAATCATCAGTTTGGCTGAAGGCCTCATAAATATTTGCTGCAAGGGTCTTTGTCTGTTCAATTAGCAATAACTCCTGAAAATAAAGATTCAAATTGCTGAATAACACATTTTATCTGAGCCAGTTCAAAAGAAAAGGGTAGTTATCACATAGGATACCATCAAAAGCTCAGCTGCATGGACATTTGAAGAACACAATGCGGAGAATGTATAGAGCACTTTTCTTGTGTGATGGAATTACTTTTTATGACACGAATGCTATGGACCAAAGCAATATTAGAGTTGATTTAACAATAACACTGTATCTAAATGTTGCTAAACAAGGTAGTGTGACTGCCACGGCCTTGTCTATAATGAGAGACAGTTTGTTTGTTTGGAAATCAGTGGCCAAGACAACATTATTTAGGTCATATTGAGCCAGTCAATTTAACAAACCACACTTTTCCTGGGCAGGCTTAAACATAAGCACTTAACCAATATAGTGCAGATTTTTATTCACCTAAATCATAGCATCACACTTTTATTATGTAGTTTTTGGCATCATTTGAATCTACAGTCGAACTTCAATGGCTCGAATACCTTTGGGACCTCGAAAATCTGTTCGAGACAGGGGTAGTTCCAGCCACTGAGACTACTGTCAGGAGGCATAACGAGATACTTTTAGACATCTTTTCGGTGTTTTATAATGAAAATGTATGCTGTGTGTACTCATTAGAATCGCCTCATCGAGGCGATTCTAATGAGTACATACAGCATACATTTGCAAGATAAAAGACTAAAATATCCTTAATTATGCCCCACTATTTCTTATGTAGAGGATTTCGCTAGGGGCCCAAGAATGGGTTCGACGCATCCATGGTAAATGAGCCATCGGTGTTCGAGCCATCGAAGTCCTACTGTAAATAAAATATAGGTTCGATTGTCTAAAAACCAGAGTCCATGCAATTCATAGTTCCAGGTAAGGAGGAGTAACAAGAACAATAATGGGATGGTTTCCTTATTTCTTGTTGGAAACATATGAGGCAATTCTAACAAATAGCCACAAAAACCTATCTTGTGGGTTTGTTTGATTGGAGATTTAATGTCCCTGTCACCACTATTTATGTCATTTTGGAGACACTGCTTCCATTTTTGTGGGACTTTTACCCGTCACTGAGATGAAATGACATCTCAATGCCTGCCGCCAAATGAGACCAACAGGGTTTATATGCATGGACATTCCGACTCGCACCACTTTGCCTGGGCAGGCTTAAACCTTCTAAGCTGTTTACCAGTACTCATGTGCTGTCGGTTTCAGAGCTGCGTGGAAGCATCATGCAGCCCTATCTATTTCTCCAAACCCAAACGGGCGGGGGATACCTATGTTGTGGGTACTTGGTAGAATCACCATAATATGTTTTAATGGAGAAATACGAAAAATTATTTCCAAATAATCTTCAGTACTCCTCTTTATCAGAATCTATGCAAGTGCATGATAAATTTTCAAGCAACATCACTGACCTAAGACGACATAAATAGCAACATCAAAGAACAGTATCAATCAAAGTAGAGTATTTTCCATGTGTGTTCGGACAGACAGGCCTGAGCAAGCAGTGTAGACCCTGATAAGATGCCACAGAATGTGGCATCTTATCAGGGTCTGTACTGTATGCTACCCATCCAGTCGATTTTTGCCTGGTAGTAAAGTGTACTTGTTCGTATTCTAGAACAAGCAGGTAAAGGATTTGAGGTGTCTGAATAGTTCTGGTAAATACGGCACCTGAGTAAAGTTATGGTTAAGCCACTGTTATCATATGAGCCATGCCAAGCAAAAATATGTCTTCAAGCATGAAGACAACGAAAACACTGAAAGCACTTGTGGGTGATTTGTCTCCCAAGTGTATGCTGGAGAAATTGTCCTTAACAGAGACTTTGCCCCTTGGTTCCTGAATTTTAAGCAAGCAGTGTAGATCCTGATCAGATCCTGTAGAATGCAAGCAGTAAAGAGCCTGATCAGATGCTGCAGCATCTGATCTAGATCTAAACTGTTTATACCCGCGGCATACGAAGTATGCAATGGGGGTATATAGTTTTTGTCTTTTCCGTCTGTCTGTCTGTCTGTCTGTCCGTAAACAATTATTTTGTGTCAAAGATATCTCAGGAACTGCTTCACATAGAAACTTGAAATTTTGCACACATGATCAGTATGACTACTTGTATTGTGGGAAAGAAAATAAGGGCCACGGGGTCAGGCCTTTTAGAGTTATTTCCCTTTGTAGTTCTTGTTTCAGCTGAGGTGATGGCACTGGCCGGGGGTATACGTGCCCCACTGGGCACTTTTGTCTAGTTGCTAATGTCCCAGCACCATCCCAGTCAGTTTTTAAAGATAACCTTCTTTACACAATACTCTGATCACAGGGCTATAAATAACCTTTAGCTGGATTTTAAGGGGAATGGATACACCCTCAGGGGAGGCAACTTCTGCAAAAGTATTTTTGTCTCCCATGTCAATAGGGGTCAACTCTTCAATGAAGGAATTCGCTCCTGAGGAGCAAATTCTTTCCTTTAAGAGTATACCCCTTTTTTCAGTGGCAACAAGTTGATAGAAAAGCGAACAGGAAGTTCCAAAAGCTGTCTCCCTTTGAAAAATGGTGGAAAAATCTGCCAGGTGTTCCCATTCCCCATAAACAAACCCTATTTGTGCAGGGTCAGTGATGATCATACAAATATCAGGAACACATCTTTACTTGTTTATATAACTTTCAGTTGATTAAAAATCAACCATAAAATCAGTCTAAGCACTTGATTCATATCACCCTTCCCAATAAGCCTGAAGAAATTTTGAGTAAACAGCTAGCCATACAGTATATAGCAAGAGTGATCAGACTAAGATTCAACATACTGATCTGAGTCTGCTTGGTGCACAATCATGTCCTAAGACACCTTTTTCTCTTGGTGCAGCACACGTAATAGTAAATTTAATTGCACATTTTTATTCAATTTAATATCCACAGCTATATTATTCATTTATTGCCCTTGTGTAAGAGGAATATGATGATCTGTTCACCCCAGCCGGTAATATTGCCGAGGGTGAACGAATCGTCATATTCCCCTCACACGAGAGCAACAAATGATTTATTTTACCAAATTCTGACTTCTAAAGGTTCTTATAGTGAATGCACTTGTACTTTTGAGCAGCGACATCAGAGGGGAATACTGGAGGGGAACATAATAACTTATAGCCCTGTGCATGGAAAGCTCTCAACCAATCAGAATTCTAGAATAACTCATGAATATTAATGAGGTATAATAAAATATAACGTTATTAATCCAGTAATTTTGTATTGGCCAGTTACAGGTCCAAGATCAGCTATCTTGTTTTTTTTTTTTTTTTGGTTTTGGTTATACGGCCCTTTCAAGATTATTTCACTCATATCGAGCAGATCGTTAATCAGAGGTGGGTGAAAACCAGAGTACCCGGAGAAAAAACCACCCGACCTTCCGTTGCAGAATTTGGCGTCTCACATGTGAGCTGAGCAGACTCTAACCCACAGCGGTAAGAGACCTAATGATTAAGAGTCAGCGCCCTTATCCACTAGGCCACGGAGGCCCTATCAGCTGTCTTGGCCTGAGGCCTTGGCCTGTAACTAGGCCAATACAAAATTACTTGATTAATGACAATTTTATTAATTAACAACATAAAACATCCTTTCTGATGATTTCACCTCCCGTTTATATAATTTCACCTCAGGTTAATATGGATTTCGCCTCGGGTTAATATGGCTTTTTAGCCAATCAAGTTCAAGAATTTCAAAATTGACCACAGGTCATAGATATTAGTATGAGTTTTAGCGATATAAGTCAAGCCTGTATTAGCAGTGGTCAACTTGTACATATAATTATAATACGAAGAAAGAAACAAGAACCATATCATGTGGACCGATTTCTCTGTATGTCTTCTATATACAGATTTATTAATTAATACTATAATGTTATTAATCAAATAATTTTGTATTGGCCCAATTACAGGTCCGAGGTCTGCTGTATTGGCACTGTAACTTGGCCAATACGAAATTACTTGATTAATGACAATTTTATTAATTGATGCAATTAAAAACATGATTTATGATTTTTGAATATTGGTTGACCTTGTGTAATACAGGATAATCAATTAATAATAAATGATACAAGCTTACCTGGACTAAAGGATTAGGAGCATCACAACCCAGTTTCTTAAACAAACCACTGATGAATGGAATTAACTTAGCTAATGGTATTGCAATTTCATGTAAACTGAAAAAAGTACAGCATAATGAAAGTAAACATATAAGTAACAGATATAATTATAGGTTATTGACTTTATATTGTGAAATATTCGGCACAAGTTCATATGGCGAAGGATGCACGAGCTTGCGAGTGCGTCTTCGCCATATGAACGAGTGCTGAATATTTCACAATATAAAGTCAATAACCTTTTAATTATATACCCAAAATTGAACTGTCTACTAGAATGCATGATTGCTGGTATAGAAATCTGAACGTAAAATGAGATTATACATCTTTAAACGGTTTGAAATGGAAAATAATGCAGTTCGTTGAGTGTCTTCCTACACGATGAAAAACCATGCCCAAAGGCGCCAAAGTGAAGACGATGTTAACGTTGGTGGATGTGACGTCATCAAAAACATTGACGTTTCCAAACACAGGACGCCATTTTTACCGAAGTTTTCGTTTTGTTTCTTTTGAAATACTCTTGATTTCCTGAAAGAAATTATAACATATCTAAACAGATTGCAGGTAGGTCATATTTGCTAGCATAAATGCGCTTTATGCACCTTGTCACAGCCAAAATTCGATTTGTTTCAGGTTATTTCAGTTGATACGCACAACAAAATGGCTGCAGATTTTAAGTATCGAAATGCACACACTTGAAAGTAGTTCTATTGTGAACGTGACTGCTTATCTACGGGCAATATGAACTTGACTACGGTCAATATGGAAAAATATTGACCGGTATGGAAAAATATTGACCGGTAACTTCTGCACAAAGAAAACGGGGCATTTTCTGGGTATATAATAAGAACAGCATATAAACTGACAACTGCAGGAATAAATCTTGATGTCTTAAGTATATTCCTAATATGGCTGTTACAAAAGAAATCAAAGGAAAGAGTTTTTTTTGTTGTTGTTGTTTTTTCGGTTTTAGTTTTCAAGATTATTTCACTTATTTGGAGTTAATCCTTAATCATAGGCGGGTGAAAACCAGAGCACCTGGAGAAAAAGCACCTGAGCTTCTGTTGAAGAACTTGGTGTCTCACGTGACCCAAGACAGGCTAGAACCCACAGAAACCTAATGTTTAATAGTCAGAGCTCTTACCTACTAGGCCATGGCCATGATGTGAGACCTTATGTTTAATAGTTGGCGCTCTTACGCACAAGGCCATGGAGGCCCGTGAAGGAAAGAGGTAAATAACAACACAAACAACTAAGAAAGGCCTTGTTTGACATGACATTTATTTGTCCAGCAGTTTGGGCAATACAATGACCCTTTTCAAGACAGTAGGTATGTGGAATTTTATCAACGAAGTATTAAAATGGACAAATATAAGGGAAGTAATGACTAATTTCTGAGCTGTTGTATGTAGACACAACTTCGGTGACTCTAATATTACATGTCCATTGTTGCCAAGTGGCCAATAGGGATTTTAGCCCATTTTGTACTGGAAAGTCTGTTTGCAAAAAGTTCAGCCATATTCCAAATAAATTTTAAGGATAACCTGTCACCCCTAAATTTTGAAATGTACTCCCGCTATGTATAAGGAGGAAGATTCCATTTGGTACTTAAAATCACAAAACAGAATGGAAAATAGTGTGAATCCTGAAGAGATGGCTCATCTGGCTCTTGTTTAGAATAGAGTCTGTATGAGTCTACAGGGTTAAAAGTGCTTAAACTTACTTTGAGGTGGGACAGTCTGTTCTTTGGAAATGTTTATAATTGTCTGCTGTATAATCCATCACCTTAGCAAAACCTCTGTTAAGGCACAATTCAAACACATGGTGGAAATCTGAGCTGAAAGTAAATGGAATACCCATAACAAGAGACCCATGAAGTCGCTGTTTCATGAGGAAAACGCGTCCGTAAGAAATAATGACGTCCAACATGGTGTCAGAAAATGATAAATATGAGGTAAAAATTGTAACATCTTTATTATTTCTGCTTTCAACATAGATTGTGCGTGCTCGTTAGAACCGCCTCAATGAGGCGGTTTTAACGAGTACCCACAAACTATTTTTTTAGCAAAAATAAAGCAGATAATATATACCTCCGTAAACCCCACTTTTCTCTATATAAAGTGGGGTTTAGGAGGGTCTTCATTTCACGGACTTGTTATCGTGATGTTAACCTATTTCAGATGGAAAAATCCTGCAGCGGACACTCACAAAGAGTACAGGCAAACAGATTATACAGAAAATGTTCATTTTTATATGCTCATTATCTATACATTTTTGTTTGAATATAACACGGTTGTTTAACTAATATGGTTGAACAAAGTGTTATAAAGATCATGTAGCATTATTGCATATCTGACACATTTACAGCAGGGGCCAGCTGTTCAAAGCCAATGACTTCCTAAGTTAACATAACGTTAAATCTTTGATCACTTAATATAGCATATACATGTATGCTAATATTTTTGCTGAAAAAAATGTGAGTAGCTTTCAATGCAAAAGCTACTCACATTTCTTTTCAACAAAAAAACACTGTATTTGATAATGTAGCTGCTAGAAAAGTTAACATTTTTATCACTAACAAGCTAGTTAAACTAACAATGTTTTGTACAACTGAGTCCAAGGCAGTTATTCTACAAATCAAAATGAGTACAAAATACATTGCCAAATATTTTACACAAAGACTGCGACATAATATAAATAGAAACTAGAGCGCGCAGTCGATGGCAAGCCATCGCAAATCCCCACGTTTTCTCCACAGTAGGTCAAAATTTGACCTTTTGACCCCTCCCCAGGGCCCCTGGGGGCGGGGACAAAAAAAATGTGCTCTTGCGCAAGCCATTCATGTAAGCAACTCGCATACCAAATTTGGTTGAATTCCGGCTAACGGTTTAGGAGGAGATAGCCGGACAGACAGACGGACAGATGGACAGACAGACATACGGACAGACGGACGGACGGAGGCGATAACAATATCCCCACTTTTCGTTGAAAAACGTGGGGATAATTATATATTACACTTAGACTAACCTTTCTAATATATCATGTGTTTCTAATAATAACTTTGCATACAAATCTTCTGTACATGAGCTCTGAAAGGCAAAAGAATGTGACTGTTTAAATCTGCTGATACAAAACCTTCATAGCTTCTGATAAAAAGCAACGGGGATAATTTTGAGATTTCTCCAATAAAATGTATTTTGTGGGTACTTGTTATAAACTCTTATCTTGCTATTCACGACAACCCCTATCTTTGGAAACAGTGTAGATCCAGATCAGATGGCTTCTGAAGAAGCCATCTGATCAGGATCTACACTGTTTGACATTCAATTAATGAATTTGTAGCAATAAATTAAATCAAGTGATCTGATTGGTTGATAGACAGAAATGGGTGTGGCAAGATAAGGGCTAAATTTGCTTTGAGAAGCCAATTCTAGCAGATGCCCATATAAATCAAAATATATTGTGGATGTGTGGTAACCCTTATCCTGCTGTTCACTACAACTTCTACCTTTGCAAACAGTGTAGATCCAGATCAAATGGCATCTGATCAGGATCTACACTGTCATGTAGTTTGCAAATTGAACAAATATATTATGTCAAGTAATTTGATAGGTTGATGGCCATTTTTCTATATAATCTACACATATTTGTTTGGATATAATACATTTGTTTAACTAACATGATTTCTGCTTTGGACCCCATCAATAGTGTTACAAAGAGGTTGTGGTGTTCATGTATATTAATATCTGAAGTTAGCAGAAATTTTTCCTAAGATCTCAAGAACAAGTTTGAAGTAGCTGTGGTAAATGAGCCATTGGTGTTAGAGCCATCCAAATAAGGAAAATTATCTCATAACCCTTAACCTGCAGTGAAAAACTGCATCTTAACATGTCACAGGCCTCCTAGTGGCCCACTTTGAAAATATAGGTTTTTATATAGGTTCTTCTTACTCAAAATATAGGTTATTTACAGGTTTTTCAATAAAAATACAGGTTAAAAAAAGAGTCTTCCATACTTACATGAAGATTTAAAACTGAAGAAAAAGTATTTGATTAAATTTTGTGCCACAATTACTCAGATAAAGTTGATCTGAATTTTACAAAGTCCGAGCGAGCGAAGCAAGTGAGGAAAAAAATTACAATTTCTTGACAGTTTTCATCACTTTTTCTGGGACTAAAAAGTAAACAAGAGGGCCATGATGGCCCTGGATCGCTCACCTAATCCATAGAGTAACAAGTGGTACCCGGGGAGGGCCATTATTAACCCCAGGGCTATAATGTGCATAATGTTCAGAGACGTCTAAAAAGGTGAAGCTTCATACCAAATATCAACAAAGGCTATAATTTGAACAATCTTGGCAAAGGTCCACTAGATATGCTACATACCAAATATCAAAGACCTGGGCCTTGCGGTTTCAGAGAAGAAGATTTTTATTAAAGGTATTCCCTACATTAGCCTATATAAAACCAAATGGCTCCAGGGCGGGGGCATTTTTAGCCTCATGGCTATAATTTAAACCATCTTGATAGAGGTCCACTAGAGGAAGCTTCACACCAAATATCAAAGACCATGGCCTTGCTGTTTCAGAAGAAGATTTTTAAGGAATATCTCTATATAAGTCTATGTAAAACCAAAGGGCCCCAGGTCGGGGGCAGTTTTGGCCCCAGCACTATAATTTGAACAATCTTGGTAGGGGTCCACTAGATGAAGCTTCATACCAAATAGCAAAAACCTGGCCCTTGGGGTTTCCGAGAAGAAGATTTTTAAAGATTTTCCCCATATAAGCCCATGTAAAACCATAGGGCCCCGGGGCGGTGGCATTTTTAGCCCAAGCACTATACAGTCAAACCTGTATAAGAGAGCCACTTTTGGGAATGGAGGAATTGGCTGTTATACACAGGTGGTTGTCTTATGGAGGTTCAGCCAGAAATGAAATTCTTAATGAAATATGTCGCCGCACTATTATTAACAATTCGGGGCTTTTGTTTTGACTTTGGGCCGTCTTGGCGTCATCAAGGCCGAAAAACATGGGGGCGAAACGTCTAGACTTGATTCTCGAAATCTTAAATATGAGCTATGAAAAATTAGTGTAATCCTCAATAGAAACATGTATTAATGTTAAAAATCATGTATTTTATGTAAGATCTAGCCAACAACACGAAGTAAGGCAGTTCGATGTGTTTTCCATCGAAACGTTTTTTCGGCCCGCCGACCGTCCGACAACTTCGGCTTTCGGCCTTATTACGATCAAGGAACTTTTATACCAAAAACACCATTAGAAGGTCAATTCTTTATGAATTAGAGATTTATAATACATACCGAATTTTTTTTCTCTCTTTTCACAAAATTGTCAAACTTTTCTTTTAAAATCGCCCGAGACCATGCGAGAAATAACGTGAGTTCACGAGAATGAGTAAACACAGGTAAAATTTCCTTTCAAATCACACGTGACTATGCGAGAAATAACGCGAGTTCGCGAGAGTGAGTTAACTGCAGACCGTTTTCCCTGAAGGCATATCTACCTGTATCCAACTTTCACACATTTTGTTGACATAATTGGATTCAATTGTCAACACCAAGCAATTATCCGACTAGATAATTGGATTATCGAATTCAACAGGTATGGGGTGGCCATCTTTTGAAGAACAATTAGCGTTTTGGGAATTGATTTACTGGCCGATGGCGCATTTAAAGAGGTGGCGCTTTTATGCAGTTAAATTATATAGTGAAAATCATCGGGAATGTTTCATACCGGCGCTTTTACACAGGAGGCGCTCTTATAAAGGTGGCCGATTCGGCGATTTTGACTGTAATTTGAACAATCTTGGTAGGAGTCCACTAGATGAAGCTTCATACCAAATAGCAAAGACCTGGGCCTAGTGGTTTCAGAGAAGAAGATTTTTAAAGATTTTCCCTCTATAAGCCCATTTAAAACCAAAGGGCCCCGGAGTGTGGGGGGTGGGGGGGGGGGTGGGGGGGTGGGGAGGGGGAGAAGGACCATGGCCGTGTGGGATGAAGCTTCATACCAAATATCAAAGACATGAGCCTTACGGTTTCAGAGAAGAAAATTTTTAAAGGTTTTCCCTATATAAGCCCATGTAAAACCAAAGGGCCCTGGAGCGGGGGCATATTTGACCCCAGCACTATAATTTGAACAATCTTGGTAGGGGTCCCCTAGATGAAGCTTCATACCAAATATCAAAGACCTGGGCCTTAAGGTTTCAGAGAAGAAGATTTTTAAAGTTCTTCCCTATATAAGCCCATGTAAAACCAAAGCTAGGGCCCTGGAGCGGGGGCATTTTGGCCCCAGCACTATAATTTGAACAATCTTGGTAGGGGTCCACTAGATGAAGCTTCATACCAAATATCAAAGACCTGGGCCTTGCGGTTTCAGAGAAGAAGATTTTTAAAGATTTTCCCTATATAAGCCCATGTAAAACCAAAGGGCCCAGGAGCGGGGGCATTTTTGGCTCCAGCACTATAATTTGAACAATCTTGGTAGGGGTCCACTAGATGAAGCTTCATACCAAATATCAAAGACCTGGGCCTTACGGTTTCAGAGAAGAAGATTTTTAAAGATTTTCCCTATATAAGCCCATGTAAAACCAAAGGGCCCCGGAGCTGGGGCATTTTTGGCTCCAGCACTATAATTTGAACAATCTTGGTAGGGGTCCACTAGATGAAGCTTCATACCAAATATCAAAGACCTGGTTTCAGAGAAGAAGATTTTTAAAGATTTTCCCTATATAAGCCCATGTAAAACCAAAGGGCCCCGGAGCGGGGGCATTTTTGGCTCCACCACTATAATTTGAACAATCTTGGTAGGGGTCCACTAGATGAAGATTCATACCAAATATCAAAGACCTGGGCCTTACGGTTTCAGAGAAGAAGATTTTTAAAGATTTTCCCTATATAAGCCCATGTAAAACCAAAGGGCCCCGGAGTGGGGGCATTTTTGGCCCCAGCACTATAATTTGATCAATCTTGGTAGGGGTCCAGCAGATGAAGCTTCATACCAAATATCAAAGACCTGGGCCTTGTGGTTTCAGAGAAGAAGATTTTTTAAGTTTTTGGTGAAAAAAATCTGTTTTTGGCTCCTATGACCTAGATGTGCAACGGACCGGAACCATTTGAACAACTTTGAAAGGGGACCACCTAAAGATCATTCCTGTGAAGTTTGGTCAAAATCTGATCTGTGGTTTAGGAGGAGATGTCGTTTAAAGAATTGTTTACGGACGGACGGACGGACGGACGCACGACGGACGAAAAGTGATCCCAAAAGCTCACCTCGTCACTACGTGACGGTGAGCTAAAAATAGTAGTGCATTTTGAAGAAAAGTTAGGGTTGAGTCGCAAGAAGGTTCAAAAAGTGAAAAATATAGGTTTTTTCATGAAAAAAGGCTTTTTATAGGTTTTATGAACAAAATGTAGGTTTTATAGGTTTGGCACAAAATTATAGGTTATTATAGTTTTATAGGTTTTGCTAGGAGGCCTGATGTCACCTTTTTTGTCAACTTGACTGATGAATCTTCTTGCATACTTTTGAAAAATATTTTTGCATACAGGTGAACTGTGTGGATCCTGATCAGACAGCACAAAGAACAGCAGTCTGATCTGGGTCCACACTGTTTCCAACAATGACTTTTTTATGTAACAAGCAGACAGCATGCAGATGACAATTGTTGTGAATGACATCTTTTGGGTAAATTATAACTCCATTACCCGCCCTTATCTAGAGTTACACCTTTGTTCACATTAACCCTTCTCTTGCTGAATATTCAGTTTAGCCACACCCATTTCTGAATTTGAACCAATCAAATTACTGGATGTACTTTATTCCTACATTTTCATTAATTGAATGTCAAACAGTGTAGATCCTGATCAGATGGCTTCTTCAGAAGCCATCTGATCTGGATCTACACTGTTTCCAAATATAGGGGTTGTCGTGAACAGCAAGATAAGGGTTAACATTGTGTTTCTTGTTTATATTAAAGGGAACAGATATACTTGATTCCATTTTCTGTCATTTTTACAACTTGTCAAGGAGAACAACTTCTGAGACTTCCTGTCCCCCTTCCTATAAACTAAGCCCTTTGAAAAAGGGTCAACTCTAAGCATGGCTAGATTCTACAGAGGTGAGAGACCTAGTGATTGAGGGTCAGGGCTCTCACCCACTAGAACATACAAGTCTGTTATGCCCAACCCTCTAGAACATACAGGCCTATTATGCCCAAAACTCTAGAACATGCATGCCTGTTATGCCCAACCCTCTAGAACATGCATACCTGTTATGCCAAACCCTCTAGAACATGCATGCCTGTTATGCCTTTGATACAAAGTAAAAGAACAGGGAAAATAAGAGTTGAACATGTTCAGATGAAAATTTCAACCTTGTAAGCACTAATATCAAGTACCAGACAACAATTTCAAGTGAATTTTTTTTCTTATTTTTATTTTATTTTTTTTTATTTTTTTCGGAGAAAAAAAAGAATTGCCATTAAATGTGAATCATCTGCTGGTGGGTGATGAAATTCAAATGTCAAACCATTTTTCTCTGGAAAATTTGAAAGAATAATAATAAGGGGGGCTTGACATTTCATGTGAATCATCTGCCAGATGATTTACATGAAATGTCAGGCCTTTCTTCTCTGAAAATTTTATATATTATATATATAGAGGATCTTACATGAGTGCTCATGTATTATTGAATTTATTTAACTCGTTGAGGAAAAGGAACAAAATGCTCGACTATACATGAGCACGAATGCAAGATTCTATTTATCAGATGACATTTTATTCACGATTGTCTACAAAAATATCAATATTCCGCAATTAGTAAACGCGATGTCGTTAAGGACGTCGTACATGTAACGTTACAGAACGCATCTAGCTAATTTGCATATTTAATCCACTAGTGGATTATCGAAAATATTACATGGCGTTATTACACTCTCAGATGCGAGGTCATATGATAAATATATATATTGTTGTCTGCTATGAATTTTCTGCAATGTTTAACAATACCTACCTGGTCTATATCTTCTATATTTAACAAATACTGACATAAAGGCAGGGTGTTGATTTCTTTAAGTGTACATTCTCCCCCATTCTCAATCCTCTCCCTGATAAGCTTCAATATGGATTCTATGTTGCCAAGTGATAGTTTCTCTTTAAGAGGTAAACTGAAAAGATAACCAATATTCTTGCATAAATATCTGTGCGCATGGCTGTTTGAAGCCATTGTCAAATGGACCGAAAGCCGTGTTAAAACATTAAAAGCCATGTTCAAATCATGGTATTCGTGTGCTGTTTGAACATGGATTTTGAGCTTTTGATATCACAAGACGGGCCTTGCTTTGTTACCTTACCTTGAGCTACGTTACATTATCGCCCTGAACGTAGCGTTTTAGGGTTCTATGATGATGTCAGATGGTTACTGCGTAACAACGTCATTGTAAACAACGTTCTAAACGGGCCGCAATGTTGGTTCGCCAGTTGCATTTGAAGAGTTTATATGGAGTTTATATGGAGCTTTTGGGCGTTTTCATCAAAATTTGCTATCGGAATCCGAAGTTATGCAAGAACAATGATCATCCATGGTTATTTCAATGCATTAGCATTTGCCGGATCCCTCGGAAGATATTATTTTATAAATTTATCTTGTTTATTGTTTGGTTTTGATTTTAAAGCCCTTTCAAGATTATTTCATTTGTAATGAGATATTAACCCATTTTGTACCAAATGGAATCTTCCTCCTTATATACAGCAGGGGTCCATTTCAAAATTTTGGGGTGTCAGGTTCTGTTTTTGTCAAAATTTATTTGGAAAAAATGCACTTTTAGCAAACAGTGGAGGCCCTGATCAGGTGGCGCTTTCTGCGGCATCTGATCTGTGCCTGCACTGTTTGCCAGGGTACCCGTTTTTGGGTTTCCGGTACAAAATGGGTTAAGCAAACGGTTAATCAGAGGTGAATGAAAACTTGAATACCCAGCGAAAATACACCCTACTTTCCAAGGCAGAACTGAGAGACTAATATATGACCCCAGAGAGGCTCAAACCCACAGTAGGGAGAGACCTAATGTTTAAGGGTCAGCACTCTCAGCCAGTCGTGTTATAGAGGCCCACTTACTTGTTTTATAGGTTTACATGCCACCACAAACAGTTAAATATGGAGATGGCACCTTATTTTAATGCTTAGAACTCTGGTTTAAAAATTTCAGCAGACAATATTTAAAAATAGTTCTCTTAATTTTTACCCCAGAAAACAGATTTTGACATTTCATGCAAATTGCCTTCATTGGAGACAATTTGCATGAAATGTCAAAACCTGTTAACAGGAAAAAATAAGAAAACTATCATTAATTTGTCGTCTGCTGAATTAACACAGGGAGTGGTGAAGGTTAAAGACTCATCTAAAAAACTGGAGGTGCAGTCCGCTCTTCTGAAACAATTAAACTTTAACGCATTTCATCCAGAATGAACTTTTCCACTCTTATTTATTGAAAGAGTCCATTTTCAATGTCATGGGGAACTGTCCTTCTTGAATCAGGGGGAGAGAATAAAATGTAGAAAAGATTGGGGGGTGTTCATTTCACGGATTTGGTCACGTGATGATGACCTGAAGACCAGTCAGACATGCATCAAAATTCATATCAGAATCAACCAACAAAGTGGTCTGCTTTTAAACCCTTGTCCTGCTGAATATTTATATATGCCACACCCACTACCGATTATCAACCAATCAGATTACTTGATGCAAATTATTGCAACAAATTCACAATCTGAATGGCAAACAATGTAGATCCTGATCAGATGGCTTCGTCAGAAGCCATCTGATCTGGATCTACATTGTTTCAAAGATAAGGCATATCCGGGATTAGCAGGACAAGGGTTAAATATACAGAAGATTCTTTCTTGTCAGAGTTGACCTCTGTTTTGAAGGGTGGCACTACATTTTATCGGAAAGCCAAGAAGTCATAAAAGTTGTCTCACCTGTAACAGTGCAGAAAAATAGGTAATGTAAAAAGCTGCTCAAAAATAGAATCTTACACTCATGGTCATATCTTATGAAATTTATGAAACCATCTCCAGCTATTTTCATATACAGTAAATTTCCGCTATTAAAACCACCTAAAATTAAGACTGAATCTGCTTCTAGAAGGTTGCAGTTATTCTTTCTTTGTGTTTTCTGCATACAGTGTCCTCTGGTTAGAGACCTCCTTTGTGACTGTTCAAAAATGGTCTTAAAGACCACTTCTGAACAGTTCCAAAGGTAGTCTAAATATAGGAATTTTACTATATTTCATATGAAATGACCATGAGTGTAAAACTCTGTTTGTAATACAAGGATTGTAAATCGGATTCTACTGCTGAAGTACAAAAGAAAACCTAGGAATGTTAAGGACTGTGTCATGATGTTATGTGCGAGTGACCATTTTTATGACATCAAATTATCCATTAGGTTTTTTTTTTGTTCTGTGTTTACAGCCCTTTCAAGATTATTCCACTTATTTTGAGCCAATCATTAATCAGAGTATCCATTAAATAACAACAACATTATAAGTTTAAATAATAAACTTCACTAAGGTTATAAACTAAAGATTATAAGTACCTGCCAGTTTCCTTGACAACAGCTTCTTGCACCCTTTGTATTAAGTTTGGCAATCCTGAAACATATAGGCTTACAGTATAAAGATGTTTGTATGTTTGTATTGGGGTTTAACGGCCCAGTCAATGCTTTAGGTCATTTTTGAGCCAGTCAGTTTATCTATCCACACTTTTCCTGGGCAGGCTTATACGTAAGCAGTTAACCAGTACAGCGCACATTCTTTTGCCAGAAACTGACAACTGCCCTTCTTGAATCAGCGGTAGGGAGAGAATGACCGTAGAAAAAATTTCATGATCAATCTCCACGAAAGAATGTTGCCGACCACGGCAGGTATTGAACCCGCCTCCTGATCACCAGACCTGCATCTTACTATATACCACAACCTCAGCAAACTTCCTAGAATATAGGTTACTAAAAATAGCTCAATAGCATTTTCAGTGCTAGACAGCTACCTGTTATGACTCATTCGTCTGGCCAGTGTAGGTTGCAGTATAAAGTAATATGACTGAGGTATCGAGGCTGGCATAAACATATTTGAAAGAAAGTAATTACATTTTTAGATGACTTTCTTCTTATTTATGTTTTACGACCTTTAACGTTTTCACTTATATCGAGCTGACTCTTAAAGTTAAGCAGTCAGCACTTAACCCTTATCCTGCTAAATGTGACAACCCCTACCTTTTTAAACAGTGCAGGAACACAGTATATCAAGTAATCTGATTGGTTACGAGTCAGAAAAACTTGGCCCCCATCCCTATTGACATGGGAGACAAAAATACTTTTGCAGGAGTTGCCTCCTTTGAAGGTGTTGCCATTCGGCTTAAAAGAAAATAAGGCTCGACACTTCTTGCAAATCGTCTGCCTAGCCAACACTGAAATGAACTGGAACTTAACAGCAACTAAAGGTGTTTCCCTGTATTTGAAACTGACATGTTTTTTGATACAGAGTTTGAACATGGTTCCAGCTAGTTAAATATGATACATCACTGTGGATAAAGTATTTACCATATGTTTTTGGACAGACAGGCCTGAGAAACCAGTATAAACCACAAAGTGGCATCTCAGCAGGGTCTACACTGTTTGCCACTCATTCAGCTAAAAAAGTCACCCTACACATTTCTTACCTTTATCAAAGAACTCCCTGATTAAAGCTAAATAATTTTCTTGAACATCTGTTGGTGTTATATGGACTGGTCCTTTAGACTGTCAAAAAAGAAAAGCATATATTAACACAAAGCACCATGCAATATTTTAATGCAGGAAACAATCAATTTTTATCTTATTTTTCAGAGAAAATAAGGCTGAATTGTCTGTTTAGGGTAAGGTATGGTAACTTGTCTGATTAGAGAAAATTCAATGAACCAATGGATGCATCCTTACCAAACTTGCATGGTCACATAACTATGATGGGGGAAAACAGATGAGATTTTGGTGGCTTTGGCCTCATTTTCCAAGATCACCGGCTCCCAAAATACTGTCCAATTTGGGCTAAAAAAGCTTGTCTGCACCCTTTTTGAACAAATTTATGGATTATGATCACAACAAATGGCTTTATGGTAAGTTTGTGAGTGATTCACTGGGGTTTATACATCAATAAAATCCACAAAAATGATAATTTGTTCCTTGTAATTACAACTTTGTTATCGAAATGTTAAAATGCCATCAAAATGGTGAATTTTAGGAATTCTTTCGAAGGCGCAAGAATGAACTTAACAATAGCCACAGCAAAATGATCATTCAATCAGAAGCTGCCATATTCAATTTATTTGTCTTCTAACGCTTACATTTTCAATAGTTTTCCACCTTTTTATCGAACGCTATTTACATTGCTTAATATGCAATGACGTAACGAGCAGGTTCTAAATGTGCTCTTTGATGTCAGGTTATATTACTACCTGTCGCTGTGTGAAATAGACTGAGATTCTTGCTCATGGAATTTACTGAAACATAAAACTTTTATTTCAACCTATCTCATCGCTTGAAATGTACACAATGAATTAGTATTGGAATTATTACACAATCAATCTCCATGGTGTAGAGGTTACGCTACTTGCCTTGTAAACCAGGGGTCGCAGGATCGATCCCTGGCTTCTCCAGACTTTCGGATGAGTCTTTAAAACCAAGGTTCCATCTCCATATGACCTTAGCTGTTGGTGGGATGTAAAACTCAAACACTCACTCACTCCATGATAGAATGTTGTTCGATCAGTTGATCCAAAACAGAAAAGAAGGAAATTATCAGGAATCAATACAATTACCTCACACCTTCTATCCAAGAAATCAAAGGGAAAAAAATACAAACCTAAATTAACATCACTATAATGAAAACATCATCTGGATGTTAATCTAAGGCCAGTTGTTCAAAGCATCATAAGCTTAACGAGCTCGTTAGTGGTCATATTGTTAACTGTACTAGCAAGTACAATATCTAAAATTTTGGTATTTTTGCTGGAAAAATGTGAGCAGCTTTTGCATGGATGATGGAGGATTATAAACAGTGGAACTTCAATGGCTAAAACAGCTCTATGGGACCATGAAATTTTATTCGAGACAGGGTTAATTTGAGACAATGAGGGTTATTTGAAACATGTCTGGTGGAATAATGGGAAAAATGTATGTAAATCTTTTTGATCTTTAA
This sequence comes from Lucinisca nassula, assembly GCA_963580285.1. Lineage (NCBI taxonomy): Eukaryota > Metazoa > Mollusca > Bivalvia > Lucinida > Lucinidae > Lucinisca > Lucinisca nassula. The sequence continues at coordinate 82,063,629 of OY757014.1, read as the reverse complement.
ATTATAAAATATCAGTATATTGTGTGTACTCATTAGAATGACTTTAATGAGGTGCTTCTATTGAGTACACACATCATAAATAATCTTGATAAAACGAAAAATCTCCCTTAATTGTCCATAATTCTAATGCACTATGTAACAAGACATCTGACTGGATAACTTCAACATTTGTGACAGTATGTTCTGCGATCTGTCAGAAACCTGATGACATCACAGTCGCTTTTCTTTGCCTGGCATTTGGTTTTATAGAGCTCACTGCATTTGTCGTTTTCGGCAAAAAGTATGTTTTTTAAACAAAACAACTGAATAAGTGCATTAGAATGGGGATAACTGTATTTAAAAGAAAAATGTCACTGGGGGAGGTAAATCGTTGGTTTTATGGTCCCAAATTTCGTTTTATGGCTCTGCTAACGCGTCACCATAAAACGAAATTTCCAACTGTAAAACCACCAATTTACCTCTCCAAATGACAATTTTGATTTCAGTTATCCCCTAAATGTTTGTTTTCTAAAGCTATGGGTAGAATTCCCTAAAGACTCGAGAATGAGTTTAACTCAGCCATGGAAAATGAGCAATCAGCATTTGATTCAATGAGGTTTCAATGTATTAGCCAAGCTTCAACTTACCAACCCATTTTTCTTTACGATATTGTCTATATACATATATCCACCAATTATGTTAAGTTGAACACGTAGCATCATACACATCATTGTACAGCTGTACACAAGGGAGACTATTCTGGTAAAACCTGAAATCCAACCAGGTTAAAAATAAACAAGCAGTGAGTACTGTTTTTGCAGACTTTCTCAGTCCAAATTAAAGGGTATGGTTTGATGGGTAGGCATTTCTTTCCAACAGTGTTGCCACTCTTTAAAGTAGGGACATAATATTAAGGGGAATGGATACACCTTCAGGAGAGGCAACTCCTGCAAAAGTATTTTTGTCTCCCATGTCAATAGGGGTCAACTCTTAAAGGAAAGAATTTGCTCCTGAGGAGAAAACTATTTCCTTTGAGAGTAGACCTCTTTTTCAGTGGGACAGGGCTTATAGAAAAGTGAACAGGAAGTCCCAAAGTTGTCTCCCTTTGAAAAATGGCAGAAAAATTTACCAGATGTTCCCATTCTGATTAAAGCAAAGAATTTGCTCCTCCTTAAGGGTAGATTTCTTTTTCAGAGTCTCAGTACACAGGTCACTAACTCTTTCAACCCTGTTGACTGGTACAGATGTCTATGCAAACAGTGTAGATCCAGATGGCCAGTCAATCCTTAGTCAAGAGGCCTCTGAGTTCCATTTGTTCTTAACTAGCAATGAGAAGGTTGATTACCTGCCCCCAGTTGTTGAAACAGCATTAGCTCAACAAACTAGCAATTCTTAATTTTCATGTTGCATCGATGCCTCTGATAAAGTTTCTGAACAGCTCAATCTAACTCTGGATTCAAAAGATGATGAGGGTTTAGAGTGCGGCGTACCTGAACAGTCTCCCTTCCCTTCATCATAATGTGAGTTATATTTTCTAGTCCTTTGGGATCATCGATTTCACTGCGAAATTAGGAAAATTTGAGGGTCACTGATGAAGCCTAATTGGCGGAAACTAGCTAATCTGACCCAGAAAAATCTTGTACACTCCATAGTTTTCAGTTCTGCTGTATTCCTTACTTCCAAAGGATTACCCCTTTTTCGGAACATTTAGATACCTTGTTGGCCAGCTTTGTTCACACTGGTCAATACATACGTACAGGCTGCGTAGCGGTAGCATAGGCTTCGTATTTTGGACGCATAGGCTTCCATGAAAAATGGCGGATGACAGTTCATCAATGCAGGTAAGAAACTGTTTTTACGTTAATCTAACTGTTGCATAGTGTTGCCCAATACTGACATCTGTCTTACGGACCACTTTATTAATGTGCGGCTTCGTCTGTTGCAAGAAAAAGTCTGAAAAACGGAATATAGAGAAATAGACTCGAAAAGAAATTTGGCATTCAACACAGATTCACCTGTATTTTTACTTTGGTCCGGTCGCCCTATGTAACTTCACGTATTTTGCTTGTGTCCTGGCCGATAAATTGTGAATAACGATCATTAAATCGAAAAGCTAATATGCAACTTTCGTCACATCTTTTGCGAAAAAGAAAAGTCTTGATATTTTGATACAACGCACGTAGCTGCGTTACCTATTACAACGCAGAGGCTGCACACTAAATTTGAAAGCCCTGTATTATGTAGAATAATAGCGAATGATATTAAATCAATGTCGAGGAATCAGTCAACCAGGGTCAGTTGGTGCTGCTAAAGATATTCTGTATTATTTATACCGAAAACATTTTCAGTCTCAGCTATGCAAATACAACATTTTGATTCGAATGCACAAAAACTGTCAAGTTACAATTTTTTACACTGCCGTTCAAAAACTCGGCAAATCTCCGTCAAATCTGTTAAGTGTCAAGCCCAATAATATTTGCACTGTATGAATTTCTGTCGTGTTGTTATTTCAACGCACGTGGCTTTGAAACGTACGCGCTGGGTTACAGAGATGGGGAGACGCATTACGAAAACTCGCCTATTAAATACCACTAAAAAGATAAAAACTTTCAGATAAATAATTCTAATAGTTTTAATATTTCTGCTCAAGATATAGTGTGTGGGAACTTCTTACAACCGCCCGGACCAGGCGGTTTTAACGCATATCCGCAATCTGTTTTTCTGAGAAGAAATAAGGAAAACAATGTATATCCCTCTAAACCTGGATTTAAGGGGGTCAGAATTATATAGGCATGTTTTCGTGATTCTCCAACTTTTATTTAAATAGTTGAATCGAATACCTGCAGCTTCTACAAAACTTCAGCAAAGGTTCTTTCAAGGCTGTCTGATCCGAGTCCTCGTTTCCGATAAGAGAAGCATTTGCTCATTAAACAGTAAATACACAAGCTAATTGTAGCCTTTGTAAGATCAAAGAAGAAAAAACAAATACGAGACATTTCTTTATCTCTGTTGTCGATCTCTGTCCTCGCATCATATTTTTTGTTAACCAGACTGTCTTCTGCAACATAGCCTATCAGAATCTGAATTTCATAGTCACTTAGAATATAAATTCAGAAAAAAATACTTGCTTGCAATGATTTCAGTAACCCATTTCGTGAAACCATTCTTCGATATAAAAAGATAGGGTAGAAAAAAATTGTTTTTTGCATTACGGCCCTTTCAAAACCCTCTGACGGCTCCGGCCTAAAGATTTACCTTTTTTAAGAAAGTCTGTCTGCTGGATGCATACTTATGGATTTAAACTGTTACCTTAACCCTTTAATTATAATTAAAAGCAAACAGTGAAGACCCTGATAAAACGCCGCATTCTGTGGCATTTGATCTGGACATACACTGTTTGAAAAGCCCAACCCATGATTCCGGTCCAGATTCTATAGATTACAATATTACGCAACACGCTGACCTCTCTTCGTTAAAAATAAACGCTGCTGTTTTCTATATACAAGTTCCCTGAATTTCCGACAAATAGGTGATAATCACGTGGACTTAAGTGCTGAAGAGCTACTTGCACGTTTTTTTTACTTTGTGTTGATTCATAAATAATCGACCCAAAACCTAGTACACCTGGACCTCGTTATAGCACGATTCGTTACAGCACGAATTCGGATATAACACGGTTTTGGTTTGGACCCCAAATTTTCCCCAACCAACATTTATAAATATTATCCAAGGATTGTATCAGGATTTAAGCACAACAACTTCATTTTCCTCTCACTTTTGACTGCGGTAATACGGTAGCTAACACGGTTTATAACGGTACTTTTTGATATTTATTGCAGGCCTCCAGCAGAGTTGAATATACAGTGTATAAACTTGTTTAGCTTGACACGCATGATAAACATGAACTGCCATCGGCACAATCAAAAGTGTTGGCTTAGTGAGATAAAGAGATTAAAGAATTCAGTTACGCAACCGGAAAAAAATTATTTATCACGCTCTGTTAAGGATCACTGCTCAGCAGAAATTTTAAACATGGATGCAGACAATGTGATAGGTCAACTGCAATAAAACTCATTTTCTAGAGCCGCATGTAAAAGAAAGTCAATTTATTCCATCTTAAAAGCAAATGATAAAACATATTCAAGATCGATTTTCGCAGTAAGAAAATCATTCAAAGGCCATGTGCACCATTAAAAATCGTTTCAAATGGCTAAAATAATAAGGGTAAGTCATTTCAAGGGAAGTAATTCAAATTTCTTGTAAGCGTTGATCATTGTCCGGTTCCGAACCCTAATCGGTAATTTCACCATTGAAATGTATTAACGGTACTGTAGTTCGGTACAGTTCCGGACACTCAGTTACAACAAAGTTAGCCGGGAACCAGCTATCAAAATGGCGTCATACTCGCTGTCAGATCGGACGATTTTTGGATATAAAACATGGTTTATCAGCTGGTTTCGATTAAAGTGACTTGTTTGACTTGAAGGGCCATTGTATTTACTGCCATTGATTAGTTCTAAACACATTTTAGTCGGGAAATACGGTCATTAACCAGACCGCACATCATTTTGTTTGGGAAACTATTGATCACCATTGTGTCAATGGTTGATCTGTGACAAATACGGTCGGCGTTTATAACACGATTCGGTTAACTAACACGGTCCGTTGGTTGGACCCGGAGTTCCGTGTTATAACGAGGTTGAGGTGTATATGCCTGATCATTTGCCTGGTCATTTATATTTAGCAATTGCAAGTATGCTTTATATGCCCTGGGGTTTGAGATGTCATTTCGTCTCAGTGTAGGGTAAAAGTCCCATAAATTCGGAAACAATGTCTCAAAAATGACCTGAATGATGTTGTCGGGGACGTAAACCACAACACAAACAAAACGGTTCTACTGTGTCATGCGCAGTGACATGAGAGGATTCTCTACCATTAATGAATTGACATACAACCGTTCGTTAGGGATACCAACATAGGCCAACTTCAGCTGGAGCCAATGGCTAGCTTTGGCTACTTTGGTTGCTTTTCCATTTTCCTATATCACGCCTACGGCAAGGGTCAAAGTTAGGCGAATCCATAAACACCCAATCAAAAATGAAGACTGCAACCTCAATTTAAAAGAGTGCTCATGAGTGCGCATGCGTGGAAAATCGGACTAATCAACCGGAAGAAAACCTGAATTGTAAAATGGCCTGCTACATCTTTTTAAAAGTTTTTTTTTTTCATTTTTTTTTTTTAAATAATATTTTCGCTTATAGGCAAACAGTGTGGGCCAAGATCAGAGAGGAGCAGTCTGAGATTGGTCCAAATGACATTTCAAGAAAGCAGCAGATGACAAAGCAGACGACGATTGTTGTGATTGACATGTAAGATAGCCATCTTTAGAGCTGCTGCTTCCCTCACTAAAATCCTGATCACAAGTTTCAGTGGACTCTAACATATAAGTTGAAGTCCCCTCAAAGAGTGGCAAGTTCTTGCTTATTTTGCACCACTTTCTGCTTCTGATTTAAACTTCAACAATGTTAAATCTGCCTATTCAGTACACACCAAGCTTCTAGATTTCTCATGGATGACCGGACCCAGCCCATTGGGGCTTGAAGAAATAGATGAGCTGCATGATGCTTCCACGCAGAGCTGAAACCGACCCGCATACGAGTACTGGTAAACCGCTTAGAGGATCTTAGCCTGCCCAGGCAAAGTAGTGCGAGTCGGCCCGTCCATGCTTATATACTTTATACCGCAACCTACACTGTCCAGAAGAATGAGTCATCACAGGTAGCTCTCTAACACTGAAAATGCCATTGAGCTATTTTTAGTAACCTATATTCTAGGGAGTTTACTGAGGTTGTGGTATATAGTATATAAACCCTATTGGTTTCATTGGGCGGCAGGGCTTGGGATGTCATTTCATCTCAACGTCGGGTAAAAGTCCCACAAAATTTGGAGCAGCGTTTCCAAAATGACCTTTACAGTGTTGACGGGGACGTTAAACCTCAAATCAAACAAACAAAACTCATGGATGACGTCAAGAGCATATCTGTGTTTAATTGGAATTTTCAAGGTCAGTTCAGTAGCAGAGTAAATAGCTGGAGATTACACAGTGATAAAATCCTTATCAGACCACTTAGAAACCTGCAATATTCAGTAGAAAAAAGGGTTTATTGATGTTTACCTATTTATTGTAACAAATTATCGCTTTCCTGTCTCCTTTAACAGATTTGATGAAGACAGACTTGCCAAGCTTATGAACGGTAGTGTAAATAATTGTAACTGGACAGATTTTCTGCATTCCTTATTTCTTCTCAGAACTAGACATGTGTCCAAAGTACACAGATGCCCAAACAAATATATCTTTGTCGATATGGCTTGTACCCATTCTCTAGAATGGCACGGGGGTGTCCGGAGGGACCCGGAGCTGTCCACAGGGACCCAAGGTCTGTGTCAGTGAATGCATCTTATCATAAGGAACAATAATATATATGGTTAAGTGGTGGGGATATGAATTGTTTCTGAGATATAAGGCCTTTTATGAATTGAAGGGGCCGGGGCATGGTCCGGGGTTGACCAGAGGGAGCCAAAGTCTGTGTCTTAGAATGTGTCATATCATAAGGAACAATAATATGTATGGTTTAGGTGTTCGAATCTGATTAAGTCTGTGTCAGTCAATGCATCTTATCATAAGGAACAATAATATATATGGTTTAGGGGTGGTGACATGGATAGTTTCTGAGATATAACAAAGGGGGCGGTGCATGGCCCAGGGGGGACCCAAAGTCTGCGTCTTGGAATGTGTCATATCATAAGGAACGATAATATATATGGTTTAGGTGTTCGAATCTGATTAATTTTCAAGATAATTAGGCGGGGCATGGGCCGGGGGTGACCCAAAATCTTTGTCTTGGAATGTGTCATATCATAAGCAACAATAATATATATGGTTTAGGTGTGGGGGGGGGGGGGGGTTGGGGGGGGGTCGGGATGGACCCAATGTCTGTATCAGTCAATGCATCTTATCATAAGGAACAATAATATATATGGTTAAGGGGTGGGGATATGGATAGTTTCTGAGATATAAAGACTTTAATGAAGCAAAGGGGGCGGGGCATGGCCCAGGGGTGACTGTAGGGACCCAAAGTCTGTGTCATGGAATGTGTCATATCATAAGGAACAATAATATATATGGTTTAGGTGTTCGAATCTGATTAATTTTCAAGATAATTAGGCATTTTGACAGTTTTGCATACAAATTTCTATATAAATGGGGGGGGGTCGGGATGGACCCAATGTCTGTATCAGTCAATGCATCTTATCATAAAGAACAATAATATATATGGTTAAGGGGTGCGGATATGGATAGTTTCTGAGATATAAAGACTTTAATGAAGGAAAGGGGGCGGGGCATGGCCCAGGGATGACTGTAGGGACCCAAAGTCTGTGTCATGGAATGTGTCATATCATAAGGAACAATAATATATATGGTTTAGGTGTTCGAATCTGATTAATTTTCAAGATAATTAGACATTTTGACAGTTTTGCATACAAATTCCTATATGACAATTTTGACCTGTTACGCAATCTGACCCCTGGGCCCACCCAGGGGCATGACTTGAACATGAACTGATAGGTCTTGGTCTGAGTAGATGTCATACCAAATTTCAACTTTGTAATATGGATAGTTTCTGAGATATAAAGTCTTTAATGAAGCAAAGGGGGCGGGGCATGGCCCAGGGGTGACCGTAGGGATCCAAAATCTGTGTCATGGAATGTGTCATATCATAAGGAATTTAATGAAGCAAAGAGGGGGGGGGGGGGGGCATGGCCCAGGGGTGACTGTAGGGACCCAAAGTCTGTGCCATGGAATGTGTCATATCATAAGGAACAATAATATATATGGTTTAGGTGTTCGAATCCAATAAATTTTCAAGACAATTAGACATTTTGACAGTTTTGCATGCAAATTCCTATACGACAATTTTGACCTGTTACGCAATCTGACCACTAGGCCCACCCAGGGGCACGACTTTGGGTCAACTTGAACATGAACTGATAGGTCTTGGTCTGAGTAGATGTCATACCAAATTTCAACTTTGTAGCACAACAGGTAAAAAAATTATGAGCTCTAATGCGAGTCCGAGGTTTCAGCTCGACATTTCAGCTCGACATTTCAGCCCGAGGTGGTTACGAACATGACATACGCACGAACGCACGTACGGACGTAACATCACGGCGAAACGCTATATGCCCCACTCCTGCCAAGGCAGGCGGGGGCATAAAAACAGATTGTGGATACGCGTAAGAACCGCCTGGCCCGGGCAATTGTAACGAGTTCCCACTCACTATGTCTTGAGCAGAAATATAAAAACTATCAGAATGTTTTATCTGAATGTTTTTATCTTTTAGTGGTATTTTAATAGGTGTGTTTTCGTGATGTGTCTTCCCATCTCTGTAACCTGCGCGTTGTTAATTTCAAAGCCACGTGCGTTGTAATAAAACACGACAGAAATTCATACAGTGCAAATATTATTTGGCTTAATACTTAACAGATTTGACGAAGACTTACCAAGTTTATGAACGGTTGTGTAAATAATTGTAACTTGACAGATTTTGTGCATTCAAATCATAATGTTGTATTTGCATAGCTGAGACTGAAAATGTGTCCGGCATAAATGACACAGAATGTCTTTAGCATCACCAACCAACGCCGGTTGACTGATTTCTGAACATTAATTTAATAGCATTTGCTATTATTCTACATAATTCAGGGCTTTCAAATTTAGTTCGCAGCCTCTGCGTTGTAATCGGTAACGAAGCTACGTGCGTTGTATCAGAATACCAAGATTTTTCTTTTTCGCAAAAGATGTGATGAAAGCTGCATATTAGGTTTTCGATTTCATTATCGTTATTCACAATTTATCGGCCGAAACACCAGCCAAAAACGTGTAGATACATAGGGCGACCTGGCCAAAGTGAAACTACAGGTGAATCTGTGTCGATTGCCAAATTTCTTTTGGGGTCTATTTTTCTATATTCCGCTTTTCAGAGTTTTTCTTGCAACAGACGAAGCCGCACATTAATAAAGTGGTCCGTAAGGCAGATGTCAGTATCGGGAAATGCAATACAACCGTTGGATTAACGTAAAAACAGTTTCTTACCTGCATTGACGAACTGTCATCCGCCATTTTTCATCGAAGCCTATGCGCCCAAAATACGAAGCCTATGCGACCGCTACGCAGCCTGTGCGTATGTATTGACCAGTGTGTTGTTATCAGAATGCAAGGAAATTAGCAATTCTGGGTCTCCACAACACTCCACTGCCTCCCACTAACTGACTGCTCATTTGGGAGCAAATGTGGTTTAAAGATTTTCAAGATGAACACCATCTTGGATATCTCAATGGAATTATTTTTGCGATTCTGTATCTCCATGTTGCCCAATGCCTTCAACAAGTTCTGACGGAGCAGATGTCATTTGAACATTTTCTTTACGACCACTGTGGCAGCAACCTGGATATCAGAAAAGAATGAATTTAGCAAGGCTGAACCTCCATGTGGCCTCAATACTTCCCAACAGAGTGTAGGCTCATTTTTGTCGCTGCCTTCTTGGATATTTGAACGGAACAATTTTTGCCATTCGGAACCTCCTCGTTGACCTGATGCTTACCATCAAATTTCAGCTCAATCCAACATTTAGTTTGGGTGATGTCATTTTAAGAATTTAAAGACTGTCACTAAATTTCAATGTTGTCCCTATGCCATCCATAAAGGCTCACCTAAATCAGATTTTGGTTCAGAAGATGTTTTCTGGTGAATTTCAAGATGGCTGCAATTGGTACCATCTCTGATATTGGCATGTAACAATTTTAGCAATTCAGAATCACTATTTCGCCCTGATGTCCCCACCCACATAAAGTTTCAGCTCAATCTAACTTTCAGTTAAAAAAGAAGATGTGATTTACAGAATTTCCAAGATGGCAATCGGAGGCCAGTTGTTCAAAACTAACGACGTCATTAGTTAACATATCATTAAAACTTTGATCATTTAATATGGTAAATATGCTGATATTTTTGCTGAAAAAAATGTGAGCAGCTTTTGCAAATGCAAAAGCTGCTCACATTTTTTTTTCAGAAAAATTTCAAAATTTTAAAAATTGTACCTGCTGAAATAGTTAACAACCACTAACGAGCCCGTTAGGTTAACGAGCTTTTGAACAACTGGCACAAGAATGGGAACATTTTAGCAATCTCGATGTGGCTTTGATGCCTTCCATCAAGTTTCAGCTCAATCCAACATTCAGTTTGGAAGATATCATTTGAAGAGCTTCAAGATAGCCACAATGGCAGCCATCTTGGATACTGGAACAGAAACCTTTTTAGCAATTCTGAATCTCCATAGTGCCCTGATGCCTGTAATCAAGTTTCAGCACAATCAGACTTCCGGTTCAGTTGATGTTTGAAGAATTTCAAGTGGATATCGGAACAGATGGATTTTAGCCATTCTGAATCTCTCATGTTCAGCAACATTCTTTCATGGGGATAGATCATAAAATATTTTCTACATTGATTCAGAAAGGCAAATGTCAGTTTTGGGCGAAAGAATGTACAGTCAACCCTCTTTATATCGACATTCGTTATAATGGCAAAACTCGTTATAACGGCAATTTCAATAACGGCAATTTCAATGGAATGATTACTTTGTTAAAGGCTTAGCCTAAGTTCTGAGTGGCTTGTGCTTCCCTTTGGTTGGAAATGCCCAAAGCGAGTCCATAGTCATAAAAGACTCAAGTAATCTAATACTCCAAGAAACATACGTTATATATATTTGTTAGAATCGCCTCGTTGAGGCGATTCTAACAAATGTCTACAACATTTGTTTCTTGGAATAATGATGGGGAAAAGGCCTTTTAGTACCTATCTTTACCTATACCTATAATACTCCTTACTAGGATTCTATATAACAGCAAATTCTTTATAACGGTACAATAATGGGGAACAAATACTGTCATTTTAATGAGGGTCCTCTGTATACTGTACTGGTTATTATCACTTAGAAGGCCTAAGCCTGCCCAAGGTAAGGATGGTTTGGCAAACTGACATGACCTTAATAGTGTAGACTGGGCAGTTAAACTCGCCATGTATGAATTATAAGCTCACTTGGAGTAAAGCGCCAGTTAAACTTAAGCCATGGCCTGTTGTCTGTCCATCCATCCTTAATTTTTTACGTTTACGACATCACCAGATCTTTAAGTCTGACTGAGCTGACGCTATGTGACATGTAGATTCAGAATTGCTAAAATCAGCCCGTTCCGATTTCCCAGATGGCCGTCGTGGCCAGCATCTTGAAATTCTTTAGACAACATCTCCTCCCAAACCATAAGTCAGATTGAGCTGAAAATTGATGGGAGTCGCTGTGCATCCACCTGGGCTAACAGAGCCAACTGGACATCGCATTTTGACCTGTTACAAATATACAGTGAAATTCCGCTATTAAGACCACCTAAAATTTAGACTAATTCTGCTTTAACAAGAGGGCCATGATGGCCCTGGATCGCTCACCTGGTCCATAGTGTAACAAGTTGGCCCCAGGGAGGGTCATTATTGGCTCCAGGGCTTTAATGTGCATAATGCTGAGATAGGTATTAAAGGTGAAGCTTCATACCAAACATCAACAAAGGCTATAATATGAACAATCTTGGCAAAGGTCCACTAGATGAAGCTACACACCAAATATCAAGGACCTGGGCCTTTCAGTTTCAGAGAAGAAGATTTTTTTAAAGATATTCCATACATAAGCCTATGCAAAACCAAATTTGCATTTGGGCTATATAAGTCTATGTAAAACCAAAGGGCCCCGGGCTGGGGACATTTGTGGCCCCAGGGCTATAATTTGAACAATCTTGGTAGAGGTCCACTAGATGAAGCTCCATACCAAATATCAAAGACCTAGGCCTTGTGGTTTCAGAGAAGAAGATTTTTCAAGATTTTCCCTTTATAAGTCTATGTAAAACCAAAGGGCCCCGGAGGGGGTGGGTGGGGGGGGGGGGGGGCATTTTGGTCCCAGGGCTATAATTTGAACAATCTTGGTAGAGGTCCACCAGATGAAGCTTCATACCAAATATCAAAGACCTTGGCCTTGCAGTTTCAGAGAAGATGTTTAAAGATTTTCCCTACATAGCCTATGTAAAACCAAAGGGCCCCGGGGCGGGGGCATTTTTGGCCCCAGCACTATAATTTGAACAATCTTGGTAGGGGTCCACTAGATGAAGCTTCATACCAAATAGCAAAGACCTGGGCCTTGCAGTTTCAGAGAAGAAGATTTTTAAAGATTTTCCCTATATAAGCCCATGTAAAACCAAAGGGCCCCGGGGCGGGGGCATTTTTGGCCCAAGCAAAATAATTTGAACAATCTTGGTAGGGGTCCACTAAATGAAGCTTCATATCAAATATCAAAGACCTCGGCCTTGCGGTTTCAGAGAAGAAGATTTTTACAGATTTTCCCTATATAAGCCCAAGTAAAACCAAAGGGCCCCGGGGCGGTGGCATTTTTGGCCCCAGGGCTATAATTTGAACAATCTTGGTAGAGATCCACTAGGTGAAGCTTCACACAAAATATCAAAGACCTGGGCCTTGCGGTTTCAGAGAAGAAGATTTTTAAAGATTTTCCCTATATAAGCCAATGTAAATCCATAGGCCTCTGGGGCGGGGGCATTTTTGGCCCCAGGGCTATAATTTGAACAATCTTGAAAGAGGTCCATCAGATGAAGCTTCATACCAAATATCCAAGATCTGGGCCTTGCTGTTAAGAGAAGAAGATTTTTAAAGATTTTCCCTATATAAGCCTATGTAAAACCAAAGGCCCCTGGGGCGGGGGCGGTTTTGGCCCCAGGGCTATAATTTGAATAATCTTTAAAGGGGTCCACTAGATGAAGCTTCACACCAAATATCCAAGATCTGGGTCTTGCGGTTCCAGAAAAGAAGATTTTTAAAGATTTTCCCTATATAAGCATATGTAAAACCAAAGGCCCCCGGGGCGGGGGCATTTCTGGCCCCAGGGCTATAATTTGAACAATCTTGGTAGGGGTCCACTAGGTGAAGCTTCACACCAAATATCAAAGACCTGGGCCTTGCGGTTTCAGAGATGAAGATTTTTAAAGATTTTCCCTATATAAGCCTATGTAAAACCAAAGGACCCCGGGGCGGGGACAATTTTCAACCCCGGACTATAATTTGAACAATCTTGGTAGAGGTCCACTAGATGAAGCTTCATACCAAATATCGAAGACCTGGGCCTTGCGGTTTCAGAGAAGAAGATTTTTAAAGTTTTCATTTAAAAAATCTATTTTTAGCTCCTGTGACCTAGATGTGCAACAGACCGGAACCATTTGAACAACTTTGAAATGGGACCACCTAAGGATCATTCCTGTGAAGTTTGGTCAAAATCAGATCAGTGGTTTAGGAGATGTTGTTTGAAGAAAAGTTTACGCACACACGCACACACGCGCGCACACACGCACGCACGCACGACGGACAAAAAGGGATCACAAAAGCTCACCTTGTCACTACGTGACAGGTGAGCTAAAAAGCTTATTTTGAATGGTGCATGTAATCTTTCTTTGTGTTTGCTGGCCACAGTGTCCACTGGTCAGGGACCACCTTTGGGACTGTTCAAACGTGGTCTTAAAGACCACTTTTGAACAATCCCAAAGGTGGTCTTAATACAGGAATTTTACTGTATATGCACAAGACTTATTAATCTGTTAAAAGAGAAACTTAATTGATGAAACCAAGAATTTTTTTAGTGTAGGTTTCTGGTTTCTACTTTGTCTTTCTCTTACATTTTCTCTTTGGAAAAGGTGGGAAGGAAATCTACAGCATTTAAGGTTCAACTTTACTTACTTATGATTTTCAGTTCCTCCCACAGCTGCAGCTTGTTTGCAGGGCTGAAAAAATGAGACATATTGTACATCTATTCAAAGCTACAGATAAAAGAGTTTCAAAAATACTTTTAGAGGATCTTACATGAGCGTTTATATATTATTGAATTTAATAAACAAGTTGAGGAAAAGGGACAAAATGCGAGGCTTTGCCGAGCATTTTATCCCTTTTCCTCAACAAGTTTAATCCGCCCCCACCCATTGGGGCTTGAAGAAACAGATGGGCTGCATGATGCTTCCACGCAGAGCTGAAACCAACCGCACGTGAATACTGGTAAACTGCTTAGAGGTTCTAAGCATGCCCAGGAAAGTGGTGTGAGTTGGACCGTCCATGCATATAAACCTTATTGGTGTCATTGGGCGGCAGGGCTTGAGATGTCATTTCATCTCAATGTCGGGTAAAAGTCCCACAAAATTGGAAGCAACGTCTCCAAAATGACCTATACAGTGTTGACGGGGACGTTAAACCCCAAATCAAACAAACAAACAAATCAACGAGTTTAATAAATTCAATAATACATGAGCATGAATGCAAGATTCTATTTATCATATGACATTTAAAACAGATTTAATTCACGATTTTTGTGTGTGTGTGTGAATTCGGGTTTAACATCGCTTTCAACAATTTTTCAGTCATATCACCACGGTGTCTAGTTGCGACAGGGAGCTCAATGCTCACTTTTATAGTGCTGCCTCACTGCAGTATCATGTCCCAGACACATTACATGATACCACACCCAGTCACATTATCCTGACACTGGGTCGACCAGTCCTAGCTCTACCCGGTAAATCTGAGTGCCAAGCGAGGAGCAGCTAGTACCATTCTTAACGACTTTGGTATGTCGCGGCCCGGGATCGAACACGTGACCTCTCACGATATTTGTACAAAAATGTCAATATTCCACCATTACACAACGCGACGGCCTTAAGAATGTCGTGCATGTAACATTACGAGACGTATCTAACTAATTTGCATATTTAATCCACTAGTGGATTACAGAATTTAATACATGGTATTATTGCATTCTCAGATAAATTTCCTGTTGAATAATCAGTGAGCCTTATCAGTTTTTTGGGGGGCAAGCCTATAGAACTGTCAGAGCGAACAGATTATATTTTATTACTAAAGACACAAACCATGTATTTAGTTAATACAGCAATCCAAAAACATCATGAGATTGCTGACACTGTGGCAGGTTAACGACATCCATTGTCATGCGACACGGCACAATAATAGGGAACAAATACTGTCGTTATAACGAGGGTCCTCTGAACTGTCAGAGATGTGATATCATCAAGTAACATTACTTCTTGGGTTTTACACAAGTGACATGGCTTGCCGTTTTGGGAAAACAGAACAATTTACTTAACAAAAGCTACTAAGTGCATTAGAACTGAAAATTGTGATTTGCGGAGGTAAATCATTGGTGTGATGGTCACAAATTACATTTTAACCCATTGTATACCAGTAGACTCTTCCATCACTATATGTTGGACAAGTCCATTTGTACTATAAGGGGTATGTTTTCATTTTTATTCTATTTTTGACAGAAAATTCGGTTAGCAAATAGTGCAGGCCCTGATCAGACGCCGCATTCTGCGGCGTCTGATCTGGGCCTGTACTGTTTGTCAAGGTACCCCTTTAGGGGTTTCCCCGCATGCAATAAATGGTTAAAGGCTCAAGTGATGTGTCACTGTATAAAGAAATTTCCAAACGCAAAACTGTCAATATTTATAACTGCAAAACTGTCAATATTTATCCAGATAATTACTGATACAGTATGCCCGAATTTATTCACATTCACTGCACATTTCTGTCTCTTGCCCAGTGTTCATAAATTTGTGCCAGTCACTTACTTCATCCTTTGAAATACACTCACCTGGATTTCAACTGTTCTGTTATTGTCTCTGTGTTTAACAGTTCAAGTAACTTCTCTCGTAGTGTTGGTAACATGGACAAAACTGTACAAAAATATATGTTGTGTAAGATGGATAATGACCCAGTCAACAATATTTAGGTAATATCAAACCAGGCAGTTCTCCTAACCACACTTTTCTTGGGCAAGCTTATACAAAAGTGGTTAACAAGTACAGTGCACATTCTTTCACCAGAAACTGACAACTGCCCTTCTTGAATCAGGGGATGGAAGAGAATGTCAACCCTTGTCCTGCTTAACCAGGATATGGTCTAGCTTTGCAATCGACCTGATCACAATCTACACTGTTTGTCATTCAGTTTGCAGATTGTAAAGACATTATATTAAGTAATTTGATTGTTTAAAAGTCAGAAATGGACGTTGCAAAAATAAATACATGTATATTCAGCAAGATATGGGTAAATGGACAGGCACCTTGATTGAGTGGTTAAAGCAATTCAACTTCAGTGCTGAGGGCTGCAGTGGAGCCCAGCTTGGGCTAGTGACTGACCAACTCTCTCTATTCACCATCAGTGAATTGGAAGTTTGGGAACCTGGTTAGAGGTAGCAAAAGGAGAGGATTGAGTCCTGCATTTCATACATTGTGCCTAAGATATGGTAACTCAGGCATCCACTGCTGTCTACAACTGCCAAGCTCGGCCTTCTACCTTAATATCAAATATACGCAGCAATCATGCCATGCACTTGGCTTTTTCTTCACAAATGAAGGTTAAGACAAGACAGTTCTGACATCTGCACCTTTACAACAGAGCCCTTCCTACATGTATTTGCATATTAGACCTTGAGGGAATGTAAAAAGTAATATTGCGCATAGGACCTGCCCAGGCCCCTTAGTAATAAGCATTTTTATTGTTGTCATTTAAAAATTTATGAGCAGATCGAATATCATTCTCTGTTGACCCGAAATACATGTATAAGCAGCATCAATTTCATGCTGGATTGTCCAAGATTTTTTCACACTTTTTGATGTGGTTAACCCATTCTATACTAGCAGACTCTTCCACTGCAACATGTTGGTCAAGTCCATTTGTCATATAAGGGGTGTCAGGCCCATTTTTCGTTTTCATTTGGAAGCAACGTCTCCAAAATGACCTTTACAGTGTTGACGGGGACGTTAAACCTCAAATCAAATCAAAATCAAATCTATTTTTGACGAAAAATTCTGTTAGCAAATAGTGCAGGCACTGATCAGGGCATACACTGTTTGCCAAGGTATCCCTTTAGAAATTTCCCGCATGCAATGGGTTAAGGGAGCCAGTGTGCTTCCATCACAAGAGAAACTTCCTTAGTTGAAGAATTCAGAGTCTGTACTGATTTCTGGACAATAAAATAATTCCCTCAATACCAGTATATACCTGTCATATTGCATGTCCTCTGGTTACTGTCAAAATGGTGTTGTCGCCTGAAAAGAAATTATGAACTACAGTAAAATTCGGTTATTAAGACCACCTAAAACTAAGACTCTATCTGCTTTTAAAAGCTTACTGAAGAGGTTTTGGTTATTTTGTTCTTTGTGTTTTCCACACACAGTGTCTCTGATTTAAAGACAACCTTCGGAACTGGTCAAAAGTGGTCTTAAAGACCACTTTTGACCAGTCCCAAAGGTGGTCTTTCGGAACTGGTCAAAAGTGGTCTTAAAGACCACTTTTGACCAGTCCCAAAGGTGGTCTTTATATAGGTATTTTACTGTACCTTGAGTATAAAAAATAAGTTAAGAGTCAGTAGTGGTTTTGGAGAGATGGCCAGCCACAATGTGATGACTGCTGACAGCCTACATGTGACCTTTGCATCTTTATGAAACTTTAAAGTGTTGACTGGTCGAAAAAAAGAACTTTAACCTTCACCAATTCACCACTCTCTGAGCTAATTCAGCTGATGACAAGTGTTTGTGTTAGCGAAAAAAATGCTTCTGGGATGCGATTTCACTAGCGCTGGATGCGCAAAAAAAAAAACTTCTGCGTCCACAGGATGCAAAGTAACTTTTATGATGTGCTGCCAGACATACTGCAACACAGACACGACATCTAAGTAGCTTGAAAGGGTGCTAATTTTATCAGCTACTTGAGATGAATATAGATGATAAAGCATGCATCGCATGCTGCCCACTTCAGAATAGATAAATGAGTAATAACCGAAGTATAACAGTTTTATCCATAGGGGCTTGAATCATGAAAAGGACAAGAGGGCCATGATGGCCCTGGATCGCTCACCTGATCCTATTGTACAAACGGAATTGTGGGTAATATATGGTGGAGTGGAGGGTTTGAGCAATTTTGGTTGGACCCAAAGACCATTTCTGTGAAATTAATTCAAAATCAGTCTGCCTGTTTAGGAGTAGAAGTCTCAAGCCCTGCTGCCCAATGAAACCAATGGGGTTTAAATGTATTGATGGTTCCACTTGCACCACTTTGCCTAGACAGGCTAAAACCTTCAAAGTGGTTTACCAATATTCCTGTAGAAGCACCTTGCAGCCAAGGTGGGTGGGGGCCAAAACTTTCAAAAGACTCTCTAAAAGGAAGCAATTTTATAGGAATGTTCTATGAGTGACCCTCTAACAATATTGCTAAAAATATTTTGCTTAACTGAACATGATGGCCACCACAGCTAAAAACCTCAAACCTCATTCCTGTCAAATAATTTCATAATCAATCCACTGGTTAAGGAGAAGAAGTTGTTTAAAGGTTTTGTTCAACAGAGCGGCATAGTTTGAGCAATTTTGGTGGAGGGTCACCCAAGGAACATTCCTGTCAAGTAGTTTCAAAATCCATCCACTGGTTAAGGAGAAGAAGTCGTTTAAAGGTTTTTCTATTTTTAGCTCTGGCAGCCATCTTGTTCACCAGAGCAGAATGGTTTGAGCACTTTTTGTAGAGGGTCACCCAAGGAACATTCCTGTGAAGTTATTTCAAAATCCATCCACAGGTAAAGGAGAAGAAGTTGTTTAAAGTTTTTTCTATTTTTAGCTCTGGTGGCCATTTTATTCAACCGAGCAGAATGGTTTGAGCAATTGTGGTAGAGGGTCACCGAACGAACATTCCTGTGAAATAATTTCAAAATCCATCCACTTGTTAAGGAGAAGTCATTTAAAGGTTTTTCTATTTTTAGCTCTGGCGGCCATTTTGTTGACCTGTTTGTTGGAACGGTTTGAGCAAATTTGGTAGAGGGTCACCCAAGGAACATTCTGGTGAAATAATTTCAAAATCCATCCACTGGTTAAGGAGAAAAGTGTGTTTAAAGTTTATTCTATTTTTAGCTCTGGCGGCCATTTTGTTAACCCGAGCTGAACAGTTTGAGCAATTTTGGTGGAGGGCCACCCAAGGAACATTCCCGTTAAGTGATTTCAAAATCCATCAACTGGTAAAGGAGAAGAAGTCGTTTAAAGGTTTTTCTATTTTAAGCTCTGGCGGCCATTTTGTTTACCCGAGCGGAACAGTATGAGCAATTTTGGTAGAGGGTCACCAAACAAACATTCCTGTGAAATAATTTCAAAATCCATCCACTGGTTATAGAGAAGAAGTCGTTTAAAGGTTTTTCTATTTTTAGCTCTGGTGGCCATTTTGTTCACCCGAGCGGAACTCTTTGAGCAATTTTGGTAGAGGATCCCCCAAGGAACATTCCAGTGAAATAATTTCAAAATCCATCCACTGGTTAAGGAGAAAAAGTCGTTTAAAGCTTTTTCTATTTTTAGCTCTGGTGGCCATTTTGTTCACCCGCGCGGAATGGTTTGGGCAATTTTGGTAGAGGGTCACCGAAGGAACATTCCTGTGAAGTAATTCCAAAATCCATCCACTAGTTAAGGAGAAAAAGTCGTTTAAAGTTTTTTCTATTTTTAGCTCTGGCGGCCATTTTGTTCACCCGAGCAGAACGGTTTGAGCAATTCTGGTAGAGGGTCACCCAAGGAACTTTCCTGTCAAGTAATTTCGAAATCCATCCACTGGTTAAGGAGAAATAGTGGTTAAAAGGTTTTTCTATTTTTAGCTCTGGCGGCCATTTTGTTCACCCGAGCTGAACGGTTTGAGCAATTTTGGTAGAGGGTCATCCAAGGAACATTCCTGTGAAACAATTTCAAAATCCATCCACTGGTTAAGCAGGAGAAGTCGTTTAAAGCTTTTTCTATTTTTAGCTCTGGTGGCCATTTTGTTCACCCGCGCGGAATGGTTTGGGCAATTTTGGTAGAGGGTCACCGAAGGAACATTCCTGTGAAGTAATTCCAAAATCCATCCACTAGTTAAGGAGAAAAAGTCGTTTAAAGTTTTTTCTATTTTTAGCTCTGGCGGCCATTTTGTTCACCCGAGCAGAACGGTTTGAGCAATTCTGGTAGAGGGTCACCCAAGGAACTTTCCTGTCAAGTAATTTCGAAATCCATCCACTGGTTAAGGAGAAATAGTGGTTAAAAGGTTTTTCTATTTTTAGCTCTGGCGGCCATTTTGTTCACCCGAGCTGAACGGTTTGAGCAATTTTGGTAGAGGGTCATCCAAGGAACATTCCTGTGAAACAATTTCAAAATCCATCCACTGGTTAAGCAGGAGAAGTCGTTTAAAGAATTTTCTATTTTTAGCTCTGGCGGCCATCTTGTTCACCCGAGCGGAACACTTGGAGCAATTTTGGTAGAGGATCACCCAAGGAGCATTCCTGTGAAATTAGATCAAAATCTGTCCAGCAGTTTTGGAGGAGAAGTTGTTTAAAGCAAAAGTTGACGACGGACGCACGCACGCACGCACGCACGCACGACGGACGACGGACAAAGACTGATCCCAAAAGCTCACCTTGAGCACTTCGTGCTCAGGTGAGCTAAAAAATGAAAAAAAAAAAAAAATTTTTTTTTTTTTTTTTTTGGGGTACTATATTTGAGACAAGGGGGGAAACTTCGGCACCATTTTTGGGGGGGTTACCTCATTTTACCCAGTGTATCTTTTTCGCAAATGAAGTTTTTCACCTGCTTATTACGAATTATACAAGTTAAATATGTCCACTTTGCAACAATAATTCGCCTCTGTCTGTCACTTGAAGGAAACATGTTTTTCTCGCATGGATTAACTCAGCAAAGCAAAATTCGGCATAAACGTGTGACAAAAATTTTCAGGTTTTCATCAATCACAAGCGAACTAGTGTTACGGAGGAAACTTTTTTCGCTTTGTTCTGATGTCTTTCATTCAAATGAACCTCTCTTGACCAATTTGAATCCAAAATGATGTATTTGCAGCTCTAAATTTAGATTTTATTACTTTTACATCACTTTATGTAAAAGATCAAGAAAACAGTCGTCGCGAAGCTTGGTTTTTCTGCTGATTCCGGGCTGCTCTATCGATGAACTAACGACCGGTACGACCGGTGCTGTTTAATTTTTACACCGTTCGCAGTAGTGACAAATGAGCATTATCGCTATTTTTCTTCCATTTTCAACTAAACCCCAAGAGGGGACACATCCGTTGTATACTGCATATACTCCAGTTTTGAGAGCTGAAAGAGTACACAGTCACCATGTAATAACGGTAGGGTTCTTTAACCTGCACAGGGGATGGTTCTCCCTGCACAGAGGTCTCCAGTTAACGTTCAGATTCGAAGGACGACGCACCGTTATGATATTCATACCTGCAAAATTTATTATACAAATGGAACGTGTTCTGACGCCGAAATTTTGGCACCGCTGCTGGGGATCAAACCTGGGACCTTTAGCATCTGAGGCACTGAGCTAAATTTAGGTGGCTAAATTTAGGAAGGCAGGGATTAGCCGCAGTTATCTCCTTACCGGACTCAGAAAATGTGAAATGTATTTTTTGTTGAAATCGTGGACGTTTTGTGTTATTTTCAAAACAGTTTCACTCATGCTTGTGTAGACAGAAATAAAACAAATGGACCCTGTATCGCTCACCTGAGCTAACAGATTCAAAGTTATAGGAAGTGCCAGCCTTTACTGAAGGATTAATGGAAGGACATGGTGATGACAGGGTAAGCATTTTCTGCAAATCAAGTAGAATGTAACACTATGATAAATAGGCTGACCTCACCAGTTTTCAAACGCATCCCAGCTTTTATTCCTGACTTGCTAAGAAGATCCGATATAAACTGATGGGGCTATGGTGATGACAAGTTCAAAAATGAGCAATTAACTGCTGCAATCAAGGGGATGTTACTCTGTGACAAATAGGCAAACCTCACGAGTTTACAAACTCCTCCGAGCTTTTCTGCCTGACTTATTTGTTTGTAAGTTTCATAAAGATCCGATCAAAACTGAAGGGGCAGCAGTGCTAACAAGGTCGAAAATAGGCATTTTTAAGCAATCAAAGGCAGGTAACTCTATGATAAATGTGCCGACTTGGCCAGTATTCAAACTCATCCAAGGTTGTATTCCCAGCCACCTTACATGTAAGTTTCAGAAAGATCCGATCAAAACTGAAGGGGCTACGGTGATGACAAAGGTCAAAAATCAACATTTTCAGCCATCAAAGGGATATAACTCTACGATAAATAGGCTGACTTGGCCTGTTTTCGAACTCATCCAAGATTTTATCCCCAGCCACCTTACATATAAGTTTCAGAAAAATCCGATCAAAACTGAAGGGGTATGGTGATAACAAGGACGTAAATCTATAATAAATGGGCCAACTTGGCCGGTATTCGAACTCATCCTAGGTTTTATCCCCAGTCACCTTACATATAAGTTTCAGAAAGATCTTATCAAAACTGAAGGGGCTACGGTGATGACAAGGTCGAAAATCGACATTTTCAGCCATCAAAGGGACATAACTATATAGTAAATAGGCTACCTTTGCCGGTATTCGAACTCATCCGAGATTTGATCCACAGCCACATTACATAAAAGTTTCAGAACGATCCGATCAAAACTGAAGGGGCTATGGTGATGACACGGTCAAAAATCGGCATTTTCAGCGATCAAAGGGATGTAACTCTATGATAAATGGGCCGACTTGGCCGGTTTTCGAACTCATCCGAGGTTTAATCCCAAGCCACCTTATATATATATGTTTCAGAAACATCCGATCAAAACTGGAGGGGCTACGGTGATGACAAACATTTTCCCATTGTAAGTCTATGGGACCTTGTGATTGCCATAGCAACCAAAGTTTTCATGCGATTTCAAAAAAAAAAAAAAAAAAAGAAAGAAAAAAAAAACGCTAATGTCATCAATGCCCCACCAGAGGCATGCTACAGATGAGAAATGATTGAGATCAGCATGCAGGCTGCAGAGATATAGCTGCTCAAAAGTGTGGACGGACGGACGGACGACGGACGACCCACTATACTATAAGCTCCCCTGGAGCCTTCGGCCCAGGTGAGCTAAAAAACAGCCAGCTTGTTAAAATGCCATCAATAGGTAAATGTTCAAAATGATGCAGCATGGAAACAAGTTGTTCCCTAATAATGATAATAATAATAATAATAATAATAATAATAATAATAATAATAATATAAATAATAATGATAATAATAATAAAATAATAATTGCAACATATTCCTTTTTATGTTTTGAAATTTTGATCCTGGGTCGCGCTAATGGCCAGTAAATGACAATAAGCACTATTTAGGTTGGGCCCATTGGGTGATTTAAGGGGACAGAACCCCTACAGTGCAGCACACACATGTTCTCTCATCCGCGAGTTTCTGAAGTGGACGCTTCTATTAAGGAATTCGGCCAAATCCATTAATGTAGGGACTTGGGTAAGAAAAAACACTGCTCAATTCTTCTGCTCAGCAAGTTTGTTTTAATCTGAATAGGCACCACAACTCACCACAACACGGCAAACAAAGAAGGTCAGAATAAGCTAGAGCATATCAACCTGATGTTCTTGAGGGGGGGGGGGGGGGGGGGTGAGGGTGAGGGGGATGTAGCGGGGATCATTTTACGGTCCTTTCGAGTTTATTTCACTCATATCGAGCCGATTGTTAATCACATGTGGTCGAAGACCGTAGTATCCGGTATAAAATAAAAAAAAACAACAAAAAAAAAAAAAAACATCAGGCCTTCCGTTGCAGAACTCTTGAATGCCTTAAAATAGATGCCTTTTATGAAAGGTTTGATTGTGAAGTGCTTAGATCTGTTGAAAAAGTACTTGTATTAGCCTAGAGTGTATTGGAAAGTAAGTGAGAAATGGGGCCTTTTTCAATATATAGGACATTTAATGTTGGTGCTTTTGAGTAAAGCGGCATTCCAATCTTAGTGTTTCTCGACCAGGCTATTAAAGGTTATAAATCGTTATTCATGCTCAATTCAGTCGAGCGTTAAATTTGTAATGCTCGCTAATTTTGAATACTAAAAGTTCATCAATTTTCCTGCTTAGATTTGTTTGTTTGATTTGAGGTTTAACGTCCCCGTCAACACTGCAAAGGTCATTTTAGAGACGTTGCTTCCAATTTTGTGGGACTTTTACCAGACCTTAAGATTAAATGACATCTCAAGCCCTGCCGCCCAATGAACAAATAGGTTTAATTAACTCGCACCGCTTTGCCTGGGCAGGCTTAGATGCTCTAAGTGGATTACCAGTACTAGTGTGCGGGTCGGTTTCAGCTCTTCGTGGAAGCATCATTTCTTCATGCCCCGATGGGCGGGGCCGTTTCCTGCTTAGATAAGAACTGAATAATAGAATGTATGATGGGATTGAGGCCGAAACAAGGAATTTTCAAGCAAGTTTTCAGTTTAGTTAAGTATCATGTAGGATTTTGTCGAGCACGAGACTTTAATTCACTGAAAACGAGCCCGAAGCCACGACCGCAATATTAATTATTTTTCTCACCCAAACACTTTAAGGAATTTATTTGTTTGATTAGATGTTAAAAGTGCCCATCAACAGGTCATTTGGAGACGTTGAATCCATTTTGTGGGACTTTTACTCGACATTGAGATGAATTGACATCTCATGCCCTGTCGCCCTATGAAACCAATAGTGTTTATAAGCATGAACGGTCTGACTCGCACCGCTTTGCCCGGGCAGACATAGATTCTTTGAGCGGTTTAGCAGTACTCGCGTGCGGTCGGTTTCAGCTCTGCTTGGAAGCGTCACGCAGCCCACCTATTTCTTTAAGCCCCGATGGGCAGGTCCGAAAACTTTAAAGAATGCGTTGTGAACTGCACAAATATACAGAAATTAATAAGCGATAAAGCACATTCACGCCAATGTAACACAACAAAATGTCAGTATTTTAATATTCATACCTCCTGGAGAATATCGTCATATTTTTTCCAGTGAGCCGCTAAAGTTTGTGTCTAAAGCATCCGTTTACATGTAAAGTGCTACGCATGAAATAAAAACCAGTGCATGTACATTTCATGACCTGCTTTCTTTGACACTTGACAGCAGTTTGATGACAAATTGAATGTCCATTTCATTAAAAGTTGATAAGGACATGTCATTCTGAGAAGCTGCTCCCCTAATTGCATGGATAACAAAACATGCTACAGAAGACGGTTTTGAAAACAAAATTACCTCGGGCTCAATGTGGGTGTTTTGCAATGACTGACATAATGGGATAGCTAATATACCTTAGTGTGAGCAGCGATATGAGGCAAAGAAAACAAACACTTAAGAAATGAAAATTATTTTTCTGCTGTTCATGATAGTACGGACGCAGTGGGTTGTATGCAAAGTGAACCCCTTCGGGGTTCACGGGGTTCATGTAAACTTTGTTAGCGACTCGCTGTCGTTCATATTTTCATGAAAAGCAGAAAAATTAAGTTTATTGTTTTATAATAACATTCTATGCCCCTCATCACTGGGCGAAAAATAATGCTTATAGGGCAAACTTTTTAAACTGAAAAAACATTTACACCCATTTTACTACATAGAGAGGAACAGCGTTGACCTCACCAACGCCCGTAGAGAACCATGGTTTAGAATGACGTCACTTGATGTCACTGAAAATCATGTGACTCGATGCGTTTACGGAAGTATTAACCATACTGTTTTCTATGTGTTTACATTATATTTTTTTATTTATGAGCCGGATAAATTCCATACCCTATCAGTTGAGCATTAAAAAAGTTTTATAATCCTTGGGCTGCAGGTTGGTGCAGTTTATGTCTGTACACCGTTCTTTCTACCTCTGGAATGAACAGTACACAATATTTCCATACCCCTCTAATTAATCTTAAGACTTCCACAAATTTAGTCCAAATGTCTGAGAGAGAGAGAGAGAGAGAGAGAGAGAGAGAGAGAGAGAACAGCTAACAGTAGACAAAATACATGTTGAAACGCTTTTTCCTTGGTTTCCACTTATCACAAAGAAAAAAAAAAGAACGACAATTCCTACAGGCCTATTGGCACCAAAACAGCCTTTGTTATTTAGGTAATAATATTAGAACACACGTTTAAAGTCGTCAGTCTTTCCGACCACTTTGAATTCAAATTTGTAAAACAATTTCAAGTTATTTCTAGCCGTATCTCTTTTAACTAAAATTCTGAACCGTTTGGCTTAACACTGCTGCATTTTTATTTATTTTTTTGCTTAGCTAACCGTCGCCGTGTACCGGGAACGAGCGTTTAAACATAAGGTGACGATGTCGTGTACATAGCGGCCCCCGCCCAAAGGGGCTTGAAGAAATATATGGGCTGCATGATGCTTCAACCGCAGAGCTGAATCTGGTCCCCCACTAGTACTGGTAAACCGCTTAGAGGATCTAAGCCTGTCCAAGAACCGCAGTGCGAGGCGGACCGTCCATGCTAATAAACCCTATTGGTTTCATTGGGCGACAGGGCTTGAGATGTCATGTCATCTCAATGTCGGGTAAAAATTGGAAGCAACGTCTCCAAAATGACCTTTACAGTGTTGACGGGGACGTTAAGCCTCAAATCAAACAAACAAACGTCATGTACACATGTTCTTAAGCACTCTGCCAAAAACACATAGATTTTATACGATAGCCGTTGTGCAAGAAACTGACAAACATTTCCCCTTCAATACGGAGCTCTCTAGCAATCTCCTCGATAACGTGGGTTGTGCCCGTCCCAGCCTGGACATAAACAAGGCAGTTGGGCCCAGTTGGGCCTTGTTTGTTTTAATCAGATCAAAGGCCGTCTTCTGCTTTTTAGTAAACATTTTATTTCCTTTTCTGCGCATGTGTCAAAAAAGTTACAGCGGCTGACTGGAAGCGATGCAATACAAAATTCCCAGAGCACAGCCCATTATACGTAGAAACACCATCCAGTTATCTTAGCTGCGTAATACGTGTATACGTAGTCCTAGCAGAATATGTTACATTGACAAAATAAATTAAAGGAGAAATCAAGGCTATCACACTCATTTTAACAGTAACAACTCCACTGCCGGAACGTAGTTTCAGAAGTTCCGGATTATATCTGTCCTGCACGTCCCGCCTTTTAAACACGACGATTATGGCAAGCGCCTGGGTTTCTGTACCGATCATTGACAGAACACTGCGAAAGCGAAGCAAAAGTTGGAAAAATCTATATTTAGAGCTGCGAGTACATCTTTTTGGCTTCAAATTGGCAAAGCGAGCTAAAGTTAAATGAAAGACAACGGGTGAAAGTGAAAAAAGTTCCCCCCGTATCACTAGTTCGGTTGTGATTGATGAAAACCTGAAAATTTTTGTCACACGTTTATGCCGAATTTTGCTTTGCTGAGTTAATCGATGCGAGAAAAGCATGTTTCCTGCAAGTGGCAGACAGTGGCAGATTATTTTTGCAAAGTGGACTTATTTAACTTGTATTATTCATAATAAGCAGGTAAAAAACTGCATTTGCGAAAAAGATACACTGGGTAAAATGAGGTAACCCCCCAAAAAATTGAGCCGAAGTTTCCCCCCTTGTCTCTATTATAGTACCAAAAAAAAAAAAAAAAATTTTTTTTTTTTTTTTTTTTTTTCATTTTTTTTTTTTTTTTCATTTTTTTTTTCATGATTCAAGCCCCTATGGTTTTATCGTGCTAATTGGGACTCAAAAGGACAGGAGACATAAATGTAATCTTGCGAAACAAGTCTTGAATACATGTATACATGCATTGCTAGTTGAAACATGATGGATATAGATGTCATCATAAGCCAGCATGTTGTGCGTAGATCAGTCTGTGATAAACAGTGAGAAAATGATTCCATTTAAAGCAAATATAACAGTACATGTGCATAAAAACTTTAAAAAGATGAATAAATTCTTACTGTTACAATTGTAACATCTTTATGCTGACGATAAATATACGATTTTATTGTGCTGCATCAAACTATCAATAAATACTGGAAATCCCGAACTCGTGAAAACCAAATACAAATACACATACTGAGAAGAGTGACCGTAGTATGCTGCAAGCAGCAATAAACTGCGAACTTTATTAATACCCATTGCTAGTCCATATTACAAACTGTTACCAGTTGTTTTCCATCATGTCAAGTGTGACAGAAATAACAGTTTTCATTCATTGGGTGATTATTGTTCAAGGCCGTGAATACATAATGAGTCGGTCAGTATTGACACATGTCAAAAGTAAACAACCATCATGTTGGGACAATCAAAGATGATTATCATCAACATTGCGAATTTCAGACGGCTACATACAGTGATACATCTGCCGTAAAAAGGCTTGTGTAGGCAACAAGAGGCGATGTTCCTTTATTTTAGCAATCAGTTTTTGCCAATGACTCAAGGACGCGAAATGATGAGTCAAGGATGCAAATTTTCTTGCCTCTGCATCAGCAGCCTCTGCGTCCTGCGAACACAAGGTAGAAATAGCTAGACAAATTGATGCAATTTTTCTTATTTTTCCTTGAAAGCAGGTTTGACATTTCATGCAAATGGTTTTCAATGGAGAGAATGTGCATGAAATATCAAAATCTGTTTTCTAGCAAAAAATACATGTAAGAGAAATGCTTTAAATTTTAAAATGCTGTCTGCTGAATTCTTACCCAGAGTACCTCAAAAAAGGGGACAGGGCTCTTGCTCATAATTATCGCCGATGTCACTGACCTGTGTTCTATGTAAATTGCTCGAACACATAGTCTGCTCCAACATCATGGCCCACTTGGATAACATAAACTTTTGTCGGACAGACAACATGCATTTAGGAAAAGGCATAGTTGTGAAACTCAGTTGAGCACAGTTACTAATGACTGGGCAAAAATCCTGGACAAAGGGGGGCAGGTGGACAAATTTATTCTGGACTTTGAGAAGGCTTTTGACACCCCTCCTCATGAACTACTTAAATCCAAGTTATTTGGTTATGGAATTGGAGGGAAGACTCTCAAATGGATAGATTCCTTCCTTTGCCACAGAAAGCGTGTTGTGTTAATGGTGAATCTTCAGTATGGGCACCAGTTTTGTCTGGAGTCCCGCAAGGGACTGTTCTTGGTCCTCTATTGTTCTCCCTGTACATCAATGATATTTCCACTGACATTGACTCAGAAATAAGACTGTTCGCAGACGACTGTGTTTGTTACCGGGAAATTAGAGATACAGATGACTCACTGAAACTTCAGGCTGACATAGATAGATTAGGATGTTAGGCCCGAAAATGGGGCATGAGATTTCAGCCAGTTAAATGCAATATTATGCAGATAACTAGGAAGAGATCTAATAAAGTTGAGGCTTCTTACACCTTAGAGGGAACGGTTCTCGAAAATGTGAATTCCATTAAATACCTTGGTGTGACAATCACTCACGATTTGAGATGGAATACACACATTAGCAACATGTGTTCAAAGGCAAATAGAACACTTGGTTTGCTGGGGCGAAATCTTCATCAGTGTCCTCAGGATGTGAAAGAGACGGCATACAGGGGACTTGTTCGCCCAATCTTGGAATATGGTAGTTGCATCTGGGACCCAAGTGGAGTGGTCCTTAATGAAGAAATTGAAAAAGTTCAGAATAGAGCTGCTAGATTTGTAACTGGAAATTACTGCTTTGAAACTGGGAGCATGACTGGAATTCTAAGAAAATTAAGATGGGAGTCTCTCAAGAAAAGGAGAAGAGACAGTAGGCTCATACTCTTATACAAAGGTCTAAAGGGTGCTGCCAGCAATCCAACAGATGACCTTGTTCCCCCGGTTAGGCACTTTAGAAAGCACCATTCAATGACGTTTCAGATCCTAACTGCAAGAACGGACATTTATAAAGAATCGTTCTTCCCCTGAACCATTAGAGATTGGAATGCTCTTCCCGATTTGATTATTTCGACGGCTGAAGGTGCTGAGGATTGTGTAGCTAAGTTTACCTCTTTGGTTAGAGCTAGGGACTAACTTCCCATATCACAGGTCCTGGTGTATGAATGTCGTTTGACGTGTCACCAGTAACAATTCTGATTCTGAGTACTATTAAAGTGTTAAAGGACTGACTGCAATATTCTTATACATGTAATTATGTTCTTACCAAATATTTAACAATTCTACACTAGCAACTTCATAACGCCAGATATTAAAGGCATTTATTCTCGTTTATTGAGGACCATCATTGCATTACATATTATATAGCCCTCCGTGCTGACTTAGAGAAGTGCTATGTCTTCAACAGGTAAGGGTCGCTTGGGGGAAAAATCAATAGTTTACTAACTGTTGACTAGAGTGTACCTTATTGATTTTCCCCTTTCTCCTACAAGCAGTCTGATCTGGGCCCACACTGCTTGCCTGTATGCAAAAATATTTTTTTAAGAAGTTTGAAAAAAAAATTCAGCAGACGATATTTTCAGATGTAGTTTTTCTCGGCATCTTAAAGGTGCATTATTGAGCTACCGGGTCTCAATTTTTTTTTCTGGTTTTTATCTTCAATGCATACTCCTTTGTCATGTGTACACTTTTGGACCCAAATACAGCTTCAGAACTTTGTGAAAATGGTCGTTTTCATTCGTGTTTACCCTTCGCTCTGAACATGTGTTCGGAATTTCTGTTCTAAAAATAAATCTGTTACTTTACACATACATGGTGACAGTATCTTCTCTGAGTGTAGTTACTTATGGCATGGTATTCAGCGTCACATTTTTTCCCGATTCAGGCATGGCCTAAGCAAACAAGGCCAAAAATGAACGTCGCATAACGTCATATATGGGGATTCTATTTTTGCCACGAACTAAAAATAGATCTAACTAGTGTTCGAAACCTAGTTAGGGAATCCCTCTCAAACTCGTTTACCTGTCATCATAATTGTTCGCATTTTTGCATAAAATGCATTCATTTGTATTGTTTTAAAGAAAAATACCGGCTATATGTATTTTATTTTTGGAAGCATTTTTTCCGGATAGCTCAATAATGCACCTTTAAGGAAAAACATATGTATTTATATTTTCATTTGGAAATAAAACAATTACTATTAAAAGTAATATGGATCTGCTTTGACAGCTACATTGTCCAAATAATAGTGTTATAAAGAGGTTGTGGTGTATTTTGTATGACTCCCAGCAACAGCACTACAAAGGGTAGTGTAAGTGTTTTAACCAATTTTGTCCAGGATGAAAACTTCAATTCTATATATATAGGTGGAGTCCATATCAGGTTGAGTTGATTTTAGAAATATAGATTTAAGAATGGTAGCACTTTCTGCACACAGTGAAGTCCCTGATCATACGTCGCAGATGCAACATCTGATCTGGGCCTGCACATTTTGTCAATGAACTGTTTTGGGATTTCCCATATAAAATTTGTTAATGGAGAAATAAATAATAAAAAATGTCCCCAAAAGATATCCCTTTTTTCACATCCTTATCAGACTCATGGTCCCAGAAAAGGCCCTTTTTGTAACCCAAATGTACTGATATTTTCCTTATTTCTGCATAAATGCATATGTTGTGGGTACTCATCAGGACCGCCTCACCAAGACATAAAGACACGTTGTGGGTACTTATTAGAAGCATCTCACCGAGACACTTTAATGAGTACCCACAACATATGTTTTGGGTGCAGAAATAAGAAAAATAATATTTGGATACCCCCTCTTATATGTGGCTATGCAGTTATCTGTAGACCCGCATATGCCACTATCACAAGTACATGCACCTTGCATCCTTGAGGCACTCTGCAGCTTCCCTGTCCTGGAAGTCTTTCAGTCTTTTTCTCATATACTGGTATAGATATCTGCTACCTGAAAATAATACAGATATGCTTATTCAGAAACCCTGAACTTCCGTTATGTAACTTTTTTATGCTTGATTCAATTGATGGCATTCTCATGTTCAAATGTAGGAAAAATACATGTACCATCACTTAATGGTAGTGATTCGAGTTTATAAGGAGAGATGTAAATGAATGATGACTCATAGCAGTGGGCTTGACAAAAGCACTATCAAAGAATACTCAATGTTGAGTTTGACTGGGACCTGGACCACCTGTCTGATGAACCAACAGTGGAGGGGCCGCCCATTCCAATCGCTATTGATATGGTTAAGAATGCTTTCTTTAAGATGAAGGCTGGCAAAGCATGGGGCCCATTGAGCATAGTAGGAGTTGATAAAGCAGCAGGTGATGACGTGTGCCCCTGACCTCACAGCTTTAATCATTTGTGATGGCAAGGTACCTTCATATTGGGAGTAGAGTTTCATTTTCTGTCTCTGCAATGGCAAGGGGCATTGGACAGGGGCAACTACAATCTGACAGAGTAGGTCATGAAAGTCCTGGAGGGGATTGTAGATGGACTCATCAGACAGCTGGTGACACCACCATTACGAAAACATGCCTATTCAATTGGAAATTTTACTGCAAAAAAAAATTATCAGAAAAAGAGTTGCAACATTTTTCTGATTTTTGCTTAGAACACACAGAGTGTGGGTACTCATTAGAACAGCCTCGACACTACCTTTTTAACTATACCCACAGTCTATATTTTGAGCAGACAAGAAAAATAATACCTACCCTTGAAAATTGCCAAAAAACATAGACTGTGGATACTTGGTAGAACCACCTCGATGTGATGGTTCTAACGATACCCACTATCTATGTTTTGAGCAGACATAAGAACAGGAGGGCCATGATGGCCCTGGATCGCTCACCTGATCCATAGGGTAACAAGTGGGCCCCTGGAAGAGCCATTATTGGCGGTCGGGTATAAAAGCCAAGGCCGCGCCGGGCCGGGCCGCCAAGCCTACCGA
The DNA here is from genome assembly GCA_963580285.1 of Lucinisca nassula. Taxonomy (NCBI): domain Eukaryota; kingdom Metazoa; phylum Mollusca; class Bivalvia; order Lucinida; family Lucinidae; genus Lucinisca; species Lucinisca nassula. The sequence continues at coordinate 82,030,752 of OY757014.1, read as the reverse complement.
AAATTTTATTTTTCGTCTCTAGATACAAGTTAGATATATATTTTGGTGAATGTGGGATTAAATTTTTATAAATTAGATATGTTATAACTACAAGTAGTTTCACATGTCTACATTGCTTATTTATCTTTTAATAACTGTTTTCCGAAATCCAGGGGTATAAAAGCCAAGGCGGCGAAAGAGTATTGACAATTTCGAATTTCCTTCAAAGTCATCGGTTAAATTACTTCTTTTTGGCCTTATGATTTTTGAGTTTGATTATACTAATTATGTGTTCGTGATAAAATAAAATATACTCACCAGAATCACCTTAATTGATTGAATTTCTTAAATTATTTCTGTTTCTATGTGATGGTTCTAACGATACCCACTATCTATGTTTTGAGCAGACATAAGAACAGGAGGGCCATGATGGCCCTGGATCGCTCACCTGATCCATAGGGTAACAAGTGGGCCCCTGGAAGAGCCATTATTGGCGGTCGGGTATAAAAGCCAAGGCCGCGCCGGGCCGGGCCGCCAAGCCTACCGAAAATTTTATTTTTCGTCTCTAGATACAAGTTAGATATATATTTTGGTGAATGTGGGATTAAATTTTTATAAATTAGATATGTTATAACTACAAGTAGTTTCACATGTCTACATTGCTTATTTATCTTTTAATAACTGTTTTCCGAAATCCAGGGGTATAAAAGCCAAGGCGGCGAAAGAGTATTGACAATTTCGAATTTCCTTCAAAGTCATCGGTTAAATTACTTCTTTTTGGCCTTATGATTTTTGAGTTTGATTATACTAATTATGTGTTCGTGATAAAATAAAATATACTCACCAGAATCACCTTAATTGATTGAATTTCTTAACTTATTTCTGTTTCTATTTTTAGAATTACCTTATCACAGGAAACGACCAAAAAGGACCGAAAGGGAAGGCACACAACGACCGAAATGATCCGCATCGAATGACGACCCATGTTGTTCAGTGACATCAGTGTGTGTGTGTGTATGAATTCGGGTTTAACGTCGCTTTCAACATTTTTTCAGTCATATCACAACGGTGTCTGGTTGCGACAGGGAGCTCAATGCTCACTTTTATAGTGATGCCTCTCTGAAGTAACATGTCCCAGACACATTACATGATACCACACCCAGTCACATTATCCTGACACTGGGTCAACCAGTCCTAGCTCTACCCCGAAAATCTGAGTGCCAAGCGAGGAGCAACGTGTACCATTTTTAACGACTTTGGTATGTCACAGCCCGGGATTGAACCTTTGACCTCCCGTTCCCCGGAGAGGACACTCTACCAACTGAGATATTGGGGCCGGTCAGTGACATCAGACTGTTATCGCAGTGGACGCAGTTTGTATATGCGACGTTGTTTTATTGATTGGTCAAGGACTTCAGGTTTTATGATGTTGATTCGATGTCGTTAAAACGGCACTGGGATACTTTGTAAAGGAAATAAACAATCTTGTCCACCAAACTTTTTTCAGATTTTTTTTTTTAAAAAAAATGTTCCCAGCAGGCACTCCACGTTGAATCAACGTTGAAACAAAGTTGATTCAACGTTGTGTGCCTGCAGGGTTCTGTTTTCTGTTTACTGCCAGTAGGAGCTGTTTACTGACTTATGATCAGGAGGATGCGGGTTCGATACCTGCTGAGGTCGGCAGCATTCTTTCGTGGAGATTGAACATGAAATATTTTCTTCAGTCATTCTCTCCCTTCCACTGATTCAAAAAGGGCAGCAGTCAGTTTTTGGCAAAATAATGTGCACTATACTGGTTAACCGCTTACGTATAAGCCTGCTCTGGGAAAGTGCCTGCTCTGGGAAAGTGTGGATAGGTAAAATGTATTATTCGGCAATACACGCCAAATGCGTTTAGTCTTCGCCGAGGCGTTATCTTTGTCTTTTGGCGAGTTATCTGCAGGTATGCAAATTGCATCGTTTTTTGTTGCAACCCTTTCTTTTTAAAGTGACAGGCTGAGATCTAAAACAATTTGATGGGTCAATTAATGCACTAATCACTTACTGACTGAAGCATATTGATTAAGGCTGCCACGATTAATCGGATAATCGATTAATTGATCGATAGATTCCAGAAATATGATTATCGATACTGATTTTTCGTAATCGATTATTTTCTTAGTAGAATTTACCAGCCAAAGAAATTTCTTAAATAGCTAGATGAGTGGCAAACAGTGCAGACCCTGATGAGACGCCGCGTTCTGCGGCGTCTCATCTGGGTCTACACTGTTTGCTCCGGCCTGTCTGTGCAAATACCTAGAGTTAATAAGTACAACATATGGTAAGAGTCATATTCAAACAGAAAGCCAGACAGGTAAAATAATGACCAAATCTCCAGTGATTACTAATCGATTATTTATCGATATGGCAAGACCGATAATCGATTATCATTTCAGCACCGATTAGCCAGCCCTAATATTGATAAGTAATAATAATACAATAGGTAAGTATCAAAACATAATTAATAACTCTAAAACATGATTAAGAAATATGATGAGTTTCATAAAGCTCTATCTTTAGTTCCTACCACTCAGATATTATATTTAAATGCCCTTATCATTTATCTGACATTGTCATCCGTTGCGGTTCATCACGACATGGCCTACATAAAACCACAAAAATACGGTTATTACAGATACTAAAAGGAATTGACTGGAATTTTTACAATAAAGGGTTTAGAAAATACTTTTTTGGGGTTGTCATGTACATTTTTTCACACATTCATGTCTATTTCTTTCAAATTCGATCAAAACGTACAATAAAGAAATCGCCTTGGCTTTTATACCCCTAAAAATTTGCAAAATTGCAATAAAACAAAAATTAGACCACCAAAAAGAACAAAAATTATGCTGAGTATCACATTTGATACAATTAACATTATCATTTTAAAATTTACCACTAACATTTCTTCTTCGGTTACAATTCCGAAAAATAAAATCGTCGGATCGGCAATTTTTGGCTCGGCGGCCCAGCCCGGCCTTGGCTTTTATACCCGACCATTATTGGCCCCGGGATATAATTTGAACAAGCAAATTCGTTGAATTGATATCCCCCGCCGAATGGGTTTTTCGTGTAGAATGGCAAGAAAATATATCTGGCCAAAATTGAGAAAAAAAAAATTGCGCGTGCATCACGGCAGCATAATAAGTGAGACGACGAAAAATCCAGAATTTCAATCATTTAAGGGGCCATAACTCTGGATGTAAAAAGTAAATCCGGAAAAAAATGCGCCTGCATCACCACAGCATAATAATACATATTTATTTCAAGTTTCATTTAATTCCATGCAATAGTTGCTGAGAAACGGTTCCGGACAAAGTGAGACGACAATAAAAATCCAGAATTTCGATCATTTAAGGGGCCATAACTCTGGATGTAAAACGTCAATCCAGAAAAAAATTGCGCGTGCATCACCGCAGCATAATAATACATATTTATTTCACGTTTCATTTAATTCCATGCAATAGTTGCTGTGAAACAGTTCAGGACAAAGTGAGATGACGAAAAAATCCAGAATTTCAATCATTTAAGGGGCCATAACTCTGGATGTAAAAAGTCAATCCGAAAAAAAATTGCGCGTGCATCACTGCAGCATAATAATACATATTTATTTCAATTTTCATTTAATTCCATCCAATAGTTGCTCAAAACGGTTCCGGACAAAGTGAGACGACGAAAAATCCAGAATTTCAATCATTCAAGGGGCCATAACTCTGGATGTAAAAAGTCAATCCGAAAAAAAATTGCGCGTGCATCACCACAGCATAATAATACATATTTATTTCAAGTTTCATTTAATTCCATGCAATAGTTGCTGTGAAACGGTTCCGGACAAAGTGTGACGGAAGGACGGACGGACAACGCCAAAACTATATCCCTTCGCCTTCGGCGGGGGATAATAATCTTCATAGTGGTCTAAAAGACGAACCTTCATACCAAATATCAAAGGCCGGAGCATTCTGGTTTCAGACAAGAAGATTTTTAAAGGTTTTCCTTATATAAGTCTATATAAAAATTGGGGTTCCCCAGGCAGGGCCAGGCCATTTTTGGCCCCAAAGCTATATTTTGAACAATCTTGGTAGAAATCCTTCTTCTGACTGTCTTATTCTACAAGATGACCTGAATCAACTAGCACAGTGGGAGGCCGATTGGCAGATGAAGTTCAATGTGGCCAAATGTCATACAATGAGGGTGTCGCGACACCCTCCTGACAAACAAATTAAGTTTGACTATAACACGGGTGGTAATCAGGGGAACTAGCTCGAAAATGAGTCAATGGAAATTTGTTCCCTCGACAAATCCGGGAACTCTCGAGCTAGCTCCATCACCAAGAAACTCGTAAACAAAGGTAGGTCTCGAAGAGTTTTATCACCATTTTTTTCTTTGTAAGCTATGTATAAAAAAATCCGGCAATGCAGTTCCACATAGAAATGATTTAACTTTGTACTCCGCTAGAATTTGCCATGGAAATTTGCAGCGCTGGAGTATGAATGAAACCCAAACTTTTTATCACGGACCGGAAAAATTGTCAATTTATGTCATTACGGAGATTTTGACCGAAGATTTTTCATTTTCCGTCAAAAGTACGCCCTTGGCACCCACAGAAACAACATCCCTGGTGAAATGAAACATGGAAAGTGTGAAATAAGCAAAAAAATATGGCAGTGATTACATAACTTGCGAGTTATGACGAAATTACTGTCCGAGCTAGTCTTCTCGACAAGGAGCTAGTTCACTCGACATAAAAAAGAAAATGAAACGTTCATCAGATTTGATGTCTTTCTATGGTCCCACCCAGGTTATCCAACTGGTTTCTTTACCTCTGGCTAACAAAGGTAGGTCTCGAAGAGTTTTATCACCATTTTTTTTCTTTGTAAGCTATTTATAAAATAAATCCGGCAATGCAGTTCCACATAGAAATGATTTAACTTTGTACTCCGCTAGAATTTGCCATGGAAATTTGCAGCGCTGGAGTATGAATGAAAGTAAACTTTTTATTACGGACCTGAAAAATTGTTAATTAATGTCATTACGGAGATTTTGGCCGACGACTTTTCATTTTCCGTCAAAAGTACGCCCTTCACACCCATAGAAACAACATTCATGGTGAAATAAATCAGAGTCTTATCATAAGGAACAATGATATATATGGTTTAGGGGTTGGGAGCTGAATTATTTTCAAAATATTAGACATTTTGAGTTTTCCATACAAATGCCTATATGTCAATTTTACGTTTTATGTAATTTTACCCCAAGGCCCATCCAGGGGCAATTGTATCATGAACGGAAAGTTCTTTGGCTGAGTAAGTGTCATGCGAAATTTCAACTTTGTAGCATAACAGAAACGGGAATTATGGGCTCCAAGAGAAACGCGAACGTTAACTTTAACGTTTGTTAGACTCTGGTTAGGACTCTTGGGCAATGGCATCTGACACTCGGACACTCTCAGGAGCATGGCCCTGGGACAATCGTATCATGAACAGAAAGGTCACGGTCTGAGTAAGCGTCATACCGATTTTCAATTTTGTAGTATAACATAAATGGAAGTTATGGGCTCCAAGAGAAAGGCAGACGTAAACTTCGAAATTTGTTAGACTCTGTTTATGAACGCGACTTTCCATTGCAGAACTAGGACATCCATATATGACTCAAGAGAGGCTCGAACCACACCGACAGGATACCTAATCGACATAGATTCATGTTGTTAGGTGATTAGTTGCTTAATAGATCACTGTCTGTCGGGCACAAGTGCAGAGATCACTCGCGGTACGCGCCCGTGATCACTCGCGCTACGCGCTCATGATCTATTCACTATAACGACTGACTTCCAGTCTGTGATATATTAAGCAACTAATAAGCACCATCTTATCTTTCAACAATTTAGTCGAAAACTGTGTTGAGCATTTATGGGTATAGGGGAAACGATAGTTTGTTCGAGGCATCTGGGTCACATGACCAAGATGGTTACCATGCCCATATATGGTGAAACCATTAAAAATCTTCTCTAGAACCAGTGGGCTGATTTCAAGAAACTTGTAGTACCTAGGACTGCAGCACAACATAATTTGTATAAACGATGACTTTAGGTTTATTAAAAATAATCAGATCACCTGCGGGAACAATATGTGATTTCTGAGTGAAACAAAAATCATCAAAAAGATTACCGGTAGGAATCAAATACTTCATTTATTTAATCAAACCTTTACACGACACTGACATTTGTGTGCATATATATTTTCTCTCTTTTTCCATCCATACTTCCATCCATCTACCCACCGACCCATCCATCCATCCGTCCATCTGTCTGTCCGTCTATATGTTCGTTCGTCCATCCGTCCTCCAATTGACCAATCCTTCCAAATACCCACTCATCCCTTTCTATTGTGCACCCTTCCATCCATCCATCCATCAATCATTCCATCCATCCATCCATCCATCCAACATCCATTGATCCGCTCCAAATGGGAGGGGGCGAAGCAACTTGGTGGGCGAAATGACTAAGGGGGGCGAAAAGACCAGGCTCTGTTGGCAAAACAGGGGTGTAAAATGGGGGCGAAACGAACAGGGAGAAACGACTGGGGGACGCCTTTGGGGCTTAGCATCTTGTTACCCAACTAGCCAGAGGTAAAGAAACCAGTTGGATAACCTGGGTGGGACCATAGAAAGACATCGAATCTGATGAATGTTTCATTTTCTTTTTTATGTCGAGTGAACTAGCTCCTTGTCGAGAAGACTAGCTCGGACAGTAATTTCGTAATAAGTCGCAAGTTACGTAATCACGGCAAAAAATTTTTTTGCTAATTTCAAACTGTCCATGTTCCATTTCACCAGGGATGTTGTTTCTGTGGGTGTGAAGGGCGTACTTTTGACGGATAATGAAAAATCGTCGGCCAAAATCTCCGTAATGACATAAATTGACAATTTGTCCGGTCCGTGATAAAAAGTTTGGGTTTCATTCATACTCCAGCGCTGCAAATTTCCATGGCAAATTCTAGCGGAGTACAAAGTTAAATCATTTCTATGTGGAACTGCATTGACAGATTTTTTTATACATAGCTTACAAAGAAAAAAATGGTGATAAAACTCTTCGAGACCTACCTTTGTTTACGAGTTTCTTGGTGATGGAGCTAGCTCGAGAGTTCCCGGATTTGTCGAGGGAACAAATTTCCATTGACCCATTTTCGAGCTAGTTCCCCTGATTACCACCCGTGTATAAACTACACCAGCAAATCTTGGAGCAGGTTCAATCCGCCAAATATCTTGGTATCACCATCACTGATGATCTTGATTGGGGTCAACACGTTTCAGAAATTACATCAAAAGCAACTAGGACTTTAGGATTTCTTAGACGAAACTTGGCTTTTGCACCTAGGCAGACAAAGGATGTTGCATTTAAAACATTGGTTCGCCCTCAGCTAGAATATGCATCACCCATTTGGCATCCCTATGTTAAAACTCAGATTCAGCAGGTGGAGAAGGTGCAGAGGACAGCTGCTCGATGGACCTGCCGACGATGACGCAATAGAAGCAGCGTCGGTGACATGCTTAACGAGCTAGAATGGCCGTCCCTAGAGGCCCGTCGTGAGCAGTCCTCTTTAACCTTCTTCTATAAGATACATTCAGGTACAGTGGCCGTTAATAAAGATAAATACTTGACCCCTGTGACAGTTTCAACTCGAACAAGGGCACCAAAAGTAAACAACTCACAGTATCACAGGTACCAGTCCTACAGTGATGCCCTGAAAAATTCCTTCTTCCCTAGGACTATTCCCCAGTGGAATAGGAGGTTTTAGGAATTCTGTACGTCATTCTTGCGCATGCGCAAAGCACTGGCCGTCAATTGAAACGGCCATCACTATTCAAATGTATTGGCGGAACTTAAAATGCTAACAACATTCAGACATTTTGAAAGGAAATATACCCGTTTACATTTAAATAATTCCTCGAGAAGGAAAGAATGATATTTTGCTTTTCTTACTGAAATTCATTTATCCTGGATCCGTTTTTAATTGTCGAAAATCTCTTCGTGAATGACCCATGTCAATGGCTTGAGATGCCGTTATTCACGAAAGTTTACTTACAAAATAAGTTTTTACGTAACTTTTCGTTTTATTCGCTACATGTTTCCAAGTGTAGCTATCACATACGGACAGAACTTTGATCTCTCTCTCTCTCTCTCTCTTGAGAAAACAGTTCAACGATCTGTCTAGAAGTGCAGGTAAAATGTCCAGTGTGCAATTGTGATAAATTGAAGATTCCAGGCTTTTTTTTTCTTCAAAATTTATTTCGAAAATGGCTAAACTTTTTGCAAATAGTGTAGGCCCTGATCAGACGCCGTGTTCTGCTGCATCTGATCTGGGCCTGCACTGTTTGTCACTTACCTCTTTTGGGGTTTCCAGTACCAAATGGGTTAATGTAAGGGCTGGGAAGGTTGAAGAAATCTACCAGATTTTACTGTAAAATCTTGCACTTGCGAATGCGTGTTTCATTCTCATGTACTGAAAGGGTGGTCTATGTTTGTTTTGAATTTAATGTTTCAGTCCCACTGAGTCTTAATGGGTCCGGGCACTGGGCAACCGACATTTTATTAAGCGCCATATTATCGCTAACGCAACGTTCTGAAGTTTCATCGACGTTGCAAAGTCAAATTCAATGCATCGCCTTGATGTTGGTTTGCTGTAGACACGACGTTGTTGACACATTACATGTCAGGCATGAGTTATTTAACGACAAACTGTAATTTACATTTACCTACGCTCGCTAATGAGAAAGAGAGAGAGAGAGAGAGAGGGGGGGGGCCTGTTGGGTAGTGCGAACAATAAATATGTCTGTTACAGCAGTTAATTAAGAAAATAACACTTGGGATTGCCATCATGAAAACACGCCTATGCGAATTTGACCCTCTAAAACCCCACTTTTATATAGTAAAACTGGGGTTTACAGGGGTAAACATTATTTTTTATTATTATTTCTGCTCAAAAAGGTAGATTGTGGGTACTCGATAGAACCGCCTCATCGAGGCGGTTCTATCGAGTCCTCGCAATCTATGTTTTGAGCTAAAATAAGAAAATTATCGCAATTGTTCATCTTAAAATTTCCAGTTTGGCTGAAAAATTTGTAATGTATTCGTATAGGCATGTTTTCGCAATGCGAAATTTCACACCTGGCAGCATATCAGTGTTTCTCTCATTATCTTACATTAGAATTCGTCAAATGTTTGAAATAATTTCACTGTTTTACGTTGTAATTAACATTTTATCTGCCCCACTGCCTTGAAGCAATACGACAGTTGACGGCCAAGGCTTTTCCCGTTCTATTTTTAGAACCGGAAGTACGTCACGAAAAAAGCTCCTATAGTCTTCCCTCTTCTGTGGTGAATGCTAAGACTGCAGAGGAGTTCAAAGCCCATACAGTGTAAGATTGAGACTCAGAGGTATGCGTTTTAGTATACCTCTGTTATTCAGATTGTAAATAGTTTTAAGGACTCATCCAGTGACTTCTCTTTTTTTCTTTTTTTTTTTCAGCTAAATTCTAAATTTAGCTACGCACCCAACTGAGGTAATGGCCAAATATGACCGACTCAGTATAAGAAGATAGATAGATAGACGAAGCTTCATACCAAATATCAAAGACCTTGGCCTTCTGCTTTCAGGCCCAGACAAGAAGAGTTTCATAGGTTTTCATTGCCTTGACTTCTATTTCCTAATATAAGGCTATGTAAAACAAATGGGCCCCGGGAGGCTTCTAAATAAAGTCCGAATACTAGTTCTACGCGAAAAAGCATTGTGAAATCTTCACACAAACAAGGTGTTTATACGGAAAATTTGAGATATATGTACCTATTATAACAACTCCTGCAAATACAAATTTCTTTTTGTGTCTTTTGATGAATTCCCACACTCTGCCAAGCATGTTTACTCGATTTTTGTTGACTTTATAATATTTCTGTCTCCCACTTCCAAAGTGCGCTAAGGGAAGCAACTCAAGTCGGTTGGTCCAAATAGCGAAACGTCGAACCCTATCAAAAGAAAAAAAAGTATACCTATCCTATCCGGTGCATACATTTACCGGAAAGCACCAAAATACCGGAAAGCAAACCAAAATACCGGAAAGCACATATAAATACCAAAAAGCACTTATATATACTGGAAAACATTAGAATTTTTTTATTTAAATGTAATATATAACATATCTGGAACAGCTATGGTTCCTCTCTGGTCTGTTGTTTCATGTTTGTGTGTCTTTCCCTTCGGTATCTCTGATGGGAGATGTGGGTTGATTGTATCGATTCCTGATCATTGCCTCCACTTCTATTTTGTGTACCGTTTCCTAATGTGTGGAAGCCGTGCCGGGTAGGGGCGATAAGTTTCACAGACTTTTACACCTTGGTGAAAATTATGCATACTGGAGAGAGACCTTTTTTCTTCAACCCAGTCGACAAACAATGTTGAAACATCGCTGAATAAACGTCATATCATTGCCGTGAAGTTCGATTCAACGTTATTTTGACGTTGTGTGCACACTGGGTAAATTTTTTAGGGAGACGTTGCTTCCAAGTTTATATGCATGGACGGTCTGATTCGCACCACTTTGCCTGGGCTGCCCCAGCCCTTCTAAGCGGTCCGTTTCAGCTCTGCGCGGAAGCATAATAAAGCCCAGTCTATTTCTTCAAGAGCCCCGATGGGCGGGGCGATGTACAATCCTCGACATAATAATACATGAAAACAGTTACTTGTATGTTTGTATATTTGTAAGTATGTTGTTCATTCTTGCTGATTTTTATACTTTATTCAAAGAACTATCTTTGAAACAAAATAAAACACTGGATAAAAATTTTTTTTTTCTCTGTATTTCCAATATAATAAAGATGAATACTGCTTCTATAATGCACGTAACATCACTTTAACATGCCACTGTCATTGCATTGTACCTATACATTGTTTTCAACGGGTCTCGGTGGCCTAGTGGCTAGGAGCTCTGACTCTTTCTCGCTCATCGCTGTGGTTCGCGCCCCCGCACTGTTCACTTGTGGCAAGAGAGTCCCTATGAGACAAGTTCTATTTTGGTTTTTCTCTGAGTTCCACTCGCTTAATTGGTGGTTCACATCCCGCTCAAAAAAACATGTGTGAAAGACAAGTTCTGCCTGATTTTCTCCTGGTTCTCCCATTTTGCCAACCCAAACGATCGGCTCGATATATGTGAAAATCTTGAAAGGGCTATATAGCCCCCACTACCCGCTAAACAGCTAAATCTTCATGTGAATTGTTGAACCGATGTGTTATACACCGTATTTAGTCAGATACACTATCCCCGCTCTTGCAATGGAAACCCTGGTAAACCTTACATGGTCACTTGGTGGTGATCTCCAAATAGACACCCTATGTTGAACTAACGTCAAGACGACATTATTCAACCAATGTATTCCGAACGGTCTGGTTCAAGTTCTTTAAACTGCACAGAACACTCTCAAACAGTTGCTGCAGTATATGAAGATAGATATAGATAGCAGCGTTTATTTCTTGAAACTTGCATGTCATTCTGACAATACCCTAGGGGATTGGGGATAAATATTTAAGTTTTTTAGGTAAATTTATCAATATAAATCTAATAATGGGCCTAAATTTCATTTTTAACATGTTCCTCCGCAGAAAAAAAAACAAAGTGCTTTTTGGTATTTATATGTGCTTTCCGGTATTTTGGTTTGCTTTCCGGTATTTTGGTGCTTTCCGGTAAATGTATGCACCCCTATCCTATCTATCTTCTTATACTGAGTCGGCGGTCCATAGAAATACCAAAACGCACCAAAACACCAAAACGCACCTGTATTTACCAAAACGCACTGCCAATATTGGATTTTTCTATGTAGGGTAGGGTGAATTAGAGGATTTGACGCTTAGAAACAAATATATATCTATATATAATATATATTTAGGATATAAATAAATATAGGCGTTTATATATATTATCCTACCAAAACGCACTGTCAGGGTCATAGTCCCAGGAATGCAGTCTGATCCATCATGTTAACAAGTCTGTGTAATAAGCACCCCTCTTAAAACCACTTTATACGCTGATAACTGCAGTTTACAGGGGAAGACACTTTTTTATTATTTCCGTGCTCCAAGACATAGGTTGTGGGAACTCGTTGGAATCAACTCAATGAGCGGTTATAGCGAACACCCACGTCCTATATTTGGAGTATAAATAAGAAAAAACATGTCCAAAAATTCAAGGCTCATTCTGATGCGCGCCTGACTGATAATCAGGAGGACGATCTGGAGAGTAAAAGCGTGGCTATGTAAACTGACCGGCTCAACAATTACCTAAAATAATGTTGACTGGGCCGTTAAAATCCAATACAAACAAAATGAAGGCCCGATGTTGCTTAGTTACATTGCGCTAAACGGAACACAACTCGGCCTAAACAATGATGTGCATTATAGATACATTATCCCAGCTAGCACAAAATAGCGGGCCAACGTCGGGCAGACAGCGATACGACACTGTCGGCCCGACGTTGGCTCGACATGCTTTGCTGGCTGGGATATCTACAGCCCATAAGGAGCATCTGAGTATTAAAGTTCAAGATAGAAGGTAAGCTTACCAATGCACATCAAATCCCAATATTGGCAGTGCGTTTTGGTAAATACAGATGCTATTCCACTGACATCTTTACACTATTCAAGTAAGAGAACGCAACTCGACAAAAAACAATTACCAAAACGCACTAGAAATATCAGTTTATATGCATTATAGATACATTATCTACAACCCAAAATGAACATCTGAGTATCAAAGTTCAAAATAAAAGGTTCACGTTATTAAAAGAAACCAATAACCCTCTAATATAAAATGGCCATTTACGAATAAAAAATGAGCCGGGGCACAGCATTTCTTACCATTTACATGTGCGCCCAGCGAAAACTCAGAAAAGCCTGTGCATGTGCGCAGTCTGATCAGTCTTCGCTGTGCGCGCTAAGTTAGGGTAGCTAAGGGCCAAAATGCTCCTTCATGTAGAAGTCTCTGGTCAGACATATATATTAATTTATCAATATATTATTATTATATATATAAATATTTCTAATCCTTATATATATTTCTAATCCTCTTTTGAAAAACTGCTGAATTTCCCTCTAGCATACATAGAAAAATCCAATATAGACAGTGTGTTTTGATAACGTTTTGGTAGAACTGCTGTGCCCTGGCTCAAATGTTAATATTATATCAATTTATCTATCTATATATTTATATATATTTATGTAATATATATAGATATATATATTTGTTTCTAGGTGTCTAATCCGCTTAACAAATGCTGAATTCACCCTGCCCTACATAGAAAAATCCAATATTGTCAGTGCGTTTTGGTAAATACAGGTGCGTTTTGGTGTTTTGGTGCGTTTTGGTATTTCTATGGACCCCTGAGTCGGTCATATTTGGCCATTACCTCAGTTGGGTGCGTAGCTAAATTAAGAATTTAGCTGAAAAAAAAAAATAAAAAAAAAAAGAGAAGTCACTGGATGAGTCCTTAAAACTATTTACAATCTGAATAACAGAGGTATACTAAAACGCATACCTCTGAGTCTCAATCTTACACTGTATGGGCTTTGAACTCCTCTGCAGTCTTAGCATTCACCACAGAAGAGGGAAGACTATTCCACTGGGGAATAGTCCTAGGGAAGAAGGAATTTTTCAGGGCATCACTGTAGGACTGGTACCTGTGATACTGTGAGTTGTTTACTTTTGATGCCCTTGTTCGAGTTGAAACTGTCACAGGGGTCAAGTATTTATCTTTATTAACGGCCACTGTACCTGAATGTATCTTATAGAAGAAGGTAAAAGAGGACTGCTCACGACGGGCCTCTAGGGACGGCCATTCTAGCTCGTTAAGCATGTCACCGACGCTGCTTCTATTGCGCCATCGTCGGCAGGTCCATCGAGCAGCTGTCCTCTGCACCTTCTCCACCTGCTGAATCTGAGTTTTAACATAGGGATGCCAAATGGGTGATGCATATTCTAGCTGAGGGCGAACCAATGTTTTATATGCAACATCCTTTGTCTGCCTAGGTGCAAAAGCCAAGTTTCGTCTAAGAAATCCTAAAGTCCTAGTTGCTTTTGATGTAATTTCTGAAACGTGTTGACCCCAATCAAGATCATCAGTGATGGTGATACCAAGATATTTGGCGGATTGAACCTGCTCCAAGATTTGCTGGTGTAGTTTATAGTCAAACTTAATTTGTTTGTCAGGAGGGTGTCGCGACACCCTCATTGAATGACATTTGGCCACATTGAACTTCATCTGCCAATCGGCCTCCCACTGTGCTAGTTGATTCAGGTCATCTTGTAGAATAAGACAGTCAGAAGAAGAATATATATTCCTATAAAGGACACAATCATCAGCAAACAAACGGACAGATGACCTGATTGTTTCAGGGAGATCATTAATGAATACCAAGAAAAGGACCGGTCCAAGGACCGAACCTTGGGGGACACCAGATAAAACAGGGACTGGATCAGACGCTTGGCCATCAAGTACAACTTGTTGTGAGCGCCCTGAGAGCCATGAGCTAATCCACCTGTGTGTGGATCCTCTTATCCCATAGTAATCCAATTTATACAATAGCCTCCTGTGTGGTACCTTGTCAAAGGCCTGGCCCTAATGCGCTTTCGTACGTATGTATCGACAAAATTAGAAAACTTGAGACGTGAAATCAAGACTGATATAAAAAAAAATCAGCATGATTTGTATGTGAATAACTTGGTAGGTGATGTAAAGGCAAATCCCAGAGACTTCTATAGCCAGAAAAAAGACAGGCAAGGTATCCCGCCCCTTAATAAAAGAGGAGGGAACGAGGTTGCTGAATCATACTCTGAAAGGGCAGGCAGGTGAACTATTTGTTCAATTCGATGATGCATTAATAAAACTGAGTTCACGGAGGTTCCATTGACTGGAAGATCGGCCCCATTCATGAATAATATTGTTGTGACAGCTGCAGGAGTGATCAAGTTACTTCAAGGCTTAAACCCCAGTAAGGCCTTAGGACCTGATGAGCTTCATCCAAGAGTCCTGAAGGAACTAGTAAATGAGTTGAATCCAGTTTTTGCACACTTGTTTCAACAGTCTCTTGATACGGGTGAAATCCCCAAAGAATGGCTCTTAGCAAACATCTGTCCACTCTTCAAAAAAGGAGATAGGGCTCTTGCCCATAATTATCGCCCTGTGTCTCTAACTTGTGTTCTGTGTAAATTGCTGGAATCGGATCGGGATCGGGAAGTGTGTTTCATACCCGACCATAGTCTGCTCAAACATCATGGCCCACTTGGATGAACATAAACTTTTGTCAGACAGACCACATGCATTTAGGAAAAGGCACAGTTGTGAAACTCAGCTAAGCACAGTTATAAAGATAAAGATAAAGAAGTTTTATTTAACGTCGCATATTCGAAACAAATAACATAAGCTCTGTAGCGCTTTTATTGCGACAAACAAAGTATCCTTTAACAAATACTTACCTGCCTTCATTTATCTTCCTAGGACTACCCCTGATATTGTGAGCGTCAGCCAAGGGAGCTCATAGTACCATTTTTCACGCCTTTGGTATGGCGCGGCCGGGGATCGAACCCGCGATCTCCCATTCCCGAAGCGGACGCTCTACCACTGAGCTATCGGGGCCGGTTACGAGGACTATTCAAATATGAATGCAAGAAGAACGTGTCTCATGCACTAATGCGAAAATCACTTGGAAATAAATATCACAGCGTAGAAAAACATTTTACCTATACATTGATACCAAACCTGTTAAAATCCGTTGACTTTAGCCATGTATATCGTTCGATAAATACTGTCTACTCTTGTATACTAATACAAAACATGGTTGGAAGAAGGTCAGAGTACGCCGTTGAAATACGGTCCTGTATTAAGAATCGTTGTATTCTTGGTATACGGTGCAAAGACATTTTTGATGAAATATGTTCGGTTTATGGGCATAATGAAATGTCTTTTCCGACAGTTTTTCGTTGGTGTAAGAAATTCAGCTGTGGGCTAGGCTCAACAGAAGATGCACCACATGATCGTCGGCCGAAAAGAACAACATCTGCCAAGATGGTTGCTAGAGTGAAAGAAATAGTTGCAACCGATGCACGATACACCACTAGGCAAATAGCTAGTATGGTTGGCATCTCATTAGGAGCAGCTCATACAATTCTGAAACGGCATTTGAAAATGAGAGAGATCTGTGCTAGATGGATTCCCCATCTGTTGACAGATGAGCAGAAAAAGACACGCGTTCAGTGCGCCAAGAAGCTGCTTAAAAAGTTTCTAAATTACAATGCACGGTCTTTCGCTAATGTCGTCACAGGTGACGAGACATGAGTTCACTTTTTTGGGCCAAAAAACGAAAGATTCAGAACAACATATGGGCAACAAAGTATTGCAAAAGACCATGCATTGCTAAGCGGACCATGAGCGTCAAGAAGGTAATATGTATGCCATATTCTTTTCAAATCAGGGCCCTGCTATTCAGGTTGCTGTGCCTAAAGGCAAATCTGTAAATGCGAAGTTTTACAAGAATAAAGTTCTTCGAAAATTGAAGAAATATTTCAAAGAACGAAGACCCGCAACTGGTTTGGCCAATGTCAGATTGCTACATGACAATGCGTCATCGCACAAGGCGTTCATTGTGCAAGACTATCTGAAGCAGGAAAAAGTTGTTGAACTCCCTCATCCCCCGTATTCCCCTGACCTTGCCCCGTGTGACTTGTTTTTTGTTCCCGCGGCTGAAAAATACCTTTCTGGTCGAAAATTTGTACAGCGCAAGCACCTCGGTTCTGCAATATTCCAGTGTCTTCATAGTATACCTCGAAAAGACTACCCAA
This sequence comes from Lucinisca nassula, assembly GCA_963580285.1. NCBI lineage: Eukaryota > Metazoa > Mollusca > Bivalvia > Lucinida > Lucinidae > Lucinisca > Lucinisca nassula. Next base: position 82,013,859 of record OY757014.1, on the reverse strand, counting down.
ATGCATGCAATGATTTGATCAGAAGACTGGAAGTTTGTATATCTGTTAAAGGGGAATACATTGAAGGTACAAAATAAATTTTTCATCGAAATCTATCACGGAATCATTTTTATGTGCTTAGTTGCATTCATATTTGAACAGTCCTCGTATTAATGACTGGGCAAAAATCTTGGACAAAGGCGGACAGGTGGACACATTTATTCTGGACTTCGAGAAGGCTTTTGACACCCCTCCTCATGAACTACTTAAATCTAAGTTATTTGGTTATGGAATTGGAGAAAAGACCCTCAAATGGATAGATTCCTTTCTTTGCAACAGAAAACAGCGGGTTGTTGTTAATGGTTAATCTTCGGAGTGGGCTACAGTTTTGTCTGGAATCCCGCAAGGCCGTTCTTGGTCCACTTTTGTTCTCCCTGTACATCAATGATATTTCCACTGACATTGACTCAGAAATAAGACTGTTCGCAGATGACTGTGTTTGTTACCGGGAAATTAGAGATAAGATGACTCAGTGAAACTTCAGGCTGACATAGATAGATTAGGATGTTGGGTCCGAAAATGGGGCATGATATTTCAGCCAGTTAAATGCAATATTATGCAGATAACTAGGAAGAAATCTAATAAAGTTGAGGCTTCTTACACCTTGGAGGGAACGGTCCTCGAGAATGTGGATTCCATTAAATACCTTGGAGTGACAATCTCACACAACTTGAGATGGAATACTCATATTAGCAACATGTGTACTAAGGCAAATATAGAACGCTTGGTTTCCTGAGGCGAAATCTCCATCAGTGCCCTCAGGATGTAAAAGGGGCAGCATATAAAGGTCTTGTTCGCCCAATCTTGGAATATGGTAGTTGTATCAGGGACCCCAGTGGAGTGGTCCTTAACGATGAAATTGAGAAAGTTCAGAATAGAGCTGCTAGATTTGTAACAGGCAATTACTGCTTTGAAACTTGGAGCATGACTGGAATACTTTGAAAATTAAAATGGGAGTCTCCCAAGAAAAGGAGAAAAGACAGTAGGCTAATCCTTTTATACAAAGGTCTAAAGGGTGCTGCCAGCATTCCAACAGATGACCTTGTCACCCAAGCTAGACACTGTAGAAATCATCATTCGTTGGCGTTTCAGACACTTACTGCAAGAACTGACATTTATAAAGAGTCGTTCTTCCCCAGAACCATTAGAGATTGGAATGCCCTTCCCGATTCGATTATTTCGACAGCTGAAGGTGCTGATGATCGTGTAGCTAAATTTACCTCTTTGGTTAGAGCAAGGGACTAACTTTCCACATCACAGGTCCTGGTGTATGAATGTCATTTGACGTGTCACCAGTAACAATTCTGATTCTGATCGCTGTGGACCCGGGGTAGATACTTTTTATGTCTGCTCAAAACATAAATTGTGGGTAGATCTCACGCGTTTGAAGCTGCACCGCTGTTTGGCGCTGGCTTGGTGTATCCTGAAAACCACATCGGAATGCTATTTTTTTTTTCTCCAGTATGTACTCATTCTTTTGGTTTCTCTTCAGTTAGCATTAAGCTGTGTCTGTTAAAGTCCGTTTTTATACCCGCCTTAAAAAAAAAAAAAAAAAAAAATAAAAAATAAAAAAATAATGGTATATTATTTTCGCCACGGCTGTACGTCCGCATATCCGTCTATCCTTCCTTCCGCCTGTCACACACCTTGTGAATGCAACTACGTTTTTTTTTCTTGGCCGATGGTGACCTAACTTGGTACTCGTATTGCTTAGGGACTGCAGATGCGCCTGATTTGTTTGCTTTGAGGTTTAACGTCCCCGTCAAAACTCTATAGGTAAATTTGGGGACGTTGCTTCCAATTTTGTGGGACTTTTACGTGATATTGAGATGTAATGACATCTCAAGCCCTGTCGCCCAATGAAACCAATGGGGTTTATAAGCATGGACGGTCCAACTCGCACCATTATTTACAATCTGAATAACAGAGGTATCCTAAAACGCACACCTCCGAGTCTCAATCTTACACTGTACCTGTACAGGCTTTGACTGCGGACTGAACAAATTGTCTAAATCGCGACGGATGTAAGGACGAGGATTGTGGCCACGTAAAATCGATTTGAGCACCCCCCGATTCCCCGCCAGTAGAATTCCTTTCACTGGCCGTTCCTAGGTTTTTGCAAATAAAACTTCCCACTTCGTAGCAAGTTGGTATCGACCACCAAATGGTACGGTCGAAAACTTTCAGTTGTCTAAAGACCAACTTGATTGCATTAAATTGCAGCACAAGGGTAAAAAGTCCCGGCTGTACATGTTTTAGGTGACCCCAACTTCAGAGACATTGCTTGGCCCGACAGGCTCAGCAAACAAGGCACAGTGCTGAGTCAGTCCGAAGGACAAATATTAATTGACATTATTAACGATCATGGCCTGGAACAAATTGTTAACTTCCCCATTCGTGATAAGAACACTTTGGATCTGATCCTTACGACTTTGCCAGGACAATTCGAAGACATTCAGTCCCCAGATAAACTAAGTGACCACGATATTGTCTACGGATATTTAAAAATTCACACCCCACCAATAAAGAAACCTCGGCGGAAGGTGTACTCATATCAGAAAGATGACTATGAAACTATGAGGGAGGATGCACCCAGATTTGCAAAGGAGAAATACTTTAATGGTCATTCAGATGCTCGGTCTGTACAGGAGAACTTTGATTTGATAACTTCTTTCATTCATACTTCGGCCGAAAATCATATCCCCTCAGAAAGTAGTAGGTCCGTATCTTCTATTCCCTGGATCACTCCAGAGATAAGAAGAAAAATTCGCAGAAGGAATAAGATTCATGCAAAGTCAAACAAGAGGGCCATGATGGCCCTGGATCGCTCACCTGATCCATATTGTACAAATGAAATTGTAGGTAATACATGGTAGAGTAGAGGGTTTGAGCAATTTTGGTTGACCCAAGGAAGTTTTTATAATTTTAGCCATCTTGTTCATCCAACACAACAGGTTGAGCAATTTTGGAAGAGTGTCACCCAAGGAACATTCCTGTGACATCACGTGAACAAGTCCGTGAAATGAAACCCCACTCCATAAAGAGAAAACTGGGGTTTATTGGGGTATACATTATTTTTCTCACTTCTACTCCAAGACATAGGTTGTGGGTACTCGTTAGAATGGCCTCAATGAGGCAGTTCTAACAAAGACCAACCTATGTTTTGAGCATTGATAAGAAAAATATCATGGATTTTCATCAGAAAAGTTGCCATTTTGGAGATATGAAAAAATGCACTCTGTCACACAGGTATTATGATGCAATTAATTCGAAATCCATCCACTGGTTAAGCAGGAGAAGTTATTTAAAAGTTTTTTTCTATTATTAGCTCTAGCGGACACCTTTTTCATCCCAGCAGAATTGTTTGAACAATTTTAATAGAGGGTCACCCATGAAACATTCCTGTGAAGTTATATCGAAATCCATCCACTGGTTAAGGGCCAGAAGTCGTTTAAAGTTTTTTTTCCCTATTTTTAGCCCTGGTGGCCATCTTTTCATCCGAGCAGAGCAGTTTGAGCAATTTTGGTAGAGGGTCAATCAAGGATCATTCTTGTGAAGTTATTTCAAAATCCATCCAATAGTTAAGGAAGAGGAGACTTTTAAAGATTTTTTTTCTATTTTTAGCTCTGGCGGCCATCTTGTTCATCCCAGCGGGACATTTTGAGAAATTTTTGTTGAGGGTCACCCAAGGAACATTCCTGTAAAATTATTTTGAAACCCATCCACTGGTTAAGGAGAAGAAGTCATTTAAAGGTTTTTCTATTTTTAGCTCTGGTGGCCATTTTCTTCATCCGAGCATAATTAACGGGTTGAGCAATTTTGGTAGAGGGTCACCCAAGGAACATTCCTGTGAAATTATTTTGAAATCCATCCACTGGTTAAGGAGGAGAAGTCGTTTAAAGGTTTTTCTATTTTTAGCTCTGGTGGCCATTTTGTTCATCCGAGCAGAACGGTTTGAGCACTTTTCGTAGAATCACCCAAGGAACCTTCCTGTGAAATTATTTCAAAATCCATGCACTGGTTAAGGAGAAGTCGTTTAAAGGTTTTTTCTATTTTAAGCTCTGGCGGCCATCTTGTTCACCCGAGCGGAACGATTTGAGCAATTTTGGTAGAGGGTCACCCAAGAAACATTCCTGTGAAATTATTTTGAAATCCATTCACTGGTTAAGGAGAAGAAGTCGTTTAAAGGTTTTTCTATTGTTAGCTCTGGTGGCCATCTTGTTCATTCGAGCGGAACGGTTTGAGCAATTTTAGTAGAGAGTCACCAAAAGAACCTTCCTGTGAAATTATTACAAAATTCAAGCATTGGTTAAGGAGGAGAAGTCATTTAAATGTTTTTAGCTCACCGTCACGTAGTGACGAGGTGAGCTTTTGGGATCACTTTTTGTCCGTCGTCCGTCCGTCCGTAAACAATTTCTTTAAACGACATCTCCTCCTAAACCACTGATCGGATTTTGACCAAACTTCACAGGAATGATCCTTAGGTGGCCCCCTTTCAAAGTTGTTCAAATGGTTCCGGTCCGTTGCACATCTAGGTCACAGGAGCCAAAAATAAATTTTTTCCACCAAAAACTTAAAAAATCTTCTTCTCTGAAACCACAAGGCCCAGGTTTTTGATATTTGGTATGAAGCTTCATCTAGTGGACCCCTACCAAGATTGTTCAAATTATAGTGCTGGGGCCAAAAATGCCCCCGCCCTGGGGCCCTTTGGTTTTACATAGGCTTATATAGGGAAAATCTTTAAAAATTTTCTTCTCTGAAACCACAAGGCCCAGGACTTTGATATTTGGTATGAAGCTTCATCTAGTGGACCCCTACCAAGATCGTTCAAATTTTAGTGCTGGGACAAAAAATGCCCCCGCCACGGGGCCCTTTGGTTTTACATTGGTTTATATAGGGAAAATCTTAAAAAATCTTCTTCTCTGAAACCACAAGGCCCAGGTCTTTGATATTTGGTATGAAGCTTCATCTAGTGGACCCCTACCAAGATTGTTCAAATTATAGTGCTGGGGCCAAAAATGCCCCGCCCCGGGGCCCTTTGGTTTTACATAGGCTTATATAGGGAAAATCTTTAAAAATCTTCTTCTCTGAAACCACAAGGCCCAGTACTTTGATATTTGGTATGAAGCTTCATTTAGTGGATCCCTACCAAGATTGTTCAAATTATAGTGCTGGGACCAAAAATGCCCCCGCCACGGGGCCCTATGGTTTTACATTGGCTTATATAGGGAAAATCTTTAAAAATCTTCTTCTCTGAAACCACAAGGCCCAGGTCTTTGATATTTGGTATGAAGCTTCATCTAGTGGACCCCTACCAAGATTGTTCAAATTATAGTGCTGGGGCCAAAAATGCCCCCCCCCCCCCCGCCCCGGGGCCCTTTGGTTTTACATAGGCTTATATAGGGAAAATCTTTAAAAATCTTCTTCTCCGAAACCACAAGGCCCAGGTCTTTGATATTTGGTATGAAGCTTCATCTAGTGGACCCCTACCAAGATTGTTCAAATTATAGTGCTGGGGCCAAAAATGCCCCCGCCCCGGAGCCCTTTGGTTTTACATAGGCTTATATAGGGAAAATCTTTAAAAATCTTCTTCTCTGAAACCACAAGGCCCAGGACTTTGATATTTGGTATGAAGCTTCATCTAGTGGACCCCTACCAAGATTGTTCAAATTACAGTGCTGGGACAAAAAATGCGCCCGCCACAGGGCCCTTTGGTTTTACATAGGCTTATATAGGGAAAATCTTTAAAAATCTTCTTCTCTGAAATCACAAGGCCCAGGACTTTGATATTTGGTATGAAGCTTCATCTAGTGGACCCCTACCAAGATTGTTCAAATTATAGTGCTGGGGCAAAAAATGCCCCCGTCCAGGGGCCATTTAGTTTTACATAGGCTTATACAGGGAAAATCTTTAAAAATCTTCTTCTCTGAAACCACTAGGCCCAGGTCTTTGATATTTGATGTGTAGCTTCATCTAGTGGACCTTTGCCAAGATTGTTCAAATTATAGCCTTTGTTGATGTTTGGTATGAAGCTTCACCTTTAAGACCTCCCTCAACATTATGCATATTAAAGCCCTGGGGCCAATAATGGCCCTCTCTGGGGCCCACTTGTTACACTATGGATCAGGTGAGCGATCCAGGGCCATCATGGCCCTCTTGTTCTATTTTTAACTCTGGCGACCATCTTGTTCACCCAAGCGGAACAATTTGAGCAATTTTGGTAGAGGGTCACCCAAGGAACATTCCTGTGAAATTATTTCAAAATCTGTCCAGCAGTTGTGGAGAAGCAGTCGTTTAAAGCAAAAGTTGACGAAGGACGGACGCACGCACGCACGGACGACGGACAAAGACCGATCACAATAGCTCACCTTGAGCACTTCGTGCTCTGGTGAGCTAAAAAGACGGGAAGTGGTAAACTCCGGACAAAATTTGAAAAGTTGAGGCGTGAAATCAAGACTGATATAAAAAATCAGAATGACTTGTATGTGAATAACTTGGTAGGTGATGTAAAGGCAAATCCCAGAGACTTCTACATATATATCAATAGCCAGAAGAAAGACAGGCAAGGTATCCCGCCCCTTAATAAAAGAGGAGGGAACGGGGTTGCTGAATCAGACTCTGACCACTGACCGTTCCAAGGCGGTTCTTCTGTGGCGATCTATTTATGTTGTTGTTTGTTACATGTACTTACTGTGTGTATCACTTGTGTCTTTTTATTTTGGATGGCCATATGGCCATTTTGTCGGAAAGTAACTGTTCTTATGGCCTTCCTTTGTTTAGGTTTCCATTATGGTCTGGTCGCTTAATGTTTGTGTTTCTTTCCCTTTGGTGTCTTTGATGGGTGGAGTAAGTTAATTGCATCGATTCCTGATCTTTGTTTTACTTCTACTCTGAAAGGGCAGAGGAACTAGTTGGTCAATTCAATGATGCGTTTAATAAAACTGAGTTCAGGGAGGTTCCATTGACTGGAAGATCAGCCCCATTCATTAATAATATTGTTGTGACAGCTGCAGGAGTGATCAAGTTACTTCAAGGCTTGAACCCCAGTAAGGCCTTAGGACCTGATGAGCTTCATCCTAGAGTCCTGAAGGAATTAGCAAATGCGTTGGGTCCAGTTTTCGCACACTTGTTTCAACAGTCTCTTGATACGGGTGAAATCCCCAAAGAATGGCTCTTAGCAAACATCTGTCCACTCTTCAAAAAAGACGATGGGGCTCTTGCCCGTAATTATCGCCCTGTGTCTCTGACTTGTGTTCTGTGTAAATTGCTGGAACATATAGTCTGCACAAACATCATGGCCCATTTGGACGAACATAAACTTTTGTCACAGACAACATGCATTTAGGAAAATGCATAGTTGTGAAACCAAACTAAGCACAGTCATTAATGACTGGGCAAAATTCTTGGACAAAGGGGGGCAGGTGTACACATTTATTCTGGACTTCGAGAAGGCTTTTGACACCCCACCTCATGAACTACTTAAATCTAAGTTATTTGGTTATGGAATTGGGGGAAAGACCCTCAAATGGATAGATTCCTTTCTTTGCTACAGAAAACAGCGGGTTGTTGTTAATGGTTAATCTTCGGAGTGGGCTACAGTTTTGTCTGGAGACCCGCAAGGGACCGTTCTTGGTCCACTTTTGTTCTCCCTGTACATCAATGATATTTCCACTGACATTGACTCAGGAATAAGACTGTTCGCAGATGACTGTGTTTGTTACCGGGAAATTAGATACAGATGACTCAGTGAAACTTCAGGCTGACATAGACTAGGATGTTGGGTCCGAAATTGGGGCATGAGATTTCAGCCAGTTAAATGCAATATTATGCAGATAACTAGGAAGAAATCTAATAAAGTTGAGGCTTCTTACACCTTAGAGGGAACGGTCCTCGAGAATGTGGATTCCATTAAATACCTTGGAGTGACAATCTCACACAACTTGAGATGGAATACTCATATTAGCAACATGTGTACTAAGGCAAATAGAACGCTTGGTTTCCTGAGGCGAAATCTTCATCAGTGCCCTCAGGATGTAAAAGAGGCAGCATATAAAGGTCTTGTTCGCCCAATCTTGGAATATGGTAAGTGTATCTGGGACCCCAGTGGAGTTGTCCTTAACGATGAAATTGAGAAAATTCAGAATAGAGCTGCTAGATTTGTAACAGGCAATTACTGCTTTGAAAATGGGAGCATGACTGGAATACTTGGAAAATTGAAATGGGAGTCTCAAGAAAAGGAGAAAAGACAGTAGGCTAATCCTTTTATACAAAGGTCTAAAGGGTGCTGTCAGCATTCCAACAGATGACCTTTTCCCCCCAGCTAGACACTGTAGAAATCACCATTCGTTGGCGTTTCAGACCCTTACTGCAAGAACTGACATTTATAAAGAGTCGTTCTTCCCCAGAACCATTAGATATTGGAATGCCCTTCCTGATTCGATTATTTCGACAGCTGAAGGTGCTGGTGATTTTGTAGCTAAATTTACCTCTTTGGTTAGAGCTAGGGACTAACTTCCCACATTACAGGTCCTGGTGAATGAATGTCATTTGACGTGTCACCAGTAACAATTTTGATTCCTAGGAGTTTCTTCTGTCGCGGTTTATTTTTGTTATTATTTGTCTTTGCGCGTGTGTATCGCTTATATTATTTTGCTTTGGATAGCCAATTGGTCATTTTGTGGGAAAGTAACTGTTCTTTTGGCTTTCCGCTATTGATGTTTCCAATAGGGTCTGGTTGTTTCATGTTTGTATTGCTCTCCCTTTGGTGTCTCTGATGGGAGCTGTTGGTTAATTGTATCGATTCCTGATCATTGCCTTCACTTCTATTTTGAACTCCTCTGTGGTCTTGGCATTCACTGCAGAAGTGGGAAGACTATTCCATTGAGGAACAATTCAAGGAAAGAAAGCGTTTTTCAGGTCATCGTTATAGGACTGGTACATACGATATTGTGAGATGTTTACTTTTAATGTCCTTGTTTGTGATGACGCTGTTGCAGGGGTCAATAATAGACACTGTGTCAGAAGAAGGTTAAGGAGGACTGCTCACGACCAGCCTCTAGGGACAGCCACTCTAGCTCGTTAAGCATGTCATCGACGCGAATTCTTTTTCGCCATCGTTGGCAGGTCCATCCAGCAGCTGTCCTCTGCACCTTCTCCACCTGCTGAATGTGACATAGGGATGCCAAATGGGTGATGCATATTCAAGTTGAGGGCGAACCAATGTTTTATATGCAACAGCATTTGTCTGTCTTGGTGCAAAGGTAAGGAATCCTAAAGTCCTAGTTGCTTAAAGTGTCCCGGACCTGTGTTCTGGGTAAATTGCTTGAACACATAGTCTGCTTAAACATCATGGCCCACTTGGATGAACATGACCTTTTGTCACGCAGACAACATGCATTAAGGAAAAGGCATAGTTCTGGAACTCAGTTGAGGACGGTTATTAATGATTGGGTAAAAATCTTCGACAAAGGGGAGCAGATGGACACATTTATTCTGGACTTCGAGAAGGCTGGTGCAGAGGAGAATGAAGCAAAGTTTATCTCTGTCGAGAGCTATGGACTAGCTTCCCATATCACAGGTCCTGGTGCATTTTTGAGCCGGTCGGTTTACATATCAACGCTTTCCTGGAACGGCTTATACCTAAGCGGTTAAGCAGTACAGTGCACATTCTTTCGCCAGAAACTGACAACTGCCCTTCTTTAACAGGTCCTGGTGTATGAATGCCATTTGACTTGTCACCAGTAACAGTTCTGATTCTGCCACAATCCTCGCCCTTCGGTCTGTTGTGGTTTACACAAACAATTTGTTCAGTCAATGTGAAGGGGTTCTAACTGATCATTGTTTGTGTGTGTGAATTCGGGTTTAACGTCGCTTTCAACAATTTTTCAGTCATATCACGACGGTGTCTGGTTGCGACAGAGAGCTCAATGCTCACTTTTATAGTGCTGCCTCACTGAAGTATCATGTCCCAGACACATTACATGATACCACACCCAGTCACATTATACTGACACTGGGTCGACCAGTCCTAGCTCTTCCCCGTAAATCCGAGTGCCAAGCAAGGAGCAGCTAGTGCCATTCTTAACGTCTTTGGTATGTCGCGGTCCGGGATCGAACCCGTGACCTCCCGTTCCCCGGAGCGGACACTCTACCAACTGAGCTATCGGGGCCGGTCTCTCTAACTGATCAGTGCAACACATTACAATAACACACCCGTGTTACATAGGGCATTTTACACATCTCCAAAATGACTACTTTCCTGATGAAAATCTGTATATTTTTCTTATTCATACTGCAAACATAGGTTGTGGGTACTCGTTAGAACCGCCTCATTGAGGCGGTTCTAACGAGTACCCACAACCTACATCTTGGAGCAGAAATAAGGAAATTAATGTATACCCCACATAAACCCCAAGTTTTCTCTGTAGAAAATGAGGTTTAGAGGGGAGATCATTGCATTATGTATATTGCTCCTTTTTAGTTAGGTTCAGATATTCCGAGTCACCACCTGTTTGGGACAGAGCTGCTGACTCGGTTTACCTGTTGTCCATTTTGTTTGCTGTCATCACTCCATGTTTCAACCTCTTTCCCTTTTGATATTGTGGGAAGAATTAGGGATCTGATTGTATCAGTTCCTGATCATTTCTCTTTTTAATTGTTAACATTTAAGAAATGAATTTTATTTTTCTGCTGTTTATGAAAGTATAAACACAGTGGGTCGCGTGCAAAGTAAATAAACCAGGGTTCATGTAAACTATGCTAGCGACCCCCTGTCGTTCATCAGTGTCACAGTAACTTAGGGTTGGTGTGATTTCTTCTAACAATGGGGAATCAAAACTATATCGGCTGTAGTGTGTGAACTATTGAGTAATAACCCTTATCTTGCTGAATATTCATCTAAGCCACACCCATTTCTGTCTATCAACCAATCAAATTACTTGATGTAATTTATTGCTACAAATTCATAAACTGAACGTCAAACAGTGTAGATCCTGATCAGATGGCTTCTTCAGAAGCCATCTGATCTTGATCTACACTGTATACAAAGATAGGGGTTGTCGTGAACAGCAAGATAAGGGTTAAACAGTTTATCAGTAAGTTGTAAGTAGCAATTCATGCGCGCTACACGCTCCTGATTTGATCTACTTTATAACTGACTGTGATTTATAACTCAACAGATTACTGCTAGTTCAGACCTATTAATTAAATCATCAAGTAAACCAACTGATTGGCTAACCACTAGTTCATTTTCACTCTCAAATACAAAGGAAATAAAGGAAGAAAACAGAGTTCAATTTATTCATGTTTATTTGTTATCACAGTCTAACCTTCATGGACATATTTTTATGTGGACCTTGGCAACAGTGGAGATCCAGATCAGAAACTTCAGAATGGAGGGTCTGATTAACCCAACAAGCACAATGGAAAATTCTGGAGCAGACAACATCCTTTTTAGCTCACCAGTCACGTAGTGACAAGGTGGTCAGGTAGTGACAAGGTGAGCTTTTGTGATCACTTTTCGTTTGATATCTCACTTTTCGAACAATATCTCCTCCTAAACCACTGATTGGATTTTGACCAAACTTCACAAGAATGATACTTGGGTTGTCCCCTTTAAAAGTTGTTCAAATGATTCCGGTCCGTTGCACATCTAGGTTACAGTGCCCGAAAATTTTTTTTTCACTGAAAATTTACAAAATCTTCTCTGAAACAAGCCCAAGGCATTTGTTATTTGGTATGAAGTTTCATCTAGTTCAAATTATAGCCCTAGGACCAAATATTCCCCCGCGCCGGGGCCCACCAGTTTTACATAGACTTATATAGGATCTTCTTGTCTGAAACCAGAAGGCCCAGGTGTTTGATGTGTGGTATGAAGTTGTATCTTGCGGACCTCTACCAAGATTCTTCAAATTATAGCCCTGGGGCCAAAAATGGCCTGCCCTGGGGTCAACCAGTTTTACATGGATTTATATAGGGAAAACCTTTAGAAATCTTCTTGTTTTTTAACTAGAAGGCCCAGGTCTTTGATATTTTGTATGAAGCTTCATGAAGTGGACCTCTACACAAGATGGTCCAAATTATAGCCATGGGGCCAAAAATGGCCCTGCCCCGGTGTTCATCAGTTTTACATGGACTTATATAGGGAAAACCTATAAAATTCTTCTTGTCTGTAACCAGAAGGCCCAGGTCTTTGATATTTGGTATGGAGCTTCATCTAGTGTACCTCTACCAAAGTTGTTCGTATTGTAGCCCTAGGCCAAAAATGGCCCCACCCGGGGCCCACTGGTTTTACATGGACTTATACAGGGAAACCCTTTCAAAATCTACTCGTATGAAACCAGCAGGCCATGGTCTTTGATGTTTGCAATGAAGCTTCATCTAAGCTCTACCAAGTTTGTTCAAATTATAGCACTGGAAAACCTTTAAACATCTTGTCTGAAAAAACAAGAAGGCGTAGGTCTTTGATTTTTGGTATGATGCTTCATCTAGTAGACCTCTACCAAGATTGTTCAAAGTTTAGACCTGGGGCAAAAAATGGCCCCGCCCCCAGGGTCCACCATTTTTACATAGACTTACATCAATGATATTTCCACTGACATTGACTCAGAAATAAGACTGTTCGCAGATGACTGTGTTTGTTACGAAATTAGAGATACAGATGACTCATTGAAACTTCAGGCTGACATAGATAGATTAGGATGTTGGGCCCGTAAATGGGGCATGAGATTTCAGCCATTTAAATGCAATATTATGCAGATAACTAGGAAGAGATCTAATAAAGTTGAGGCTTCTTACACCTTAGAGGGAACGGTCCTCGAGAATGTGGACTCCATTAAATACCTTGGAGTGACAATCTCACACAACTTGAGATGGAATACTCATATTAGCAACATGTGTACTAAGGCAAATAGAATGCTTGGTTTCCTGAGGCGAAATCTTCATCAGTGCCCTCAGGATGTAAAAGAGGCAGCATATAAAGGTCTTGTTCGCCCAATCTTGGAATATGGAAGTTGTATCTGGGACCCTTGTGGAGTGGTCCTTAAGGATGAAATTGAGAAAGTTCAGAATAGAGCTGCTAGATTTGTAACAGGCAATTACTGCTTTGAAACTGGGAGCATGACTGGAATACTTGGAAAATTAAAATGGGAGTCTCTCAAGAAAAGTAGAAAAGACAGTAGGGTAATCCTTTTATACAAAGGTCTAAAGGGTGCTGCCAGCATTCCAACAGATCACCTTGTTCCCCCAGCTAGACACTGTAGAAATCAACATTCGTTGGCATTTCAGACCCTTACTGCAAGAACTGACATTTATAAAGAGTCGTTCTTCCCCAGAACCATAAGAGATTGGAATGCCCTTCCCGATTCGATCATTTCGACAGCTGAAGGTGCTGGTGATTGTGTAGCTAAATTTACCTCTTTGGTTAGAGATAGGGACTAACTTCCCACATCACTGGTCCTGGTGTATGAATGTCATTTGACGTGTCACCAGTAACAATTCTGATTCTGATGGGGAAAAACTTTAAAAATCTTCTGGTCTGAAACCAGAAGGCCCAGGTCTTTGATCTTTGGTATGAAGCTTCATCTGGTGGACCTCTATTCATCTGGTGGCCCTCGGGGCCCACTGGTTTTACATAGACCAATAGGGAAACCCTTCTCATTTGAAACTGCAAGGCCTAGGTCTTTGACGTTTGGTATGAAGCATCATCTAGCGGACCTCTATCAAGATTGTTAAAATTATAGCCCTGTGGTCAAAAGTGGCCCCACCCCAGGTCCCACTGGTTTGACATATAGGGAATACCTTTAAAAATCTTCTTGTCTGAAACCAGAAGGGCCTGGTCTTTGATATTTGATATGAAGAGACACCCCTACCAAAATAGCTAAAATTGTTCCACTCTGATGAACAAGATGGCCACTAGAGCGAAAAATTGGAAGTACTAGAGGCAGTGACACTCAGGTGAGCGAAACTGGGCTCTGTTGTTTACCAATTTGGGAGTCAACTGTTAATCAGAGGTGGATGCAAAATTGAGTACCTGGAGAACAATAAGCGCTACTCCAAATTGTGGTCAAACTATATATCAAGTTTCAGCTTGATCAACTTATAACTGTAGGAGTTAGCCAGAAACAAAATATTCACAGAAATTTTCAAAGGGGCACAACTCTGTAAATATTTGGTGGACTGTAATCTTGAAACAGTATGTGTTGCTCCACATCATAATCTGACTATATATCAAATTTCAGCTTGACCGGATCTCAATTGCAGGTAGAGTTAGCTGAACAAAATGTTTACAGAAATTTTCAAAGGGACATAACTTCATTTTTATTTGGTGGACCATAACCTCGAAACTAGATCACTGACCACTTATCAAGGGCAGATAACTAAGAACCACAACGGCTAGAATAGCAGTTCTAGGGCCTCTCTAGTAAAATGCACAGTATTGTTTCACTCTTAGAAGAAAGAGCAAAGTCCCTAAAGGGAGCAAATTCTTTCCTTTAAGAGTGATATCTGTGGTAAAAGACGACAAATATGAGCAGAGTTCAGTCAAAATGCATAATAAGCATTATGTGTATAACATACACATGCTTTTTTGTGACTTCGTCTTCATCAGTGTGTACACAACTGCATTATTGCACGAAGGATTTTACGCCACTGTCCATGAATACACTGTCACTGGCAACCAATCAACAGACAAGTTTCCTGGACATGAAAGCATCATTTCTTCTTGATTTGTTTTGCAAGTTTTTCTTTTCTCTTCTTCACATGCTTGGGGACTTTTTGCTGTCTTTTTTCCTTCTGTGCTTCCTTCACAAGTCTCTTTCTTTCCTGAAATAAGGTGTTAGCTCTTATCATGCTGTTCATGACAACCCTTTACTTTGCAAACAGTGTAGATCCAGATCAGCCATCTGATCAGGATCTACACTGTTTTACATTCAATTTATGAATTTGTAGGAATAAATTACATCAAGTAATCTGATTGGTTCAAAGTCAGAAATGGGTGTGGCTTAAATGAATATTCAGCAAGAGAAGGGTTAGATGAAAGATATAAAGTTTGATAGTGCTCACTATTTCATTACACTGTTTGGTATATAACTGAGCAGTTCTTAGTTTCTGTCTTTCTATAAAACTAATTTGTAACAGTGTTTTGCACATACAGCAGAGCCTTGTTATAATGACAGTATTTGTTCCTGAAAATCTGTGTGAAAAGAGTCTGCCACAATAACAAATCCCAGTAATATAATGTTATTAATCAAATAATTTCGTATTGGCCCAGTTACAGGTCCGAGGTCTGCTGTATTGGCACGAGGCCGAAGGCCGAGGCCAATACAGCTGACCGAGAACCTGTAACTGGGACAATACAAAATTACTTGATTAATGACAATTTTATTAATTGACACAATAAAAAACATGATTTATGATTTTTGAATATTGGTTGACCTTGTGTAATATAGGATAATCAATTAATAATGTGTAGTATTAAACTAGTTAATAGAAGGTCTCTTCTCCTTAATTACTCAACAAAACACAAGTCTACAATAAACTGTTTCTTGGAGTATTAAATAAAATATTCTTGAATAACTATTAATCTGTCTCACTTGAGCTCAGGATTTGTTCCACTGAAATTCATTACGATTTTGTTTGTTTGTTTGAGGTTTAATGTCCCTGCCAATATTTTATTATAGGTCATTTTGAAGACGTTGCTTCCAACTTTTACCCAACATTGAGATGAAATGACATCTCAAGCCCTGCCGCAAAATGAAACCGGAAGGGTTATATGTATGGACGGTCTGATTCGCACCACTTTCCTCAGCAGGCTTAGCCCCTCCAAACAGTTTACCAGTAGTCATGTGTGGTTAGTTTCAGCTCTGGATGGACGCACCAAGCAGCACATTCTATTCCTTCAAGCCTTGACGGACGAGGGCCGGAATAACATTTTTCTAACAGAACATAACATCAAATGTTTACTGTATAAAAACATTTTTCTTACGATAAAACATGTATATTTTTCTCAAATGAAACATATGTTGGGGGTACTTGTTAGAATCGCCTCTATTGGGGTACATGTTAGAATTGCAATTCTAAAATGTACTCACAATGTATGTTTTAAACAAGAAATAAGGCTAATTAACCCTATTATTATTTCCCTTACTCCATATCTGCAGCTATGCAGCCAGTTGCAGCTTTCTTGGAATTTGAATCCCTTTTATGCTCTTAGACAGTGCAACTTGGAAAGGAACCCATGCCAATTTTTGAATTTTATAAGCTAAAAAGTCATTTGTACATCAGGCCTCATACTGACCAAGCTTTTCAAAACCTGAAAGACCTGATTTCGCAGCCTTAACCCTCATCCTGCTGTACATGACGACCATTACCTTTGCAAACAGTGTAGATCCAGATCAGATGGCTTCTGAAGAAGCCATTTGATCAGGATCTACACTGTTTGTAATGCAGTTTGTGACTTGAATACATATCAAATAATTTGATTGGTGAATAGGCAGAAATGGGTGTAGCAAAATAATTTTATTCAGAGGATAAGTGTTAAATAGTCATTTTAAACAGAATATAGGAGGAAAAATCAAAATCTAAAAAGCCTGAAATCAAGAAAAAATCAAGAAACAATCAAGCCCTAAAAGCCTGAAATCCTGCATATGCCTGAAAAATATGAGGCCTGTATAATAAGCGAGCCAGATGCTTAGAATAACCTAATCTTAAAGTTCATAGCATTTGTATCTCTAACTCTTTGTCAACTGGAAAATTGTACATATGAATATTATTCTGCACTAGGTGTATTTGTTTGTTTGTACTGGAGTTTAATGGCCCAGTCAACACTATTTAGGTCATTTTAAGCCGGTCAGTTTAACTATCCACACTTTTCCAAGGCAGACTTATATGTAAGCGGTTAACCAGTACAGTGCACATTCTTTTTTGCCAGAAACTGACAACTGCTCTTCTTGAATCAGCAGAAGGGAGAGAATGACCATAGAAAAGATTTCATGATCAATCTCCATGAACAAATGTTGCAAATCCGGCAGGTATTGAACCTGCGTCCTCCTAATCACCAGACAGAAGTGCAGCCGACTGAGCGTCAGAGGCTTGCCACAATTAGGTGTATGTATTTCTACCTGGAAAAGGAGATACTGGATATTAAAGTGACCTACCTTTTTACTGTCTGGAGACTCATTTCTGGGTCTGCTAATAGTCCCTTTATTTCCTGTACCTGACTCAGAATCATCACTGTTACTATCATAGTCCTCATTATCATTACTATCATTATCCTTATCACTGTCAATATCATCATTATCATCATTAACAACACTAGTCTCTTTACTATCATTGGGTCTCACTATACAGGTGTCTCTACTTTTTTCAATATTATTTTCATCATTGTCTGATTGATCTTTAACATATGGAGTCACTGTTTTATCATTGGAAGTTTTATTTCCAATAAGTATGTCAGGCACCTCTTGTGCTCCTGATAAATCTGTCTTCAGACCCGTTATCTTCTGGTACAGCAACTGCAACAAGAACATATAAATATATAAGCTCATGGAAGCATGTGCATTTGAGACTGATCAGACCTGATAATTCTGTACTTCTTGTTCTTTGTCTTAAATTTTTTGTCATGTTTTGTTGTCCTTCCACTGTGTTAGTTATTGTACTTACTTCTATTTTACTTCATTGCCTTCACTTCTGTTTTACTAGAACGGTTAATATTATGACCATCTACGAGCTCATGAAGCGAATGATGCTTTAAGCAACTGAGCCCCTGGTAAAAAGTGAAGTATGTATTAGACTGCACAGATTCCGTCTACAACTAGAGCTATCACTAAAGGTGATGAATACCCCCACAAAAACTGCCTTGATAGTACAACAGCAGCATTTTGCCATTTTTTCACTTGAAAGGGGCCATAACTATGTCGAAAATTGACGAATTGTAGTGGAAATCGAACTTGACCTGTATTTTATGATGTTACATCAGTGTACCAAAAATTATAACAAGAGGGCCCACAGGGCCCTGGTTCGCTCACCTGTCTGTCACTGTCTCGAGTACATTCTATTTTTAGCTATGGTGGCCATCAGCAGTGATTTTAGCTTATTTGGTAGGGAGTAACCTAGGTAACATTCCTGTGAAGTTTGAATCAAATTGGCCTTAGGGTTTAGGAGGGGTTCACGTTTGAATCAGATTTACAATATTTTTCTATTTTTAGCTCCGGTGGCCATTTTTTCATCAGAGTGGGATTGTTTTAGCCTTTTTGGTAGAGGGTCATCTAAGCAACATTACTTCAAAGTTTGAATGAAATTGGCCCAAGAGTACAGTAGGAATTGTCTTTTGAAGATATTTTTTTATTTTTAGCTCTGGCAGCCATCTTGTTCATTTGAGTGGAATATGGTTTAACTATTTTGGTAGGGAGTCACCTAGGCAACATTCCGGTGAAGTTTAAAATCCAATTGGCCCAAAGGTTTAGAAGGAGTTCACATTTGAAGCAAATTTACAATGTTTTTTTTTATTTTTAGCTCTTGTGACCATTTGTTAATCGTTATGCTATTTTCCTAGAGGGTCATCTACACAACATTCCAATGAAGTTTAGAAGCCTTCATGGTACTGTGGTCATGTTACTTGCCTTGTAAACCAGGGGTAGCAGTATCGATCCCAAGCTTCTCCAGACTTTCAGATTGGTTTTTTAACAGAGGTCCCATCACTGTATGACCTTAGCTTTCTGTGAGACTTCAACTCAAACACTCACTCCTATGAAGGAACCTTTATGCCAAATATGAAGGCTGTATCTTAAATGCTCCAAGAGTTATGACAAGGTAGGTCAAAGGTCAAGGTCATGGCTAAAAAAATTTGAATGATTGGGAAAACTTTGTCACAGGGAACATACATGCCAAATATGAAGGCTCTATCTCATATGGTTCAAAAGTTATGATAAAGTAGGTCACAGGTCAAAGTCACAGGTCAAATCTTTATATGAGTGGGAAGCCCTTGTCACAAGGTACCTACATGCCAAATATGAAGGCTCTATCTAAAAAACAGTTAACAAAAGTTATGACAAAATAACCTACTGATCTACTTTTTGATTTGACATGACCCATATTCGAACTGAACTGAGATATTGTCCAGATGATCATTCTGAGCAAGTTTTATGATGATTTGATTAAAACTGTGGCCTCTAAGAGTGTTCAAAACTTTTTCTATGATTTGACCTGCTGACCTACTTTTTGACCCGACATGACCCATATTCAAACTTGACCCAGATATTGTCAAGATGATCATTCTGAGCAAGTTTGATGATGATCGGACCAAAACTGGGGTCTCTAGTGTGTACACAAGGTTTTTCAGCAATCTGACCTACTGACCTACTTACTGGCCAGATATGACCCACATTCAAAATTAACTGAGATATTGTCAAATGATCATTTTTAGCAAGTTTGATGATGATCAGACCAAAACAGTGGCCTCTAGTGTGTTCAGAGGGTTTTTCTATGATTTTATCTACTGACCTACTTTTTGGACCGACATGACCAATATTTGAACATGACTCAGATATAGTCAAGATGATCATTCTGGGCATGTTTGATGATGATCGGACCTAATCTGTGGCCTCTAGTGTGTTCTCAAGGTTTTTCTATGATTTGACCTACTGACCTACTTCTTGACCTGAAATGACCCATATTCGAACTTGACCAACTATTGTCAAGACTATCATTCCAAGCAAGTTTGATGATGATTGGAGCAAAAATGTGGCCTCTAGTGTGTTCACAAGGTTTTTCTCTTATTTGACCTACTGACCTACTTTTTGATCTGCCATAACCCATATTCGAAGGTGACCAAAATATTATCAAGATGATCATTCTGAGCAAGTTTGATGATGATTGGACCAAAACTGTGGCCTCTAGTGTGTTCACAAGGTTTTTCTAGGATTTGACCTACTGACCTACTTTTTGAACCAACATGACTCATATTCGAACGTGACTATGATATTATCATGATGATCATTCTGAGCAAGTTTGATGATGATTGGACATAAATTGTGGCTTCTAGTGTGTTCAGAAGGTTTTTCTATGATTTGACCTAATGACCTACTTTTTGACCCGACAACACCTATATTCGAAAGTGACTGAGATATTGTCAAGATGATCATTCTGGGCTAGTTTGATGATGATCGGACCAAAACTGTGGCCTCTAGTGTCTTCACAAGGTTTTTTTCCTGATTTGACCTACTGACCTACTTTTTCACCCAACATGACCCATATTCGATCTTGACCGAGATATTTTGTGGTGGTACAAAATGTGTGCAAGTTAAGTTAAAATCAAATCATAAATGAAACAGCTATCATGCAGACAAGACCAAAATAGACAATTTTTGCCCTTTCAGGGGCCGTAACTCCGTAACACATAATGGGGTATGGCTGGTTCAAGAAAGGAACCCAGATCCCATGGTGGTACAAGTTGTGTGCAAGTCTGGTTAAAATCAAATTATAAATGAAGATGCTATCGTGCGGACAAGACCAAAATAGGCAATTTTTGCCCTTTCAGGGGCCGTAACTCCAAAGCAAATGATGGGATATGGCTGATTCAAGAAAGGAACCCAGATCCCATGGTGGTACAAGTTGTGTGCAAGTCTGGTTAAAATCCAATCATTAATGAAGATGCTATCGTGCGGACAAGACCAAAATAGGCAATTTTTGCCCTTTCAGGGGCCGTAACTCCGAAGCACATGATGGGATATGGCTGATTCAAACTAGACTATCAAGTGAGCATATGCTCACTAATACCCCCGGCCAAAGCCATCGGTAACTTTCTGGCAATTCAAAGCCATCAAGTTTGACAAAAACCTATCAATGGCACAAATTACCAAAATGACAAAGGGCCATAACTCACAAAGTATTTTTCGGAATTTTGTCAAAAGTTAATCAGTTCATCTACTCATCACCACCAATCTATTCACCAACTTTCAAGGCTCTAGCTCCAATAGTTTTTGAGATATCTTGCTGACAAAATTTTATAAAAAAAAAATTCTTAGAGCAATAACTCTTGAAAGGGGCATAATCCTGACGAGAAAAAAAAATACGCGTCAGCTAATTTTCCATGAGGAATCCATATATGAAATTTCAAAACCCTAGCATACACGGTTCTAAAGTTATGCTATGCATCACTTTTACCATACAGATCAATGGCACAAATTACCAAAATGACAAAGGGCCATAACTCACAAAGTATTTTTCGGAATTTTGTCAAAAGTTAATCAGTTCATCTACTCATCACCACCAATCTATTCACCAACTTTCAAGGCTCTAGCTCCAATAATTTTCGAGATATCTTGCTGACAAGATTTTATTAAAAAAATTTCAAAGGGCAATAACTCTTGAAAGGGGCATAATCCGGAGGAGAAAAAAAATACGCGTCAGCTAATTTTCCATGTGGAATCCATATATGAAATTTCAAAACCCTAGCATACACGGTTCTAAAATTATGCTATGCATCACTTTTACCATACAGATCAATGGCACAAATTACCAAAATGACAAAGGGCCATAACTCACAAAGTATTTTTCGTAATATTGTCAAAAGTTAATCAGTTCATCTACTCATCACCACCAATCTATTCACCAACTTTCAAGGCTCTAGCTCCAATAGTTTTTGAGATATCTTGCTGACAAGATTTTATTAAAAAAATTTCAAAGGGCAATAACTCTTGAAAGGAGCATAATCCGGACGAGAAAAAAAATATGTGTCGGCTAATTTTCCATGAGGAATCCATATATGAAATTTCAAAACCCTAGCATACACGGTTCTAAAGTTATGCTATGCATCACTTTTACCATACAGTACAATGGCACAAATTACCAAAATGACAAAGGGCCATAACTCACAAAGTATTTTTCGGAATTTTGTCAAAAGTTAATCAGTTCATCTACTCATCATCACCAATCTATTCACCAACTTTCAAGGCTCTAGCTCCAATAGTTTTTGAGATATCTTGCTGACAAAATTTTATAAAAAAAAATATAACAAAGGGGAATAACTCTAAAGAACCTGGCCCCACAGCCCCAATTTTCTTTCCCACAATACAACTAGTTATGCATGTTGTTTGTACCAAATTTCAAGTTTCTAGGTACAGTAGTTCCTGAGAAATCTTTGACACAAAATTTAAGGTAACTCACAAAATACACATCTCAGTAGCAAATATAACAAAGGGGAATAACTCTAAAGAACCTGGCCCCACAGCCCCAATTTTCTTTCCCACAATACAACTAGTTATGCATGTTGCTTGTACCAAATTTCAAGTTTCTAGGTACAGTAGATCTTGAGAAATCTTTGACACAAAATTTAAGGTAAGTCACAAAATGCACATCTCAGTAGCAAATATAACAAAGGGGAATAACTCTAAAAGAACCTGGCCCCACAGCCCCAATTTTCTTTCCCACAATACAACTAGTTATGCATGTTGTTTGTACCAAATTTCAAGTTTCTAGGTATAGTAGTTCCTGAGAAATCTTTGACACAAAAAAAAGTTTACACACACACACACACACAGAAAAGACGAAAACTATATACCCCCATGGCATACTCCGTATGCCGGGGGTATAAAAAGGAACCCAGATCTCATGTGGGTACAATTTGTGTGCAAGTCTGGTTAAAATCAAATCATAAATGAAGATGCTATCGTGCGGACAAGACCAAAATAGGCAATTTTTGCCCTTTCAGGGGCCGTAACTCAGCAACACATGATGGGATATGGCTGGTTCAAGAAAGGAACCTAGATCTCATGGGGGTACAAGTTGTGTGCAAGTCTGGTTAAAATCAAATTATAAATGAAGATGCTATCCTGCGGACAAGACCAAAATAGGCAATTTTTGCCCTTTCAGGGGCCGTAACTCTGTAGCACATGATGGGATATGGCTGGTTCAAGAAAGGAACCCAGATCTCATGGTGGTACAAGTTGTGTGCAAGTCTGGTTGAAATCAAATCATAAATGAAGATGCTATCCTGCGGACAAGACCAAAATAGGCAATTTTTGCCCTTTCAGGGGCCATAACTCAGTAACACATGATGGGATATGGCTGGTTCAAGAAAGGAACCTAGATCTCATGGGGGTACAAGTTGTGTGCAAGTCTGGTTAAAATCAAATCATAAATGAAGATGCTATCGTGCGGACAACAAATTGTTTACGGACGCACGCACGGACGCACGGACGACGGACGACGGACAAAATGTGATCACAAAAGCTCACCTTGTCACTACGTGACAGGTGAGCTAAAAATCGGTGAAGCGCTTTTTGAGTTATCGTCTGGAAACCAAGTCAACAGACCGACCGACCGACCGACCGACAGACCGACCGACAAGCTCACTCCTATATACCCCCCCAAATTTCATTTGTGGGGGTATAATAAGGAAATGGCTTTCAATGTTTCATTTTTTAATGAAAAAACATACCTGATATTTGGTTGGGTGATTTGTAGTTTAACTGCTAAGTATACACTATTTAGGTCATATCGTGCCAGTCTGAACCAGTTTCCCTAACAATGCTTTTCCTGGGTAGGCTCATATCTCAGTGGTTAGCCAGTATCAGTTCTCCCAGAAACTGACAATTGTCAGTGGAACAGAAGAAGAACAAGAAAATGATTCATTATCAGTCTCTCAAAAAAACTTCTGGATCAAACCCGCAACCTCCCTATCACCAGTAAGATGTTCTTCGAACTATGCAATTGGAGTTGGCTCCCTAGCACACACCAAATTATACTGCATGTGCATTTTAGCAGTTGTTCCAGAAAACTACAATCCAACAATATTTAACATAATGATCCAAAGTATTGGGACAGATAGACTAAGTCTGATCAGGGTCTACACTGTTTGCATTCCATCTGCACCTTTTGGACTCCTTGCTGAGTGGAGCGCTGTGGTGCAGTAGTAAAAGCATCAGATTTGAGATTGAGAGGTAGCCGGTTCGATTCCTGTAAGCGCAATGCGTTGTTTCCTTGAGCAAGAAACTTTATCCACATTGCTTAGTAATGGTTCCTACCATAGAAAAGGGGGCCACATGGAAGATTGGTACTAGTACTAAATGTGTTACCCTCTATTAATAGGGTCGAATATTATTATTTCATTATTGCTGGATCATGAAACAAATTCATTAAAATTTCAAGAGAATTACAACAAGTCCTCAAGGTGTCCGAATTTTTAGGATTTTTACGGTTTATATAGAATTTCAACATCTTTTACACCTATATAAAAGACTTGGAAATAAATACATACCTCATCTGTGACACCTTCTTGAGCTTGAATAAAATCCCTTTCAAAGTTTATCACCTGGTCCAGTGTTCTCGGTATATATGATCTCTTAAAAACCTGCAAGAATAAAAATATTTACAGTCGAACTTCAATGGCTCGAACACCTTTGGGACCTCGAAAATTTGTTCGAGACAGAGGTAGTTCGAGCCACTGAGGATTACTGCCAGGAGGCAAAACGCGATACTTTTAAACATTCTTTTGGTGTTCTATTATTGAAATGTATGTTGTGTGTACTCATTAGAATCACCTCATTGAGGCGATTCTAATGAGTACACACAGCATACATTTGCATGATAAAAGACTAAAATCTCCTTAATTATCCCCCACTATTTCTTATGTAGAGGATTTCGCTAGGGACTCAAGAACGGGTTCAACTCATCCATGGTAAACGAGCCATCGATGCTCGAGCCATCGAAGTTCTACTGTATAAAGCAATTACCCAAGAAACAGCACACAACAAAACTTAAAATAAGACTGGTGTGACCAGCTTACAATAAGACTGGTGTGATCAGCAAAGACTCAGATCAGCCTGGACTGATCAGTCTTCACCAATCGCATGAACCTTCTTCAGATGCCAGATTATCCTAAGAGACGCCGGCCTCGGTAGCTCAGTCGGATGCGCATCTGTCTGGTGATCAGGAGGACGCGGGTTCGATACCTGCCGGGGTCGGCAACATTCTTTCATGGAGATTGATCATGAAATCTTTTCTACGTCATTCTCTCCCTTCCGCTGATTCAAGAAGGGCAGTTTTCAGTTTCTGGCGAAAGAATGTGTACTGTACTGGTTAACTGCTTACATATAAGCCTGTCCAGGAAAAGTGTGGATAGGTAAACTGACTGGCTCAAAAATGACCTAAATAGTGTTGACTGGGTCATTGAACTCCAATACAAAAAAAACAAAATCCTAAGAGACAAAAGAGATAACTCTAGTGGGTGAATGTGCAGGTTGATGACATTATTGTATCATTAATGAAGCTCAAAGTTCTTGAGAAATGGACTTGGAGCCTTCGGGTGAATGCTAGGGTGGTCACAAATGCCGATGAATTGAACAGATGGAAAATCAGTCTCCTACATCAGGTCATGCTTAAAACAGGTGTGACAAAAACATTGAAGCAAGCTTGATTTGCTGGGAAGTAAATTATTTCTTTAACAGTTTCATTCTTGAGTTTCTGAAGTGGACACTTCCATTTATAAGTTTGGACATGTCCATTATTGTAAATTCTGAGTTACCATATTTATTGTACAGTCGAACTTCAATGGCTCGAACACCTTTGGGACCTCGAAAATCTGTTCGAGACAGGGGTAGTTCGAGCCACTAAGGTTACTGTCAGGAGGCATAACGAGATACTTTTAGACATCTTTTCGGTGTTCTATAATGAAAATGTATGCTGTGTGTACTCATTAGAATTGCCTCATCGAGGCGATTCTAATGAGTACACACAGCATACAGTTGCAAGATAAAATACTCAAATCTCCTTAATTATCCCCCACTATTTCTTATGTAGAGGATTTCGCTAGGAACTCAAGAATGTGTTCGACACATCCATGGTAAACGAGACATCGGTGTTCGAGCCATCGAAGTTCTACTGTATGTGTTTGGACAGTCATGCCTGAGCAAACAATGTAAACCCAGATGAGACACCACATAAAGTGGCATCTCATCAGGGTTACACTGTTTGCCATTCATCTTCCTCTTTTTAGACACAATATCAAGTAGTCAAGTGTACTTGTTCAAATTTAAGAAGAAGTATGGCAAGTTGTTGATGTGTCAGAATATTTAGGGTAAAAGGGCGAAGTCAAAATCATTATCTGGGGCCAGTTGTTCAAAACATCGTTAGCTTAACAAGCTTGTTAGTGGTCATATTGTTAACTGTTCTAGCAAGTGCAATATCGAAAACTGTGGTATGTTTGCTGAAACAAGAGGGCCCTCTGGGCCCTGAATCGCTCACCTGAGAATCAGTGTTTGTAGTACATTCTTGGCCCAAGGGCTATACTAAGTGAAGCTTCATACCAAATATCAAAGACCTGAGCCATGAAGATTTTTAAATATTTTCCCTATGAAAAACTGAAGGGCCCTGGGGATGGGGGCATTTTTGGCCCTAGGGCTATAATTTGAACAATCTTGGTAGAGGTCCACTAGATGAAGCTTCATACCAAATATCAAAGACCTGAGCCTTTCGGTTTCAGAGTAGAATATTTTTAAGATTTTCCCTGTATAAGCCTATGTAAAACCAAAGGCCTCCGGGGCGGGGGGCATTTTTGGCCCTAGGGCTATAATTTGAACAATCTTGGTAGAGGTCCTCTAGGTGAAGCTTCACACCAAATACCGTATCAAAAACCTGGGCCTTGTGGTGTCAGAGAAGCAGACTTTTAAAGATTTTCCATATATAGGCCTATGTAAACCCAAAGGCCCCTGGGGCGGGAGAATTTTTATCCCTAGGGCTTTAATTTGAACAATCTTGGTAGACGTCCACTAGATGAAGCTTCACACTAAATATCAAAGATCTGAGCCTTGCGGTTTCAGAGAAGAAGATTTTTAAAGATTTTCCCTGTATAAGCCTATGTAAAACCAAATGCCCCCGGGGCGGGGGCATTTTTGGCCCTAGGGCTATAATTTGAACAATCTTGGTAGAGGTCCACTAGGTGAAGCTTCACACCAAATATCAAAGACCTGGGCCTTGTGGTTCCAGAGAAGAAGATTTTTGAAGATTTTCCCTATATAAGCCTATGTAACCCCAAAGGACCCCGGGGCGGGGGCATTTCTGGCCCAAGGGCCATAATTTGAACAATCTTGGTAGAGGTTCACTAGATGAAGCTTCATATCAAATATCAAAGACCTTGGCCTTTCGGTTTCAGAGAAGAAGATTTATAAAGATTTTCCCTGTATAAGCCTATGTAAAACCAAAGGACCCCCGGGGCGGGGGCATTTTTGGCCCTAAGGGCTATAATTTGAAGAATCTTGGTAGAGGTCCACTAGGTGAAGCTTCACACCAAATATCAAAGACCTGGGCCTTGTGGTTTCAGAGAAGATTTTTAAAGATTTTCCCTATATAAGCCTATGTAAACCCAAAGGCCCCCGGGGCGGGGGCATTTCTGGCCCAAGGGCCATAATTTGAACAATCTTGGTAGAGGTCCACTAGATAAAGCTTCATACCAAATATCAAAGACCTAGGCCTTTCGGTTTCAGAGTAGAAGATTTTTAAAGATTTTCCCTGTATAAGCCTATTTGAAACCAAAGGCCCCCGGGGCGGGGGCATTTGCAGCCCTAGGGCTATAATTTGAACAATCTTGGTAGAGGTCCACTAGGTGAAGCTTCACACCAAATATCAAATACCTGGGCCTTGTGGTTTCAGAGAAGAAGATTTTTAAAGTTTTCATTTTAAAAATCTATTTTTAGCTCCTGTGACCGAGATGTGCAATGGACCGGAACCATTCGAACAACTTTGAAAGGGCGCAACCTAAGGATCATTCCTGTGAAGTTTGGTTAAAATCCAATCAGTGGAAAAGGAGGAGATGTCATTTGAAGAAAAAGTTTACGCACGCACACACGCACGACGGACAAAAAGTGATCCCAAAAGCTCACCTTGTCACTACGTGACAGGTGAGCTAAAAATGTGAGCAGATGAAGCTGCTCACATTTTTTCAGCAAAAATTTTAGCATATTTGCCATATTTAATGATCAAAGATTTAATGACGTTGTTAATTTTGAACAACTGGCCCCAGGATGGCTTACCTCCTCGTCTATTTTTTCTTGGTCTGTCACATCCTTTAGAGTTCTGTTGGTTGCTTTAGTCATTAACTGATCAAGATAATCATCTATATTATAAGCTGTTATGCTCATATCGGTAACAAAGTCAAACAGTTCCTTTACCGTAAGAGTACAAACACCTTTCTTCTTAAAATACTCTGAAAACAAACATCAATGTCAGTAGATAAATGCCACAGCTAGCATTTTTTTTTTTTTAGATGTGTACATAAAGTGACAAATCAAATCAGCATGCATTTCCAATCAGTCAGAACACATTTTTTTTTTCATTTTAATTTAACAGCTCTATCAAGATTTTTTCACTAATATTGATCTGATCATTGAACAGAGGTGGGCAAAACTGGAGAACTTGGAGAAAAAACGTCTGACCTATCATTGCAGAACTTGACTTCCCACAAGTGACCCGAGCCAGGCTCAAACCCACAGCCATGAGAGACCTTATTTTTTTTTAAAGAGGCAGTTCTCTTAACCATTAGGTCAGAACACAGCCTTTCCATGTTGGTCAGTGGCTACCATAATGATCCTAAGTATTGCCACAGACAGGCCAAAGCAAACAGTGCAGACTCAGATCAGACTGCAGGAGCAGTATGATCAGTGTCAACACTGTTTGCCATTTCATCTGCACCTTTTAGACTCCTTGCTGGAATCGTGAAACAAATTTGTCAAAATCTTAGGAGAATTACAGTGCAGCAAGTCCTTAATGTGTCCGATTCTTTTTAGGATTTTTATGATATTTTTACTAAACCAGCAAAGACTCTGATCAAACTGTGTGCATACACAGGCTAAGACACTTTATGGTAAACAAGAACACATTTTTGTGTGAATAGATTCACACTGTAGTGTGGTTAGAGCATTTAACTTCAGCACCGTATTAGAAAGTTTGGAACTTGTTTCAATGGTAGGCAATCTGCTTCAAGCAGTGTGGACAGGTAAGAATCCATTTCAGGAAGTTATCGTTAAAGCACCATAGATTTTTTTTTAGCAGATGCCACTTTTATTTACTTACTTTTTCTTTCATACATTACACAAACACGCCTATACAAAAACATTGCCACCTTTATGGCCGAAAAAATGAACACTTTAGGATGAAAAATTGTGATATTTTTCTTATTTCTGCTCAAAATATAGATTGTGGGCACTCGTTAGAACTGCCTCGATTGGGCACTCGTTAGAACCGCACTCGTTAGAACCGCCTCATCGAGGCGGTTCTAACGAGTACCCACAATCTATATTTTAGAGCAGAAATAAGAAAAATAAGGTTTACCCCCGGAAACCCCAGTTTTACTATATAAAAGTGGGGTTCAAGGGGGTCAAAATTATATAGGCGTGTTTTCGTGATGAATTTTCAGAGAAAATAAACCTGACATAATATGTGAATTGTGCTGTCAGCGCCCTTAACCATTAGGCCATGTGGTCCATTTTTAACATAAATGTATGACTGAATATTTGGTTTTGGCATCACTCATCTTTGCCAGTTATCATTTTGAAGGTCCCATGCCAACATTCTTGACATTCAATGTGATAAACACAAGTTCTCCAACACCAATGGTGTTAGTCAATTCATTTCTCTGGGCTGAAGATCTTGACCTGCCAGGGTCAAATCTACATGCTTGAAATACCTACCATTAACATTAGTACAATCTTTTCTGAGAAACTCAAGGGCATGAGGATGATCATGTTCTACTGACTGTGAGACATCTATTACATATAATGTTCCTTCATGATATCTGTAAGAGATGAAAATCTGTGACCTGTTGTTCAAAACTAACAATATTGTAAGCAAACATATTGATAAACTGAACATTTAATATGGCAAATATGCTATCTTCGATGAAAATATGTGAATAGCATTTGCAAAAGCTACTCACATTTTTCATCAAAAATATCTGTGTATCACATACATGTATTGTATTTGCTACAACATTTACCAATTTGACCAATAACGAGCTTGTAAAGCTAACAAGACTGAACAACTGGGCCCTCATGTAACTGAACTTTTTTCATTCTGCAGTTGAGTCCAAAAGTTAACCCCTACAGCATCAAACTAAATTCTTGTCCCTATGGAATCTAAGCTTTCTTGTTTGATCTGGGCCTGCACTGTTTGCCAGCATCACATTTTGAGGTTTCCCATATAAAATGAGTTGAGGAAACTTGTCAAACTAGAACTGTCAGAGGATCTGTCTATAGCCCCGTATAGCCCTATCAGAAAAGAAAAATACAAGAAAAAAATGTTTTCAGCTTTCAGCCTATGGAACAGATGCAAATTATTACTGTACTGAGTTTATTCCAAGTGCCATTTTTCGAAGTTCAAAGGGCAATAACTCCAAAAGTAGGTAATCCAGAGTTATGGTTCATGCGCTCTGCACATCATTTCATAGTGCTTTACATTCGTGTGAAGTTTCATGAAAATACCTCAAATGTTTTTTATAGTTATGGAGCGGACAAGGTTAAAATTGCCATTTTTCAATGTTCAAAGGGAAATAATAACTACAAAAGTAGGCAATCCAGATTTATGGTTCATCAACTCTGCACATCATCTCATAGTGCTTTACATTTGTGTGAAGATTCATGAAAATAACTCAAACGTTTTTTGAGTTATCATGAATAACGAAATTATGGGCCATTTTTCAATGTTCAAAGGGCAATGACTCCAAAAGTAGGCAATCCAGAGTTATGGTTCATGCACTCTGCACATCGTCTCATAGTGCTTTACATTTGTGTGAAGTTTCATGAAAATAGCTCAAATGGGTTTTGAGTTATCATGAATAACGGAATTATGGAATTACAGAATTACGGAATCACAGAAGGACAGGGAAAATCCAATATAGACCCCACTTTTTCAAAGCGGGGCTATAATTGAAACTTGGTTCATCTAGTTCAATCTTTATTTGGCTTAACAGACATCATCTGTTATCAGATGTAAAAGTGTGATTTATTTCTTATTTTCCTTGAAAACTGGGCTTGTCATTTCACTCAGATCTGTAAAATTGACTGATATTATTGAGGTTTAACCTTCTCAGCAACCCTATTTAGGTCATTTTGGAGATGCTGCTTCCAATTTTGTGGGACTTTTACCCCACATTAGGGAAATGAAATCTCAGCTCTGCCGCCCAATGAAACCAAAAGGCTTATATGCATTGAACGGGCTGACTGACACCACTATGCCTGGGCAGGCTTAGTCATTGAAAGTGGTTTACCAGTGCTCATGTGTGGACAGTTTCTGCTCTGCTTGGAAGCACGATGAAACAGTATGGACCTCTTAAGTAACCAGCAGATGACAAAGCAGACAAATATTGTCGTGATCGGCATGTTAACCCTTGTTCTGCTGAGCCCGGATATGCCTTTTCTTTGTAACAATGTAGATCCAGATCAGATGGCTTCTGAAGAAGCCATCTGATCAGGATCTACATTGTTTGTCATTCAGATTGTGAATTTGTTGTAATAATTTGCTACAGGTAATCTGATTGGTTGATAATCGGTAGTGGGTGTGGCAGGACAAGGGTTAAGGGTTAAGTTGTTTCCAAAGGAAAAACTCTCTGCTTTATACTTACATTAGATTAAATTCACTAAAATCAGCATGTATTAATCTACAGTCATGATATAAGGTTCGTAAAATCTGAATACATTGTAGATATAATTCTCTAGCTTTAGATTCACTGATCTCACTGTCTTTAAGCAAAGGTGATGGCCTGAAAATGTAACAGAGAAAGGCATGAGTTAATCTGTATACAAGAGAATCATCTTGGTAATTACTATTCTCATGTTATCACCAAAGTCTATTCCATGGCTGTTGGTTTATCTTTTTCACAGCTCCAGTAATAGTGACTAACAAGGATAACTAAGAACTATTTTGCGTTATTTCTCGTTACAAATATG
This sequence comes from Lucinisca nassula, assembly GCA_963580285.1. Taxonomy (NCBI): domain Eukaryota; kingdom Metazoa; phylum Mollusca; class Bivalvia; order Lucinida; family Lucinidae; genus Lucinisca; species Lucinisca nassula. Next base: position 81,981,889 of record OY757014.1, on the reverse strand, counting down.
TATCTTGCCGAGTACTTGATACAATCACCTTGCTCAGGCAGTTTTAATCAAAGCATTGTGGGTCTATTTTCTCTGATTCTGAAAGTCCTGGACTGAGAATCAAACTGTTTTGTTTAACCCTTAAATTCCAGGGGCCAGTTGTTCAAAGCATCGTTAGCTTAACGAGCTCGTTAGTGGTCATATTGTTAACTGTTCTATCAAGTTTAATATGTAGAACTTTGGTATTTTTGCTGAAAAAATGTGATCAGCTTTTGCGAATGCAAAAGCTGCTCACATTTTTTCAGCAAAAATATTAGTAAATTTGCCATAATAAATGATCAAAGTTTTAACGATACATTAACTAACGACATTGTTAGTTTTAAACAACTGGCCCCAGGTTTTTTTTTAAACAGTGTAGATCCTGATCAGATGCCACTGGCTCCTTTGGACCAAATTCTTTCCTTCAAGAGTAGATCCCTTTTTCAGTGACACAGGGATTATACAAAAACGAACAGGAAATCCTGAAAGTTGTCTACCTTTGAAAAGTGGTAGAAAATCTGCCAGGTGTTTCCATTCCCCTTAACGTGGACTGTATATATGGTAAATCTTTGATAGCTCAAACACATAAGGCTTTTACTATGGCTGATTTGAACCCATTCACGAGTCCCTGGAGAATTTTTCACCTAACTCAATATATTAAAGATAATCTAAGGAGATACTTCCTGAGACTAGAAATGCGTCCATAGGACACGGATGCCCCCGCCTGAAAGTATGTCTATGTTCGTATTCATCCATAGAAAGTTATTGACCATGTTTAAGTTTTGGACCCTTTTTATGCCATTTGACCTCTAAGTATGACCTTGACCTTGGAGGTACGGATCTGGGTTTGCACGTGACTGATTGTCTCATGATGGTTAATATTTCTTCAAAATAATTTCAAAATCCATCCAGAAATAAGTAAATTATTGGATGCGTTTAAGTTTCGGACCCTATTTTTGACCTTTGACCTCTAAGTATGACCTTGACCTTGGAGGTACTGACCTGGGTTTTGCATGTGACACATCGTCTCATGATGGTTAACATTTCTACAAAGTAATTTCAAAATCCATCCAGAAATAAGAAAGTTAATGACTGTGTTTAAGTTTCGGACCCTATTTTTGACCTTTGACCTCTAAGTATGACCTTGACCTTGGAGGTACGGACCTGGATTTTGCATGTGACACATCGTCTCATGATGGTTAACATTTCTACAAAGTAATTTCAAAATCCATCCAGAAATAAGAAAGTTATTGACTGCGTTTAAGTTTCGGACCCTTTTTTTTACCTTTGACCTCTAAGTATGACCTTGACCTTGGAGGTACGGACCAGGGTTTTGCACGTGACACGTCGTCTCATGATGGATAACATTTCTGAAGAGTAATTTTAAAATCCATCAAGAAATAAAGAAGTTATTGACCGCGTTTAAGTTTCGGACGCACGCACGGACGAACGGACGGACAGGGGCAAAGCTGTATGCCCTTTCCACCATTCTTTGAATGGCGGGGGCATAAAAATGCTTCTTCAGGAATCTCTGGGCCCAGATGTTCAAACTGTCATTAGCTTACCAAGCTCATTAGTGGTCAAACTGTCAACTCTTGCAGCAAGTACAATATTTAATACTTTGGCATTTTTGCTGGAAAATGCCAATGCTACTCATTTTTTTTCCAGCAAAAATATTAACATACTTGCCATATCAAACGATCAAAGTTTAAATGATGGTACATAATTAGTTTTGAAAAACTGGACCCAGCTTGTGTTTCTGTGGAGCTAGATACCAGCCATTATTGGTTGCCTTTGAGGTAACCTTGCATATACTTAGACTTCATGCAGACAATGTTAGAAACTTAATTGTTTGATTTGAGGTTTAACGTCCCCGTCAACACTGAGATGAAATGACTTCTCAAGCCCTGCTGCCCAATGATGCCAGTAGGTTTATAAGCATGGATGGTCAGACTCGCACCGCATTGCCTGGGCAGGCTAATGTCCTCTAATCAGTTTACCAGTACTTGTATGCGGGTCAGTTTCAGCTCTGCGTGGCAGCATCATGCAGCCCATCTATTTCTTCAAGCTTCTGCTTCTTATTACCAGGGTCCAGCTGTTCAAAGCATCGTTAGCTTAACGAGCTCGTTAGTGGTCATATTGTTAACTGCTCTAGCAAGTTTAATATTTAAATTTTTGGTATTTTTGCTGAAAAAATGTGAGCAGCTTTTGCATTCGCAAAAGCTGCTCACATTTTTTCAGCAAAAATTTTAGCATATTTGCCATATTTAGTGATCAAAATTTTAACGATATGTTAACTAACGACGTCGTTAGTTTTGAACAACTGGCTCCAGTTGTTTTTTTTTGTGTGTTTTTATTATCTTGCATTACAACTCTTACCCAAGTTTTTCATTCATATCAAGCCAATCATTAATCAGAGGTGGGCCAAAACCGGAGTTTGTGACTCAGTCCGAACATACCATACCCCGGTAACATGTAGAAGATTTGTGTCATCATGCTCTCACATAGTGCTCAGAGATGACTCAGATGCACAGGCTGATCTGAATATTAAGTACAGCACATGTTCAAAGACAGAATCTTTGCATGCCAGTTCTTATCTGAAAATAAGATCAGGCTGCCCTGAGATGAGCATCCATATTTCAAGTCATAATTGTCTATTTTATATACAAGTACACCACAACCTCTTAACTCTTATCTTGCTGAATATTCATTTAAGCCACACCTATTTCTGTCTATCAACCAATCAAATTACTCGATGTAATTTATTGCTACAAATTCATAAACTGAATGTCAAACAGTGCAGATCCTGATCAGATGGCTTCTTCAGAAGCCATCTGATCTGGTTCTACACGGTTTGCAAAGATAGGGGTTGTCGTGAACAGCAAGATCAGGGTTAAAACATTATTTTTGGAATCCGCAGAGAAATCTGTGATTACTAAACAACTAAGTCATAGCAAAACAAAATGTATAGATTATATAGAACAATAATTCCACCAAAGGCTATGTCGCGCCTGTGGGGGCGCAAAGTCACCAATCCATGAAATCTAGGTCGAGGTGGATGCCTGCATAAAAGTTGACACTCCATGATGCAAGCTTGTACCAAGTAACATACAGGGCTCAAGCTAGAGGGCGACTCGGGCGAAGAAGTCGCCTTGTTGGGGCTCACTTCGCCGACTTTAGCGATGAAAGCGAAAAAAACTTCGCCCTGAAATTTCGCCGTTTTTTTTTTTTTTTTTTTTTTTTTTGTCTTCCTTGTGAACAGTAACGGTAAACTGACAAGGTGACGATAATCCTTCGATCCACTAGTGTCAGAAATCTCAGTAATTACACTGAACAAAGCTAACTGTTTATTCTGCACTTCGTCCCAGTTGCAGTTTGGTACTGTTATGTAATTTTATTCTAACCGTTAGCTCATGCAGCTCGAGCCACTTGCAACACGCTTAGTAGTCTTATACTGTCATAAAATCTATCTCGGTTGATTGCACAAAGTTTTTATTGCATTAAGAGCCAATTAAGATTACACAAGATTATGTAACTTAAACAGGTATATTTGTACCGTTAGCTCGTGCCAAAGTCCGGGTGCGGACGTACTTTGTTAAGTACTGTTGTATACAGTAATAAGATTTATCTGACCGGTAACATTGACACTGCATTAGGATTTAATAAATTTTAAATATAGATGGTTTATTTGCCATTGATTTGTTTGTACATTACTTTTGCATCCATCAATCGTTTTCTTTTTTTTATGGACAACAACAAAAGTAGGAAGCAATTTTTTATTTTGTGAGTGAAAATAATTATTACTTGCCGGTAAATATTCAGTTACTCAGTAATTATCCAAATTCATCAAAAAATAACAACTGATTTTCATCTAGCGAGGTTGTTCCCCCTTGTTTCAAATACATAGAAACCTCTTTACTTTACAACACCTTTCATTATAACATGGTTGGATATAACAAAAGTTACAGCTTGCCCAAATACAGTAAAATTACTATATTAAGACCACCTTTGGGACAGTTCAAAAGGGGTCTTTAAGACCACTTTTGAACAGTCCCAAAAGTGGTCTCTGATCAGGGGTCACTGGATGCAGAAAACAGAAAGAATAACTGCAGCCAACCAAATAAGCTTTTTAAAGCAGAATTAGTCTTCATTTCAGGTGGTCTCAATAGTGGAATTGATTGATACCCCTATAAAATACACTCTCCAAATAGGGATTCATTGGGCGACAGGGCTTGAGATGTCATTTCATCTCAATGTTGGGTAAAAGTCCCACAAAATTAGAAGCAACGTCTCCAAAATTACCTTTACAGTGTTGACGGGGATGTTAAACCTCAAATCAAACAAACAAATCTCCAAATAGGGGTTTACAGGAGAACTCATTACATTGTTGTTCGGCATTAAGCCGCACCCACTTCTCCCTAGACCCAGCAAACTTCTCCCTATTTTCCCAGGAGGGAGAAGTCACTTCTCCCAAATTTTTTGGGCTAGCTTGGGCCCTGAACATAATGAAACTCTTCTAGTTCTAAAAAAAGGCTTCTTCCACAGGGTGAAAGTTAGGGTGGTTGCACTATATTACAAAGTCAGTGAACCGTGAAATGTAGGTCAAGATGAGATATAGATGCTTGCATTGAAGCTGCCATTCCCAGAAAGTCAGAGTGATCACAATAATTCACAAAGTCAGTGAACAATTAAATATAGGTCAAGGTCAGATAAGGATGCTCCCACTGAAGTTGCAATCCCTAGATGGAAGCTTGTACCAAATATCATTAATGAAGCTCTTACAGTTCTCTAGAAATGGACTCTTAGTCTCTTACATTAGGGTGAAGGTTAGGGTGGTCGCAATAGTTCTAGATGTCAGTGAACCACGAAATATAGGTCAAGGTCACATATGGATGCTTGCAATGAAGTTGCAATTCCTAGATGCAGGCTAGTACCAATTATTATATATGAAGCTCATATAGTTCTCTAGAAATGGACTCTTACATTAGGGTGAAAGTTAGGGTGGTCGCAATAATTCACAAAGTCAGTGATCCATGAAATGTAGGTCAAGGTCAGATATGGATGCTTGCATTGAAGTTGCAATTCCTAGATGCAAGCTTATACTAAGTATCATTAATAAAGCTCTTATAGTTCTCTAGAAATGGACTCTTACATTAGGGTGAAGGTTAGGGTGGTCGCAAATGTTGACGAACGAACGGACGGAAAGCCCGACTCCTATATCGCGACATGCTAAAAGCAGACATGACATGTATGGTCATTTTTCTATATAATCTATACATTTTGGGGATCTCTTTTTCAGTGTTTTATCCAAAATCATGTGTTATGAAACATGTTATAACAAGGTAGTGGTTTACTCACTCAGAACCATGTTATAAGGTTGTGATATACTCAAGACTGATTCGAATCCATTTTGCAACTTACCAGCCATCTTTCCCAATAAAACCCATGACAAGAACATGACTGCGTAGTAATACAGGTTCTGGACACAGAATACCAGCCTGGTATATTCTGAAAGAAAGAAGAAAGTGAACAAATACAGTCAAACTTCAAGGGATTAAATAGAGAATATCAGGTTCGTGTCTTTTGATATTAAGTTTATCAGGCAAGGCTTTGAGAAAGCTTGAAGAATCGCGAGGCTTGCCGAGCGATTCTACATGCATTCTCAAAGCCGAGCCTGATAAACTTAATATCAAATGACACGAATCTGGTATTCTATTTATCAGTTTATCCCCTTGTTCATTCTTAAATTAGTAATTTATGATCATTTATTGATGGTCCTCAGTGGGTCCCAAGATTCCGGTGGTCGATATATTTAGTATGAGCTGACTTTATTTTTTTCCTGTGATATTTAATAAGTCATTTTTTTCCATTATTTTCCAGTAATAATAACATTTTGTCAATTTTTCTAGCAGTCCTATTCATTAATAAAAGTGCAATGTCACGTTGACCTGATAAAGCTCACTTGTCCTGAGATAGCATATCTTTATCAGGTCAGTGTCCTGCAATGCAATTAATATAGGTGGTGACTGATAAAAAAATCTTCAGGACCATGAAAATCTGTTTGAGATACCAAGGTTTTATTATAAAGTCAATGCCATATTGATTTCTAAACCTAACTCCTGGGGCCAAATTTATTTTTAGTCTCTGGCATTTCTACAACTTGAACCAGGTAAAGATATAATCAAAAACATTTTTTAAGAAAAAGCTTGTTTTTGCCAAAAACAGGTCTTACATAATGATTTTCAACATATTTGAGCTAGTTGTTTCACTTCATTTGTTGATCTAAAAGGAGGACTGACATCGGCACTCCAGTTCGCAAAAATGTGTCTAGTGCACTCTGCAAGGTAGTCACAATTTTGCGACTATGGAGTCAAAAGAGTTAAAGTAAAGGTTTGTTGAGTGTACATATTAGAATTGCCTTATTGAGGCGGATTCCAATTACACAACAATATACAACTCTTCACACAACATACCGGTACTTCTTCAAGTGAAAAGAAAAAACCTTCTAAATATATGGATATCTGCAGCTTTGGGAAGAATTCTCTTTGGAGTTAAGAATAAGTCATTGAATTCTCTTTGGAGTTAAGAATGAGTCATTGAGCCATTGGTTTTACTGCTGTGATATCAGAATATACAATAAGAAAGTGTGTGCCCTTTCCTCAAAAGATCTTTAACTGGTTCGTTGAATTTTAAATTCTTCTTCAGTTTAAAATACTGCTCCCAAATTTGTGAGACCTCCTGCACAACCTGAGAAACATGCTTTTGACCTTCCATCAGCCACAAGAGTAGGCTTGCAAAGTTGTTAGTTCTTACAACACACTTTGATCAATGTGAAGTTGTACTTTTGTATAGTTGTTTTGTTGTTTATTTTTTGTTGTTTTTATTCAGGTGTTACAAATTAAAGGTATTTAACTTAAATTGAACAAAATCGTTAATCCCAGATGGGCAAAAACCGGAGTACCATATGACCGTTGATTGCACTTACCAATCGAAAGTTATGGACTATGTTACAGTTTTTAAAAAGTAGGTCAAACACAAAGGTCGCAAGGTCAAAATTTATGGTACCACTAGAAAGCTCTTGTGACAAGGAATGCAAATGTGAAATATGAAAGCCCTACCACTTACCAAACAAAAATTATGGCCAATGTTAAAGTTTTTAAAAAGTAGGTCAAATGTCAAGGTCATGAGGTCAAAAATTATGGTACCTCTAGTCCTCTAGAAAGGTCTTGTGACAAGGAATGCACATGTGAAATATGAAAGCCCTATCACTTATCAATCAAAAGTTATAGGTTTTAAAAAAAAATCAAGGGGAGATGTTGGCCAAAAATGACAAAAGAGTTATGGCTCTTGGTCAGAATGTAGCCCTTGTGATGTTGAATAAGTGTGTGAAGTTTCATGGGGCTAGGTCAAATACTTTTGAAGTTATGATCCAGGTTAAAGTTTTTGTGACGGACAGACAGACAGACACACACAGATAGATTTCAAGGGTAAATAATTCGGCCAAAAATGATAAAAGAGTTATGGCCCTTGGCCAGAATGTAGCCCTTGTGTATTGAATAAGTGTGTGAAGTTTCATGGGGCTAGGTCAAATACTTTTGAAGTTATGATCAAGGTTAAAGTTTTTGTGACGGACAGACAGACAAACAAACAGATTTCAAGGGGAGATAATTCAGCCAAAAATGATAACAGAGTTATGGCCTTTGGTCAGAATGTAGCCCTTGTGATGGTGAATAGGTGTGTGAAGTTTCATGGGGCTAGGTCAAATACTTTTGAAGTTATGATCAAGGTTAAAGTTTTTGTGATGGACAGAGAGACAAACAGACACAGGACAAATACTATATGCCCCACGAGATCAAAAATTATGGTACCCATGAAAAGGTCTTGTGAAAAAGAATACACATGTGAAATATGAAAGCCCTATCACTTACCAATCGAAAGTTATGGACTATGTTAAGGATTTTAAAACAAGAGGCCCATGGGCCACTACGCTCAACAGAGGTCCTGTGGTTTATACCATATACAGGCAAGGTGCCCATCTTGGTCATGTGACAACAATACCACAAATAATTTTTTATTGCCTCACCCCCATAGAGGCTGTTCATGTAATTTAGTTTCAATCAGCACAGCTCTTTTACTGGGGAAGAAGATAAAAATACTGAATCAGAGTCATCCAAGACAAAAGTCAGTAATGACCTTGACCTTTGGAATTGATAAACTTCCATTCAGCTAACTGCAAATATCATTTTTGATGTCACAGCCTACCAGGCAATCAGAAATATCCACTACTTTGCCATTTTTCCATACAAATGTCTAAGTGACCAAATTTGACCTTGACATAAAACAGGTCAAGGTCAACCTAAGGTCATCATTTGAACAAACTTGGCAGGGCCAGAGTCCCTGATGCTGCATACCAAGTTTCAAGATCATCGGCCGTTCGGTTCTTGAGAAGAACATTTTTAAAGGTTTTTACCATATATGGGCAAGGCGACCCATATTGGTCATGTGACCCAGTCCTCACGAACAAACTTTCATTCCCTCATTCCATGTAGTTTGGTTTCAACTGGCCAAGTAGTTTAAGTGAAGAAGATAAAAATGCTGAATCTGAGGCGTCCTGGAAAAAGGTCAGTAAGTGACTTTGACCTTTGGAACTGATAAACTTCCATTCAGCTGATTGTAAATACCATTTCTGATGCCACTAGCTAATATACAATCAGAAAAATCCTCTGTTTTGCCATTTTTTCATACAAATGTCTAAGGGACCAAATTTGACCTTGACGTAAAACAGGTCAAGATCAACCTAAGGTCATCATTTGAACAAATTTGGTAGGGCCATAGTTCCTGATGCTGTATGCCAAGTTTCAAGATCATCGGCCATTCGGTTCTTGAGAAGAAGATTTTTAAAGGTTTTTACCATATATGGGCATGGCGGCCATATTGGTCATGTGACCCAGTCCTCAGGAACAAACTTTCGTTCCCTCATTCCATAAAGGTACCACATGTAATTTGGTTTCAATTGGCCAAGTAGTTTAAGTGAAGAAGATAAAAATACTGAATCTTAGGCGTCCTGGACAAAGGTCTGTAAATGACCTTGACCTTTGGAACTGATAAACGTCCATTCAGCTGATTGTAAATACCATTTCTAATGCCACTAGCTAATATACAATCAGAAAAATCCACTGTTTTGCAATTTTTCCATACAAACGTCTAAGTGACCAAATTTGACCTTGACGTAAAACAGGTCAAGGTCAACCTAAGACCATCATTTGAGCAAACTTGGTAGAGCCAGAGTCCCTGATGCTGTATACCAAGTTTTAAGATCATCGGCCGTTCGGGTAGAGAAGAAGATTTCTAAAGATTTTTACCATATATGGGCATGGAGGCCATATTGGTCATATTACCCAGTCCTCACGAATCAACTTTCGTTCCGTCATTCCATAGAGGCTCCACATGTAATTTGGTTTCAATTGGCCCAGTAATTTAAGTGAAGAGGAAGATAAAAATACTGAATCTGAGGCATCCTGGACAAAGGTTGGTAAATGACCTTGTCCTTTGAAACCGATAAACTTCCATTCAGCGGATTGCAAATACAATTCCTGATGGCACTAGCTAACACACAGTCAGAAAAATCCACTGTTTTGCCATTTTTCCATACAAATGTCTAAGTGACCAAATTTGACCTTGACGTAAAACAGGTCAAGGTCAACCTAAGGTCATCATTTGAACAAACTTGGAAGGGCCCGGGTCTCCGATGCTGCATACCAAGTTTCAAGATCATCGGCTATTCGGTTCTTGAGAAGAAGATTTTTAAAGGTTTTTACCATATATGGGCATGGCGGCCATATTGGTCATGTGACCCAGTCCTCACGAACAAACTTCGTTTCCCCTTCCCATAGAGGCTCCACATGTAATTTGGTTTCAATTGGCCAAGTAGTTTCAGAGGAGATGTTGTTTGAAAATGTTGACGACACAGACGACGACGGACCAATGCCTATACTATAAGCTCCCCCGGAGCCTTCCTCTCTGATGAGCTAAAAAAGGTCAAACATCAAGGTCAAGGTCACGAGGTCAAAAATTATGGTACTACTGGAAAGGTCTTGTGACAAGGAATGCACATGTGAAATATGAAAGCCCTACCACTTACCAATCGAATGTAATGGCCAATGTTAAAGTTTTTGAAAAGTAGGTCAAATGTCAAGGTAATGAGGTCAAAAATTATGGTACCACTAGAAAGGAAGTTTTAAAAATAGGGGAGATAAGTCAGCCAAAAATGACAACAGAGTTATGGCCCTTGGTCAGAATGTAGCCCTTGTGATGATGAATAAGTGGGTGAAATGTCATGGGGCTAGGTCAAATACTTTTGAAGTTATGATCAAGGTTAAAGTTTTTGTGACAGAGAGACAGACAAACAGACAGATTTCAAGGGGAGATAATTCAACCAAAAATGACAACAGAGTTATGGCTCTTTGTCAGAATATAGCCCTTGTGATGGTGAATAAGTGTGTGAAGTTTCATTGGGCTAGATCAAATACTTTTGAAGTTATGATCAAGGTTAAAGTTTTTGTGACAGACTGACAGACAAACAAACAGACAGACAGGGCAAATACTATATGCCTCCTGAAGTTATGATCAAGGTTATAGTTTTTGTGACGGACTGACAGACAAACAAACAGACAGACAGGGCAAATACTATATGCCCTCCGAATCAAAGATTCTCGGGGGCATAAAAACTGGAGTACCATCTGACCGTTGATTGCAATACTGGGCATCTCACATCTGACCCAAGCAAAACTCTAGATCATAGTGGTAAGAGATGTAACCAGAGGACCAGTGGTCCTGTAAACGCTCACCTGACATCAACCCAGGGCTACCATTTGAACAAACTATGATAGGTCCGAGTAAATAAGTCCAATTTTTTTTAAAAATCCGTCCAATAATGGTCCAAGTACCCAATTCTACTTGCCAAGTTTCAATGTCATTGGCCTTATGGTTCCAGAGAAGAAGAATTTGAAAGGTTTTTACTTTGTATGGGCATGGACGCCATCTTGGTCATGTGACCTGGACCGTATTAGCAGTTTTCATTAGTTCATCGCATAAAGGCTCCGTATCAAATTTTATTTCAGTTCGCCCAGTAGTTTCTGACATATGGAACCTGAGTGATCTTGGTCCCAGACCTTTCTTACCCATAAATCTTCATGTATTCAGTTACTTTACATGATCTACCAATTTTTGTGACACTGTCTTCAATGGTTTCATAAAAATCCATTATTTTCACTTTTTCCCATGCAAAAGCCTAAGTCGGCAAATTTGACATTGGCGTAAAATAGGTCACGGTCAATCCAGAATCACCATTTGAACAAATTATGATAGGCCTGAGTGCTATGTGCCAAGTTTCAAGGTCATTGGCCGTACGGTTCCGAAGAAGAATGTTAAAGGGTTTTTACCATATATGGGCATGGCCACCATCTTGGTCATGTGACCTGAACCATATCAGCAAATTTTCATTTGTTCATCACATAAAGGATCAATATCAAATTTCACTTGAATTGGTCCAGCAGTTTCTGAGAAAAAAATGTTTGAAATATGGTCCCAGATCACTGAATGACCTTGACCATTCTTACCTATACATCTTCATGTATTCAGTAACTTTACCTGATCTACAAATTTTGGTGAGACTTTCTTCAATGGTTTCCAAAAAATCCATTATTTTCACTTTTTCCCATGCAAAAGCCTAAGTTGACTTTGATATTGCCGTAAAATAGGTCAAGGTCAACCCAGTGTCACCATTTGTACAAACTATGATGGGCCCGAGTACCATATGCTATACGCCAAGTTTCAAGGCCACTGGCGAAGAAGATTTTTAGAGAAGTTCTGGAGAAGAAGATTTATGACGGCTTTTTACTATATATCTGCATGGCAGCCATCTTGGTCAGGTGATCTAGACCATATTGGCAACTTTTCATTTGTTCAACACACGAAGGCTCCATATTGAATTCCACTTCAATTGGCTCAGTAGTTTCTGAGAAAAAAAAATGTTTTTTTTTTTTTAAATATGGAACCTGATTGACCTTGGTCAAAGGTCAATGAATGACCTTAGACCTTTCTTACCTATAGATCTTCATGCATTCAGTTACTTTACCTGATCTACCAATTTTGGTGACACTGTCTTCAATGGTTTTCTAAAAATCCATTATTTTCACTTTTTTCCGATGCAAAAGTCTTAGTCGGCAAATTTGACATTGCTGTAAAATAGGTCAATGTCAACCCAGGGTCACCATTTGTACAAACTATGATGGGCCTGAGTACCATATGCTACTTGCCAAGTTTCAAGGCCATTGGCCTTACGGTTCTGGAGAAGAAGAATTTTGAAATCTTTTAACCATATCTGGGCGTGGCCGCCATCTTGGTCACGTGATCTAGATGGTATTGGCAATTTTTCATTTGTTCAACTCACAAAGGCTCCATATTGAATTTCACTTCAATTGGCCCGGTAGTTTCTGAGAAAAAAATGTTTGAAATATAGAACCTGAATGACCTTGGTCTATGGTCAATGAATGACCTTGACCTTTCTAACCCATAGCTCTTCATGTTTTCAGTTATTTTACCTGATCTACAAATTCTGGTGACACTAACTTCAATGGTTTCCTAAAGATCCATTATTTTCACTTTTCTCCATGCAAAAGCCTAAGTCGGCAAACTTGACTTTGCTGTAAAATAGGTCAAGATCAACCCACAATCACCATTTGTACAAGCTCTGATGGGCCTGAGTACCATATGCTACATGCCGAATTTCAAGGCCACTGGCCTTACAGTTCTGGAGAAGATTTTTGAAGGCTTATTACCATATATGGGCATGGTGGCCATCTTGGTCATGTGATCCAGACCCCGCAAACAAACTTTAATTGCTGGTCAATAGGTCAAGGTCAGCCAAGGGTCACCATTTGTACAAACTATGATGGGCCCGAGTACCATATGCTACATGCCAAGTTTCAAGGCCATTGGCCTTACAGTTCTAGAGAAGAAGAATTTTGAAGGCTTTTTATCATATATAGGCGTGGCCGCCATCTATGTCATGTGACCTAGACCATATTGGCAACTTTTCATTTGTTCAACTCACAAAGGCTCCATATCGAATTTCACTTCAATTGGTTTGGTAGTTTCTGAGAAAAAAATGTTTGAAATCTGGAACCTGAATGACCTTGGTCTAAGGTCAATGAATGACCTTGACCTTTCTAACCAATAGATCTTCATGTATTCAATTACTTTACCTGATCTACAAATTTTGGTGACACTGTCTTCAATGGTTTCCTAAAAATCCATTATTTTCACTTTTCTCCATGCAAAAGCCTACGTCGGCATATTTGACATTGCTGTAAAATAGGTCAAGGTCAACCCAGGGTCACCATTTGTACAAGCCATGATGGGCCCGTGTACCATATGCTACATGCCAAGTTTCAAGGCCATTGGCCTTACAGTTCTAGAGAAGAAGGATTTTGAAGGCTTTTTATCATATATAGGCGTGGCCGCCATCTTGGTCATGTGACCTAGACCATATGAGCAACTTTTCATTTGTTCAACTCACAAAGGCTCCATATCAAATTTCACTTCAATTGGTTCGGTAGTTTCTGAGAAAAAAATGTTTGAAATCTGGAACCTGAATGACCTTGGTCTAAGGTCAATGAATGACCTTGACCTTTCTAACCCATAGATCTTCATGTATTCAATTACTTTTCCTGATCTACAAATTTTGGTGACACTGTCTTCAATGGTTTCCTAAAAATCCATTATTTTCACTTTTCTCCATGCAAAAGCCTAAGTTGGCATATTTGACATTGCTGTAAAATAGGTCAAGGTCAACCCAGGGTCACCATTTGTACAAGCCATGATGGGCCCGAGTACCATATGCTACATGCCAAGTTTCAAGGCCATTGGCCTTATGGTTCTGGAGAAGAAGATTTTTGAAGGCTTTTTACCATATATGGGCATGGCGGCCATCTTGGTCATGTGATCCAGACCCCGCGAACAAACTTTCGTTCCCCCATCCCACTGAGGCTCCATATGAAATTTGGCTTTGATTGGCCCTGCAGTATAGGAGAAGAAGATCTTTGAAAATGGTGGACGGACGGACGGACGGACGGACGGACGGACGGACGGACGGACGGACGACGGACCATGGCTATACTATAAGCTCACCTATGAGCCTAAAGGCTCAGGTGAGCTAAAAAGTCAACACTTTTAACCTTTAGGCCACTGAGGCCCAGTTTTGTTGTTTAGTAAGACAACTATGGCCATGAAAAGGCCCAGTTTTGTTGTTTAGTAAGACAACTATGGCCATGACAGGTTGGACTGTTTATCAATCCACATCTTTAATCAACAGAGCAGTTAACCAGTACAGTCCACATTCTTTCCCACAAAGCCGACAACTGCCAGTCAAACTGAATTACTTTAAAAAGTACTTCACAATTACTCTCTGCAAATGCCAAGGATAGACCCCATAACCGCCTGACTTGTATAAGTGTGCACTTATATATGACGAGCCATTGTGCTGGGGGAAACTAATCTCATCTTAAAATGATAATAGAACTTGTGGTGACCCCATACAATAGTTATCTTATGATCATACAAAATGCCACAGTTGAGTTACAAGACCTGGTCGTATCTGTATCAGAATATATAGTAAACCAGACATGAAACTGTGTGAATACTGGACACATTTCTGTAAATATATTTTCGCACCATGTAATTCTTCAGCTAGGGTGATTTCAGGGTGAACTTAACCAAAACAGAATATATGGACAGATGCTGCCTTCCAATGCAAATTCAATACGTCTTGTATTTTCTCACAGTCAGAAAGCTATCATATTTTACCTGGTAAGATTTCTCATTTCTTTCTCTGCCCAAGTTTTCACCATCTTACGTGGGTTAGATTTGCAGTAGCCATGACGAAATCTGAACTCACCGCTCACATATTTATCCCTGTCCTTGAACACCAATATTGAAGTTTTATATACCTACAACAGTAAAGCATTACATGAACTGGGTCCTTACCACACATGTGACCAGCATATGCTCAGGCAAGGCTTCACCATTCATGAAGCAATCAACAGACTACTCATTCTTTGTAAATGTTACACCAGATGCATCAGGTCAGACATTTTTAACTCAACATATTTTTTCTTCTGCGTTGGGTCTCTTCTGTCATCATTTGCATCTATCAAGTTAAAGCACCCTTTTGAACTGCTATAGAGCTTTTTGTACTACACATGCTGCAAGAAGTCTGACATTTTTACTGAATAGTATTATAAGCAGAATGCAGACATCTTTAGGGGAGTCAGCTCTTCAAAACACATTTTTCTCACCCTCCCTCAGGACCAAATTCTTTCCTTTAAGAGAAGACCCTTTTCAGAGGTGCTCAGTTCTGGGAAAGCACAAAGAAAAGTGCTCTCTATGGTCAACATGGGAGGAAAAGATGTCAAAAGTTCTCCTTCCCATTAATCTTTTAGACCAGTACAGTTACCTATATGCAAATAGTGAAGGTCCCGACGAGATGGCTCATAATGGGCTGTTTCGACTGTTTGTTTGTGTTGCTGTTTAAGGGGATGGGAACACCTTCATGGGAGGCAACTCCTGCAAAAGTATTTTTGTCTCCCATGTTAATCGGGGTCAACTCTTAAAGGAAAGAATTTGCTCCTAAGGAGCAAATTCTTTCCTTTAAGAATAGACCCCTTTTTAGTGGGTCAGGGCTTATAGAAAAGCGAAAAGGAAGTCCTGAATGTTATCTCCTTTTGAAAAATGGTGGAAAAATCTGTCAGGTGTTCCCATTACCCTTAAGTCCCCACAACACTATTTGGATCATTGCTGTTTCCCATTTTATGGGACTTTTTGCCTGATAATGAAATGAAATGACGCCTCAAGCCATACTGCCCTAAGAAACCGCTAGAATGCATATTAAGCAGGGGCAGTCTGACTCACACCACTTCGTCCAGTTGGCTTATGTATTTATTTGCAACAGCCGGTGTTAAGTGCAGTTGTGAAGCCTGTAAAAGGGTTCCCCGTACTTCATCAATAGTGATGTTTATTTACCAAATTTATAAAACTTTGAAGCTGAAGAAAAGTTATCAGCGCCCAGGGGCCGGTTGTTCAAAACTAACGACGTCGTTAGTTAATGTATCATTAAAATTTTGATCATTAAATATGGCAAATATGCTAAAATTTTTGCCGAAAAAAATGTGAGCAGCTTTTGCCAATGCAAAAGCTGCTCACATTTTTTTCAGCAAAAATAACAAAATTTTAGATATTGTACTTGCTAGAAGAGTTAACAGTTTGACCACTAACGAGCTTGTTAAGCTAACGGTGCTTTGAACAACTGGCCCAAGGTAGCTCAGTCGGTAAAGCACTTGCCTTTTAAGCAAGGGGTCGCTGGTTAGAGTGCAGTTCTGGTTGCATTTTTTTCAGCTTTATTTCTTAAAGATTTATGTATTTTTGTTTTTGTTTGATTTTATGTTTAACGTCCCCGTCAGTACTATATAGGTCATTTTGGAGACGTCGCTTCCAATTTTATGGGACTTTTACCCGACATTGAGATGAAATGACATCTCAAGCCCTGTCGCCCAATGAAACCAATAGGGTTTATAAGCATGAACGGTCCGACTCGCAATGCTTTGCCTGGGCAGGCTTAGATCCTCTAAGCGGTTTACCAGTATTCATATGCGGTCAGATGCAGCTTTGCGTGGAAGCATCATGCAGCCCATTTATTTCTTCAAGCCCCGATGGGATGGGGCCATAAAGATCTATGGATTTAGAGATTCTACGTGGTTTACCAGTTCTCAAAAGGTCAGTCAGTTTCAGCTCTGTGCCACAGTACTATGCAGCCTAATCTATTTCTCCAAGCCCTGATGGGTGGGGGCGAGTTGTTTCGACAGCATTTACACTGTTTGCCATCCTGTAAATAATTTTGACTAAAGAATGGATGTGATAAAATTCAACGATGAAAAAAATTTCAGTTCAGAAACTCAGGCACAAAAGAGTTAAGCTCTACATCTTTATAACTGTGTATCTCATTACCATATCTGCATCCAAACCCAAACGAATATTCTGTACAACTAGAGAAAGTGCCAGGGGGCACGTATACCCCCGGCCAGTGCATCCCCTTTTAGTGGAAATGATAATTTGTCTGTAGTATTGAACCTTTCCATATAACCATTTAGTCTACTGAGAATAACTATTGCATTTCAACAACAAGGAGTATAATGAAAGCAGTTAACACAAAACTTGGACGTAATCAAAATGCCTAAGTCTTAATTACTGACCTCTAGCCCCACCCAGGGGATTGACCCAGGAGCTTAGATATTCCATATGACAGTTAATACTACAGCTATATCATGTACCAAATATGAAGAGAATCTAACATGAGGTTACAGAGATATGAGCGATCAGAAAGGTTTAACACAAAACTTTGATGTAAAAATTGACAAACGGACAGGCAGCCCACCCAAGGGCTTGACCCAGGGGCTTAGATATTCCATATTAAAGGTAATACTATAGCGATATCTTTTACCAAATATGAAGAGAATCTAACATGTGGTTACAGAGATACAAGCAATCAAAAAGGTTTAACACAAAACTTTGATGTCAAAGTTTACAAACGGGCGGGCAGCTCACCCAGCAGTTTGACTCAGGGGCTTAGATATTCTATATGAAAGGTAATGCTGTATAGATATTAAGAGAATCTAACATGTTGTTACAGAGATAGGGGCAATCAAAAAGGTTTAACACAAAACACTGATGTAAATGTTGATGAAGGGACGGACAGACTGATGGATGGACAGCCCACTTAGGGGCTTGAATCCCGAGCATAGGTATTCCAAATGAAAGGCAATGCTATAGAGATATCTTGTACCAAATATGAAGAGAATCCAACGTGTGGTTACAGAGATATCAGCAATCAAAAAGGTTTAACACAAAACTTTGACATAAAAGTTGACAAACGGACGGACAGCCCACCTAGGGGCTTGACCCAGGGGCTTAGATATGCCATATGAAAGGTAATGCTATAGAAATATCCTTTCCCAATCACGAAGTGAATCTAACATGTGGTTTCAGAGATATCAGCAATGACCAGAGGACCAGTGGTCCTGTAAACGCTCACCTGACATCAACCCAGGGCTACCATTTGAACAAACTATGATAGGTCCGAGTAAATAAGTCCAATTTTTTTTAAAAATCCGTCCAATAATGGTCCAAGTACCCAATTCTACTTGCCAAGTTTCAATGTCATTGGCCTTATGGTTCCAGAGAAGAAGAATTTGAAAGGTTTTTACTTTGTATGGGCATGGACGCCATCTTGGTCATGTGACCTGGACCGTATTAGCAGTTTTCATTAGTTCATCGCATAAAGGCTCCGTATCAAATTTTATTTCAGTTCGCCCAGTAGTTTCTGACATATGGAACCTGAGTGATCTTGGTCCCAGACCTTTCTTACCCATAAATCTTCATGTATTCAGTTACTTTACATGATCTACCAATTTTTGTGACACTGTCTTCAATGGTTTCATAAAAATCCATTATTTTCACTTTTTCCCATGCAAAAGCCTAAGTCGGCAAATTTGACATTGGCGTAAAATAGGTCACGGTCAATCCAGAATCACCATTTGAACAAATTATGATAGGCCTGAGTGCTATGTGCCAAGTTTCAAGGTCATTGGCCGTACGGTTCCGAAGAAGAATGTTAAAGGGTTTTTACCATATATGGGCATGGCCACCATCTTGGTCATGTGACCTGAACCATATCAGCAAATTTTCATTTGTTCATCACATAAAGGATCAATATCAAATTTCACTTGAATTGGTCCAGCAGTTTCTGAGAAAAAAATGTTTGAAATATGGTCCCAGATCACTGAATGACCTTGACCATTCTTACCTATACATCTTCATGTATTCAGTAACTTTACCTGATCTACAAATTTTGGTGAGACTTTCTTCAATGGTTTCCAAAAAATCCATTATTTTCACTTTTTCCCATGCAAAAGCCTAAGTTGACTTTGATATTGCCGTAAAATAGGTCAAGGTCAACCCAGTGTCACCATTTGTACAAACTATGATGGGCCCGAGTACCATATGCTATACGCCAAGTTTCAAGGCCATTGGCGAAGAAGATTTTTAGAGAAGTTCTGGAGAAGAAGATTTATGACGGCTTTTTACTATATATCTGCATGGCAGCCATCTTGGTCAGGTGATCTAGACCATATTGGCAACTTTTCATTTGTTCAACACACGAAGGCTCCATATTGAATTCCACTTCAATTGGCTCAGTAGTTTCTGAGAAAAAAAAATGTTTTTTTTTTTTTAAATATGGAACCTGATTGACCTTGGTCAAAGGTCAATGAATGACCTTAGACCTTTCTTACCTATAGATCTTCATGCATTCAGTTACTTTACCTGATCTACCAATTTTGGTGACACTGTCTTCAATGGTTTTCTAAAAATCCATTATTTTCACTTTTTTCCGATGCAAAAGTCTTAGTCGGCAAATTTGACATTGCTGTAAAATAGGTCAATGTCAACCCAGGGTCACCATTTGTACAAACTATGATGGGCCTGAGTACCATATGCTACTTGCCAAGTTTCAAGGCCATTGGCCTTACGGTTCTGGAGAAGAAGAATTTTGAAATCTTTTAACCATATCTGGGCGTGGCCGCCATCTTGGTCACGTGATCTAGATGGTATTGGCAATTTTTCATTTGTTCAACTCACAAAGGCTCCATATTGAATTTCACTTCAATTGGCCCGGTAGTTTCTGAGAAAAAAATGTTTGAAATATAGAACCTGAATGACCTTGGTCTATGGTCAATGAATGACCTTGACCTTTCTAACCCATAGCTCTTCATGTTTTCAGTTATTTTACCTGATCTACAAATTCTGGTGACACTAACTTCAATGGTTTCCTAAAGATCCATTATTTTCACTTTTCTCCATGCAAAAGCCTAAGTCGGCAAACTTGACTTTGCTGTAAAATAGGTCAAGATCAACCCACAATCACCATTTGTACAAGCTCTGATGGGCCTGAGTACCATATGCTACATGCCGAATTTCAAGGCCAATGGCCTTACAGTTCTGGAGAAGATTTTTGAAGGCTTATTACCATATATGGGCATGGTGGCCATCTTGGTCATGTGATCCAGACCCCGCAAACAAACTTTAATTGCTGGTCAATAGGTCAAGGTCAGCCAAGGGTCACCATTTGTACAAACTATGATGGGCCCGAGTACCATATGCTACATGCCAAGTTTCAAGGCCATTGGCCTTACAGTTCTAGAGAAGAAGAATTTTGAAGGCTTTTTATCATATATAGGCGTGGCCGCCATCTATGTCATGTGACCTAGACCATATTGGCAACTTTTCATTTGTTCAACTCACAAAGGCTCCATATCGAATTTCACTTCAATTGGTTTGGTAGTTTCTGAGAAAAAAATGTTTGAAATCTGGAACCTGAATGACCTTGGTCTAAGGTCAATGAATGACCTTGACCTTTCTAACCAATAGATCTTCATGTATTCAATTACTTTACCTGATCTACAAATTTTGGTGACACTGTCTTCAATGGTTTCCTAAAAATCCATTATTTTCACTTTTCTCCATGCAAAAGCCTACGTCGGCATATTTGACATTGCTGTAAAATAGGTCAAGGTCAACCCAGGGTCACCATTTGTACAAGCCATGATGGGCCCGTGTACCATATGCTACATGCCAAGTTTCAAGGCCATTGGCCTTACAGTTCTAGAGAAGAAGGATTTTGAAGGCTTTTTATCATATATAGGCGTGGCCGCCATCTTGGTCATGTGACCTAGACCATATGAGCAACTTTTCATTTGTTCAACTCACAAAGGCTCCATATCAAATTTCACTTCAATTGGTTCGGTAGTTTCTGAGAAAAAAATGTTTGAAATCTGGAACCTGAATGACCTTGGTCTAAGGTCAATGAATGACCTTGACCTTTCTAACCCATAGATCTTCATGTATTCAATTACTTTTCCTGATCTACAAATTTTGGTGACACTGTCTTCAATGGTTTCCTAAAAATCCATTATTTTCACTTTTCTCCATGCAAAAGCCTAAGTTGGCATATTTGACATTGCTGTAAAATAGGTCAAGGTCAACCCAGGGTCACCATTTGTACAAGCCATGATGGGCCCGAGTACCATATGCTACATGCCAAGTTTCAAGGCCATTGGCCTTATGGTTCTGGAGAAGAAGATTTTTGAAGGCTTTTTACCATATATGGGCATGGCGGCCATCTTGGTCATGTGATCCAGACCCCGCGAACAAACTTTCGTTCCCCCATCCCACTGAGGCTCCATATGAAATTTGGCTTTGATTGGCCCTGCAGTATAGGAGAAGAAGATCTTTGAAAATGGTGGACGGACGGACGGACGGACGGACGGACGGACGGACGGACGGACGACGGACCATGGCTATACTATAAGCTCACCTATGAGCCTAAAGGCTCAGGTGAGCTAAAAAAGGTATAACACAAAACTTTGACGTAAAAGTAGATGAACAGACAGACACAGACAGACAGACAGCCCACCCAGGGGCTTGACCCAGTGGCTTAGATATTCCATATGAAAGGTAATGCTATAGATATATCCTTTACTAAACATGAAGAGGATCTAACATGTGGTTACAGAGATATCAGCAATGAAAAAGGTTTAACACAAAACTTTGACGTAAAAGTAGATGAACAGAGAGACGGACAGACAGACAGCACACCCAGTAGCTTGACCCAGGGGCTTAGATATTCCATATGAAAGGTAATGCTATAGAGATATCCTTTACCAAATATGAAGAGCATTTAACATGTGGTTACAGAGATATGAGCTGTCAAAAAGTTTAACGCAAAACTTTGACATAACGGTTGACGAATGGCGGGACAGACGGAAGTAAGAATGAATGAACAAACGAACTAACGAATGAACAGATGGAAAGACGAAAACTATATACCCCCTGACATACTTTGTATGCCGGGGGTATAATTATTTGCAGGAACAACCATCTTGTATTTTTTCTTCACCAAAAGAGGATTTTACTGAAAGTTAAACCTATATGAAGGTCTTGAAAATCATTAATCACTTATAGTACATGTAGGACACAGATGCCATCAGGTCAGACATTTTCAACTCAACATATTTTTTCATCTGAGTTGGATCTCTTGTATCATCATTGGCATCCAGCAAATAAAAATTCTCTTTAGAATAACTTTCAAAAGCTGTTAGAATTCAGGGGCATGAAAACATCTTCAGAGCAGGTAACTCTTTAACAAATATTTTTATCATCCTCATCAATAAAGATCTCCTCTGAAAGGAAAGAATTTGCTCCTTAGGAGCAAATTCTTTCCTTTAAGAAAAGACCCTTTTTCAGAGGAACTCATGGGAAAACAAACAGGAATTTCCAACAGTTATCTCCCTTGAAAACAGGCAGGAAATGTAAAGCAGATTAATTCTTCTTTATTAGACTGGTGAACAGGAGTTCATGGTTTTAATCCCCACAATCTGACGACATTCTTTTCTGGAGATTGCTCATGAAATATTTTCTATGGTCATTTTCTCCCTTCCGCTGATACAAGAAGGGCAGTTGTCAGTTCCCGGTGAAAGAATGTACACTGTACTAGCAACACTTTCCCTGGGCAGGGTGATGCATAAGCCATTAACAGGTAAACTGACTGGATCGACATGGACATGGTGTTGACTGGGCCGTTAAGCTCCAAACCAAACACCAGAGCTTGGTCCCCTTATATCAATATCTGCATCCAAAAGCTTCCGGCTATACCATTTCAATGACATGCAGGCATATTCATTTACATGTATTTATAATTTTGTTTCCACCAATGGCAATTTACTAAAATTTAAGGGACTTGTAAATCCTGTTATTTATGTACACTGGTGCCATCAGGTCAGACATTTTAAACTCAACATTTTGTTTTCATCTGAGCTGGATCTCTTATCTCATCATAAGCATCCAGTGGTTTCAGTCCTTTGAATGATTAGCCACATTCTTCTGGTAAGTTTTGTAAAATTTCTGTGTAGGAGTGTGATATCTTCTTGGAACAGCTGGTCACATGGTCCAATCAAGTTTTTGTTGTTTTTTCAAGTTCATAAGAGATTGTGAAGCACTACTGACTCTGAATAAACCTTCTGTGCATCACAATTGCTTTAGAGCTTGAATAAAAAAATAATTTGATTGGACCATGTTACTGGCTGTTACAAGAAGATATCACACTCTAAATGAACTACATGTAGATTGAATTTCACATACATTTCATGAAACTTATCTGATGACATTCGAATATGGCTAATATCCACATTTTAAGGTGAACTGATATACAGCTACATATTCTGCCATTTCTTGCAAGGAAGCTAACTTTCTCTGGATCACTTTCCCATAAGCTGATCCATGCTGAAAAATGGTCAACTCTTAAAGGAAAGAATTTGCTCCTTAGGAGCAAATTCTTTCCTTTAAGAGAAGACCCCTATGCAAAATGGATAAAAATGTTCTGAAAGTTTATCAATTTTTCTTAATACAATGTAATATGCTGACTGCATCAGTTCAGACATTTTCACTCAACATTTTTGTGTTTTTCTGAGTTGGATCTCTTGTCTCATCATCTGCAGTCTCTGATCTTTCATTATCTGAAGGGAGTACCCTTGCACCTCTCACTGAGAAGGGAATTCAGTAACAGAGAAGCAAACTGTATTTCTGCTAGAGAAGTCTCCCATTGAAAAATGAAGCTAAATTCTTTCATGTGAACATTATCACATCCTTTCTGACTTCAGCCAGCAGGCTGCTAGTATTTGATTTTGGTTAAGTTGGGTTTGGCATTTAATGGCCTAGTCAACACTTTTAAGGTAATATCAAGCCAGTCGCTTTTCCTGCCATGCTTAAGCCTACATGTAAGTCGTTAACCAGGACAATGCACATTATTTTGCTAGAATCTGACAACTGCACTTCTTGTTTGCTGGTATATACTGGAAGGTTACTGAGCTCTATTTTTACACATACACAGCAACCTCCTTATAATACCACTCTTGGATTCCAAAGCAGAAACCGTGTTAGTTAAG
Organism: Lucinisca nassula; assembly: GCA_963580285.1. NCBI lineage: Eukaryota > Metazoa > Mollusca > Bivalvia > Lucinida > Lucinidae > Lucinisca > Lucinisca nassula. The sequence goes on along the minus strand of OY757014.1, from coordinate 81,957,761 downwards.
CAACCATACTATATCCAAACAAACATGTATAAATCACATAGAAAAAAATGACCATTTATATGGTTATTTTTCTACATAATCTACTGTATATAGGGACAGATAGGCCTAAGCAAACAGTGCAGACCCCAGATCAGACTCCTCCTGAAGGATCAGGATCTACACTGTTTGTCATTCCCTCTGCACCTTTTGGACTCCTTGCTGGATGGTCAAACAAATTCATTAAAATTTTAAAGGAAGTTCTAAAGATGTCCGAATTTTCATCACATACAATTGGGAGATCCATCTTTAACCTTGCTATAACGAACATTGTTATAAAGATGTTTACGAATGTCATCAAAAGAGAAAGACAAGAGGGCCCAGAGGGCCCTGGTTCGCTCACCTGATCCAAAGCATAACAAGTGGGCCCCGGGCAAGGTCAATTTTTGCCCCAGAGCTAAAATTTGAACAATCTTGGTAGAGGTCCACAAGCTGAAGCTTCATATCGAATATGAAAGACCTGGGCTTTCTGGTTTCAGAGAAAAAGATTTGAAAGGTTTACCCTGCATATAGAAGTCTATGTAAAACAAGATTTTCCCTATATAAGTCTGTGTTAAACCAAAGGGCCCCGGAGCAGGGGCATTTTTGGCCCCAGTGCTATAATTTGAACAATCTTGGTAGAGGTCCACTAGCTGAAGCTTCATAACAAATATCAAAGACCTAAGCCTTGTGTTTCAGAGAAGATGATTTCTAAAGATTTTCCCTATATAAGTCAATGTAAAACCAAAGGGCCACATGGCGGGGGCATTTTTGGTCTCAGGGCTATTATTTGAACAATCTTTATAGAGGTCCACTAGCTGAAGCGTCATAACAAATATCGAAGACCTAAGCCTTGTGGTTTCAGAGAAGAAGATTTTTCAAGATTTTCCCTATATAAGTCTATGTAAAACCAAAGGGCCCCAGAGCGGGGGTATTTTTGGCCCCAGGGCTATAATTTGAACAATCTTGGTAGAGGTCCGAAAGATGAAGCTTCATACCAAATATCAAAGACCTGGGCCTTGCAGTTTCAGAGAAGAAGATTTTTCAAGATTTTCCCTATATAAGCCTATGTAAAACAAAAGGGCCCTGGTGGGGGGGCATTTTTGGCCCCAGCACTATAATTTGAACAATCTTGGTAGGGGTCTACTAGATGAAGCTTCATACCAAATATCAAAGACCTGGGCCTTGAGGTTTCAGAGAAGAAGAGTTTTCAAGATTTTCCCTATATAAGCCCATGTAAAACCAAAGGACCCCCATGCGGGGGGCATTTTTAGCTCCAGCACTATAATTTGAACAATCTTGGTAGGGGTCCACTAGATGAAGCTTCATACCAAATATCAAAGACCTGGGCCTTGCAGTTTCAGAGAAGAAGATTTTTAAAGATTTTCCCTATATAAGCCTATGTAAAACAAAAGGGCCCTGGTGCGGGGGCATTTTTGGCCCCAGCACTATAATTTGAACAATCTTGGTAGGGGTCCACTAGATGAAGCTTCATACCAAATATCAAAGACCTGGGCCTAGCGGTTTCAGAGAAGAAGATTTTTCAAGATTTTCCCTATATAAGCCCATGTAAAACCAAAGGGCCCCCGTGCGGGGGCATTTTTAGCTTCAGCACTATAATTTGAACAATCTTGGTAGGGGTCCACTAGATAAAGCTTCATACCTAATATCAAAGACCTGGGCCTTGCGGTTTCAGAGAAGAAGATTTTTCAAGATTTTCCCTATATAAGCCATTGTAAAACCAAAGGGCCCCCGTGCGGGGGCATTTTTGGCCCCAGCACTATAATTTGAACAATCTTGGTAGGGGTCCTCTAAATGAAGCTTCATACCAAATATCAAAGACCTGGGCCTTGCGGTTTCAGAGAAGAAGATTTTTCAAGATTTTCCCTATATAAGCCCATGTTAAACCAAAGGGCCCCCGTGCGGGGGCATTTTTAGCTCCAGCACTATAATTTGAACAATCTTGGTAGGGGTCCACTAGATGAAGCTTCATACCAAATATCAAAGATCTGGGCCTTGCAGTTTCAGAGAAGATTTTTAAAGATTTTCCCTATATAAGCCCATGTAAAACCAAAGGGCCCCCGTGCGGGGGCATTTTTGGCCCCAGCACTATAATTTGAACAATCTTGGTAGGGGTCCACTAGATGAAGCTTCATACCAAATATCAAAGACCTGGGCCTTGCGGTTTCAGAGAAGAAGATTTTTTAAGTTTTCGGTGAAAAAAATCTATTTTTGGCTACTGTGACCTATATGTGCAACGGACCGGAACCATTTGAACAACTTTGAAAGGGGACCACCTAAGGATCATTCCTGTGAAGTTTGGTCAAAATCCGATCAGTGGTTTAGGAGGAGATGTCGTTTGAAGAAAAGTTTACGGACGCACGCACGGACGCACGCACGACGGACGACGGACAAAAAGTGATCCCAAAAGCTCACCTTGTCACTACGTGACAGGTGAGCCAAAAACAGTTAGCAACACTGCATCAGGTTGAATTTCTGACTCAACAGGGAAGAACATCTGAGTTGGATCTCTTTTCTCATCATTTGCAGTTAGCTGTGTAATTATGTACATTGTATTTTATGGCTACTATTATAGCTCTCTTTTATGTCATCTGAAGAGGGAAAAGAAGTGATACTGCATCAGGTCATACTTCTAACTCAACAGGTAAATAATCTGAGTTGGATCTCTTTTCTCATCATTTGCAGTTAGCTGTGTAATTATGTATTTTATGGCTCCTATTAAAGCTATCTTTTATATGTCATCTAAAGAGGGAAAATAAGTGATACTGCATCAGGTAAAATGTCTAACTCAACAGGTAAATACATCTGAGTTGGATCTCTTTTCTCATCATTTGCAGTTAGCTGTGTAATTACATACAGTAGAAATTCGATGGCTCGAACACCGCTGGCTCGTTTACCATGGCTGAGTCGAACCCTGTCTTGAGTCCCTAGGGAATTTCAATACATAAGAAATAGTAAGGGGAAAATTTAGGCTATTTTCGTTCTTTATCTTGCAAATGTATGCTGTGTGTACTCATTAGAATCGCCTTAACGAGGCGATTCTAATGAGTACACACGGCATACATTTATGTTATAGAACACCGAAAAGAAGCCTCTAACTATCTCCTTTACGCCTCCTGGCAGTAATCCTCACTGGCTCGAACTACCCCTGTCTCGAACAGAATTTCGTGGTCCCAAAGGTGTTCGAGCCATCGAAGTTCGACTGTATTTCACAGCTGCTAAACCTCTATTTGGGCCCTGTCAAGCGATTTTGGTACTTATCGCCTTTGCGAGCAGCGAAGGTTCAGGCGAGCCTGCGCATCCGTGCAGTCTCGCCAGAATCTTCGCTGCTCGCTCATACAAGCAGTGAATCAAGAGGAACCTTCAGACAGAAAGCCACATCCCTGGCCCCTCTGAATGGCTGGGAATGCGCAGTTAAAACTTGTCATGACGGAATGCTCGAAGACCCAAATTCGCTTGGCGGGGCTCATTTTATATGTCAATAATTCCAATTCTTCATCATTATGTACATTTTGAGCCATTTGATTGTTGAAATAAAAGTTTTATACTAAAACTCCATGAGCAAGAATCTCAGATCAATTTCACAAGTGACAGGTAGAAATAAAATGTGATGTCAAATTGCACATCTAGAACCTGCCCATTACGTCATTGTTTATAAAGCATTGTCAACAGCGTTCCATTAATGGATGGGGGAACTATTGAAAACGTAAATGTTAGAAGACATACAGAGTTTAAAGACTTGACATTTCTTTTTCACTTGGTTTTCTGGCAAAGATGGCAGCTTCCAATTGAATAATAATTCCTCCATGGCCACTTACGCTTACGAAAGAATTACTAAAATTTTCCATTTTGGTGGCATTTTTAAACATTTCAATAAGAAAGTTGGAATTATAAGGAATGAATTATCATTTGGGGGAGGGGGGGGGGGGATTTTATCAATGTGTAAATTCTGGCGAATCACACACTAACTTAGCATAATTCATTCCTGTATCAAAAGAGAGAATAGAGGCACCTGATCATAAGTACATGTATTGGGACAGATAGGCCTAAGCTAACAGTGAAGACCCAGATCAGACTGCTCCTATTGGAGCAGTCTTGCAGTCTGATCAGGACCTGCACTGTTTGCTATTCTGTCTCCTCTTTTGGACTCCTTGATGTCCTTGTGGGACCGTGAAACAAAAATCTCTTGGTGAAGTAGCCAAAGTCTGTAATCGGTAGATTGTAACATTTGTTCTGTGACTATACAGACAACTGCCCTTCCTCCCTGCTATATCGAAAGGCTACTAGGTTCTACTTAATAAGTCATTAAAAGAGAGAAAAAAGTTAATGATACTGCATCAGGTCATACTTCTAACTCAACACGTAAATACATCTGAGTTGGATCTCTTTTCTCATCATCTGCAGTTACAGGTATGTAATTGCATTTACAGTGAAACTACAGTGACAATTATAATTACCTTTACTGCTCTATCAGAACCATTTTTAGCTGTAGCATGATAGACATTGGCCTCCTTCCCTGTGCTGATACAACCATTTATTTCTGTAATAATACCCTTACTCAGCATCTTGAATAAGATCATTCTTGTCCGAGGGTCCATTACTTGTTCTGCTGTAGCTCTGTCAGATTTGTCCTTTCCTCTATATCTGTGAATTTGTGCCAATATCTTAATATTTTTCTGTGGGCATGTATGTAATAAAGATAGACGCTTACCAAAGCAGTATCACAAAGAGTTCATCACTGGGGACCTTTGAACACTGAAGGTATATACATGCATTTATTTTATACTCTGCAGTGAAATCAATTCATATCGGAAACTAGAAATGCGTCAATAGGACACAGATGCCCCCGCCAGGGGCCCTTGTCACCTCGAAAAAATCATGTTGCAACAACAGCTGTCAGTAAACCGCATAACTCACCTGGAACAGTGTCCTCGAGGTCAATGGCACAGGTGGGGGTATTGCCTATTCAGCCTTTGAAAAAATAACTATCATCATACCCCATATGAATCCCGAAAGTTGTCTTCCTTTGAAAAATGGTGGAAAAATCTGCCAGGTGTTCCCATTCTGTTAATCACCTTGATGAGGCAATGCTAACAAGTACTCAAAACACATTTTTTCTTCTTATGGACAAATAAGGAAAATTTCCTAAAATTATCATTGTACACCACCTTATCTGGAGCTATGTACCCCGAATATATGGAATGAGTATCTTCAAAGTGCTAATACCTTTCGGCATCCATCTTCTTTCCCTTTGCCATGAGTGATGATGAGGCAGAGCCTGTTAGTTGTGGACCAGCATACTTTTCTGCAACATATGGTTATCAACAATATTTGAGCAGCGTCACAGCATTTCGTACAATTTACATGTGCACCCAGCAAACCAGATCAGCCTATGCAACCATATAGTCTGACCAGAGACTTCTCTTGTTGCATGAAGGCGCATTGGGCCCTTAGCTGTACTTACAGCACACAATGGAGACTCTGATAAGACTAGGCAGATGCGCAGGCAAATCTGAGTCTGCGCAGGCAAATCTGAGTCTTCTTTGGTTGCACATGTAAATGTAGGAAATGCTGTGCCCTGGCCCATTTCATCTAGCCAACTCGAAAATGCTTTTTGTACGTCAAGATTTGTTTGTTTGATTTGAAAGTTTAACATCCCCATCAACACCGTATAGGTAATTTTGGAGATTCCTTCCAATTTTGTGGGACTTTTACCCGACATTGAGATGAAATGACATCTCAAGCCCTGTCGCCCAATGAAACCAATAGGGTTTATAAGCATGGTACGACTGACATCACTTTGCCTGGGCAGGCTTAGATCCTCTAAGTGGTTTACCAGTACTCGTGTGCGGTTGGTTTCAGCTCTGTGTGGAAGCATCATGAAGCCCATCTATTTCTTCAAGCCCCTATGGGCGGGGGCCGAAAATTAGTTAAGTGATCTCATCAATCAAAATCAGTTCCATAAATTTATTATATCTCACACTGCTTCAAACTATGCAAACTCAATTTCCCTATCATACAAATATTATAAATATTTACTGCAATACCACCATTTATGTATGTGCGTGTGTGTGTGTGTATATGCACCTAGGCACATCATACCTATATGTGTATGCAGTGTTCCCACCTATGTTTGTTTTGGGGGGTAAACTTACCCCCTGGGTACAAAAACTGGGGGTAAGAATCAAATTTAGGGGGTATGAAATTTTACAATGTAACGAAATGTGTGAGAAAACCTGTATACTTGTCCATAATGCTTTGGAATTTAACGGTAAACAAAGCTAAATCTAAAGTACGGAAGTTTTTGTAATGCCTAAATTTTTAAATGTTCATGCTTTTTCCCTGGCTACAGAACTTAGTCGGAACTAATACGCATGCATGATTTTTATTGATTTCAATTGGGGCATATTTCTTTCATACAGATCCATTTAAAACACGGCAAAAATATTTTTTTCTCACAAGCTAAAAATGAAATAGGCTGATATAGAAAATGTCAACCTGCAAAACTCCGGTTCTATGTTTATTAATAAATGAAAAACTGCATACAGATGCTTAGAAAATACCAGCGTCTGCTCTGCTGTGTTTTGGCGGGAATCATATTTAGCGCGTTCACCTGTCGGAGGCCAAAAAGCATGCACAAATTCTCATTGATGTCACGGGGGATGGGGGGGGGGGGGGCATATTTCTTTCATCCGTTAAAAACGGCAAAAATATTTTTCTCGCAGGCTAATCATGAAACGGGTTTAAATAGAAAATGTCACTTTGTAATACCCCAATTCTATGATTAATAAATGAATAATGGTTTACAGACATGGAGAAAAAAAACAGCGTCTGCTTTGCTCTGTTTTGGTGGGAATAATATTTAGCATTTACATGTGTCAATTACAAAGGGATTGAAAAGATGTAATTGGTATATCTTCATAGACTAGTTTTCACACCTTGTCACATTGTTCATTGTCGGCTTATCAATAAGGCCCGCCTCGGGTGTAAACGGTTTAATAGTGTTGACAACTTGAGCAAATCAGCGATCAGGAAGTGTATAATATTATTAATAAATGTATGCCAGCATCACTCTTCTTCCTTTCATTTGAAACATTATTGAATTTCTCACTTTTTTATCACCATGTTTGAGGCTTGTTTGATGGTTGCATTTTTAATACGGGTATTTACATTTTCATATCGCGATATCATACTCTACTAGCTAGTCAAGCCCTAAGTCGGATTCAAGTCTGCGGGTTTTCCCAAATCTATTTCAGGGAATCTGCCGATTCATCCCAGTCAATTTTGGATGCGCCGATTTCGTCCGACGGGAAAAATTGGCCGATTCGCCCCAGTCAATTTCGTACGAGCGCAATTTCGCCAGACGGAAAAAAATCATGCGTGATTTTTATTTTCTTTGCGTGATTCACGTAAGATTTTGCGATAGTGGGAACTCTGTGTATGTACGTATGTATTGAACTGATCTCCTCAATAAATACAGTTTCTGTGCAACAAATACCTCTGTTTACTGCCCTTTAGTCAGAATCCATTTTCTGTAATCCCATATGAACTCCATAATCTACAAGGTTGGCAAAAAAGCAGGGATATGACTATTTCCAGGGACAGTGGATAATACTGAGAATTCCACAGTTTTACTGGTAATTCTCAGGAAATAGTCGGAAAAACATTACTGTATAGACAACATTTGGACAGACTGTGGATTATACCCTCTCCACCAAAACATGAAATAAAGTCCACGTCAAATACGGATAAACTCAAGTTGCCACCTGTAGCTACAAGTCTGTATAAGTATGATGGAGGTAGTTCAGTGCTTGAGAAGTTGACTTGCAGACAGGATCAATGCTGGTGTTAACACAATATTACAGTGAACCCTGAAAGGTTTTTTTTTTTCTTGAAGATTAATGGCCAAGTCAACACTATTAAGTCATATGGTGCTGGTTAGTTTACCTTACCAGTACCATTAATGAAGCTCTCACATTTCTTGAGAAATGGACTTAAACATCTTGGTCAAGGTTAGGGTTGAGGCAAATGATCAAGTACATGAAATGAGGGATGAAAAAACAGATCCCTATAATACTCCTGTGGGACATTCTATTCAGTACAAAATAGTGTTAAGGATAAATAAACGACTTAATCAAGGATAACTTTTCTTATTTCATGTTACATGTGTAGTGGATACTTGTAAATTGTTAGAACCTCCAAAATCATGAGTTAACAATATACATGTACATATTTTATGGAGAAATAAGAATAAATATCCCCAGGTTAGCCTCCTTAGTTCTCCTTCTATAGAAGTATGACAGATACTTTTTTCTTGCACACCAGACAAGGAAATCCGTGATTTTACCCTGGGCTAGAAATTTATGTTCTGACCCTGGTGTTCCGACCCAGGCAACTAACATAAATGCGCTTCAATTCTATTCAACTGCCGGAACTACTTTCGCACTACTTTTATTTTGTAAACAATATACATGTGCGAGCTGTCAAAACTAACCAGAGGTGTTGTGCAAGAAAAAGAATCCAATATGGGGTTCTGTTGCAGATGGGCGTTTCCAACCCTCGGGATGACCGTGCTGAGCAGAACCTCGGCGTAGCCTCGGTTCCGCTCAGCACGGTCATCCCTCGGGTTGGAAACGCTCATCTACAACAGAACCCCATATTGGATTCTTATAGTCCCACTACTTAGCATTCACTGCAACCTTTTTATAACACTGTTTGGTATAAAACAGTTTTGGATATAACAGGGTTTAAAAATGAACCCCCAAAACACATAGATTACACAGAAAAATTACCATATGTGGTCATTTTCTATTTTCTATTTAATCTATAAATTTTTGTTTGGCAACAACACAGTTGCTTAAATAACACATTTTTTTGCATTGGCCCACAACAATGTTATAACCCATTTTGTACCAGAAATCCCAAAACGGGTACCCTGGCACACAGTGCAGGCCGAGATCAGACAATCTGTCAGCCCTAAATTTTGAAATGGACTCCAGCTATATATAAGGAGGAAGATTCAATTTGGTACAAAAAGGGATAAAGATCTGATCAAATCTGACTCAGTACTGAGAGCACCAAGCAATCTTTCACTCTTACCAACATTTATCTTGTCCACATATTTTCTAAGAACTTTATCAGATGGCTGGTATTTCCCACTACCTTTCTGTTGCTGACTTGGCTGATTTGGATTGGCCTGTAAACATCAAAGATCCAAAGCTAGGTTAACACATTGCATACTAGTGGACTCTTCCATTGCTATAATTATGCTGGACAAGTTCATTTGTCATAAAAGGGATGTCAGACCTATTTTTTCTGTTTTTATTCTTTTTTGACAGAAAATTCTGTTAGCCAATAGTGCAGGCCCTGATCAGATTTTGCATTCTGCTGCATCTGATCTGGGCCTGCAATGTTTGCAAAGGTACCCCTTATGGGGTTTCCCGCATGCAATGTGTTAAGGCTTGTGGCTGGACCTGACACAAATGTTGCCATCTATCATCAGCTTATGCAATTGAGTGATGATACATTACTGTATTTACAGTATGTATTCAGACAGACAGAGAAACATGAGCAAACGATAAGGTGTCTCATAAGGGTCTACACCATTTGCTACTCATCTAGTTATTTTCAGACACAACATCTGAAATTATATTGTACTTGTTCAAACCTTAGAATAAGTATGGTAAGAAGATGAGATGTCCGAATATTCAGGGAAAAATACGGTAAACAGGAATCACTATAACTGCTAAACTATCTGTAGCTTTGTTCTTTGTTATATGGTTGTTTGATTGATGTGTTGATTTAACTCTGTTAGTGCAATGCACGTATAGCAGATGGCATTTTCAAACATTTCTTATACACCACAACCTCTATATAACACTATTGGTGGGGTCCAAAGCAGAAAGCGTGTTAGTTAAACAACCGTGTTGTATCCAAACAAAAATGTATAGATTATATAGAAAAATGACCATTTATGGTCATTTTTCTATATAATCTATACATTTTTGGGATCCATCTTGAAACCGTGTAATATCCAAAACAGTGTTATATTGAGGTTGTGGTGTATAAGACACAACTTCTGAAATTAAATTGTACTTTTTCAAACCTTAGAATAAGTATGGTAAGAAGATGAGATGTCCGAATATTCAGGGAAAAATACGGTAAACAGGAATCACTATAACTGCTAAACCATCTGTAGCTTTGTTCTTTGTTATATAGTTGTTGGATTGATGTGTTGATTTAACTTTGTTAGTGCTATGTACATTTAGCAGATGGCATTTTTAAACATTTCTTTTATTTTTCAGCCAAAATAAAGCTTGATTTGTCTAAATCGCGACAGAAGTAAGGGCGAAGATTGTGGCCACGTAAAATCGATGCCACCACGTGGAAATCACCCAGTGGAAATCTTTCCACTGACCGTTCCAAGGCGGTTTTTCTGTGGCGGTTTATTTATGTTGTTGTTTGTTACATACTGTGTGTATCACTTGTGTCTTTTTATTTTGGATGGCCATATGGCCATTTTGTGGAAAAGTGACTATCCTTATGGCCTTCCTTTGTTTGGGTTTCCGTTGCGGTCTGGTCGCTTAATGTTTGTGTTTCTTTCCCTTTGGTGTCTTTGATGGGTGGAGTAAGTTAATTGTATTGATTCCTGATCTTTGTTTTACTTCTACTTGACAAACATGTGAATCATCTGCTAGTTGATGTTTCACATACTGCCGCAGGTTATGGGGTGCACCCTGGTAATTTTTTTTACACCAGTCCATTAGTTTCTACACCCATGAATCAGACAAAAATAAGGGAGGTCATTTAAATGTGTCAGATTCACAATAAAATCTATTAAATTTTCCAAAAATTACATCACTGCCACTTGTAACTTGTCATGTAAACCGGTCTGAAACATTAAAATAGTGAAGCAGCTGCAAATCAAGCAGTTTGTGGCTCTTACCCCAATAACATGTTTTCAAAGGCCGTAGTGAATGTTTTCATGGCTGCATCTTCCCCAGAAAAGAAGGGATAGGGCCACATGCTACACTTCAAGGTTTCAGACCTAGGTACAACACTGACGAAAGTGTAATAGAAATGACTTGTTATAGTAAGGTACAAGTTTTAAAATGCTGCAAAACTGCTGTTCATATGCTGCTATTTATTTTTGCCTTTAGAAAAATGAGCCAGCACATGAAAAAAACAGACAGTAAGACATGTGCACGCATTGAAGACCCAGATCAGCCCGCACATCAACCCAGTCTGATCCGAGTCTTCGTTGGGCGCACATGCCTTATTGTAGGTTTTGTCATGCGCTGGCTCAAATCATACTCAAATCGGAGTCTAACTGTTGGTTTTCTTTTGCTCCAGCATTTCAGTGGTTTCTTGCTGTCGAGTCCTCACCATTGTCTCACCTCTGTGGTTCTTTGATTATTTGTGTTCACGGAGATGTTGCACTGATTAGTTAGGAGGCCTTCATGCTGACTGAATAAATTACTTGTCTAAATCGCGACAGAAGTAAGGGCGAGGATTGTGGCCACGTAAAATCGATTTAAGCCCCCCAGTGGAAATCTTTCCACTGACCGTTCCAAGGCGGTTCTTCTGTGGCAATTTATTTATGTTGTTGTTTGCTACTTACTGTGTGTATCACTTGTGTCTTTTTATTTTGGATGGCCATATGACCATTTTGTGGGAAAGTAACTGATCTTATGGCCTTCCTTTGTTTAGGTTTCCATTATGGTCTGGTCGCTTAATGTTTGTGTTTCTTTCCCTTTGGTGTCTTTGATGGGTGGAGTAAGTTAATTGTATCGATTCCTGATCTTTGTTTTACTTCTACTATTCTTCAACTGTAAGTGAGTCACTAAATAAATCCCAACACCATACCTGTACTCTGTTAGAAGCAATAGCATTGTACTTTTTTGTAAAATCCCCTGTTTCTCCATCCCAGTCATACCAAGAATCGTCATCATCATCTTCATCCCCATCATCATCATGGTCATCAGTGGAATAGTCAACTTTTTCTTCTTCACCTGATAAAAACACAACTCAACATATGAGTCAGTGCATGACATAACTTGAAGACCTGTGCCACAAGCTAAGACTCAGATCAGACTGCACAGATGTGCAGTATGATCTGAGCTTTTGCTGGTTGCTCCATGCAGCCTGTTCAGATTCTGGTATGTTCACAATGTATTCTGTTCAGGTTCTTGATTGATTGATTGAATGTTTGTTTTGGGTTTAACGACAAATCAACCCTTGTGGGTCATTTTGTGTCATCTCCCAAGAAAAGGAGAAAAGTGATAGTAGAGGAGATGAAAGTGAGGGACAGAGGAGAAAGAGGAAAATGAATGGAAGTGTAGAAATAGAAGAAATAACAACAACCCCCCTCTACCCTTACCAGCTGCAAAGACAGCAGTCCTTGTCCAACTCTAAGTCAAAATCAGATGTAAGCCCCAGTGATGCAAGATACACGTCACCTTTTCCTCACCCACCACCCCCGTTCAGATTCTTGAATCTTTGTTCATAGTATAGTATGAAGTCTGTACAGATCCTTGAGTATTCATAATGAAGTCTGTTCAGATTCTTGAGTGTTCACAATGTAGTATGATCATATTTTTGTTTGACAATGTAGTCTTTTCAGATTCTTGATTGTCCACAATGTACTCTGTTCATATTCTTGCATGTTTGACAATGTTGTCTGTTCAGATTCTTGAGTGTTCACAATGTAGTCTGTTCATATTCTTGTATGTTCACAATGTAGTCTGTTCAGATTTTTTAGTGTTCACATGTAATCTGTTCATATTCTTGCATGTTCACAATGTAGTCTATTCAGATTAATGAGTGTTCACAATGTATTCTGTTCATATGCTTGAGTGTTCACAATATAGTCTGTTTAGATTCTTGAGTGTTCACAATGTATTCTGTTTAGATTATTGAGTGTTCACAATGTACTCTGTTCATATTCATGTATGTTAACAATGTAGTCTGTTCAGATTCTTGAGTGTTCACAATGTACTCTGTTCATATTCATGTATGTTCACAATGTAGTCTTTTCAGATTCTCCAGTGTTCACATGAACCCTCTATGCCCCCTGGCTATCCAAGCCATTAAAATAAAGACTTGCCAGAGGGGATGGATGATGAGGTTCATTTGAGCCTTGGATGGTTACACAAACCCTGTGATATAAAACCTTTATCATGCCTACTTCAGCATTTTTGTTTTTTTTTCTTTATATACTGCAACACCCCCTTTGCCACAATTACATGCAGGTGCACATTACATAGACTCCAGGTTTGCAGGATGAAAGCCTAAACAGTAATCATGTAATTATGGTAGGGATCTTTTACCTTCACAGGGGATGGTTCTCCAGTTAACTTCCCGATCCGAAGGACAGTGAACTTTGTGGCATTCATCCCTGCAAATGAAGCCAGTGGAGCATGTTGGGACACTGCAATTTTATTACCACTGCCGGGAATCGAACCGGGGACCTCTAGCATGACAGGCAAGTGCATTAACCACTCAGCTACCACGCTCCACACAAGCAATCATTTTAATTTATAACACCAACTAAGGGGTTTCAGATTTCTGCAGTCAAAATGCATTTATAATTAATTTTTCAAAAAGCAAGATTGACAGACAGGACAGAACCAATACATCCCATTTCATGTAGCATAAGAACCTAGAGACCAGGGCCCAGTTGTTCCAAGCATCGTTAGTTAACAAGCTCGTTAGTGGTCATATTGTTAACTGTTCTAGCAAGTTTAATACATAATTTTTTGGTATTCTTGCTGAAAAAATGTGAGCAGCTTTTGCATATGCAAAAGCTGCTCACATTTTTTCAGCAAAAATTTCAGCATATTTGCCATATTTAATGATCAAAGTTTTAACGATACGTTAACTAACGATGTCGTTAGTTTTGAGCAACTGGCCCCTGGCCCAAAACTTAGGGTCACTGGATCTGTTTAATTCCCTCTGGCTGAAAATAAACTTACAGTTCAGTTTAGCTGTATGTTCATGTTTGCTTTCTTCCTCCAACCTGAAAAGAAAATATATAGTAATAACAGTGAATTATAAAGTTTTAGATATAACACAGATAAGATGGATAAACAAGAGGGCCCAGAGGGCCCTGGTTCGCTCACCTGATCCAAAGCATAACAAGTGGGTCCCGGGCAGGATCAATTTTGGCCCCAGGGCTAAAATTTGAACAATCTTGGTAGAGGTCCACAAGATGAAGCTTCATATCGAATATGAAAGACCTGGGCTTTCTGGTTTCAGAGAAAAAGATTTTAAAGGTTTACCCTGCATATAGAAGTCTATGTAAAACAAGATTTTCCCTATATAAGTCTATGTTAAACCAAAGTGCCCCAGAGCGGGGGCATTTTTGGCCCCAGTGCTATAATTTGAACAACTTGGTAGAGGTCCACTAGCTGAAGCTTCATAACAAATATCAAAGACCTAAGCCTTGTGTTTCAGAGAAGATGATTTTTAAAGATTTTTCCTATATAAGTCTATGTAAAACCAAAGGGCCACATGACGGGGGCATTTTTGGTGTCAGGGCTATAATTTGAACAATCTTTATAGAGGTCAACTAGCTAAAGCGTCATAACAAATATCGAAGACCTAAGCCTTGTGGTTTCAGAGAAGAAGATTTTTCAAGATTTTCCCTATATAAGTCTATGTAAAACCAAAGGGCCCCGGAGGGGGGGCATTTTTGGCCCCAGGGCTATAATTTGAACAATCTTGGTAGAGGTCCACAAGATGAAGCTTCATACCAAATATCAAAGACCTGGGCCTTGCAGTTTCAGAGAAGAAGATTTTTAAAGATTTTCCCTATATAAGCCTATGTAAAACAAAAGGACCCTGGTGCGGGGGCATTTTTGGCCCCAACACTATAATTTGAACAATCTTGGTAGGGGTCTACTAGATGATGCTTCATACCAAATATCAAAGACCTGGGCCTTGAGGTTTCAGAGAAGAAGATTTTTCAAGATTTTCCCTATATAAGCCCATGTAAAACCAAAGGGCCCCCGTGTGTGTGTGTGTGTGGGGGGGGGGGGGGGGGGGGGGGCATTTTTAGCTCCAGCACTATAATTTGAACAATCTTGGTAGGGGTCCACTAGATGAAGCTTCATACCAAATATCAAAGACCTGGGCCTTGCAGTTTCAGAGAAGAAGATTTTTAAAGATTTTCCCTTTATAAGCCTATGTAAAACAAAAGGGCCCTGGTGTGGGGGCATTTTTGGCCCCAGCACTATAATTTGAACAATCTTGGTAGGGGTCCACTAGATGAAGCTTCATACCAAATATCAAAGACCTGGGCCTAGCGGTTTCAGAGGAGAAGATTTTTCAAGATTTTCCCTATATAAGCCCATGTAAAACCAAAGGGCCCCCGTGCGGGGGCATTTTTAGCTTCAGCACTTTAATTTGAACAATCTTGGTAGGGGTCCACTAGATAAAGCTTCATACCTAATATCAAAGACCTGGGCCTTGCGGTTTCAGAGAAGGGAAGATTTTTCAAGATTTTCCCTATATAAGCCCATGTAAAACCAAAGGGCCCTCCGTGCGGGGGCATTTTTGGCCCCAGCACTATAATTTGAACAATCTTGGTAGGGGTCCACTAGATGAAGCTTCATACCAAATATCAAAGACCTGGGCCTTGCGGTTTCAGAGAAGAAGATTTTTCAAGATTTTCACTATATAAGCCCATGTAAAACCAAAGGGCCCCCGTGCGGGGGCTTTTTTTAGCTCTAGCACTATAATTTGAACAATCTTGGTAGGGGTCCACTAGATGAAGCTTCATACCAAATATCAAAGATCTGGGCCTTGCAGTTTCAGAGAAGAAGATTTTTAAAGATTTTCCCTATATAAGCCTATGTAAAACCAAAGGGCCCCCGTGCTGGGGCATTTTTGGCCCCAGCACTATAATTTGAACAATCTTGGTAGGGGTCCACTAGATGAAGCTTCATACCAAATATCAAAGACCTGGGCCTTGCGGTTTCAGAGAAGAAGATTTTTTAAGTTTTCGGTGAAAAAAGTCTATTTTTGGCTACTGTGACCTATATGTGCAAACGACCGGAACCATTTGAACAACTTTGAAAGGGGACCACCTAAGGATCATTCCTGTGAAGTTTGGTCAAAATCCTATCAGTGGTTTAGGAGGAGATGTCGTTTGAAGAAAAGTTTACGGACGCACGCACGGACGCACGACGGACAAAAAGTGATCCCAAAAGCTCACCTTGTCACTACGTGACAGGTGAGCTAAAAAACAAGAGGGCCCGGGTCGCTCAACTGTGTGTCACTGTCTTGAGTACCGTACATTCTATTTTTAGCTATGGTGGCCATCTTGTTCACCAGCAGAGTGATTTTAGCTTATTTGGTAGGGAGTAACCTAGGTAACACGTTTCAATCAAATTTACAATATTTTTCTATTTTCAGCTCCGGTGGCCATTTTGTTCATCAGAGCAAGATGGTTTTTGCCTTTTTGGTAGAGGGTCATCTAAGTAACATTACTTCGAAGTTTGAAGGAAATTGGCCCAAGGAATTGTCGTTTGATTTTGGTAGGGAGTCACCTAGGCAACATTCCTGTGAAGTTTTAAATCCAATTGTAAATGCTATTTTCCTAGAGGGTCATCTGCACAACATTCCAATGAAGTTTAGAAGCCTTCATAGTGAAGTGGTCATGCTACTTGCCTTGTAAACCAGGGGTAGCAGGATTGATCCTGGGCTTCTCCAGACTTTCAGATGAGTCTTTAAACCAAGGTCCCATCACCATGCATTAAACAAACAAGAGGGCCATGATGGCCCTGAATCGCTCACCTGAATCCAAGATGTTTCAAAGCTTACGGAAATGAAGGATTCACTGCTTTAAGGAGATGTGGACCAAAGACTTTTATCTTTGGAGGCTATTTTTCATTGTAGTGGAATTTGAAGGTTTTTCTATTTTTAGCTCTGGTGTCCATTTTGTTTAACAGAGCGGAACAGTTTAGGCAATTTTGAAAGAGGGTCACTCAAGGAACTTTCCTGGGAAATTATATTCAAATCGGGCCATTTGCCTAGGAGGAAATGTCATTTAAAGGTTTTTCTATTTTTAGCTCTACTTTTAGCTCTGGTGGCCATTTTGTTTAACGGAGTGGAACAATTTAGACAATTTTAGCTCTATTTTTAGCTCTGGTGGCCATTTTGTTTAACGGAGTGGAACAATTTAGACAATTTTGAAAGAGAGTCACTCAAGGAAAATTCCTGTGAAATTATTTTCAAATAGGGCAATTTGCCTAGGAGGAGATGTCATTTAAAGGTTTTTCTATTTTTAGCTATGGTGGCCATTTTGTTTAACTAAGCGGAACCATTTAGGCAATTTTGAAAGAGGGTCACTCAAGGAACATTCCTGTGAAATTATTTTCAAATCAGGCCATTTGCCTAGGAGGAGATGTCATTTAAAGGTTTTTCTTTTTTTAGCTCTGGTGGCCATTTTGTTTAACGGAGCAGAATGATTTTGGCAATTTTGAAAGAGGGTCACTCAAGGAACATTCCTGTGACAGGTCAAGGTATGTGCCAAATCAGTACATCGAGGAGAAGCACTATGCAAGGCTTGGTGGCTGTAGGCCATTTATTTAAGGACATATAGAACATTGACGTAAAATGTGTTAAAGTCACTAGAGTGCATAATATGGGTCAAGTTTACCAGGTCAAAGAACTCGCAGAGCCAGTAAATGTAAGAGAAGCACCATGCAAGGTTTGGTGGTTGAAGGCCTTATAGTTAAGAAGGTATGGCATGTCAACCTAAAATGTGTAAAGTCAATGGAGTATGATAAATAGGTCAAGGTCACCAAGTCACGGTACATGCACAGTCAGTACATCTCGAAGCAGTATTATGCAAGATTTGATGGTTGTAGGCCTATTATTTGCAGAGATCTGGAACTTCGATGTAAAATGTGTCAAAGTCGCTGGAGCATAAAATATAGGTCATGGTCACCAGGTCAGTACATCTAGGAGAAGCATTATACAAGATTTGATGGTTGTGAGCCTTTGAGTAGATCTGGAACTGTGACGTAAAATGTGTCAAAGTCTGTTGAGAGTACAATAGAGGTCAAGGTCACCATGTCAATGTACCTGCAGAGTCAGTACATCTAGGAGAAGCACTATGCAAGATTTTATGGTTGTAGGCCTTTTGACAAGATCTGGAACATCAACTTAATTTGTGTCAAAGTCACTGGAGCGTAAAATAAAGGTCAAGGTCACCAGGTCAAGGTGCTTGCCTTGTCAGCAGCTTAGGATGAAGTTTCATGAAAGGTTTGATGATTGTTTAGTCGTAAAGTTGATTACAATACAAACTTCGACTTAATGTCGAACTTTGACGTAATGGTCAAAGTCACTGGAGCGCAAAATATAGGTCAAAGTCACCAGGTCAAGGTGCCTACAAAGTCAGAAGGTCAGGGAGATGCTTCATGTAAGGTTTGATGGTAGTTGAAGCTTGTAGTTGACTTATATAACTAGAAATGTGTCAATACAACACAAATGCCCCCGCCCAGGGACCTACCTCCCCCCCTGCAATCACCTTAAGGTAATGCGGCAGGGGCGGGGTTATAACTGAATGAAACTTTTGACAAGTATCTATCATCATTCCAAATATGTACAGGGTTTTCACTAAAATTTTTCTTAAGAGGCCAGTCACCAGTTTGAGGCGGCCAAATTCTACTATTTCATAATAGTTTAATTAACAAAAGTTACATTTGAGGCGACCAGAAAATCAATTGAGGCAGTCATTTTGGCCTCCTGCCGCCTCTTAATGAAAACCCTGTATGTAGCAAATCCATCACATGGTTAAAGAAATATGAGCTCTCAAAAATATAATATAAAAAATTTCTATGTCTGTGACCTTGACCTTCAGTTAAGGGGTGAGGGGTATGGCTCAATGAAACTTTGGACCTGCAACTATTGTCATACCAAATATGAAGCAAATCCATTATAGAGTTTGGGAAATATAAGCTATTAACATACTTAATTTTGAAAATTTCTATGTCTGCGACCTTGCCCTTGAAGTCATAGGCATGGTTGGGGGTATCACTGAATAAATCTTTGGACCTGCATCTATCATTAAACCAAATGTGAACCAAATGAATCATAAAAGTTAAAAGTTCAATGTGGTACAAATACCTTAACCTGAGTGTTATACATTAAAAATTTCTAAGTCCGTGACCTTGACCTTGAGACCATGGGTAGGTGTGGGGGTATTGCTGGATAAAACTTTGGACCCATATCTATCATCATACTAAATATAAACCACATCCATTGCATGGTTTGAAAAATATGAGCTCAAGTTCTACCCTGACCCAAAACCTTAACCTGAGTCTTAAACATTAAAAATTTCTAAGTCCGTGACCTTGACCTTGTGACCAGGGCTCTAGAAGTCCGATTTTTCACCGGTCCAGACCGTTTTTTGAAAATGAAAACCGATTTTGCTGAAAAATTTTGCTGAAAAATCGGTCCGAAAAAAAACCCAAATAAGCTAAAATCGAAGTGAAAAAAACAGAGAAATTATACCTGGTTAGGTGTCAAACTGTTTATTGTGCCAGTAATATAATCCAATTATCTCTCTCGGGGATGAATTTGAGTTTGACAGTAAACACGTTTTCGAGATCTCGCCAGGTATGGCAGACTCTCGCGGGATTAAGGCTAATGACAGTTAGTCAGCCAAAACGTGATTAAGCGGTGCGTGATTGTGATATCAAAGAAGCCTTGATCGTGTTTGATCTAATGGCAATCAAACATAATTTGTTTATTTCAGGCTTGTGTAATCGTAAAATATGTATTTATATTCTTTAAAACTTGGTTCGGCCATGTAAGATTTTCAATGACTCTCGTTCGGCCATGTATTGGTTCGAGAGTAAAGAAATGTTTTTTCGATTTTTTAACCCGTTCAAAACGTTTTTTTTAGAAATACGCTCTATTAAAATAAATGACATAAAACAGGTGTATGTGTGTTAAGTCCTTGACTGCATTAATGTGTATTGTGTAAACGGAAACCGTATGACGTCATTTTCCGACCACGTGGCTGCCATATCGGTCGCCATTTGTAAACAAAGCAATTTGGGCAAAATAAAATGCGTGAAATAAGAGAAATATTTTAAAGGTTTTAAAAAGGGAAAAAAATATAGTGACCATCGAACTGGTCTCTGACTGCCCCATGTAGGTTGTTTCCCTTTAGTACCGTAGTCTTCAGGTTCGGAGTGACCCGGATATTGGGAAAATGAAAGTAGATGAAATCTGGCGTAGAAAATGAAAGTAGATGAAATATTAACGATGTGAGCAATAATTGCTGTTTATAATCGAGATACTGGTGCTCATATCCGTTTACAAGTGTAAGAGGAACATCGGTATGTCATTCTTTGCGCTAATAACACATTTTGAAATCGCCAATGGCGTTTACGGAAATTACCGAAACCGATCGGCAATTTCCGTAATTTTTGGTCACCTTCTGGACCGATTGGGATTTCAAAATTTCTAGAGCCCTGCTTGTGACCATGGGTAGGTGTGGGGGTATTGTTGGATAAAACTTTGGACCCATATCTATCATCGTACTAAATATAAACCACATCCATTGCATGGTTTGAAAAATATGAGCTCAAGTTCTACCCTGACCCAAAACCTTAACCTGAGTCTAACAGGATTACGTACGTACGTACACACTTTCGTACATTCGGAGCACGTACGCACGTACCCACGTACGGAAAACCTAAAAACTATATGCCCCCGGCATCATACGATGCGGGGGCATAAAAACTCTGACGTAAATGTCGAACTTCGACGTAAATGTTAACAGACGGACGGATGAACAAATGCAAAATATAGGTCAAAGTCACCAGGTCAATTTGCTTACAAAGTGAGAAGGTCGGGGTGATGTTTCCTGTAAGGTTTGATGGTAGCTGAGGTTTGTAGTTGACTTAAACAAAAGCTTTGACGTAAATGTCGAACTTCGACGTAATGGTCAAAGTCACTGGAGCACAAAATATAGGTCAAAGTCACCAGGTCAAGGTGCTTACAAAGTGAGAAGGTCTATGTGATGTTTCATGTAAGGTTTGATGGTAGCTGAGGTTTGTTACCTCATCATATTGGCAGATTGTGTTACCTGGAGTTTAGGTTTCAAAAGTCCGGTAAAATTTCTCTACGAAAAATTGTACGTTTGATACAAGATCAACGTAACATAGCGGTCCAAATGCTTCTACGTGAGAGGTCTCAGGCTGTCATCGCTAGGAACTTCCAAGTAAGTAAATCGATGATAACTCGCTTGTACCAGCGTCTATGTCAAACGGGAACGACAAATGACAGGCCCAGAAGTGGACGTCCACGCCTCACGACACGACACATACATCCGTCTAACCCACCTTCGTAATCGGTTTTGTACAGCCATCGAGACATCTCAGGTGACACCAGGAAAGCACAACAATCAAATTAGTGCAGATACTGTCAAGAATTGCCTTCAAGAGTTTGGCTTACGTCCTAATCGTCCATACGTTGGAATGCCATTAACACCACGACGACGTCAGGTTAGAATGGCGTGGCTCACACAACATAGGCCAAACCTGTTTTCCCTTCGTCAAAGGCGTAACAATGTTTTCTGACGAGTCCAGGTACTTGTTGCACAGAGCTGACGCCCGTCAACCTGTGTATAGGCGTGAAGGAGAGCGTTATTGTGACAATTGTTTGGTTGAACGAGATCGGTTTGGAGGCGGTGGGTTGATGGTGTGGGCTGGCATATCTTATGGTCATAGAACGCCCCTGGTATTCATTGATGGATCTTTGACGGATCAGCGTTACGTTGACGTTGTTTTACGAAATGTAGTTGTTCCAAATGTACGACAGCATGTTACTTTTCAACATGATAACCCTCGGGCGCATGTAGCAAGGTTCAGCATGGTGTTTCTTCAGCAAAACAACGTTGACGTGATGCAATGGCCTCCGTTTAGTCCAGATGTCTCTCCTATAGAAAATTTGTGGGACGTTTTGGATAGGTGCATACGTAACCGTCCCCAGCCGCCAACAAAGCGTTAAGCCTTGCATCTCCCGCTCATACAGGAGTGGAATGCTATTCCCCAGGCAGAGATCAATCGTTTAATCCTGTCTGTGACCAGGCGTGTGCCTGCAGGACTTAATGCAAACGGAGGACATACTCGCTATTAACTGCTTATGTTTTGAACTTGTGAAATGACTATCTCTACGACAAAACGGATTTGTGTTCCAAACATTCTGACTGGAAATTGAACTCTCTATGGTAGTTACATTCAGAAATGATTATATTACTGTGTCATTAAATCAATTTTCTGCAAACATGATTATTTCTGCAAATAATCGCTTTTATATTTGGAGTTGCGTTTCTTTTCCGGTTCAGTATAGATCATCGGAGGGTTAAAAATGGTACTATCTTGCTTTGAATCTGGATATTCCAATATGACTCGAGAAGAATTATTCTCTGTGTTGAAAATAAAAATGTCAAATATATTATCGATAAAAAATACAAAAACATTTGGGAAAATTTGTCTTTGTACACGGAAGCACTATTAGCCAAGCCACTATGCATCCCTGAAATTAGGTCACAAGAACTTGTGTAGCGAATAGTGGGCATATTTTCTTTTCAAAAACATTTGACAACCCTGAGAGGCCCTGTAATAAATAGCTTTTTAATGCTCAAATTTATAGCGTATTACTGTGCAGTAATATATTGAACTAGAACAACAAACCTCAGGATTTCCCTCTAAAATCTGAAAAAAATCTCAAATACTGTCTGTAAAATTGGCCTCAAACAGACTCATTTTGTAAACTGGAAGCATTATAAAGGCCTAATATTGTAATGACCAACAACAGAAGTGCCCATGTTACTGGCATAATTAACGTAAATTTTGGCTCCAAATTTGATATCATGGGCAGTGATTTTTTTTACAAAGTTTCAACTACAAGTCCTGGGACTCGCTCAACCAAAAAACTGTGTGTCCCAAATCTGAAAGTACATGTATGAGTACTGATATTTAGAGAAATAAAAAAGAAGAAAAAAAAGATTGGTTGAGTGAATGCCATTATTCATAGTTAAAAAATATTGTGATGATGAATGAATGTCTAATGTCTGTTATTTGCATTAGTAACATGAAATAAACAGAATCAATTAACAACTGGTGTTATTTAGTAGCCCAAATTTAAAGATGGTTTTCTACTTTCGTTTTCGATGACTGTGCACCGCAACACGTGCGTGAAATTTACATGTACTTCGTGCACAATGCAGGTAAAATCCTGAAACGTTATCGACAAAAGTGTCCTCCTGATTGAGACACCAGCTATCTAAGGTACAAATACCTGTATTGATTTTTCGGTGTCTCATTGGGCAGTTTATGCTTCGGTAAAAGTGCGATATTTTATCACTTCCGCTAAACAGTGAATCCCAATTTCGAACCCCATCTTCCAGTCTCCCACCCGACGGCCCTTATCTCCCGACAAGACAATTTTCTTAAAGTCGTTTTTCACGGGTCAACCATTTCAATGTTCACCGTAGTAAAATACCTTTGCGGTACCTTTATCTCATGAGAAACTAGAAATGTGTCCAGACGACACATTGCCTCACCCCCAAAAATCCATGTTGCAACAACAGCTGCCATTGGACAGCATAGCTCCAATGCAAAAGTGTCTTACCCATAGATGGGGACATTGCTGATTAACTCTATCACCATACCCAATTTGAAAAGTTCTAAGTCTGTGACCTTGACCTTGAGGTCACAGGCATGGGTGGGGGGGAGGGGGGTATCGCTTAATAAAACTCTGGACCTATATCTATCATCATACCAAATATGAACCAGTTCCAGCCAATGGTTAGGAAAATATGAGTTCTAAAATTTCAGGCTCTACCTGTTATAAAAACCTTAACCTGAGGTTACAGGATCACGTACGGAAAACCGAAAAACTATATGCCCCCGGCATCATGCCGATGGCGGGGGCATAAAAAAATCACTTGTTAGTAATGGTAAAGCAACAGACTGGCGCCGAAAATCATTTGATCTGCTGGCTGTTTCGGGTCAATCTAGGTTGATTACACAAGGTTGTTTTCAATTGTAATAAGTGCCAATTAAGATTACATAAGATGATGTAATTTACAGGTATATCTGCCCCGTTAGCTCATGCATAAGATTATGCACATTCTACAGGTATGTCTCTACTGTTACCACATGCGGTCATGCAGTTTGTATTGGACTCTCCTGTCAGTTTAATTTGATTATATATACTAGAGGAAAAAAGAAACGCAACAGTTGTATTCTTGAATGTCTGCGTAAATTGCTGACGTTTTATAATTTCTATATCTCGTATGATGAACTGACTATTTTTGCGGTTAGTTTATTACTGAAAACGTCATTTGAAATAATGCGTTAAATTTCGTATATGAAAATCACTTTAAACCAATCAATGTGACGTTGACGTCAGCATGTCGGACTAATGGATGCTTTTTTGCGGCTTTAGAGCCCTTCATGTCGACTTTACAAAGTGCGAGTATGGACCAGCATAAAAGGTTAAAGAACATTTGGATAAACTTGTTTCAAACTCAGTTAATGCATAACCATACGCGCAACGACAAAGAAGTGCATTCAACGTCTTTCAAAGGGTGTTGACTGTGTTATCTGGCGTAGACAACATTGAAGATTTTTTAGCATCCAAACCCGTACTCAAACGGAAAATTGCGTATTTCATGCGCTTTTTGCACACTGCCGTTTATGACGTCAACATCGAAACAAGTAACGGAATTTTGGCTTTATTCATTCCTTTCTGGTGAATTGAGTCTCAACGCGTATAGTGTGTTACAAACACGACACCATTCTTCTTTTTGCGATTTTAATGCAATTTTGTGCAGTTCTTTTTCTATGGGGTTGGTTAAATACGGAAGCGTCAACTCCGGGACGTTTACTATTCTCAGACGTTTTTTGCTATGGTTCATTCACGGTTAGATAGTACAAATTAAAACTATTGTTAACCAGAAAAAAGATGGTTATTTTCTCGCCAACAATCATAATGTTGCGTTTCTTGTTTCCCTTAGTATACATCAGATAAAAAGTTTTAAAGTGATTTTACCATTGACTGTCATTGACTCATTCTTATACTTTATATATAACTCTTACATCCATCATTCATTCCCATTTTTATTGAATAGACAGCAATTCTTAATTTTATATGTGAAAAATAGTTATAAATTAACCAGTCAATACCCAGTAATCATTGACAGTCATGAAAATATCAACTAATTTTCTTATAATGCAGTTGTTCCCCTTTCAAACAATTTGTGACATGCACAGTGAACTTCATAGAGAAATCTATATTTTTGTCAATTTATTTTGTTTACCCCACCTTTTTTCCAAAATGAGGTTCATAGGAGAGCTTGTTACACCAACCTCGTCTCTCATCCAGCCACACCCACTTCTCCCCAGACTTCTCCATATTTTCCCAGGAGAGAGAACTTCAGAAGTCACTTCTAGTTTTTGGGCCAGATTGGGCTCTGACATTACCAGTATTTCTGTTCAAGGACATAGGTTGTGGGTATTCTTTAGAACTGCCTCCATGTGGCAGTTTAATGAGCACCAACAGCATATGGTTTAAGTATAAATTAGATTAATATCTTAGTTTTATCTTAATGCAGCTTGAACAGAAATAATTCAAAATTAAGTTCTAACACAAACATGACAGTTACTTCACATTACAAGTGCTTATAACGTGCATGATATGTCGAGTTTCACCGAAAAAAAAAAAAATTCACTTTTGCCCGTGAAAAAATCTCCCTATCTGAGACGCCAATCTCCCTATTTGAGAATTAAAATCTCCCTATTTGGGTCCAAGAAAATATCACATGTATGTGATGATAATTTTAGAAGTGTAAACAATGGCACATTTTTGCGCAACGCTATCAAACACACCCACAGTTTGCATTGCCGTCAATGGAGAAATGCAACTTGGCAGAAAATCGGATACATCACGACAGGTAGATTTGTTTGTTTGTATTGGAGTTTAACGGCCCAGTCAACACTATTTAGGTCATTTTTGAGCTGGTCAGTTTACCTATCAATACTTTCCTGGGCAGGCTTATACGTAAGCGGTTAACCAGTACAGTGCACATTCTTTCGCCAGAAACTGACAACTGCCCTTCTTGAATCAGCGGAAGGGAGAGAATGACCGTAGAAAAGATTTCATGATCAATCTCCATGAAAGAATGTTGCCGACCCCGGCGGGAGTCGAACCCGCGTCCTCCTGATCACCAGTCAGACGGGCATCCGACTGAGCCACTGAGGCTGGCTCACGACAGGTAGAACACAAAAATACTTGGCTGAGTGTAGTGAGTGATGTGTAAAGTGATCAATAAATTGTCTGACAACAGGGTTCTCACTACGATTTTGAAAATTGGAGTAAAAATCAAGGTTGGGCGGCAAATTCCACCCCTGGTATTTACCAGTGGCATTTACCGGTCTGGAAAATACTCATCAAGTGGCAAATACCGGCAAATACTGGCAAATTGAATTTTTTAGCTTTAAAATACTGCAGAAATCTTTACAAATTTAATTAAAATAGTATAATGGAACTAAATGAGTAAAAGAATGTTAAAAGTTAATATCTATATAAGGCTACCAACCTACACAATAAAATTATATTACTCAATTTAAACATGTTGAACCAGCCAAAAAGTGAATCTAAGACTCAAATTTTGAAATTATTAAAAGTTAAAAACCCCAAAATATTTTTTTAATACGTGTATCTTTTTAAATCAACAGTAGAAAAATGTAGTTAAAAAATCCCCTATGCACTTGATTTAATATTGTCATTTGCAACAATTTTTCTTAGTTTTTGTATTGACTTACCTTATCAGATGAAGATCAGACTGAGCAAATCTGCATCTTTTAAACACACTTTCGTACAGAATAACCATGTTTTCAAATTTTGGGATAGTTACAGCATTTTGCTATTGTCAAAAACTTTAGTTTCACAGTAAATAGCTGTGCAGCATAAGGACAATACATGTATTACTAAAACAACAACTCTCAAGACTTGTTTATTCAAGAGAGCACAGGATAGCCAGGGGCAAGGATGGACTAAAGGATGTCATTTTTTTATATAACTTTGTTTAAACAATTAGTAAAGGTGAAAGTACATGTATGTGGCCACTGGCAGGTTCAAAATAGGCCTTTTTTCTTAAATTACTTTTTTATATAATTAAATTAGATAGTAACAAATACCAGAGTTAAACTATTTTAATAAAATGTAACCTCTACCACTGAAATTGCCAATATGTACCTGCTGAGTATATGGATTTGTTTTAATTCCAGGGTGGAAAATTCCATTTTCCAGTATTTGCCGGTGTTTTCCAGTATTTGCCGGTATTTACCAGTAAATGCCACCGGCATGGAAAATACTCATATTTGCTCGCATTGTGCCAACCTTGGTAAAAATTGAGTTTTTATAAGTAAAACTTATTTTAACTGGGATACCCACCTCAGGCTTAATGAGTTCATTTCCCTTATTCCCCGCAAAGAAATTTATGGTTCATTCCGTATGTTTTCGGTACTTCGTAGAACCGGTACCGGTATTTAACCAGTGACAAAAGCGCGCGAACGCGCCAGAGAATCACGGATTAATCAGAATTCCCTTGCCCTCAAGGTGGAGGGGTTAGGGAGGTGGGCCATCTGCCTTAAGCCTGAGGTGGGTATCCTAGTTAAAATAAGTTTTACTTATAAAAACTCAATTTTAACTGCCGTCTACCCACCTCAGGCTTAATGAGCGCAGAATTAGCCTTGGCGGGATGGAATCCCCAACCACATACAGAACGATCCTTTATTCCATGGATAAATCCTGTAGAAACTTAGGATTCTAAAAAGATAAACAATGGAAATTGCAGAAGAAAACTAAATTTCCACCATTTCTATCCCTGGAATATCACTATCAGATCCAAGTACCTTTTGAATGTGTCTTGCAAGGCCTCGGAAGATAGTCTCCAGATTAGCATTGAGGATGAGGAAGACCAGACTGCCCCCCCACACCACTTTTTGAGCAGAAACCAATGGACCCATCAGTCGTAGGTTTTCTCCTTGTGTGTTCAAGTCTCGTAGACAGAATTTGGCAAAAGTCGAACGAGAGGACCACACGGCAGCTTTGATAACATCCTCAACTGGGGTTTTATTCAAGTAAGACCAAGAGGTCGAAAGGGCCCTTAGCTCATGAGCCTTAATCTTAAGCAAAGCTACTTTAGACTAAGACAATTTCTTATAAGCTAATCTAATAGTATAAGAAATGACAGGGCAATGATCAGACAGCGAAATGACAGGGCAATGATCAGACAGATCTGCAATGTCAAGCCACAGGACACTGTCACCATCAGATCCAGTGAGTTACTTGAGCGTCTTGGCATTGAGAACCTGGACCTCATCCTGAAAGAGAGAAGACTTCGCTGGTATGGACATGTGGAACGCTCCAACGGTGCAGTCAAGACTGCCTGTGACATACAGGAAGGTGGAAAGCGGGGGCCAGGAAGGCCCAGATGACCTGGAAGCAGCTAACAGAAAGAGATTGCAGAGAATGGAAGCTCTCTGCTATCGATCCTCATGATAGACAAGCCTGGAGATCTGGTGTAAGATCTGCCATACGTGCAGCAAGCCAGCTACCTGGAAGGGGGCCCACTTATGTGGACGCTGCCCCTGTACCTGCACGTTAATCAAAAATCCGTTGATGATGATGATAAGAAATCCATCCGGAGATACATGTAGATCCCTCGGTAATATCTTGATTTCCCTTCAAGGGAAGAAAAAGCCTTTTCCTGTCTTTCCGGATAGGCTCAGTCACTTTCAGGTAACGTTTTAAAGCCCTAACCGGGCATAAAAACCTGTTAAAGTAATTAAATTTAACTGTTCTGGCTAAATTTTGAACCAAAATATCATCCGGGCAAATGGATGGTAATTGATTTTTTGCCAAAAAACCTGGTTGCGACCTTAAAGAAACAGAACCATCTGACTGATTGAATCTGAGATGTCCTGAATCCATGGAGAAAGCATGAATCTCACTAGCACGTCTTGCTGTTGCCATGGCAAGCAGAAAAACTGTTTTCAGAGTGAGATGGAATCTAGAAGATTTATGCAAAGGTTCATACGGTTCAGAACATAATGAAGAAAGGGCACAAGAAAGGTCCCATTTCGGAGCTAAAAACCTTTGAACAGGCCTCTGTAAATCAATGACCTTATAAGTTCTGAAATGATAGGGTCAGATCCAATAGTTATGTCAGATGTGGATTTCAAAGTATCAGAGATAGTAGATCTGTAACCTTTGATAGTACTGACTTGACATTTTTTCTCCATGAATAAATGTAGCAAAAAGTAGAAGTAAAACAAAGATCAGGAATTGATACAATTAACTTACTCCACCCATAAAAGACACCAAAGGGAAAGAAATACAAACATTAAGCGACCAGACCATAATGGAAACCTAAACAAAGGAAGGCCATAAGGACAGTTACTTTCCCACAAAATGGCCATATGGTCATCCAAAACCAAAAGACACAAGTGATACACACAGTAAGTAACAAACAACAACACAAATAAATCGCCACAGAAGAGCCGCCTTGGAACGGTCAGTGGAAGATTTCCACTGGGGGGCTTAAATCGATTTTACGTGGCCACAATCCTCGCCCTTACTTCTTTCGCGATTTAGACAAATAATTTGTTCAGTCCGCATGAAGGCCTCCTAACTCATCAGTGCAACATCTCCGTGAACACAAAAATCAAAGAACCACAGAGGTGAGACAACGGTGAGGACTCGACAGCAAGAAACCACTGAAAAGTAGAAGTAAAACAAAGATCAGGAATTGATACAATTAACTTACTCCGTCCATAAAAGACACCAAAGGGAAAGAAATACAAACATTAAGCGACCAGACCATAATGGAAACCTAAACAAAGGAAGGCCATATGGACAGTTACTTTCCCACAAAATGGCCATATGGCCATCCAAAATTAAAAGACACAAGTGATACACACAGTAAGTAACAAACAACAACATAAATAAATCGCCACAGAAGAGCCGCCTTGGAACGGTCAGTGGAAGATTTCCACTGGGGGGCTTAAATCGATTTTACGTGGCCACAATCCTCGCCCTTACTTCCGTCGCGATTTAGACAAATAATTTGTTCAGTCCGCATGAAGGCCTCCTAACTCATCAGTGCAACATCTCCGTGAACACAGAAATCAAAGAACCACAGAGGTGAGGCAACGGTGAGGACTCGACAGCAAGAAATGCTGGAGCAAAAGAAAACCAACAGTTAGACTCCGATGAGCCCGACCAGAGACAGAGCATCAGGCACCAACCGACATTATCTCTCTAATTTTCAATAAGCCTTTACGTTGGAGCCGTCATAGAACCTGAGGCCTGACCCACCGGCGTGCAATTAAAGAGGGAAGCAAAGTTGCCAACCGTGATTGGGTTAACTACCATTCATGCAGTCTGTCGTATAATATCCATGTTGTACCCAATCTTTTTATATCGAAGAATGATTTTATGAAATTGGGTGCTGAAGTCATTGCGGTTATATATTTTTCTGAATTTATATACTAAGTCACCATAAAATTCGGGTTCCGATAGACCTTGTTGCAGAAGAGATTTAAGTCCAATATTGAATTTTGAAATTAAATCAGAATGGCGTCTATAAAATTTTGAAAAGGCTTTGCGTAGTTTATGGTACCGATAACCCTGATTAAAAAGTTTAGCCGTTAATAATTTATTACAAGTGTTGAAGTCAGATACATGGCTACACACTCTAGCAAATCGAATTAAATGCGAAATATAAACGCCAGGATGGCGCACGAGGAACATCACCATCCAAAAAAAAAAATTTACAATCTCAAAATCAAAGTCATCGCGTTTATCATAAATTTTGCACGAAACAAACCCATCTACAATAAATAGATGTAAATCCAAAAACGGGGCCTCGGTATCGGAAGAATTTGCTTTATTCAACTGAAGTTGTGGGGGTAAATCTGACTGATCAAACCATCGAAATAGGTATTATCAATATTTAATAAATCATCTAAATATCTAGAAGTGGAGCTAAAAGCTTCAATAATTTCAGATTGGTTATCAATGGAAAGCGACAACATGAAGTCTCTTTCATAACAATACAAGAATAGATCAGCCACAAGACCTGTTTGGCTCAGTTCTACATATTCATCAAAGAAAGAGTTTGAAAAGTTACAAACCTCACATTTTGGACATATCCAGTGGCAGCTTGAGTTTACCAAAGTGCCATATTCTGCATCTGAAATGAAGGAACATTCAGTGTGTATCCCCATTTCACTTTGATCACACTGGACAGCTTTGTGGCCATTAAGGACAGCACCACTGCAAAGACCACATTCACCTTTGCAGTCTTTGCAATACCAAGTTCCAATTCTAGATTGAATGTCTAACAATTGACTGTTATCCAAATCAGAACATGAGGAGTGAAAGCGCTTGTTACAGTCCTCGCATTCTATCCATTTCTCGGAACCTTTGCAATACTTTCTGCAGAGTCCGCAGCGAAACCTTGGGCCGGGGTTAGTTTCAATGTCTACGGCAAAGATTAGAAGTAAAGCCAAGTTTGTACCCCATGAGGCCTTAAGTTTCCCAAGCCCTCCAAACACCTTCTGTTCCCATTCTTCCTTGTAAATGCGGATTGCCAAGTACTGGGAAATTCTACTACTGCTCTTCTTATTTGTAATCTTGCACTCCTGATTTCCATCATTTGGATGCATTCTATAAGTTGTTTTCCAAAGAGTGAACCCAAGAATTAAGACTATGGGAAACGGGGAGACCTTCATTTTAATATACCGGGTAGTGATTTGAAGGTTTCTAATGATTTATGATGGGTGTCAAGCAACAATCCTGATTCCGAGTTTGTCACAGCCAGCACACTGACAACTACAAAGGGCTAATCAGTATACTGGTCCAATTATATACAGCTCAGCCCACTCAAATATCTGACAACACACAGGCTCTTCAGAAAAAACGATTGTGACAAGCGACCTAATTTTGATCCTAAGAATTTCAGTTTGCGTTACCCCACCCACTAGTGAGGTAATGGCAGGAAAGAATGTCAACAATTTTTTCTATCTACAAGACAAAACAATCACAATCTAGGGTAACCAGCAATAATATGTTGCTGGTTTACGCTTGTCTGTTATGAATCAGACAAGAAACCAAACAGAATTCCAAGAAAAAAACTTCTCTTTTAGGGTAGGGTATAAAAGCCAAGGCCGTGCCGGGCTGAGCCAAAAATGCCGATCCGAAGAGTTTATATTTCGTCTCTTATTATAATCAAAATATATATTGTAGTCAGTTGGGTATCAAATTATCATAAATATTTGATAACTGCAGGAAGGTTTATCTCTCTCCTTTGTTTATTTTCCTTGTAATCAGCGTTTTTCCGAAATCGAGGGGTATAAAAGCCAAGGCTGGGAAAAATTATAATATTTCTTAATTTCTTGCAAATTTACGGGTTAAAGTACTTCTTTTTGTCCTGGAAATATTTGAATTTGATTATTGTCATCATTTGTCCATAGAAAAATATAACAAACATAACATTACCTTAAATTATCAATTTTCTTATTTTCTGATTGTTTTTATTTTTAGATTGAATTAATTAAACAAGACGACCGAAATGGGGTCGGGACTAAAAGCCAAGGACGCGCCGGGCCGAGCCTACTGAAAATTTAATTTTAGTCTCTAGTTACAAGTTAGATATATATTTGGGTGAATGTGGGATTAAATTATTATATATTAGATATGTTATAACTAGAAGTAGTTTTACGTATCTACATGGCTAATTTATCTTTTAATAGCTGTTTTCCGAAATCCAGGGGTATAAAAGCCAAGGCGGCGAAAAAGTATTGACAATTCCGAATTTCTTTCAAATTCATCGATTAAATTACTTCTTTTTGGCCTTATGATATTTGAAATTGATTATACTTATTATGTGTTCGTGATAAAATTAAATATATTCACCAGAATCACCTTAATGATCGAATTACTTTAATATTTTATTTTTGTTTCTATTTTTAGAATTACCTTATTACAGGAAACAACCGAAAAGGGCCGAAAGGGAAGGCACACAACGACCGGAATGATCTGAATCGAATGACGACCCATGCTGTTCAGTGACATCAGATTGTTATCCCAGTGAACAAAATTTGTATATGTGACGTTGTTTAAATGATTGTCCAAGGACTTCAGGGTTTTATGACGTTGAAACAACGTAGATTCAACGTTGTGTGCCTGTAGGGTTCTGTTTACTGCCAGTAGGAGCTGTTTACTGACTGGTGACCAGAAGGACGCGGGTTCGATACCTGCTGAGGTCGGCAGCATTCTTTCGTGGAGATTGAACATGTAGTATTTTCTACGGTCATTCTCTCTGTTCCATTGATTCAAGAAGGGTAGTTGTCAGCCTGCTCTGGAAAAGTGTGGATAGGTAAACTGACCGGCTCAAAATGACTTAAATAGTGTTGGCTTGGCCGTTAAAAATAGAAATGAAGGCAATGATCCAAATTCAAACAAAACAATAAAGAATTAAAAATCTTTTTTTTTTTCTTTTTTATTCGAATGTATACATGCATAATGATAATAATAATAAAGAACATTACTGCTAAGCAGTTTATGTCTATTTAATTTAGAATCCATCAAACCCAAATTTGAAAGTATATACATTATTTACATTAAACATTATTTCGGACACATAGAATGTGGGTACTCGTTAGAACTGCCTTGTCGAGGTTGTTCTAACAAGTATACACAATCTATGAACACATAGATTGTGGGTACTCATCAGAACTGCCTTGTCGAAGCGGTTCTAACGAGTATCCACAATCTATATTTACGACCCTTTCAATCACCAAGGCAGTGGTATTGCCCATCTATATATGCAATCTATGAACACATAGATTGTGGGTACTCATCAGAACTGCCTTGTCGAAGCGGTTCTAACGAGTATCATGATGATCGCGGTTCAGTTAACTTAAAGAATCGAATGCTTTAAGGACCTTATTTGACAAGATCTCACTAATTAAAACAATTAGATGTGTCAATTAATGCACTAATCACTTACTGACTGATGCATATTATCAAGCAATAATAATAATTCAATAGGTAAGTATCAAAACATAATTAATATGTCTAAAAATGATTAAGAAATATGATGAGTTTCATTAAGCTCTATCTTTATTCCCTACCATTCAGATATTATATTCAAATGCCATTATCATTTATTTGACATTGTCGTCCGTTGCGGTTCATTACAACGTGGCCTACATAAATCTTCCAAAAAAAAAACGGTTATTACAAATACTAAAAGGAATTGACTGGAATTTTAACAATAAAAGGTTTAGAAAATACTTTTTGGGGGTTGTCATGTACATGTTTTCACACATTCATGTCTATTTCATTCAAATTCGATCAAAATGTACGAAAAACCCGCCTTGGCTTTTATACCCCAAAAATTTGGCAAATTTGCTATAAAACAAAAATTAGGGCACCTAAAAGAACAAAATTTATGCTGAGTATCAGATTTGATAAAAATTAACATTATCATATCCAAAATTTACCACTAACATTTCATTTTCGGTTAAAAATCCGAAAAATAAAATCTTCGGATCGGCAATTTTTGGCTCGGCCCGGCCTTGGCTTTTATACCCGACCCCGAAATGGAAGAAAGTTCTGATTACTTCTTCTTCTTCTTCCGGTTTCGCCTTAACCCCCGGAGGGGACACAGACGGTGTATTACATACACTCCAGTGTTGCAGGATGAAAGCCTACACAGTAATCATGTAATTACGGTAGGGTTCTTTAACCTGCACAGGGGATGGTTCTCCCTGCACAGGGGGCCTCCAGTTAACGTCCCGATCCGAAGGACGGTGCACTTTATGACATTCATCCCTGCAAATGATGCCAATGGAGCGTGTTCGGACACCAAAATTTTCACACCGCTGCCGGGGATCGAACCCGGGACCTCTAGCATCAGAGGCAAGTGCACTAACCACTGAGCTATCATGCTTCCACACTTCTAGCTGGAATTAATGAAAAATAAAAAAAAAATAAGTTTTTCTTTATCATTTTAATAAAACAATGTAGAGAGATGAACCTGCGTGCAGTTATCAAATATGTTATTCATAATAATTTTATACCAAACTGACTTCAATATATATCTTCATTGTCACTAGAGACGAAATATAAAATCTTTGGATCGGCATTTTTTGGCTTGGCCTTGGTTTTATACCCGACCCTCTTTAAGTGAGCTATTTTTTTCCAATTCCGTCCAGGTCGATCGAAATACCAGTTGTGATGTTTGACATAGCGTAACTTTTTTGTTTCTTCAAGGATATTCAACGAAACAACCAGTGATGAAAGGTCTTGCATACCTGCCAACATTGAGAAAATCAAAAGAGTGAGACTGCCCGCGGCGGACCCTTTTTCACCTTCTTTTTTAGTATTTGGCTCGCGGGGAATTTTCAGGAAAAAATTGAAAGAGTGAGATTTTATCCCTAACCGTATGGGGGTGGGGATGGATGCTACCTTTTTCAAAGACCCACCACCCATAAAAAAAATAAATTGGACCCCACCACCAATAAATTTCAATTTTTAACCAGACCAAGCACCCATTAAAAAGGAAGTGCTAGCTCACCCACCTAGCATAAAACGTGCATTTTTAGCAGGGGTGAAATGTATGAAACTGTGTACTGTCCGAATATATGTGACTTTGGTCACTTTACAAGTCAGATACAATGATTCATTTTACCACAGAACTTCATCAAATCTTATTAAAAACTGAACATATTTATGCTAAAATAAATAACTTATCAATACTATGAGCGTTTTTGCTAATGTTTACGTTTTCATAGATTCATAAACGAAATGCAAGATAGGCCATAGGTCGCCACACAACATTTGGGTGCCTTGTAAAGTGTCAAAAAAAGAGAAAAAGATCGTTTTTATGGAAGATTATTAGTATGTAATGAAGAAATTAAATGGCTAAATATGATTTCTGTAATATTTTTGTAACGCAGGGATGCCTCAATATCTGATTATTCGGAGGACTGAACTTACAAATTTACCGATAGATAGATTATAGACAAGATGGATAGTTTTATTTACCTGTCCAATAATAGATTTGCTATAATAGTCCAAATATACCTGTGACCTGAGGTGATTTTCCAATAGTTCTGTATCCCGGTTCTATTTGCATATATTAGCGATTCAGATAAGCCGATAATAACCAATTTGCAATGTAAATATCTGCAATGTAAATTTCTAAGCGTGAGATGCATTGAAATTCGTGAGATTTGGGCCATTTTCAAAATACGATCGTGGGGGAGTGAGACACACAATAAATCGTGAGAGTCACACTCAAATCGGGAGTGTTGGCAGGTATGGTCTTGGGGAGGGGGGGGGGGGGGGGGGGGGGGCAAAAATACTAGGTGAGGAAATGGTTTTGGGGAAACGACTCGATTCTTGACTAATCTTAACATGACCACAGGGACCAGGAAGTTTCAAGGTTTTAGAGAGCAAAGATATTCTTTCCTATAATAATACGCGCCTTATAATAATATACGCGTATATTATTATAGAATAGTATAACTTGCCTCTCTAAAAGCTTGAAACTGGTCCCTGTGCTAGTTTTTTCGCGAAATCTAATTACTTATCGGCTTATATGTCTTACGTTTCAGTTTCAGCATCATCGAACTGCCCTGGAATGATTTCAGTCATAATGGAATTTATTCAAAGAACTGAAAGGAAGGCGACAAACTTCACAGAAAACTATAATTTAACCGAATGTTCATTTGTTGTGAAATTTCACATCAACAACGTGCTTCCTGTCCATTTCCGGGTGCACACTAATGTCCGGGAATTGTCCGGATATTGTCCGGGAAATGTCCCGTAAATGGGGGTAGTGGTGCGTTATCCCTAATATCTCCATTTCGGGTGGTCAGAAATTAATTAAATTAGTATCAAATAAAATTTTAAGCTCCATTCTAAAACATTATTTATCATATGACGTCGCGTCTGAGAGTGTAATAACGTCATGTATTATTTTTCGATAATCCACTAACTAGTGGATTAAATATGCAAATTAGCTAGATACGTCCCGTAACGTTACATGTACGACGTCCTTAACGACGTCGCGTGTTCTAACGGCGGAATATTGACATTTTTGTAAACAAATCGTGAATAAAATGCGTTTAAATGTCATATGATAAATAGAATCTTGCATTCGTGCTCATGTATTATTGAGTTTATTAAACTCGTTGAGAAAAAGGGATAAAATGCTCGGCAAGCCTCGCATTTTATCCCTTTTCCTCAACTCGTTTAATAAATTCAATAATACATGAACACTCATGGAAGATCCTCTATTAAAGTTATTTTTCATTTTTAACATTTTAAGGGTCCATTTCTGAAGTTATTTTGTCCGGGAAACTCCCGGATTGTGACCTGTATGCTGGGGTAGTGGTGCATTAATCCTAATATCTTGACTTCGGGTGGTCAGAAATTAATAAAAAATTAGTATCAAATAAAATTTTTAGCTCCATTCTAAAAGATTTCTCAAAATTATTTTTCATTTTTAATATTTTAGGGGTCCGTTTTTTAAGTTGATTTGTTCGGGAAATTCTCGGATTGTGTCCTGGATGTTGTGGGTAGTGGTGCCTTATCCCTAATATCTCCACTTCGGGTTGTCAGAAATAAATGAAATTAGTACCAAATAATGATAATTATGTATGTCGTTTGCTCATTATAAGCGCCTCACTGAGGCGATTCTAATGAGTGCACACAACATGACTATTTTATAGAAGATCACAAAGATTTAATAAGTGATCTTTAATTACGGCTCAAGACCTACTTGGCAAACAGTGTAGAACTTGATCAAAGGTTTACCCATATATGTCTAGTGTCCTATCTGTTAGACACTGGCAAACAGTGTAGATTCAGATCAGATATTTAACCCATATATGCCTAGCGTCCCATTTGTGACCCGGACATTGGCAAACCGTGAGTGTAGACCCAAATTATCAGAGGCTGCAAAACGTGGCGTCTGATCTGGTCGCAAAATGCTGGCGATGAATTAAGTGTACGGACTTTGAGTGATTTTACGGACCATTATCAATACACTCAGGCATTGTACTGAAGCACCAGACCTGAATTTTTACGATTTTTCAAGTGAAGGAATGAAGTTTACGCCTGCCTGTATCGTTTTCTTTTGGAAACGCTGACATTTTTCCATTTTCCAAACATTCAGCTTAATGCTATCTCATTTTTGACACGTCGAATATTATTCTAGTTTTAAATGAGTCCGGAGCAAAACAAAACTCTACCACGTTCGCTATTGCAAAAAGCCCACAATCACTAGAATTCTGTTGTTGTTGAACTGGGGTATACATTTGTTCCTTATTTCTGCTCAAAAACATAGGTTGTGGGTACTCGTTGAAACCGTCTCGCCGTTCTGTGGAGTTCGTATACTCTCTGTTTAGAGCAGAAATATGAAGAAAAAAAATGGGATTTTTTTGTTTTATCGGACATTCATTTTAGGGTTGTCCGTACGCCTAATTCATGGCCAGCAAGTAATGAATGTGGTTAAATTCCGTCGTTGTTTAAGCAAACAGTGTAGAACGAGATCAGATGCCGCATTTTGCGGCCCAGATCAGACGGCAAGTTTTGCAGCGCCTGATCATAATGGTCCGTAAAATCACTCAAAGTCCGTACACCTAATTCATCGCCAGCAAGAAATGGATGCGGTTAAATTTCGTCGCTGTTTAAGCAAACAATGTAGACCCAGATCAGATGCCACATATTGCTGCCCAGATCAGACGCCAAGTTTTGCAGCGTCTGATCATAATGGTCCGTAAAATCACTCAAAATTCGTACACCTAAATCATCGCCAGCAAGAAATGTATGCGGTTAAATTTCGTCGTTGTTTAAGCAAACAGTGTAGACTCAGCTCAGATACTGCATTTTGCGGTCCAGATCAGACGCCACGCCACGTTTTTCCACGTCTGATCATTTGGGTCTACACTGTATGCAAATGTCCCACGAATAGGACGCTAGGCATATATAGGTTAAATATCTGGTCTGGATCTACACTGTTGGCCAATGTCCCACAAATTGGGACTCCAGGCATATATGGGTTTAACCTTTGATCAAGATCTACACTGTTTGCCAATGTCCCACCAATGGGACGCTAGGCATATATGGGTTAAACCATTGATCAAGCTGTTTGCCAAGTAGGTCTTGAGCCGTAATTAAAGATCACTTATTATATCTTTGTGATCTTCTAAAAAATGAAGTCACGTAGTGTGCACTCATTAGAATCGCCTCAGCGGGGCGCTTATAATGAGCATACGACATACATTATTATCATTATTTGATACTAATTTCATTAATTTCTGACGACCCGAAGTGGAGATATTAGGGATAAGGCACCACTACCCACAAAATCCGGGACACAATCCGGGAATTTCCCGAAAAAATCAACTTAAAAAACGGACCCCTAAAATAATAAAAAAATGAAACATAATTTTTAATAATCTTTTAGAATGTAGCTAAAAATTTTATTTGATACTTTTTTTTTATTAATTTCTGACCACCCGAAGTAGAGATATTAGGTTTAAAGCACCACTACCGCAACATCCAGGTCACAATCCGGGAATTTCCCGGACAAATCAACTTAAAAAACAGACCCCTAAAATATTAAAAATGAAAAATAATTATTTATAATCTTTAAGAATGGGGCTTAAAGGTATATTTGATATTATTTTTTTATTAATTTCTGGCCACCCGAAGTCGAGATATTAGGGTTAACGCACCACTACCCCAAAATCCAGGTCACAATCCGGGAATTTCCCGGACAAATTACCTTCAGAAATGGACCCTTAAAATGTTAAAAATGAAAAATAATTTTTAATAATCTTTTAGAGTGGAGCTTAAAATTTTATTTGATACTAATTTTATTAATTTCTGACCACCCGAAGTCGAGATATTAGGGATAACGCACCACTACACCACATTTCCCTGACATTTTCTCGGACAATTCCCGGCGCCGGGTATAAAAGCCAAGGTCGAGCCAAAAATGCCGATCCGAAGATTTTATGTTGTTGTTGTTTGCGTCCGCTACGGTCAAGCACGTTAGCATTATACTCGCTTCTCATGGTACCAAGGGTTCCATGGTACCGGGATAAACAATATTTTGCTGCATTTTGAATCTTGTACAATTTACATGGGCTTGATATCCTCACACCAATGAAGTATGATATATATCTTTCCATTGATATATATTTCATTACATTTTTATGATACATATCTGGATACCGGCCCCGATAGCTCAGTTGGTAGAGTGTCCGCTCAGGGGAACGGGAGGTCACGGGTTCGATCCCGCGCCGCGACATACCAAAGTCGTTAAAAATGGTACTAGCTGCTCCTCGCTTGGCACTCATATTTACGGGATAGAGCTATGACTTGTCGACCCAGTGTCAGGATAATGTGACTGGGTGTGGTATCATGTAATGTGTCTGGGACATGATACTTCAGTGATGCAGCACTACAAAAGTGAGCATTGAGCTCCCTGTCGCAACCAGATACCGTCGTGATATGACTGAACAAATGTTGAAAGCGACGTTAAACCCGAACACACACACACACACACACACACACACACACACACCTGGATAAATATCTAGAAAGTTAAAAAGCAGGTGAAATCTGATTTTTCACATTTTCTCTTCATCCCCTGGTTGTTAAAATTGTCTTTTATTTATTTTTAAAATAACCTGTGATTTTTTTTGTGGCTCAATTTTTTCTCAGGTAGGTCTAATAAACTGAAACATTGAAGAACACTCATGTGTATTTCCTGTTAATATATACTGCCTTCTATATGTATGGATATTCGTTTAGTATTGAAAGTGAATTTTAGCCTTAAGTGCACAGACAGTCTATGCATGCGTTCTTTAAAGCACTTTAAACTATCCCAGTGTTTCTGTGTCCAAATGACACCCTGAGTATAAGCTTAGAAGGTAAAGTTAAATGATGAATGATGAATCAAACTTGCTTGACTTTCATACAACCCCGTGATGAATTGTACCCCCTGTGTCTCAACTGTAAATTTCTTTATTGTACCATTTGCGGGATTAAAAGCAGTCAAGATTATTTTACATGATTTTTGCAGTTTTCCCTATTTGAAATACAAATCTTTATTGTTTTAAGTAATATGAAAAGCCATTACATGTATTTTTAAATCAAATCAGTTTGTGTGTTAACGAAGGCCAAGACAAGCTTCCTACGCTATACTGGTTACCAAAACTTCATAAAAAACCTTACAAAGCACGGTTTATTGCAAATTCTAGTTCTTGCACTACCACTGAACTTTCTAAATTATTAACTTCCTGTCTTACTGCTATTAAAACGCATGTAATTAAATATTGTGATAAAGTCTTTGAAAGATCAGGAAGAAATCTGTTTTGGTCTATAAAAAATTCGAATGAGGTTTTAAATAAATTGAAATCTAGACAGTTTCGTGCTTCTAGTCTGTCTACCTACGATTTTTCCACTCTTTACACTACACTTCCTCATAATCTTGTAAAAGAAAAGCTTAATGATTTAATTGAATGGGCTTTTCACAGAGAAGATTCTCTCTATCTCGCATGTAATGTCAGAAATGCATTTTTCACTTCTAAAGAGCATAAGAATTATACACTTTGGTCATGTCAGAAAGTGTGTGATGCCCTCACCTTTCTACTTGACAATATTTATATTAGATTCGGTACTAAGTTATTTAGACAAATTGTGGGTATTCCGATGGGTACTAATTGCGCACCTCTTGTGGCTGATCTGTTCTTGTATTGTTATGAAAGAGACTTCATTTTGTCGCTTTCCATTGATAACCAATCTGAAATTATTGAAGCTTTTAGCTCTACTTCTAGATATTTAGATGATTTATTAAATATTGATAATACCTATTTTGATGGTTTGATCAGTCAGATTTACCCCCTAGAACTTCAGTTAAATAAAGCAAATTCTTCTGATACCGAGGCCCCGTTTTTGGATTTACATCTATCTATTGTAGATGGATTTGTTTCGTGCAAAATTTATGATAAACGCGATGACTTTGATTTTGAGATTGTAAATTTTCCTTTTTTGGATGGTGATGTTCCTCGTGCGCCATCCTATGGCGTTTATATTTCGCAATTAATTCGATTTGCTAGAGTG
Organism: Lucinisca nassula; assembly: GCA_963580285.1. Lineage (NCBI taxonomy): Eukaryota > Metazoa > Mollusca > Bivalvia > Lucinida > Lucinidae > Lucinisca > Lucinisca nassula. The sequence goes on along the minus strand of OY757014.1, from coordinate 81,915,479 downwards.
TGTAGTCATGTAACTGACTTCAACACTCGTAATAAATTATTAACGGCTAAACTTCTTAATCAGGGTTATCGGTACCATAAACTACGCAAAGCCTTTTCAAAATTTTATAGACGCCATTCTGATTTAATTTCAAAATTCAATATTGGACTTAAATCTCTTCTGCAACAAGGTCTATCGGAACCCGAATTTTATGGTGACTTAGTATATAAATTCAGAAAAATATATAACCGCAATGACTTCAGCACCCAATTTCGTAAAATCATTCTTCGATATAAAAAGATTGGGTACAACATGGATGTTATACGACAGACTGCATGCATGGTAGTTAACCCAATCACGGTTGGCAACTTTGCTTCCCTCTTTAATTGTACGCCGGTGGGTCAGGCCTCAGATTCTATGACGGCTCCAACGTAAAGGCTTATTGAAAATTAAAGAGATAATGTTGGTTGGTGCCTGATGCTCTGTCTCTGGTCGGGCTCATCGGAGTCTAACTGTTGGTTTTCTTTTGCTCCAGCATTTCAGTGGTTTCTTGCTGTCGAGTCCTCACCGTTGTCTCACCTCTGTGGTTCTTTGATTTCTGTGTTCACGGAGATGTTGCACTGATGAGTTAGGAGGACTTCATGCGGACTGAACAAATTATTTGTCTAAATCGCGACGGAAGTAAGGGCGAGGATTGTGGCCACGTAAAATCGATTTAAGCCCCCCAGTGGAAATCTTCCACTGACCGTTCCAAGGCGGCTCTTCTGTGGCGATTTATTTATGTTGTTGTTTGTTACTTACTGTGTGTATCACTTGTGTCTTTTATTTTGGATGGCCATATGGCCATTTTGTGGGAAAGTAACTGTCCATATGGCCTTCCTTTGTTTAGGTTTCCATTATGGTCTGGTCGCTTAATGTTTGTATTTCTTTCCCTTTGGTGTCTTTTATGGATGGAGTAAGTTAATTGTATCAATTCCTGATCTTTGTTTTACTTCTACTTTCTATATTTGTCACTTTTCTATTTGCCTTGGTACCTTGGGAATGCCGGATGGCATGAGAAAATTCTGCCTCGGTATATCTTGTCGTAAATACACGCTGAAGTATTGTGACCATTACTCCTCCTAAATTGTAAGAAGAGACCCTATAGAAATTTAACATAAAATTATTTTAGTGCTGAATAGCTCTAACTTTGAAATATCTATACTGTAACATTAACTACCTTGGTACCATGGGAAGCCGGGCTACCCAACAACATGACGTAAAGTTTGACTGCGTCTGGGCTGCACATCGCGGTAGAGTTCAGCGGTATGCAAATCATGCTGACCTACTAGTGCCCTCCCCAAAGTAAAGTAGAAGCACTTTAATTTTGAACGCCAGGTCGAAAATGGGCATAAAAACAACAGATAAATCAAGGCCAATTTCGGCACTTGCCTCTGATGCTAGGTGAGAGCAAACTAGGCCATGTTCCTCCCTCTTAGAATACAAGGAGCGTTATAGCTCAGTGGTTAGTGAACTTGCCTCTTATGCTAGAGGCCCCTGGTTCGATCCCCGGAGGCGGTGATTATTTCGGTGTCCGAACACGCTCCATTGGCATCATTTGCATAAATGAATGCCAAAAAGGGCACCGTCCTTCGGATCGGGACGTTAACCGGAGGCCCCTTGTGCAGGAAAAGTCATCTCCTGTGCAGGTTAACGACCCCTACCGTAGTTACATGATTACGGTGTAGGCTTTCAACCCTGCAACCTGGAGTGTATGTAATGTACACCTGCGAGTAATGGTCAAATGTGACTGATCACAGTATAAGTAGAAAGAAAGAAAAAAATAGAGCCGCGCGGTTGGCTTTGGTCTGGCTACACATGAAGTAGCCATGCAATAACCATGGTAAACAGGGGTTTCGGACATGCGGCCCTAAGTTCACGATCAGTAGAGGATACAGTAGCTTATCTTCTGCACTCTGATGCGTGGATCTTGTAGACCTCGTCGAGTCGTCCTCTCAGTTCAGCTTGAAAATAAAAATCCAAAAATGAGTTCCTTTAAGAGCAATGAAAACATTCATAAGAAAGAAGATGGGTCATACTACGTAGTTTCGGCTAATAAAGCCTCATCAGTGACCCTGTAATGATCCGGCAAAGAAAGTCAGAGGAAACATACTGCAATTTTGCGAATTTTAAATAGGCAGTCGATACAAAGACTGATATAAATCAAAATGGGGTCCAAATAATTAAAAACCTGTCTAGAATATGAGTCTAAACCAATAATTTATTTCTGATTTCTCAGAATATTAACGCTGATCTCAAAGGACCAAAAGTAAAATATAAACTGCACTATGGTTGATGTACGGGGAGACGTTTTACGGCCGCCTTTCGTGCGTACCGGGTCTTGATCGTGCGTACCGGGTCTTGATCGTGTCTAAAAGTAGAAGCACTGTAATTTTGAACGCCAGGTCGAAAATGGGCATAAAACAACAGATAAATCAAGGCCAATTTCTTGCCTCTAATGCTAGGTGAGAGCAAACTAGGCCATGTTCCCCTCTCTTAGGACGCAAGGAGCGTGATAGCTAAGCGGTTAGTGCACTTGCCTCTTATGCTAGAGGCCCCCGGTTCGATCCCCGGATGCGGTGATTATTTCGGTGTCCAAACACGCTCCATTGGCATCATTTGCAGGAATGAATGCCAAAATGTGCTCCGTCCTTCGGATCGGGACGTTAACTGGGGGCCTCTTTCCCTTTGGTGTCTTTGGTGGGTTGAGTAAGTTAATTGTATCGATTCCTGGTCTTTGTTTTACTTCTACTCATGTGAAAGAAGAGGCATCTCCTGTGCAGGTTAAAGATCCCTACCGTAATTACATGATTACTCTGTAGGCTTTCAACCCTGCAAACCTGGAGTGTATGTAATGTACAGCTGCGACTAATGGTCAAATGTGACCGATCGCAGTATAAGTGGAAAAAAAGATCTTTGCCGTTGGTCCAGAAGTACTCTGCCAGCTCGTACTCAGATGTTATCCTGGTTTGAGGGAGGTAGTACTCGCCGCTTGTCGTCGTCGCTCGGCTACTTCGGCGTAGGTCCCGTTCTGATGCTCGAATTTGCGCGGTGGAGAGAAGTTGTAGTCTCTGTGGATGTACTGCACTGGGTAAATCTTGAATCGAATATCTTCCCCCAGTGAACGACGGTCCGACGGCGCTTGTAGGTGAAGACTGGAGACGGAGGCGTCGATTCGGACATCGTCTTGAGAGGCGGCTTGGTCACTGTAGGAGACTCCCGGCGAGGCATCTTCCTTGGTGGTGGCTGCGTCGGAGATCTGGTGATGGTCGGAGCTGGTGCGATTTCGATGGTCACAGACTTTGGCGGTGATTTTCTTTGAGTCTCCGTCGCTGTAGGCTGCTGCTTTACACTCTTCTTGGGTCTGGCTGGAGCTGGAGTGCTCAGATCCCAGTGAAGAGTGACAGTGACACTCTGGTGCTTAAGGCCTGTGGTCACTTCAGGCACTCCATGTAGTCGACATGACTTCAAGAAAGACACAAGTGTCCATGGAAGGCGATACTCTTTCCTAGAGACAGACATGCTGAGAGCGATGTTGACTGTTCGTGAGCTGAACGGAGAATGTACAAATCCTACGAAGATTTTATATTTCGTCTCTTATTATAATTCAGATATATATTGTAGTCAGCTGGGTATCAAATTATTATAAATAACATTCATCTTATTTGCATTATCTGCTGGTTCCTAGTCTGAAGGTTATCAGTGTTGGATAAACAGGTAACCAGACCCCACTGACCTTCAAGGTCAGGGGGTCTGGTTACCTGTTTTTCCAATATTGACAATGTGCAAACTGGGAGCCAGCAAATAATGCAAATATGGTGAATATTTGATAACTACACGAAGGTTTATCTCTCTATATCGTTTTATTTTATTGTAACAATCCTTTTTTATCGGTTAAAGTACTTCTTTTGGTCCTGAAACTATTTTAATTTGATAATTGTCATCCTTTGTCCATAGAAAAATATAACAAACATACAAGACTACCATAAATTATCATTTTTTTTTAATTTCTAATTGTTTCTATTTTTAGATTGACTGAATTAATGAAAACGACCGAAAACGACCGAAAGGGAAGAATATTTTGTTTACTGCCACCTGGAATTAAAGAAAAATAATAAAAAATAACATTTTTCTTTATCATTTTAATATACACATGTTTTCAAATATAACAATCAATTTTTATATTTCTTTAATTCCAGCTAGCAGTAAACAATACTTTTTTCCGTCTCGGTACATTTCGGTCGTTTCATTTAGTAATCTGAAAATAGAAACCATTAAAAAATAAGAAATTTGATCAATTAAGGTGAATTTGATATGTTTATTATTTTCTATGTGCACATGATAAAAATAATCAAATTAGAATTGAGGCTTTGCTCTCCAGCAGGTAGTGATGTACTTATATACATTGAAAATATTTGGGCATAGGTAAATAGAACAGACCCAGATCAGACGCCGCATAATGTGGCAGCTGATATGTCTATACTGCTTGTTGTAATGATAAAAGACATCTGAATCAATTAGGTATATCTCACCAGAAAATACACACCCTTATTATCAAATGATATATTATAAAGTTCTCGCCCACTTAGAACTAGCAGTCTGTATCTAGAGCTGGAATGGTTTAGTACTAAACATGAAAGCCGTATTAAAGTAGTTTTGTTATTCTATATATTATATATCAATTAAATAGTTTAGTACTAGATCTAAGAAGTTGGTCTCATTAAGAAAGACCCAGCCAAACATAGGACATGGTGTCAGAAGTACTGTCGACTGGATTATTTTTGCATTGACTTATATTTCACAATTTCATATTTACCATAAAAGAAGTAAATTTTGTGAGAAATGGATAAGTTACACCAGCCTGCGGAAATGGACTTTTCCACTTCTGGAAATATTGCAGAAAGATGGAAAATGTGGAAACAAACTGTGCAGCTGTATTTAGACGTTGTAATGTCAGATAAGAATGAAAAAGAACAGTGCAAAGCATTGCTGTATATTATTGGCAAAGACGGTCGGGAAATTTACAATACATTTGTGTTACAAGAGGCAGAAAGGGACAAATTAGCTCCACTTCTTGACAAGTTTGAGACCTATTGTATTCCAAAAAAGAATATCACAATGGAGAGACACAAATTTAACACCAGGACACAAGGCAGTACAGAACTCATAGATCAGTTTGTAACGGATTTGAAAAATATTGCACGCGAATGTGAATTTCGCGACATCAAAAATGATTTAATCAGGGACAGAATTGTTTGTGGCACAAGCTCAGAAAAAGTCAAAGAAAGATTGTTGCGAGAAGATAAACTGACTTTAGAGAAGGCGATTTCAATATGTAGAGCGGATGAGGAATCAAAAAGGCAGATCCAAAAAATGAACGAGGATCATGAAAATGCTGTGCACTACGTGAAAAGTAAACGGAAGTCAAAAGGAGTCGTAGGAGGTGCAAGACCCCAAGAATATTCTGATAAAAAATTTCAATGTGGCAAATGCGGAATTATGCATGAAAGAAGAAAGTGCCCGGCTTATGGAAAATTATGTCATAAGTGTCAAAGGCCTCATCATTTTGCTAAATTTTGTAAGTCTAAATTAAAGAAAAATGTGCATAATTTGGAGGAAAATTCGTCGGAAAGTGATTCAGAAAATCTTTTTGTTGGATCTATAAATGAAAAGTGTCAAAAAAAAAACGGAAATAAGTGATAATGAGTATTTCGTTACGATGGATGTAAATGGAATGCAAGTGGAATTTAAAATCGATACAGGATCGCAGTGCAATATCATAGCGGATAGAGTGTTCAGAAAAGTTAAGGCACCACATTGTGTGTTGGAAAAGTCAACGTCGCGTCTCACCAGTTATACGGGAGATCGTCTCAAAGTTCTTGGAAAAACTACACTAAACTGCATGGGACACGACCTGGAGTTCTACGTTACAGATTCAAGACAAACGTCATTACTGGGCTTTAAAGCATCACAGGACCTTGGACTAATTAATGTGGTATTGGCAGTCAATACCAATGGACTAGATAAACTAATACGAGAACATCCTAAAGTATTCTTTGGTTTAGGTTGTCTAGAGAAACCCTACAAAATAATGATCGATTCTACAGTCACACCAGTGGTCAACCCGCCCAGGAAAATACCTGTTGCATTGCGTAAAAGGGTGAAAAAAGCTCTGCAAGACATGGTAAAGGATGGCGTAATCAGGCCAGTGGATGAGCCTACGGACTGGGTAAATTCTATGGTTATAGTGGAAAAACCTAACAAAAAATTAAGAATTTGTCTCGATCCGAGAAATCTGAAAAGTAGAAGTAAAACAAAGATCAGGAATTGATACAATTAACTTACTCCATCCATAAAAGACACCAAAGGGAAAGAAATACAAACATTAAGCGACCAGACCATAATGGAAACCTAAACAAAGGAAGGCCATATGGACAGTTACTTTCCCACAAAATGGCCATATGGCCATCCAAAATTAAAAGACACAAGTGATACACACAGTAAGTAACAAACAACAACATAAATAAATCGCCACAGAAGAGCCGCCTTGGAACGGTCAGTGGAAGATTTCCACTGGGGGGCTTAAATCGATTTTACGTGGCCACAATCCTCGCCCTTACTTCCGTCGCGATTTAGACAAATAATTTGTTCAGTCCGCATGAAGGCCTCCTAACTCATCAGTGCAACATCTCCGTGAACACAGAAATCAAAGAACCACAGAGGTGAGACAACGGTGAGGACTCGACAGCAAGAAACCACTGAAATGCTGGAGCAAAAGAAAACCAACAGTTAGACTCCGATGAGCCCGACCAGAGACAGAGCATCAGGCACCAACCAACATTATCTCTTTAATTTTCAATAAGCCTTTACGTTGGAGCCGTCAAAGAATCTGAGGCCTGACCCACCGGCGTGCAATTAAAGAGGGAAGCAAAGTTGCCAACCGTGATTGGGTTAACTACCATGCATGCAGTCTGTCGTATAATATTCATGTTGTACCCAATCTTTTTATATCGAAGAATGATTTTACGAAATTGGGTGCTGAAGTCATTGCGGTTATATATTTTTCTGAATTTATATACTAAGTCACCATAAAATTCGGGTTCCGATAGACCTTGTTGCAGAAGAGATTTAAGTCCAATATTGAATTTTGAAATTAAATCAGAATGGCGTCTATAAAATTTTGAAAAGGCTTTGCGTAGTTTATGGTACCGATAACCCTGATTAAGGAGTTTAGCCGTTAATAATTTATTACGAGTGTTGAAGTCAGTTACATGACTACACACTCTAGCAAATCGAATTAATTGCGAAATATAAACGCCATAGGATGGCGCACGAGGAACATCACCATCCAAAAAAGGAAAATTTACAATCTCAAAATCAAAGTCATCGCGTTTATCATAAATTTTGCACGAAACAAATCCATCTACAATAGATAGATGTAAATCCAAAAACGGGGCCTCGGTATCAGAAGAATTTGCTTTATTTAACTGAAGTTCTAGGGGGTAAATCTGACTGATCAAACCATCAAAATAGGTATTATCAATATTTAATAAATCATCTAAATATCTAGAAGTAGAGCTAAAAGCTTCAATAATTTCAGATTGGTTATCAATGGAAAGCGACAAAATGAAGTCTCTTTCATAACAATACAAGAACAGATCAGCCACAAGAGGTGCGCAATTAGTACCCATCGGAATACCCACAATTTGTCTAAATAACTTAGTACCGAATCTAATATAAATATTGTCAAGTAGAAAGGTGAGGGCATCACACACTTTCTGACATGACCAAAGTGTATAATTCTTATGCTCTTTAGAAGTGAAAAATGCATTTCTGACATTACATGCAAGATAAAGAGAATCTTCTCTGTGAAAAGCCCATTCAATTAAATCATTAAGCTTTTCTTTTATAAGATTATGAGGAAGTGTAGTGTAAAGAGTGGAAAAATCGTAGGTAGACAGACTAGAAGCACGAAACTGTCTAGATTTCAATTTATTTAAAACCTCATTCGAATTTTTTATAGACCAAAACAGATTTCTTCCTGATCTTTCAAAGACTTTATCACAATATTTAATTACATGCGTTTTAATAGCAGTAAGACAGGAAGTTAATAATTTAGAAAGTTCAGTGGTAGTGCAAGAACTAGAATTTGCAATAAACCGTGCTTTGTAAGGTTTTTTATGAAGTTTTGGTAACCAGTATAGCGTAGGAAGCTTGTCTTGGCCTTCGTTAACACACACAGCAAACTTGGTGGCTGAAAGACAAACATGTTTATCTACTATAGCTCTCTCTTCAGCCAAAGGCTGAAGTTCATAGGCTTTAGTACCACCAAGCTCCTGCTTAAGCGTGTTAACATAGTGGAGCCGTCACACAACGACGACGTTGTTAGCGGCCTTGTCTGCAGGGGCCAAAACAAACTTCTTATGAAATTCTTGAATACCTAGTTTAAGATGACGTAAAGACGTCTTGGGCTTAGGAGGTAACAAGTTAGTATTTTGAGAATAGAAAGAAATGCGTTTATTCACTAGTCTTAAAATGCTAAGTTTCCAGTCCTTTAGGGCTTTACACTCAACATACTCTCGCTTACACCATCGATTACCGAATTCATTCAAGGAAGCAGCGAATTCATCTCTACATTTACTGAAATCAATTTTAGAAGGAAACCGATATTTCGGTCCTTTAGAAATTATATTCCTTATCCTAGAATCAGGAATAATTTTCAAATTGCCAGTAATTACATGACCAGCAGCAGGATAGCAATACTTTGAGTTTTTACAATCACATGAATCAGGAGTATTAGTATCAATATCAAGATCTGAAACAAGTTTATTGAAATTAAAAATGATAGATCTAACAGGTTTGTTATATTTATAGCAAATTACAGGTGTTTCAGTATTTTGAAAATAAGCAGGAATGGAAGAAAGCACCGATCTCTCACGGAAGATACTGGGCAAATCTATAAAATCCATACCCTTATTAATGAAGGATATTTTGAAGAAATGACGTTTATGATTAATTTCAGAATCAATGTAAGGACGGAGAGTATGCTGAGTATAGCCTCTAGTTAAGAGAGCCGCATCATATAACTGATGAGAACTATCGTAGAATTTATTCGCCTCGGTGTCCAGAAGACGTAAAACAGAAACAGGTAATGAACTTAAAAATGAAAGCATAGAGTGACGTCCATGATTTAATAATATAATTGACAGTCACTTCAGTCTAGTATTGTTTCGTTTAAACGCTGCTACAAAACGGGAACATTTTCAGTTACCCACGATAGAGGAAATAACTAGAAGAATGTCTGGAGCGAACGTATTTTCAAAACTGGATGGAAACAATTCGTATTGGCAGTTAAAATTGGATTCCGACAGCCAGTTACTAACTACATTCAATACCCCATATGGAAGATATTGCTATTTAAGGACGCCGTTTGGAATAAAGAGCGCCCAGGAAGTGTATCAAAAAAGGATATCACAGTTATTTGAAGACCTCGAATGAGTCGAAACTGACATTGATGATATTTTGATATGGGGCAGATCAAAAGAAGAACATGATCAACGCTTAAAATTAGCACTGAAACGTTGCGAAGACATTGGATTGACATTGAATAAGGACAAATGTATCATAGGTGCAAGTTCAGTAACCTATATTGGACATGTGTTAACACAGGAAGGTGTAAAACCTGACGAAAGCAAAATTAAGGCTATCATTGAGATGCCTGCACCAACGGACAAAAAAGGAGTCATGCGACTTTTGGGTACTGTCAATTATTTAGCCAAATTTGTGCCAGATATGTCACAGGTAACTGAACCAATCAGAATATTGCTGAGGCAGGATGTAGAATTTGAATGGAATTCAGAACAAGAACTTGCGTTCAAGAAAGTCAAGGACATTTTGACCAGTGATCCAGTTCTGAAGTATTTTGACGTCACTAAACCGGTGACAATAAGTTGTGACGCAAGTAAGTCAGGACTAGGAGCAGTTTTGTTACAAGATAACAAACCAGTTGCATATGCATCGAGGTCAATGACAGATGCAGAGACCAGATATGCGCAGATTGAGAAAGAGCTACTCGCCGTACTCTTTGGAATGGAACGTTTCCATCAATATACATACGGGAAAGAAGTATCAGTCGAAAGTGATCATAAGCCGATCGAGTCGATTGTCAAAAAAAAAACCGTTAGCCAGTAGTTGTGCCGAGACTTCAAAGGATGCTTCTACGCTTACAGAAGTACAATTATACGGTCAGGTACAAACCCGGATCAGAAATGCACGTACCATACATGCTTTCAAGGGCATACATCAATGAAACAGTCTATAAAGAACTCGAAGAAGCATTGAAATGTCATGTGCATTTAGTGGTAAGCAATTTACCATATTCTGATGAGAAATTGAAACAAATCATAAATGCTACAAAAAATGACAATACTTTGACAACTGTCAATAAAATGATCAAAGAAGGTTGGCCTGATCACAGGAAAAATGTACCTTTCAAAGGTAGGGAATACTGGAATCATAGACAGGAACTGTCAGAATATGATGGCTTGATTCTGAAAGGAACTCAGATTGTAATTCCGCGCGAGTTAAGGAAAGAAATGTTGTTGATTTTGCACGAGTCACACTTCGGAATAGAGAAAACGTGCAACCTAGCCAAAGACATTATGTTTTGGGTAGGAATGAACGCTGAAATACGGGACTTCATTTCAAAATGTGGAATATGCAATGAACATAGAAGTTCGAATCAGAAGGAACCCATGATTCCATTAACAATTTCAGAGTTGCCATGGCAAGTGGTTGGAACGGATCTATTCACCTGGAATGGGAATAATTACGTTCTAGTTGTTGACTACATGTCAAGATTTTTTGAAGTTGCAAGGCTAGAAAACATGAAATCTTCCACTGTTATCAATCACATGAAATCCATCTTTGCTCGTCATGGTATAGCAATTGAGGTAAGGTCAGACAATGGGCCATGTTACACTTCAGTAGAATTCCAAAACTTTGCTAAAGACTGGGGATTCAAACATGTGACCTCGTCTCCATATATGAGTAATTCTAATGGACAGGCCGAAATCTATGTGAAAATCGTGAAAGGGATTCTAGATAAGTCGAAAGCTGAAAACAAAGACCCATATTTGAGTATTCTCAATTACCGTAATACTCCCATTGACAATCTTGGATCACCTGCGCAACTACTCATGAATCGCAGACTAAGATCAAAACTACCGGTAACACAGAAACAATTAAAACCGAAAGTTATCAGCCAGAACACTGTTCATGATAGACTTACCAAGAAACAAGAAAAACAGAAATACTTCTATGACAAAAGTAGCAAAAACTTATCTCAGTTACACCCAGGAGATACTATTCGTGTACAAAACGAAAAGCGTTGGGAACCAGGGGTAGTTGTTCAAAATGCACCTACACCACGATCGTATCATGTTCAAACAAAGAGGGGACCGTATAGGAGAAATCGGAAACATCTAATGAAAACGAATGAAAATAAGATTAATTTCGATACGGATTACGACGACATCGACCAAAGGGAAGAGCACATCGATGATAGCAGACAATCGGACGAACGACAGGGAGATACTCAGGAGATAAAGCCTTATGTAACTCGATCTGGGAGAGTCTTACGAATACCAGCGCGATTCAAGGACTATGTCACATAAGACATACAAACCCGGGAAAACTGTATATAGCTTGCGTATAGAATAGATACAATGTTTGCATATTCTTTGTTTAAAATGTGTGTTTTAACATGTATTCATATAAGGATTACATTCACATAAGCTTGAAGGGACTAGTCGCGTTAAGTGCTAAAATGCTTCATAAAGAATACACTGTTTTCACCATTCTCTCATGATGCTGCCTAAACAATTATGTGCAGTATAGAAATACAGTTTTTCTTAAACTGAAGGTTATTCTCAAGCTGGAATTTCATTCATAAGATTAGGGATTATTATTTCCATGTATCAGAAACAAAAACAATGCCTTATCTTGATAAGCATGCTTGAAGAAATTTTTATGATTCAATTCTAAGATAATATCACTGACTGTTTACAATCATCTTAGAAAGGGGGTTGTAATGATAAAAGACATCTGTTTCAATTAGGTATATCTCACCAGAAAATACACACCCTTATTATCAAATGATATATTATAAAGTTCTCGCCCACTTAGAACTAGCAGTCTGTATCTAGAGCTGGAATGGTTTAGTACTAAAAATGAAAGCCGTATTAAAGTAGTTTTGTTATTCTATATATTATATATCAATTAAATAGTTTAGTACTAGATCTAAGAAGTTGGTCTCATTAAGAAAGACCCAGCCAAACATAGGACACTCGTCTAGCATGATTTTCCATGAAAATAGCATTAGATCGTGAAAAAAGGAAAGAAAAAGACATGACATCCCTGAAATGATAAATGAAACTGACAACATATGACGTTGGAAGACAATGTGTTTATGATTTCAGTGCAGTACAATAGTAACGTCCTTAAATTTTTGAACAGCCTAGCTTATTAGACACACTCTAGGACATACGATTTCATGGCTTGACCCGAGTTTCGTGTCCATTCGTTTAGTCTGCTCAGGCATAAAGTCATCAAGTTCGTCTGATATTGAGGTTATCAAGTGAATCTTATATAAAATCTATAAAGGGGCAGAACCCGAAAGTTATCATTCATGAAACCTGCATTACTGCTGTTTGTCAAGTCAAAAACCCACCATATAAACAGTGTATGTAAACGATGTTTTTGTTTTAACGTCCCCGGCAAAGCTATTTAGGTAATTTTGGAGACATTTGTTTTCAATTGTGTGGGACTTTTGCCCGAAATTGAAATGAAATGACACCTCAAGCCCTTCCGTCCAATGAAACCAATATGATTTATACGCATGGCAGCCCGACTTGTACCACTTTGCTTTGGCAGGCTTATATTTCGCAGTTAATTCGATTCGCTAGAGTGTCTAGTCCTGTATCCGACTTCAACACTTGTAATAAATTATTAACCGCTGGACTTCTTAATCAGGGGTATCGGTAACATAAACTACGTAAAGCCTTTTCTAAGTTTTATAGACGTCATTCCGATTTGGTTTCAAAATTCAATGTTGGACTTAAAAAAATTCTGCAACAAGGCCTATCGGAACCCGAATTCTATGGTGACTTGGTATATAAATTTAGAAAAATACATGCCTGTAATGACTTTAGTACCCGATTTCGTAAAATCGTTCGTCGATATATAAAGATTGGGTACAAGATAAACGTTATAAAACAGACTGCATGCATGGTGGTTAACCCAATCACGGTTGGCAACTTTGCTTCCCTCTTTGATTGCACACCGGTGGGTCGGGCCTAAGATTATATGACGGTTTCAGCGTAAAAACATAAATGGAATTTTATTTAAGTATTATTTATGGTGGTTGGCGCCCGATGCTCCGTCTTTGGTCGGGCCACTCGGAGTCTAACTGTTGGTTTTCTTTTGCTCCAGCAATTCTGTTGATGTATGCTGTCGAGTCCTCAACCTTGTTTCATCTCTGTAGTGTTTTTATCTGTATGTTCTCGGAGATGTTACACTGATGAGTTAGGAAGCCTTCATGCGGACTAAAGAAATTAGTGTATACCGCGACAGAGGTAAGGGCGAGGATTATGACCATGTAAAATCGATTGAATAAATTGCACATCCGCGATTGGTTGAAAATGTGTATACTGCTGCAAAAAAGTAATTACTACTACTGCAATTTTTCACTTAACATTACAACTTAGTCAATTTAAACTCAAACCGGTGTCATAAATTATACGACTTCATATTCCATGTTTCACCACAAATCATTCCTTACGCTACAATATTACAAAGCTTGTTTCATTTGAAAGAAATTATGTAAGACTGACGTGAATCAATGATCAAGTAAGCCTTGTTTATAACAATAATGTCACTGAGTCATAAAAGTGCACATAAAGTAGCCAAGAGAGGTAATAATAAAAATAGGCAAGTAAGAGCTTTAACAACAATAAGCAAAACAAACAAACCAAAAAATAAATAAATAAATAAATAAATAAATAAATAAAACAACACACACACACACACACACACACACACACACACACACACACACACACACACAACAATACCAATAAAACAGTTGCAACGAAATAAATAATTATAGACAAGCTTGACAGCCCCCGCCCATCGGGGCTTGAAGAAATTGATAGGGTGCATGATGCGTCCATGCAGAGCTGAAACTGACCGAACACGTGTACTGGTAAACCGCTTAGAGGATTTAACCCTGCCCAAGCAAAACGGTGCGAGTCGGTCCGTCCATGCTTATAAACCCTATTGGTTTTATTGGGCGACAGGGCTTGAGATGTCATCTCGCCTCAATGTCGGATAAAAGTCTCACAAAGTTGGAAGCAACGTCTCCAAAATGACATGTACAGTGTTAGCGGGGGCATTAAACCTGAAATCAAACAAACATACAAACAAAAAAAGCTTGTAATTTTGTACAGTGTAAGTCAATGCCTAACGGCTAAGCGAACAAGGGGCGTTCAACAAGTTCAACGGGTTGGTTCAACTTCATTACTCTCAACTATGTCGATAATATACGGAATTATCATGTGCCTTTTAATGATGTGCAAAATGGAAAGTAAAATCGCATATCTTAATTTTATATAATAAGTATACAGGAACTATGCCTTTAGCTTTGTAGAAATATAGGCAACATAAATAACATTGTTCATTGTTAACTAGGAAATAGGTTTGTTGAACGATGAATTATAAAACCCACAACCCATATATATGCCTGTATACCCCTGTAAATCCCTGTTTATATTTTTCAATATAAAAGTGGGGTTTAAGGGTGTCAAAATAATATAGGCGTGTTTTCGAGATGGAAATTCATTTCTCGGCGAGGCGGTTCTAACGAGTACCCACATTCTATGTTTTTGAGCAGGGCTGCAGCTGCTTTCTCATCGCCTTATTTGTTCATTTTCCTTTTTCTCAAAATTCCAAACATTTAGAATTTGGATCCAAATTTGTGTCAGTTTCCTCAGAAATTACTTGGACATTTGGTACAGATCTGGACAGTGGTTCATTATGTTCTTTATGCTAGAATCAGGCTGCTGTTCAGCGGCTGTTGCTGCTTATTTGTCCCTTTACTTGTTCATATTTATTTTTCTCAAAATTTTGCACATTGAAAATTTGTGTCACAAGTTTCTGATGAACTATAAGGGCTTCAAAGTTGAACCTTCCCAGCAGGGACATGACGTTATTGTGACGTCACATCAACTTCGGTGCGACGTCATTGTGTTTATGCAACGTCACATCTACGTCGGTGCATAGTACACAAATTGATCATGACGTTTATTAGAATCAGCCTGCCTGGGCTTATTCTTCAATTTGTTTGTTTTATTTTTCTCTAACTTGCAAACACTGAAAATTTGTGTCACGAATGTCTCAGAAACAACTGGGCCAACGTATTGAAATTTGGTATTCATGTGACTTATTCTTCCACAGACGTGTTCAAGTTTTTTTGATTTTACCAAATAACGGCTCAGTGGTTTTGCATCCTTAATCGTGTAATTTTTTGCGTCAAAATCATGTGGAGTTTTAAATGCCAGCTCAATCGTTTTATCGATCGTCAGAAACAAATTTTTGTTGTGTCAAAATTGAAAAAGTGTTTACTGAAACTAATACATTTAACTCAGAATATGACTGGCGGTATTCGACTGGGGGGAATTCGAAACGTGAAGCACTTTTAGTATTTGACTGTAAAGTCCTGAATGCTTACCCATAGATCAATTTCTGTTGTTTAGAATAATAATCGACTTATCACTAGGTCGTATACCTTTTTTAAATATATACTTCTTATTTACATATGTGTCATGACTTCAGAAAGCGCGGGGCTATTGTCAGCTTCTGCCAGGTCTAGTTACCCATGCGTAACAGAAATAGACAATAAAAGAGAGAAAGAAAACCGTTTATAGTCTTGAAGGAAGTATCCTTTTAGAATAAGTGAGTGAGTGAGTTTTTGTTTTACGTCCCACCAACAGCTAAGGTCATACGGAGACGGGACCTCGGTTTAAAGACTCATCCGAAAGTCTGGAGAAGCCCGGGATCGATCCTGCGATCCCTGGTTTACAAGGCGAGTAGCGTAACCACTGTACCACGGAGGGTCCTAATAGAATAAGTGAGCTAGAAATAAAAGCACGAAACAATATAATTTCGATAAAACATCGTTTTTTGGTAAATAGTGTAGACTCAGATGAAAGCATGTTCACAGTATTTAAGTGACCCCTGCCCTACTGGTCTGGTTGCAATCAAACTGTCTGAAACATCGAATGATTGTTCAAAATTTATGGAGTTATCCCTCTTGATACTAAAGCAACAAAATCTTTCAAAATCTCATTTATAACGACTGCTTGGATTTTTATTTCACAGAAATGTTTCTTCAACTATTGTTAAAACAATTCTGTTAAGCCACCGCCCATCGGTGCCTGAAGAAATAGATTGGGCTGCATAGTGTTACACTTTGCTTACTCTTTATCAAAAAGGTGTCTGAGTGGCATGGCATTTTCTAATACTTTTGATACTGTTTGAATTCGTTATAAAGTTGATACTTTTCAAACGTTCTTCTTTTCATATTCATATTGAACTACAAAATAGTTTCAATATTCATTTCCAGTAGCTCTTACGCCGTTTATCTTTTTTAAAGATATTTCTTGTTTCTTTTTTGTTATATCACTATATATTATAAGGGCATGTTGTCATATACATGTATGTACCCAGCAGGCACTCAACGTTGAACCAACGTTGAAAACGTTGTTTCAACGTTAGTTCAACGTTGAGTCAACGTTTTGTGCATGCAGTGTAGTTTATATATAAAAATACATTTATGTGGTTTGTTTGGATTGGAGTTTAACGGCCCAGTCAACACTATTTAGGTCATTTTTGAGCCGGCCAGTTTACCTATCCACACTTTCCTGGGCACGCTTATACGTAAGCGGTTAACCAGTACAGTGCACATTCTTTCGCAAGAAACTGACAACTGCCCTTCTTGAATCAGCGGAAGGGAGAGAATGACCGTAGAAAAGATTTCATGATCAATCTCCACGAAAGAATGTTGCCGACCCCGGCGGGAGTCGAACCCGCGTCCTCCTGATCACCAGTCAGACGCGCATCCGACTGAGCTAACGAGGCCGGCTAAAAAAAAAAAAATACATTTAATAATGATTAAATCGCTGTTTATATGAATACATTTGTATATAAATGAGAAGTGTGTACCATGATTTTAACATTCAATTATGCTGCATGATGAAACAAATAAGTATAAATTAACAATGCAAAATAAAATAAAATAAAATAAATAAACAAATAAATAAATAAATTCCCACTAAAACCAATAAATGCACTATCAGCAGCAGCACAGGTATAACTCTTAGTGCAGCAGCGCCCTCTGTGAGTGTACTTTACCTCTTATCTTCCCCATTGGAAGCAGTGTCTCCAAAATGACCTAGATTGTGTTGACGGGGACGTTAAACGCCATTCCAAACAAAGAAACTATATAGGATCAAATTTTATATGTTACTTAATCTGAATTTATCAGATCATTTGATAACCGTATTTAAAATAATGATCTTTACACAAAGCCATGTATTACCCCCAAACGGGTCATAAGATAATTCGGACTGGACTTTATTACCTATGGTTGATAACTTCAAAGTGCATGAAAAGAGCTAATAGAAAGGTAAGAGGTAAGGATATTACATACGCTCACAAATGTACTGGTTTTATGGTTTAAACATGCATTTTGTATGTCATCGAGCACATTATATATTTAAAACGCCCCATTTAAAATGCTAATATTTTGCATAACATCGATCGATGAAGATACTGTGTACAATGTGCATATGGCGTTATCACAAATCCGTGTTTTATTGAATATCTGTATATGGGCTGCGAAATGGGGCTTTCATTCATGTGCGCTCTGCACACTCAAAATGCAGCCTTCTCAGTCTGTGTTTGAGGTTTATCGTCCTCGTTAACACTGTATAAGTCATTTTGGAGACGTTGCTTCCAATTTTGTGGGATTTTTACCCTACACTGAGATGTTTGTTTGTTTGTTTGTTTGTTTGATTTGAAGTTTATCGTCCTCGTCAACACTGTATAGGTCATTTTGGAGACGTTGCTTCCAATTTTGTGGGACTTTTACCCGACACTGAGATGAAATGTCAGACATCTCAAGCCCTGTCGCCCGATGAAACCAATAGTCTGTAATGTTTTACTGTGGGGTGCAATTAAAGGAACACCATTGGTTTACTTCAACTATTCTATTCGAGTGCTCACCGCTTAATAATCATATTATTACAGCATGCAAACATGCATCTCATTTTCTAAGCTCCTCCTAGAACTTTTGACTGACAGTTCTTATATACTACAGTCTATATGCACGGACACGCAACTCTTTTCCTGGGTAGGCTGAGAACCTCTTAAGCAGTTTGCCAGTACACATGAGCTGTCGGTTTTAGCTCTGCGAGGCAGCATCATGCAACCCAATCTATTTCTTCAAGCCCCGATGGGCGGGGGTCATTCTCAGTCTGTGTGATGATACTTTAGGCCAATATAGCACACAGCGAAGACTGATCAGACTGCGACGATGTGCAAGCTGTTGCTAGTCTTCGCTGGGCGCACACACTCGGAAGACCCCTTTAAGCTTGCCGCGGCACATTATGAGCCAGAGCATGACAAAAACCTACAGCAAGACGAGTGCGACCAGGAAAGATTTAAATCAGCCTGCACTTATACTCAATGTGACAAGAGCTTTCGTTATATCTCTAGACAGCAAAGATACTTTAGAAGACTCATGTGAGCAGCAAAGACTCTGATCAGACTGTGCATTTGCGCAGTCTGATCAGAGTCTTCGCTGTTCACACAAAGTCTTATTGTAGGTTTTGATTGTTTTGCGGTTTCACGTCCCCGTCAACACTATTTAGGTCATTTTGGAGACGTTGCTTCCACAATTTGTGGGACTTTTACCCGACATTGAGATGAAAAGACGCCTCAAGCCCTTACGCCCAAGCAAACCAATAGGCTTTGTAAACAGGCCCGGCCTAACTCGCACCACTTTGCCTGGGCAGGCTTAGACCTTCTAAGCGGTTTACCTGCACTCATGCACGGTCGGTTTCAGCTCTGCGTGGAAGCACCATGCAGCCCAATCTATTTCTTCAAGCCCCGATGGGCGGAGGGGGGGGGGGGTATTATCGCACGCTGACTCAATCATTATATAATAGAAAATTGGGCTTAGGAGAGTTTAAGTTTACATTATCTTCCTTGTCCAAAGCAAATTGTTGGTATGTTTGTAGAAGAAATAAAAAAACACACTAATAAACAACAAATCAATTTTGTTGAGCGTGATAGCACTTGCCTCTGATGCTAGAGGACCCCGGTTCGATCCCCAGCAGCGATGATTAAATTCCTATATCCGAGTACGCTCCACTGGCATCATTTGCAGGGATGAATTCCATAAAGCGCACCGTCCTTAGGATCGGGACGTTAATTGGAGCCCCCCTGTGCAGGGAGAGTCACCCGCTGTGCATGTTAAAGGCCCCTACCGTAATTACATGATTACTGTGTAGGATCATGCGAATCTGGAGTATATGAAATGTACAACGTCTGTGTCCCCTCCTAGGGTTAAGGCGATAAGGAGAAAGAAAGAACAACGCATTTCATTTGAAAAGCATCAGGTAACGTGGTGTGGATTGGATTTTGGGTTTACGGCCCTTTCAAGTTTATTTCACTCAAATCGAGCCGATCGAGCCGATTCTTAATCAGAAGTGGGCGAAAACCAGACTACCCGGAGAAAAATCACCTGGTCATCCGTGGCAGAACTTGGCGTCTCACATGTGACCCGCGTCAGGCTCGAACCTACAGCGGTGAGAGACCTAATGATTAAGAGTCAGCGCTCTTATACACTAGGCCACGGTGGCCCGCATTAGGTAACGTGGTATATGTATGCAAGTACTGTTAGCAACGTAAATCAAACAACCCATTGCGTCAATGAACGGACAAGACCCTATTTTTACATTGTACCTTGCACAAGTCAAAGCCTAAGCCTCGATAGCGCAGTGGTTAGCGCGTTCGACTTATGATCGAGAGGTTGTGCGTTCGAATCCGGCCACCGGTATCGAGGTGTGTCCTTGGGCAAGACACGTAATGACACTGCCCCACTCCACCCAGGTGTAAATGGGTAGCAGTGGTGTAAAAATCACTGCCTTTCACTCGCGCGCGTGAAAACATCCGGAATGAGTGTTCGAGAGCGATTCAATAAGCTTGAAGCTTTCATCGCAATCGAACTAAAATAAATTAGTATAAACTAAAGCCTAATCTGTTTATTATCCCAGCTCCAATGCCCCTCTACTGCAGGTATTAACGGATCGCCTGATTAGTTCGGGCATTTCATTCAATCCCTACCGCTGGTCCCAGATGCCCCAAAGATGTTAAAGAAGCAGCATATAAGGGACTCGTTCGCGCCATCTTGGAATATGGTAGTTGTGTCTGGGACCCCCATGGAATAGGTCTTCAGGAGGAGATTGCAAAAGTTAAGAATAGGGCAGCTAGATATGTTATGGGAAATTACAGCTTTGAAACTGGAAGTATGACTGGAATACTGAAAAACTATAGTATGGGAGTCTCGCAAGAAAAGGAGGAGAGACAGTAGGTTTATCCTCTTGTACGAAGGTCTAAAGGGTGCTACCAGCATTCCAACAGATGACGACCTTATCCCCCAATTAGGAGCCGCAGATGGCATTTCAGGTGCCCTCTGCAAGAATTGACATCTTCAAGGGGTCCTTCTTCTCTAAGGCAATTAGAGATTGAAATGCCCTTCCAGATTCGGTTATAAGGTGCTAAGGATAACGTTTGTTTGTTTGATTTGGGGTTTAACGTCCCCGTCAACACCGTTTAGTTCATTTTGGAGACGTTGCTTCCAATTTTGTGGGACATTACCCGACATTGAGATGAAATGACATCTCCATCTTAGCGGTTTACCAGTACTCGTGCGCGGTCGGTTTCAGTTCTGTGTGGAAGCATCATGCAGCCCATCTATTTCTTCAAGCTCCGATGGGCGGGGGCCGGTTAAGGAGAATGTAGCTAAGTTTACTTCTTTGGCGAGAGCTAGGGACTAACTTCCCTTTTCACAAGCCCTGGTGAATGAATGTCATTTGACGTGTCACCAGTAACGATTCAGATTCAGGTGAAATTAGCTGAATTTGAAGAAAAAAATGTCAACCAACGACCAGCTATGAGTTTCCCGTTTATCAGGCCTTGCTAGGATTTATACCGCTAAGTCTTACGCATATTTTTTAACTTCATGAACATCGCGACACGACACGACATGGCCATGGCAAATGTCTCCCACTACTTCATCAATCCGTCACACCTTAGCTAACGGCCCCCGCCCATCGGGGCTTGAAGAAATATATGGGCTGCATGATGCTTCCACGCAGAGCTGAAACCGACCCGCACACACGTACTGGTAAGCCGCTTAGAGGATCTAAGCTTGCCCAGGCAAAGCGGTGCGAGTCGGCCCGTCCATGCTTATAAACCCTATTGGTTTCATTGGGCGACAGGGCTTGAGATGTCATTTCATCTCAATGTCGTGTAAAAGTCCCACAAAATTGGAAGCAACGTCTCCAAAATGACCTTTACAGTGTTGACGGGGACGTTAAACCTCAAATCAAACAAACAAACTCACCTTATCTAAGCATTCATACCATAGAAATGAGTTTCATCACGTGAACAAGTCCGTGAAATGAAGACCCCCTTAAACCCCTTTTATATAGAGAAAACTGGGTTTACGGGGTTATTCATTATTTTTCTTATTTCTGCTCCAATACATAGGTTGTGTGTACTCGTTAGAACCGCCTCCGTGAAGCAGTTCTAACGAGCACACGCAACCTATGTTATGAGCATTTATAAGAAAAATATCAAGGATTTTCATCAGAAAAGTAGCCATTTTGGACATGTGAAAAATGTCGTACGGGTGAGTTATCGTAATGTGTCTTTATACCGAAAGTCAGGATTAAGAGGCAATGGCGACTTGTGCTATGTCAGCTGTCTGACAATGTCTTCCTTTCATTTCAGCTGTCTTTTGAAGTTCCAATCTTCTACGTGTGTCTGTTGTCGGTCTTCACAGAGGAGTAGAATGGGGTTCAAACTGAACATCTTCATCGTCGTCTTGGCGGTGTCAGCTGGATACATTATGTATACCACCCCGACATTCCCTCCAACCGCCAGTCATCGCTGGTTAAAATTTCTAACATCTCTGTACCTCAGATTTATGACGTTAATGGTAAGCTTTTATTATTTTCATCCTCTGTCATGATAACACGCAAAGCGTCAATCGGTTGCATTTTCCTTATATTATTGCTATTTTTCCACCCTTTTTTTCAGAGAAAACAGACTTGATCACTCATGTGAATCGACTGTCGAGCAGATGAGTCACATGAATTGCCAAGCCTGATTTTAACATAAGAGAAGCCTCCGTGGTGCTGTGGTTATATTAAGCTGCTCGCCTCCTAAACCAGGTATTGTGGTTTCGAATCCCGGGCTTCTCCAGACTTTCGGTCTAAAGATCTGACGATCGTCTAAACTGACAAAATAAAATCCATTCATACGGCAAATACGAGTATTGTAAATGTTATTCGAAAAAAAAATACACATGATAACATAAATTATATTATCTTGATAGTACTTTGCCCCGGTTTTAATGTGATATATTTTTACCATGCATATCTGAAACAAATATATAGAGATTATCATATGGCATTTTTCATATCATACCCCATATCAGCCCGAGGGCCGAAGGCCCGAGGGCTGATATGGGTGGAGGGCTGATATGGGGTAAGATATGAAAAATGCCATATCATAATCTATTTATCATACATTTCACTTTAAAAAAAAATGTTCAAAATAAATTGTATCAATACCAAATACCAAAGATACAATGAGAATCTCATTATCTTCGGTCTAGCTATGAAATTTAAGAGACGCTTTGTCAACAATCCCCTGCAATGTTCTTTCGCCCATTTTCCTCTCGTATTCGCTGCGCCGTGCCATTTTTTTTTTTTTTTTTTTTTTTGCCAAACAGTTCGAACAGACAAAAATATTGCAAATTGCAAATGGCGACCTGAACAACAAATGTGAAATGCCGCAAAAGGAAGAACGCCACGTGTTCCGAATAGGGTGATGTCAGAGGTATGATAAAGGCTTAGGGGTGCGATAAAGGGTTGTGATATGGATTTTTGGGGTATGATAAAGCCCATGCGATATGGCAGCACGTGCAAGCGTGATACGTGCACTGGTGTCAGGTTCGTATCGCATATTCAAAAACTAAGTATTTTATACTAAATGTATGATAAAAATAAAGATCAAACACTTGTGAAATGATACCGTATCATTTCAATAGTGACTGCGGCCATTTATATGCTAAACGAGGACTTCTTTTAAGCTCGCCTGGACGAAGTCCAGGTAGAGCTATTGCACTACCCCCGGCGTCGGTGTGGCGCCGGTGGCAAGTTGGCGTTGGAGTCGGCGTCCGCATTTACGTTGAAAGTTTTTAGAGCTCATATTTTTCAAAAATATACGATGGATCTGGTTCATATTCGGTATGATGATAGATATAGGTCCAAAGTTTTATTCAGCAATACCCCCGCCCATGTCCTTAAACTCAAGGTCAAGGTCATGGACGTAGAGTTTTACTTTTTTTTTTTTTTTTTTTTTTAATTTTGATTTTAAAGTTTTTATGGTGAATTTGATATAATGACAGATATAGGTTCAAAAGTTTTATCAAGCAATACCCCTGCCCACGCCTTACGATCTCAAGGTCAAGGTCACAGGTCATATTTACAAAACCATATGAATTTGGTTTATATTTGATATGATGATAGATATAGGTCCAAACTTTTATTCAGCAATACCCTCACCTATGGCCTCAAGGTCAAGGTCACAGACTTAGAACTTTTTTTTTATCTTCAAGTATTTTTATGTTGACGTTTTTTTTTTTTTTTTTTAATTTTATGTTAAAGCTTTTAACTGCTCATATTTCCCAAACAATACCTTGAGTTTGGTTCATATTTGATATAATGATAGAAATATCTCCAAAGTTTCACTCAGCAATACTCCTACTCATGCATATGATCTCAAAGTCAAGGTCAGAGTCATAGACATTTTTAATGTTCAAGTTTTTAACAGCTAATATTTTCCAAACCATATGATGGATTTGGTTCATATTTGATATGATGATAGATATATGTCTAAACTTTCATTCAGCAATGCCCTTACTCATGACCTGAAGTCCAAGGTTACAGACTTAGGATTTTTTTAAAATAAAATATTTTAGAGCTCATGTTTTTCCAAAGCATATGCCGGATTTGGTTCATATTTGATATGGTGATAAGATATAGGTCCATTTATTCAGTAATGTCATGCCCATGACCTCAAGGCCAAGGTCACGAAGTGTAAGTTTTTTTAAGAGCTCATATTTTCCTAACTATGCGAAGGATTTGGTATGATGATAGATATAGGTCCAAAGGTTTATTAGGCAATACCCCACCTATCCTGATTGCATCAAAGACGCCTTCCCAGGCGTGCAATGGCAGCTCTTGTTTTGTTTACGTTCTCCTATAAATATTGCGTTTTCCTAAAAAAAAAAAAAAAAAAAAAAAAAAAGAATTTACTTCTTTTTCGGCGGATACCAAAAATATTTCATCTCGATTGCCAATAACATCTGAATTTTCACTCGTGATTCGCCCTCGTAAAAATTCGGATGTTTTAAGCACACTCGATCAAAATACATTTGGTATCCACCTCAAAAATGTAAATATCCTCTGTCTTGCCACTTATTAACATAAGTTTATTCAACAATAGGCACATCTGCAATTGCATTTCTTATTACATATTTGTTAATTTTGCTCTGATTTGCCGCGGAGCTGTCACGGGTAAGGGAAGGGATAAATCATTCGGACGCCTGGTGGCGTAAGCGCAAATAACGGTGCTCCTTTTCCTGCTACCTATTTTACTGAGAAACATGTCTAATGCTTCTAGGCACCACTGAAGGAAAAGAAGGAAAGGTTCGATAAGGTAAAGAACATCGACGCTAAGTGACTTGGTCCCCTGCTGATGTAGACTCGAGATGCGAACTGATCATATACTTAACTTAACCAAAGATACAATGATGCTATTGTTATTAAAATACATTTAAAGACCAATTTGGGGTTCAATCAAAAATTTTCTTTTATTACAGATGCATATTGGTCCATATATAGGCCTTGGTGAACCTTTTAACATCACCAGAAGAATGTTTGAATTTCCAGCTCTTGTACTGGATGTGGGTTCATCAGCGGTGGTTAAGGTAAGAGCGCCAGCTTCTTTTGGTAAAACTAGCCTGTGATAGATTATAAGAATCTGATATTGGGTTCTGTTGAAGATGGGCGTTTCCAACCCGAGGGATGACCGAGGCTACGGGTTCCGCTCAGCACGGTCATCCCTCGCGTTGGAAACGCCCATCTACAACAGAATCCCATATTGGATTCTTTTTCTTGCACAACACCTCCTAAACATTTCCTTTTATTTTGTAACAAATAGCAGAACTACAGACAGTATTTATTTTCTTCTTTTTAAGATTTCATACAAAAGTCCTGTATTCAGTGTCCTTTAACAATAAATGAGTCAAATAATTATCATTCTTATTGATTTTTTTATTTCGTTTTTTTTTGCCGGATAGTTTTGACAGCTCGCACATGTATATTGTTTACAAAATAAAAGTAGTGCGGAAGTGGTTCCGGCAGTTGAATAGAATTGAAGCGCACTTATGTTAGTTGCCTGGGTCGGAACACCAGGGTCAGAACATAAATTTCTAACCCAGGGTAAAATCACGGATTTCCTTGCCTGGTGTGCAAGAAATTCATTTGTTATCGCATTATGTGGCTGTTACGACATGTCATACAAATCATATGAAACTCGCCGACGGTTCAAATCATAAATTTTATATAACATTACCACTCGCTTAAGATCTGCTATATACAATTTCGTATGTAGGCCGTATGTCATAACTTACAATTGTGTAAGTACACGTAGACCAATGCTTATTATATTTTATTATCTCTTCCTCTCTTACCCCACCCCGCCCATGCGTGCTGGTCGGTGTGTAACTTTAATATGGGTTTGGCCGCACCAAACCAAACCAGGCCTTGGACTTAGAATCAACTGCATGTTTTCCACACAGCCAGATGTCGTGTTTTCTGTATACCGCCATCAACATACAGTAAAACACCTCTAAAGCGACTCGTTTTAACTAGTCGGTTATCCGGGCATTTAAACTCATCTGTCTTAAGCACTGTCACTTTGAATAACCCTTATACTTGCTTGCTTAATACATTTATAAAATTAAATTTTAATGGCTACTAAATAACAACTCCTTCCCTAACCACACTTGTCCTGTGCAGGCTCATTCTTGCGCCAGAAACAGACAGCTGTCACTTTTGAATCAGCGAAAGGGAGAGAATAACCATAGTAAAAATTTCATGGTCGATCTCGCCGAAAGAGAATGTACCCGACTGGTAGGTTTCGAACTCGCCAGTCAGGCGCGCATCCGACTGAGGCTTAACCCTTTTTGTACCAAATTGAATCTTCCTTCTTATATATGGCAGGAGTCCGTTTCAAAATTTAGGGGTGTCAGATTGTGTTTTCTTCACAATTGATTTGGAAAATGCCTGAACTTTGAGCAAACAGTGGAAGCCCTGATCAGACGCCGCATTCTGCGGCGTCTGATCTGGGCCTGCACTGTTTGTCAGGCTACCCGTTTTGGGGTTTCCGGTACCAAATGGGTTAATACAGGTTGGACTGTATCTGCATGTACTGATAATGATGCAAAATTGGCCAAAATAGACAGCGACTCATATACATATTGGCAAGAATAAGAAACATTGCTTTTTCGCTGAAAATATATGAACTCAAAGGAAAGAATTTGTTCTTCTCATATAAAGAGAGGGCTGCATTAAAGGAAAGACTTTGATTCACTGAGAGGAAATAATTCTTTCCTTTAAGAGTTGATCAGAATGGCAAATTCTTTCCTACAAATGTTTATCCCTTTTTCATTTATGAGAAGCAAATTCTTTCTTTTAAGGGGAATGGGAACACTTGGCACATTTTCGGCCATTTTTCAAAGGGAGACAACTTTCGGAAATTCCTATTCGCTTTTCTAAATGCCATGAAAAAGGGGTCTACTCTGAAAGGAAAGAACTTGCAAAGCAAATTCTTTCCTTTAAGATTTGACCCCTGTTGACATGGGTTACAAAAACAGTTTTGCAGGAGTGACCTCCCCTGAAAGTATTTCCATTCCCCTTAAGAGTAGTTCTCTGTTAGACCCTGTTTACAGGAAAAAGAAAGGAATTCTTTTTTAAAAAAAAGTCCCATACCTATTGATCTCTATTGATAAGGGTAAAAACAAACGGTCACCTTCCCCAGAAGTTTATCAATTCTTTTAATTGTCAAAAGCAGTTTAGGTCGTAGTACCAAAGCGTTGTTAATCCAAAATCATTAGTCCATAGACAAAATGGCAAATATCAATGTTCAGATCAACAGACATGGACTCCAGAAAAGTGTAATCAGGCGTCCGCGGATAGTAAGCATTACTTGGTAAGCAAACTGACTTCTTAGGATAACACACCCGCTGACTTCTGCTTCTGCCCATCGGGGGTTGAAGAAATAGATGGGCTGCATGATGTATCCGCGCAGAGCTGAAATCGACCGCTCACGAGTACTGGTAAACCGCTTTAACTCCAGGAAAAACGGTGCGAGTCGGACCGCCCATGCTTATAAACCCTATTGGTTATATTGGGCGACAGGGCTTGAGGTGTCATTTCATCTCAATATCGGGTATAAGTCCCACAAAATTGGAAGCGACGTCTCCAAAATGACCTATACAGTGTTGACGGGGACTTTAACCTCAAATCAAACAAACAATGCAAACAAAGATAATATTGTCATGGCTTCAAAAATGGCATTTTTTCTGATGAATATTCATAATATTTTACTTATTCCTCAAAAGTTGCTTCCCCTGTAAAATGGCATGTTTATCTATTCCCTTGATCTCAACAACTGTACCTTCAGACAGAGAAGACAGTTATGGACGGCGTTGAAGTGACAATATTCCGACCAAGATCAGCTGGTTCAGAGCTCCTTCCTGGCATTATGTTGTTCCATGGCGGAGGCTGGGTAGTGGGATCACCAGGTCGATACACATTTTTATTATCATTCAATGAACAATATGCTAGGAATCCTACTTTTACATATAAAAATTGCGTCCGCGTGCGCGTGCGCGTTTGTGTTGGAGGGTATGTGATTGTTACTTTACTGAATTCAAAGGAAATAATTGTGGGCATTCAGAGACCCTGCGGTTTAGATCCCTACCGGTTCAGAAAACAGTCCTGCTAGCACACACTATTGGACCAACGTCGGGCCAACACGACGTGATATTGAGTGGCCATTCTTTCTTGGCTGGGATTCTTTCGTGGAGACTGATCATGAAAGTATTTTCTACGGTCAACAGTTGTCAGAATATGCACTATACCGATTAATGCTTATATATATGCCTGTCAGGGAAAAGAGTGGTTACATAAACTGGCCAGCTTGACATGACCTTAACAGTGTTGAAGGGGCTGTGAAACATCAGACAAACCAACCAAACAGTAGAGGTCATCACCCTTTACAGTCATGGCAGCAGCAGTATCTGGAATGGTATAATCAACATACGATATCCTCTCTATTCCCTGATGTTTCAACCAAAGCGTCCTTTATTCGCACTAGGTTTCTGTTAAAATTACAAAATCCGCGTCCACATTAGGGGCGATAATTCATATCAGACTGGACTGGATCAAATACATGTACTAGTATGCCTTAGTGGTTCTCGTCAGATCAGGGCCAGTTGTTCAAAGCTAACTACGTCGTTAGTTTGTTTGATTTGAGAATTGACGTCCTCTCGACAACAACATATTGGTCATTTTGGAGACGTAGCACTACCAATTTTGTGGGAATTTTACCCGGCATTGAGATGAAACCACACCTCAACCCCTACCGCCCAATGAAACTTATAGGGTTTACTTGCACCACTTCGCCCGGGAGGCTAAGACCCTCTTAGAGGTTTATCAGTACTTGTGTTCGATCTGTTTCAGCTCTGCATGGAAGCACCAGCCCAATCTTTACCAAGCCCCGATATGTGGGGGTCCATGTCTTTAGTTAACATATCGTTAAAATTCTGATCATTTATCATGGGAAATATGCTAATATTTTTGCTGAAAAATGTGAGACTCACATTTTCCAGCAAAAATACCAGATTTTTAGCTACTGCTAACAATTTGACCACTAACAAGCGCCTTATGCTTACGAGGCTTTGAACGACTGGACCCAGATAAGTACTCACATTGTTTATCTATTATTGTCCGAACCATGGTACGGACTAGATGGGTACCTCTAGTGTGAATGCGTATATGAACCTGATGAGCCACGTCATGAGAAAACCTGTTTGGCATTTGCGAGCAACAATGGTGCAGATAAGTCTGCGCACAGGTGAAGTCTATTAGTATTCGATGCGTGGATAGTACAATACCTCTAGTTTCTATATCTAGCATCTAAAGCCGCTTGCTAATCTGTTTTCGAAAATGTAGCTGTGTTGGAACCGTTTTTTTGTCTAACATGGTCATAAACCCTGAAGACAGGACATGTCATACCGACAGATCTAGTACAGTTCAGGTACTAGTTCGTACGTGACCATTGACATTTTGTCCGTACAATAAACAGGAGTCAATTAACTACGACAAAACTGAGTATTACTAAGCAATAATGTTTGTTTTAAATGATAAAACCATAAAAGATAATATACACAATTTTCTTGACTCGGAATATTTGTCAGCCTTTGGTCAGTCAAAGCGTATATGTAGCAGTTCCTTTGAACTAGGGCACGACAAAACATAGCCAGACTGAGGGTCAGATGCGGTGTCTTTGCTGCTCGCAGGATCTGATTGTAGGTTTGGACCATTAATTTTCAGAAACATATGCCCCTGTTAGCCGACAAATTGTTGAGACTACTCACAGTGTAATGGTGTCTGTAAAGTAAGTACACAGTACAATTTTCATCTTCCGGTTTCATTGGGAAATTGGTGCGAACATGTAACTTATTGTAAACATGAATATTACATACAGATACAACATACCGATGGGAAGGTTTATAGAATTCGGTTTAATTGAAATGTTTAACTCATATAACCCTTGGGGTCTCAAAAATGGGACATTGGCAAATAGTGAAGACCCAGATCAGACGTCTGATCAGGTCCTAAACTGGTTGCTTGTAGTACAGGATTCTAAGAGTTAACAGAAATAGTCTAAGACCAAGTTCCGGGCCATTTTTCAGCTTACATTCAGTGACAAGAGACCCACCAGTGCTATCATTGCTTTGATTTACTTGTTGATTATTCCGTTTAATACGGGCTGATATACCAAGTAGTGTTACCATTCGTAAAACTGGCTATACAAGAGCGTTCAGTATTTCGTTGTCCAAGAGATACAAATATATACTGCACTATGATGAACTACGGGGAGACGGATTTACCGCCACCTCACAGCACTTAACGCTAAATTCAGTGAAGTGAATTACATGTGAAGTTATTAATGAAACAAGAATGCAGCTTTCATTGTCGCCTGTGAGACGGTTCAGAACTATTTTATTATCGAGCCGCGGCATAGCAAAACCTATAAGGATATCTTTGCGACCGGTATAGACTCAGATCAGCCTCAGCACCCATCCAGTATGGGCAAAGTATTTGTTTATCACTTTGACTAGCCCAGAGGCTATAGAATGGTCATGCAATCAGCGAAGACACTGATCGAACTGCGCAAATGCACAGGCTGATAAGAGTCCTCGCTGGTTGCACAGGTGTCACGCACCGGCTAATTTGTTTTTATTACTGTAGCTACAGAAGAGCCCCTGAACACCCGTTCCCGATACCCCTCGAAGATTGTCTACGGGCCACAAAGTTTGTGATGAGAAATGCTGAAAAGTATGGAATTGACAAAAATAAATTAGGTGTCAAAGGTAATGTTATTAATGTACAAATAAACATCTGAGCCCAGTTATTCATCACGTGAACAAGTCCGTGAAGTGAAGACCCCCTAAACCCCACTTTATATAGAGAAAACTGGGGGTTAAGGGGGGTATACACTATTTTTCTTATTTCTGCTCCAAGATATAGGTTGTGGGAACTCGTTAGAACCGCCTCAACGAGGCGGTTCTAACGAGCACCCATGACCTATGTTTGCAGTATTTATAAGAAAAATATCAGGGATTTTCATCAGAAAAAGTAGCCATTTTGGAGATGAGAAATATGCACTATATCGCATGGGTGTGTTATCGTAATGCAAAAGTAACAATGTCGTTAGTTAACATCGCTAAAAGCTTTGACCATCTAATTTGACACATATGCTAGTAAAAAAATGAAAAGCAAATTTTCCAGCAAAATACCTCAATATTAGATATTCATCTTGCTAGAACACTTAACAATTTGACCACTATAACAAATATGTTCTTTAAAAGGGTTATCCTTTGGAAGCAAAGAATACACCACAGATCTGAAAATATGGAGTGTATATGTTTTCTGGGCCAGACTAGCTAGTTTCGGCCAATTAGGTCTCATCAGTGATCCTCAGATATTTTCAAAACTCCACAATGGAATCAATGATCCCAAAGGACAAGAAAATATAATCTACACTATGATGTAGGGCAGGGAGACGTTTTACCGCCGCCACACATTCCCACACACCAGCTGTAGTGAAGTTAAATATGTTCTAACTCGTTTAGCTAATGATGCTTTGATCAACTGAGCCCTGTTTTGTTAACATACTTTTGTGCTGTTGGTTTTGTTTGGGTTTTACCTCCCAGCAGCAAATTAGGTCATATGAAAATGGGTTCCGTTGTTTATTTAATTCTATATTTTTGGGTTCTATGAATGCCCCATTTTCAAATAAGAAAAAAATGGGATTTTCATATTTATCTACCAAGCCGTCGTATTTTTATGTGTTTCTGTTTATTAACAAAATGTATGGGTATGTTTTTTCTCCTGCATAGGATTCGTCCCTCCTATCGATATCTTGTTTCGAAATCGAGCATTTTGTGTGTAAATGACATTAAATAGAGGATCTTACATGAGTGTTCATGTATTATTGAATTTATTAAACTCGTTGAGGAAAAGGGATAAAATGCGAGGCTTTGCCGAGCATTTTATCCCTTTTCCTCAACGAGTTTAATAAATTCAATAATACATGAGCAAGAATGCAAGATTCTATTTATCATATGACATTTAAAACACATTTTATTCACGATTGTTTATAAAAAAAAAAGGTCAATATTCCGCCATTAGTAAACGCGACGTCGTTAAGGACGTCGTACACGTAACGTCACGGGACGTATCTAGCTAATTTGCATATTTAATCCACTAGTGGATTATCAAAAATAATACATGGCGTTATTACACTCTCAGACGCGACGTCATATGATAAAATAAATTATTTTCCAGCTTGTTATATCGACTGTCCTTAAACCCATGTCCGTCTTCTAAAATAACAAAAACGAAACATTCGAAAAAATCTGCAGTGGGAGGTAATGTGCTTTTTCTGCGGTTCTCGCCCAGCTCTAATTAACGATCGGCTCGAAATAAATGGAATAATTTTGATACAGCCTTAAACCAAAACAAAGAGAGAGAGACAGAGAGAGAGAGAGACAGAGAGAGAGAGAGAGAGAGAGAGAGAGAGAGAGAGAGAGAGAGAGAGAGAGAGAGAGAGAAAGAAGCATTTGAAAAAAAGTTTTAGGAATTCCCAAATAGCGCATCCGTTGGTGTTCAGTGCGCAATGGAAAAACTGTTAATTCTAAGTATAAGTGTAACCGCTCCCAGCAATCGTCCCTGTCATGCTTTCTCATCTTCTCCTATGTTCATAAACATCATCCACCGTATCATCCTCCGTATTCATAGCTCAAGTTAACCCTTTTTGTACCAAGTGGAATCTTCCTCCTTATATATAGCAGGAGTTCATTTCAACATTTAGGGGTGTCAGGTTGTGTTTTCTTCAAAATGTATTTGGAAAATGGCTTAACTTTTCGCAAACAGTAGAGGCCCTGATCAGACGCCGCGTTCTGCGGCGTCTCATCTGCGCCTGCACTGTTTGCCCATGTACCCGTTTTGGGGTTTCCGGTACTAAAAGGGTTAATGCTGTGATCGATATTATTTGTTATCCCCGCGCTTTTCGAAGAAAAAGCTGGGACCATGTATACCCTTGTCCGGACGTCTGTAATGTCACACCACTACTCCTAGACCATTTAAACTAGAATCGCTTAACTTTCACAGGCAATTACCCTATGGGTGAGGACTGCAGAAACGTATTCAGAATTTTGATGTGACCACCAGGTAGGGGGTGGGACCCAACATTGCCCGAGGGGTGTCAAAATTCATTTTGTTCAAACATAGTCATGGTTTGATATCAAATCGAAGATAATGAAGAGTAAAATACAGTGGTGTAGGGGTATGATTGGGGATCACCATAGGACAGAAGGTAGGATTTTTGGTCCTTTTTTCGATTGTCATACAACCTTGAGCTAGAATCTTGAAACTCACTGCCCTATGGATGAGAACGTAGTGGCGAGAGAGAGGGGGTGAGCCCAAGGTGCCAGATCTATTTTGTACAAACATAGTCATGTTGCTTATCAAATAGAAGGTAATAAAGAGTAGAATATAGTGGTGCGAAAAATTGTTTCTGGAGCATTCTGGCGGTCGGATTTGGGGTCTTTAGTTAGCTTAACAAGCTCGTTGATATTCAGATTGTTAACTATACTAGCGGTGATGCTTATAACACTGTTGTTATTGGTAACATTGTGATTTGTCGGATGCGGCGGCTCAGTCGGAGGCGCGTCCAACTGGTGATCAGGGGATCGTGGGTTCCATCCCTTTGGTGGAGATTGGTCAGGAAATATTTTCTACAGTCATTCTGTCTCGCTGATTTCAGAAGGACAGTATTCGTATTCGTGGTGAAAGAATGTACACTGTATTTGTTAAGCGCTTATTTATACGTATGTCCGGGTAGGGTGTGGATAAGTAAACTGACGGACTCAACATTACCTTGTTAGTGTTGAATGGACCGTGAAACACCAAACCAAACCAAAGTCATTATCAAAGGTGGAGAAGGTTACTGAAACTATCAATTAAAAACGACACTTTTAATTAACTTTTTTGTTTATTTAGATCAACGCGTTTCGACATTTCATATACATTTATCAAAATCAAAACTCTACAGAAAATCATTATATTTTACAGGTGACAGCGCAGGAGGAAACATAGCAATGGCTGTGGCTCTGTCCTTGTCTAAGGATGAGGATTCTAATCTTCCTAAACTGGCATTCCTGGGTCTTAACTACGCTGTTCTACAAATGTTTGACTACACATTACCTTCCTATAGAATCTACGCAGATGGCCCGGGGCTTTGCACCAAAGAAATCGCTATAAAATACTCGTTAATGTATGCTTTTGGAAACTTTTCATTTTATGAAATGTTTCGTGATAATAAACACGTTTCAAAAGATCTAGTTGATTCTGAGTTTACAGATTATGTTAATCCTAAGTTGCTACCAGAGAAATTCCAGGATATGGACAATAATGGCGACAAAACGGAAAGAGATTGGACGGGTGAAGATAATGTTCCTTCTGAAATTACTGATATTATAACAGATTGGAGGTATGCCCCTCTGATGGCTTCCGATGAGGACTTAAAACTTTTACCACCAACATATATAATGAATGCTGAATTCGATGTTTTAAGGGACGAAGGCCTTATATTGGCTGAAAGACTTAAACGAGTTGGGGTTGAGATAGAACATAGTTACTATGAGTCCGAACAACACGGATTTTTAAATTTGTTTCGTTTAAACCATTACGGCATGGATGAAATTTTAGAGTTTGCTAAGTTTTTCAATAAAACAGTCAGGGCGTAGTTTTTTTTTTTTTTTTCATTGTAGTTTTATATCTTTCAGTAATTGAAATTATGATTATCGTCAGGTATAATCATTGTTGTACCAAACGAAGTGCACAGCCTTGTTCCCCAAAATGCAGATGTCAATGAGAAACTCATTTTCGGCGTTTATTTAGTCAGTCCTTGTATGTTTGTTTCAGGCCAAAAAAGCACTGACAGCACTGGTGGATCGACTGTCTCTGAGTATTTTTTTTTTTTTTTTTTTTTTTTTTGGTTTGGGTTTTACGGCCCTTTCAAGATTATTTCACTCATATCGAGCCGATCGTTAATCAGAGGTGGGCGAAAACCGGAGTACCCGGAGAAAAACCACCTGACCTTCCGTTGCAGAACTTGGCGTCTCACACGTGACCCGAGCGAGGCTCGAACCCACGGCGGTGAGAGACCTAATGACCAAGAGTCAGCGCTCTTATCCATTAGGCCACGGAGGCCCCAGTCTCTGAGTATAGGCTGGGAAAATAGACCTTAACTGAGACTTAACTCGTTTAACCCTTAAATTCCAGTATTTTAAGCACATAGTGTAGACCATGATCAGACGCCGCGTGTTCTGTGTCTACACTGTTTGCCAATGATAAATTACACCAGCCCAATCCAGATTTTACAAATAGCCAACGATTTCACACAGCGCTCTGAGAATAGCGATACTATAATTAACCGTTAACTTGGCTTTGTACATGAGAAAGCGGTAGTCACGTGGACAATTGCGGAGGGGAAGTTTCTGTAGTTAGTAACTTTGAGTCGATTGATAAACAATAACAAGCGACCCCAAAACAGATTTGGAGATATCAGCATATCCAGGACTCCAGTAGTCAAGATCTCCCTTATTCTAGCTTTCTTTTCAGTAAGCTCCTTACAAAAAACACGCCTATACAAATACATTGTAAAGTTACCACCGAAAAAAAGATAATTTTTAAGATGAAAAATTGCCTTATTTTTCTTATTTCTGCTCTACAATATAGATTGTGGTTATTCGTTAGAACCGCCTCATCGAGGCAGTTCTAACGAGTACCCGCAATCTATATTTTAGAGCAGAA
Source organism: Lucinisca nassula (assembly GCA_963580285.1). Taxonomy (NCBI): domain Eukaryota; kingdom Metazoa; phylum Mollusca; class Bivalvia; order Lucinida; family Lucinidae; genus Lucinisca; species Lucinisca nassula. Next base: position 81,879,312 of record OY757014.1, on the reverse strand, counting down.
ACAAGAAAAATAAGGTTTACCCCTGTAAACCCCAGTTTTACTGTATAAAAGTGGGGCTCAAGGGGGTCACAATTATAAAGGCGTGTTTTCGAGATGTTAATTACGACATACCGAACAAGCAAGCTTTTGTTTGCTTGCTTGTTTGCTTTGGAGTCCAACGTCCAATCAACACTACTTATGTCGTATCGAGCCGGCCCGTATACCTAACCACACTTTTTATGGGCAGGTACATTGCTCATTTTTTGCCGACCTTCCTAAAGTAGATGTTTTAACATTATTTAAGTTGTAAGAATTAAATAAATAACTGAGGTGACACTGGTCTCGGTAGATCAGTCTTAAGCGCGTCTGACAGAAATCAAAGAGGTCGAGGGTTTGATACCTGTCGAGTCAGCAAAATCCTTTCGTGGAGACTGATCATGAACTATTTGCTACGGTCATTCTCTCCCTTCCGCTGATTTAAGGAGAGCAGTTTCTTGCGAAAGACAACATCTGTATAAACCTACCCAAGAAAGTGTGATTAGATAAACTAATTAGTATTGACAGAGTCGTTAATCACCAAACAAACAAACAAATGTAATCGGTGTGCGTCACGAGAAAAATCTAATGGACACATGGGGTCAGCAAAACCTCAGATTTTCCTGCGCACCCGGCAACAGTCTGATCCAAGCTTTAGCTGGCCACGTGAACGTTGCATGCAGTCCAGCCTTTCCCTAGGGCAAACAGCACTGGCTTTGATCTGGCTCTACACACAAGCTGATGTGAGCCTCGTCGAGAGTAAACCTGTTCCGGCGTTTTTGTCCAGATAAAACACAGCCCGACATCCTCAGCAAAACACATCACGTGAACAAGTCCGTGAAATGAACACCCCCTTACACCCCACTTTATAAAGAGAAAACTGGGGTTTACGGGGGAAAACAATATTTTTCTTATTTCTGCTCCAAGACATAGGTTGTGGGTACTCGCTAGAACCGCCTCGATTCGAGGCGGTTCTAACGAGTACCCACAACCTGTGTTTGCAGTATAAATAAGAAAAATATCACAGATTTTCGTCAGAAAAGTAGCCATTTTGGAGATGTAAAAATTGCACTATATCGCAAAAGCCTTAGATAAGGAAACCCAGCTAGCACGCAACAGCGAACCAACGTCGGGCCGACAGCGATACGACTGTCGGTCCGACGTTGGTCCGTAATTCTTTGCTGACTGGGAAACTAGAGTCATTGCACTATCCCACCAGCGAGCGCAAAGGTGCTGATCAGACTGCGTGGCTTTTATGTGTAATTACTGGACGGGGCACCGCACACACATATTTTCTGTTGGCGCGAAAATCTGGGGACAGTTGTTCAAACCGATGTTGTTAAAACCGATTTTTAAAACTTTGATCATTTAATATGACCAATATGCTGATATTTTACTGAAAAAATGTGTTGCTTTTGATTTTTAAGCTGCTCGCTTTTTTTCTTCAGGAAAACTATATGTTTGTTATACATAATATTTGTTTTAAACATATCTGTTTCAAAATATGCACATATACAACACATCTTTCAATGCCATTTTACATATGGGCTACTAACCATCTCGTTAAGCTCGTTAAGCTAACACCTATTAAAAGTACTGTTCATTACTTTTAACAGCTGGGCCCTGGGTCCTAGGTTATAAAACTTTGGTTTCATGCTCAACTCACTTGTGTTTGTAATTTGTCCTGTTCATAAATTTTAAAATGTCAACAATTGTTGGCATTTTAAAATTTACAAGCAGAACAAACGACATGCTGACACGTTGCCTCAGTTGTTTCTATTGTAATAATCATGATCATCTCAACTTTCATGCTCAGGTGAGTTTAGTAAGGCTTAATTCAGCCTCTAAAAAGATACTTTAGCTTTTATATAGAGAATCTTACATGACTGTTCACTATTAAATTTATTAAACAATTTGATGAAAGGGATAAAATGCGAGGCTTTGTCGAGCATTTTACCTCAACGGGTTTAATAAATTAGCACGTAGAGAATGGGCGAATAGGATATCCCAATGTAACTAGTGGGGCATATAAATATGTTCTAGAAAGGGTTATCATTTGGAAGCAAGGAATACACCACAGAACTGGAAAATATGGAGTGTACATGTTTTCTGGGCCAGACTAGCTACTTTCGGCCATTTAGGCCTCATCAGTGACCCTGCAATTCAAAAGATGATACAAATCTCTCTCTCTCTCTCTCTCTCTCTCTCTCTCTCGTGGGTACTCGATAGAGCCATCTCGCTTTGCGGTCCCATCTATATTTTAAGCCGAAATATGAAAACTATCGGACTTTTATATTTCTGTATTTATATATAAATGGTCAATATATTTTAATGGGCGTGTTCGTAATGAAGGGAGCAGGTCCTCAGCCCTGACCCCTTTTCCGATTTACACTGATCTGCGCATGCGTTTGCATTTGGTATGAGACTTTACTAGGGCATATAAATGGCCCTCGTCTTAGGGATTTTGTGGATCTTGGGAAGATTGTAATTGTTTCAAGGGACAGGCAGCAGGCACGTTCTCAGGGAGCAGGTTGCATAAAAATGGGGGATTCAATTTGGAGAACTGGACAGAATTGGCCAAATGTTTCATGGAGTTCGGGACAAAGTACCACACCCGCTTGTCAAGGAGACTTCATAGAAGAAGAAGAAGAAGAAGAAGAAGAAGAAGAAGAAGAAGAAGGGAGCAGGGGTGGACCAAACCATGCTAAATGTTTTCAAAAAAAAAATCCTTCGTAAGGTTCATGTGGTCCCAGAGCAGATGTCGCATTACGGCATCTGATCAAGATCTGTACGGTTAATTTTCTGCAGGTAAAAATGTTGGCAGATGACTGATTTATTACAACGAAAGACTCCAAACTGATGCACCATTTGGTTAAAAGAAACTGATATTCGTATTAAATTTCTGCGGAAACCAGTATACGGAAATAACTGATTCGGAACTGGAGCCTAAATAAACAATGTTTAATCGTTTACAAAATACATATACCTTCGTTCATTGCCCCCCCCCCCCCCCCCCCCTTTGATAAATTTACCCTTACCTGTTACTCAAGATGAACACAGCTTCTGGTCGTCTGATCGCCTTTGCTAGAAGATTATCATGTTAACACATTTTATCAGTTTCCCACAGTGCGTCTAAATATATATAGAGTTGGGATTTTACCAGCGCCATTCTGCTTGCGCTTAGCCAAAAAATGGTGTAATTTATAAAAATGGATAACTGATCCGGAACTGGAGCCTAAATAAACAATGTTTAATCGTTTACAAAATACATATACCTTCGTTTACATCCCCCCCCCCTCCTTTTTGGATAAATTTACCCTTACCTGTTACTCAAGATGGCCACAGCTTCTGGTCGTCTGATCGCCTTTGCTAGAAGATTATCATGTTAACACATTTTATCGGTTTCCCACAGCTCGTCTAAATAAAGAGTTGGGATTTTACCAACGTCATTCTGCTTGCGCTTAGCCAAAAATGGTGCAATTTCTAAAAATGGATTTTTCTGGATTTCAACTATGACTGAATAGGCTATATGACTGATAGTATGTCTAATACTGAATGGCTTTCAAACTGTCTTGGTGACCTATCAAATTCGTGTTGATCCGGAATTGGGTACGATCCGGAACTTGGTACATGACTGTACAAGATCTAAGAAGTTGGTCTCATTAAAAATACCTAGCCAAACATAGGAAACATGTGAGTCTAAAAAAATGTTTTCATATTTATCCGATCGTTATCATTACACGATAAAACAATCCAGCTTGTACGGTAGGGTGCGTAAACTTACTGGAACGGACTTAATTACTGTAACGGACCAATTTCACACAGGTTTCCACCATATTTAGCCTATTTAAATACAATACACACTATTTTCACCTTTTACCACACTGTGTATGACCTTTTTCATAAATAAATTTGTCAAATGTGGAATATGGGTCAGTTCACAATAATCTCACCCAGTGCGCCAGAGCCACCACAATCATTTCCCCCAGTGGCGTTTGCTGGCTTCTGCCCTTCGAGGCTTGAAGAAATAGTTGGGCTGCATGATGCTTCAGTGCAGAGCTGAAACCGACCCGCACATGAGTACTAGTAAACCGCTTAGAGAATCTAAGCCTGCCCAGGCAGGGCGGTGCGAGTCGGATCGTCATGCTTATAAACCCTATTGGTTTCATTTGGTGGCAAGGATTGAGATATCATTTCATCTCAATTTCGGGTAAAAGTCCCACAAAATTGGAAGCAACGTCTCCAAAACGACCTTTACAGTGTTGACGGGGACGTTAAACCTCAAATCTGCCAACCAATCAAGTGGTGTTTGGAGCAGAAATAACTAACAAAAACATTACAAATATTCCTCTAAATAGTTATTTCTATAACCAGAAAGTATAAACCGGAGTGTATATAATATACACCGTCTGTGTCTCCTCCTGGGGTTAAGGCGAAACCGGAAGAAAGAAAGAAAGTATAACACTCTAATGCATAAAGATACGTTCGGGCATAGACGTGTGTCTTTCATATAAATACCTCAGCAATTTGCAAATCCATTTATTAAACATTCATTCGCTATTTTTAGTCATGTTTACAGTTGATTCTCGTTATCTAAAACACTGATATCTCAAACTACTGCTTAACTGAAACTAAATTTTGGCCACTTTTGTATCAGTTTTGCTGTTTGTTCATTAGATTTCAAATCATTGTCTTTTTTCTCAAACCAAAATTTCCAGTAACCTTGGAGTTTGATAATTTGATAATCTAATGGGTTGTTGTCAACCTCTTGATCTCAAGAATATGTTTGTGAAAAAGGAATTATGAAAAAAAAAAACGCAATCATTTGTCAATCAATTTAACCCCCCAACACCCCCCCACACACACACACACACACAGTTCAAAGCGGTTAAAGCATATTAAAGTGATAATCTTTGTAATACAAACCGATAAACCTGAAAGTGTGCTTCTTTAATCTATTTACCTTAGTTGTGGATAACCCAATTATCTTAGATGGTGAAAAGACGATGTGTCAGTCTTTTAATTAAGTGTGAAGGAGGTGTAAATGGTTGAAATAACCACTTCAGCTTGCCCCTTAAAGGACAGAAAAAAAATCATATAAATAAACAAATAAATAAATAAATGGAATAGAGATCTAGAAAAAAAAAGAAAAAAGGCTGCAACATGGTTATTGGCTTTTCAGATATGATTTTGGGATGTGTTTCTTATTTCCTTTCCAAACATAGATTGTGGGTGCTCTTTAGTAAAGCCCAAATAAGGAGGTTCTAGTGAGTACCCACAATCTATGATTAAGAGCAGAAATGAGAGAAAAAAGTATATCCCACAAAGGGTTTTTAGGTGGGTGACAAACTTACCAACAGGAGAAATAAACATAAATAATCACGTTATCAAAGTAGAAGTAAAACAAAGATCAGGAATCGATACAATTAACTTACTCCACCCATCAAAGACACCAAAGGGAAAGAAATACAAACATTAAGCGACTAGACCATAATGGAAACCTAAACAAAGGAAGGCCATAAGGACAGTTACTTTCCCACAAAATGGCCATATGGCCATCCAAAATTAAAAGACACAAGTGATATACACAGTGAGTAACAACAACAACATAAATAAATCGCCACAGAAGAACCGCCTTGGAACGGTCAGTTGAAAGATTTCCACTGGGGGGGCTTAAATCGACTTTACGTGGCAACAATCCTCGCCCTTACTTCCGTCGCGATTTAGACAAATAATTTGTTCAAGTCCATGTAATGAACATCCTGGAAAACCATATCTTATGTAGAGAAAAGTAGGGTTTACAAGGATATTAGTTTGATTAAATCTAAAGCAATACTCATGGTCATAATACAATGTAACGGTTGCGGGACAACTCGGCACATAGCAAACTCGGCACATAGCCAACTCGGCACATAACCAACTCGGCCTACAATAGTTATAAAGCTTATTAAGCCGACATTAATACTTTATTTTCCTGTTTTATTATTAATATAATTTTATAATATTTATATATTCATATTAAATAAAATAGTTTCTGGTTTATTTTTCCATTTTTTTCTGTAAAAAAAAAATCTTAATAGGCTCTGAATATGACTTAATTGCTACACTAATTATCTGATTAATCAGGTGATGATTGGCAGTTAATTCAGAAAAGCTGTGAACATGATGTTTGGAACTCATTGCCACCCATTATTGCATTGGTGTCTCAACGTAATGTGAAGCTGCATTTGGCACGCCACAACGGACCAACCCGAAAACAAAAACGGTTGCATATTCTGGCTGATACAACAAACTAGAAAAAAAACAAAAAACGTCAGTATCGTATTCTCCAGAAACAGGAAAAATGCTGATAAATAATTAGACCTTTTTGTCGAAGATTTATTCGCTGGTCAATTTAAGAAACAACTTGAATAGATGAAATTTTATTAAAAAAAAACGTATATTTTTTAGATATACTCCATTAAATATTGATACAAAATTTGTCTTATTATTTTGTTTTGTTTGAATTGGTGCTTAACGTCCCTGTCAACACTATTTAGGTCATCTTGGAGACGTTGCTACAAGTTTTGTGAGACTTTTACCTGACAGTGAGGTGAAATGACATCTCAAGCCCTGCCGTTCAATGATACCAGAAGGCTTATATGCGTTGGACGATCTGACTCACACCGCTTTGTCTGGGCAGGCTTAGTTCTTACAAGCGGACTTTCAAAAATAGTATGTATTTAATGATCAAGTCATATGCAGATGAAAAAAAATGCATAAAATGGATGGGTCCGTTCCGGTAGTTAAGTCCGTTCCAAACTCCCCATCAGGGGTGACCCCTCGGTCTTCTGAAGGTCCGACTAAGACCGAGGGGTCAACACTGTTGGGGAGTTTGGGTCTGTTCCGGTAAATTTACACTCCGCGGTAGGGTGCCGGCTTTTGGAGAATTTGAGTCTGGAACCAGCTCTTTACCCATAACTCAATGCGGCATATTTTCTGAGTATGGCGCCTACTACAGAGGTAAACGATGATATCCCATGTTTTTGTGACTGTTATAGTCACGTTAAGTGTTTTATCGCCTAGTAGAACATTGAAACAAAAAACGCTTTCCGTCTTAGATATGGCTAAATCGTTATTGGAACTAAACAAAGAGACTGGAGTTCGATATATTTGTTGCAATGCTGTAGTCAAGGAAGCTTTTTTTGGCTTCCAATTTCGATTGGAAGCCATTTAGATTGGATTTGTGATACCCCAATTTATTTCTAACCCTCTAATGACGTAACTAGGAAAGCCCTACAGATAAGACTATTTACGCAGTGAAAACTAGTTCGGAATAAACAAGAATATGCAGCGCCCGTCGATGTCTATTTATAAAGTGTTTCCAGATACCTATTTATAAAGCGTTTCCTAGAAGTCAAACCAAGAAAAGAAACCGATCCTACTTTCACTTTCGTCCTTTTGACGTAACCTCATAATTAACCCATATGTGCCAAAAAATTGTCCACCTTTATAAGGGTAACTGGTCAACTCGTACCTAAGTCAACTCGTACCTGAGTCAACTTGTACCTGTTTTTGGTCAACTCGTACCTGTTTTTGGTCAACTCGTACCCGTTCTTTGGTCAACTCGTACCCCCTAGTCAACTCGTACCTATTTTGGTCGGCTCGTACCCCAGCGGTAGGTGGGGTACTCTATTTTGTTTGCCGAACAATAGTTGAAATGGGTTATAACTTGCCCCGAGACATGTCTTGAGTTCACCGGAGGCCAGAAAGAAGTACTTTGGGCCCTTTTATTGTAACATGGGTTTTCACAGCACGGGGATTTGCGATCGCGCGCCATCAACCTGCTCTAGTTATTATTATTTTTATTCTAATTATTATTATTATTATTTTATTAGTATTAAACCCATTCCGTCCCTGAAACCCACAAAAGGGTACCTTGTCAAACACTGCAGGCCAAGATCCGATGCCGCAGAACGCGGGAATATGCGATGGCGCGCCATCATCCTGCTCTAGTTATTATTATCTTTATTATTGTTATTATTATTATTATTATCATTATTATTATTATTATTTTATTATTATTCACTTTTAACCCATTCAGTATCAGAACCCACAAAGGGATGCCTTCTCAAACACTGCAGGCCCAGATCAGACGCTGCAGAACGCGGCGTCGTATGGTCAGGGCCTACGCTGTTTGAAAAAGTTTAGCCACTTCCCGGATAAATTTTGAAGAAAACACAACCTGACACCCCTAAATTTCGAAATATATAAGATGGCAAATTCCATTTGGGTAGTCAAACACTGAATGCCCAGATCAGACGCCGCAGAACGCGGCGTCGTCTGATTAGGGCGGACGCTGTTAGAAAAAGTATAGCCACTTCCCGAATAAATTTTGAAGAAAACACAACCTGACACCCCTAAATTTCGAAATATATAAGATGGAAGATTCCATTTGGGTTAATTTAATTAACACTTTAGTTAATCGTGTACCGATTAATTTTGGTGTAAAAAAAAAACGATTATCGGTACTAGTTTAATCTAATCGTCCTTCATTAAAGACTATTTTTAATTGCTTTAATTTTGCCGGCGAGCAGCTGTTTTTGTTCTGACAAAACTTAAAACTAAATCCCAGTTTTACTATTTATATATAAAAGTGGGTTTTAAGAGGGACAAATTCATATAGGCTTGCATTCGTGATGATTGTTTTTATTTAAGAGTTTGTTAGTTAAACGGTATAACAAATGTTTATAATTTAAGCAATAAAATTGTATAAATAACTGAATTTATTTTTATTGTGCTACCTGTACATCCCGCTGTGTTTATACTCGCCGACATTTAACCGGTTTTGTCCGTGCAATGGGCACACCCCTAAACCTCACTTTATATAGGGAAACTCGGGTTTACGGGGGTATACATTATCTTTCTTTATTTATGCTCCAATACATAGGTTGAGGATACTCGTTAGAGTCGTTGCAACTAAAGATCACAGCCTATGTTTGAAGTATAAATAAGAAAAAAAAAAAAAAACACAAAAAACACGGGTTTTCGTAAGAAAAATTGCCATTTTGGAGATGTGAAAAACGCACCATATTGCACGGGTGTGTTATCGTAAAGTAACAGTAATAAGGATTATGCAACATTTATTTAGCCAACATTTATGTTTTGAGCATATATGAGAACAAATTATAATTGTATAACTACATTTTATTTGCAACTGAGCATGAAATGTAAGTTCTACAATTATATTTTTCATTTACATATTTACATATGAAGTTCGTCTTATGTTGAGCATGATGTTATGTACCAATCACATCCCTCTGGAGCATAGATTGTTGGCACTCGTTAGAACTGCCCCACAGGGATAGTTCTAACGAGCACCCATAAATTATGTCTGGCTAAAGGGATATGGGGGCCATACACATGAAAGGCGCCATTTTGGCGCACGTGCGTAATGGCGTCATACACACACTATGTATCGTCTTCATCGTCGGGGAAAAGGATCAGGAGTCTGCATAGACCATAAAGTTGACCTGTATATATGTGTACTTAAGCCAAACTTACCCCAAAACAAATTTTATTTTTACTAAGGTACGAGTTGACTTCGGTACGAGTTGACTAAGGTACGAGTTGACCAAATTCTGGTACGAGTTGACTAAGGTACGAGTTGACTTAGGTACGAGTTGACCAGAAACCTTTATAAGTCTGGAGTGATCAACTTCTAACCATAGGCGGATGTCATTTTTTTTGTGGTAAGTTTTACAAAAATGCATGTACGTTGAGCAAACAGTTTAGATCCTGATCAGATGCGGCGCCTGATCTGGGTCTGCACTATTTGCCAAAGTCTCAAAAAGGGCCGCTAGGCATATATGGGTTAGATCAACATTTCCCGGTAGGATGGTGAAATTATCGTATTCGTTTGTTGTGACTCAAAGCTAATCCTATGGTCTTCTGCATTGGAATCATTATAAAACAATAAACATGCATTTTCAGTCCACCCCCGCCCCCGGGGCTTGAAGAAATAGATGGGCTGCATGATGCTTCCACGCAGAGCTGAAACCGTCCGCACACAAGTACTGGTTAACCGCTAAGAGGATCTAAGCCTGTCCAGAAACCGCGGTGCGAGGCGGACCGTCCATGAATATAAATCCTATTGGTTTCATTGGGCGGCGACAGGGCTTGAGATCTATTTTATCTCAATGTCGGGTAAAATTCCCACAAAAGTGAGAGCAAAATGATCTATACTGTGTTGACGGGGACGGCAAATAAAAATCAAAAATGAGTTCCTTTAAGAGCAATGAAAACATTCATAAGAAAGAAGATGGGTCATACTACGTAGTTTCGGCTAATAAAGCCTCATCAGTGACCCTGTAATGATCCGGCAAAGAAAGCCAGAGGAAACACTGCAATTTTGTGAATTTCGAATAGGCAGTCGATTCAAAGACTGATATAAATCAAAATGGGGTCCAAATAATTAAAACCTGTATAGAATATGAGTCTAAACCAATAATTTATTTCTGATATCTCAGAATATTCACGCTGATCTCAAAGGAAAAAAAGTAAAATATAAACTGCACTATGGTTGATGTACGGGGAGACGTTTTACGGCCGCCACACGGCACAACACCAGCTGCAGTGAAGGCAAATAAAAATCAAAAATGAGTTCCTTTAAGAGCAAACCTGAAATCAAACAAAGCATTTTGAGTTCACTACGAATATATATACAGAATTTTGCCACCCAAATGAAAATGGTCCGGTAACAAAATTCAGATTTTGTCATATTTCTGTTCTAAACATAAATTATGGGTACTTGTTAGAACCGCCTCGATAACGCAGTTCAAACGACTACCCATGCACTGTCTAGGGGTCAAAATTAGGCAGGCGTGTTTATGGAAAAAAATCTTATTTTCTAGTCCAAATATAGATTGTCGGTGCTCGGTGTTCTGAACACCCTAAAAAGGGAAATAATATACCCCTGTACACCCAAATTTCTCTATATAGAGTTGGGTTTATAGGGTTGTTCAGTACTTATGGGGTAGCCTCAATGTGCTTCTAGTGCCCGGTTACCTTAAAACAAGATCATAGCTGTTCAGTACACAGACTTGTTGATGTGCCTATATATTATAAATGTTAATTCTGTCACTTGAGTCGCACTTCTCTTTAGGGCTGACTATCGATGCCAATTTTGACTATCATGATAGTATTGCTATCGTGGAAACTACTATCACGATACTATCACTATCGCGGCATACTATCACGATACTATCGTGATACTATCGGGTACACTTATAAAAGATTCATAGATGTTATATCACTCACATAAAATGGCCAAGAGTGACAGAACGAGTTAGGAAATTCCAATGGCATAAAATTGTATGTTTATTGTGTGTTTCAATATCAGCATTCATTCCCTCGGGGCTATTCTGGAAAAAACATCATGGGGAGACGGCTCTTTATATATATATCCCAACCATTGCAAAAAAATAGTTTGCTGCTTCCAGTATATATATGCCTGTAAGTGATGGTTATCATAGCTTTAATACCTTTGCAGTGTTTGAGATTTTTTGCTTGTGGAAACTGACACATGCTGATCATTCTTCGATTGTTTGATGTTTGCCGCCTGTGTTAAATTAACCAGAAAAAACATCATGGGGAGACGGCTCTTTATATATATCCCAACCATTGCCTAAAAATAGTTTGCTGCTTCCAGTATATATATGCCTGTAAGTGATGGTTATCATAGCTTTAATACCTTTGCAGTGTTTGAGATTTTTTGCTTGTGGAAACTGACACATGCTGATCATTCTACGATTGTTTGATGTTGGTCGCCTGTGTTAAATTAATCTGTGGATTCAGTTAATTAGGTAACCTGATCATTACATAGTATTACGTAATCACAGCACACTATTTAAGCACCTCTTTAAGGGCTACATGAATCTAACAAACTGCATTAAAACTTGAACTTAGGCCAAAATTAAAAAGGTGTTGGTTTGCTGTTTACCGACCGACCCGAAATTTTCGTGCGACCCGAACATTTTTTTGCCGTCAAAAAAAAAAATAAAAATTTTTTCCGACTCGTTCCGGTAACGTCCGGGTTTTAGTCCCAACGTATCTTTTTCCATATTTGATTTCTTGTCGCATCATTGTAACGCGTGCGTGATCCGCCTCAGCTGACCGCTTTAAACCAGGGCTTCCGTTAGGCGGACGTACGGCGTATATTACGTCCTGAAATCGCTTCCGGACGCCCAAATTAAACATCAAAGGCGTCCCGCGGACTCCCGAAAATTTCTCTGTACGACCAAACATCTTTACCGAGACGTATAAACCCGCACACGTTTAGCGGTTTGTAAAAAGTTTGCTCCGCCTTCTTAGCTGAAACCGCTATCTGTGTTTATTGAGAACTAAGGACGTCCCATTTTCTGCCTGCGCGGTAATATATTGACAGTCAGAATCACGTGCGTCGGCACACCTTTGATCGTCATCGGTGTGTGAAAAAAGTGTCGAGGTGACTGTTCGGTGTTTGCATATAATTAAACGGATTAGTATTTGAAGATGAACTAATTATCTCATTGACGATAAGTGTTTTTTTAATCCTGTAAACTTGTTACTGTTTAAATTAAAGCGGGTCGTAATTTAGGTGTTTGGTAGTGAAATTATCATTAGCGATGCAAAGTGTGACAATAGTTTCAAAGATTGATACGCATTTTTTTTTCTTGAGTAAATAGGTGAAATGACGAAAATAAATTATAAAATCCAAAAAGGTAGCTGCGACCGCCGTTAGATTTTGGCGCCTCGAAAATACGTTAAACCGGCGAAGGTGACCAGGGCGGTGCGTCAGGGTCCGAGCTGCAGTCTGAGATTTCTCTGTACGGCCGAAAATCTTTACCGAGACATATAAACCCGCCCACTTTTAGCGGTTTGTAATAAGTTTGCTCCGCCTTCTTAGCTGAAACGGCATTCTGTGTGGACGTCCCATTTTCTGCCTGCGCGGTATTATATTGACAGTCAGAATCACGTGCGTCGGCACACCTTTGATCGTCATCGGTGTGTGAAAAACGTGTCGAGGTGATTGCTTGGTGTTTGCACATAATTAAACGGATTAGTAGTTGAGGATAAACTAATTATCTCATTGACGATAAGTGTTTTTTAATCCTGTAAACTTGTTAGTGTTTAAATTAAAGCGGGTCGTAATTTCTAAAGGCGTTTGGTGAGATTATCATTATCATTAGCGATGCATTGTGTGACAATAGTTTCAAAGATAGATACGAATTTTTCTTGAGTAAATAGCAGGTGTTCACTAGGTGAAATGACGAAAATAATTTATAAAATCCCAAAATTTCGCCGCGATACGTACAACCGGCGAATGTGACCAGGCCGGTTCGTCAGGGTCCGAGCTGCAGTCTGATCTGTATGTTAGCCAAAAAGCCCAAAAAAAAAAAAAAAAAAAAAAACTACCGCTGACTCGTCTAAGTCTGCTCCAATTGACCAATGTTGCACGTGTTTCTGCCAGTTTGTCTGAAGCATTTCTGAGTGTTTAGAGTACAATGAAGACTCGAAGCTTATGTTTTGCAAAGTTTAGCAAAAATCTTTTACAAAAGAATTTCTCTTTATTTCTTTTTAATCCATATATGACAATGGGTGTCAGGTTTGTTTTATTTGTGTTAAGTTCTACAAACAGTGTAGACAGATCAGACGCTATGTTCTGTGGCGTCTGATCTGGGTCTACACGGTTTGCTAATGACTCAAAAATGGGCCACTAGGCATATATGGGGATGGGTAATGCGGTTGTTTTCTTTACTATTTTTTTGGTGTGGGGGGGGGGGGTGGGGGACAAGGGATTTTTACTTGGAAAGTTATATGATTTATACAGGCCAAGCAAAAATAGTTTTCTTTTTTGTAAGCACTCCTCTGCACTGTACTGACCGCATGTTTGTCACATAGTTATGAGTAGTTTTAACTTCCTCACAGAGCTTTGCTTGATTGTTTTGAATTTAACGGCCCAGTCAACACTATTCAAGTAATTTTTGAGCCGGTCAGTTTACATATCCACACTTTACTAGCAATCTAAAAGAAGATACAAGTGATTAAAAATGCAGACAAGAGATTCATAGATTGAATGATATATATTTCTTCATCAAAACAATTTTACGATCCGCAAACACCTTGATTAAAAATTGTGACTTCCTGAATTTTCCAGTGGGACTTACAGATTTCAAGGGTAGGAAGTCTGGGACTTCCTGAATTTGGGAGTTAATGGAAGCCCTGTTAAACTTCATTCAATTGTCAATAAGCGTTTCGATGACAGCAGATCGTCTCTAGGAAATTGCCGCAAAGGCACCAAGTGCCGAAGCTACATTCTGCCTTTCGGTTGAAGTTCAAAAAGCACAACACAAGCGGATCACAGTTGTCAAAAATGTATTAAAGCGTTTGCCAACTTTTCACACATGGGAGGACTTGTTTAATGACGCCATTGAAAACGATTTATTTTTTCCTTCCACTGTTCAATTACAAATATCAGAAAGAACTTCTTGCTCTTAAGTTTCACTTTTTGGCAGCAAGACCTGGAAAATAATGATGCAGTTGTTAGCAAGTTTATATTTTAAGCAAGTTAAAAGATATCAAGAACAGAAACATGCATCAAAGTTATGCAAATCATATGCTTTGTCTATTTCGGTTAAAAAAAAAAACGAGGGAAAAAAAAAAAAAGCCGACCGACCGACCCACTTTTACAAGAGAAAAAAAAAAAAATAGCCGACCGACCGACCCACCTAAAATTTTCTGGGTCGGTAAACAGCAAACCAACAATTTTTGGACGGGTTTTTAAAAAAAATCCGTCCTTTAAAATAGCGATGTCCGGGCGGGCGGGCGTCCTGCGGGCGGGCGGGCGGGCGTCGTCCCAGATTTACCTTTTGGTTAACCTTTTTTTCAAAGTGATATTTTTCATCTATTCTGTAGCAGATTGTTTTAATATCAGGACTGATGCATAAGTGGAGGTACCGCTTTCATGTATTATCCATAAATGGCGCAAAAGACTAAAATTTTGGCGGAAATTGTCATTTTTCAAACTTGTGTTTTTCAGTTTTACCTTTTGGTTAACCTTTTTTCAAATGCCAGTGTAGTGGATAGAGTGCTGGACTACGAATCCTATTGTTGACTATGAATCTGAGGGGCGTGAGTTCAAACCCCGGTGGAGACATTTTTTTTTTTTTTGTTCTTTTTTTTTCTTTCTTTTTTCATTCTTTTTTTCTTTATTTTTCTTTTCTTCTCCATAAACACATATGAACAATTATTATCTTCCTCCCCTGATAGTTGCCAGTAATAATACATACATGCATGCACAGGCATGGAATTTGCTTTTTTTTTTTTTTTTTTTTTCGTTCTTTTTTTAGCTCACCTGAGCACGAAGTGCTCAAGGTGAGTTGATGTCCGCCGTCCGTCAACAATTTCTTTAAACGACATCTCCTCCTGGGATAATGGTCTGATTTCAAAATTATTTTACAGAAATGTTCATTAGGTGACCCTTTTTCAAAATTGTGAAAATCAGTGTCCACCAGAGCTAAAAATAGAAAAAAAAACTTTATTTTTTTTTCTTCTTAAAACACATTAACAAATCATACCCCCCCCCCCCCCCCCCCCCCCTCTACAAAAATTTGTTACTGGGTTAGGATATTGCATTTGTTCTGTACATACATGCATACTTAGTTTTACATACATACCCTACCCACCCCACCCTATCCTAGCGTTCCCTACCCCACCCCACCCCCATCCAAAAAGAACCCCAATCCACCCCCAACCCCACCCCATCCCACCACTCCCCACCTTACCCGACACCACCCCATCCCACCCACCCAAGCCCACCACACCCCATCCCACCCGTCACCCCACCCCACCACAAATTCCACCCCGTCCCACCCGACTCCTAACCCATCCCACCCCACCTACCCCACACCAGCACATCCCACCCTACCCCACCCATGCCACCACCATCCTAACCCCACTGCATCCCAACACCCACCCCACCCTCACCCACCCCCCATCCACCCTAAAGATACCCTACCCCACCCCCACCCTACCCCACCCAGCCCCATCCAGACCCCACCCCACTCCATCCACATAACCCCACCCTGTACTGAAAAAAAAACCCGTCCATAATGCCATTAGGCATTTTTCTTGTTTAAGGTTGGCCTTACATATTTTTTATTTGAAGTTAGCATCAAAAGCTAGACTATCAAAATAGAAGCAAAGCAATGATCAAGTCGTTTTTTTTATTTAGCAATATGTACAGGGCTCGACCTAGGCTCCCTGACTCTGTTGACATTTAGTTCTTACACACAAGACAGCTAAGACAAGCAGCAATAATAAAAAAAAAAACAAAGTTTTCATGTAATGAAATTTGGCCGTTTTGACATGTTATTTTTTCTGGAATATCCCTCTATTATAATACAAAGACAACCAAAAATAAAATCAGAAAGACCCACGAAAAATAAAAACGCCAATTTGTCCCAGGTTGTCCAGTGTCCACCATCAAAACGTCCAGAATCACCTTAAGAAAGTACTTGATAGACGGAGACCTAAGGCCTCGTGCTGCACATCCCCCTCCCCCTACAGGATGACGACAGGAAAATAAAACTTTGTCTGCTTAAATATTCCCCGAAGAATTCAATCCCAATCGGTCCGGCCAGCCGACTGATGACATCATCATTGATGCATTTGTGCATACTTACCGACTTATCTGAGTATATCAAGTACTCGCATGCACATTCTGTGCATTTTTCGAGAAATACATTTCTAATGAGACCACAAAAGGGCGGTTTAACAGTCTGGTCCTTATGCGCAAAAAGAGTCACATAACAGTATACAACAAGTTAAACTGCATTATACCGTCATTTATTACGCATTTATTTACCTATATGAATGAGTCAGCACACAGCAAAAACAAACATTTCTTCATGCAAAAGATCAGCTTGTGCATCTTGCAAATGTCTTCGAAACTGAACAGGGAAATGGCGTTTGTCCCAGAAGTTATACTACGCAAGGATAATACAAACAGCAAACATTTATATATGACTGCGCAGGCTGATCTGAGCCTTCACATGTCGCACAGGTTTCTCTGTCATGTTTTCAAAAAGTTGCATGCAACAAACGCGTGATCAAACTATCATTGACGTTTTGTTATTGAAAAACGCGGGAAAATTTCTGACTGCCTCAACTGCACGTGCAAAAATGACGGCGGGAAATTCACCACACCGCAAAAAACTATGATACACGTGCGATCAGCGAAGACTCAGATCATCATGCACATATGTGAAGGCTTATCAGTCTGTCCTGATTACAGCTGAATGGATATCCTAAGCAAAAATACTTGCGTAATTACACAACAGTACAGGTATATTTTCAAAGTATATTCAAGAAAAAAACAAAAACAATCGAAACTATCGATAGTTGAGTGAACTATCGGCGATAGCTATCGATAGTCCAAGGTACTATCGATGCATTGCTATCGAGGTAGTCCCTATCGCGATGCATCGAACTATCGATGTATCGTTACACCCCTACTTCTCTTGGAGTCTCAAACTTTCCATGGTCACTCAGAATTTCCAGGGCGAGTTTACGAAGAGAGTTTGATAGTTTAAATCAGTAAAAATAGTTTTGTAGAGTCCAGTCTAACTAACTGATAACTTATTGTATAAAACAATTTTTCCGAGTTGTATTTCACGAAGTAAATCAATCAAGTGTGCTTGTGTAGGGTCGTCTCTATGAAAGTGATATGTCATTTTTTTCATTTTTAGGAACATTATTAACTGTATCTTTATAAGCAAGACAGTTTTAAACCATTGCAGAACTTGTCTTGATCGTATCTCGAGCTCAGGGAGAAAGAGCAACATGGTCAATTTTACAAAACATGCCATTGTTCATCTCTGAAATCAAATTGCGTGTCAAATGATTACTTTTAAAGCTTAACATGGGTCTGTCTTTTCTGACAAATTTTCCACCAGCATAAAACTTATGCGAGTGAGCAGCTCGCCACATTCAGCTTTCGCTGTTCATAAATGCCGATTTTTTAGCCATTACAGTGAGATGCGCACCGACGTTGCGGTTTCGCTCAACGCCCGACCCGTGAATACGTTTCAACGTACCGGTACATTGTCCCCCTTTGAATGGTTGACGACGGACAGCTAACACTAAAACAGTTTCCGTAAAAGTCTTAACAGGAAAAGTGTGCTTATTTAGAGCGACAAGGTCGATGTAACGTCAAGACGTGGCATCGGCTTCGTGGGCATGACATGGGTCTTTTTCACAAGGCCGACCAGCACTGACTCAGGCGAGCCTGCGAGTACGCGCAGCCAAACCAGAGCCTTTGCTGCTCTCGGATATGTAGAAGAGAAGATGCGTTTTAGTTAGCTACGCACATGCATTTGACAAAATTTATCATTATAAGGGAGGTTTTACAGAGGAAATGATTAACTTTTTTAAGCCTAGCCCCAAAACCTGGGAAATCGAGCGAAAAAGAATGTGAATACGTGAGCAATGCCCCCTTGGGAGCCAATTTCAGGATTCAAAAGTGCGGACTAACCTACAAACCCACACACAAATCCACAAACAAACGGACAGTGGAAAAAAAAAACTATATGCCCTCCTAAGGGGGGGAGGAGGGGTGGCATAAAAATATTTAACAAAATTGTCGAAGAAATGTGAATAAGTTCGCATCACAAGGTTTAAGAAGGCGTTTTTTTTTTTGCAGAAAATAAAGGGCCGTTACTCCTTTGCAAATGATAGGATCAACGTGAAAATTGTGTAAGGAACCCCTTTATCTCACAGGGAATGTATGTGCAAAGTTTCAGCTCAATCGGTGAAGAAATGTTGAAGTAGTTCTCATCACAAGGTTTTCTAAAGCGTTTTTCAGAAAATCAAGGGCCGTAACTTCGACGCAGGTGATAGGATCAACGTGAAAATTTTGTTAGGCACCCCTTTTCCTCACAAGGAATGCATGTGCAAAGTTTCAGCTCAATCGGTGCAGAAATGTGGAGGAAGTTTGCGTCACAATATTTTAAGCGCATTTTTTTAGAAAATCAAGGGCCATAACTCCAAAACGCATCATCCGAGCAGAAAGAATTTTGTATTAGGCACATCTACATATCATTGCAAATGCATATGCAAAAAAATAACAAAATTGTCGAAGAAATGTGGAAGAAGTTTGTGTCACAACGTTTAAGAACGCGTTTTTAGATAATAAAGTGTCGTAACTCCTTCGCAGATAATAGGATCAACGTTAAAATTGTGTTAGGCACCCCTTAACCTCACAAGGAATATTTTTAGCGCATTTTTTTTTGAAAATCAAGGGCCATAACTCCAAAACGCATCATCCGAGCAGAACGAATTTTGTATTAGGCACATCTACATATCATTGCAAATGCATAAGCAAAAAATAACAAAATTGTCGAAGAAACGTGGATGTAGTTCGCGTTACAAGGTTTAAAGAACGCGTTTTTTAGACAATAAAGGGTCGTAACTCCTTCGAAGATGATAGGATCAACGTAAAAATTGTGTTAGGCACCCCTTTACCCCACAAGGAATGCAAGCGCAAAGTTTCAGCTCAAATGGTGGAGAAATGTGGAAGAAGTTCACGTCACAAGGTTTTCGAACGCATTTTTCAGAAAATCAAGGGCCGTAACTTCGACGCAGGTGATAGGATCAACGTGAAAATTTTGTTAGGCACCCCTTTTCCTCTCAAGGAATGCATGTGCAGAGTTTCAGCTCAAACGGTGAAGAAATGTGGAAGAAAGTCGCGTCACAAGGTTTTCGAACTCGTTTTTCAGAAAATCAAGGGCCATAACTCCGTCACAGATGATAGGATCAACGTGAAACTTGTGTCAGGTACCCTTTCACCTCACAAAGAATGCATGTGCAAAGTTTCAGCTGAATCAGTGAAGAAATGTTGAACTAGTTTGCACAACATGGTTTTAGCACATTTTTAAGAAAATAAAGGGCCGTAACTCCTTCGCAAATGTAAGGACCAACGTGAAAATTGTGTTAGGCATCCCTTGACCTCACAAGGAATGCATTTGCAAAGTTTCAGCTCAATCGTTGAAGAAATGTGGAAGAAGTTCGCACCAAAAAAAGAGTGCGGACTTACAAACGCACAGTGCAAAAACTATTATCTGGTAAAAAAACAAAAACAAAAAAAAAAACAATATTTTTTATGACCTCCAACGGGGGCATAAAAAAAATATTGTTTTTCTTTTTTAACCAGTTGATAATTTTACTTGAAAATAAATTTGTAAAATAGCACAAATGATAGCTTGCAGGTAAACTTCAACCTAATGCGGATGCCGATGCTTACGCCGACGACGGACGCCCGGGGTATGGCAATAGCTCCCCCTTACTTTCGAAAGGCGAGCAAAAATGGGAGATTTTCCACATTACAAACTGGGGAAGCCTTCCTATATAAATTAAAAGGAAACTTTATTACCAGTTCAGTCTGACATGTCTGACAGAATCAGAATTGATACTGGTGACACGTCAAATGACATTCATACGCCAGGACGACTTTCTTTCTACTGATACTGCGGTCAGTCACATTTGGCCATTACTCGCAGGTGTAAATTACATACACTCCAGGTTTTGCAGGATGAAAGCCTACCGAGATCATGTAATTACGGTAGGTTTTTTTTAACCTGCACAGGGAATGGTTCTCCTGGCACAGGGGGGCTCCAATTAACGTCCCGACGGTGCAATTTATGACATTCATTCCTGCAAACGATGCCAGTGGAACGTGTTCGGACACCGAAATTTTATCGCCACTGTATCAAACAAGGGACCTCTACCATCAGGGGCAAGTGCACTAGCCACTGAGCTATCACACTCCATTGCCGAATTATCAGACGATCGTAAGCATAGTGTTTCACCCAGCTCACAAGGGTAACAAGACGTTTCGCCACCAAGATGTTTCCCCCAAGTCGTTTCACCCCCCAAACCCTAGTCGTTTAATTAATCAGGCAATTAATCTGGTTAATGATGAGGTGTGAAAACATGTGCGCTTTGCAATGTTAAATGTCTTTAATTATCGCTTAAGCACCTTTACCAGTTTTGTTTTAAATTGGTCGGTTGGTTCATTAACAGAGTCGACCAACTAAGATTAATGGGGAGTTGTTAAAAAATAATTGTCTATAGAGTACCCACAATCTATGTTTAGCGCAGAAGTTTGGATAAATGGTGTATGCCTTTGTAAACATGGTTAATACCACAAAGGAAAAACAATCCTAGTCAAACTGGTTAATACCTAGCAGGGGTGTAAAATTCCACTCACCCGCTCGCATTTGCGAGTAAGTTTTAAGGCAGGGCGAGTAAGGTTTTCAAAACTGACCTTACTTTTTCTTCATTTTTAGCACCTTAATGAAAAGTTTAGACGATAAGGGCGAGTAAGTTTGAGGAAAATTTTACACCTCTGCCTAGTCATTTGATCTTCAAAAACATATTTTTTTATGCCCCCGCCATTCGAAGAATGGTGGAAAGGGCATATATCGTTGCCCCTGTCCGTCCGTCCGTCTGTGCGTCCAAAACTTAAATGCAGTCAATAACTTTCTTATTTCTTGATGGATATTAAAATTACTTGGCAGAAATGTTAACCATCATGAGACGACGTGTCACATGCAAAACCCAGAACTGTCCGTACCTCTAAGGTCAAGGTCATACTTAGAAGTCAAAGGTAAAAAAAAGGATCCGAAACTTAAACACAGTCAATAACTTTCTTATTTCTGGATGGATTTTGAAATTACTTTGAAGAAATGATAACCATCATGAGACGATGTGTCACAAGCAAAACTCAGGTCCGTACCTCCAAGGTCAAGGTCATACTTAAGAGGTCAAAGGTAAAAAAAAGGGGTCCGAAACTTAAACGCAGTCAATAACTTACTTATTTTTGGATGGATTTTGAAATTACTTTGAAGAAATGTTAACCATCATGAGATGATGTGTCACGTGCAAACTCAGGTCCGTACCTTCAAGGTCAAGGTCGTACTTAGAGGTCAAAGTTAAAAAAATGGTTTGAAACTTAAACGCAGTCAATAACTTTCTTATCTCTGGATGGATTTTGAAATTACTTGGCAGAAATGTTGGCCATCATGAGACAATCTGCCTCACACAAAACCAAGGTCCTTACCCAAGGTCAAGGTCATACTTAGAGGTCAAATGTGAAAAAAGGATCCAAAACTTAAACACGGTCAATAACTTTCTATAGATGGATACGAACATAGACATATTTTCAGGCGAGGGCATCCGTGTCCTATGGACGCATTTCTAGTTTAAGACAGATTGATTAAGTGTTTGTTTGTTTGTATTGGTGTTTAACGGCCCATTCAACACTATTTTACATAATGATAACATAGATGTGTGAAAAAATGCATTGTTTCACATATCCAAAATGGCTACTTTTCTGATGAAAATCCGTTGCATTTTTCTTATTTTTACTGCAAACATAGGTTGTGAGAGCTCGTAAGAACCGCCTAAATAGTTTATAGTGGGACCGTCAATCTACCCATTACGAAAACATGCCTATACAAATACATGGTAAATTTTACCATCGAAAAAACAAACATTTAAGATGAAAAATTTTGAAAGAAATAAATAAAAAGAAAATATAATATGCAAAATGTAAAAAAAAAAGATAAGCAAACAAAAAAGTCAAAAGATTAAGAAAATCAGAATGAAAAGAAGAAGAAAAAAAAAAATAGATATAAATAAAATGAATAAAAGATAAAAAAAAATAAATAATAAAAAAGATGGCGGGTAAATGGTTACACTAAAATTTTGAAGCAAAACGCCTGAATAATTTTAGTGTAACAAGTCCTAGTCACACCTTCCCGAGTACAGTGACTTTTTTACAAATTTTCAACTATGCGTCCTGGGACTCGCTCAACCAAAAAACTGTGCGTCCCAAATCTGAAAGTATGAGTCCCAATATTTGGCGGGAAATAAAAGGAAGTACAAAAAAGATCGGTTCAGTATAAAATGCCATTATTCATAGTTAAAAATAATGCGGTCTAGTATCTTTTATTTGCAATGAACAGAATCAATCATTAACTTGTGTTGTTTACTAGCCCAAAGAAATCCTACTAAAGTGTACGTTTTTTTGTAGTCTATTTTCCGTAATGTTTTCTACTTTCGTTTTCGATAAATGCGCACAGCAACATGTGCGTGAAATTTGCTTCATGCACAATGGAGATAATATTCCGAACCATTATCAACAAATTTTTCCTGTCCTGATTGGAACACCAGCTATCTAGGTTCAGGGGCTGACAAATCCATTGCCCGGCCGCCCGGTACAAGTCCGAAATCGCGCCAGGCAGGTGCACTTTGATCTTAGGACGCCCGGTCGGGGCAAGTGCAAAAAAAAACCTCGACAGCTGCCAGTCTTCTGAGTCCTTAAATACAGTAAAACTAGAGCAAGTAAATCATAATAATTGTGCTGCACTGTCCTTCCGTCTGTGTATTTGTAACAGTTCAATTATGACACTATTGTTAATCCCTGTCATATAATTGCGAAGTAAACATGATTGCCCTGCGGTGCGTGTCTTTCATTTCTGGCGATAAGCCAACTTGAACGAGGTGTGAAAATATGGTCAAGTTATGTCTCTAATTTGTGTTTATTCCCCAATCATAAAATTTAATCCACAATCAATGTGAAAATGATTTACTCGCTCCTCAGACAATTAGCTACATCTAACGGTAGATGCATGCATTATGAAAACGGATCGTGAATGGTTATGTTTTGGCGCCAAATAGCAGACGCTCGGCTTGGCGAGAAAAGTCGAAACGCTGTTGTTGCAGCTGCTGGGAATAATTCGGGGGCTGTGCAAAGCGCTGTTTTCTATCCACCTCCATTCACAACAGTTTAGCTATCGAGAAAAAATATTTTTTATCGGTTCCAAACAATTTTTGAAGAACGGGATGCAGCCCATAAAAATAAAACAATGGCATTAAACACGTGCGGGGTTGCTGGCATAGGATTGCGTCATTTGACACATTTACCGATCATGTGCAGAAAAATGGAAGAGTTGGTTTGTGGGTGGCGATTTGGATGGCGGAAAACTTTGATGTTCGCATTGAACTTGCTTGTGTGAAAGTTTGGGCTCTTTTTGGATGGAGGGGATTCTCGTCTTGTGGTTGGATCATTAAATTGTACCTGAATCGATTTTTCGGTGACTTGTTGGGCAGTTGAAGGTTCAGTAAAAGTGCAGTATTTTATCACTTCCGCCGATATTTACAGCAGTGAAAACGAAAGTTGGATTTTTCGCCCATGAAATATTTGCGTCCGACGGACGCACATACTTTATGATCGTGCGTCCTCAGCCCTATTTGTGCGTCCTGGACGCAGGGATTAAAAAATCACTGCCGAGTAGCCACTTTTATTGGTTTTAATGCCCGGTGCTGGCCGGAAACTAAGGAACCGGGCTGGCCGGTAACTAGGATAAGTTATCCTTAGGCTGAAGTGACAGGGCGATGATGCTACTTAAATATTTGTCTCTCATAACCGCTAATAAAAGTGAAAAATAGTATTACATTGACAAGTGGGCGAAATGACTAGGGAGGAAACGTCTTGGGGGCAAAACGACTAGGGGAGGAAATGGTTTGGGGGCGAAACATCCCTGAACCCTCACAATAAGGGCATGGTGCTGGTCAGGAAAAAGGGCACTTTCAATGCACGAAAATCTGTAAAAAGGGCACTTTAAATACGCAAAGCCATGTAAAAAGTGCACAACCATGCTAAAATGGCACATCTCTCAACTTGAAATAAAAAGATCCTGCTCTTACCCTTTGTCTTCAATGCTAAATTATACTGCCTGCTTTTTATGCCTATGTTTTCACTGATTCAATCAAGATGAGTTTGGTACATGTTTGGGCCACCGCTCATATTCTCTAGTACACGCACACATTGCATCACACGGGTCAGGCACACTTTCACACTTCAATTATTTAAATTAATTGGTGTCACTTAACACTTGTTATCATAACATTACTTCTAAAAGTGATTTAAATAAGTACAATACACAGGGAGATTAGCAGTCAACCATAAATTAGGCAAAAATTTATTGCTAAAAAGTGTCTCAAATAGTCCTTATTTAAACAGGCATAACCTTGTTATTTTTTGGTCAGTTTCAGTGAATTTTTTACCAAAATGTAGGGCAACATTTAATCTATCTGTAAAAGGGCATGGTGCCAGAGAAAAGAGGAATGGCGCCATGTCATGCTAAAAGGGGGCTGGGAGAAACACTAACACAGTTCGGGACAATTCCATGTCAATGTAATGGCTCTCAAATAGGACCACACTAGAAAACTATTGAAAACACAACAGTTCAGAATCATAATTGTAACTGGTGACATGTCAAATAACATTTACATGTATACACCAGGACTTGTGATATGGAAAGCTTGTCCCTAGCTCTCACCAAAGAGCCTGGTGTATGAATGTCATTTGATGTGCCACCAGTAACAGTTCTGATTCTGAAAGAGCTACACAAGAGCTACACAATCCCAAGCACCGTCAGCTGTCAAAATGATCAAATTGGGAATGACATTCCAGTATCTAATGGTTCCAGGGAAGAGTGGATAGAATTATTGGAAAGCACATAGAAATGCCAAAGAGCACTTTTATATACTAGAAAACATCAGAAAGTTGTATTTGAAATGCAATATGTAACATATCTTTTATAAGTCTCTCTCTTGACATCTTAAAATCCCAACTTTGCCCTTCTTAGTGGTTTACAAGTACTCATATGCACTGTCGGTTTCAGCTCTGTGTGCAAGTACCATACAGTCCAGTCTATTTCTTCAAGAGCCCCGATGGGTGGGGGAGACATACAACCACATCTTACTACAGGGGTACAGACTATGCATTTAGCTTTAGGCAGCCAGACTGCCCTAAATCCAAATTTTACATTATAAGTTAATAGGAATTTTTATTCAAAACTTAGGCGCGCAGACAAAAATTTTGGCACCTTGGGCGACTGGGCACCTAGTATTGCTGTTGCTACCTGCAAGCAAGCTGTTATTACTTGTATGCTTGTATATTTGAATGTCTGTTTTTAGCTCACCTGTCACGTAGTGACGAGGTGAGCTTTTGGGATCACTTTTTGTCTGTCGTGCGTGCGTGCGTCCGTCCGTAAACAATTTCAAATAAGTATATCTCTAATACCTCACGGCCATTCTTGATCAAATTTCATGTGAAGCATCTTCAGGTAGGCGGAAAGGCTGCATAAGGTTTTGGGGCTGATCAGATTGGAATTCTGGTTGCCATGGCAACATATAGCTCCCATAGACTTATAAAGGGAAAAAAATTAAAAATCTTCTTCTCTGAAACCACAGGGCCTAGAGCTAAGATATTTAGCATGTAGCAAGGGCAAGTGGTCAGCTACATAATTCCTGCCAATCATGCCCCTGGGTTCAAAATGGGCCACACCCCGGGGCCCCTTCGCTTCCATAGACTCAAATGGAAAACGCTTCAAAAAAAATCTTCTTCTCTGAAACCACAGGGCCCAGAGCTTAGATATTTAGCATGTAGCAATGGCAAGTGGTCACCTACATAATTCCTGCCAATCATGCCCCTGGGTTCCAAATGGGCCACGCCCCGGGGCCCCTTCGCTCCCATAGACTCATAATGGAAAAAAGCTTCAAAAATCTTCTCCTGAAACCACAGGGCCCAGAGCTTAGATATTTAGCAGGTAGCAACTGCAAGTGGTCACCTACATTTATCCTGCCAATCATGCCCCTGGGGTCCAAATGGGCCACGCCCCGGGCCCCTTAGCTCCCATAGACTCCTCATGGAAAAAAAGCTTCAATAATCTTCTTCTCTGAAACCACAGGGCCCAGAGCTTAGATATTTAGCATGTAGCAATGGTAAGTGGTCACCTACATAAATCCTGCCAATCATGCCCCTGGGGTCCAAATGGGCCACACCCGGGGCCCCTTAGCTCCCATACACTCCTAATGGAAAAAAGCTTCAAAAATCTTATTCTCTGAAACCACAGGGCCCAGGTCACATACATGAATCCCGCCAGACATGCCCCTGGGGTCCAAATGGGCCACGCCCCGGGCCCCTTAGCTCCCATAGACTCCTCATGGAAAAAAAGCTTCAAAAATCTTCTTCTCTGAAACCACAGGGCCCAGAGCTTAGATATTTAGCATGTAGCAATGGTAAGTGGTCACCTACATTTATCCTGCCAATCATGCCCCTGGGGTCCAAATGGGCCACACCCCGGGCCCCTTAGCTCCCATAGACTCCTCATGGAAAAAAAGCTTCAAAAATTTTCTTCTCTGAAACCACAGGGCCCAGAGCTTAGATATTTAGCAAGTAGTAACGGCAAGTGGTCATCTACATAATTCCTGCCAATCATGACCCTGGGGTCCAAACGGACCACGCTCCGGGGCCCCTTAGTTCCTATAGACTCATAATGGAACAAAGCTTCCAAAATCTTCTTCTCTGAAACCACAGGGCCCAGAGCTTAGATATTTAGCATGTAGCAAGGGCAAGTGGTCACCTACATAATTCCTGCCAATCATGCCCCTGGGGTCCAAATGGACCACGTCCCGGGGCCCCTTAGCTCCCATAGACTCATAATGGAAAAAAGCTTCAAAAATTTTCTTCTCTGAAACCACAGGGCCCACAGCTTATATATTTAGCATGTAGTAACGGCAAGTGGTCACCTACATAATTCCTGCCAATCATGCCCCTGGGGTCCAAACGGCCCATGCTCCAGGGCCCCTTAGTTCCTATAGACTCATAATGGAACAAAGCTTCCAAAATCTTCTTCTCTGAAACCACAGGGCCCAGAGCTTAGATATTAAGCATGTAGCAAGGGCAAGTGGTTACCTACATAACTCCTGCCAATCATGTCCCTGGGGTCCAAATGGACCATGCCCCGGGGCCCCTTAGCTCCCATAGACTCATAATGGAAAAAAGCTTCAAAAATCTTCTTCTCTGAAACCACAGGGCCCAGAGCTTATATATTTAGCATGTAGTAATGGCAAGTGGTCACCTACATAATTCCTGCCAATCATGCCCCTGGGGTCCAAGAGGACCACGCCCCGGGGCCCCTTAGCTCCTATAGACTCATAATGGAAAAAAAAGTTCAAAAATCATCTTCTCTGAAATCACAGGGCCCAGAGCTTAGATATTTAGCATGTAGCAAGGGCAAGTGGTCAGCTACATAATTCCTGCCAATCATGCCCCTGGGTTCCAAATGGGCCACACCCCGGGGCCCCTTCGCTCCCATAAACTCAAATGGAAAAAGCTTCAAAAAAATCTTCTTCTCTGAAACCACAGGGCCCAGAGCTTAGATATTTAGCATGTAGCAATGGCAAGTGGTCACCTACATAATTCCTGCCAATCATGCCCCTGGGTTCCAAATGGGCCACGCCCCGGGCCCCTTCGCTCCCATAGACTTATAATGGAAAAAAGCTTTCAAAATTTTCTTCTCTGAAACCACAGGGCCCAGAGCTTAGATATTTAGCAAGTAGTAACGGCAAGTGGTCACCTACATAATTCCTGCCAATCATGACCCTGGGGTCCAAACGGACCACGCTCCGGGGCCCCTTAGTTCCTATAGACTCATAATGGAACAAAGCTTCCAAAATCTTCTTCTCTGAAACCACAGGGCCCAGAGCTTTGATATTTAGCATGTAGCAAGGGCAAGTGGTCACCTACATAATTCCTGCCAATCATGCCCATGGGGTCCTAATGGACCACGCCCCTGGGCCCCTTAGCTCCCATATACTCATAATGGAAAAAAGCTTCAAAAATCTTCTTCTCTGAAACCACAGGGCCCAGAGCTTATATATTTAGCATGTAGTAACGGCAAGTGGTCACCTATATTATTCCTGCCAATCATGCCCCTGGGGTCCAAACGGACAACGCCCCGGGGCCCCTTAGCTCCTATAGACTCATAATGGAAATAAAGGTTCAAAAATCATCCTCTCTGAAACCACAGGGCCCAGAGCTTAGATATTTAGCATGTAGCAAGGGCAAGTGGTCACCTACATAATTCCTGCCAATCATGCCCCTGGGTTCCAAATGGGCCAAGCCCGGGGCCCTTTCGCTCCCTTAGACTCATAATGGAAAAAAGCTTCAAAAATCTTCTTCTCTGAAACCACAGGGCCCAGAGCTTAAGATTTAGCATGAAGCTATGGCAAGTTGTCACCTTCATAATTCCTGCCAATCATGCCCCTGGGGTCCAAATTGGCCACACCCCGGGGCCCCTTAGCTCCTGTATACTAATAATGGAAAAAAGGTTCAAAAATCTTCTTCTCTGAAACCACAGGACCCAGAGCTTATTTATTTAGCATGTAGCAACGGCAAGTGGTCACCTACATAATTCGTGCCAATCATGCCCCTGGGTTCCAAATGGGCCATGCCCCGGTGCTCCTTCACTCCCATAGACTCATAATGGAAAAAAGCTTAAAAATTCTTCTCTGAAACCACAGGGCCCAGAGCTTAGTTATTTAGCATGCAGCAAGGGCAAGTGGTCAACTACATAATTCCTGCCAATCATGCCCCTGGGTTCCAAATGGGCTACGCCCCGGGGCCCCTTCGCTCCCATAGACTCATAATGGAAAAAAGCTTCAAAAATCTTCTCCTCTGAAACCACAGGGCCCAGAGCTTAGATATTTAGCAGGTAGCAACTGCAAGTGGTCACCTACATTTATCCTGCCAATCATGCCCCTGGGGTCCAAATGGGCCACGCCCCGGGCCCCTTAGCTCCCATAGACTCCTCATGGAAAAAAAGCTTCAAAAATCTTCTTCTCTGAAACCACAGGGCCCAGAGCTTAGATATTTAGCATGTAGCAATGGTAAGTGGTCACCTACATAAATCCTGCCAATCATGCCCCTGGGGTCCAAATGGGCCACACCCGGGGCCCCTTAGCTCCCATACACTCCTAATGGAAAAAAGCTTCAAAAATCTTATTCTCTGAAACCACAGGGCCCAGGTCACATACATGAATCCCGCCAGACATGCCCCTTGGGCCAGAATTGGCCACACCCATGGCCCATTAGCTACCATGGATGGACTTAAAATGGAAAAAAAAAACTATAATTTAAAAAAAAAAACTTCAAAAATATTCTTCTGTGAAACCATAAGGCCCAGAGCTTGGGTATTTAGCATGTAGCAACATGGAGTTGTTGCCTACATGAATCCTGCCTGAGTCTTGCCCATGGGGTTCAAATTGGCCAAAATCTGTGGCTTGTTAACTCCAATAAACTTATAATGGGAAAAAAAAAGCTTTAAAAATCTTCTTCTCTGAAACCATTGAGTACGGACCTTAGATATTTAGTATATAGCAACATAAAATTGTCGCCTACATAAATCCTTCCAACCATGCCCTTTGGGTCAAAATTGACCTATGGACTTATACTGGAAAAAAAATAAAAAATCTTCTTCTCCAAAGCCATAAGGCCCAGAGCTCACATATTTAGTATGTAGCAATGTCAAGTGGTCTCCTACACTAATGAGTTTCTGGTACACAGGTGAGCGATATAGGGCCATTGGGCCCTCTTGTTTATTTTTCCAGATTTTTATTCTTCGTTCAAAAAACTATCTTGGCAACAAAATAAAACACTTGATAAAATTTGACTTTTTTCTCTGTATTTCCAATATAATAAAGACAAACACTGCTTCTATAATGCATGTAACAACACTTCAACATGCCTTAGTCAATGGCATTGTACCTGTACATAGTTTTCAGCGGGTATCGGTGGCCTAGTGGTTAGGAGCACTGACTCATTAGGTCGCTCACCGCTGTGGTTTGCACCCCGCTCGGTTCACTTGTAGAAAGACAAATTCTGCTTGGTTTTCTTCTGAGTTCTCTCTCAATGGAGAGTGTTCTGACCAGCTGGTACCGACACTGAAATAATTGCTGCTGTCAGGGATCGAACCAGGGGCTTTTAGCATCAGAGGCAAGTGCACACTCCACTGAGGTTCCAGATATGACTACCTTATTCCAAGATTGGTAGAAGAAGTCAAACAAGTCAGTTACTATTGCTCACTTTCGTGTGAGCGGTATTTTGAATGTCACATGACTTTTTAGCTTGGATTTTCTCTGGGGTAATCATGAAACTAGCGTGGGTGGAGCGTGGAGAACAAAGTGAGCTCGCGCAACACGGACATGATATTTTTATACCCTCTTTTTCAAAGAAAGATCGGGTATATTGTTTTCATGCCAGAGTCGAGTGGTCATCAGTCAGTCCATGTGTGTGTCTGTCTGTCACATTTCTTGTAAATGGATCTCCTCTGCAATGCATATGGATAGTACATGGGATGTACATGTAGATGGCACTGTGCTACTTTTGGTGTGTCCTTGGCCTCAACATGACCCCAAGGTCAAAGGTCAAAAGTATGACTTTGTCATATCTTCTAAACTACTGGGCTACTTTTGGTGTGACCTCGGCCTCAGCATGACAACAAGGTCAAAGGTCAAAAAGTATGACTTTTTTATTTATTGCCCTATGGTCGCCAAACTTGGTACACATATTGCTAAGGAACTGCAGATGTGCATAAGGGTATCCGAATTTTGATCTGAACCCCTGGGGTCATGGGGTGAGGTCAAAGTTCAAATGTTCAAGAAAATGCTTATGGATGCAACTACTTTTTGTCGCACCTGCTTGTAGCAGGGTGCGACATAGGGGTCCGATTTTCCGTCTGTGCGTTCGTCCGTCCGTCTGTTAACATTTACATCAAAGTTCGACATTCACGTCAAAGTTTTTATTTTACAAACCTCAGCTACCATCAAACCTTACATGAAACATCTCATAGACCTTCTCACTTTGTAAGCACCTTGACCAGGTGACTTTGACCTATATTTTGCGCTCCAGTGACTTTGACCATTACGTCAAAGTTCAACATTTACGTCGAGGTTGAAATTTACGTCGAAGTTCGACATTTACGTCAAAGTTTTTATTTACAGACCTCAGCTATCATCAAACCTTACATGAAACATCTCATAGACCTTCTCACTTTGTAAGCACCTTGACCTGGTGAATTTGATCTATATTTTGCGCTCCAGTGGATTTTACTGTTATGTCGAAGTTCGACATTTATGTCGAAGTTCGACATTTATGTCGAAGTTTGTATTGTAATCAACTATAAGACTAAACAACCATCAAACCTTTCATGAAACATCACCCTGAGCTCCTGACTAGGTAAGCACCTTGACCCGGTGACCTTGACCTATATTTTACGCTTCAGTGAGTTTGACACAAATTATGTCAATGTTCCAGATCTTCTCAAATAAAATGCCTACAACAATAAAATCTTGAATAGTGTTTCTCCTAGATGTATTGACTCTGCAGGTACCATGACATGGTGACCTTGACATATATTTTACGCTCCACTGACTTTGACACATTTTACGTCGAAGTTACAGATCTCCTCAAATAAAAGGCCCTATCAACCATCTAATCTTGCATAGTGCTTCTCCTGGATGTACTGACTCTGCAGGTACCTTGACCCGGTAACCTTGACCTATATTTTACACTCCAGCGACTTTGACAAATTTTTTTGTCGAAGTTCCAGATCTCTGCAAATAAATGGCCTACAACCATCAAATCTTGCATAATGCTGCTCCTGGATGTACTGATTCTGCAGGTACCATGACCTGGTGACCTTGACCTATATTTTACACTCCATTGACTTTGACACAATTTGCGTCAATGTTCCAGATCTTCTCAAATAAATGGCCTGCAATCACCAAATCTTGCATAGTGGTTCTCCTAGATGTTCTGACTATGCAGGTACCTTGACTTGGTGACCTTGACCTATTTTTTGCACTCCATTGACTTTAACACATTTTAGGTCGACATTCCATATCTTCTTAACTATAAGGCCTACAACCACCAAACCTTGCATAGTGCTTTTCCTACATTTACTTACTCTGTGGGAACCTTGACCTGGTGACCTTAACCTATATAATGCACACCAGCGGCTTTTACGTCAATATTCAGTATGTCCTAAAATAAATGGCCTACAGCCACCAAACTTTGCATAGTACTTCTCCTCATTGTACTGATATGGCCCGTACCTTGACCTGGTGACCATGGCCTATATTTTTTGATCCAGTGACTTTGACACATTTTACATCAACTATCAACTGCTATAAAATTTACTTAATTAATAACAACATTCTGATTGTGACTTCTATGACTTTTGCCCCCAGCAGGTGCGACGCCACCTTCTGCGGAATTCTTGTTTATTTCTTGCCCTATGGTCACCAAACTAAGTTGGTACACATTCATGTATTGCTTAGGAACTGCAGATGCACATAAGGGTATCCAAATTTTGATCGTAACCCCTGATTGCTACAAATATTGGTTAGGGACTGCAGATGTGCATGAGGGTATCCTGTTCACAGTCACATCATTTGTCTTGCGATTTGTGCAGCCCGCAACCATTAGCAGTTTATTATTTGATTACATTTCATTGAAAATTGTTACATTCAAACAACAAATTAATTTGAACAAATTAAAAACTGTTGTCTGATCATTCTGTCAAATGATTCTTTGACTTTCATGAATGGTTGATTATTTTCTTGTAACACAAAACTGTGTATGCGCAAAAATATGGAATCGCGGGATAGCATTTTGTTAGTGACCGCTAGTATCCTTAACTCATACCTTTGATCCAATATCCTTTAAACTTCTCAAGAATGTTGCTTAGGTGACCCTCTACCAAAATAGTTATAATTGAATTGCTCAGATGAATAAGATGGCCACCAGAGCTGAAAACAGAAAAAAAAAAAAACTTTAAAATTGCAACCCTTCCTGTACCTTTGGTCCAGTTTCATTCAAACTTCATAGGAATGTTGCTTATGTGACCCTCTACCAAACTAGCTAAAACAGTTCTGCTTTATTGAACAAGATGGCCACCAGAGCTAAGAATAGAAAAACCTTTAAGCAGGCCTCATATTTTTCAGGCATTTGCAGGATTTCAGCCTTTACAGCATGATTTTTTACTTGATTTCAGGCTTTTAGATTTTGATTTTTGTGCCTATATAGTCTATAAAAAAACTATTTAACCCATATCCTGCTGAATAAATTAATTAACCCGCACCCATTTCTGACTATAAGTCAACCAAATTACTTGATATTTTCACAAACTGCATTACAAACAGTGTAGAGCCAGATCAGATGGCTTCTGAGAAGCCATCTGATCAGGATCTACACTGTTTGCAAAGGTAATAGTTGTGTCTTGTTCAGTAGGATAAGGGTTGAAGCTGCAAAATCAGATCGTGGTCAGTATGAGGCCTGTTAAATGATAACTCCTATACCTTAGGACCTTTCATTAAAACTTCATAGGAATATATTGCTTAGATAACCATCTGCAGAAATAGCTAAACAGTTCTGCTAGGATGAAAATGCTGTGAGAGCTGAGAATAGAACTATCTTTAAATGACTACTCGTCCTATACCTTTGTTTCAGTTACATTCAAACTTCACAAGAAGGTTACTTATATGTACAAATGTAGGTGATCTTCCAAAATGGGTTTGCTCCAATGAAGAAAATGGCTGGCAGACTTAGAAATCTTTATACAACAACTTCTTCTTTAGCCAGTTTCATTCAGACTTCGCCAGAATGTTGCAATGGCGAACATCTGAGCAGTGCAAAAGTTATGCTTCATGGGAAAAGATGGCTGTCAGTTATCCACATGACTTTCCGAAGCTATGTGGCATCATGAAATATATGAGCGATTCAGGTCCATCTTGGCCCTCTTGTTCTTTTTTCTGTAAGTGTATAATGTAAGGATAAATCATCACATGAACAAGTCCTTGAAATGAACACCCCCTAAACCCCGCTTTATATAGAGATAACTGGGGTTTACGAAGGTATACATTATTTTTCTTATTTCTGCTCCAAGACATAGGTTGTGGGTACTCATTAGAACCACCTCAATGAGGCGGTTCTAAGGTGCACTCACAACCCATGTTTGCGGTATACATAAGAATAATATCCCAGATTTTCATCAGAAAAGTAGCCATTTTGGAGATGTGAAAAAGGCACTATGTTGCACGGGAAGGTTATCGTAATGTAATTGAATTTTTTTTTCAAGAATATATTTTTAACATTAGTTAATAAAATAAAGAAACAACATTATTTAACTTGAGTTACATGTCACTGAATGCATGTATTATAGGTAACTGTGGGAGTTAGCTTGGGAATTTAACAAATTTCATAGCACATCTTTTTCCATAAATGTTCCAGTTTAATATTCCTCAATTAATATTGTATTCTTTCAGGGCATGGAAGAGAAAAGTCAAAGAAACACTATTCTGTTCAATGCCTCCAAGAAGGAACTGTTTACACCTAGCAGTGGCTTCAAAACGCTTAATAGGAAGTTGAGATCAACTTGGAAAATAAATGCGTAAGTTGACAACATAATCGTCAGTGATATCATACCCCTTAACTTTTTTTACCTTGGACAGAGTACACAAAAGCTCAAGAAATGTTGTCTGAGCTAAACTGATTTGAAATTCCTGGATATTTTCGCCAGACTGGACATTTTTTTACCTGACAGCGAGTGTCAGTCACTCCCTCTATTTCGTGAACACTTCTAGGGGCCCAGATTGCTATCAATCAAGTTTGAATGTTAAGAGAACGCTTTTTTTTTTCTTGAAAAACATGGGGCCCTAAAGCCTGTTAAAGCTCTTCCTGCATTGTTGAAGAAGCAAATTGACTTTGTTGCAGTCTTGTTTCACTTATCCTAGAGAATAGAAGCTGTCTTTTAAGATGGAATAAAACTTGCCCTTATAGAAAAACTAAAACATTTGAAATGCCCTGGTGCAGGAAGCTTAGTTGTTTGAAGAAGCAACAACTTAGCAGAGCTCCAGATCAGGGGGAGTAACAATGCTAACCCTTATCCTGCTGAATAAATAAATTTAGGCACACCCATTTTCTGACTATCCACCAATCAAATCATTTGATATAATGTATTCATCTAATTTAATAACTGCATGACAAACAATGTAGATCCTGATCAGATGGCTTCTTCAGAAGCCATCTGATCTGGATCTACATTGTTTTCAAAGGTATGGGTTGTTATGTTCAGCAGGATCAGGGCTATTTGACAGATAATTTCATTAATTTCAATAATTTGCTCATTTTGGTGACATAGCACAAGCCAAGAAGGGATAACAATGATAATTTAGGCATAACTTTTCTAATGACTTGCAAGTTTGACCAGGTCATCATGCAAGCATTAGGTGTAAGGCCATCTTTGTATTGCAAACACATAATTTCTAATTTCATTTAAGTCAGGGTATTCAGTTGAATTTTTGAGTATTTTTTCTGTTTTTCTAGAAACAAAGATGAGGTTACAGATGACAAGTTGGCAGGTGCAAGAATATTTGTTCTGGCTGGAAGTAGGGAGAAATTCTCACAGGCAGAGGTGAGTTTGGAAAGACAACAACACCAAAAACAGCATGTATTATAGGCTGTAACAATACATGTGCCTGACCATACAGGGGCATTCATGATATTTAAGGTACTTCATGATACTGCCAGCCTACGAAGCTTAGATGCCCGTCTGACTGATGATCAGGTGGCATGTTCTGTACCTGCTGGGGTTGGCAACATTAGTGGAGATTGGTCATGGAATGTTTACTACGGACATTCTCTCCCTAATGCTAATTCAAGAAGGGCAGTTGTCCGTTTCTGGCAAAAGAACATTCACTGTATAAATCAACCACTTACACATAAACCTGTCAAGGAAGTGTTGTTAGATATCACAATACTTTTAATTCAAACTAACGAACAAAAGCAAACTAGCCAGTTAGAGTATCAAAGAGTGCAGTCTGCTCTGTAAGGATGAACCGGTAATGTACTTTTCCTATTTTACTTTTGCAAAGATTCAGAAACAATTAGCAAAATGACAGCTCAATTATCAGAACAATTTTACTTGTCAATGAACAAAAATTGAAATAAGACGGAACTCATGTCTCTAATTCACGGGAAAATAAAACTAAAAATGTCAAAATTGCTATATATAGTTTCTCCTTAACCCTTGAAATGCCAATCACCCTATTTATAGATATCATTTTCGGATATTTTGGTTGTATTTTTAAGAGAAAATAAGGTTTGACATTACAAGTGAATCGTCTGCTCCAGAGAAAATAAGGTTTGACATTACATGTGAATCGTCTGTCAAGTTTGACATTACAAATGAATCGTCTGCTCCAGAGAAAATAAGGTTTGACATTACATGTGAATCATCTGTCAAGTTTGACATTACAAGTGAATCGTCTGCTCCAGAGAAAATGAGGTTTGACATAACATGTGAATCGTCTGCTTGGCAGACGATTCATGTGAAATGTCAAGCCTTATTTTCTCTGGAGCAGACGATTCACTTGTAATGTCAAACCTTATTTTCTTAATTGCTGTCTGCTTGTAAACTTTTGGTGGCACTTTAATGGTTAAAAGGGGTGGGTGTTAGAACCATCATATTAAGGCAGCTTTTACTAGTTTACTCATGCCCTCATATTTTGTTATTATTCCAGTTTGATGTGATAAAACGGTACCTAGATGGCGGTGGTAGCATCCTAGTGATGCTAGGGGAAGGAGGTGAATCAAGGTTCGAGACTAATATCAACTTCTTCTTAGAAGAGTTTGGAATAAATATCAACACAGGTAAGTAACAAGGCTGTTAGAATTCAGTAACTGTTTTATTTTTAGCTCACCTGTCACGTAGTGACAAGGTGAGCTTTTGGGATCACTTTTTGTCCGTCATGGGTGCGTGTGTGCGTAAACTTTTTCTTCAAACAACATCTCCTCCTAAACCACTAATCGGATTTTGACAAAACTTCACAGGAATGATCCTTAGGTGGTCCCCTTTCAAAGTTGTTCAAATGGTTCCAGTCTGTTGCACATCTAGGTCACAGGAGCTATAAATAGATTTTTTAAATGAAAACTTTAAAAAGCTTCTTCTCTGAAACCACAAGGCCCAGGTGTTCGAAATTTGGTATGAAGCTTCATCAAGTGGACCTCTTATATAGGGAAAATCTTTAAAAATCTTCTTCTCTGAAACCGCAAGGCCCAGGTCTTTGATATTTGGTATGAAGCTTCATCTAGTGGACCTCTACCAAGATTGTTCAAATTATAGCCCTGGGGCCAAAAATGGCCCCGCCCCGGGCCCAACAGTTTTACATAGGCTTATATAGGGAAAATCTTAAAAAATTTTCCTTCTCTGAAACCGCAAGGCCCAGGTCTTTGATATTTGGTATGAAGCTTCATCTAGTGGACCTCTACCAAGATTTTTCAAATTATAGCTCTGGGGCCAGAAATGCCCCCGCCCCGGGGCCCTTTGGTTTTACATAGGCTTATATAGGGAAAATCTTTAGAAATCTTCTTCTCTGAAACCACAAGGCCCAGGACTTTGATATTTGGTATGAAGCTTTATCTAGTGGACCCCTACCAAGATTGTTCAAATTTTAGTGCTGGGACAAAAAATGCCCCCGCCACGGGGCCCTTTGGTTTTACATTGGCTTATATAGGGAAAAGCTTTAAAAATCTTCTTCTCTGAAACCAGAAGGCCCAGGTCTTTGATATTTGGTATGAAGCTTCATCTAGTGGACCCCTACCAAGATTGTTCAAACTATAGTGCTGGGGCCAAAAATGCCCCCGCCCCGGAGCCCTTTGGTTTTACATAGGCTTATATAGGGAAAATCTTTAAAAATCTTCTTCTCTGAAACCGCAAGGCCCAGGTCTTTGATATTTGGTATGAAGCTTCATCTAGTGGACCTCTACCAAGATTGTTCAAATTATAGCCCTGGGGCCAAAAATGGCCCCGCCCCGGGCCCAACAGTTTTACATAGGCTTATATAGGGAAAATCTTAAAAAATTTTCCTTCTCTGAAACCGCAAGGCCCAGGTCTTTGATATTTGGTATGAAGCTTCATCTAGTGGACCTCTACCAAGATTTTTCAAATTATAGCTCTGGGGCCAGAAATGCCTCCGCCCCGGGGCCCTTTGGTTTTACATAGGCTTATATAGGGAAAATCTTTAAAAATCTTCTTCTCTGAAACCACAAGGCCCAGGACTTTGATATTTGGTATGAAGCTTTATCTAGTGGACCCCTACCAAGATTGTTCAAATTTTAGTGCTGGGACAAAAAATGCCCCCGCCACGGGGCCCTTTGGTTTTACATTGGCTTATATAGGGAAAAGCTTTAAAAATCTTCTTCTCTGAAACCAGAAGGCCCAGGTCTTTGATATTTGGTATGAAGCTTCATCTAGTGGACCCCTACCAAGATTGTTCAAACTATAGTGCTGGGGCCAAAAATGCCCCCGCCCCGGAGCCCTTTGGTTTTACATAGGCTTATATAGGGAAAATCTTTAAAAATCTTC
Source organism: Lucinisca nassula (assembly GCA_963580285.1). NCBI lineage: Eukaryota > Metazoa > Mollusca > Bivalvia > Lucinida > Lucinidae > Lucinisca > Lucinisca nassula. Next base: position 81,839,941 of record OY757014.1, on the reverse strand, counting down.
TCTGAAACCACAAGGCCCAGGACTTTGATATTTGGTATGAAGCTTCATCTAGTGGACCCCTACCAAGATTGTTCAAATTATAGTGCTGGGACAAAAAATGCCCCCACCCAGGGGCCCACCAATTTTACAAAGGCTTATATAGGGAAAATCTTGTTCTCTAAAACCGCAAGGCCCAGGTCTTTGATATTTGGTATGAAACTTCATCTAGTGGACCTCTACCAAGATTGTTCAAATTATAGCCCTGGGGTCAAAAATGTCCCCGCCCTGGGACCCTTTAGTTTTACATAGACTTATATTGGGAAAATCTTTAAATATCTTCTTCTCTGAAACCGCACAGCCCAGGTCTTTGGTATTTGGTATGAAGCTTCATCTAGTGGACCTCTACCAAGATTGTTCAAATTATAGCCCTGGGGCCAAAAATGACCCCTGCCCCAGGGCCCTCTGGTTTTACATAGGCTTATATGGGGAAAATCTTTAAAAACCTCCTTCTCTGAAACTGCAAGGCCCAGGTCTTCGATATTTTGTATATAGCATCTTCTAGTGGACCTCTACCAAGATGGTTCAAATTATAGCCCTGGGGCCATAAATGCCCCCGGCCTGCGGCCCTTTGGTTTTATAAATTTACATAGACTTATATAAGGAAAATCTTTATAAATCTTTTTCGCTGAAACCACAAGGCCCAGGTCTTCGATATTTGGTGTGAAGCTTCATCTAGTGGACCTCTATCAAGATTGTTTAAATTATAGCCCTAGGCCCTAGGCTTATGTAGAGAATATCTTTTAAAATCTTCTTCTCTGAAACCGCAAGGCCCAGGTCTTTGATATTTGGTATGAAGCTTCATCTAGTGGACCTCTACCAAGATTGTTGAAAAATTATACCCCAGGGGCTATAATGCCCCTGCCCCGGGGCCCACCAGTTTGACATTGGCTTATATAGGGAAAATCTTTAAAAATCTTCTTCTCTGAAACCACAAGGCCCAGGTCTTTGATATTTGGTATGAACCTTCATCTAGTGGACCTCTACCAAGATTGTTAAATTATAGCCCTGGGGCCAAAAATGCCCCCCGCTCCGGGGCCCCTAGGTTTTACATAGACTTCTATAGGGAAAATTTTTAAAAATCTTCTTCTGTGAAACCACATAGCCCAAATCTTTGATATTTGGTATGAAGCTTCATCTAGTGAACCTCTATCAAGATTGTTTAAATTATAGCACTAGGGCCAAAAATGTGTCCGCCCTGGGGCCCTTTGGTTTAACATAGGCTTATGTAGGGAATATCTTTAAAACTCTTCTTCTCTGAAATGGCAAGGCCCAGGTCTATGATATTTGGTGTGAAGACCTCAACCAAGATTGTTCAAATTATAGCCCTGGAGCCAAAATGCCCCCTTCCCAGGGGCCCACACCGCGGTTCCTGGACAGGCTTAGATCCTCTAAGCGGTTTACCAGTACTAGTGTGCGGGCCGGATTCAGCTCTGCATGGAAGCATCATGCAGCCCATATATTTCTTCAAGCCCCTATGGGCGGGGGCTGATATTTTGTATGAAGCTTTGTCTAGTGGACCTTGACCAAGATTAATCAAATTATAGGCCTGGGGCCAAAAATGGCTCTGCCCTGGGGCCCACCGGGAAAACCTTTAAGAATCTTGTCGGAATCCAGAAGGCTCACGTCTTTGATATTTGGTATGAAGCTTTGTCTAGTAGACCTCTACCAAGATTGTTCCCATTATAGCCCTGAGCCCAAAAATTGGCCCAACCTGGTGCCCCACTCGTTTTACATAGACTTATGTAGGGAAAACCTTTGAAAATCTTATCGTCTGAAACCAGAAGGCCAAGGTCTTTAATATTTGGTACAAAGTTTCATGTAGTGGACCTCCAACAAAATTGTTCAAGTTGGTGCCCTGGGGCCAAAAATGGGCCCACCCCCAAGCCTATGTTTTACATAGACTTATATTGGGAAAACCTTTGAAAATCTTGTCTGAAATCAGAAGGCTAAGGTCTTTGATATTTGGTATGAAGTTTTGTCGTGTGGATTTCTACCAAGATTGTTCAAATTATAGCCCTGGGGCCAAAAATGGCTGCACCTGGGACCCTCAGGTTTTATATAGACTTATATAAGGAAAACCTTTAAAAATCTTCTTGTCTGAAACTAGAAGGCTCCGTTCTTTGATATTTGGTATGAAGCCACTACCAAGATTATGCAAATTATAGCCATGGGGTCAATAATGGCTCTCCTCAGGGCTCACTTGTTGCCTTATGGATCAGGAGCGACCCAGGGCCATCATGGCCCTCTTGTTAATAAATTTCATTACAGCTGTTTTTCAATGTTTTTGCTGCTTGACATTTTACCAAGTTTACATGGTTAATTCAATAGGCTGCTGGTCAATAGTCTGTTGGTCAATTATGGCTATTGTCTCTCTTGTTAAAAAATGGCAGAATGTCTGTCACAAGAAAAGATACAGGAAATGATTTTCATATGAGCACTATGCTTACTGTCAGATTTTGCTTATGTTTGTAAATATATGCAGTCGAACTTCAATGGCTCAAAAGAAAATCTGTTCGAGACCGGGCTAGTTCGAGCCACTAAGGGTTACTGCCAGGAGGCATAACGGGTTAACTTTGGGACGTCTTTACAGTGTTCTTTAATAACAATGTATGCTGTATGTACTCATTAGAATCACCTCATCGAGGTGATTCTAATGAGTACACACAGCATAGTTAAGATAAAAGTTGAAAATCTCCTAAATTACCCATACTACTTCTTATATGGAGGAATTCCCTGGGGACTCAAAAACGGGTTCGATTCAGCCATGGTAAACGAGCCATCGGTGTTGGAGCCATTGACATTCTACTGTATGTACATTGTATTAACATTTGATTTTTCAAATAAATATTGTTTAAACCAAGTATCCACTTACCTCAAGAGCACATAATAGAATTACTGAAATGCATGTACATGTAAGGTCAAAAACTGTAATGACTGTGCATCAGTTATATTCACAGTATAGAAGTGTCTTGACAAAATCATGTTTGTTTGCTTTCAGATTCTGTGGTCAGAACATCTTACTACAAATATTTTCACCCTAAAGAATGTCTCATATCAAATGGTGTTTTAAACAGGTGAGAATAAGGTGTATGTTCATGCACTGTATTTTAACCCTTTTTGTACCAAATGGAATCTTCCTTCATATATATAGCAGAAGTCCATTTCAATATTTAGGGGTGTCAGGTTGTGTTTTCATCAAAATTTATTTGGAAAATGACTGATCTTTCAGCAAACAGTGGCGGCACTGATCAGATGCCGCATTCTGCGGCGTCTGATCTGGGCCTGCTCTTTTGCCAGGGTACCAGTTTTGGGGTTTCCAGTACAAAATGGGTTAAAATCCTATCTGTAAACAAACATTTGAGAGCAAGGAAAAAGGCATTTGGAGAAAAAAATGAAAATGAAATTCACTAGTCCTCTTATATGTGATGAAAATATGGTTTACCTTAATGACCCTATGTTTTTGGACAGATAGGCCAGAGCAACCAGTGCAAACCCAGATCAGACTGAAGGAGCAGTCTGATCAGGGTCTACATTGTTTGCTATTCTGTTTTCACTTTTTGGACTCCTTGAAGAACTGTGAAACAATTTTGTTAAAGTTTTAGGAGAATTACAGCAAGTCATCAAGGTGAACGAGTTTTAGGATTTTTAGCTCACCTGAGCCTTTAGGCTCATAGGTGAGCTTATAGTATAGCCATGGTCCGTCGTCCGTCCGTCCGTCCACCATTTTCAAAGATCTTCTTCTCCTATACTGCAGGGCCAATCAAAGCCAAATTTCATATGGAGCCTCAGTGGGATGGGGGAACGAAAGTTTGTTCGCGGGGTCTGGATCACATGACCAAGATCGCCGCCATGCCCATATATGGTAAAAAGCCTTCAAAAATCTTCTTCTCCAGAACCATAAGGCCAGTGGCCTTGAAACTTGGCATGTAGCATATGGTACTCAGGCCCATCATGGTTTGTACAAATGGTGACCCTGGGTTGACCTTGACCTATTTTACAGCAATGTCAAATTTGCCGACTTAGGCTTTTGCATGGGGCAAAGTGAAAATTGGAACAAGTTTTCTTTTTGTTTCATTTGCTTCCGTGTACAGTATACCATTTATGTCCAATGGACAGTTCCTCATATTTTCCCTTTCTGTGAGCCAGGCACCGAGGTTATAAAACTTTTTTCACGCTCAACTCACTTCAGCATGAAATTTACCCTGCTCATAAGTTTTAAAATGCCAACAAATATTGAGATGGCATTTTAAAATTTATGAGCAGGATAAATGACATTTTCTGCTGATCTAAGTAGGAAAATTGTCACCAGACAGGTGAGCGGTTCAGGACCACTGGTCCTCTGGTTTACAGAGCTAGAGAAAGACTGTATTAAATTGTCCACCATAAGATAAAACCTATAATAAGGCTTTCCCTAGGGCAAGCAGCTGTGGCATTAAGACTGCATTTGTCCTACTACTGTTTGAATGACATAGAGACATGTTTACTTTTGGGGGCACCCATCTCATAATCCTTGTGTGATGCGTGTGTGTGTGCGTTTGTGTGTTACTCAATGTGAAAACTATAATGGAGATGACTTCTATATAAGCACTACACTTACTGCCGGCCTCGTCGGATGCACGTATGACTGGTGATCAGGAGGAAGCGGGTTTGATACCTACCGGGGTCACACCCATCGATGCTTGGAGAAATAGATGGGCTGCATGATGCTTCCACACAGAGCTGAATCTGACCGCAGACGAGTACTGGTAGACCGCTTTGAGGATCTAAGCCTGCCCAGGCAAAGGGGTCAGAGTTGGACCGTCCATGCTTATAAACCCTATTGTTTCGTTGACCGACAGGGCTTGAGATGTAATATCATCTCAATGTCGGGTAAAAGTCCCATTAAATTGGAAGCAACATCTCCAAAATGACCTGTACATTGTTGACGGGGATGTTAAACCTGTTATCAAACAAACAAAACCGGGGTTGGCAACATTCTATCGTGGAGATTGATCACAAAATCTTTTCTAAGGTCATTCTCTCCCTTCCACTGATTCAAGAAGGGCCATTGTCAGTTTCTGGCGAAAGAATGTGCACTATACTGGTTAACCACTTATGTATAAGCCTGCCCAGGAAAAGTTTTGATAGGTAAACTGATTGGCTCAAAAATGACCTAAATAGTGTTGACTGGGCCTTTAAACTCCAATACAAACAAACAAATCTACACTTACTATCAGATCCTGATCTTATATTGTAAGAAAATGTTTATAGTTTATATATCAAATAAAATACTGTTAACCCTTATTCTGCTGAATAGATTAATTTTGCAAAATCCATTTGTGGCTATCAACCAATCATGTTACTTGTTACAATGTAATTATTCAATACACAAACTGCATGACAAACAGTGAAGACCCTGATCAGATGGCTACTTCAAAACCAAAACTGCAAAACAGCAGATACACCAGAGCCTCTTTTTGACACTAAATGTATTTTATGCATCCAAAGCCAAAACCATGTTAGTTTATCAACCATGTTGTATGTGTTATTAAAACACAAATGTATACTTTATATAGAAAAATGACCATTGACGGTCATTTTTCAATATAATCATACATTTTTGGGATCCATCTTTAAACTCTGTAATATTCAAAACTGCCATACAAGAACAGTGTTCTAAAGATTTTTTTTTTTTTTTGTAGTAATAATATCTTATTACTTCATTCTTTGTCTAGCATGTACTGAATTTACCGTATGTATTTGGATAGCCCTGAGCAAACTGCCTAGACCTAGATGAGTGGCTACAATTGTTTGCCACTCATTCAACTTATTTTAGACACAAAATTGGGTAGTCTTTTGTATGTGTTCAAAGTTTAGAAAAAGTGAAGTAAGGAATTGAGGAGTCCAAATACTTAGGATAAATACTGTATGTGATCTGTTTCAGGGCCATAAGTCAAGCAGCCGGTAAAAACATGGCACTAGATGATGAAAATAATTCACAGTAAGTTAACCTGGGCCCAGTTGTTCAAAAGTAACAATGTCGTCAGTTAACATATCATTAAAATTTTGATCATTTAATATGGCAAATATACTTAAATTTTTTGGTGAAAATATGTGAGTAGCTTTTGCTAATGCAAAAGCTGCTCACAATTTTTCACCAAAAATACACCACTCTGTTAGATTTTGTACTTTATCATATGACGTCGTGTCTGTGAGTGTAATGACACCATGCATTATTTTCGATAATCCACTTGTGGATTAAATATGCAAATTAGCTAGATACATTCCGTAACGTTACATTTATGACGTCCTTAAAGGCGTCGAGTTTACTAATGGCGGAATATTGATATTTTTGTAAACAATTGTGAATAAAATGCATTTTAAATGTCATATGATAAATAGAATCTTGCATTCGTGCTCATGTATTAACTTGAGCCAATTCATGAAAAAAGGACGTTTTAGCATTCTCTGATGTATGGTCTTCGAATGTATATGTACAGCCAACTAACAAAGCTAAACACATGACTTCTTGCTGGGTCTCCTCTGTATGTCTGTGAACAACAAAGGCTCTGGCAAGACTGCACTTGTTTACAGGTTTACCTTAGTGTTTGTTGGTCACGTTTGTGAGAAAAAGCCTTTTCTTATGACCTGGCTCAGTAGTATATATCCAAAATTTTAATGAAGTGTATAAAATATGTATTTAACTTCTTAAAATGGAGTTCTGATTTAGAGATGATCAGATCTGTGTGTGGATCATGATGAAACTTCACTAACCAAATACAAGGGGCTGGCCTAGTGGCTCAGTCGAACGTGCGTGCACCTTGTGATCAGGTGGTCGGAGGTTGGATCCCTAAGAGGTTGGCAACATCTATTTGTGGAGATTGGTTGTTAAATATTTTTAGTTGTTATTGTCTCGCTTCTGCTGATTCAAGATTCAAGGGCAGTTGTCAGTTTCTGGTGGAAGAAGCCTGCCCTGAAAAAGTGTGGCTAGTTAAACTGATCATCTCAACATAGCCTAAATAGCTTGACTGGGCTATAAAACTCAACCCCAACCACATTTTTGGCTTACCACAATCCTAAATATTAGAATATGAGTCATGTGCCAGCACATCTGATCTGGGCTTGCATTGTTTCCCAGTGTGCCCGTTTTGAGTTTTTTTTTTCTGCTGAAATGCCTTAACAAGGTTATTTGAGTATGTGCAACAAGCAAAGACTCCTATCAACCTGCACATCTTCTCAGTCCGATCAGTCTTGGCATCTGTAGATCATGCCCATAGAGAAAAAGGTGAAGACACTGGGCAAGCAGGCTGATTAGAATGTATACTGGTTTTATCTAGTGGGCCCCTATGTTTCTTATTATCCTAATGTCGCTGTTATTTTATAGTGTCTAATGACAATAAAATCCAATGTAGAAACAGAACCAGTGCTTCAGCTGAAGTGCACGACCCGCCGGATGCTTTTAGCTTTATGAGTGTTACCATATATGAGTATGGCAGCCACTTTGGTCATGTGACCTGGACCTAAAACGGCTCCCCCAATAAATGCGCCTTATCGTAAGGAGCAAAAATATATCTTATACTTTAGTACTGTATTCTGAATCGTTTGCAGGATATAATGCATTCTCACTTTTCCAATACAAAAGCATATGTGTCAAAGTTTGACCTAGGCACAAAGAATGTCATGGTCAACCCAGGGTCACCATTTTAGCAATTTATGATGGGCCTACGTCCCAGATGCTATTTATCAAGTTTCGTGGAAATCTGCTCAGTGGTTCTGGAGAAGACTATTTTTGAAGGGTTTTTACCATATATGGCTTGGCGACCATTTTGGTCATGTGACCTGGACCCCATGAGCAAATTTTGGTTTCCCCCATCCCATAGAGGCTCCATATGAAATTTGACTTTAATCGGCCCAGCGGTGTCCGAGGAGAAGCAGTTCGAAAATTTTCACATTTTTGGCCTCGGCGAGGCTATACTAAATAGAATGTAATATTTCGCAAGTTCATTGGTTAGATCTCATTGATATCTATCAGTATGCCAAAAATTGTTTAAATATTCTGAGCGGTTAAGTCACTATCACCAATTTTCATAAACCGGTTACGGACGGACAGACAGACAGACCATATATGGCTTGGCGGCCATTTTGGTCATGTGACCTGGACCCCATGAGCAAATTTTGGTTTCCCCCATCCCATAGAGGCTCCATATGAAATTTGACTTCAATTGGCCCAACGGTTTCCGAGGAGAAGCAGTTAGAAAATTTTCACCTCGGCAAGGCTATACTAAATAGAATGTAATATTTCGCAAGTTCATTGGTTAGATCTCATTGATATCTATCAGTATGCCAAAAATTGTTTAAATATTCCGAGCGGTTAAGTCACTATCACCAATTTTCACAAACGGGTTACGGACGGACAGACAGACAGACCATATGTGGCTTGGCGGCCATTTTGGTCATGTGACCTGGACCCCATGAGCAAATTTTGGTTTCCCTCATCCCATAGAGGCTCCATATGAAATTTGACTTCAATTGGCCCAATTTTTTGGAGGAGAAGCAGTTCGAAAATTTTCACATTTTTCGCCTCAGCGAGGCTATACTAAATGGAATGTTATATTTCGCAAGTTCATTGGTTAGATCTCATTGATATCTATCAGTATGCCAAAAATTGTTTAAATATTCCAAGCGGTTAAGTCAGTATCACCAATTTTCACAAACGGGTTACGGACGGACAGACAGACTGACAGAATGACACAGTGATTTTAGGGCACTCTTAGAAAATCAACCGACTTCAGTCGGTCGCTTTTTCTGCGGGTCGTGCAATCTTACACTCAGTGTCATTTCATTTGAAACTTATAACTCGCCCAAGGCATGTTTCATAAATTTCATATGGAATGGCCACTTATGTAAGTTGTCTCTGTTACTCATTCTTTTCTGGAACTGTGTAATTACCAAGTTTAACCCATGATTTTGTACCAAATGAAATCTATAGTAAGAGTCCATTTAAGAATTTAGGGGTGACAGGTTGTGTTATCTTCAAAATTTATTTGGAAGATGGCTGGACCTTTTGCAAACAATGTAGGCCCTGATCAGACACCACATTCTGTGGCATCTGATCTGGGCCTAAACTGTTTGGAAGCCTCCAAGTTAGTGGTTTCAGCTTCAAAACATGTTATTGGCATGATTTTATCCACAGGGCTCTACAGTTCTTATACCCATATGGGGCTACATTATCAGTCATGAAACCAGCAGTAGCTGTTCTATCAACGGGAAGTGTTTCTTTTCCTCTCAACAGACCAGTTTGTGCTCTGTATGGTCCTAGGGTAAGTTTGCATGATAGTCTGATTTGAAAACCTTATCTCGCTGATCACGACAACTCATACTTTTTTATACAAAATGGAATCTTCCTTATATATGGCAGGAGTCCATTTCAAAATTTAGGGATGACAGCTTGTGTTATCCTTTAAATTTATTCAGCAAATAGCTGAACTTTTTCCAAATAGTGTAGGCCTTGATCAGACACCACATTCTGCAGCATCTGATCTGGGCCTGCACTGTTTGCCAGGGTACCCTTTTTGGGGTTTCAGTGCAAAATGGGTTAAGAAGCCATCTGATCAGGATATACACTGTTTGTCATGCAAGTCATGAATTGAATAAATATTGTAATTTGATTGGTTGAGAGTCAGCAATGGGTGTGGCTTGATTCATGTAGCAGGATAAGGATTAATACAGTCAAATTTTAACCCTTTTTGTACCATTTGGAATCTTCCTCCCTGTATATAGCAGGAGTCCATTTCAAAATTTAGGGGTGTCAGGTTGTGTTTTTCTTCAAAATTTATTTGGAAAATGGCTGAACTGTGCGAACAGTGGAGGCCCTGATCAGACGCCACATTCTGCGGCGTCTGATCTAGGCCTGCACTGTTTGCCAGGGTACCAGTTTTTGGGGTTTCTGGTACAAAATGGGTAAATGACTTCAATTTGTGTAGTCCGCGCTACTGAGGGTTACTGTAAGTGTCAGGCTGGGAGGTTTAATGTGGTGAAGTTAATTGTTGTGTAGAAAAATAATCCCTTGGAAGCAAGGACTGCATCAAAGAAGTCATAAAGATGAGTCTAATGAGTACACACAACATACAGTTTGAAGGTAAAATCTGCCTAAATTAATACTCACTATTTCTCACTGGAGCTAAGGGAAGAGTTTCAAGGGACTTCAGAATGGGTTCGACTCAGCCATGGTAAATAAGCAATCTGTGTTTGAGTCATTGAAGTTCAACTGGAGTTAAATCTTAACCATTCTTTTGCTGAATATTCACCTTAGCCACATCCATTTCTGACTTTGAACCAGGCAGATTACTTGATGTAATTTTTTCCTACAAATCCATAAACTTAATGTCAAACAGTGTAGATCCTGATCAGATGGCTTCTTCAGAAGCCATCTGATCTGGATCTACACTGTTTCCAAAGATAGGGGTTGTCGTGAACAGCAAGATAAGGGTTAAGATGAAAATGTCTTGCATAACGTTAATTTTCATACTACCTCCTATTTACTTTTCATACTAGTTAGTATTCTTGTGTTACCTGCAAACCCAGTTAAGGGACACAGGCAGTTAGTGCAGACCTAGATCAGATCAACATCTGATCAGGGTCTACAGGATTTTCCATCAAAATAGAATAAAAACAGGAAAAAATAACACTTGACACCATTTCCATGACTAATGGACTCATCCAACATATAACAGTGGAAGAGAACACCAGTATACAATGGGTTTGATACCTTAATTGAGATCTAATAAACTATGAAGATTGGCTATGTAAACAAAGAATACTTTAACAGGTTGAAAAGTTGAGTTTTTCTCAACCAGCGGCACTGAAATTTGTTACACCCTGTAGTTTGCACATTGGCAGAGTATTCTAGTTTTTAAAGATAACTGCGGGCCTCAAGTTGCATGTTCTTTTGTGAAGATAGATTATGAAACAATTTCTATGGTCTCTGGTCATAGGTCATGAAACATTTCTACCGGTTCTTGTCAGTCTCTCCCTCCATTGATTCAAGAAGTGCTGTTGTCTGTTATGCACTCTGCTTGTAAATTGCTTAAGTATGAGCCTGCCCAGAAAATAGTGTGGTTAGGTAAGCTGACTGGCTTGATATGACCTAAACAGTGTTCACTAGATGATTAACCCTTTTTGTGCCAATGGAATCTTCCTCCTTATATATACCAGGAGTCCATCCCAAAATTGAGGGGTGTAAGGTTGTGTTTGCTTCAAATTTTATTTGAAAAATGGCTTAACTTTTCGCAAACAGTGTAGGCCCTGGTCAACGGCATCTGATCTGGGCCTGCACTGTTTGCCAGGGTACCCGTTTTGGGGTTTCTGGTACAAAATGGGTTAGACTTAAAAAAAAAAAAAAAATCCTTTATTGTCTCTGTTTGGAAGGGCTTGGTTTTCAAGAAAGCAAATAAGTCAAGAAAGTTGTCTCCCTTGAGTCAACCCAGGATGTGCATCCAGCAGAGCTGATTAGGCCAGCTAGAGAGAGATGACTTTCTTGAATACTTTGCTTTCTTGCTTCTTTGAGTCCAGCAACATCCTTTCATGGAGACTGATCATTCCCTTCTGCTAATTCAAGAAATTCAGTTGCTAGTTTCTGGCAAAAGTATGTACGCTGTACTTTTTAACTGCTTAGTTGTAAACTTGCCCAAGAAAAAAGTATGGCTGGGTAAACTTACAGGCGCAACATGAATTTAACCCTTGTCATTCTGAACATGACAAACCCTATCTTAGCAAAATGATTTCTAAAAGCCATCTGATCTGGATCTATACTGTCTGTCATGTAGTATGTGAATTGAACAAATACATTGTATCAAGTAGTTTAATTGGTTGAGTGTCAGAAATGGGTGTGGCTTAATTATAAATGTTAACAGGGCTGTCAAACTCCAAATTAAACAAACAGATAGTCTAATGGCTTGAAGTGTCTCGGTTGTATCGATTTCCTATAATTATACTGATGTTTAATTATATACACCGTATATTACTGTATGTATTCGGACAGACAGGCCTGAGCAAATAGTGCAGTCCCAGAATGCGACATCTCATCAGGGTCTACACTGTTTGTAACTCATGCAGCTATTTTTGAGACACAGCATTGGGTAGTAAGTTGTACTTGTCCAAATTTTAGAACAAGTATGGTAAGGAGTTGACAAGTCCAGATACTTAGGGTAAATACAGTATTGATTTGTATTATGTTCCTGAATTTCTAAGATATAAGCATATGTTATTTTCAGGGAAAAGGAAAGCTTGCAGTCCTTGGTTCATGTCATATGTTTCAAGACCAGTATATGGACAAAGAAGAAAACAGTAAAATATTGGTAATTTATATAGGTTTATAAATCTATGACAAAATCGCTTTCTAAGGCTCTTTTTATTAGCTCACCTGTCACGTAGTAACAAGGTGAGCTTTTGTGATCACTTTTCGTCCGTCGTCAGTGCGTGTGTGTGTGCGTGCGTGCGTAAACTTTTTCTTCAAATGACATCTCCTCCTAAACCACTGATCAGATTTTGACCAAACTTCACATGGAATGATCCTTAGGTGGTCCCCTTTCAAAGTTGTTCAAATGGTTCCGGTCCATTGCACATCTAGGTCACAGGAGCTAAAAATAGATTTTTTAAACGAAAACTTTAAAAATCTTCTTCTCTGAAACCGCAAGGCCCAGTTCTCCAATATTTGATATGAAGCTTCATCTAGTGGACCTCTACCAAGATTGTTCAAATTATAGCGCTGGGGGGCCAAAATGCCCCCGTCCCGGGGGCCTTTGGTTTTACATAGGCTTATATAGGGAAAAACATTAAAAAATCTTCTTCTCTGAAACCGCAAAGCCAAGGTCTTTAATATTTGGTGTGAAGCTTTACCTGGTGGACCTCTACTAAGATTGTTCAAATTATAGCCTTGGGGCCAAAAATGCCCCCGCCCGGGGGCCTTTGGTTTTACATAGGCTTATACAGGGTAAATCTTTAAAAAATCTTCTTCTCTCAAACCGCAAGGCCCAGACCTTTGATATTTGGTGTGAAGCTTCATCTAGTGGACCTGTACCAAGATTGTTCAAATTATAGCCCTGGGGGTCAAAATGCCCCTGCCCCGGGGCCTTTGGTTTTACATAGGCTTATATAGGGAAAATCATTAAAATCTTTTTCTCTGAAACCACAAAGCCCAGGTCTTTAACATTTGGTGTGAAGCTTTACCTGGTGGACCTCTACTAAGATTGTTCAAATTATAGCCTTGAGGCAATAAATGCCCCCGCCCCGGGGGCCTTTGATTTTACATAGGCTTATACAGGGAAAATCTTTAAAAATCTTCTTCTCTGAAACCCCAAGGCCCAGATCTTTGATATTTGGTGTGAAGCTTCATCTAGTGGACTTCTACCAAGATTGTTCAAACTATATCCCTGGGGGCCAAAATGCCCCCGCCTGGAGGCCTTTGGTTTTACATAGGCTATTATAGGGAAAATCATTAAAAAAATCTTCTTCTCTGAAACTACAAGGCCCAGGTCTTTAATATTTGGTGTGAAGCTTTACCTGGTGGACCTCTACTAAGATTGACATCGTAAGGCCCAGATCTTTGATATTTGGTGTGAAGCTTCATCTAGTGGACCTCTTTGAAGATTATACAAATTATAGCCCTGGGGCCGAAAATGCCCCCACCCTGGGACCCTTTTGGTTTTTCATAGGCTTATATAGGGAAAACCTTTAAAAATCTTCTTCTCTTAAACCACAAGTCCCAGGTCTTTGATATTTGGTATTAAGCTTCACCTAGTGGACCTCTACCAAGATTGTTCAAATTATAGCCCTGGGGCCAAAAACGCCCCCGCCCAGGGGGGCCTTTGGTTTTACTTAAGCTTATGTAGCGGAAATCTTTAAAACTTTTCTTCTCTGAAACCGCAAGGCCCAGATCTTTGATTTTGGTGTGAAGCTTCATCTAGTGGACCTCTTTCAAGATTGTTCAAATTATAGCCCTGGGGCCAAAAATACCCCCACCCCGGGACCATTTGGTTTTTCACAGGCTTATATAGGGAAAACCGTTAAAAATCTTCTTGTCTGGAACCAGAAGGTCCAGATCTTTGATATTTGGTATGAAGCTTCATCTGGTGGACCATTACCAAGTTTGTTCAAATTATAGCCCTTGGGCCTATAATGTACTAGAGACACTAATTCTCAGGTGAGCGATATTCAGGGCCCTCTGGGCCCTCTTGTTACATCACTGACACAGTGAAAAGGTGTAGGTTAAATCAACTGGTTTGAGATCATAAATTGGGTGGGTAATGGTCTGTCAGAAATCGTCAGTAAAGTAAAGCAAATAGAAATAATGCCAGTGCACCGTAACTGCCTTATGACAACTGACTTGTCCATCATCCGTTTCGGTTTCAGAACTTTGGGGTTGAGACACACTGATGAAGATTAAATATCAGAAAGGCCTCTGTGTCACTAAATTTGGTATAGTATCGCCTTAATTATAACATTATTGTTGGGGTCCAAAGCATAACCATGTCAGTTAAACAACTGTGTTATATTCAATCAAAAGGAATAATGTCCCTTTTTATGTCCCCGGTAGCGATAGCGGGGACATATTGTTTTTGCCCTGTCTGTTTGTGGGTTTGTTGGTTTGTACGTGGACAACTTTAACGTTGGCCATAACTTTTGAACCGTTGGAGATAGAGCTTTCATATTTGGCCTGAAGGTTCCTTGTGACAAGACCTTCACATTCATGCAAAAAAATTTGACCCTTGACCTTTGACCTACTTAAAAGAAAAAAATAACATTGGTCATAACTTTTGAACCACTTGAGATACAGCCTTTATATTTAGCATGTATGTTCCTTGTGACAAAAGCTTTTCATTCATGCAAAAAAATTTGACCTGTGACCTTGACCTTGACCTTTGACCTACTTAAAATAAAAAAATAACATTTTGGTCATAACTTTTGATCGGTTTGAGATAGAACCTTCATATTTTGAATGTAGGTTCCTTGTGACAAGACCTTCACATTCATGCAAAAAAATTTGACCCTTGACCTTGACCTTTGACCTACTTAAAAGAAAAAAATAACATTGGTCATAACTTTTGAACCACTTGAGATACAGCTTTCATATTTAGCATGTATGTTCCTTGTGACAAAAGCTTTACACTCATGCAAAAAAATTTGACCTGTGACCTTGACCTTTGACACACTTAAAATAAAAAAATAACATTTTGGTCATAACTTTTGAACAGTTTGAGATAGAGCCTTCATATTTTGCATGTAGGTTCCTTGTGACAAGACCTTCACATTCATGCAAAAAATTTTGACCTGTGACCTTGACCTTTAAAATACCATTTTTGTCATAACTTTTGAACGGTTTGAGATAGAGCCTTCATATTTTGCATGTAGGTTCCTTGTGACAAGAGCTTTACATTCACACAAAAAATGTTGACCTGTGACCTTGACCTTTGACCTACATAAAGAAAAAGTTAACATTGGTTATAACTTTTGAACCGTTTGAGATACAGCCTTCATATTTAGCATGTAGGTTCCTTGTGACGGACTCTTTACAGTCATGCAAAAATTTTGACCTGTGACCTTGACCTACTTAAAAAATAAACATTTTTTGTCATAACTTTCGAACCGTTTGGGATAGAGCTTTCATATTTGGCATGTAGGTTCCCTGTGATTAGAGCTTTTCATTCATGCAAAATGTTTGGACCATGACCTTGACCTTTGACCTGCTTAAAAGAAAAAATAAAATTGTTCATAACTTTTGAACCGTTTAAGATAGAGCGTTAATATTTGGCATGTAGGTTCCTTGTGACAAGAGCTTTACATTCATGCAATTTTTTTTTTTACCTGTGACCTTGACCTACTTTAAAGAAAAAAAAATATTATTGTTCATAACTTTTGAACCGTTTAAGATAGAGCTTTCATATTTAACATGTAAGTTTCTTGTGTCAAGGGCTTCCCACACAAACAAAAATCTTGAACTGGTAGCAATTTTGAATAAAAAATGGCCATGCCCGGGGACATGTTCGTGTTTCACAAACACATCTTGTTTTTGTTAGAAACAGGTTGTAGAAGCTTGTTAGAATCGCCTCAATGGGTTTATTATAACAAATATCAAGAACATAGGTTTTTTTGTGGACAAAGAAGAAAAGTTATCTCAAAATGATCCAAATTATGCCCTCTTATATGGAGCTATGATTTACTGTGAAATACTCACTATCTGCTCCTGATCCTTCAACAGAAAGGCTGGACTGGTATCTGTTTTTCAGGAAGTCATAGGTTTTAGTCCTTTTATGAAGCTAAAATTAACTATGTTCTGTTTGCCCTTCTGCTGATTGTGGAAGGCTAGATATCAGTTTCTGGTAAATGAATGTGAACTAATTGGTTAGCAGCTTGAAAGAGCGGTTAGGTAGATATTAGGTAAATACAGTAGAACTTTGATGGCTTGAACACCGATGGCTTGTTTACCATGGCTGAGTCAAACTGCCTCTTGAGCCCCTAGGGAATCCTCTTCACAAGCAATAGTGGGTGATAATTACGAAGATTTTAGTCATTTATCCTGCAAATGTATGCTGTGTGTACTCATTAGAATCGCCTCAGTGAGGCGATTCTAATGAGTACACACACCATACATATTCATTACAGAACATGAAAAAGATGTTCAAAAGTATCTCGTTATGCCTCCTGGCAGTAACCCTCAGTGGCTCGAACTACCGCTGTGTCGAATAAATTTTCATGGTCCAAAAGTGGTTCGAGCCATCGAAGTTCGACTGTAGCAGACTCATGACCATAGCTGTTTTATGGACTGCTTAACAGTTAAGAAACACACAAAACACCTTTCTATCTAATATTATTCTTCTTTTATACAACCTCAGTGGCACAGTTGAATATGCATCTGACTTGTGATTAGGATAGGAGTTTGATTTCTGCCTGGTTTGGCAGCATTCTTTCTTTGAGATAAATCATGAAATCTTTTCTACAGTCTCTTTCTCCTTTCGGCTGTTTCCAGTAGGGCAGTTGCCTATTTATGGTTAAAGAATGTGCCATGTACTGGTTAACCACTTAAATCTTTGCATGCCATCGGGGCTTGAAGAAATATATGGGCTGCATGATGCTTCCACGCAGAGCTGAATCCGACCTACACACGTGTACTGGTAAACTGCTTAGAGGATCTATGCCTGCCCAGGCAAATCGGTGTGTCTCGGACCGTCCATGCTTATAAACCATATTGGTTTCATTGGGCAACAGGGCTTGAGATGTCATTTAATCTCAATGTCGGGTAAAAGCCCCACACAATTGGAAACAACATCTCCAAAATGACCTTTATAGTGTTGACGGGGAAGTTAAACCTCAAATCAAACAAATCTACATGTCCTAAAATAGTGCTTTAGTGGGCTGAAAACTTCAAACTATCCGTTTAAAAATACAAATATCCGATATTCTTTATTGCTGTCTTGATAATCCTTGCACATTTCCTTGCATTTTGTACTTAGTAACTGTTATTTATAATTTCTTTCCTAAGGAAGTATATTTTGGTTTTTAGCTCACCTGTCACGTAGTGACAAGGTGAGCTTTTGGGATCACTTTTTGTCCGTCGTCCGTCGTGCGTGCGTGTGTCCGTGCGTCCGTGCGTGCGTGCGTCCGTAAACTTTTCTTCAAACGACATCTCCTCCTAAACCACTGATCGGATTTTGACCAAACTTCACAGGAATGATCCTTAGGTGGTCCCCTTTCAAAGTTGTTCAAATGGTTCCGGTCCGTTGCACATATAGGTCACAGTAGCCAAAAATAGATTTTTTTCACCGAAAACTTAAAAAATCTTCTTCTCTGAAACCGCAAGGCCCAGGTCTTTGATATTTGGTATGAAGCTTCATCTAGTGGACCCCTACCAAGATTGTTCAAATTATAGTGCTGGAGCTAAAAATGCCCCCGCACGGGGGCCCTTTGGTTTTACATGGGCTTATATAGGGAAAATCTTTAAAAATCTTCTGCTCTGAAACCGCAAGGCCCAGGTCTTTGATATTTGGTATGAAGCTTCATCTAGTGGACCCCTACCAAGATTGTTCAAATTATAGTGCTGGGGCCAAAAATGCCCCCGCACGGGGGCCCTTTGGTTTTACATGGGCTTATATAGGGAAAATCTTTAAAAATCTTCTTCTCTGAAACCGCAAGGCCAAGGTCTTTGATATTTGGTATGAAGCTTCATCTAGTGGACCCCTACCAAGATTGTTCAAATAATAGTGCTGGGGCCAAAAATACCCCCGCACGGGGGCCCTTTGGTTTTATGTAGGCTTATATAGGGAAAATCTTTAAAAATCTTCTCTGAAACTGCAAGGCCCAGGTCTTTGATATTAGGTATGAAGCTTTATCTAGTGGACCCCTACCAAGATTGTTCAAATTATAGTGCTGAAGCTTAAAATGCCCCCGCACGGGGGCCCTTTGGTTTTACATGGGCTTATATAGGGAAAATCTTTAAAAATCTTCTTCTCTGAAACCGCTAGGCCCAGGTCTTTGATATTTGGTATGAAGCTTCATCAAGTGGACCCCTACCAAGATTGTTCAAATTATAGTGCTGGGACCAAAAATGCCCCAGCACCAGGGCCCTTTTGTTTTACATAGGCTTATATAGGGAAAATCTTTAAAAATCTTCTCTGAAACTGCAAGGCCCAGGTCTTTGATATTTGGTATGAAGCTTCATCTAGTGGACCCCTACCAAAATTGTTCAAATTGTAGTGCTGGAGCTAAAAATGCCCCCCGCACGGGGGCTCTTTTGGTTTTACTTGGGCTTATATAGGGAAAACCTTGAAAAATCTTCTCTGAAACCTCAAGGCCCAGGTCTTTGATATTTGGTATGAAGCTTCATCTAGTAGACCCCTACCAAGATTGTTCAAACTATAGTGCTGGGGCCAAAAATGCCCCCGCACCAGGGCCCTTTTGTTTTACATAGGCTTATATAGGGAAAATCTTGAAAAATCTTCTTGTCTGAAACTGCAAGGCCCAGGTCTTTGATATTTGGTATGAAGCTTCATCTTGTGGACCTCTACCAAGATTGTTCAAATTATAGCCCTGGGGCCAAAAATGCCCCTGCTCCGGGGCCCTTTGGTTTTACATAGACTTATATAGGGAAAATCTTGAAAAATCTTCTTCTCTGAAACCACAAGGCTTAGGTCTTCGATATTTGTTATGATGCTTCAGCTAGTGGACCTCTATAAAGATTGTTCAAATTATAGGCCTGAGACCAAAAATGCCCCCGCCATGTGGCCCTTTGGTTTTACATAGACTTATATAGGGAAAATCTTTAAAAAATCATCTTCTCTGAAACACAAGGCTTAGGTCTTTGATATTTGTTATGAAGCTTCAGCTAGTGGACCTCTACCAAGTTTGTTCAAATTATAGCCCTGGGGCCAAAAATGCCCCCGCTCCGGGGCCCTTTGGTTTTACATAGACTTCTATAGGGAAAATCTTGAAAAATCTTCTTCTCGGAAACCACAAGGCTTAGGTCTTCGATATTTGTTATGATGCTTCAGCCAGTGGACCTCTATAAAGATTGTTCAAATTATAGCCCTGAGACCAAAAATGCCCCCGCCATGTGGCCCTTTGGTTTTACATAGACTTATATAGGGAAAATCTTTAAAAAAATCATCTTCTCTGAAACACAAGGCTTAGGTCTTTGATATTTGTTATGAAGCTTCAGCTAGTGGACCTCTACCAAGTTTGTTCAATTTATAGCACTGGGGCCAAAAATGCCCCCGCTCCGGGGCCCTTTGGTTTAACATAGACTTATACAGGGAAAATCCTGTTTTACATAGACTTCTATATGCAGGGTAAACCTTTAAAATCTTTTTCTCTGAAACCAGAAAGCCCAGGTCTTTCATATTCGATATGAAGCTTCATCTTGTGGACCTCTACCAAGATTGTTCAAATTTTAGCCCTGGGGCCAAAATTGACCCTGCCCGGGGCCCACATGTTATGCTTTTATCAGGTGAGCGAACCAGGGCCCTCTGGGCCCTCTTGTTTAGTCTGTTCTGTGTATTCCAGGATGTATTGATCCGCTTCTTAACCACAGATGATATCAAGTTAAATGTTATTGATGCAGAAGATCCAGAGGTAAGTGAAATGTTTATTGATAAAAGGGAATGAATACACTTCCAGTGGGTTTAGGTTGGTTAGGAGTTTAACAGTTCAGTTGTCACTACTTAGGTCATGTCGAAACAGTCAGCCTACCTAACAAGACTTTTCCTTTACAGGCGTATACATAAGCAGTTAACCAGTACAGTGCACATTCTTTCCCCAGACACTGACAACTGTCCATCTTGAATCAGCACTGATAATGAAGGTATTTCCTTCAAAATAGAAGTGGAGTTACCCAGCAAAAGTAATCATAAGTAATCATAAACTAATCATGATTACTTTGCATAGTAATTGTAATTGATTACATGCACTGAAAAAGTAATTGTAATCTGTAATCATGAAATTCAAAAGTAATTGTAATCGATTACATTTGAAAGTAATCAACCCCAGGTCTGGAAGGAAACAAAACTTCATTTTTAAAACAGATGCATCCTCTGAAAGGAGGACCCGGTGGACAGAATTCTTTCATTGAGACTGATTATGAAATCTTCCCTAAAATCATTCTCTCCCTTCTGCTGATTCAAGCTGAACACGCAATATTTATGGAGGTTAGCATCCACCAAATATGAGCAGAGTTATGCCCCTTTGAAAATTCTGTAAATGTTTGTTTCTGGTTAACTCTTCCAATATTGAGCAGAGTTATGCCCCTTTGAAAATTCTGTACATGTCTGTTTCTTGTTTACTCTCCCTTTATTGAGCTGAGTACTGTTCCGTAGTATATGTGCTACATCTTATAACTTGCCATGGACATATGATGCCCCACTAGTGGACTGCTAGTTAGCTTAAGCTTTTACTACCCATGAAATACATTCATAGGTGTGGCTTGTTTTTTGACATGACCATTTCATTTACAGGTATCTGACTACAATATGTTACCAGATATCTCAAAGATAGCCGATGAACTCAAGACCTGTCTTCAAGAGAGTGACGATATTCCCAGAGATATCACTGCCCTCTTTGATAATTCTCTCTTCAAATTAGATACCAGCCTAGTCCCAAAGTCAATAAAGTAAGTATTTAACCAGTTAGATGCCAATCAAAACAGTTGTCACCTGCTTTGTTGTCTACTTATTGTTTTAAAGGTCATTGTAGCAAACAGTGTGGACTCAGATCAGACTGCTGACTGCTCCTCTAGCTCGAGATCACACTGTTCGCCTATATGCAAAAATATGTTTTTAAAAGATGTCAAGAAGATTCAGCAGACAACATAAAGTGGCATTTTCTATTTCTAAAGTTTTTGGCTTCTTAACCCTTCACCACTCAGATACGTGTTTTTACGTGTCTGCACCCCCCCCCCCCCTCCATTTTAAGCCCCAGAAGCACCTAAAATCTGCATTTCTACCCCTGGATAGTTATGTTTGCTTTAGGATTTGTTGGGCAAAAAAGTGACCTGTTTTTTCGCGTGCCACCCCACTAAAAATGTTCTGGGGGGGGGATTGAAGGGGGGCAACGCCCCCCTCACATTCCGAAAAATTTTGGGAGTATGGCCCAACCGGCTGCTAAAATCTATATCTGAGGGTGTCTGGGGTCAAAAATGCCTGAAAATTGATGCTGATAAAACATGCTGCAAACAGTGAAAATGGCCAGTGCCAAACACCTTAATTGTTGCCTTGACAGCTGTGTGAAGATTAAAATGTGGTCAAAAATTCATGTGAAAAGACACTTTTTGCCAACTTTGAGATGTCCCCTCTTTACCATGACAACAATGATCAAGTCATGAAAGGTTGCATTTGAAAGGCTACTGCCCAATGAACATTCATACCGAGTTCGGTGTAAAAGAGACCATCCATTATGAAACAATGGCTAGTTGAATTTGCTGTCAGGTGCAACACTGTGAAAATCAGCAAAATTCACAAAATCCCTGAGTGGTAAAGGGTTAATGAAGAAAAGCCCAACTGACCAAAATAATGTTTTTTCATCATTTTATTGCAAGAAACAATATTTCAGATATAATTAATGCATTTTAGGCTAAAATTCAGTATGTTCCCAGATTTCAGTTAACCCTTTACCACTCAGATACGTGTTTTTACGTGTCTGCAACCCCCCATTTTAAGCCCCAGAAGCACCTAAAATCTGCATTTCTACCCCTGGATAGTTATGTTTGCTTTAGGATTTGTTGGGCAAAAGAGTGACCTTTTTTTTCGCGCGCCACCCCACTAAAAATGTTCTGGGGGGATTGAAGGGGGGCAACGCCCCCCTCACATCCCGAAAAATTTTGGGAGTATGGCCCAACCGGCTGCTAAAATTTATATCTGAGGGTGTCTGGGGTCAAAAATGCCTGAAAATTGATGCTGATAAAACATGCTGCAAACAGTGAAAATGGCCAGTGCCAAACACCTTAATTGTTGCCTTGACAGCTGTGTGAAGATTAAAATGTGGTCAAAAATTCATGTGAAAAGACACTTTTTGCCAACTTTGAGATGTCCCCTCTTTACCATGACAACAATGATCAAGTCATGAAAGGTTGCATTTGAAAGGCTACTGCCCAATGAACATTCATACCAAGTTTGGTGTAAAACAGACCATCCATTATGAAACAATGGCTAGTTGAATTTGCTGTCAGGTGCAACACTGTGAAAATCAGCAAAATTCACAAAATCCCTGAGTGGTAAAGGGTTAAGGGATAAATTCTACCTAAGTTCAGTGATCAATGATTTGAGATGATTTGTTTAGGAAATTAGTGAGCCTAAATTAGTATCCAGGCTTCTCATAGGCTTTGGTGTGTGTGCATATGTAAAAACACATTTTTGTCATGATGGTGTTTTTATACCCCGCCACACGATAGTGGCGGGGTATTATGTTATACCCTCCGGTGTCCGTCCGTATGTCTGTCCGCACCAACGAAACGACATTTAGGGGGCAAAAAATTTGGACAGTTTGACACTTAAGTATATATTCGTGAGTCCAAATGGGGTTTATTCCGTTATTTGGGTACTTAAGTGGCAAAAATTCGCTCTTAGGTGGCTTGCCGCTTAACAGAATTTGCCGCTTAAGTGGTCAATATGCCGACGCCTAGCCACTTAAGTATCCGTTCGTGAGAACGTCCGTCCGTCCGTCCGTCCGCACTTCGTTTCCGATCGATAACTTAAGTATTTTTTCACGGATTTTGTTTAAATTTTGCATACATATTGGTATCGGGGATGAGTGGTTTGGGATTGTTAATGGGCAAAATCCGTAAATTTTTAGCAGAGTTATTGCCCTTTTCAGTATCTGAAAAATGGTTTTTGGCCTCTAATTCCCTTACTATATGGAATATCTGGATGAAACTTCACAGATATATAGAGGACTAAACGGTTCATATTGTGGCCAAGGACTGCTACTCTGGCTGTTCCGGTTCTTGAGTTATCTGCCCTTGATGTATTTGAAAAATGCATTTTAGACTCTAGTTTGGTTATCATTTACAATATCTTGCTGAAACTTCATAGATATGTAGTAGATGAATTGTTATATACTGCGGCAAAGGAACATGACTCTGGCTTTCCCAGCGATTGAGTTATCTGCCTTTGAAATATCTGAAAAATGGTTTTTGGCCTCTAGTTCCCTTACTATATGGAATATCACGATGAAACTTCACAGATATATAGAGGACTTAATGGTTCATATCGTGGCCAAGGACCGCTACTCTGGCTATACCAGTTCTTGAGTTATCTGCCCTTGAAGTATTTAAAATGCATTTTAGACTGTAGTTCCTTTATTATTTACAATATCTTGCTGAAACTTCATAGATATGTAGTAGATTAAATGTTACATACTGTGGCAAAGGGACATGACTCTGGCTTTCCCAGCAATTGAGTTATCTGCCCTTGAAATATATAAAAAAAAGGGATTTTGGCCTATAGTTCATTTATTATTTGAAATATATGGATAAAACTTCTACACCCTCTGCTGTCTGTCTGTCTGTCTGTCCATCCATTTGTATGTCTGTCCATCTGTCTGTCTGTCCCTTTTCAGTATCTGAAAAACAGTTTTTGGCCTCTAGTTCCCTTACTATATGAAATATTTGGATTAAACTTTACAGATATATAGAGGAGTAACGGGTACATATTGTGGCCAAGGACCACTTCTCTGGCTGTTCCAGTTCTTTAGTTATTTGCCCTTGATGTATTAAAAATCGATTTTAGACTCTAGTTCCTTTATTATTTGCAATATCTTGCTGAAATTTCATAGATGTACAGCAGAATAAATATTACATATTGTGACAAAGGTACATGACTCTGGCTGTCCCTGCCCTTGATAAGTCTGAAAAATGGAATTTGTGTCTGTTGGTCAGTGCATACAAAACGGAATTTGTGTCTGTTGGTCAGTGCATACTTAATGGAAATCCATCCAGCCATCTGTGTTTTATTTCGAGTCAATAATTTGAACATTCTTTGCTGAAGCTGCTGCTATCTAATAGTGAAAAAGGTGAGATAGTACATCTACCCATGCTAGAATTAATTTGTGGATTTTGTCCCTGTGAGAATGCCAAAAGATCACCCACAAACATCTTAATTTATGATTGGTTGCCATTTATGCTTAATCCTTTTGATTGAAGCCTAATCAACCTCACCCTTAGAATGTGCAGTAAAAGCCTAACCAAATAGATGCCTAAAATAAAGGCCCTTCTAAATGGTTAACCAGTACTTAGTGCACATACTTCATGCCTGCCCTTCTTGAATCAGCGGAAGGAGCACAATGACCGTAGAAATTACTTCATGATCAGTCTTCACGAAAGAATATAGTCAGACAGGCAGTACATCGAAAACATGAAATTCTTACATGTACCACATAAAGATACATGTCCCACAGCCATTTAAGGTAAATACTTGCCTCCATAATTTTCTAATAATGTCAACTTATTGACTTGTCTTCCCATCAAATGTCTGAAAAATGGATTTTTACATATGCTTCCTACATCTTCTAACAACTTCATCCACTCACATTAAGACATTACACTTGCGGATCATATCTCTGCTATCCCCTTTCTAGTTATTTAGCCTTGATATATTTTCAAATAAGTTACATTGCTTAGCAGTGGCGGGGTATTATGCAGTGTCTGCGGTGCTTTTATTTTAAAAGCTGAAACATATTGGGGTTTAGATAAATATTATGCCAAACAGTGTTGATCCTGATGAGTCTTGTTTGGATCTACACTGCTTGCGTCGGTATAGGTACCTGTCAACAGGTTTGAAAAAGTTTTAGAGGGCTTATATTTTCTAAATCCTAAGGTAGATTAAGATGAACTTTGGTAGATATGAATCTAAAAACATTCTGATATTTGTCTAAAGATTTGTTTTGCACTGTTCCTACCCCACTCATGAACTCAAGCACAATATGTGTTCGATGTTTCATCCATATTTGATGCATTCTCAATATTTTTCATATTTTTGAGTTTGCATGAGATGTCAAGTCCTGTTTTCTATGGAGACAATTTGCATGAGATGTCAGGTCCTGTTTTCTATTGAGACAATTGCATGAGATGTCAAGTCCTGTTTTCTGGATTATTCCATAGGAGACAATTTGCATGAGGTGTCAAATCCTGTTTTCTGGATTTGACATGTCATGCAAATTGTTTCCTATGGAGACAATTTAAGACCGGTTTTCCACAGGGATTGCATGAGATGTCAAGTCCTGTTTTCCTGGAAAAATAAGAAAATATCAACAATTTGTTTTCTGATGAATTACTCCAGAGATTGGTAAAGGTTAAAATAAAGGCAAAGTGCAAACAAGCAATCTACCCAGTCTGGCGACACCTCTTGTTTGCTCCATGTCTGTACTGTATGCTCAGAATATCTTTCTGATTATGCAGCTAAAACTGTTAGCAAACAAGAAATTGTTTAAACAGCTTGATCAGCGACATTCATATTTATTTTCAGGGCATATGAACAGTTGGGAGTAAAACATGAATCTTTATCACTGATCACACCTCAGTTTGAGACTCCATTACCACCTCTTCAACCAGCAGTAAGTTATTTATACTGTCAAACTTCAATGGCTCAAACACCTTTGGGAATATTAAATGTGTTTGAGATAAGGATAGTTCAAGCCACTGAGGGTTAGTCATAATGCAAGTTCAGGAGGCATGGAAGGGATGATTTGGGGAGTAAAATAATGCTACCCATGTTTGGTATTGTTTTCAGCAGACGTTTTCAAATATTTTTCGTATTTTTGTCAGAAGACAAGATTTGACATTTCATGCAAATTGTCTCCTATCGAGACAATTTGCATGAGATGTCAAGTCCTGTTTTCACATTTCATGCAAATCTGTTTCCTATGGATGAGATGTCAAGTCCTGTTTTCTGGGAAAAATAAGAAAATATAATCAATTTGTCATCTGTTGAATTCGCCCGGAGAGTTGTAAAGGTTAAAGATATGTTGTGTATAGTCATAATAATCACCTGATCGAGGCAATTCTAGTGAGTATACACAACACACATTTTCAAGAGAAAAAAAAATTGGGAAAAGCTCCCTTAATTATCTTAAATATATTGATATCTACAGATATGGGAAAATATTCCTAGACACTCTAGAATGGATGAAAAATCAGCCAAGGTGAATAAGCCATCAGCATTCAAGTCATTGAAGTTTTATCAAAATTAGAAAACAAAAACAAAAAACATTTGAGTTGCAGCATGACAAAATCTTCAAGAAGATATACATTCAGCCTTTGCAACTTAAACCCTAGATTTGGAGAAACATGACAGTCATCATAAGATTCAAAAGAGTTCACCATTTAGTTCCTGGACATAGGCTTTGATTTATTAAATTTCTAGATGCAGAATTAATAAAACTGAAGATTGTCATGAAAGCATCGCTTTAGATGTAATATTTCACTTCATAGTGTTACTTTAAAGTATGAAGGATATCGTCCACCATTTGTCTAACAGAGGTCTATTTGCATACATATCTAGACCCTTCATTTGTTCATTCATTCATTATTCATTCATTGATTCATTCATTTTTTGCAGGTGTTTCCTCCAGCGTTTAGAGAATTACCACCACCTTCATTAGATTTGTTTGATCTTGATGAACAGTTCTCTTCCGAGAAAGTCAGGCTTGCTCAACAGACAAATAAATGTAAGAATATATTTGTTTCTTTTAGGACATAATGATGGCACGCTCAGAAATGACGAAAAACTGTTTTGAAGTGGCAAGTCCTTTTCAGTTCCATTTGTTTTCAACCTTAACCCAAAACTGTTTGCTTAACCCATTGTATACTAGTGGACTCTTCCATTGCCATATGTTGGACAAGTTCATTTGCCATAAAAGGGTGTCAAGCCTATTTTTTTGTTTTTATTCTATTTTTCTGTTAGCAAATAGTACAGGCCCTGATCAGATGCCACATTCTGCAGCGTCTGATCTGCGCCTGCACTGTTTGCCAAGGTACCCCCTTTACAACTGGTTAAACATTTGCAGATGTCATTTTCAAATATTTCAGTGAAAATAAAGCTTGATGTTAAGGCAGACAATTCATATGCAGCAGATTATTCACATATGGGTCCTGTCAAGTGATTTTGGTAATTATCCCCTATGCGAGCAGCGAAGGTACAGGCGAGCCTGCGCATTCCCGCAGTCTCGCCAGAACCTTTGCTGCTCGCTCATACAAGCAGTGAATCAAGAGGAACCTTCAGACAGAAAGCCATACCCCTGGCCCCTCTGAATAGCTGGGCATGCGCAGTTAAAATTTGTTATGACGGAATGCTCGAAGACACAAATTCGCTTGGCAGGGCTCATGTAATGTCAAGCCTTATTTTCTCTGAAAACTAATTGAGAAAATAAAACTGCCATCTGCCCTTTAACTTTCTGTGGTGAATGAACAGTTAAAACTGATTTTTAAAAGTGCAGTAAGGAAATGTATATTATAGGAATTAATTTCATTTTTGTGGATTTTATCCATGTGTTAACTCTGGCAAATCACTCTCAAACTGCATAGAGCCTGAAGTGGGGCTTTATGCTAAGTTTGTGAGTGATTTGCTGGAGTTTACACATGGATAAAAGCTACAAAAAGATAATTTAAGCTTTGTCAAGGGAATGTTTAAAAATGCCGACAAAATGGTACAATCTAAGAATTCTTTTGAAAGCATAAGAATGAGCTTACCAACAGCCACGGGGGAATGATTATTCAATTAGAAACTGTCATCTTTGAAAGAAATCCAAATGAAAAAGAAACTTCATCTTTAAATTCAGTTTACTTGTCTTCTAACATTTGGGTTTTCAATAGTTTTTAGCTCACCAGAGCCGAAGGCTCCGGGAGAGCTTATAGGATAGGCAGTTGTCCGTCGTCGTATGATGTATGTCTGGCATCAACACTTTTAAACATCTCCTCTGAAGTCACTGGGCCGATTGGGCCCAAATTTTATCTGTAGCATCCTTGGGCTGGGGGATTGAAAGTTTGTGCTTTTTATGAAAATCGGCTCATTAGTTTGGTTGCTATGGCAACTTAGAGTTTCCATAGACTTATAATGGGGAAAATTGAACAATGGCATTTACTGCCAAGTCATTGCAGATATTTTGACAAAACTTTTATAGAAGTGTTTCTTGAGTAAACTTCTCTCAGCCATATGCTTTTAACCGCTTGATGCTTATGACCCACAAAGAGGGTTGACACGTTAAACACGAAATCATCATCATATGCTTTTATGCCAACCTGAGGGTCCCCCAGGTTGTGCCGGGGCCAAGCCCCACCCCCTCCACCTCATAAAAGGCCATATATCACAGAAACCATTCAGATCCCGACCCCTAAACCATATATATTCTTGTTCCTATTGATAAGACGCATTCACTGACACCAACCTGGGGGTCCTCAGGGATGCGCCGAGGCCATGCCCCACCCCATCCACTTAATAAAAGGCCCACTATCTTGGAAACCATTCAGATCCCCACCCCTAAACCATATATATTCTTGTTCCTTATGATAAGACCCATTGAGTGGCATCAACCTGGGAGTCCCTGGGATGCGCTTGGGCCTTGCCCCACCCCCTCCATTTTATAAAAGGCCCAATATCTCGGCAACCTTACAGGTCCCTGCCCCTAAACCATATATATTCTTGATCCTTATGATAAGACGCATTCATTGACACCAACCTGGGGGTCCTCAGGGATGCACCGGAGCCTTGCCCCACCCCTTCACTTCACAAAAGGCCATATATCTCAGAAACTGTTCAGATCCTAACCCCATAACCATATATATTCTTGTTCATTATGATAAGACGCATTCAGTGACACCAACCCAGGGGGTCCCCAGGGATGTGCTGGGGCCATGCCCCACCCCCTCCATTTCATAATCTCACAATATCTCGGAAACCCTACAGATGGCTACCCCTAAACCATATATATTCTTGTTTCTTATGATAAGACACATTCATTGACACCAACCTGGAAGTCTCCCGGGGCCTTGCCCCACCCCTCCACTTCACAAAAGGCCTTATATCTCAGAAACTGTTCTTAGCCCCACCCTAAACCATATATATTCATCTTCCTTATGATAAGATGCATTCAGTGACACCAGCGTGGGAGTCCCCAGGGCATGCCCAGGCCATGCCCCATCGCTTCACTTCATTAAAAGCCATATATCTCAGAAATAGTTCAGATCCTCACCCCTAAACCATATACTTGTTCGATATGATAAGACTCGTTCAATCACACAAACCTGGGGGTCTCTTTGTGCTGAGGCAATGTGCCATGCCCTTCCATTTCATAAAAGGCTTTATATTTCAGAAACCATTCAAATCCCCACCCCATAATCATATATGTTCTTGTTCCTTATTATTAGCACACCTACTGTAGGGGGGTCCACAGGGGCCATTCCTATCCTTTCCACTTCATAAAAGGGCCTCTAATCTCAGAAACCGTTCAGATTCCCACCCCTAAACCATATATATACTTGGTCCTTATGATAAAACGCATTTAGGGACACAAATCTTGGGCTTTCCTGGGATCGACAGGGCATGCCCCAACCCCTCCACCACTTAAGAGGCCTTACAGATCCCGGCTGCTAAACCATATATATTCTTCAGAGGATAAGAGGAAATACAGAATGAACAACCAAACAACAGGCTTTTTTATCGTTATGTGTTTATTTGTCGACCGGTTTCGGTCTACCAAGACCTTTTTCAAGACAAAGCATCATAGTGAAAAGTTTACTGAAGTATTAAAAAACGGATAAATTAGATCACGTGACATGTATTGTTCTAAAAATAAAGACACTCTGTGCCGTCGTAAGCTATTGAAAACGAAAGTAGGAAAGTGCAGATAGATGTGGAAAAATTTAGATCATTAAAGGTAAGTGTAAATAGATTGTTTCTAGTTTGTAGATGTATGGTAAATCCCATATATGGTTGGGATAGTTATGTCCAATGCTTCTTCTTCTGGTCTAAGCTCGTCCTGTGTGATGGTGCTCGTAGAAGATGAGGGGGATATTTCCAGATCCTTCATTACTTGTAATCTGTTTAGTCTCGCTAGTGTGCATTCGTCGTTGCTGGTGGTGACAAGGGCCTCGTCTACGGTGAGGGGGATGTAGGGGTTGACTCGGCTTATCCTTCGTTGTTGCTTGATGTTGTTGATATGACTCTGTTCTGATGCAGGCGGAATTTGTATTTTGTATACAGTCCCAGACTTGGGCCTGGCCTCGGGTGGCGGGTTCCATGGGCCCGGTTTGAAGATTTCTGGTTTCCAGCGTGGGTTTCCTGTAGTGGTTTTGACGGTTTTTCTCTCAGTGTCCCCATGTTTAATATAGGCGTGTTTTCTAGCAGATTCTTGTCTGGCATATGTGTTGTGACAATGCCAACATTGAAACTTGACACGGTTTGATGAGTGGAAGGCTTCGTTATGTCTTCTTAAATTTCCGATAGTCGACAGTTTTTTGTGGCACGTGCTGCACGTGAACGGCTTCTCCATGTTTACTGAATGAGATTTAGTCCCGACGGATGTTTGGTTCCTAATCTGCTGATCCAGGTTTCTTCTGTTCGCAAGCGTACGTTGAGGTTGTCTGTTGTCTGGGCGACAATCGTGACGTTGACGTCGTTTGTCGTGTGGTTTACGGAAGTAAAGTGACGGGAAACTGGTTTGACGTTATTGCCTTGTCTTATGTCCGCAATATGGCCCCTGAAGCGTTCTTGGAAAGTGTTGCCGGACTGCCCGACGTATTGTAGACCGCATTTTTTGCAGCTGATGACGTATATCACGTTTTTTGTTTTGCAATTGAAGCGGCCTTGTATCTTAATTGTTTCTTTGGTTTTCCATGAGGTGATATGATCTGTTCTTTG
This sequence comes from Lucinisca nassula, assembly GCA_963580285.1. Lineage (NCBI taxonomy): Eukaryota > Metazoa > Mollusca > Bivalvia > Lucinida > Lucinidae > Lucinisca > Lucinisca nassula. The sequence continues at coordinate 81,808,535 of OY757014.1, read as the reverse complement.
TAGAAACGGACAGGCTGCGCATGTTTTTCCGCATGGTGAACTCCCTTTTTCAATCTGTTGGGGGTTGATGTCGGCGCGTGTTAGTAGCTGTTTGAGATTTGTGGCTCGTTTTTGGACAACTAGGGTTTTGCTGTCAGTGATTGGTTTGAGTTCCTCAGAAATTTCTAGGATTCGCCTATACTTGGACAGAATGGTTGCGATTGGTGGGTTGAGCGGATTATTGGTGATTATGAAGGGTATGATCTGTTTCTTTGTACCTGTCAAGTCTTGCGATTGTAACAAATCGTCACGGTTCATTGTTCTTGCTTTTGTCACTGCACTCTTGATGAGCTTAATTGGGTATCCTCTGAGGGTGAAATTTTTGATTAGGGTTTGTGATGCCTGATCAAATAAGCTGTCAGTACTGCATATGCGTCGTAATCGGAGGGCCTGACTGTATGGTAGACTCCGTTTCTGATGTTTGGGATGAAAGGAGCTGTAATGTAGATAGAGGTGGGAGTCTGTGGGTTTCGTGTATAAGTCTGTGCTGATGTACCCGTTCTCGTTTTTGAATACCTTGACATCTAAAAAGTTTACTGTTGTCTCGCTGATGTCCGCTGTGAACTTGATCGTTTCGTGGAAAGAGTTTAAGGCGTCTAAGAAGGAGCACAGCTCCTCACGTGAGTGTTGCCATATCATAAAGATATCGTCGATATATCTCCACCATACACGCGGTATCAGGTTCCTGATTGATAAGAAGTCCCTTTCTAGTTTGTCCATAAATAAGATGGCGTAACTTGGAGCACATTTCGTTCCCATGGTTGTTCCGGATATTTGCTCATACAGTTTGTCATCAAATTTGAAAGCTGTTTTGGTAAGGATAAAGTGGAGGAGTCTGAGTAGTACCCAAGTATGTGGTTCTTTTACTGGTCTTGTCTCGAGGGCATGTTTTGCGGCGCGGATACCGTCCTTGTGTGGTATGTTGGTATAAAGGGATACGACGTCTATCGTCACTAATAACGACCCCGGTTGTAACTGTCCCAAGCTATTCAGTTTGTGTAGAAAATCTGTGGTATCTTTGATGTAGGAATCCACCTTTAACATCAGAGGTTTAAGGTACGAGTCTACAAACATTGATAATTTTTCAGTTGGACTGTCACAGGCCGATACGATTGGCCTGCCTGGGTTGTTCTTCTTGTGTATTTTGGGCATGAGATAGAATAACGGTGTTCTACAGTTTTTGGGGATAAGAAAGCTTATATGGTGAGGTGGCAATAATTTCTTTTCCATCAAGACGTTCAGAAATTTGCAGATGTCCGTGGTAGTTTTGTTTGTGGGATTTCTCTGGATTTCCTTGTAAAATTGTGGATCATTTAGTTGACGTAGGCCTTCGTTTACATAGTCTTGTTTGTTCATTAAAACAATGGCACCTCCTTTATCTGCCGGTTTGATGACTATGTTGGGGTTTGAGCGGAGTTCCTGTAGTGCCTTAAGCTCGTTCTGAGATAGGTTGGTACATTTCCCTGGTGTTGGTCTGTGTTCTAAGATTTCGTTGGTAGTCACATTTATATATGTGTCAAGGTGTGGAGATTTTCCCACCGGGGGTGTCCAGCCCGTGGGCACCCTGAAGGGGTCGTGGCTCCTATTTTCTGAGTCTTTGAAAAAATGTTTAAGTCTGAGTCTCCTGTTGAATAGTAGTGTATCCCTGTGGATATCTAGGCTGTTTACATGTAACGGCTCTGGACAGAATGATAATCCACGGCTTAAAAGAGTTTTTTCGTCATTGTTGAGTTGGTGATCGGAAAGATTGACTATGGCATTTTCTGATGTTTTCAGTAGTTGTTTTCGGATAAGAACTTGTTTGTTAATGAATTTTCTTCTGGGCATACTAAATTCATATGTCTTGTATTGTATTTGTCTCTATTGTATTATGATAAGACGCATTCAGTGATACCAACCAGGACTCCATTGGGTCCATGCCCCACCCCCTCGACTTCATAAAAGGCCTAATGTTTCAGATACTGAGTCCACATGGGTGCTCATTTGGACATGGGGGTTCATTTGGTAGATTAAAATGATATCATGTTAAATTACATGGCTGCCATTGGGCAGTGCCCACCTGAGCTCTGGTGAGCATAGTGGCCCATGGGCCTCTTGTTCATCTTTTAATCGAACACTGTTGACAACGCTTCATAAACAATGACGTACTGCATAGCTTCCAAACATGCTCTTTGACGTCAGGTTATATTACTACCTGATTCTTGGTGATGGAATTTATCAAAGTATAAAAGTTTTATTCCAACCAATCAAATCGCTTGAAATGCACATAATGATAGAGAATTGGAATTATATTCTATTAAATTCATGGAGTTATCCATATTTGGAGATTGATTAGTGCCAATAAAATTACATTATATAATGTTTTCGGTCAAATTCACAAACTGAATAAAATACTTTGTAGATCCTTATCAGAAAGCTTTTTATCTGGATCTACACTGTGGGAAGGTAGGGGTTGTCATGTTCAGCATTATAAGGGTTAATGCTTATTTTTACTAAAAAAAAAAGTGGTGGAACTTGTCAGAACTATTCTATTTACCCACAATTTTTAAGCTGTGAAGTGACCAAATTTGCTGTCTGCCCAGGTAGCCAGCAAAGACGCAGATCAGCTTGCATCTAACCTTTGTTGCAGTCTTTGCTGTTATGGATGGATGATCATTGACAATGGTTCTTTTTTCATTCAGTTAAGGCTGTATTCTGAATAAGTTTATGTACAGAATTTTTTTAAACTTCGCTGCATATACAAGATCCCTTTTTCGCCCATTTCTGTCTCCTGGCATACTTAACCCTTCAATTGCTACACAAATTCCTGGAGCAGAAGACAATCTTTTTAAAAAATATGATAGTAAGGCTTGACATTACAAGTGAATTGTCTGCTTGAAATTTCAGGCCTTATTTTCACTGAAAAAAATAAATATACACTTCAAAAAATGCAATTACTAGTGGTGATTAGCATTTTGAAGTGTTAACAAGTGTACATGATTATCTATGTCTTTGACTAGCACTTACCCTGCTACAAAGACAACCCCTACCTTTGCAAACAGTGTAAATCCAGATCAGATGGCTTAGAAGCCATCTGATCAGGATCTACACTGTTTGTCATGCAGTTTGTGAATTTGAATGAAAACATTTAACCATATAATGTGATTGGTTGACAGTCAGAAATTTTGGGCTAATTGAAATATTCAGCAGGATAAGTGCTAGCATGTCATTATCAGTAAATAACAGCTGCTGAGCATTGTTACATGATTAAGCATTATAGTGCATAAGAATATTGTTATGTAGAATTTTACATGACTTTGGAATCTTACAGGCACTGATGATGATTTGGAATACTATGTGAGAGAATGTGGTGATATTCTTGGAGTGACCACAAATCTTCCTCAAGACCACAGAGATGCTAAACATATCCTTGAATATGTCTTCACACAAGTTGTAGAGTTTAAAAAATTGAATCAGGTTAGTGAAATTTTATATGTTTTGATTCTTACCACTGTGTGAACTTGATCATGTTTTGTACTTCAGGAATTTGGTTAGGCCTGTGCCACTGTTAAAGGATGTAGAGTTGCATTGTCAAAAATCTTGAAAAAAATTCTCCTTTAGGAGTAGACCTCTGTCTCAGAGGGGATCAGATCAGTTTACGGGAAAGCAAACAAGAAGTCTCGGAAGTTTTGTACCATAAAAATCCTAAAAAATTTGACACCTTTAGGAGTTGCTGTAATTCCCCTATAATTAGGGCCCTGTACTGAAAGTGTGGGTGCCCTATAGTAATCACTCTGTCCATCCGTCTGTCTGTCCGTCCGTCTGTCCGTCCACAAATTTCTGATAGCGCTGCCGGGGCCCTAGTCAGTTTCACTGACAGCTCTAGTTTTAACAAATTTGTTCTGTGATCCAGCAAGGAGTCCAAAAGATGGATATGGACTGGCAAACATTGTAGATCCTGATCATACTGCTTCTTCAGGAGCAGTCTGATCAGCTCTGCACTCTTTGCTTAAGCCTATCTAACCTTTGTATTAGCTGCTTGGACAGTACGAAACCTCTAGTGTCGAAGCAGCTAACACAAAGGTGTTGATCGGTATGTGTGGATGTGCAGCAGCTTTGTTGTTTAAACAAGTTGCACAGGCTGATCTGCAGCTTTGTTGTTAATGGCAAAATAGGTTCTCTCATGTCCTGGCACATATGGAACATGTTAGCTGAGCTGTATGAAAGAACAAGGATCTATTTTTAGCTCACCGTCACGTACTGACGAGGTGAGCTTTTGGGATCACTTTTTGTCTGTCGTGCGTGCGTCCGTCCGTGCGTGCATGCGTGCGTAAACAATTTCTTTAAACGACATCTCCTCCTAAACCACTGATCAGATTTTGACCAAACTTCACAGGAATGATCCTTAGGTGGTCCCCTTTCAAAGTTGTTCAAATGGTTCCGGTCCGTTGCACATCTAGGTCACAGGAGCCAAAAAAAGATTTTTTTTCACCAAAAACTTAAAAAATCTTCTTCTCTGAAACCACAAGGCTCAGGTCTTTGATATTTGGTATGAAGCTTTATCTAGTAGACCCCTACCAAGATTGTTCAAATTATAGTGCTTGGGCCAAAAATGCCCCCCCCCCCCATCGGGGCCCTTTTGTTTTACATAGGCTTATATAGGGAAAATCTTTAAAAATCTTCTTCGCTGAAACCACAAGGCCCAAGAATTTGATATTTGGTATGAAGCTTCATCTAGTGGACCCCTACCAAGATTGTTCAAATTATAGTGCTGGGACAAAAAATGCCCCCGCCACGGGGCCCTTTGGTTTTACATCGGCTTTTGTGGGGAAAATCTTTAAAAATCTTTTTCTCTGAAACCACAAGGCCCAGGTCTTTGATATTTGGTATGAAGCTTTATCTAGTGGACCCCTACCAAGATTGTTCAAATTATAGTGCTGGGGCAAAAAATGCCCCCGCCACGGGGCCCTTTGATTTTACATAGGCTTATATAGGGAAAATCTTTAAAAATCTTCTTCTCTGAAACCACAAGGCCCATGGAATTTGATATTTGGTATGAAACTTCATCTAGTGGACCCCTACCAAGATTGTTCAAATTATAGTGCTGGGGCAAAAAATGCCCCTATCCCGGGGCCCTTTGGTTTTACATGGCCTTATATAGGGAAAATATTTAAAACTCTTCTTCTCTGAAACCGCAAGGCCCAGGACTTTGATATTTAGAATGAAGCTTCATCTAATGGACCTCTACCAAGATTGTTCAAATTATAGCCCTTGGGCCAAAAATGCCCCCGCCCCGGGGCCCTTTGGGTTTACATAGATTTATATAGCCCCGGGGCCATTTGGTTTTGCATAGGCTTATGTAGGGAATATCTTTTTTAAAAAAATCTTATTCTCTGAAACTGCAAGGCCCAGGTCTTTGATATTTGATGTGTAGCTTCATCTAGTGGACCTTTTCCAAGATTGTTCAAATTATAGCCTTTGTTGATGTTTGGTATGAAGCTTCACCTTTTAGACCTCCCTCAACATTATGCACATTAAAGCCCTAGGGCCAATAATGGCCCTCTCTGGGGCCCACTTGTTACACTATGGATCAGGTGAGCGATCCAGGGCCATCATGGCCCTCTTGTTTGTTGTTCCTGCTCGTCCATTCTGCACAATATCTTAAACAAAAAAATCAAAAGGTTGCTAAAGACAATGTTACAACAACATTTTGAAAGTTGTGACATGCTACATGATTGTGATCTACAATGTCAGCACATAGTATTTCATATCATCACTACATAAATCAAATCACTGATAGCACTGGTGGGTGGATTGTCCCAGAATGCAGGCTAGGCAAATAGTCTTGAACTGAGACAGAGACTGTTTTGTTTAACCCTTAAATTCCAGGGGCCAGTTGTTCAAAACTAACGACATCGTTAGTTAACGTATCGTTAAATCTTTGATCATTAAATATGGCAAATATGCTGAAATTTTTGCTGAAAAAATGTGAGCAGCTTTTGCGGATGCAAAAGCTGCTCACATTTTTCAGCAAAAATACCAAAATTTTAGATATTGAACTTGCTAGAACACTTAACAATATGACCACTAACAAGCTCGTTAAGCTAACGATGCTTTGAACAACTGGCCCCAGTATTTTAAGCAGTGTAGAAGCTGATTAGAGCCCAGAATGCGGTGTCTGATCTGGGTTTCTGGGATGGTTGGGTGAGGCAAAGATGACATGTATCCTGTATCACTGGGGCGTCCAACTGATATTGGCTTACAGTTGTATAAGTTCTAGGTAGCATGCAAGGTAGAGGGGGAAATGTTGTTATTTCTTCTGTTTCTACACTTCCATTCATTTTCCTCTTTCTCCTCTCTCCCTCTCATCTCCTCTTCTATCTCTTTTCTCCCTTTCTCGGGGAGATGACACAAAATGACCCACAAGGGTTGTTTAAGGTGTCGTTAAACCCAAAACAGTCAATCAATCTTTGATATGGGGGTCTCTGGCTGATATGAGGTATCATATGATAATCTCTATTTATTGTATGGAATATTTATTTTGCAGGAGCAAGATTACGATACAACAAACTATGCTGGTGGAGGTGGTTACTCTGGTGGTGCAGATGTCTATGCCATGTGATAATTGGGAATTCTAAAGAAACAAACTATTTAGATCTGATGTTTATTCTCAGTGATACTATCAAAATATAAATTGTGTTGTACTCTGTGCGCTATTCCATAGCTGTCAGAGAAAAGGTCTGCTTCACAGTTTAACACAATTTCAGTAATCATATATGAGACAGCTAGAAATACCATATCATTAACCCATTGCATGTAGTAAACCCCTACAGGGGTATCTTGGCAAACGGTGCAGGCCCAGATCAGACGCCACAAAATGCGGCATCTGATCAGGGCCTGCGCTATTTGCTAACAGAATTTTCCATCAAAAATAGAATAAAAACAAAAAATAGGCCGGACACCCCTTATATGACAAATGGTCTTGTCCAACATATAGCAATGGAAGAGTCCAACAGTATACAATGGGTTAAGTAGCAGAGAGATGAAAACATAATCTGTTAGTTAAAGCTTGAACTCTGCCCTTGGGAACGATATCTGAATACCCAGCTTTCATAGCTCCATATTTCATCAGGTAAACAATCTGCTTAATGAACACCCCTCTAAAACCCCACTTTATATAGATGATGGTAGGGTTTATGGGGTTAGTCATTATTTTACTTATTTTTGCCATAAAACTACTGGTTAGAAATGCTCATTGAGGCAGTTCTAACGAGCACCCATAATCTATATTTGGACCTGAAATAAGAAATATATCAAACAAAAGAAATTCGCCAGGAAAATGCTAGTTCTAGAGATGAGACAGATGCCATTTTGGTATGTTGGCATGTTATGGTAATGACTGATAAATTTCTGTACTCAAAGCGGTAATTTTTAGCTCACCTGGGCCGAAGGCTCCAGGGGAGCTTATAGTATAACTGGTCATCCGCCGTCAGTCGTCCGTCGTCCGTCGTCTGTCCGTCACCACCTTTGACCAGTTATATCTCTGCAGCCTGCAGGCTGATCTCAATCATTTCTTATCTGAAGCATGCCTTGGGTGGGGTAACGAAGAATTCAGGTTTTTATCAAAATTGATTGAAAACTTTGGTTGCTATGGCAATCCCAATTTCCCATAGACTTACAATGGAAAATGCTTGTCATCACCGTAGCACCTTCATTTTTGATCGGATCTTTCTGAAACTTTTAAGTAAGGTGGCTGGGGATAAAATCTCGGATGAGTTCGAAAACCGGCCAAGTCGGCCCATCAATCATAGAGTTACGTCCCTTTGATTGCTGAAAATGCCGATTTTTGACCTTGTCATCACAATAGCCCCTTCAGTTTTGATCGGATCTTTCTGAAACTTATATGTAAGGTGACTGGGGATAAAACCTCGGATGAGTTCCAAAACCAGCCAAGTGGGCCTACTTATCATAGAGTTACGTCCCTTTGATTGCTGAAAATGCAGATATTTGACCTTGTCATCACCGTAGCCCCTTCAGTTTTGTTCGGATCTTTCGAAACTTATATGTAAGGTGGCTGGGGATGAAAACTTGGATGAAGTCAAAAACCGGCCAAGTTGGCCCATTTATCATAGTGTAATGTCCCTTTGATTGCTGAAAATGCAGATATTTGACCTTGTCATCACTGTAGCCCCTTCAGTTTTGATCGGATCTTTCTGAAACTTATATGTAAGGTGACTGGGGATAAAACCTCAGATGAGTTCGAAAACAGGCCTAGTCAGCCCATTTATCGTAGAGTTACGTCCCTTTGATTGCTGAAAATGCCGATTTTGGACCTTGCCATCACTGTAGCCCCTTCATTTGTGATCGGATCTATCTGAAACTTATATGAAAGGTAGCTTGGGATAAAAACTCAGACGAGTTAGAAAACCAGCCAAGTCGGCCCATTTAACATAGAGTTACGTGCCTTTGATTGCTGAAAATGCCCATTTTTGAGCTTGTCATCACAATAGCCCCTTCAATTTTGTTCGGATCTTTCTGAAACTTATATGTAAGGTGACTGGGGATTAAACCTTGGATGAGTTCGAAAACTGGCCAAGTCGGCCTATTTATCATAGAGTAATGACGTTTTGATTGCTGAAACTTCAGATATTTGACCTTGTCATCACTGTAGCCCCTTCAGTTTTGATCGGATCTTTCTGATACTTATATGTTAGGTGGCAGGGGATAAAACCTCGGATGAGTTCCAAAACCGGCCTAGTCTGCCCATTTATCATAGAGTTACGTCCCTTTGATTGCTGAAAATGCTGATTTACGACCTTGTCATCACTGTAGCCCCTTCATTTTTGATCGGATTTATCTGAAACTTATATGAAAGGTAGCTTGGGATAAAAACTCAGATGAGTTAGAAAACCGGCCAAGTCAGCCCATTAATCATAGAGTTACGTCCCTTTTATTGCTGAAAATGCCCATTTTTGAGCTTGTCATCACAATAGCCGCTTCAGTTTTGATCCGATTTTTCTGAAAATTATATGTAAGGTGACTGTGGATAAAACCTCGGATGAGTTCGAATACCGGCCAAGTCGGCCTATTTATCATAGAGTTACATCCCTTTGATTGCTGAACATGCAGATATTTGACCTTGTCATCACCGTAGCCCCTTTAGTTTTGTTCGGATCTTTCGGAAACTTATATGTAAGGTGGCTGGGATAAAAACTTGGATGAGTTTGAAAACCGGTCAAGTCGGCCCATTTATCATAGAGTAATGTCCCTTTGATTGCTGAAAATGCAGATATTTGACCTTGTCATCACTGTAGCCCCTTCATTTTTGATCGGATCTTTCTGAAACTTATATGTAAGGTGGCTGGGGATAAAAACTTGGATGAGTTCGAAAACCGGCCAAGTCGGCCCATTTATCATAGAGTAATGTCCCTTTGATTGCTTAAAATGTCGGTTCACCGTAGCCCCTTCAGTTTTGATCGGATCTTTCTGAAACTTATATGTAAGGTGGCTTGGGATAAAAACTTGGATGAGTTCGAAAACCGGCCAAGTCGGCCTATTTATCATAGAGTAATGTTTTTTTGATTGCTGAAAATGCAGATATTTGACCTTGTCATCACCCTAGCCTCTTCAGTTTTGTTTGGATCTTTCTGAAACTTATATGTAAGGTGGCTGTGGATAAAAAATCGGATGAGTTCGAATAAGGGCCAAGTTGGTCCATTTATCATAGAGTTAACTCCCTTTGATTGCTGAAAATGCCGATTTTTTTACCTTGTCAACACTGTAGCCCCTTCAGTTTTGATTGGATCTTTCTGAAACTTATATGTAAGGTGGCTCGGGATAAAACTAGGGATGAGCTCGAAAACCGGCCGAGTCGGCCCATTTGTCATAGAGTTACATCCCTTTGATTGCTTAGAATGTTGTCATCACCTTTGCCCCTTAAGTTTTGATCGGATTTTCTGAAACTTGTATGTAAGGTGGCTTGGGATAAAACCTCGTATGAGTTTGGGTAAGTGCCAAGTCGGCCCATTTATCATAGAGTTACGTCCCTTTGATTGCTGAAATTGCCGATTTTTGACCTGGTCATCACCGTAGCCCCTTCCGTTTTGATCAGATCTTTCTTATATATATGTAAGGTGGCTGGGGATAAAAGCTTGGATGAGTTTGAAAACTGGCCAAGTCGGCCCATTTATTATAGACTTACATCCCTTTGAATGCTGAAAATGCCGATTTTTGACCTGGTCATCACCGTAGCCCCTTCAGTTTTGATCGGATCTTTCTGAAACTTATATGTAAGGTGGCTGGGAATAAAAACTTGGATGAGTTCGAAAACCGGCCAAGTTGGCCCATTTATCATAGAATTACATCCCTTTGATTGCTGAAAATGCCGATTTTCAACCTTGTCATCTATGTAGCCCCTTCAGTTTTGATTGGAACTTCCTGAAACTAAAGTACAAGTAAGGCCAGGTCAAAAGCTTGGATGAGTTTGCAAACTAGCGATGTGGGGCAATTACTGACAGAGTAATGTCGCCTCTTTTGCTGAAAATGCTTATTTTTTACCTTCTCATGACCGTAGCCCCTTCAGCTTTGATCGGATCTTCTTGAAACTTACAAACAAGTAAGTTATGGATAAAAGCTTGGATGATTTAAAAAACTGATGAGGTTGGCTCATCTATTGTAGAGTTACATCCACTTTACTGCTGGAAATGCCTATTTTTGATGTTGTCATCATTATAGCCCCTTCGGTTTTCATCGGATCTTTTTGTAACTTACCTGTTAGTAAGTAAGGGATAAAACCTTGGCTGAGTTCAAAAATTGTGAGGTCGGCCTTTATTTCGGAGAGTTATGTCCCCCTTGATTATACTTGATTATAGAAAATGCCTATTTTTGACATTGTCATCACCATAGTCTCTTCAGTTTTGATCAGATCTTCCTGAAACTTACATACAAAGAAGTTGGGGTTAAAAGCTTGGATAAGTTTGATAATTAGGGATGTAGGTCGATTACTGATGGAGTTATGTCCCCTACTTTGCTGAATATGCTTAGTTTTGACCTTGTCATCATCTTAGCCCCTTCAGTTTTGATTGGATCTTCTTGAAACTTACAAACAAGTAAGTCAGGGATAAAAGCTCGGATGAGTTCGAAAACTGACGAGGTTGGCTTATTTAACGTAGAATTTTGTCCCTTTTACTGCTTAAAATGCCTAATTTTGAACTTGTCATCACCAAAGCCCCTTTCAGTTTTCATCGGATCATCTTGAATCTTACATGTGAGTAAGTAACAGATAAAACCTCGGCTCAGTTAAAAATTGGTGAGGTCAGCCTGTATTTCAGGGAGTTATGTCCCCTCCAGGGGTGTAAAATTCCACTCGCCCGCTCGCATTTGCGAGTAAGTTTTAAGGCAGGGCAAGTAAGGTTTTCAAAACTGACCTTACTTTTTCTGAGGGTTTCTTTTTGTCGAGTATCAAGTATCGAGTCAAAATTGTCGAGTATCGAGTCAAAATTGTCGAGTATCGAGTGAAAAATTTCGAGTATCGAGTCAAAATTGTCGAGTATCGAGTTAAAAAAGTCGAGTATCGAGTTGAAATTGTCGAGTATCATTCAAAAAAGTCGAGTATCGAGTCAAAATTGTCGAGTATCGAGTTGAAAAAGTCGAGTATCGAGTCAAAATTGTCGAGTATCGAGTCAAAAAAGTCGAGTATCGAGTCAAAATTGTCGAGTATCGAGTTAAAAAAGGCGAGTATCGAGTCAAAATTGTTGAGTATCGAGTCAAAAAAGTTGAGTATCGAGTCAAAATTGTTGATTATCGAGTTAAAAAAGTCGAGTATCGAGTCAAAATTGTCGAGTATCGAGTTGAAATTGTCGCGTATCGAGTCAAAAATGTCGAGTATCGAGTTAAAATTGTCGAGTATCGAGTTAACATTAACATAATTCTGCAGCATAACTTTGCAGGTATGTGAGTCGTCTTATTTGAACAAGCAATGACTCAAAAATAATGACATGTGTTTGTTTTATCCTAAAATATGTCATCATTTTAACAAGCTGATTTTGCTGATCTAGGGCAACAGTGGTCCTAAAATGGTTTATCCCTAATAAACCAAATATTTATAAATTTAGTATGCAACACATCTACACTGACATTCAAAATTGTCGAGTATCGAGTCAAAATTGTCGAGTATCGAGTTAAAAAAGTCGAGTATCGAGTTGAAATTGTCGAGTATCGAGTCAAAAAAGTCGAGTATCTAGTCAAAATTGTCGAGTATCGAGTTGAAAAAGTCGAGTATCGAGTCAAAATTGTCGAGTATCGAGTCAAAAAAGTCGAGTTTCGAGTCAAAATTGTCGAGTATCGAGTTAAAAAAGTCGAGTATCGAGTCAAAATTGTCGAGTATCGAGTCAAAAAAGTCGAGTATCGAGTCAAAATTGTCGAGTATCGAGTTAAAAAAGTCGAGTATCGAGTCAAAATTGTCGAGTATCGAGTCAAAAAAGTTGAGTATCGAGTTAACATTAACATAATTCTGCAGCATAACTTTGCAGGTATGTGAGTCGTCTTATTTGAACAAACAATGACTCAAAAATAATGACTTGTGTTTGTTTTATCCTAAAATATGTCATCATTTTAACAAGCTGATTTTGCTGATCTAGGGCAACAGTGGTCCTAAAATGGTCTATCCCTAATAAACCAAATATTTATAAATTTAGTATGCAACACATCTACACTGACATTTTTATTTTTCCTCTTTTTTATTGTTCATTTAACCCTTTTTGTACAGGAAACACCAAAACAGTAATTAGTAAGCAAACAGTGCAGGCCCAGATCAGAAGACGCAGAACGACCTTCACTCATCACGAAAAGACACCTATATAAATTTGACCCCCTTAAACCCCAGTTTTATATAGTAAAACTAGGATTTTCAGGGGTATAAATTATTTTTCTTATTTCTGCTCAAAAACAAAGATTGTGGGTACTCGTTAGATCTGAAAATTGTCATTTTTCGGTGGTAAGAATTATAATGTATTTGTATAGGCGTGTTTTCGTAATGCTTTGCAAAATTTCCAGTAAATTTCCAAGTAGTTTTTGAAGAAAGCACAACATGACACCCCTAAATTTTGAAATGGACTTATTCTGTATATGGTGGAAGATTCCTTTTGGTATAAAATGGGCAAAGCAACAATTTTCCCCTTAAAGATAAACAATATTTGGGTGTCTTGAAACATTAAACCTTGTAATTAATTCCCAACTGATGTGCCTAGCATCAAAATGAACTAAAACAAACACTGGATGCCAAAGTTGATGATAATGGACATTATATATGCTGCCCTAACAAATGCAGCCCATTTACTGGATAATTAATAGCTTTTACACCAAAACAATGATGAGTTGCTGATAGCCCAAATGGAATGCTGGAACCACAAGATGACCAGAGGATCAGTTGAGAGAAGATTTCCCATCTTGGAAGTGCTACTGAGGTTAATAAAATGGATTTTTTCACTGAAAACCTAAAAAATCTGCATGGCCCAAATCATTGATATTGAACTTAGTTGCCAAACCGCATCGTATAGGGCCCAAAATATGTCGGGTGAATGTCATAGAATTCATAGAATTGGATCTGGATCTGCACTGTTTTTCCAGACACGTGCGTTGGAATTTATTAATTTTGTTGGGAGCAGGCTCTTTGGGTTTCAAAGCAAACTATCTTGCAAAATTAATGCCATTGACATCAGTTACAACCTGACCAGGAGAACAACATAAATAAACCCCTTAACAGACAATAAAAGTCAGATTAATGGATATTTCTCTGAAATAACTTAGCTTAATATTTAGATACTGTAGCTGGGGTCAGTCTGTAGCTTTTGGTGATTTAACCCATTTTGTACTGAAACCCCAAAACAAGTAGTTAGCAAACAGTGCAGGCCCAGATCAGATGCCACAGAACGCTGCATCTGATCAAGGCCTACAATGTTTGTAAAACGTTCAGCCAATTTCCAAATAAATTTTGAAGAAAACAAAACCTGACACCTCTAATTTTGAAATGGACTCACCCTATATAAAAGGAGGAAGATTCCATTTGGTAAAAACTAATTAATTATCAACATCCATACCTATATTTTCTTGGGAATATTCATGTGGTTCAATCTGCTTTAGACTGATGCTCAGTCTCATATTTCGAAGCGGAATACGCCTAAATCAAGCCAAAAAAAAAAAAAAACATAAAAAAGAACTAAGAGGGAAAAGGAGAAACAGAAAAAAAGATAATAAAAGTACTGAGTAGGAGACTTGTACAAGTGTATATAACTTAAAATTTGATCTAGATTCCTGAGATTTTGACCAACTTTACTCGATACTCGACAATTTTAACTCGATACTCGACATTTTTGACTCGATACTCGACATTTTTGACTCGATACTCGACAATTTTGACTCGATACTCGACTATTTCAACTCGATACTCGACATTTTTGACTCGATACTCGACAATTTCAACTCGATACTCGACATTTTTGACTCGATACTCGACAATTTCAACTCGATACTCGACATTTTTGACTCGATACTCGACAATTTCAACTCGATACTCGACATTTTTGACTCGATACTCGACACTTTACAAACCGTGAATCTCACTTTTTCTTCATTTTTAGCACCCAAATGAAAAGTTTAGACGATAAGGGCGAGTAAGTTTGAGGGCAATTTTACACCTCTGCCCTCGATTACAGAAAATGCCTGCTGTTTTACCTTGTCATCACTATAGCTCCTGCAATTTTTAGCTCACCTGTCACATAGTGACGAGGTGAGCTTTTGGGATCACTTTTTGTCCGTCGTGCGTGCGTCCGTCCGTAAACAATTTCAAATAAGTATATCTCCAATACCCCATGGCCAATCTTGATCAAATTTCATGTGAATCATCATCAGGTAGGGGGAAAGGCTGCATAAGGTTTTTGGGCTGATCAGATTGGAATTCTTCTGGTTGCCATGGCAACATATAGTTCCCATAGACTTATAATGGGAAAACATTTAAAAATCTTCTTCTCTGAAACCACAGGGCCCAGAGCTTAGATATTAAGCATGTAGCAAGGGCAAGTGGTCTACTACATAATTCCTGCCAATCATGCCCCTCGGTGCCAAATGGGCCACACCCTAGGGCCCCTTCGCTCCTTTAGACTAATAATGAAAAAAAAAAGCTTCAAAAATCTTCTTCTCTGAAACCACAGGGCCCAGAGCTTAGATATTTAGCATGTAGCAATGGCAAGTGGTCACCTACATAATTCCTGCCAATCATGCCACTGGGTTCAAAAATGGCCACGCCCCGGGGCCCCTTTGCTCCCATAGACTCATAATGGAAAAAAAGCTTCAAAAATCTTCTTCTCTGAAACCACAGGGCCAAGAGCTTATATATTTAGCATGTAGCAATGGCAGGTGGTCACCTACATAATTCCTGCCAATCATGCCCCTGGGTTCCAAATGGGCCACGCCCCGGGGCCCCTTTGCTCCCATAGACTCATAATGGAAAAAAAAGCTTCAAAAATCTTCTTCTCTGAAACCACAGGGCCCAGAGCTTATATATTTAGCATGTAGCAATGGCAGGTGGTCACCTACATAATTCCTGCCAATCATGCCCCTGGGTTCCAAATGGGCCACGCCCCGGGGCCCCTTCGCTCCCATAGACTCATAATGGAAAAAAAGCTTCAAAAATCTTCTTCTCTGAAACCACAGGGCCCAGAGCTGATATATTTAGCATGTAGTAACAGCAAGTGGTCACCTACATAATTCCTGCCAATCATGCCCCTGGTGTCCAAAAGGACCACGCCCCGGGGCCCATTAGCTCCTACAGACTCATAATGGAAAAAAAGCTTCAAAAATCTTCTTCTCTGAAACCATAGGGCCCAGAGCTTAGATATTTAGCATATAGGAAGGGCAAGTGGTCAACTACATAATTCCTGCCAATCATGCCCCTGGGTTCCAAATGGTCCACACCCCGGGGCCCCTTCGCTCCCATAGACTCATAATGGAAAAAAGCTTCAAAAATCTTCTTCTCTGAAACCACAGGGCCCAGAGCTTAGATATTTAGCATGTAGCAATGGCAAGTGGTAACCTATATAATTCCTGCCAATCATGCCCCTGGGGTCGAAATTGGCCACACCCCTTGGCCACTTAGCTCCTATATACTCATAATGGAAAAAAAAGGTTCAAAAATCTTCTTCTCTGAAACCACAGGGCCCAGAGCTTAGATATTTAGCATGTAGCAACGGGAAGTGGTCACCAACATAATTCCTGCCAATCATGCCCCTGGGTTCCAAATGGGCCACGCCCCCGGGCCCCTTCGCCCCCATAGACTCAAAATGGAAAAAAGCTTCAAAAATCTTCTCCTCTGAAACTGTAGGGCCCAGAGCTTAGGTAATTAGCATGTAGCATCGGCAAGTGGTCACCTACATAATTCCTGCCAATCATGCTCCTGGGGTCCAAATTGGCCACGCCCGCGGGCCCCTTAGCTCCCATTGACTCATAATAGGAAAAAGCTTCAAAAATCTTCTTCTCTGAAACCACAGGGCCCAGAGCTTAGATATTTAGCATGTAGCAACAGCAAGTGGTCACCTACATAATTCATGCCAATCATGCCCCTGGGTTCAAAAATGGCCACGCCCTGGGGCCCCTTAGCTCCTATAGATTCATAATGGAAAAAATGCTTCAAAAATCTTTTTCTCTGAAACCACAGGGCCCAGAGCTTAGATAATTAGCATGTGGCAATGGCAAGTGGTCACCTGCATAAATCCTGCCAATCATGCCCCTGGGGTCCAAATGGGCCACGCCCCGGGGCCCCTTAGCTCCCCTAGACTCATAATGGAAAAAAGCTTCAAAAACCTTCTTCTCTGAAACCACAGGGCCCAGAGCTTAGATATTTAGCATGTGGCAATGACAAGTGGTTACCTGCATAAATCCTGCCAATCATGCCCCTCAGGTCCAAATGGGCCACACCCTGGGACCCCCTTAGCTCCCGTAGACTCAAAATGGAGAAAGGCCTCAAAAATCTTCTTCTCTGAAACCATAGGGCCCAGAGCTTAGATATTTAGCATGTAGCAACGGCAAGTGATCACCTACATATTTCCTGCTAATCATGCCCCTGTGGCCCCTTAACTCCAACAAACTTATAATGGAAAAAAGCTTCAAACATCTTCTTTGAAACCATGAAATACAGACCTTAGATATTTAGTATATAGCAACACAAAATGATCACCAACATAAATCCTGCCAACCATGCCCTTTGGGTCAAAATTGGCCAAGCCCCAGGGCTCATTAGCTTCTATAGACTTATACTGGAAAAAAAACTTAAACAAAAATCTTCTTTTCCAAAACCATAAGGCACAGATTTTGTTTGATTTGAGGTTTTACATCCCTGTCAACACCGTATAGGTCATTTTGGAGATGTCTCTTCCAATTTTGTGGGACTTTTTACCCGACATTGAGATGAAATTACATCTCAAGCCCTGTCGCCCAATGAAACCAATAGGGTTTATACGCATGGACACCGCTTTGCCTGAGCTTAGATATTTAGCATGTAGCAATGTCAAGTGGTCTCCTACACTAATGATTTTCTGGTACACAGGTGAGCGATATAGGGCCATTGGGCCCTCTTGTTAGCTCACCGTCACGTAGTGACGAGGTGAGCTTTTGGGATCACTTTTTGTCCGTCGTCCGTCGTGCATCCGTGCGTGCGTCCGTGCGTAAACAATTTCTTCAAACAACATCTCCTCCTAAACCACTGATCGGATTTTGACCAAACTTCACAGGAATGATCCTTTGGTGGTCCCCTTTCAAAGTTGTTCAAATGGTTCCGGTCCGTTGCACATCTAGGTCACAGGAGCCAAAAGGAGATTTTTTTCACTGAAAACTTAAAAAATCTTCTTCTCTGAAACCGCAAGGCCCATTTCTTTGATATTTGGTATGAAGCTTCATCTAGTGGACCCCTACCAAGATTGTTCAAATTATAGTGCTGGGGCAAAAAATGCCCCTGCCCCAGGGCCCTTTGGTTTTACATACGCTTATATAGGGAAAATCTTTAAAAATCTTCTTCTCTGAAACTGCAAGGCCCAGGTCTTTGATATTTGGTATGAATCTTCATCTGGTTGACCCCTACCAAGATTGTTCAAATTATAGTGCTGGGGCCAAAGATGCCCCCGCCCGGGGGCCCTTTGGTTTTACATAGGCTTATATAGGGAAAATCTTTAAAAATCTTCTTCTCTGAAACCGCAAGGCCCAGGTCTTTGATATTTGGTATGAAGCTTCATCTAGTGGACCCCTACCAAGATTGTTCAAATTATAGTGCTGGGGCCAAAAATGCCCCCGCCCCGGGGCCCTTTGGTTTTACATAGGCTTATATAGGGAAAATCTTTAAAAATCTTCTTCTCTGAAACCGCAAGGCCCAGGTCTTTGATAATTGGTATGAAGCTTCATCTAGTGGACCCCTACCAAGATTGTTCAAATTATAGTGCTGGGGCCAAAAATGCCCCCGCCCCGGGGCCCTTTGGTTTTACATAGGCTTATATAGGGAAAATCTTTAAAAATCTTCTTCTCTGAAACCGCAAGGCCCAGGTCTTTGATATTTGGTATGAATCTTCATCTTATGGACCCCTACCAAGATTGTTCAAATTATAGTGCTGGGGCCAAAAATGCCCCCGCCCCGGGGCCCTTTGGTTTTACATAGGCTTATATAGGGAAAACCTTTAAAAATCTTCTTCTATGAAACCGCAAGGCCCAGGTCTTTGATATTTGGTATGAAGCTTCATCTAGTGGACCCCTCGCAAGATTGTTCAAATTAAAGTGCTGGGGCCAAAAATGCCCCCGCCCCAGGGCCCTTTGGTTTTACATGGGCTTATACTGGGAAAATCTTTAAAAAATCTTCTTCTCTGAAACTGCAGGGCCCAGGTCTTTGCTATTTGGTATGAAGCTTCATCTAGTGGACCCCTACCAAGACTGTTCAAATTATAGTGCTGGGGCCAAAAATGCCCCCGCCCCGGGGCCCTTCGGTTTTACATAGGCTTATATAGGGAAAATCTTTAAAAATCTTCTTTTCTGAAACTGCAAGGCCCAGGTCTTTGATATTTGGTATGAAGCTTCATCTTGTGGACCTCTATCAAGATTGTTCAAATTATAGCCCTGAGGCCAAAATTGCCCCCGCTCCTGGGCCCTTTTGTTTTGTTTTTAGACTTATATAGGGAAAAATCTTGAAAAAATCTTCTACTCTGAAACCACAAGGCCTAGGTCTTTGACATTTGGTATGAAGCTTCAGCTAGTGGACCTCTACCAAGATTGTTCAAATTATAGCCCTGGGACCACAATGCCCCCGCCCCAGGGCCCTTTTGTTTTACATAGACTTATAATAGAGATAATCTTTGAAAATCTTCTTCTCTGAAACAACAAGGCCCAGGTCTTTGATATTTGGTGTTTAGCTTCATCTAGTGGACCTCTATCAAGATTGTTTAAATTATAGCCCTGAGGCCAAAAATCCCCCTGCCCCGGAGCCATTTGGTTTTTACATAGGCTTATGTAAGGAATATCTTTAAAAAAATCTTCTTCTCTGAAACCGCAAGGCCCATGTCTTTGATATTTGATGTGTAGCTTCATCTAGTGGACCTTTGCCAAGATTGTTCAAATTATAGCCTTTTGTTGAAATTTGGTATGAAGCTTCACCTTTTTAGACCTCCCTCAACATTATGCACATTATAACCGTGGGGTCAATAATGGCCCTCCCTGGGACCCACTTGTTACTCTATGGATCAGGTGAGCGATCCAGGGCCATCATGGTCCTCTTGTGTTTTATATTAGGATCACTTTTTGTCCGTCATCCGTGCGTAAACAATTTCTTGAAATGACATCTCCTTCTAAACCACTGATTGGATTTTGCCCAAACTTCACAGGAATGATCCTTAGGTGGTCCCCTTTCAAAGTTGTTCAAATGGTTCCGATCCATTGCACATATATGTCACAGGAGCCAAAAATAGATTTTTTTTACCGAAAACTAAAAAAATCTTCTTCTCTGAAACCACAAGGCCCAGGTCTTTGATATTTGGTATGAAGCTTCATCTAGTGGACCCCTACCAAGATTGTTCAAATTATAGTGCTGGGGCCAAAAATGCCCCCGCCCCTGGGCCCTTTTGTTTTACATGGGCTTATATTGGGAAAATCTTTAAAAATCTTCCTTCTCTGACACCACAAGGCCCAGGTCTATGATATTTGGTATGAAGCTTCATCTAGTGGACCCCTACCAAGATTGTTCAAATTATAATGATGGGGCCAAAAATGCCCCCGCCCCGAGGCCCGTTGGTTTTACATAGGCTTATATTGAGAAAATCTTAAAAAATCTTCTTCTCTGAAACCGCAAGGCCCAGGTCTTTGATATTTGGTATGAAGCTTCATCTAGTGGACCTCTACCAAGATTGTTCAAATTATAGTGCTTGGGCCAAAAATGTCCCTGCCCCAGGGCCTTTTGGTTTTACATGGGCTTATATAGGGAAAATCTTAAAAAATATTTTTCTCTGAAACTGCAAGGCCCAGGTCTTTGCTATTTGGTATGAAGCTTCATCTAGTGGACCCCTACCAAGATAGTTCAAATTATATTGCCCGAGGCCCTTTGGTTTTACATAGGCTTATATCGGGAAAATTTTTAAAAATCTTCTCTGAAACTGCAAGGCCCTGATCTTTGATATTTGGTACCAAACTTCATCTTGTGGACCTCTACCAAAATTGTTCAAATTATAGCCCTTGGGACAAAAATTCCCCTGCTCCGGGGCCCTTGGTTTTACATAGACTTGTATAGGTAAAATCTTGAAAAATCTTCTTCTCTGAAACCACAAGGCCTAGGTCTTTGATATTTGGTATGGAGCTTCAGCTAGTGGACCTCTACCAAGATTGTTCAAATTATAGCCCTGAGACCAAAAATGCCCCGCCTCATGGCCCTTTGGTTTTACATAGACTTATATAGGGAAAATCTTTAAAAATCTTCTTCTATGAAACCACATGGCCTATGGCCTTGGTCTTTGATATTTGATGTGAAATTTCATCTAGTGGACCTCTATCAAGATTGTTCAAATTATAGCCCTGGGGCCAAAAATGCCCCCGCCCCGAGACCCTTTGGTTTTACATAGACTTATATATATATATATTGATATTGACCATATATATATATATATATATATATATATATATATATATATATATATATATGGAAATCTTTAAAAATCTTCTTCTCTGAAACTGCAAGGCCCATGTCTTTGATATTTGGTATGGAGCTTCATCTAGTGGACCTCTACCAAGATTGCTCAAATTATAGCCCTTGGGCCACAAATGCCCCCGCCCCGGGGCCCTTTGGTTTTACATAGACTTATATAGAGATAATCTTTGAAAATCTTCTTCTCTGAAACAGCAAGGCCCAGGTCTTTGAAATTTGGTGTGAAGCTTCATCTAGTGGACCTCTATCAAGATTGATTAAATTATAGCCCTGAGGCCAAAAATGCCCCTGCCCGGGGCCATTTGGTTTTACATAGGCTTATGTAGTGCTGGGGCCAAAAATGTCCCCGCCCCCGGGGCCCGTCGTTTTACATAGGCTTATATAGGGAAAATCTTTCATAAAATCTTCTTCTCTGATAGGCCAAGGTCTTTGATATTTGGTGTGTAGCTTCATCTAGTGGACCTTTGCCAAGATTGTTCAAATTATAGCCTTTGTTGATATTTGGTATGAAGCTTCACCTTTTTAGACCTCCCTCAACATTGTGCACATTATAACCCTGGGGTCAATAATGGCCCTTCCTGAGGCCCACTTGTTACTCTATGGATCAGGTGAGCGATCCAGGGCCATCATGGCCCTCTTGTATTGGATCTTCTTGAAACTTACATGTTAGTAAGTTAGAGATAAAATGGATGAGTTCGTGAACTGATAAGGTCAACCTATTTATCATAGAGTTACACCCCTTGGATTGCAGAAAATGCCTCTTTTTGGCTGTAACTCCTTCAGTTTTCATGGATCTTCTTGAAATGTATATGTTTGTAAGTTAGGGATAAAAGCTCAGACAAGTTTGAAAACTAGCAATGCCAGTCAATTAATCATGGAGTTATGTCCCCTGCTTGGCTGAAAATGCTTATTTTCTACCTTGTCATCGCTGCCACCCCTTCAGTTTTGATCGGATCTTCATGAAACTTACAAACTCAGCCTCGATAGCGCAGTGGTTAACCTGTTCTACTTATGATCGAGAGGTTGTGCCTTCGAACCGACCACTGGTATCGACGTGTGTCCTTGGGCAAGACACGTAATGACACTGCTCCACTCCACCCAGGTGTAAATGGGTAGCAGTGGTGTAGAAGCCACTGCCTCTCTCTCGCCCGCTTGAAAACACCCGGAATGAGTGTTAGAGAGCGATACAATAAGCTTGCAGCTTTCATCGCAATCAAACTAAAATAAATTAGTATAAACTAAACTTAAAAACAAGTGAGTCAGGCAGAAAAGCTTGGAGGAGTTTGAAAACTGGTGAGTAAGGCCTATTTATCATAGAGTTACATCCCTTTGATTGCAGCTAATAATTGCTCATTTTTGACGTTGTCATCACCATAGACCCTTCAATTTATATTGGATCGTCTTGAAAGTTACATATAAACAAGTCAGGGATAAAAGCTTGAATGAGTTTGAAAACCAGTATGGTCAGTCTATTTATCATATAGTTTCATTTTACTTGATTGCAGAAAATGCTTAACTTGTCATCACCTTGTCCTCGCATAAATCCTTCAGTAAAGGTTGGCACTTCCTGAAACTTTGAATCTGTTAGCTCAGGTGAGCAATATAGGACCAGCTTGGTCCTCTTGTTTCAAAATTTTCCTCCAAAAAATCTTGGGTATCCATTAGAAATATCTTACTAAGCTGAGTTTAACAAAGGCAGACAGTATAGTGAAGTAAATAGGCTTCTATTCCTACTATCCTGGAGCTTTCTCGAGCAGCCTTCAGTGTCTTACACTAGATCTGTGCATGTGTATGGAAAATACTGCAATATTCAGTAAACATACCATCCTCTTTTGAACATTAATCATTGTTACAGGTGGAAATTAAGTTTGCTTTTCTGCAGTCTTTGCCACTCTTAACCCTTATCCTGCTGAATAAACTAATTTAGCCACACCCATTCTGAATATCCACCAATCAAGTTACTCATATTATGTATTTGTCCAATTCACAAACTGTATGACAGTCTGTCGAATTCACAAACTGCATATGATCTTGATCTACACTGTTTGAAAAGGTAGGGGTTGTCATGTTCAGCAGGTTAAGGGTTAATATGGTGTCTACTCCTTAGAAAAGAAATTGCATCTGGGCCTCTCAAGAGCAAATTCTTACCTTTGAGTGTTCATTTTGCGAGGGTAAAACTGATGATTAACCAAAAAACTACATACAACCAAAGTAATGTACATTTCAACACAGTATATACTTTCATAAATTTTTACCATTCTCCAATCAGAGGTTGTGTATTACCATTCACAAGTGCATTAGAATGGGTAGTTTTCTGTTTGTTAATCTACACATATAGTTGAACCATAGCTCCATATAAGTGCTTTTTGGACGGGTTTTTAAAAAAAATCCGTCCTTTAAAATAGCGATGTCCGGGCAGGCGGGCGGGCGGGCGTCCTGCGGGCGGGCGTCGTCCCAGGTTTACCTTTTGGTTAACCTTTTTTTCAAAGTGATATTTTTCAGCTATTCTGTAGCAGAATGTTTTAATATCAGGACTGATGCATAAGTGGAGGTACCGCTTTCATGTATTATCCGCAAATGGCGCAAAAGACTAAAATTTTGGCGGATATTGTCATTTTTCAAACTTGTGTTTTTCAGGTTTACCTTTTGGTTAACCTTTTTTCAAATGCCAGTGTAGTGGATAGAGTGCTGGACTACGAATCCTATTGTTGACTATGAATCTGAGGGGCGTGAGTTCAAACCCCGGTGGAGACTTTTTATGCCCCCGCCATTCGAAGAATGGTGGAAAGGGCATATAGCGTTGCCCATGTCCGTCCGTCCGTCCATCCGTCCGTGCGTCCGAAACTTTAACGCAGTCAATAACTTCCTTATTTCTTGATGGATTTTAAAATTACTCGGCAGAAATGTTAACCATCATGAGACGACGTGTCTCGTGCAAAACCCAGGTCCCTACCTCCAAGGTCAAGGTCATACTTAGAGGTCAAAGGTCAAAAAAAGGGTCTGAAACTTAAACACAGTCAATAACTTTCTTATTTCTAAATGGATTTTGAAATTACTTTGGAGAAATGTTAACCATCATGAGTCGATGTGTCACGTGCAAAACCCAGGTCCGTACCTTCAAGGTCAAGGTCATACTTGGAGGTCAAAGGTCAAAAAAAGGGTCCGAAACTTAAATGCAGTCAATAACTTTCTTATTTCTGGATGGATTTTGAAATTACTTTGTAGAAATGTTAACCATCATGAGTCGATGTCTCACATGCAAAATCCAGGTCCGTACCTCCAAGGTCAAGGTCATACTTGGAGGTCAAAGGTCAAAAAAAGGGTCCGAAACTTAAACGCAGCCAATAACTTACTTATTTTTGGATGGATTTTGAAATTATTTTGAAGAAATGATAACCATCATGAGACAATGTGTCACGCGCAAACCCAGATCCGTACCTCCAAGGTTATACTTGGAGGTCAAATGGCATAAAAAGAGTCCAAAACTTAAACACTGTCAATAACTTTCTATGGATGAATACGAACATAGACATATTTTCGGGCGGGGGCATCCGTGTCCTATGGACGCATTTCTATTTTTTTTTTTTTTTTTTTTTTTTCTTTCTTTTTTCATTCTTTTTTTTCTTTATTTTTCTTTTCTTCTCCATAAACACATATGAACAATTATTATCTTCCTCCCCTGATAGATGCTAGTAATAATACATACATGCATGCACAGGAATGGAATTTTCTTCTTTTTTTTTTTTTCTTTTTTTCTTTCGTTCTTTTTTTTAGCTCACCTGAGCACGAAGTGCTCAAGGTGAGTTGATGTCCGTCGTCCGTCAACAATTTCTTTAAACGACATCTCCTGGGATAATGGCCCGATTTCAAAATTATTTTACAGAAATGTTCATTAGGTGACCCTTTTTCAAAATTGCTAAAATCAGTGGCCACTAGAGCTAAAAATAGAAAAAAAGTTTTGTTTTTTTTTTCTTCGTAAAACACATAAACAAATCAACCCCCCCCCCCCCCCACCCCGCCTCCACAAATAGTTGTTACTGGGTTAGGATATTGCATTGCATTTATTCTGTACATACATGCATACATAGTTTTACATACATACAGAAATGTTCATTAGGTGACCCTTTTTCAAAATCGCTAAAATCAGTGTCCACCAGAGCTAAAAATAGATAAAATTTTTTTTTTTTTTTTCTTCTTAAAACACATAAACAAATCATCCCCCCCCCCCCCCCGCCTCCACAAAAAGTTGTTACTGGGTTAGGATATTGCATTTGTTCTGTACATACATGCATACTTAGTTTTACATACATACCCTACCCACCCCACCCTACCATAGCATACCCTACCCCACAACCCCACCCCACCCCCATCCCAAAACAACCCCAATCCACACCCAACCCCACCCCATCCCACCACTCCCCACCTTACCTGACCTCACCCCATCCCACCCACCCAACCCCACCCCACCCCACAACCCCATCCCACCCCACACCCCACCCCACCACAAATTCCACCCCGTCCCACCCGACTCCTAACCCATCCCACCCCACCCTACCCCACACCAGCACACCCCACCCTACCCCACCCATGCCACCACCATCCTAACCGTACTGAAAAAAAAAACCCATCCATAATGCCATTAGGCATTTTTCTTGTTCCATCTGTAAAGTACTGATATTTTTCTTGTTTCTGCATGTAAACATGTTGTCGGGGCTCAGAAGTGCCTCACCGAGGCGCTTCTAATGAGTACCCACCACATATGTTTTTTTGCAAAAATAAGAAAAATAATATGTGGATACCCCCTCTTATCTTGGGCTATGCAATGAACTTCAGCGGCTTAAACACCTTTGTGTACATAAAAACTTGTTTGGGATAGGCATAGTTTGAGCCACTGAGGGTTAATTGCAGTGCTTATTCAGCAGGCATAATGGGGATATAATTTCTATCTTCTTTAAAATAAATGTATTTTGTGTGTACCTATTAGAATCACCTCATTGACATACCTTTTGAAAATAATAGTGTAAAAATCTCATTTAATTATTCCAAAATATATGGATATCTGGAGCAATGGGAAGAATTCTTAGGACCTAAGGAAAATGGATACACCTTCATGGGAGGTAACTGTTGCAAAAGAATTTTTGTCTCCCATATCAAATGGGGTCAACTCTTAAAGGAAAGAATTTGCTCCTGAGGAGCAAATTCTTTCCTTTAAGAGTAGACCCCTTTTTCAGTGGGACAGGGTATATAGAAAAGCGAACAGGAAGTCCCGAAAGTTGTCTCCTTTTGAAAAAATGGCGGAAAAATCTGCCAGGTGTTCCCATTTCCCTTAAGAACAAGTTGGACACAGCTATGGGAAACTAGCCCCATCAAAGTTTTGATATACAAGGCAATTGCTGTCCTAACATAGAGGTGCTTCTAAGGATTCCTGCCGTATTTCACTGAATTCATAGATACGAAAAAAAAGGGAAATATTTATTGATATCTGTTGTAAATTTATTCATTTACATTGTTGTAAGTAGTGCAAATTAATTTATATTTTTCTAAAATACTGTGAATACTTTAAACAGGGGGTACAATCCTTGAAAATGCTCTGGTACAGCCAATTTACAGTGCCAGATTTGCGCGCGACCATTGTATAAGGCTGGGACGCAGTTGCTCAAAGCATCAGTTTAGAAACTCAGTGGCCAAAATGCTAATTGTTCTAGCAAGTACTACATCTAACACATATCTTTTAAAGATATTTTTCTGGAATCTCATTTTTTATCCGCAAAATATTCAAGTATTTGCGGTTTTTAATGATCTAAGTTTAAAGATATGTTAACCAACGACTTAATTTGCTTTGAACAACTCTGCCCAGCCCTGTGACTCTTCGTCTGAAGTTGTGTCCAGGTCTTTGTTTCCTGTGCAAACAGCAAAGGTTCTTGCACATACGTGGGGACTTGCTAGAAACTGTTGAGAAAACTTTTCACATAGGTGGCTCAAATACATGTATTTACTATTACTGTAAAGTTCCTAAGTATTGGGACTGATAGGCGTAAGCAAATACTGCAGAACCAGATCAGACTGCTCCTGTCTGATCAGGGTCTACACTGTTTGCCATTCTGTCTGCACCTATTGAAATCCTTGCTGGGTCGTGAATCATACTGTTAAAATTTAAGGAGAATTACAGCAAGTCCTCAAGGTGTCCAAATTTTTAGGATTTTTACAGCATTCTCTAAAGGTGAAATGATGTCACTTTTCATTGGCTTACATATAGTTTTACGCAGCTTACAGTGCTTGCCACAATGTGTAGATAGTACACAAGTCGGTGTAATGAACACCCCTCTAATCCCCATTTAAAATAGAGAAAAGAGTGGTTTATTGGGGTGTACATGATTTTCCTTATTTTTGCACAGAACCATAGATTGTAGGATCATTACGGCAGCTTCTTAAATTTCATCATATGACTACTCATGGTCATTTCATATGGAATGTGCAAAACAAACTTGTTTAAGGCTTATTACATAAATTCTTATGTGAAATGACATCATGTATGAGATCCACTATGTACCTGTTAGGTTTCTCAGAGTCATTTTATTTTATTACACAATCTGTACTGTATTAGATGTTGAACATTCCGTCCAGTGATAAAATTACTTGTACATTTTGTACAAAAGAGAAATAAAAGTACAGAAATCATGTGGTGTGTTTTACTTAATACTGATTCCATTAAGCCTCTAACCAAAAACCTGCTTTTGCTTACAGAACAGCACATAAGTAAGTAATGAAAGTCTTCCCTGGGACCCTCTAAAACAACATATGTGTATAAATAGTTACCACAAGCACAACAAAATTTACATGACATGTTGAATGTTTACAATTTTACTACTATTATTCATTCTTACATTTCCATGCTATTCATTCTAGCACTTCCATGCTTTTGTGGGAGTATCTATTTCAGATTTCTTTATTACATGTTACAGCAGAATAGCATACTGAAAAATATGAAAAATTACCCCTTAACTTCAGTTTTCTATTCATGAATTCTGCAATCGCCACCTGATGTCTGCAATCACCACCTGATGATGACTGGAAGAGGAGTCGAAATAGTTTTTAATGCCAAAAATCGATAAAATATTTTGTGCTTTTTGTCTTATATTGAATAAGTGACTCGTTCAAATGACACTAATACAATGCTTTGCAAGGCTAATTTAAAACACCCAAAACGGTAAAAGATATTACCAGACCAGGGCTCGAGAAAATGTCGGTTTTCTGGTTCTGGACCGAATTTGGCTTCCATAAACCGATTTTGACTTCAGAAGAAGATTAAAAAATCGGTCCATAATTCTATAACATCTTTAAAAAATCGGTTCGAAAATTTTCGCTTAATCATTATGTTGTAATAACAAGCTGACCGTTTGCCACTGATAATCCAAGCATGTATACAAAAAACGCCTACAGCACATGGTGTTAGACCGGTTTATTATCTAACTAGGTGAAAATCGGACAAGTCGGCGTCGGGTTCTTTGATCTTATCGCAGCGAAATTTGACCCGTGTGTCAAAATTATTAAACCGTGAACACTGGCCTCAGGCGTTATCGGCAAGTTGGCAAGGTGAGAAAATAAGGTCAAGCAATGCAGGACATGGGCTAAGTCATTAATTTATGGCTTACTATAGAACCGGTATTTGAATATAAATTTTTTTTTTTTTTTTCTTCACAGGGCGCAATTTTCAATACACACCTGTCATGCCTGAACATTGCGTGTTATGCGTTCGAGGGAAAATGCCTCATTTCACCCATTCTAAACGATAATTTTATTTAAGAAATACGCTCCATTGAAACCAATAACATAAACCACATGTGTATTACGCTCTTGAATGAATTAAAATGAAACCGCATGATGTGATTTTCCGATCACGAGACTTCAATATCGGTCGCCATTTGTAGACAAAGCAATTTGTTTCAGGCTTGTGTAATCGTGAAATATGTATTTTTATTCTTTAAAACTCGGTTCGGCCATGTAAGATTTTCAATGACTCTCTTTCGGCCATGTTTTGGTTCGAGATTAAAGAAATGTTTTTCGATTTTTAAACCTATTCAAAGCAATTTTTTTTAGAAATACGCTCTATTAAATCAATGACATAAAACAGGTGTGTGTGTGTGTTAAGTCCTTGACTGCCTTAATGTGTATTGTGTAAACGGAAACCGTATTACGTCATCTTCCGACCACGTGGCTGCAAAATTGGTCGCCATTTGTAAACAAAGCAATTTGGGCAAAATAAAATGCGTAAAATAAGAGAAATATTTTAAAGGTTTATATAGTGACCATCGAACTGGGCTTTGACTGCCCCACCTCAGTTATTTCCCTTTAGCGGTCTTCAGGTTCTGAGTGACCCAGATATTGGGAAAATGAAAGTAGATGAAATCTGGCGTAGAAAATGAAAGTAGATGAAATCTAAACGATGTGAGCAATAATTGCTGTTTATAATCGAGATACTGGTGCTCATATTTGACAAGTGTACGAGCAACATTGGTATGTATTCGTTACGCTAATAACACATTTTGAAATTGCAAATCGCCAAGGACGTTTACGGAAATGACCAAACCGATCGGCATTTCCGTAATTTTTGGCGAAATCTGGCTGGACCGATTTGGATTCTTCAGTTTCTCGAGCCCTGTACCAGACATAAATCTAATGGGTCCGGAGCCTGTTGAACATAACCCTATTCAACGTTGGGCAGATATTTCGCTAAACTGCTGTATGCTCAATGGGTTTGTTGGTGTTGGTATTATAACTGGTGTTATAATACCTATTACTTATTTCTTTTTTTATTTTCAGCCGAGATGTTTAATACTTTCACAACAAACTGTCATATCCTCTTGGCAGAACATACAACAGTGTGTATTAAGCAGAATGAATGCCATTTATAATCCTGTTTGCATTATTTACAACACGTTGAAGTCACTTTAGTAATTCTAATATCAAAACGGCTTTCCATACAAAAGCATTTTAATGCCTATTCGCAATCCGCAACGGATGTCCATACATTGGTTTTGAATTACCTATAGTCTAAGCATTTTATATGCAAAAAATCAGCTGCCCTACTTTCCAGGTAAGAATCGGCGGTTTTTTATCGAGATAGGCAAAATGGGGAAACAGGCTACTATTGGTTTCATTGAGCAGCAGGGCTTGGGAAGTTATAATGTCTCCCCCGAAAAAATTGTTTTCGGAGAGACATGTTTTTCCCCCGGGCGTCTGACTGTCCGTCTGTCACACATTCGTGTCCGCTCTATAACTTAAAAACGTTCTAGCTATCTTCACGAAACTTCATATAAATATTAAATAGCATTAGACGACGTGCAGTGCACAAGAACTATAACTCTCGCATTTATACTTTTTGAATTAACTCCCTTGGAAGTTTGTCGGTATGTATATATGTATGGGAAAATCGTGTCCGGTCAATAGCTTCCTTATTTTCAGATGGATTTTAAAATTACTTGGCAGAAATATTAACAACCATGAGACGATGTGTGGTGCGCATTAGGCAGGTCGGTACCTCAAAGGTCAAGGTCATACTTAGAGGTCAAAGGTCAAAAAAGGGCCTTTTTAATGTTTGGTCAATAACTTTCTTATTTTGAGATGGATAGTAAAATTACTTGGCAGAAATATTAACAACCATGAGACGATGTGTGGTGCGCATGAATCAGGTCGGTACCTCAAAGGTCAAGGTCATACTTAGAGGTCAAAGGTCAAAAATGGGGCCCTTTTTCGTGTTTGGTCAGTAACTTTCTTATTTTGAGATGGATTTTGAAATCATTTGGCAGAAATGTTAACCAATATAAGACAATGTGTTGCGTGCATGACCCAGGTTGGTACCTCAAAGGTCAAGGTCATACTTAGAGGTCAAAGGTAAAAAAGGGGTCTTTTTTCGGGTTTTGTCAATAACTTGCTTATTTTTAGATAGAATTTGAAGTTACTTGGCAAAAATGTTAACTATCATGAGACGATGTGTTGCATGCATGATTCAGTTTGGTACCTCAAATGTCAACGTCATACATAGAGGTCAAAGGTCAAAAAGGGTCATTTTTTCGTGTTTGGTCAATAACTTTCTTATTTTTAGATGGATTTTGAAATTGCTTGGCAGAAATGTTAACCACCATGAGATGATTTGTTGCACGCATGACCCAGTTTCGTACCTGAAAGGTCAAGGTCATACATAGAGGTTAAAGGTAAAAAATGGGGGCCTTTTTGTGTTCTGTCAATTACTTTCTTATTTTTAGATGGATTTTGAAATTACTTGGCAGAAATGTTAACCACCATGAGACGATGTGTTGCATGCATGACCCAAGTTGGTACCTCAAATGTCAAGGTCGTACTAAGAGGTCAAAGGACAAAAAGGGGCCTGTTTTAGTGTTTAGTCAATAACTTCCTTATTCCTGGATAGATTGTGAAATTACTTGGCAGAAATGTTAACCATCATGAGACGATGTGGTGCATGCTAGACCCAGGCCGGTACCTCCAAGATCAAGGTCATACTAAGAGGTCAGAGTTAAAAAAAGTTTTTTTTTGTGTCAAGTCAATAACTTTTTTTTATTTCTGGATGGACTTTATAAAGTAACCATGCAGAAATGTTCACCGTCATTAGACCATGAGTCATGTGCAAGACCAAGGTCCATACCTCCAATGTCACGGTCATACCTAGAGGTCAAAGGTAAAAAAAGGAACAGTCAATAACTTCCTTATTCTTTGATGGATTATGAAATTACTTGGCAGAAATGTTAACCATCATGAGACGATGTGTTGTACCTTAAAGGTCAAGGCCATGCGTAGAGGTCAAAGGTAAAAAAGGGCTTTTTTGTGTACGACCAATAACTTTTTTATTTCTCTATGAACATTTTTAAAGTTACTTTGCAGAAATGTTCATCTTCATTAGATGATGTGTTGCACACAAGACCCAGCTCAATACCTCCAATGTCAAGGTCATACTTAGAGGTCAAAAACGGGGAGACATCTGTGTTTTTGTAGAAAAGCAAATTCTAGTTTCATCTTAATGTCGGGTAAAGTCCCACAAAATTGGAAGCAACATGTCCAAAATGACCTAAAACAGTGTTGACAGAGACGTAAAATCTCAAATGAAACAAACAAACAAATCATTATTATTATTGTAATTATTAAATGTACTTTCCTACAAACAATGTCAGCTAGTGTATATCCACTTTATTTTCATCGCATTAATAATAATTATAAAAATAATAGTTGACGTAGTGGTGGTAGTAGTAGTAGTAGAAGCAGTAGTAGTAGAAGTAGTAGTGAGGTAGTAGAAAGAGAGAAATAAATATTGTTTTGATTATTATTATCATTATTTTTATAGTACTGAGTAGTAGTATTTGGGAGTACTAGTAAGTGAATAATTGTTATTGTCATTGTAATTGTTATTAAGATTATTATTTTCATTATTATAAGTAGTATCATCAATAGTAGTAGCTGGTGTTTTGAGAGTAAATTCACAGGATCTGTCAAAGTGAGGTGGAGTCGTGCTTTTATGTATGTAAAAAGTAAGTGGGTAGGGTAAGTGAAATGATGCTGCTGTCAAACTATGCAAACAGAGAAGTGTTTCTTTGGTATTCTGGTTTGGTTTTGTGCATGTGCGGAGCACTTTGAAACCAAAACAGAAGTTATCGCTTTCTCCAGGAGTTGTCAATAACGATTCCAAATGTTAGTGTGGCGCAGACAAAAATGTGTTGCGATTAACTGTCCCCTGATGCCTAAGTGAAAACCACAGTAAGTTGCTATGTAAACTGAGTAGGGGGCCCCCGCCCATCGGGGCTTGAAGAAATAGATGGGCTGCATGATGCTTCCATGCAGAGCTGCAACCGACCACACAAGAGTACTGGTAAACCTCTTAGAGGATGTAAGCCTTCCCAGGCAAAGCGGTGCAAGTGCATGCTTATAAACCCTATTAGTTTCATTGGGCGACAGGGCTTGAGATGTCATTTCATCTCAATGTCGGGTAAAAGTCCCACAAAATTGGAAGCAACGTTTCCAAAAATTACCTATACATTGTTGACGGGGATGTTAATCCTCAAATAAAACGAACAAACAGAAACTGAGTAGGTGTTGTATCTTACCCGATGAGCATGAGTAGGGTAGGAAGGTCACTAAGTAGAATTCCAAGTAACGTAAGTAAGAAAACGTCCTACCAGCTACACCACCCGAACCAGTGTAAGTTAAGTAACCTAAGTAAACTAAGTAGAAGTGGCATCCTACCGATGAGGATAAGTAGGTAAGTAGGAAAGGTAAACTATATAGAATTCTAAGTAACATAAGTAAACTAAGTTAACGCATTACCAGCTACACCACCCATGCCAGGCCAAGTTATTAAAAAGTAGCCTAAGTAAAATAAGAAACAGTGGTAGTCGTACCAGATAAGGATGATAAGGGTAAGTAGGATAAGTAAACTAAGTTGAATTCTAAGTAAAATAGGTAAACTAAGTTACAGCTCTTCCAGCAATACCACCAATGCGATGGTAAATTAGGTTTAAAAAATAGCCGTGTTTCCGCTAACCCGATCGACCCTGCTTCAGACCCCACGACTCTACTATTTTTTGTTAATAAAAGAACAAAATAAAAATTAAAACACCGACCCTGCCATTTTTAATTTCCGACCCTACCCAGTGTCGTCTTTTATCCCATAGTAATTTCACGTTTTAAGTACTTTTTTGGTAGTTTTTTGGCATATAGTACCTTCCAAAAATACAGAGCTGACATTTTTAGTATCTAAAATGAAATATGATATACGGTGGAAGTGTCAACATGACAATTTTATTAACAAAATTATGTCAAGATACATGTACAAAATAAACACACATTAAAACTATAGGGCCTAGGTGTGACCCTGTTTTTTTTTTTTTTTTTCGGGAGAAAAAAATAAAATAATAAAAAAAAGTTTCTACCTACCGACCAAAATTTCTTCAGCATGTAAGCGGAAAATACAGCTTTTTTACGCCTTAGGTAAGTTAAGTTAATTGAGTGACTGTCTTACCCGCTGAGTAAAGTAAGTAGAATTCCAAGTAACATATTTAAACTAAACTAAACAAACGTCCTACCAGCTACACCACCCATACCAGGGTAAGTTAAGTACTCTAAGTAAACTAAGTAGAAAGGACCCGATGATGACGAGTAGGGTAAGTGGGATAAGAAGAATTCTAAGTATTATAAGTAAACTAAGTAAAAGCCCTACTCAAACTAGGATAAGTTGATTAAGCTAAGTAAACTAAGTAGGAGTGGCAGTACCAACCAATGCGGATGAGTAGGGTAAGTAGATAAATAAACTAAGTAGAGATCTAAGTAACATAAGTAAACGCCGGGGTAAGTTAAGTAATCTAAGTAAACTAAGTAGCAGTGGCAGTCGTACCGGATGACGATAAGTAGGGTAAGTAGATAAGTGAACTAAGTAGAGATCAAAGTAACGTAAGTAAACGCCGGTTTTAGTTAAGCAATCGAAGTAAACTAAGTAGCAGTGGCAGTCATACCGAATGAGGATAAGTAGGGTCGGTAGGATAAGTAAACTAAGTTTAATTCAAAGTAACATAAGTGAACTAAGCAAAAGCCCTACACAAACTAGGAAAAGTTGATTAAGCTAAGTAAACTAAGTAGGAGTGGCAGTATCATCCAATCAGTATGAGTAGGGTAAGTAGATAAGTAAACTTAGTAAACTAAGTAGAGATCTAAGTATCATAAGTAAACGCCGGGGTAAGTTAAGTTATCTAAGTAAACTAAGAAGCAGTGACAGTCGTACCGGATGAGGATAAGTAGGGTCGGTAGGAAAATTAAACTAAGTTAACTTAGTATAATTCAAAGTAATATATGTAAACTAAGTAAACGCCCTACCAGCTACACCACCCATAGTAATCAAAGTAAACTAAGTAGGAGTGACAGTCGTACCTGAAATGCCAATAACAACAATTGTCGTGTGCTGGTAACTTTGAAGGCCATTTTACAATCAGTGTGGACCCAGATCAGACGGATCCACTATAAGGGTACCCACTGTTTGCCTGTATGCAAAAAAAAATTTAAAATGTTTGCAAGAAGATGAAGCAGACATTTTCAGATACACGTTTCCTTGACATCTTAATTAAGGGTTAAGAAGTATACTGTTAATTGAACTTGGTCCTGCTGTTTTAGCCGGCTTGAAGTGCACGAAGCGTGGATGCAGCTTCTTCAGATGCTGAAACATTTTATTGTAATTTAGAACGGGGTATAGTAGTCGCAGATGCGATTGTCAAAAATTTCGGATTTTTTTTTTCAAAAGTTAATCAGTTCATCTACTCATCATCCCAAAACAGTCTGTAAAGTTTCAGGGCAAAAGCTCAAATAGTTTTTGAGATATCTTGCTTACAAGATTTCAAAGTATTTTGCAAAGGGGCATTACTCAAGACAGGGGCATAATCCTTTGGATTTTTTTTCAAAAGTTAATCAGTTCATCTACTCATCATCCTGAACCAGCCTGTAAAGTTTCAGGGCAATAGCTCGTACAGTTTTTGAGATATCTTGCTTACAAGCTTCAAACGCGCAAAATTTCAAAGGGGGCATAACTCATGAAAAAAAGAATGGATTTTTGTCAAAAGTTAATCAGTTCATCATCTCATCATCCCTAACCATTCTGTAAAGTTTCAGGGCAATAGCTCAAACAGTTTTTTAGTTATCTTGCTTGCAAGCTTAAATCGCAAAAAAAAATATCAAAGGGCCATAACTCAAGAAAAAAATTTCGGATTTTTTTCAAAAGTTAATCAGTTCATCTACTCATCATCCTGAACCAGCCTGTAAAGTTTGAAGACAATATCTCGAACAGTTTTTTTTAGATATCTTGCTTACAAGCTTATACGCGCAAAATTTCAAAGGGGCATAACAAAAAAACAAGAAAAAAAACTTGGATTTTTGTGTATAGTTAATCAGTTCATCTTCTCATCATCCCCAACCATTCTGTAAAGTTTCAGGGCAATAGCTCAAACAGATTTTTAGTTATCTTGCTTACAAGCTTAAACGCAAAAAAAATCAAAGGGCCATAACTCAAGAAAAAATTTCGGATTTTTTTCAAAAGTTAATCAGTTCATCTACTCATCATCCCAAACCAGTCTGTAAAGTTTCAGGGCAAAAGCTCAAACAGTTTTTTAGATATCTTGCTTACTTGATTTCAAAGTATTTTTTTTGCAAAGGGGCATAACTCAAGAAAGGGACATAATCCTGACGAGAAAAAGAACACGGGTCATTTTTTTTCATAAGGAATCCATATATGAAATTTCAAAAACCTAGCACCCATGGTTCTTAAGTTATGCTATGCAGTAAAAAGCGGGACGGACGGAAGGACGGACGAACAGGGCAAAACCAATATGCCCCAACAACTTCTTGGAAGTTGGGGGCAT
The DNA here is from genome assembly GCA_963580285.1 of Lucinisca nassula. Lineage (NCBI taxonomy): Eukaryota > Metazoa > Mollusca > Bivalvia > Lucinida > Lucinidae > Lucinisca > Lucinisca nassula. Next base: position 81,771,896 of record OY757014.1, on the reverse strand, counting down.
AAATAGTGGCGCTAATAGCCGCGCTATTCTTATCGATTTGAGGTCAGAGTGTTGCGCAAGAGTATTATCTAGAGAATCTGGACCGAAATCATGTGTTGGTTTAGCAAACAGTGTAGACCAAGAACAGATGCCACAGGACGAGGCGTCTGATCGGGACCTACACTGTTTGCTTACAGTACAGGACTTTAAGGGTCAAACAGTCTAATTCTTCGTTAAGGACAATTTGTCCGGTCTACACGCAGAGACAATCGACCCACCAATGCTGTCAGTACCTATATTTCATTTCCTCATTTCACTGGTTGTTTTGTTTCTGGCAAAAGAATGTGCACGGTATATTGGTTAACCGCTTACGTATAAACCTGCCTAGGAAAAGTGTGGATAAGTAAACTGACCGGGTCAAAAATGACCTAAATAGTGTTTACTGGGCCGTTAAACCCCAATTCAAACAAACAAAGAAACAAAACTAAAAATGTCTTTTGTAAAAGTTTCTGCTTGTAGTTTTCACCTGGAGTTTTCCTGCATAATCTATATGGATATTTAGCCAACCATGGATTACGACATGGGAATTATTATATTGACAATATGTATATAAAAGATGAAAATGTAAGATTAAAAACAAACAAAAACAATCTATCGTCATTGACTTTAAGGGTTCATAACTCAAACGTTGAACGCATCAACGCTAAATTCTGTATAGGCAAATAAATGCAATCGTTCGATCGTTTCCATTTAAAATTCATTCTGAACTTCAGTGTACTTTCTTTGTAGTGTTGGAGTTTACTTCGCAAGGCTAAGTTAGTATGTTACAATGGGTATGGCTCTTACTTTTTCAGTTTTCATCAGAATGGCACAACCGTGTAATTCCCGGCCAGCAAAGAATGCCGGGCCAAGGTCGGACCGACAGCGATACGACGTGACAACGTCGTATCGCTATCGGTCCGACGTTGGCCCGCTGTTTTGTGTTAGATAGGAGTGAGTTTTTTAGTTTTACGTCCCACCAACAGCTAAGGTCATACGGAGACGGGACCTCGGTTTATAGACTCATCCGAAAGTCTGGAGAAGCCCGGGATCGATCCTGCGATCTGTGTTAGCTAGGGACATTGTGAATTCTTACCTGATTCCAAAATTGACTGATTTAATGGAATTTTGGGCAATTTTTCTTCTAAGATTGGGGCCTCCTCTCTGAGGGGATTCTAACCAGGAACAGCAATCTATATTTTTCATACTGAAAAAGGAAAATGACTATACTCTTGAAACTCAAACTCTTCTCTTGACTGTATTGAGTAGAGTTGTTGACGCGATGTATTTGCAGAAATGATCAGAACATTGAATGATCATTGTCTCCGCACAATTACATCCATTGTGAAACTTTAAACATCCTGAGAGGAAATAGATGGGCTGCATGATACTTCCACGCAGAGCTGAAACCGACCCACAGACGAGTACTGGTAAACCGCTGAGAGGATTTAAGCCTACCACGACAAAGCGGTGCGAGTCGGCCCGTCCATGCTTATAAACCCTTTTGGTTTCATTGGGCGGCAGGGCTTGAGATGTCATTACATCTCAATGTCGGGTAAAAGTCCAACAAAATTGGAAGCAACGTCTCCAAAATGACCTTTATAGTGTTCAGTGACGGGGACGTTAAACCTCAAATCAAACAAATAAAACAAACAAACATCCTAAGGATCATGCTGACACGCCAATGTGGGATAGACTTCAAAAATGTCATAATTCTGATCAGAAGTTTTTTAGTTTTTTTAGCTCACCTGTCACGTAGTGACAAGGTGAGCTTTTGTGATCACATTTTGTTCGTCGTCCGTCGTGCGGGCGTCCGTCCGTGCGTGTGTCCGTAAACAATTTCAAATAAGTATATCTCTAATACCCCATGGCCAATCTTGATCAAATATCTTGAGAAGCATCATCGGGTGGGGGAAAGGCTCCATAAGGTTTTTGGGCTGATCAGATTGGAATTCTGGTTGCCATGAAAACAAAAAGGTTCCATAGACTTATAATAGGGAAAACGACGTCTCCAATTTTTCTCGGCCATTTCTAATTCGATCTTCATCAAACTTGCAGATAACCAGGAGGGGCTAACAGTCTACGTCGAGTTCGAATTTGGGCTGCACGGGACAAACAGCTTTGGAGTAACCTGCCCTTGAGCATAAATATAAGTGAAAAATTGTGTCTCCAGCTTTTCTCAGCCGTTTATGATCTGATCGTTTTGTAACTTTTCATAAACGAGAACAAGCATAAAATCTCGGACGAGTTCGAATTTTGTTTGAATCTGACCAGCGGTTTTCCAGTTACATCCCCTTGAGGGTGAAAAATTTTCCCATAGACTTATAATGGGGAAAACGACGTCTCCACTTTTTATCAGCCATTTATGATCCGGTCTTCATCAAACTTGCAGATAAGCAGGAGGGGCTTACAGTCTAAGTCGAGTTCGAATTTGGGCTGCACGGGACAAACAGCTTTGGAGTAACCTGCCCTTGAGCATAAATATAAGTGAAAAATTGTGTCTCCAGCTTTTCTCAGCCGTTTATGATCTGATCGTTTTGTAACTTTTCATAAACGAGAACAAGCATAAAATCTCGGACGAGTTCGAATTTTGTTTGAATCTGACCAGCGGTTTTCCAGTTACATCCCCTTGAGGGTGAAAAATTTTCCCATAGACTTATAATGGGGAAAACGACGTCTCCACTTTTTATCAGCCATTTATGATCCGATCTTCATCAAACTTGCAGATAAGCAGGAGGGGCTTACAGTCTACGTCGAGTTCGAATTTGGGTTGCACGGGACAAACAGCTTTGGAGTTACCTGCCCTTGAGCATAAATGTAAGTGAAAAATGGTGTCTCCAGCTTTTCTCAGCCGTTTATGATCTGATCGTTTTGTTACTTTTCACAAACGAGGACAAGCATAAAATCTCGGACGTGTTCGAATTTGGTTTGAATCTGACCAGTTGTTTTCCAGTTACATCCCCTTGAGGGTGAAAAATTTTCCCATAGACTTATAAATGGAAAAACGACGTCTCCACTTTTTCTCAGCAATTTCTGATCCGATCACCATCAAACTTGCAGATAACCAGCAGGGGCTTACAGTCTAAGTCGAGTTCGAATTTGGGCTGCACGGGACAAACAGCTTTGGAGTAACCTGCCCTTGAGCATAAATATAAGTGAAAAATTGTGTCTCCAGCTTTTCTCAGCCGTTTATGATCTGATCGTTTTGTAACTTTTCATAAACGAGAACAAGCATAAAATCTCGGACGAGTTCGAATTTTGTTTGAATCTGACCAGCGGTTTTCCAGTTACATCCCCTTGAGGGTGAAAAATTTTCCCATAGACTTATAATGGGGAAAACGACGTCTCCACTTTTTATCAGCCATTTATGATCCGATCTTCATCAAACTTGCAGATAAGCAGGAGGGGCTTACAGTCTACGTCGAGTTCGAATTTGGGCTGCACGGGACAAACAGGTTTGGAGTTACCTGCCCTTGAGCATAAATGTAAGTGAAAAATGGTGTCTCCAGCTTTTCTCAGCCGTTTATGATCTGATCGTTTTGTTACTTTTCACAAACGAGGACAAGCAAAAAATCTCGGACGTGTTCGAATTTGGTTTGAATCTGACCAGTTGTTTTCCAGTTACATCCCCTTGAGGGTGAAAAATTTTCCCATAGACTTATAAATGGAAAAACGACGTCTCCACTTTTTCTCAGCAATTTCTGATCCGATCACCATCAAACTTGCAGATAACCAGCAGGGGCTTACAGTCTACGTCGAGTTCGAATTTGGGCTGCACGGGACAAACAGGTTTGGAGTTACCTGCCCTTGAGCATAAATATAAGTGAAAAATTGTGTCTCCAGCTTTTCTCAGCCGTTTATGATCTGATCGTTTTGTAACTTTTCATAAACGAGAACAAGCATAAAATCTCGGACGAGTTCGAATTTTGTTTGAATCTGACCAGCGATTTTCCAGTTACATCCCCTTGAGGGTGAAAAATTTTCCCATAGACTTATAATGGGGAAAACGACGTCTCCACTTTTTATCAGCCATTTATGATCCGATCTTCATCAAACTTGCAGATAAGCAGGAGGGGCTTACAGTCTACGTCGAGATCGAATTTGGGCTGCACGGGGCAAACAGGTTTGGAGTTACCTGCCCTTGAGCATAAATGTAAGTGAAAAATGGTGTCTCCAGCTTTTCCCAGCCGTTTATAATCTGATCGTTTTGTAACTTTTCACAAACGAGGACAAGCATAAAATCTCGGACGAGTTCGAATTTGGTTTGAATCTGACCAGTTGTTTTCCAATTACATCCCCTTGAGCTGAAAAATTTTCCCATAGACTTATAAATTGGAAAACGACGTCTCCACTTTTTCTCAGTCATTTCTGATCCGATCTTCATCAAACTTGCAGATAACCAGCAGGGGCTTACAGTCTTCGTCGAGTTCGAATTTGGGCTGCACGGGACAAACAGGTTTGGAGTTACCTGCCCTTGAGCATAAATATAAGTGAAAAACGGTGTCTCCAGCTTTTCTCAGCCGTTTATGATCTGATCGTTTTGTAACTTTTCATAAACGAGTTTGAATTTTGTTTGAATCTGACCAGCGGTTTTCCAGTTACATCCCCTTGAGTGTGAAAAATTTTAACATAGACTTATAATGGGAAAAACGACGTTTCCACTTTTGCTCCGCCATTTCTGATCCGATTTTCATCAAACTTGCAGATAAACAGGAGGGGCTTACAGTCTACATTCAGTTCGACTTTGGGCTGCATGGGACAAACAGCTTTGGAGTTACCTGCCCTTGAGAATAAATATATGTGAAAAATGGGGTTTCCAGCTTTTCTCAGCCATTGGCGATCTGATCTTTTTGTAACATTTCATAAACGAGGACAAGCATAAAATCTCGGACAAGTTCGAATTTGGTTTGAATCGGACCAGCGGTTTTCCAGATACATCCCCTTGAGCGTGAAAATTTTTTCCATAGACTTATAATGGGGAAAACGACATGTCAACTTTTTCTCAGCCATTTCTGATTCGATCTTCATCAAACTTGCAGATAAGCAGAAGGGGCTTACAGTCTACGTTGAGTTCGAATTTGGGCTGCACGCGATAAACAGCTTTGGAGTTACCTGCCCTTGAGCATAAATATAAGTGAAAAATAGTGTCTCCAGTTTTTCTCATCCATTTATGATCTGATCTTTTTGTAACTTTTCATAAACGAGGACAAGCATTAAATCTCGGACGAGTTCGAATTTTGTTTGAATCTGACCAGCGGTTTTCCAGTTACATCCACTTGAGCGTGAAAAATTTTCCCATAGACTTATAATGGGGAAAACGACGTCTCCACTTTTTCTCAGTCATTTCTAATCCGATCTTCATCCAACTTGCAGATAAGCAGGAGGGGTTTACAGTCTACGTTGAGTTTGAATTTGGGCTTCACGGGACAAACAGCTTTGGAGTTACCTGCCCTTGAACATAAATATAATTGAAAAAATGGTGTCTCCAGTTTATCTCAGCCGTTTATGATCTGATCTTTTTGTCACTTTTCATAAACGAGCACAAGCATAAAATCTCGGACGAGTTCGAATTTGGTTTGAATCTGACCAGCGGTTTTCCAGTTACATCCCCTTGAAGGCGAAAAACATTCCTATAGACTTATACTGGGGAAAACGACGTCTCCACTTTTTCTCAGCCATTTCTGAGCCGATCTTCATCAAACTTGCAGATAAGCAGGAGGGGCTTACAGTCTACGTCGAGTGCGAAATTGGGCTGCACGGGACAAACAGCTTTGGAGTTACCTGCCCTTGAGCATAAATATAAGTGAAAAATGGTGTCTCCAGCTTTTCACAGCCGTTTATGATCTGATCATTTTGTACCTTTTCATAAACGAGGACAAGCTTAAAATCTCGGACGAGTTCGAATTTGGTTTGAATCTGTCCAGCGGTTTTCCAGTTACATCCCCTTGAGGGTGAAAAATTTTCCCATAGACTTATACTGGGGAAAACGACGTCTCCACTTTTTCTCAGCCATTTCTGATCCGATCTTCATCAAACTTGCAGATAAGCAGGAGAGGCTTACAGTCTACATCGAGTTCGAATTTGGGCTGCACGGGACAAACAACTTTGGAGTTACCTGCCCTTGAGCATAAATATAAGTAAAAAAGGTGTCTCCAGCTTTTCTCAGCCTGGTCACCTACATAAATCCTGCCAATCATGCCCCTGGGGTCCAAATGGGCCACATTAGCTGCAATAGACTTATACTTCAAAAATCTTCTTTTCCGAAACCATAAGGCTCAGAACTTAGATATTTAGTATTTAGCAATGTCAAGTGGTCTCCTACACTAATGATTTTCTGGTACACAGGTGAGTGATATAGGGCCATTGGGCCCTCTTGTTTCTAATTTCTGCTACAAACATGGGTTATGGTCGCTCGTTATGAGTTACATCAATCAATTTTTATAGCAGCATTACGAAAAATGCCTGTTCAAATATATCGAATATTTTACCACCAGAAAATGAAAAGTCAGAGGAAAAATTCTGCTATTTTTCATATTTCTGCTCAACACTTAGAGTGTTGAATGCGTTAGAACCGTCTTAAGAGTACCCACAATGTATTCTGGTTCTTTGTATAACATATACATATGGTACAATACAAATGAAGATGAATCATTAAGTACAATTATACAGTGGGATTCATACTAACTTATGAAGATAAGTCTCCCTTGCAATGTATTTTAGAAGATATAACCCTCAGTTTTGCTTTATAATAGTGGGATTTACGGGGGTCAAAATTATATAGACGTGTTTTGGTGATGGAAATAAAGAAATTTATGAAAATCCTTTGTAGGCCAACTTTTCCCTGTATGATTACAACTGTGACATATTTATTTTAGGTGGATACATTCTGTTTAGGAAATAAAATGTGTGACGACGAAATTACTGCGATTGTTATTGACAATGGATCCGGCATGTGCAAAGCTGGCTTTGCCGGCGACACTGATCCGAGAGCAGTATTTCCACCAATTGTCGGCAGACCTAGACACCAGGTTAGTAGCTGATACAGAAACAATCGTACAGTAAAAAGATCTTTGAAGTGTCCAAAAGTGGTCTTTGAGACCACTTCTGAACAAATATCTTTGGAACTGATCAAAAGTGGTCATTGAGACCACTTTTGAACATACAACTGTGGAACTGTTCCAAAAGTGGTCAGTAAGACCACTTTTGAATTGTTCAAAAAGACCACTTTTAAACATTCCCAAAGAAGGTCTCGTACTGGACCACACCGGATATGGAACACATAAAGATGAAGAAAAAAATAACATGAATCCTTCTAAATATGGATTTAAAAGCAGAATTTGTCTTAATTTTGGCTGGTGTATTAAAGTGTTCAGATAAATTTAAGGGAAGTGGAACATTTTCCACTACGACTTTCGGATTTCCTTTTTAGTGGCAGTCTTTTGTTTGTTTTTTTTTTTTTTTTTTTTTTTATTATTATTATTATTATTATTGGAGTTTAACGACGCAGTCAACACTATTTTTGGTCATTTTTGAGCCGGTCAGTTTGCCTATCAACACATTTCCTGGGCAGGCTTATACATAAGCGGTCAACCAGTACAGTGCACATTCTTTCGCCAGAAACTGACAACTGCCCTTCTTGAATCAATGGAAGGGAGAGAATGACCGTAGAAAAGATTTCATCATCAATCTCCACGAAAGAATGTTGCCGACCCCGGCAGGTATCGAACCCGCGTCCTCCTGATCACCAGTCAGACGCGAATCCGACTGAGTAAGCATCGTCCCCTATTGATAAAGAAAACAAAACATTTGAACGAGTTGCCTCCCTTAAAGGCGTTTTCATTCCTCTTGAGGGGAACGGGAGCACCTGACAGACTTTTCAGCCATTTTTCAAAGGGAGACAACTTTCGGGACTTCCTGTGCACTTTCAATAAACTCTGTCCCACGGAAAAAAGGGTCTGCACTTAAAGGAAAGAATTTGCTCATCAAGAGCAAATTATTTTGTTTAAGAGTTAACCCCTATTGATATAACAGACGAAAATACTTTTGAAGGAGTTTCCTCCACTGAAGGTGTATGCATTGCCCTTCAGTCTGCTGGACAGGGTAGTCGATTCATTACTAATACACGCCAATTTAAATATATTGAAAATTTAACCCCTATTGATATAACAGACGAAAATACTTTTGAAGTAGTTTCCTCCACTGAAGGTGTATGCATTGCCCTTAAGTCTGCTGGACAGGGTAGTCGATTCATTACGAATACACGCCAATTTAAATATATTGAAAATTTTACCACCAAGAAAATGAAACTTTTCAGATAAAAAATTCTGATATTTTTTATATTTCTGCACAAAACATAGATTGTGGGTACTACTTAGAACCGACGAGGTGGTTCCAACGAGTACCCACTGTCTATGTTTTAGCAGAACTAAGAAACAAAAATATTTACCCCTGCAAACTGCAGTTTTACAATATAAAAGTGGGGTTTAAGGGGTTTAAAATTATATAGGCGTGTTCTCAAGATGTATGCCATGTTAACCCTGGAAGAAGATAATATCTTGTGCGCAAACAAGATAGTATGTTGTGCGCACAAGATAATATCTTGGTCGCAAAACTTAATATCTTCTGCGCACAACATAATGTCTTCTTTGCGCAACAAAGATCTTGTGCGGACAACATAATATCATGTGCGCATAACTTATTTTATCATATGACGTCGTCGATAAGCAGTGGATAACGTCGTGTATTCTAACACAGCGCGCCTAAATAGGCAATGGAAAATTACTGTGTTTTATTCTACAACAAATCACGGCAAGGAAGAGCGTGACGAGTGACGTCATTAAAATTGCAAATTTATGACGTCACTAGTCGATTGCCTTGACGTTAGACGGTGTAACGTCATTTTCTCGCATCGAAAACGTTAGAAAAGGATATAAATGCATGTGTTTCAGTCGATAATTTTAGCGGGATTTCTTCCAACAATGGCGAAAAGTTGAGAGATTTTGAAGGAAACAACAGCATTATTGCCGAGTTTCAGCGTGTTAGAATCGAAATAGATCCGCTCTAGTCTGTGATTTGTTGAGTAATAAATCACAGTTTGTCGGTCATTTGTAAGTAGACAAATCACGCGCGCTACGCGCTCGTGATTTTTCTACTTTACAACTGACCTCCAAACTGTGATTTATTACTCAACAAATCACAGTTAGAGCTGATCTATTTCTTAAATAAAAATCGTATGACCACACGTGTAATAACACTTTGGCGGGATTAAGTAACGTCATGACGACGTTCATGTCAACAATGCATTTTTGTGGCAAAACTGTCAAATTCAAAGGCGATAAAATCCAATTTAAAGTGGTCATATGATAAACAGAATCTTACACTCGTGGTCATTTCATATGAAATTTATGAAACTCGCCGAAGGCTCGTTTCATAAATATCATATGAAATGACCACTCGTGTAAGATCCTCTATATCTAGTTCGCACAACTTAATATCTTGTGCGCACAAGCTGTTATATCATCTTGTGCGCACAAGTTTTTATCTTGTTCGCACAACATATTATCTTGTTCGCACAACATATTATCTTGTTTGCACAACAGATTTTGTGACGACAACATAATATCTTGTGCGAACAAGATATTGTTTTGTTCGCACAACATATTAAAAACAAAAAGTGCATGCCCCGGGTTCCGTAGCTCTGTCTTGTTTGGTTCCATTTTCAGACACTTATTGTTGTACAGTGTACAATAATTTTATTTATCATATGACGTCGTTGATAATCCGTGGATAACGTCGTGTAATAAAAATCGTATGACCACACGTGTAATAACACTTTGGCGGGATTAAGTAGCGTCATGACGACGTCCATGTCAACAATGCATTTTTCATAGAAAAATTGTCAAATTGAAAGCCGATAAAATCCAGTTTAAAGTAGTCATATGATAAAGAGAATCTTACACTCGTGGTCATTTCATATGATATTTATGAAACTCGCCGAAGGCTCGTTTCATAAATATCATATGAAATGACCACTCGTGTAAGATCCTCTATTTATCATATGACGTCGCGTCTGAGAGTGTAATAACGTCATGCATTATTTTCGATAATCCACTAGTGGATTAAATGTGCAAATTAGCTAGATACTTTCCGTAACGTTACATGTACGACGTCCTTATCGGCGTCGCGTTTACTAATGGCGGAATATTGACATTTTTGTAAACAATCGTGAATAAAATGCTTTTTAAATGTCATATGATAAATAGAATCTTGCATTCGTGCTCATGTATTATTGAATTTATTAAACTCGTTGAGGAAAAGGGATAAAATGCTCGGCAGAGCCTCGCATTTTATCCCTTTTCCTCAACTTGTTTAATAAATTCAATAATACATGAACACTCATGTAAGATCCTCTATATAATCAAAGTACTGACAGCACTGATAGATCGATTGTTATTGTGTGTATGCTGAGAAGAGATTTAGACTATTCCGTTTAACCTTTATATTCGCAATTTAAGCACACAGTGTGATTACAGTTCAGACATCGCGTTTTGCACTGGGTCTACACTGTTTTCAAAGTTCGCAGAAATTGAGCCCAGCCCATGCTTTAGAGCCAATTCATTCTCTTAACCCTTATATGCCTAGCGACCTTTTTTCGTGGGTGGGGGGGGGGGTCGATACTGGCAAACAGTGCAGAACCAGATGAGACGTCGCTAAATGCGGCGTCTGTTCAGGGTCTACAATGTTTGCTGAAAGTACATACAATTTTTGCAAAACTTACCGCTATTAAAACAAATCTGCAACCCCTAGAATGGGAAATGGACCACTCTTAAACCTATTAGGTGGGACATTCCATTGTTATTTTTTAACTCTGAAATCACAGCGTCAAGACATAACACGTGGGCAGTCGCGCGGAAACTGCTAGATCACATTTTAACTTTGGGTTAGTTGAAAAACAATCAACTCAAAATCCGTGATTTTCTGCTCTGAAAAAAACCGCTAGTACATTAGGACTCTTTTATGCTTCTTTAAGAGAGGGAGTGGTTCTTCTTTTATTAGCAAGTCACACTTTTGAAGAGTTCAAATCTTTCTGTTTCAACATTCATCTCCCTGATGATCAGTAGGTCGTGGATTCAATACTTGCCGGGTCGGCAACAATCTGATTGATTGTTTTGGGTTTAACGACACGTTGACCCTTGTGGGTCATTTTGTGCTGTTTCCCAGAGTAAGGGAGAGACAGTAGAAGAGATGAAAGCGAGGGACAGGGATGAAAGAGGAGTGAGTGAGTGTTTGAATTTTACGTCTCACCAACAGCTAAGGTCATACGGAGACGGGACCTCGGTTTAAAGACTCATCCGAAAGTCTGGAGAAGCTCGGGATCGATCCTGCGACCCCTGGTTTTCAAGGCGTGTAGCATAACCACTACACCACGGAGGCTTCTAGGGGTGAAGGAGGAAAATTAATGGAAGTGTAGAGACAGAAGAAATAACAATGCTTCCCCTCTACACCTACCTTCTGAAAGGACAGCAGGCCTTTCCTAACTGCAATTCAGTATCAGTTGGGACGCCCCAGTGTCACAGGATACACATAATCTTTGCCTCACCCAACCGCCCCCAATTTTTTGTGAATATTGACATTAACTTGAATCATTTTTACGGTCATTCTCTCCCTACCGCTGATTCAAGGTTCTGACGAAACAAGACCACGGTAGGAATGTTCACTGCACTGTTTAACCGCTTATAAGCCGTCTAGAAATAGTGTGACTTAGGTAAAATGACCGACTCGAAATGACCTTAATAGTGTTGACTTGGCTTTTTTAACTTCAAACAAACAAACTGAAACATATCCAAAGACACATTTTATTTAGTCGTGGCTCATACTTCCATGACACAAACTACCGCTATGATATGAGGCAGTTCTTTCGTCTTTAACCTTTTTAGCCCTGCAGACTGATACAGCTTTTAACCTGTGCATTAAATGTAGATCCTGATGAGACGGCCATAACGCGCCGTCTCATCAGGATCTACATTTTTTTACATTATGGTATTGATTCAAACTAAACAGATGTAACGAGATTCAAAGAGCCCACTATAAAAGCTCAGATATCACGATAAGTCCGTGAAACGAAGACCCCTCTAAACCCAATTTTATATAGAGAAAAGTGGGGTTTACGGGGTTACAAAATATCTGCCTCATTTGTGCTCCAACACATATTGTGAGTCCTCGTTAGAACTGCTTCATTAAGGCGGTTCTAACGAGAACTCACAATCAATGTTGAAAGCAGAAATAAGAAGGATGTTACAATTTTTACCTAATATTTGTCATTTCTGACACCATGTTGTACGCCATTATTTCACATATACATGGTTTCCTATTGGATGTACGGGTTCGTTGGCTAATCTTTCAGGGCTCAGTGGTTGGTGCGGACCAAAAAGACACGTATGTGGGAGACGAGGCGAGGCGGGAGAGGGTTATCCTTACCCTGAAGGAGCCCAGGGAACCAGGTGACACTACAAATTGGGACGACATGACGAAAATATGGCATCATACTTTCTACAATGAGCTTCGTGTCGCTCCTGAAGAACACCCTGTCCTCTTGACTGAAACTCCTCTGAATAAAAAGGCCAATAGAGAAAGAATGACACAAATCATGTTTGAAACTTTCCGTGTTCCGGCTTTGAATGTCTCTGTTCAAGCTGTTTTAGCTTTATACCATTCAGGTCATATGTCTGGTATTGTACTGGACTCTGGAGATGGGGTTTCAAATTCTGTACCTATCTATGAAGGTTATGCCCTCCCACATGCTATCATCCGTCTTGATTTAGCCGGTCGAAATCTCACGGACTACCTAATGAAAATTCTCCGTGAACGTGGTTACTCATTCGCAACAACAGCAGAAAAAGAAATTGTAAAAGACATCAAAGAGAAATTGTGTTACGTGGCATTAGACTTCGAACAAGAAATAAAATCCGCTACAGAATCTAGTTCACTAGAAAAAACATACGAACTACCAGACGGAAAAGTTATAACAGTTGGAAATGAAAGATTTCGCTGCCCCGAGGCAATGTTCCAGCCGTCTGCATTGGGTGTGGAATCAGCTGGTGTCCATAATATGATCATAGACAGTATTATGAAATGCGATGTCGACGTTCCGAAGCATTTTGATGGTAACATTGTGTTAGCTGGAGGTTCGAACCTGTTCCCAGGTATTGCTGCCAGAATACATAAGGAAATCTCCGGCCTTGCTCCGTCATCTATGAAAGTTAAAATCATTGACCCACCAGATAAAAAGTATTCGGTGTGGATCGGTGGCTCCATCTTGGCTTCTCTGTCCGCTTTCAAGCAGATGTGGATCAGCAAACAGGAATATGATGAAGCTGGACCGTCCATAGTGAACCAAAAGTGCTTCTAAACAATACCAGAGACATATTTAGACTCCCAGGTTATCAACTTAATGAAAATCAAATTTTTAAAATGTTAACTTTAGTTGACCATAAAATCTAATCTACTAGCTAAGATAACAATACCAGCTTGTGTTGGCATTTTAATATTTATGAGCGCAGCTACCCTTATTATCTGCTGAAATGAGCATTAAAAAGTTTAGTTGTTGGTACAAAGGAGCAGTCTCTATAAGGCTGTTTTCATGGCCACAACCGATTTCCTTTAAACTTTGTAGCTTCAAATTGGTACATATTGACTGTCAAATGGTGATTTTTTAGACTCTTTGGTTCACTGGTTTTTGCTGTATACACTATTAAAGTGGGTGGGGTAATGTCACCCCATCAAGGGTATACCAACAAACATGCTATTATTTTTGTTCAAAGTGCATGACTGGAGGCGATGTTTGCCGTATGCTTACTACCCTTTTAGGCATAACAGCCGGTGATAACAGTCTTATTAATATCAAACAAGAGAAGAGTTTATACGCGCTTGTAAGTTGTACCCAAACATCAGTAATTTTTATTCCCCAACTTTACGAAAAACCACAACACCTTTACAGTTTTCAACTTCTTTCATTAATATAATATTGATGTAATAGTCATTCTAGGTATATGTCAGAATTATTGTTAGTTCATAAAACTTAAGAGTTACCTGCCCCTGAAATTGGATTTTACCCAATTTTTAAAATCGGAGTGCATTTATCCGTTTGTAGTACTCACAACTTCATTTGAAAGTGAATAAACCGATTCCATGCAAATATTATTAAATAGATGTGCACAAGGAAGTCATTTGATTAATAGTGCATGCTAGTATTTCCTTTTTTATTTTGGTTATATATGAACTCTTAATTTCCAGGTGCAAATGGAACATTTGTCAACTGTCAAACATTTTTGACCACCAAAGCAGGCTTTGCTCATGTTGTGGAACCTCATTTTAGACTGATACTGTGCTTAAATATAAATCTGTATGGTCTCACGACATGTTTAAGAATTTGTTAATTTACTGATCTTCCTCTGAATCGCTAGATGTACTCCATGTGTCAACAGCAGCATCATAAACAAAATCAATATGTTCCCGGCTTGGTTTTGCTTCACTATTTTCTGTTATGTTCCGGTAATATGCCAAATACCAGAGAACAGAAGCCACATGTGCGCAACATCCCACGGTACGAGCTCCACTTCTGCACCCGCAATACCACCCAGTGATTGGGTTCAGTCCTTGTGTATATTCAACCCACATGCTATATGTTTTATTAGACGTGTGACCGAAATGATACTTGGTACATACTTGTATCTGGGGATGACAACTTACATGCAAGCATCCATATTTGACCTTGACCTACATTTCATGGTTCACTGACTTTGTAAAATATTGCGACCACCCTAGCGTTCAGCCTGAGGTTCAAGTTTTTTCTCAAGAACTATAAGAGCTTTATTAATGATACTTGGTACAAACTTGTATCTGGGTATGGTAACTTAAATGCAAGCATCCATATTTGACCTTGACCTATATTTCATGGTTCACTGACTTTGTAAAATATTGCGACCACCCTACCGTTCACCCTAATGTTCAAGTTTATTTCTCAAGAACTATAAGAGCTTCATTAATGATATGTGGTACAAACTTGTATCTGTAGATGGCAACTTGAATGCAAGCATCCATATTTGACCTTGACCTACATTTCATGGTTCACTGACTTTGTAAAATATTGCGACCACCCTAGCGTTCACCCTAATGGTCAAGTTTATTTCTCAAGAGCTATAAGAGCTTTATTTATGATACTTGGTACAAACTTGTATCTAGGAATGGTAACTTAAATGCAAGCATCCATATTTAACCTTGACCTATTTCTCATGGTTCACTGACTTTGTAAAATATTGCGACCACCCTAGCGTTCACCCTAATGGTCAAGTTTATTTCTGAAGATTTATAAGAGCTTCATTAATGATATTTGGTGCAAACTTGAATCTGGGGATGACAACTTAAATGCAAGCATCCATATTTGACCTTGACCTAAATTTCATGGTTCACAGACTTTTTAAAATATTTCCACCACCCTAGCGTTCACCCTAATGGTTAAGTTAATTTCTCAAGAATTATTACAGCTTCATTAATGATACTTAGTACAAGCTTGTATTTGAGAATGGGATCTTTTGAGCAAGCATCTATGTTTGACCTTGACCTACATATCATGGTTCGATGACTTTGCGCGCCACATGCGCGACATAGCCTTCGGCGGAATTCTTGTTACGACCTTATCCGGCAGCTTATTTGGAGCTATTGCTAGGGCCATCATTCTTCTAGCAATTACATTGCCTGAATCTTTGCTTGTTACCAAAGGTAGTCTAAATGCATTGCACAATGAGCAACAAATACTTACATAGTCGCCAACATATGGTATTTGACTATTGGGCATTGTGTTGCTAAGGGCTTTCCACTTTTTAATTCTCCCATTAGCTGATTCGACAACCCATCTCACATTTGTAACTAGCCTTGACTCATTCGCCTCTTCAGTCGTATGTTGCTTTTGAGATTTGTTTAGGAAGTAAGGCATATGAGAATTGATTCCGAAATCCTTTAGTATATCCATAGCATCCCTGAAGCCGCGGTCTACAACGAGAACATCATCTTTTTCAAACCAGTCAGTAATATTTTCTGCATTAGTCTTTAACATGTGTTCGGTAATCTTAGCATCTGTGTTTTTCCCATCTGCAAGATACGGTCCCATCACAGTCAAAATGTAACCATCAGTGGCCACAAGCATCATAGGTTTCAGCAAAGGCTGTCCTTTACGTACGGAATAAGATCTTCTCTGAAATGAGTAGTTTCCACTCTTCTCAATATATATGTATGTTCCATCAGCCACTGCGATTGCAACATCAGAATTTGAATCCCCAAATAGGACATTTGCAAAAGTTGATGTATGATTCAGGGATGTTAGAGAAATACTAAAGGGTTATGAAATCAATTCTCATATGATTCACTTCCTAATCAAATCTCAGAAGCAATATACGACTGAAGAGGCGAATGATTCAAGGCTAGGTACAAAGTAAGATAGGTTGTCGAATCAGCTAATGGGAGAATTACAAAGTGGAAGGCTAAGCAACAAAATATCCAATAGTAAAATACCATATGTTGGCGACTGTGTAAGAATTGTTTGCTCGTTATGCAATGTGTTTAGACCACAATGACTGAACCCAATCACTGGATGGTACTGTTGGTGAAGAAGTGGCGCTCGTACCGTGGGATGTTGTGCTCATGTGCTTGCTAGCATACACTGTTAAATCAAATGACTTCTTTGTCCACATCTATTTAATTATATTTGCATGGAATCGGTTTATTCACTCCCAAATGAAGTTGTGAGTATTACAAACGGATAAATGCACTCTGATTTAAAAAAAATGGGTAAAATTCAATTTCAGGGGCAGGTAACTCCTAAGTTTTATGAACTAACAATAATTCTGACATATACCTAGAATGACTATTACATCAACATTATATTTATGAAAGATCTTTGAAATAAGTTGAAAACTGTAAAGGTGTTGTGGTTTTTCGTAAAGTTGGGGAATAAAAATTACTAATATTTGGGTACAACTTACAAGCGCATATAAACTCTTCTCTTGTTTGATATTTATAAGACTGTTATCACCGGCTGTTATGCCTAAAAGGGTAGTAAGCATACGGCAAACATCGCCTCCAGTCATGCACTTTGAACAAAAATAATAGCATGTTTGTTGGTATACCCTTGATGGGGTGACATTACCCCACCCACTTTAAAAGTGTATACAGCAAAAACCAGTCGACCAAAGAGTCTAAAAATTCATCATTAGACAGTCAATATGTACCAATTTGAAGCTAGAAAGTTTAAAGGAAATCGGTTGTGGCCATGAAAATAGCCTTATAGAGACTGCTCCTTTTCTCATTTTCAGTTGCGCATCAAATATATCTTATGACTTTTGGCCTAGAACAGAATTACTAATATGCAAAGCAAGGACTATTCTAGGCAAAAGCCTCCTGGGTAACGCTTCCAAAATGATAACTCTCTTGAAGGAAATCACCTGTTTCTGGAAGGAGCCTATTGATTTCGTAAAAACCAATAAAACAAACACTGTAAACCCAAACCTGACAGTAAGGTTTGGTTTCTAAAAATACCTTTCTTAACCATATAAAATAAAACATCGATGATTCGAACACTTTGTGGCTCAACACGTTCTTAAATCCTTAGGAAATACATTCCCTTAACTACAGATAATAATGGACGGGGACAATTGTGGGGATTTTTATTATTTTATCTTGAACAGGTATATCGTGCGAACTCATGAGGCGATTCTAATGAGTACAGATAATATAAAGCTTGTTAAGTGTAATCATTATGATGATGCGATAATAATGCGTACACATGTCATACCTTTAATTTAATACAGGATCGAGAAGATACATATCCCTAAAGCCACGGTCTCGCTGTCATGTATGGAGCTACGATAACTATGTGCCGTCGTGTAGGGAACTGATATCTTGCAATGCCTACTGGCACGGTATAAAAATTGGAAAGTACGTAGCGAAACGAATTTAAAAAAAAAGTAGGAAACCGTAGGTAATGCATAGAGTAATATGTTGATGACCTCGATGTATATTGATTATTACGTTTTTGCACGTATTGAATACGTTTCGTCAACTTTTAGTACTACGTGTTTTGATAGGTATACACAGAGTGAGCTATGTATATCGAAGTACCACGTTTGTTTTGAAATTTTTAAATCTAACGCAGGTGGGTCACATATGAAACCATGGCCATGTATAGCCGTATGTGCTACGTTTTTTTCTACGATTCTGCTACGTTTTAAGGGGAATTGGAACACCTGCAGGGGAGGCAACTCCTTCAAAAGTATTTTTTCTCCCATGTCAATAGGGGTCAACTCTTAATGGAAAGAACTTGCTCCTAGGGAGCAAAATCTTACCTTTAAGAGTAGATCCCCTTTTAAATGGGACAGGACTTAAAGAAAAGAAAATAGGAAGTCCCGAAAGTTGTCTCCTTTTGAAAAATGGCGGAAAAATCTGTCAGGTGTTTCCATTCCCCTAAAAATACGTAGTAAAACCTGTCCCTCAATACGTGGCAGTGAGATAATTCCAATTATGCCCACTAACCTTGCGCAACGATTTACCATCAGTGGCTCAAACTAACCCCAATTGGTCCGAGCTACCCCTATCTCGAATAAATCCTCATGGTCCCAAAGGTGTCCGAGCCATTTAAGTTCGCATCACGAAAACAAGCCTATATATTGTTGATCCCCCTTAGACCCCACATTTATGTTGTAAAACTGGGGTTTGCAGGGGAATATATTATTCTTTCTATTTGTGCTCAAAAACATAGATTGTAGATACTCGTTAGAATAGAACCGCATCGGCGAGGCGGTTCTAACTACTATCCACAATCTATGTTTTGAGCAAAAACTCGAAAAAAAAAAAAAACAGAACTTTTTATATGACAATTTTTAATGTCTTGGTCTTTTAATTCTCAATATATTTGAATAGGCGTGCTTTCATAATGGATTGTTCTTGTGGGCTAATTTCTTTTCAAATACCTTAACAAAGTCTTCGCTGTGCGCTATATAAATGCAAATTTTACCCGTAGCTTTTTCAAGCAGAAAAGGTGTGTCATGATCAAATGGATGGGCAGGCTTACGATATAAGAAAAATAAGAAATTTCTTTGTTTAGAGTGGGTGGCTCGTTTGGTATAATTACCAGTCTTCCATGAGACCCTCTAGTTAAAACCTATACATAACATCGACAAAGAATAAACGTATATATGTTCAAGTGGGAATCGGTACAATTCCGGAATTGTCCTTGGCAAAGTAGGAATTCTCACTTTGCGCAACGATTCCGCAATTGTACCGGTACAATTATAGAATTACGCAAGGGATTTGGTGTTAACGTATCGATTATTTGTCAAGGTAAATGCCTGTGCGTAATGTAGGAATTATTTGGACAAAGTAAGAATCGAATCAAGTAAAGTTTTATTGTTTCATGAAAAGATGCTTATTATCCCTTTCATTTGGTGTCATTAATTTTGAAATCCCTCTATGAAGCTTTTCTTAATGGTACACAAAATCAACTTTTAAAAATGTACGGGAAAATTAATACCCCACTCCGAACGGCACGAACAACTGACTTGTAACATGCTTGTTAAAATTGTAATAGGGCACAAGGCGGCAAAAACATGCATTTAACGGTTTTCTTTATTACTTTTAACATTAATTTATAATGGTTTGCGGCTCCGTGGCCTCATGTGTAAGAGCGCTGACTCTTAATCATTTTGCCCCTTACTGCGGTGGTTCGCCCAATGGGCCACATGTAAAACTAAAGTTCTGCAACGGAAGGTCAGGTGGTTTTTCTCCGATTAGGGCTTGTTTTCGCCAACCTCAGATTAACCATCGACTAGAAATGACTGAAAAGGCCTTAAACTATGACCAAAACAATATGATTCGCGCTCCCACCCTCTTCCACATATACAACATAATTAGCATGTTCACAAATATATCATTTTAATTTAGGTACAAAGGTTCAATTATTTCCAGATATTTTTACACCAAATTTATTAAAATGCATGTTTTCAAATTATTTAAATATTTCAAAAACGTCTCTAGAATTTATTATCTGTTGTTCTATATCAGGATTTGATAATAGCAATAAATTCTAAACTAAATACAGAAATATTTCATTATTCCTACTTTGTCTCGATTCCCACTTTGCGCAGGTACAATTCCTGAATTGTATTTCGCAAGGTAAGAATTCTCAGTTTGGGAACAACAAAGGCTTGAAAAGAACCCAATTGACAAAACTTTTAAGCTCGTATAATAAATCTGAAGGCGCGTTTCATAATCTTGAATAGTCCGAAAGATGTTATCTTACAATTGGAGGCTGGGTGTATAAACTGAACGAATAACTAAAATCTTTTCAATATGCTTTTGAAATTATTCTAGATTGTCTGAATAGCAGAATTTCACTGACACGGACTGTACGTAATAAGAAAAGTATTACCTATGTAATATTTATGCCCCCAACTTTAAAAAAGTTGGGGGGCATATTGCTTCTGGCTTGTCCGTCCGTTCGTCCGTTCGTACGTCACGCTTTCTTGTGCATAGCATATCTTTAGAACCGTGTATGCTAGTGTTTTGAAATTTCATATATGGGTTCCTCATGAAAAAATAGTTGACCCGTATTTTTTTTCTTGTCCAAATTATCTCCCCTTCTTGAATTATTTCCCCTTTAATTAAATATCATAGAATTCTCGTTAGCAAGATATCTCAAAAAGTATTTGAGCTACAGCCTTGATATTTGGTATAGTGATTGGGACTAAGGAGGAGATTACCTGATTAAATTTTCAACCAATTCTATAAAATTTTGTTAGAGTTATGGCCCTTTCTAATTTTTTGCCACTCAATTGTGTTGCTTTCTGGTGCATAGCATATCTTTAGAACCGTGTATGCTAGTGTTTTGAAATTTCATATATGGGTTCCTCATGAAAAAATAGTTGACCCGTATTTTTTTTCTTGTCCAAATTATCTCCCCTTCTTGAATTATTTCCCCTTTAATTAAATAACATAGAATTCTCGTTAGCAAGATATCTCAAAAAGTATTTGAGCTACAGCCTTGATATTTGGTATAGTGATTGGGACTAAGGAGGAGACTACCTGATTAAATTTTCAACCAATTCGATAAAATTTTGTTAGAGTTATGGCCCTTTGTAATTTTTTGCTACTCAATTGTGTTGCTTTCTGGTGCATAGCATATCTTCAGAACCGTGTATGCTAGTGTTTTGAAATTTCATATATGAGTTCCTCATGAAAAAATAGTTGACCCGTATTTTTTTTCTTGTCCAAATTATCTCCCCTTCTTGAATTATTTCCCCTTTAATTAAAAAACATAGAATTCTCGTTAGCAAGATATCTCAAAAAGTATTTAAGCTACAGCCCTGATACATGGTATAGTGATTGGGACTAAGGAGGAGACTACCTGATTAAAGTTTCAACCAATTCTATAAAATTTTGTTAAAGTTATGGCCCTTTATAATTTTTTGCCTCTCAATTGTGTTTCTTTCTGGTTCTTCTAAAATTTCAGCATTGCAGCCAAATAAAAAAAAGATATCTCAATTACTGTTAGGGACAAGCAGTGTTAGGGTCAAGCAGTGTTAGGGTCAAGCAGTTGGGGGCATTGTGTTTCATAAACACTGGCTCTAGTTTCTTTATTGATGGTGTTCCTTCTCTAACCGCCTCACAGAGAGAAAACAACTTGTCTTCAGGCGTTCGCGCTCAGGGAATATACAAATCAGTCCGTGTACAAACACAATTAAGACAGAGCATTGCGTGTCGCTACAAGGAATCTCTGGTTGAAGGAGCCATCCCTAAAACGCGAAGCAAATACTCAGATCAATCTGCACAGATGCACTGGCTGATCTGAGTCTATGCTGTTTCCGACCATATATTTTCGGTTTTCATGGTCTTAGTACGTCCGACATGGTGAAATGCTTTTTGAGCAGCAAAATACTCTTCCGTGCCACAATGAGAATCAGCTGGAATTTCAGGCAACATCATGAAACTCTCCCACAAATATTTGTGAAAATATGAAAGTTCCTTAGGTAAACTTCATATACAGGTACGTGCCTGATAGCTTCATTGTACGTTAACATGCCTGTCTAAAGAGTTGTGCTAAGTGGAATATTTTACATGACTGTGGTAAACTAATGAATGCACAACCTAAAGCGTATAGACGCACACAGACCGGCCCCGATAGCTCAGTTGGTAGAGTGTCCGCTCCGGAGATCGGGAGGTCACGGGTTCGATCCCGGGCCGCGACATACCAAGGTCGTTAAAAATGTTACCAGCTGTTCCTCGCTTGGCACTCAGATGTACGGGATAGAGCTAGGACTGGTCGACCCAGTGTCAGGATAATGTGACTGGGTGTGGTATCATGTAATGTGTCTGGGACATGATAATTCAGTGAGGCAGCACTATAAAAGTGAGCATTGAGCTCCCTGTCGCAACCAGACATCGTCGTGATATGACTGAAAAATTGTTGAAAGCGACGTTAAACCCGAATTCACACACACACACATAGACGCACACATTATTGGCGTGAATTAGAACTTGAAATACAAAACACAACTAACCAATGATTTGACAAAATATTATATTGACAATGATAACATGTTTTAACAAGAAATTTACACTATATATACTTACAATGGCATACTGAATGTCTTAATTTGATATTAACACGAAATCTATACAAGTTAAGGACCACTTGCAAATAGATCTAGTAATATTTTCCCATAACGCATGGTATGACAAATAGTTGGGGTTGAAATTCCTCAATGTACAGAAAGGGAAAAAGAAGTTATACATCAGGTCTTTTCTTAAAATTTACGATCATAAGTAATTCGTCTTTTCCTTTCAAGTATGCATCACATGCACCACAATACTCAGAAATCCATTTTCTCTGAATATTATGAAAGTAAACAACGTTTTAACACAGATTCACAAGGTCCTTGGTTTCATAGCAATGTTTTCTTTCTCGTTTTTTATACACTGTATTCGCGATTTGCTCGCCATAAAAGCAGGCATTTTGCTAAATTTAAGCTAAAGTTTTCGCTTACAGCAGTGATCAATATATGCCAAGTATTTTATCAACTGTAGTTATATGTAACTAATTGACATAATTTTGCAGAATGAAACGTTTTGAGATAAGAAATATTTATATTAAAAAGTACCATTTTTGTCGATTTTTTGCCGTTAAATTTTTGGGAGTAATGTGGTTTTTTACTTAACATTCATTCACGGTCAATATTTACAAATGACACATGGCTTTGAATAATATTGAAAGAACTCTGAAAACTCTGGATAAATGACTGACCCAAACATGCAGCCAAAAATAACAGTCCCCTCAGGACCTATAGCGAGTTTCATGTAGCCTGCATATTCTGATACATGGTCGACTTTATAAATTAGAAGAAAATATACACTCAGTTATATGTCCCGATTTGAAAGGAGCAATTTTGAATGTCTGCGTATGTCAACTGCATACCAAACATAGTACGGATAACCCAAAAACACGTCAATGCTCCGCGGCTTATTTTTTAAATGTAATAGACAATTATGAAAACAAAGATCTACTTATGCATGTGTAGTTCAGCATGAAAAGAAACAGGAGGCCGGGCCATGGGTCACTGTGCTCAGGCCTAGCCAACTGGCAGCCAATGTATTTCAGCAAACCATAGCGGCTTGAAAAATCTAAGTAGAGGCACACCCACCCAAAGATCATTGATACCAAATTATTTTGAAATGTAACCATTGATATTTGACAACAATAAGCCTACTAAATGTATGTAGTATACTAAGTTTAAAGCTTCAAGCTTTTATAATTTCTGAGATATGTTTGACATATTTTATATTGGGACTTCTCGGGAGAGAAAGAAAAATGCAATAAAATAATAAATAAGCGAGCCATATAGCTAGGATATAAATTCTGTACTGTAACAATTATGGTATCCATATATTGTTCAGATATAGATTTTCAAAGTTGTAACGTTTATAGTTGCCAAGATAAACACAAATGATATTCACTTATCTAGCCCGTATTTATATATTTAATTATCTGGAACTCTACAGCAAAAAAGTAAGAAAAATTGGCTGCTAGAAGATTACTCAAGGAACACTTCTACAAAAGTTTTGTCAAAATATCTGCAATGTTTTGGCAGTAAATACCATTTTTTCAATTTTCCCAATTATTGGTCTATGGAACCCCAAAGTTGCCATAACAACCAAACTAAAGAGTCGGTTTTTCATAAACAAGAGGCCCTTGGGCCACTATGCTCAGGTTGGCACTGCCCACTGACAGCCATGTACGAGGGTTGTCCCAAAATATCGTGGACAAATGCATTTTCTCCCGAATGCGGCGTAACAAGCAAATGAAATTTTCTACATTCATGAAACAATCATTTTCGACTTTAGTAATGCGAGTTAGTTGACGCTGACTCTAGTTTTTTTCAGATTTATACTACATTATTATAACAGAGGTAGGGTGTCGCGGCCCAGGTGAAAGTCAACGTTAATTTTAACAACTCCGTTCGAGACTAATTCTAACACAGATATTGCATTTATTAAGCTGGCGCCAAACGGTTTCAGACAATGTCGCGTGAATACGCTTGACGTCATTATGTGAAATTTCAAAACAATCGTGACGTTATTTCAAAATCTACAGCGTGTTTGGTGAAGGCGCCCCCGGAAGAAAATCGCGTAAAAATGGCGACGTCAGACAAGGACGCGGGCCACCGAAATGTGATTAAATTCTGTTTTCATCTTGGTATGACACCAGTAGAGACTCAAAAGAAGCTGCAATTAACAGAGGATCATCGGCATTTGTCTCGGTCACTTGTTTACAATTGGCAAAAACGGTTTGAAGATGGGTGGACAGACTGTTTGAGCGGAAAATCAGGAAGACCACGAGAAATTAATGCATCGGCCGTGGATAAGATTAACGACGTGATCAGGGGCGATAGGAGACAGACCGTGCGCGAAGTTGGTGAAAAACTGGGACTGAGTAAAACTTCTGTTCATCGGGTACTGAACAAAGATTTATCTATGATAAGTGGTCGCATCGCTATGAAAAGTGCATTAATCATAATGGGGAGTATTTCGAAAAGGAGTGGCGCTAACGTTTAAGTGCGCGATGTCGTTTTACTACGTAGACCTGGGCCGCTCGGCCCTGACCCTAGTTAGTAAATATTCTGTAATTTCTATGTTGCTGAACATATACTCGTAAGTTTGAAATTTAGCATATCAATAGAGGATATATATACCACAATTGTCTTAAAATTTCATTAAATTCCGCCGATTATAAGAAAACTTATAGACGCTGTGTACGATATATTGGGACAACCCTCGTATTTTAGTAAAACATTGCGGCCCCATAGCCCAAGGATGCTACACATAAATTTGGACCCACTTTTGAACTGCCGTTTGAAAGTGTTGACACCAGATTACAACAGCCTCGGACAAATGCCCATCATGTAAGTTCCCCAGGAGCCCTCAGTTCTGGTGAGCTAACAAACAATTACAAAACTTGTAACGGCTAATATTGTTAATATTTCTATAAATTCTCAGCCTCATATAGCATACGGTTTCGTAGATGATTTTATTTTTATTTATTTATTCATTTTATTTTTGTTTTTTTTTTGTTTGGTTTTGTTTGTTTTGTTTTTCATTAACAGTTTCCGCAACTTTGGCAACCAATAAAAATGAGCAGTAGGCCTAAAATCAAATTGCACATAGAAGCTTGCTTCAAGGAACATTTCTATGAAAGGTTTGGCAACTATCTTGAAAGACATGGCAGCAAAAGCATTTTTTTATTAATTTTTCCCCATTATAAGTCTATGGAAACTCTAAGTTGAATAAACGAGCTGAATTTATCTGGTGCATATTTCTGTCAAGTCTCATCCTCATAGAGCATATGATTTTGAGAAGTAAATGCCATTTTTCAATTTTCTCCTTTACTCTAAGTTGCCATAGCAACCAAACTAAGGGTCGATTCTCATGAAAAATACAAACTTTAAATCCTCAGCCTGAAGATTCTGCAAATGAAGTTTGTGGCCAGGTGGCCCAGTGCCTTCAGAGGGGATTTCGTTTCAAAGTTTTGACGACCCCAGACAACATACGACAGACAGTCATTTGACTGACAGATGACGACGGACAACTTCTTATCCTATAAGCTCACCCGGAGCCTTCGGCTCTGTTGAGCTAAAATTTCGTGCCCTACTACCAGTAATTAAAGAAATATTCGACAAAATGCCTGCTTTTTTAGCCAACAAATGGCCAAACTTACACAGATGTCATATATATTTACAAACATACTCGTACTTGTAAACACCCAACACTGAGGCTTAGACCACAGCGCAAAAATGTAACATATACAGGCACGGGACATCATAGAACGCATCTACTCCAGCGTCACACCGCACACACATAAGACTCAAGATGACTTTGTCAGTGAAAACGACAACATATATCAAAGATTGGTCCGCAACTGTAAGAGAATTTGTGGCCACAAAATATCCACTATATACACATACTAATAATATCTGGGTTTGAAAAAATGAACAAAGTTCGAAACGAAAGAAAGTGATAATTTCAAAAGCATATGCATATGTTCAGACCTTGACGAAAACAGGAAGCCTATTTTCTTATATCTTCATTCAGATGTTGCTGTAAGAATTTACAGATTTCAGTTACTGTTTCATTTTTGTTTTACGGCAATTTCAAGAAAAGTTCATTCAGGAGTTTATTTGCAAGTTTTGGCTAAGCCATTCACCTTTGAGTTTCTGAAGACAACGATTTGAATGTGGATTTGTTCGTTGTTGTTCATTTCTGTTTTAGTTTTAGTCAAAACCATTATATTGTAACATGATGACAAACAGAGTCAATTCTGATTAGTTGCTCATCATGACCATCTCCGCATTACGAAAACACGCCTATTCAAATACATTGTAAATTGTACCGCCGAAAAAACGAAAATTTTCGAATAAAAATTGTGATATTTTTCTTTTTTCTGCTCAAAATATAGATTGAGGGTACACGTTAGGACCGCCTCATCGCACCACTGTAAACCGCAGTTTTACTATATATAAGTGGGGTTCAAGGAGTTCGGAATGATATAGTTGTGTTTTCGTGATCATTAGTATCTGCACAGTATCTGCAATTTTAACCTGTCTACAGAGTTAAAAAAATTAAGAAATGTACAGTTAAAAAATTATGAAATCGAAACTACTAGTTCACACATGAAATAAACTACATTTTTCTAGCTTCCATTCATATCCTTATTATTGTGCTAATTGTGTGTTTTTTTATAATATAGAGGTCTTTTTAGATTTAGAATGAAACAGATTTTTGCAAATCCATGTTCGCCAGTTTCGAAAACATAACTTACTTTGACGTGTTTTTTAGCTAAACCCGGTTTATACCCACATTATGTAGAAAAAGTGGGGTTAATAATCTTCTGTTGCGTTTTATTTTTGTTATGGTTTGTCTTTGTGTGTTTGTGTCGCTTATATTATTTTATTTTTGATAGCCTATTGGCTATTTGGTGGGAAAGTAACTGTCCTTTTGGCTTTCAGCTATTGATGTTTCCATTAGGGTCTGTTGTTTCATGTTAGTGTTTCTTTCCGTTTGGTGTCTCTGATTGGAGCTGTGGGTTAATTGTATCGATTCCTGATCATTGTCTGCACTTCTATTTTTAATAAGATTACCCCTTCATGGAACATTTACAAGCATTTAATTGTTTCCTTATTTCTTGTCTAAATATTAATTCTAGGTATTTGTTAGATTTGGATTTCTAATGGAAACTGGCAATCCATAACTGGAGTGTAAATTAGTGAAACAGAATATCATTTTCACATGAAATCTATCATTCCTAATGCTGTGGAAGCGTGTTTAGGTCGTTGTATTCCACGAAAATGTTATTTCAATTTGTTATTTCAGTATTACAACAAAGGACATATACGAAAAAATGTGCATATTAGTTTTTAGTGATGATCCAATTATGTGGTACACGAACATAGCAACGGTAGCAAGCGGGACACGGATGCATGTTTTAACTGCATAGCATATGCATAACGCTTTTAACGTAGATTACTTATGTGCGTAATGATCAAATATATTTGCAATCAAGAGATCCCCGTGTATACAGCATTTTGAGATACCCTTAAAGGAAACAATGCTCCTTTCGGTAGCAGAAAATTTCCTTTAAGAGTAGATCCCATTTTGGAAAATAACGGTAATATGTAGATTCGTCCAGGGTGTGCGTAAAATAGTTCTATTCTGTCTATGCTACTACATAGACACAGTTATGTATGTGAAACCAATGTTCTTTATAGCAAAAAATACAACTCAAAACATAGTCGCACGTCATGGCTCAAAAACCCTTTGGACCTTGAAACTATGTTTGAGATGGGGATAATTCATGCCACCGATAGTTAATTATGGTTCCAGACCGGGAGACATAAAATCTTCTGTAAGATAAAGGTATGTTGTTTGTACTCATGAGAATCGCAATTCTTATGAGTAAACACAACATACCGTTTCCATGTAAAATAAGAAAAACACGTAACTTGACCCAAAAATATGGATATCTTGAACTATTGGAAGAAATCTCTAGGAACTCAAGACAGTATCTTGGACTATTGGAAGAAATCCCTAGGACCTCAAGGACAAGTTAGAATTAACACTGGCAAACAATTCATCAATTTTTGAGGCATTGTAGTTTTACTGCATAGAAATGTAGACAATTCTGTATTAGTATGTTCGGCATCAATGCAGAAATGGTGATTAATATATACAGAATAAATATAGGTATTGGATGATTTGAAATGCGCGATAAATTCCAAAGAAAAATCCTGCTCATATCACACTTACTTGATATTGGACCTTTATTTGGATGTCTTCGAATTTTACTGTTAGGCGACATTGAATTTGATGACGGCAATGATATCACGCGAAATACATGTTTGCCACCAATACATATTCTAATAAAATGCCTGTTTTGAGGTTAAAGATACTTGTAATGGCGCAAAATACAGTGGAATACCGCTATTAAGACCACCTAAAATTAAGACAAATTATGCTTTCAAAAGCATTTTTATAAGGTTCCATGTACATTTTCTTTGTGTTTTCCACATCCATTATGCTCTGGTTGGAGACACCTTTTGGACTGTTCAAAAGTGGTCTTAAAAACAATTTTAAACAGGCCCAAAGGTGGTCTTAATGTAGGAATTTTACTTCGCACTCGTTTTTTTATCGGATTGTTTTACCTCGCTCGGTTTATAAATCCCATATTTCAAAAAAGGAGAACAAACGATCTCTATATAAAATAGCTATATATATTACAGCTGCCATTACGTATCTTGACATGAGATCAAACACATTCTATTGTTCTAGGAGGGTCGGCTTGCTTTCAAAACCAGCTGACCAAGGGGTTCATGGTTCATTGTCAGCGAGAAATGTAGAAATTCCTGTAATTCATTTGACGTTAACATCAACGCAAATTCTAAAAATATCGACATTTCGTATTGTCGCAAACACAAATTATTGAAAATAGAATTGAAGGTAATGATCAGGAATCGATACAATTACCACACACTTCCCACATGACACCAAAGGGAAAGAAGTATCAACATAAAACAACTTCATCATAATGAAAACGCCGACAACGGAAAGCCAGAAAGGACAGCACTGATGCCAAAGAAACAAGATGTGTTTGTAAAACACGAACATGTTCTCAGGCATGGTCCTTTTTTCAAAGTTGGTCACAGTTCAAGATTTTTCATTTGAGTGGCATGCCCTTGACACAAGGAACTTACATGTCAATCTTTAAAGGCTCTGTCTTAAACGGTTCAAAAGTTATGAACAATAATATTTTTCTTTAAAGTAGGTCACAGGTCAAGGTCACAGGTCAAAAAATTGTACATGCCTTTAAAGCTTTTATCACAGGGAACCTACATGCCAAATATGAAGACTCTATCCCAAACGGTTCGAATGTTATGGACAAAATCTTATTTTTTCTTTTAATTAGGTCAAAGGTCAAGATATCGGGTCAATTGTTTTGCATGAATGTAAAGCTCGTGTCACAAGAAACCTACATGCCAAATATGAAGGTTGTATCTGAAACGGTTGAAAAGTTTCCAAACCAATGTTTACTTTTTCTTTAATGTAGGTCAAAGGTCAAGGTCACAGGTCATTTTTTGTGTGTGAATGTAAAGCTCTTGTCACAATGAACCTATATGCAAAATATGATAGCTCTATCTTAAACGGTTCAAAAGGTATGGTCAAAATGTTATTTTTTATTCTAAGTAGGTCAAAGGTCAAGGTCACAGGTCAAAATATTTTGCATGAATGTAAAGCTTCTGTCACAAGGAACATACATGCCAAATATGAAGGCTGTATCTCAAGCAGTTTAAAAGTTATGACCAATGTTATTTTTTCTTTTAAGTAAGTGAAAGGTCAAGGTCACAGGTCATTTTTGCATGAATGTGAAGATCTTGTCATAAGGAACATACATGCCAAATATGAATGCTCTATTTCAAACGGTTCAAAAGTAATGGCCAACGTTATAGTTGTCCACGTACAAACAAACCAACAAACAAATAAACAGACAGGGCAAAAACAATGTGTCCCCGCTATCGCTACCGGGGACATAAAAAAAAAATCTTTACATTTCGCATTTTAACATATCAACTATATTGAAGTACACGACATACATGCATCATGCCAAAAAAAAGTTATTTACAAAGAAACACGTTATCCTTACATTCAGATGGGGAAAACTATCATATGCAGATAAATAGACAATTGCAAAATGCTTTGCAAATATGTGAGTGTTTTCATTTCGTCGTGTGTTGGCTCAAGTGTGTAAAATAAAATATGCTGGGCTCCGGTACAGGTCCTATGAATTTCTGAAATACTGTAGCTTTGAAAATGTCATTTAGTGAGGTAAATTTGTGGTTTTGCGGCCGCAAAACCATCAGTTTATCTCACCGTATGATTATTTGTAATGCAGTTTTCCTCATTGCACTGCGGTTACTCACTCCATCGGTTAAAAATGTTATATTCGCATAACACCACAAAACGTTGCGTAAAACCAGACCCCAAATGATAAGCGACAATAAATGATATTGTCGGGTTACCGACAACATATCACAGATTACACTGTCGCCAATTTCTACCGTTATTCAATGGGACGTCGCGTTACATTCTCAAATATTTACATTTTCAGTGCATTTACAGAAAAACCCTGTAGTTAACAATAGAGACGCAGTGTAATTGATACCTCATTGAAATGAACACTCACGTGATGTCACATGATCATTCAATGACGTCAAAAATAAACCGTGGTTCTCCCCAGTATGATTGTAAGATGGCGATGCTATTACGTCAACGGCGCTCTTCTGCCGTCATTGGGAAAACTCTATGCACTTGTTTTCTTGTTTCAATTTAAGCCTTCAGACCAGAATTTTTTGTCACATAATGGAAGGAAAATTATGTAAATTTAAGGACTAAAGGTAATTTATTTAACGCACACTGAAGTATGAATAGCATTGGGTCACGAGTGAGTTTAAGTGAGCCATGTAGTGCTCAACCGGGCTGCTTCTAGTCGAATATACGATATATGCCCTTTTCATATGAGCTAGCTCAAATATATTTGGTGAAAAGAAAAGAGAGCTAATAATGACGCATACAGTTTCCTCTTGAAAGTAGAATAGCCATAAGGTAGAGCACCGTAATTTATTTTGAAGCGATCTAAAGTTCATGTGCCAGGGTCACTGATGAGGCTTTATTAGACGAAACTACGTAGTATGACCCATCTTCTTTCTTATGAATGTTTTCATTGCTCTTAAAGGAACTCATTTTTGATTTTTATTTGCCTTCACTGCAGCTGGTGTTGTGCCGTGTGGCGGCCGTAAAACGTCTCCCCGTACATCAACCATAGTGCAGTTTATATTTTACTTTTGGTCCTTTGAGATCAGCGTTAATATTCTGAGAAATCAGAAATATATTATTGGTTTAGATTCATATTCTAGACAGGTTTTTAATTATTTGGACTCCATTTTGATTTATATCAGTCTCTGAATCGACTGCCTTTTCGAAATTCGCAAAATTGCAGTATGTTTCCTCTGGCTTTCTTTGCCGGATCATTACAGGGTCACTGATGAGGCTTTATTAGACGAAACTACGTAGTATGACCCATCTTCTTTCTTATGAATGTTTTCATTGCTCTTAAAGGAACTCTTTTTTGATTTTTATTTGCCTTCACTGCAGCTGGTGTTGTGCCGTGTGGCGGCCGTAAAACGTCTCCCCGTACATCAAACATAGTGCAGTTTATATTTTACTTTTGGTCCTTTGAGATCAGCGTTAATATTCTGAGAAATCAGAAATATATTATTGGTTTAGACTCATATTCTAGACAGGTTTTTAATTATTTGGACTCCATTTTGATTTATATCAGTCTCTGAATCGACTGCCTTTTCGAAATTCGCAAAATTGCAGTATGTTTCCTCTGGCTTTCTTTGCCGGATCATTACAGGGTCACTGATGAGGCTTTATTAGACGAAACTACGTAGTATGACCCATCTTCTTTCTTATGAATGTTTTCATTGCTCTTAAAGGAACTCATTTTTGATTTTTATTTACAGCAATATCTTGGAAAATGGAAATGTAAAAATTAGTTTATGGCGATCTCCTAAACACTTCCTTATATTTCCGTACTATTGCTAGTATAAGGAACAAAGTGTGACTTTTCTGAGATGAGATTTTCCTGTGCGAGAATTCTTGCTTGTCCTCTGAATATACAACTACATTACGTTCAAATTGTTTGCTTTCAAATAGTAGACATTACATCATCTTGTATAAAAATACAATATCAATTCTATCATTTGTAAAAAGAAATGAGCCGGCGCATAACAAAACCTACAATAAGACCGGCGTGACCAGTACAGACGCAAATCAACCTGCGCACCCATCCACTATGACAAGAGTTTATGCTTATGTCTGTTTGCATATATTTTGGCCTATAGTAGGTACATGCGATCACCGAAGTCTCTGATCAGGTAGTTTTCGCTGGTCGCTCAAGACATCTTAAAGATTTTGTCATGCGCTGGCTCAAATCATAATTATGCACGATCGTTGTAAAAACCTAAATATACATAAACAAAATTGAGATTGAGAATACCCTGATTGGTGGCAACCCTTTAAACACTGTAGACATGTTACAGCTACCTATGGAAACAGTTTAGATCAAGATTAAACCGTCGTATCTAGACCTACGCTGTCATCCTGCATATTGTGTAATAAACATTTTATTTACAATAATGGATGTTTACAAATTCCAAGGCACTTCAAACTCTCAGGAGTAAGAGGGATAAAGTATCAAACGAGATTTTAGCTTTCATACGTATTATCTGGAACAAAGTATGAGGATTGTGAGCCATACACAAAAATAAAGTACAATTAAAAATATCTACATATTAATTATAAGCAGCTTTCAAATTGTGGAACTTACACCGTGGTTCAGTTATGAATAAAAGGGAATGGGGACACCCGGTAGATTTTTCCGCCATTTTTCAAAGGGAGACATCTTTCCGGAATTCCTGTTCGCTTTTCCATGAACCCTGTCCCACTGAAAAAGGGGTCTACTCTTAAAGGAAAAAATTGCTCCTCAGGAGCAAATTCTTTCCTTTAAAACTTGATCCCTATTGACATGTGAGACCAAAATACTTTCGCATGAGTTACCTCCCCTGAAGGTGATCCCATTCCTCTTAACTTCGATACTCTTCAGAACTATCATTCTCAACTAACAGAAATGGAACGTAAACACTATTTCACAGAGATGTCAGGGCTGTTTTCACGGCCATTAAAGGGAATGCTTACACCTGAAACCATCTGCCAGTGGTACAAGGTAAACGGCACTTGACTTTCTGTTGGTTTTCCTGTTTGCTGAACTCCACCAAATCTTGTCTTAAACCTTAAAATGCAAACCACAAAAGCTGTCGTCTGCTTTGTTGTCTAAGTCATTGTTGCAAGCAATGATTAGGATCCATATTGTTTGCCTGTATGTAAAATTATGTTTGAAATGATCGCAAGAAGATCCAGCAGACGACATAAATAGACGACAGGTTTAGACTGAGATTTTCTTTGCATCTTAAGGGTTTAGAGGGAATAGACAAACCTGAGATCGTTTCTACGTTTTTCACATGAGAGACAAATTCGGTGGCGCCCTGTAAATTTTCCCGTAAACTAGATCCTTCTGATAATGGTGTCTTGTCTTTGAGGAAAGAATTTTCTCCTGAGGAGAACATACTTTTCAAAGATATGCCTTCCCTGAAAATGTATCCATTAAGGGGAATGGGTACACCTTCAGGGGAGGCAACTCCTGCAAAAGTATTTTTGTCTCCCATGTCAATAGGGGTCAACTCTTAAAGGAAAGAATTTGCTGCAGAGCAGCAAATTCTTTCCTTTAAGAGTAGACCCCTTTTTCAACGGGACAGGGCTTATAGAAAAGCGCACAGGAAGTCCCGAAAGTTGTCTCCCTTAGAAAAATGGCGGAAAAATCTGCCAGGTGTTCCCATTCCCCTTAAACCTAAAGGAAATTATTATTTCCTCAGTAATAAATTTTCCTTTTAAAACTTTTCCTTTTTTTTTAAAAAAATAAATTATAGAAATAGATACCCAGGAAAAGCCACACTCCAAGATTACGGCCTACCAATGACAACAAGAGAAAAAGTAAACCTATGTTGAATTTAAACCGGTTGTACCCCTCAAAACGTAAACCCATGTATTTTACAAAAGTGTGTCAAAGGAACTTGTATAAAAAATAGGGAACAGTATATCTCGCTGAGAAAATGAATACATGTTGTAACTACGTTTACAAATCATCATGACGAGGTGATTCTTAGTTGCATACGTACAATAGTTACCTTTGTTACAGTCAAACATATGCAAGGGGAAGCCCAAACACAGTTGCTAAAGAAGGATGCTTGCTTTAAACAGATCCATTTCTACTTCTGCTTATATGCCTCTGAACAAGACAGGGTAATAGACGGGGCTCTCTTAACAGGTTTGAATAATATCAAACGTTCGAATGGAATGGATTCTGTAGTTGACACGGCCCAGTTATTCAAAGCACCGTAAGCTATCAGGCTCGTTAGTGGTAAAAAATCTTACTGTTCTAGCAAGTATATACTCTGATATATCTGTTGAAAATGTGAGTAGCCTTTGCAAATGCCACTCACAATTTGGTGAATATATTAACTTACAGTGAAATTCCGCTATTAAGACAACTTAAAATGAAGACTAATTCTAGTTTAAAAAAATTATTTAGAAGGGTGTTGATATTCTTTTTTTGTGTGTTTTGAAAACAATGTGTCCTGATCAGGGACCAGGTGGTCTTAATATAGGAATTTTACTGTATTTGTGTTAATAGATGATCAAAGTATTAACGATATGTTGACTAACAACATGCTTATTTGTGAACAACTGAACCCTGGTGTTCAGTTCCAACCAATGATCTGCTGATGGCAACGAGACAGCAATGTGCACCAGTTTTCATGTAACATGGACATGGAAGCATCGATTAAAGTGCTTTTTGGATGGTGACAGTTTATCTCTAGAAAACAGTCAAACCTCCTCCATTTAGTCTTTATTGTTTAAAACGCTGCGTTTTACCCTTTAAAAGGCAAATCTGTAGAAATGGACCTGTATTAAAACAGTCACCCGTCTTCTCTAGCAACCACTTCTGGCATTTCCGCATAACTCAGGTTTGAAATAAATTTTTTTGAATATGTGCCTTTTCACATATGTTAAACAACACACACCAGAATTGTCACCTTGAAGAACATTTCAACTGTGTTTGTAATGTTAAAATTGAATTTGAGTCTAAGTAGGCCCAATTTCCTTGCATAATCATATATCACCAGCAACAAAATGCGTGTCCCAATATGAATTTGGGGCATTTAAGAACGGTAACTCAATTATTATCACATACGGCATTTTAGGGTTTATTCGCCCTAAAGGCACAATGCAAAATAACAGCAGACGGTATTCTATTTGTTGTTATTCAGATTCAATCAGTTTCAATATTAAATGTAAACCGCCTGTTAAGCGTTCGATTTAAAAATGTCTTCACTGAAATCATGCTGCGCACTTTTGAGATGAACGGGTTAACGCCTTCCTTTGTTTGGGTTTCCATTATGGTCTGGTCGCTTATTGTTTGTATTTCTTTCCCTTTGGTGTCTTTTATGGGTGGAGTAAGTTAATTGTATCAATTCCTGATCTTTGTTTTACTTCTACTTTAACTCCCAAGTAATTTTCTTGAATAACGTGGCTGCAGATTGTGTAACCATAGCACTGTTCATATCACATGATTTAGCTGCACGTGCATACTAAGCTTCAGTTCAGAGCCACAACTAACACCATAACAAGTGCGAAGGCCCCTGTGAAGGCTATATGGAATGCCAGCAATATTGTCTTCAATCTGTCACTCTGAAATAGCACAAACAAAATAGTAAGAATTTGTGATTACTAACAAAGATATATTGCTGCGTCAATCGAAAACCAGTTTTATCATATGACGTCGCGTCTGAGTTTGTAATAACGTCATGTAATAAATTCCGTACTCCACAAGTGGATTGAATATGCAAATCAGTTAGATACGCCCCGTAACGCTACCTGTACGACGTTATTAACGACGTCGCATTTAGAAATGGCGCAATATTGATATTTTTTTCTTTTGCTCCTATTACTGCTACTCGCTCACACCTGAGCATTACGAGCAGGATTTCCTGGGTGGTAACCAGTACTATTTCTTAAGCAACGTGGATGAAGTGCCTTGCTCAAGGGCATAACACTTTGGTCAGCGCGAGGCTCGAAACCGCAACCTCTGGATCACAAATCCGATGCACTACCACTGCACCAAAGCGTCCCATTTTTGCAAAAGAATCGTGAATAAAATGCGTTTCAAACGTCATATGATAAATAGAATCTTGCATTCTTGCTCATGTATTATTGAATTTATTGAACTCTTTGAGGAAAAGGGATAAAATGCTCGGCAAAGCCTCGCAATTTATCTCTTTTCCATAACTCGTTTAATAAATTCAATAATACATGAACACTCATGTAAGATTCTCTATTTAATATTTTGCGAATAACAAATATACAGATCAGCACTTCCACTGGTGAAGTTGGATCGGCACCTTTGTATTTGATTATTGGACAGTATAATACCTCCAGTTTCTTTATCTAAAATTTCAAGAATCTTGCTAGTCTGAGTAGAGCAGCTGAGCAGACTAGGTTGTATCTCCTGTGGGTGGAAACCCCGGCCGTCTTGTGTCGAGGCTCAAATAATGTTTAAAATGAGTTGGGAGAAGCTAATGATTTAACCCATTTTGTACCGAATGAAATCTTTTGTCATATATCTAGCAGGAGTCGTTTTCAAAATTATGGATGTCAGGTTGTGTTATATTAAACATTTATTTGGAAAATAGCCAGACGTTTTGCAAACAGTCTGATCTTGTGGTCGTGGCCTGCACTGTTTGCCAGTATTTTCATTATGATGGGTGCCCGAGCCACACATGAGTTAAGATACGATAACTATTGCTTCTTCATGTATGGACGATGTATGCTTTTTGTAGTTTTTTTTCTAAATCATCAGAAATTCGTATTTGTTATGTTTATTAAAATCAAAATGTCTTTCAATATATACAAAATGGACAAATTTTACACTCAATTACGGTCGGAATGACAAAAAAAAAGAAAACACGTTTCATCGTATTGCAGATTATAAGTTCTAGTCATCGGGGATTATTGATTTCAATGAGGAATTTCGAAACTGTTTGAGGGTCACTTATGAGGCTGGCTGGCCGAAACTAGCCTGCCTGGACTAAAACAAACCTTATGCACACCACAGTGTCCGTTTGTGTGGTGTGCTTCTTTCTTAGAACGGATAACATTTCTGTCGAACATAATTATCGTCACATCAGCAGCTGTAAAGGAAATGTGCGGCCGGAATAGGTATTCCAACCCTCTATCATAGGGTAAATTATATTTTCTAGTCCTTTGAGATCATGGATTCTATTGTAAAATTCTGAAAATATTTGAGATTCACTGATGAGGCTTGGTTGGCTGAAACTAGCTAGACAGGCCCAGAAAACCTTGTTCTTTGGTATATTTCTTGCTCCCGAAGGATAAAATTTTATCGAACATTTATAACTTTGACCAGCCACAGTGACAGACAAACAGTCATTATAGTATATTTTAACATCAGTTCCTACCTTTTTATTCTTTTCTTTACTTGAATAAGAAGTTGAATTTCCATTTGGAACACCGTTGTCTGTCCCATTGTGCGTACTCATCTCCATGGACTCGGTTTTGCCTGATAAAATCAAATCGAAATTTACATATTTCATTGTTCTAACGCATTAATGAATATGCGAAGTCAACAGCCTAACATTTGCGACAGTACATTCTAATTGCGCAACCTTTGTGGCTAATGTTATGAAAGAGACTTCATGATGTCCCTTTCCGTTGAAAACCCATCTGAAATCATTGGAGCCTTTAGCTCAGCTTCTAGATATTTGGATGATTTATTAAATATTGACAATACCTATTTCGATGGTTTGATCAATCAAATTTACAAACCTCACAACCCCCCCCCCCCCCCTCCCAGAAATTCAGTTTAATAAAGCAAATTCTTCTGATACCGAGGCCCCGTTTTTGGATTTACATCTGTCTATTGTAGATGCGTTTGTTTCCTGCAAAATTTATGTTTAACGCGTTGATTTTGATTTTGAGGCTGTAAATTTTCCTTTCTTGGCTGGCGATGTTCCTCGTGCGGCATCTTATGGCGTTTATATTTCGCAATCAATTCGATTTGCCAGAGTTTCTAGTCATGTATCTGACTTCAAAACTCGTAATAAATTGTCAACTGCTAAACTTCTTAATCAGGATTATGGGTATCATAGACTACACAAAGCCTTTTCAAAAATTTATAGACGTCATTCCGATTTAATTTCAAAATTCTGTGTTGGACTTAAATTTCGTCTGAAGCAAGGTCTATCGGAACCCGAATTTTATGGTGACTTAGTATATAATTTCAGAAAAATACATAATTGCCATGACTTCAGCACCCAATTCCGTAAAATCATTCTTCGTTATAAAAAGATTAGGTACAACAACGATGTTATACGACAGACTGCATGCATGTTAGTTTACCAAATCACAGTTGACAACTTTGCTTCCCTCTTTAATTGCACGCCGATGGGTCATGCCTCAGATTATATGACAGTTCCAGCGTAAAGGCTTACTGAGAATTAGAGAGAATTTAATTATATGTAATGTTGGTTGGTGCCTGATGCTCTGTCTCTGGTCGGGCCAATCGGTATTGAACTGTTGGTTTTCTTTTGTTCCTGCATTTCTGTGGTTTCTTGGTGTCGAGTCCTCACCGTTGTTTCATCTCTGTGGTTGTTTGATTTTTGTGTTCTCGGAGATATTGCACTAATAAGTTAGGAGGGGAGGCCTTCATGCGGACTGAACAAAGTATTTGTCTAAATCGCGACGGAAGTAAGGGCGAGGATTGCAGCTGCGTAAAACCGATTTAAGCCCCCAGATGAATTCGTTTCAGCGACCTTCCATTGCATGGACTTATTAACGTTATATCTGTAAATGAGAATCACGAAAACATTCCTGTATAATTTTGACCCCTTCGAATCCCACTTTTATATAGTAAAAATGGGGTTTGCATGGATATACATTTTTGTTATTTCGGATCTAAAACAAAGATTGTGTGTACGCGTTAGATTATAACGAGTGCTCACAATCTATGTTTTGCGCAGAAATAAGAAAACTATCCCAATTTTTCATCTGAAATTGTTCATTTTTAGACAGTAAAATTTTCATTGTATTTGAATAGGCATGTTTTCGTTATGGAATGACCATAATGGGGTTACGGACAACGCTGCCAGTAGTACACCCAAAATTATTAGAATTGCATACCTTTCTTTTCTTTCTTGACGAGAAAATCATGAACCTCACAAGCAAGGTCAAACAACACAATATAAACGATATAGCCAATCATTATATACACTGCATAATCTGGTGTTGAGGCTTTGCCGAGTTCAAATCCAAAGCAAATCGTTAATGCTGAAAAAAGAAGAACAAAAATATGCCAAGTAACTGCATATGGGAAACAGCAATCTGATGAGAAATTAGTTGAAAATATAGTATCTATGAAACAAACAAATCCGTGCAATTTATATAGTGCAAAGTGAGATTTATAATCCTGATTTTGCTTTAAACCATGAATTATAGGTTTTCGTTTGAACCGCTACCTTAAAGGCGGTTCTAACGAGTACCCACAATCTGTGTTTAGAGCATAAATGAGGAATTACATCTAAAAACTCCTAGTTCTTAAAAACAAAAAACGATGTCTGAGAGAACACCACAGAGTCGCGCCAGGGGAAAAAATTTCTTCAGATTCCCCCGATTACTGATGACATAGACCAGTATGTGTACATCTGTATAATGTGTGACGGGTCATTGTTGTTTGCCCTATGGACTGACTTGGTACAATAAAGCTTCATGTGGACGGAAAACATTGATCTGACTGTGCGTAAATGGTTCATCTCAGCATTTGCGGGCAGCAAATGAAAGATATAATAATGGTGCTTTTTAAGATGGACGGACTGGCCGTGTAATCATTACGAAAACACGCCTATACAAATACATTGGAAACTTTACCGCCGAAAAAAAATGAACATTTTAAGATGAAAAATTATGATATTTTTCTTACTTCTGCTCAAAATATAGATTGTGGGTAAACGTGAGAACCGCCTCACCGAGGCGGTTCTAACGAGTACTCACAATCTATATTTTAGAGCAGAAATAAGAAAAATAAAGTTTACCCCTGTAAACCCCAGTTTTACTATATAAAAAGGGGTTCAATGGGGTCAAAATTATATAGGCGTGTTTTCGTGATGTAAAGCATCATTATTATATCTTTCATTATGGAGCGATCTTTCATAATATTCAAAACACTAATAAGGACAAGTTTCAGAGATTGTTTTTATTTTTTGGCACATGCCGTTCTCCAAGTCTGCAACGGATAATTTTTTTAATGTCTTACTCGTATGTAAAACAGTTTTAATTTAGCTGTTGGCAGTGGTTGACAGTCTCTGAAAAATTGAAAAATATCTGGATAATACTGTTGATTGAGATATTTACAAATCATTTGTGAAAAAAATAAAATAAATAAAAATGTCCATTCAGGAAAAAAAAACAATTCCATCAGATACTGGCGTCCTAGAATCAATAGGTCAAGGTTGATATAATGCCAATCATGACAGAGGTGTTAGTTTTATCACCGTTATAGTGGGTAGTGAGCACCTTAACTTACCTGATAATATGTATGCTGAGATTCCTACACCCCAATGTGCCCAGTTAAAAATTGGCCGCTTAGGAGCAGTTGGTCCTGGTCTGAACAATGCCATCACAGGCTGAAAATGGTAAACACAACAAAGATTGTGATAAGTAGCAGTTAAAAGATGAACAGGAAAAATCCACTGATTTGAACACGAGGAATTATAATCGCGGCGATTCGATGTCTTTTTGACATACATTCTGCAGTTAAACAAAGTGGTAAAAAACAGCTTTTTCCCTTGGGACGTCTGCTTTGTTGTCAGCTGGTTACTTTGAACGTGATTGTTGCAAGGGTCCGGCGTTTGCCTCTATGCAAAAATATGCTATATATTCTTACAACAAGTTGCAGCTGACAATTTAAACAGTTAACTTTTTTTTCAGATACAGATTTTCCTAGCATTAAACAATTAACAAATGAACTAAACTATGAGTATATAGCTTTTGTCGAATCGTGATTGAATGGGTAGAGAAGATCATTTCATCCTAGAACCTGATCTTTTGGAGTAGTTGGCCAAGTCTCATCCATTATCCATAGCAGACTGAATGTCCCATTTGGTATTTCCGGTGACTTCATGGCGCAGATTCAAGAGGAACTCACGGACAAAAGGAAAATTTTCAAAGTCTTTTTTCGTCTTTTTAGCTAGATTTGAAAGCTTCTGGTCTTCACTAAGTATATCTTAGAGGATTGATTTGCATTATATGAACAGTTGCGGAAATACCGTATTCGGAAACAGCCATGTCAAAAAAAAATCTTGAATATTCGAAGAAATGAGGGCCGTTAAAAAAATGTTGAACAGCAAATACGCAGATAAACGCTATGGTAGTCGAAGGGATATAGAATGAATATTCGTTGTATGGGTCATTAGTTTTA
Organism: Lucinisca nassula; assembly: GCA_963580285.1. Classification (NCBI taxonomy): domain Eukaryota; kingdom Metazoa; phylum Mollusca; class Bivalvia; order Lucinida; family Lucinidae; genus Lucinisca; species Lucinisca nassula. Next base: position 81,729,562 of record OY757014.1, on the reverse strand, counting down.
CCGAAGTCCAATTGTTAGTTTTCTTTTGCTCCAGCATTTCAGTTATTTCATGCTGTGAGTTCTTATCGTTGTTGCATCTCTGTATTCATTTAATTATTATGGTATCGGAGACTTTACACTGATGAGTTAGAAAATTCATCATGCGAATTGAACAAATTATTTGTCTAAACCACAACAGAACCAAGGGAGAAGATTGTGGTCACGTAAAATCGATTCAAGGCCCCCTCCCCCGTTAAAACGTTTAAATGCCGCTTTTCGGTTGTGGTTTGATTTTAAAATTCGTCTTTGCATGTATGTATTGTTTATAACTTTATTTTCGATACATATTTGGCCACTTTGTGGGAAAGTAAGTGTCCTTTTGGCTTTCCACTTGTGAAGTATTCATTATGGTGAAGTTGTTTTATATTGGTGGTTCTTTCCCTCGAGAGTCTTTGATGGGGTGTGAGGGCCCAGTAATTGTATCGATTTCACTTCTATTTTATAGTATATTTTTATTAGAAATGAGGTATATTAACGATGCTGAAACAACTAGAAATGCGTCCATATGACACGGATGCCCACCGCCTGAAAATATGTCTATGTTCTTATTAATCCATAGAAAGTTACTGACGGTGTTTAAGTTTTGGACCTTTTTTTCACATTTGACCTCTAATAAATGACCTTGACCTTGGAGGTAAGGACCTTGGTTTTGTGTGAGGCAGATTGTCTCATGATGGCTAACATTTTTACAAAGTAATTTCAAAATCCATCCAGAAATAAGAAAGTTACTGACTGCGTTTAAGTTTCGGACACTTTTTTTACTTTGCCCTCTAAGTATGACCTTGACCTTGAAGGTAAGGAAGACGGTTTTGCACGTGACACATTATCTCATGATGGTTAACATTTCTACAAAGTAATTTCAAAATCCATCCAGAAATAAGAAAGTTATTGACTGTGTTTAAGTTTCGGACCCTTTTTTTACCTTTGACCTCTAAGTATGACCTTGACCTTGGAGGTACGGAAGTGGGTTTTACACGTGACACATCGTCTCATGATGGTTAACATTTCTACAAAGTAATTTCAGAATCCATCTAGCAATAAGAAAGTTATTGACTGCGTTTAAGTTTCGGACGGACGAACGGACGGACGGACGGACAGGGGCAACGCTATATGCCCTTCCACCATTCTTCGAATGGCGGGGGCATAATAAAACACAGCAGGTAGAATCTCCAGAATAAACGTTGCCCGTTCTGTATGATTCCAGAATATTAGAATTTGACATTGTTGCAGGAAAAGGGATAAAAAGCCAAGGAATTGGTTTTCGGAGAAGAAATATAAAAAAAAATGTACACTCCTACAAACCAGAGTTTATCAATACATAATAGGTTTTCCTGGAGATTCCACTTCACGGGCTTGCAAATGCTGTGCAAAGCAAGGATTTCAGATATGTATCCGAGGGACACTTACAAGTCTGGGTGCGTTATGTAGTAATAAGTTCTGCCAACTATATACTTGATTTGTTATTGTTATTTTCTAAGAATCTGCATTGAAAATGATGGCAAGCATTCAACCTCAACCTTGATTCACCGCTGTTTTAATGTATAATGTATAAATGAACGACTCACTGCTGAGCTAGGATGCCTGCATGCGAGTGAATTTGTTTTTGATATTTCGACGTTGACACGACTTTGCCTGAACGTCGTATGTTCAGCTTGATTGAATGGGTGTTTTAATTTACGATTTAGTTAGCTAAAAAGACTGAATTTATTGGGCAAAATAATTTTTCAGAGCTTTGTTTACTATAACAAGAAAATTTCATTTGGAAAATATCAGGAACAAGGAACTAATTTTGTTAAGATGTCGCCATGCGGATCGGTGTTATTGTTTTAACGAATTAAGGTGAATTTTTGTGGTTCACTGAAGTTTTGGGTCACAGGCAAAGTGAGTAAAGTTTGTTCGTGGTCCGATCATGTTCAAACTTCAATGAAGGTTAAATAAATTACATTTCATCACGAAAACACGCCTTTATAATTTTGACCCCCTTGAACCCCAATTTTATATAGTAAAACTGTGGTTTACTGGGGTGAACCTTATGATTCTTATTTCTGCTCTAATATATAGATTGTGGGTACTCGTTAGAACCGCATCGATGAGGCGGTTCTAACGAATAACCACAATCGATATTTTGAGCAGAAATACGAAATCTATCACAATTTTTCATCTTAAAATTTTCATTTTTTTTTATGATAAAGGTTACATTATATTTGTATAGGCACGTTTTCGTAATGTGTTCCTTAAATGTACATTATTTGTACTTCAATCTACATTATTTTCCATTCATTATTTGACGAAAAAAGGCCCGTTTGGGGGCTAGAATTGAATCAAGAAAACAATTGCACACAGTTTTCATATTAGCTTAGGAAGAGTGGCGTTGATGTCATCGTCCAATCATATTAAGCCCTTTTTGTACCAAATGGAATCTTCCTCCTTATATATAGCAGGAGCTCATTTCAAAATTTAGGCGTGTCAAGTTGTGTTTTCTTCAAACGTCATTCGGAAAATGGCTGATCTTTTTGCAAACGGTGTAGGCCCTGGTCTGCGGCGTCTCATCTGGGCCTGCACTGTTTGCCAGGGTACCCGTTTGGGGTTTCTGTTACTAAATGGGTTAATAGATCCATGGTTTCTAATATCGTCACTGACAACGCGAGAGTGAATGTATTCATTGAGGTATGATTATTATTGCCTCCTAATAGTTAACACTTTATGGGTTTTCTGTAAATGCACTGTGTATGTAACGTTTTGTGTAGTAAACTGCATAGGAATAGAGAGTGTGTGTGGTGGATTCTAACTTCGAAGATAAACCCCCGAGTATTCTTACGGTTTCCTGCCGTCGTTCGTTTCCAGTTACTTATATGCTAATTAGTTTGATGCTGATGTTGCCCATATTGCTTTTTGTTGTCTTAGCCAGCACACAACAGTGGGCCAACGTCGGACCGACATCGATACCATGTTCGCTGGCGGCCCGACTTTGACCCGACATTCTTTGCAGACTGGGATATTCTTGGTGTCACTATGTATTTGTTTTTTTTTCAGTGTATGATACGGCAGTATTCTTTTTCTTTTTTTCATACCAATTTGAAGAAAATATGGTATACTCACATTTGCTATGCACAAGAGTGTCACAATAATGCCCAGAACTGGGTGAGACTTCAGGTAATACTTTCCAGGTATGTCAGGAATCTAAAAATACATGAGAATGTTGTTTTATAACACTAATCAATTATTTGAGTTGAACTAGTTAAAAAAACTTTAATATCGTAGATATCCATTAACCCTTTGTATTTACGCATTTTGTTTGCGATTCATTTTTGGACCTAGTCTACACAAACGCAGTTAGCTTAGCAACTAACTAAATACTTTTTAAATCTTAAAATGGGACAAATAATTTAGGATGTTTATAACACATATATAGTTGTTACTCCTTTACTGTCTACTGGACATTTTTCTCAAGCTGCCGATAATTATTCTATCAGATAAAATAAAACACGTTTTGCTACCCGGAATATAATTGTCATTAGGTTCTGGATAGTTGGAAGTATTTACCAAAATGTATGGTACATATGCCGACAGCAATTAAGAATAACCGTTTCTGTATTTCAATTGCTATTTTCTCTTACTTAATTAGTCCAAATAACATTTCCAGTTTTAATTTAATCGGTTGAAGTAATGCTCACATTGTAATGCGTGAAACTGTACATTACAGATAATATCGTACCTTTAGCGCAAGCCAAAGAAACTAGCCGTTTAATATATATTACAACACCATGACTGAGCTAGGCAAGGGTAACACTTTATAAGCGTTTTAGGGATTTTCGACTAAACTAGACGAATGACCATTCACAATAAAGTCAGTTTGTGAATCTGTATCACTTTTTCCCATTAGTCTTTTTTCTCCTAACTACTTTATGTCTGCTAGGTATATCCTAGTTTTTATCACTTTTATATGCTCTTCAAAAGGGTTATTTACCTGACTATATCCTTGCACATCTACAAATATAATAATGATTGCAATGAGATCCAGAACTAATGCGGCCACCATACATGATCTGTGAACCTGAAAGAGTAGAATAATGGCTTCTGAATAATAAAATATAGTGTAGTGCTTGAAAACTAAATGCTCGCTTCTCTTAAATATCACAAATCTATCACTACACAAGTCCGTGTTATGATCATCCTGCTATATGCGGGAAAAGGATTAGTTTGCAGGGACATATATAATTTGATGTTGTCGCTTCTCAAAAGATTTTCAGTACATTTTAGAATCAGGTACTAAGTTATTTAGACAAATTGTGGGAATTCCGATGGGTACGAGTGGCTGATTTGTACTGGGTCTGTTATGAATTAGACGTCATGATTTCCCTTTCTGTTGGAAAGCATATCGACTTTATTGAAGCTTTTATCTCGATTTCTAGATGTTTGGATGATTTATTAAATACTGAAAATACCTGCTTCGATGGGCCTGTTTCGTGCAAATTTTATGATAAACGCGATGATTTTAATTTTGGGATCGTAAATTTTCCTTGCTTAGATTGTGGTATTCCTCGTGCGGCATCCTAAGGTATTCATATATTGCAATTTATTCGGTTTGCCAGAGTGTCCAGTCATAAATCTGGCTTAACACTCGTAATAAAATATTTACTGCTAAACTTATTAATCAGGGATATCTGTATCATAAACTAGGCAAAGTATTTTCTATGTTTTATTCTGCAGTGGAATCAATGACCCAAAGGACTTGAAAATATAAGTTACACTATCATGAAGGGAAGGGAAACTTTTTACAGACCCAACAAATCCTCCTGACACAAGCTGTGGTGATGTTAAATATATTCTGTAAAAAGGAAATCCTTTTGAAGCGAGAAGAACAACTGTGAACCGAAAACTGCAGAAAGGGCACCTTTTTGTTTTTTTTCTTGGCCTGACTAGCTAGTTTCGACCAGTTAGACTTCATCACTGACCTGCAATTATTTTCGAAATTCCGCAGGGAAATCAATTTTCCCAGAGGACTAGAAATATATATGTAACCCACACTTTGATGGAAGGCAGGTTTTTCTGTGTGTGTGTGTGTGTGTGTGTGTGTGTGTGTGTGTGTGTGTGTGTGTGTGTGTGTGTGTTGGGGGAGTGGTTGTTGTTTTTACTGGGGTTAGGTGACTGTGTCCTTTGATTGTGTTTTTTTTTCTATGCAGCTGTGTACCATTGCACATAAAAGGTATGTATAATCTATATTTTAAAGCCGCTGCTTTCATTTTTTGGTAAATAAGGATAAAAGCTATTTCCAGAGCCTTATGGTCTTGTATGGATTTTTATAACAGGCTGGCGCTGGCAATTGAACTTGACTAGTGCCTTTCCTATGTAATATCGTGTTGCAGTAAATAAATTTACTGTTTCCTAAGTTTCCTAAAAGAATAAGTTACTATCTTTACACCTTTTGAATGATTTAGTTTCATCAAATTTCATGAAGCTACACTTTCTTAGATTTTACCTTTTCCATAGTCTGAAAGTTGAAGCCAACGTAATCATGAAAGAAAAATTAACAGTTTTTTATGAAGAATCATATGATGAACTCTGCCAGGTAGCTTACATCACACCTATTGATATCGATATTCTACTTCTGTGTACACATGTGGTGTATGAGTAGTGTGAGGGATGTGGTTCCTTATTTGCAAGTGTATTATACCTTTTACTCAAAACGGTTTAAACCTGTTACATACCTGAAACCATATTTTGAGTTTTAAGAAAGTTTTGTCTGACCAAACATTCTTGTAATATCTAGCAACACAAATGCCAACGCCAACGAACAACACCCAGGAAAGAATCATCAAGCAACCTAAACGAAATTAAAATGGAATGTTACAAAGACATATTTGATATTTGTCAAATGTGAAAATATCCACTTTAAGTAAATGTAGAGAACCGTAATATACACTGACTCTTTCTAATCCATCTACTGTTAATGGCGTCGCTAACAGACGGCGCATTCATGTTCAATAAGCCAAAGTCTGCGTCATTAATAGGAACCATAACACTGGAATGAAAATTCCCGCAACAATGAAAGACTAGACGTTGTTGACCAATGAAGACTAACATCAGCCTAGTCATGTGTGCATTCTGATCAGAGACAGAATCTGTAAATGTCACAGTAAAGGTTGTGTGTTTTGCTGGTTTCACCGTTCTTTGTGAAGCATTTGTTACTTCTGGTTCAATTATTACCATTAATGAATTTCAATATATATATGTGCTGCTAATGGCGTAAACATTACATTTGCAACTGTTTATTTATTATACCCGCTTTTTCGAAGAAAAATCGGGTATATCGTTTTCGTGTCAGAGTCGAGTATCTGTCAGTCCGTGGGTCTGTATGTATGTATGTATGTATGTATGTATGTATGTATGTATGTATGTATGTATGTATGTATGTATGTATGTATGTATGTATGTGAGTGTCTACGTACGTCCGTCACGTTTCTTTGGAATGGATATCCTCTGAAACCGGTTAAGGTACACTTTTCAAACTGCGTCTGACTTTTGATCAGGAGGACGCGGGTTCGACACCCGCCGGAGTGGGCAAATTTCTTTCATGGAGATTGATCATGAAATCTTTTCTACGGTCATTCTCACCCTTCCGCTGATACAAGAAGGGCAGTTGTCAGTTTCTGGCGAAAGAATGTGCACTGTACTGGTTAACCGCTTATGTATAAGCCTGTCCAGAAAAAGTGTGGACAGGTAAACTGGCCGGCTCAAAAATGACCTAAAATAGTGTTGACTGGGCCGTTAAACTCTAATACAAACAAAAACAAACAAACTGTGCCTGTAAATAGTACATGGGATGTAGATGACACTGGGCTACCGTTGGTGTGACCTTGGCCTCAATATGACCCCATGGACAAAGGTCAAACAGTATGACTTTGCCATATCTTTAATGTTATTCATAGGAACAGCGGATATTTGCGATGGTATACCATCGACTGTGCAGTCTAGTTTTATTTTATTTTATATTTTACTTTTTTGTGTTTATTTTTGTTTTTTTTTTTTTCATGTAGTGTTTTTTAAAGTGTTTTATAGTTTCTTAAGGTTTTATAATCTGGAGTAGTTTGGTGTGTTTCAGAATTTGCTACCGCCTCCTAAGAGTAGGAGTCGGCTGCAATTTTTGTACCAAGTGCAATGGCTTATTTGTAGCAATGTTTTTCCGCTTTATGCCAACTGTATATTGTGACATTTTACCGTGGCTGACCCTGGTCACTTTTTTCATTCGTTTTCGGTATTTTGTATAAGTGATAAAGTCTTCAAGACATAAACCTCAATATGCATCATGTAAATAGACTAGGTAACCCTAAATTATACGTATAGATTTATAAAAATTCAACACTTTCCACAATGTAGTCGAGTAAAGAGACCTACGAAAACAGCGTAGACCCCGGCGGTATTGCTCAAAGTGAGCTATTGCATTAGGATCTATACATTTTGCCATCCTATAAGTATGGAAAAGTCTTTTACTTTAGTTACAAAGAATTTTGTGACTTACCATGAACTTTCACCAGTGTAAATTTGGCCGATTTGCCCACAACGACAACTGATTGGTAGTCTATACGAGATGCAGAAGCCGCAGGCATCTCGGTGTGTACATTTTTATCCAAACCTGGTGAAGAAATCGTGAAATTAGCAAACCTTGTTATAAAACCAATATTTGACTGTATAATAGCCGATCCAGGAGAAGAGGGTCTTAAGCATTCCCTGATGGATTGTTTTCAAATTCGCATGCGCAACCAAATCACAGGTTTCTTGAAAATACCCAAAAATCTTCTCTACATATCTGCAAGCAGCAAAGGTTCTGGCGAGACTGCAGAGGCTCGCCTGGGCCTATGCTAGTCACTAATGTGGTAAGAACTCTTTTCTCAAGGACTGGCTTAAAACGATAGTATACCTCAACATTACAATAACACACCCGTGTGACATAGTGCATTTTTCCACATCTCCAAAATGGCTACTTTCTGTTGAAAATCAGTGATATTTTTCTTACTTACACTGCAAACATAGATTGTGGATGCTCGTTAGAACCGCCTAAATGAAGCGGTTCTAACGAGTACCCACAACGTATGTCTTGGAGCCGAAACATGAAAAATAATGTATACCTCCGTAAACCCCAGTTTTCTCTATATAGAGTGGGGTTTAGCGAGTGGGAGGTTCATTTCACGGACATGTTCATGTGATGACATTTACCACTCTCTTGGCTAATCAATGACATTTCCCCCTGAATTGAAAGTCAAACTGAGTTGAAACTTGATTCGAGGCATTGGGTGATATGGAGATTCAGATTTACTAAATTTGTTCTGTTGCAATATGCAAAATGTCGCTATGGCGGCCACCTTGAAATTTTTCAGACAACACCTACTCCCGAAGAAAAAATCATTTGATGGGTGTGATCAAGCTCATATGAAGATTCAGAATTGCTAAAACCATTGCGTTTGCCAATATCCAAGATGGCCACCATGGTTGCTAACTTGAAATTCTTTGAAGGACATCTCCACCCGTATTTAAAGTCAGATAGAGCTGAAACTTGATGAGAGCAATCAGGGTCCCAACGATCGGATTAAGCTGAAACTTGATGAGAGACATTGAGATTCAGAATTACTGAATTCATTTCATTCCAATAGCCAAGATGGCAGCCAGGCGGCCATCTTGGTATTCTTCAAACAACATCTGAACCAAAATAGAAGTAGAGGCAATGATCAGGAATCGATACAATTAACCCACGGCTCCCATCAGAGACACCAAAGAGAAAGACACACAAACATGAAACGACAGACCCTAATGGAAACATGTATAGCGGAAAGCCAAAAGGACAGTTACTTTCCCACAAAATGGCCAATAGGCTATCCAAAATAAAATAATATAAGCGACACAAACACCCAAAGACAAACCATAACAAAAATAAACCGCGACAGAACAGCCGCCTTGAAACGGTCAGCGGAAACGAATTCCACTGAAGGGGGGTGGGGGCTTAAATCGATTGTACGTGGCCACAATCCTCGCCCTTACTTCCGTCGCGATTAAGACAAATAATTTGATCAGTCCGCATGAAGCCCTCCTAACTCATTAGTGTAACATCTACGTGAACAAAAAAATCAAGCAACCACAGAGATGAAACAACGGTGAGGACTCGGACACCAAGAAACAACTGAAATGCTGGAGCAAAAGAAAACCAACAGTTAGACTCCGATGGGCCCGACCAGAGACAGAGCATCAGGTAGCAAATATCATAAGCCTTTACGCTGGAACCGTCATACAATCTGAGGCCTGACCCACCGGCGTGCAATTAAAGAGGGAAGCAACGTTGTGTACCGTAATTGGGTTAAGTACCATGCATGCAGTCTGTCGTATAACATTTATGTTGTACCCAATCCTTTTATATGGAAGACTAATTTTACGAAATTGGGACCTGAATTCATTGCTGTTATATATTTTTCTGAATTTATATTCTAAATCACCATAAAATTCGTGTTCCGATGAAGAGACTTAAGTACAATATTGAATTTTGAAATTAAATCAGAATGACGTCTATAAAATTTTGAAAAGCCTTTGCGTAGTTTACGGTACCCATAACCCTGATTAAGAAGTTTAGCCGTTAACAATTTATTACGAGTGTTGAAGTCAGTTACATGACTACACACTCTGGCAAATCGAATTAATTGCGAAATATAAACGCCATAGGATGGCGCACGAGGAACATCACCATTCAAAAAAGGAAAATTTACAATCTCAAAATCAAAATCATCGCGTTTATCATAAATCAAAAGTCTGATTGAACTAAAATTTGATTAGAGGCAATGAGGTGACATGGCGATTTAGAATTGCTAAACCTATTCTATTCCATTTCCTAGAAGGCTGCCTTGGTGGCCATCTTGAAAATAACCAAACCCAATCAGGTGGAATTGAGCCAACACGTAATGGGAGGCATTCGGGCGAAATGGAGATTCATTATTGCTAGAATGTTCGCATTAACATATGCAAGATCTTGAAATTCTTCAAAGCACCTGTATTGTAATTGCAGATGAGATTATCGGGCTGGGCAGGGCGGCTCAGATGTTGTAAATATATGACAAACTTTAAATACTGAGTCCACAAAAAGATTCGGTAGAGTGTCTTTCGCATGCATTTTTCAAGCGGCTATACACACCATAGCTCTGTTTGTATTGCAGTTGAATTCACATGATTCGGTAACTTAATTACAGTCGAACTTCGATGGCTCGAACACCGATGGCTCGTTTACCATGGCTGAGTCAAACCCATTTTTGAACCCTAGGGAATTCCTCTGCATAAGAAAAAGTGTGGGATAATTAAGGAGGTTTTCGACTTTTATCTTGCAAATGTATGCTGTGTGTACTCATTAGAATCGCCTCAATGAGACGATTCTAATGAGTACACGCAGCATACATTTATGTTACAGAACACCGAAAAGAAGTCCAAAAATACCCCCGTTATGTTTTCTGGAAGTATGCAACAGTGGCTCGAACTTCCACTGTTTCGAACAAATTTCCATGGGTCAAAGGGGTTCGAACCATCGAAGTTCGACTGTAACATTATTGTTAATAGAATATTCCAAAGGCAGGTGCAAACGACTGCTCCTCCCCGCCGAATTTTACACCCTCACGCTGCATCAACATCACTTCATCCTTAACACATATAGTACCGGAAACCCCAAAAGGGGTACCTTTACAAACAGTGCAGGCTCAGATCAGACGCCACAGATCGCGGCGTCTGATCAGGGCCTACACTGTTTGCAAAAGGTTAAGCCATTTCTAGATTAAATTTGGAAGAAAACACAACCTGACCTCCCTAAATTTCGAAATGAACTCCTGCCATATATAAGGTGGAAGATTCCATTTGGTACTAAAAGGGTTAATCCTAAAGCAGTTTGAGCTGTTCAGAAACTTTAACAGAAGCATCAAGGCAAAATGCGGATTCAAACTTGCTAAAGGCAATGTGATCTGATAGACAAGATGGCCACCAAGGCACAATGTAATATATCATGGTCAGTCCTGTTCAGGTGAGAGATTTCTGGCTAACTTGGGCCTCTAGTTTTTAAACTGTGATTCAATTAAATACAGTAAAATTCCTATATTAAGACCAACTTTGAGACTAGTCAAAAGTGGTCTGAAAGACCACTTGTTGTGAACAGTCCCAAAGGTGGTCCCTGACCGGAGGTCACTGTATGAAGAAAACACAAAGAGAGAATAACTGCAACCTACTAAATAAGCTTTTTAAAGCAGAATTAGTCGTAATTTTAGGTGGTCTTAATAGTGGAATTTTACTGTAGTTGGTACCCATTAAATTTGCGACAATGTGGCGGTTCTAACGAGTGCTCACTATGTATATTTCAATCAAAAATAAGGAAAATAGTTTATACCCTCGTAAACCCCATTTTTCTCTGTTTTAAGTAGGGTAAAAAGAGGTGTTCATCACACGGATTTTTCACCCTGATGCATGTCTGGTGTATCAACACCCCTTACAGTCAAATCTTAAAATAATTTACATACGTCCTGGTACAAGTTTCCCATGGGCAAACATGATATTCCAGTCTCGCTCCAGGTCAAATATACGTGGTTCAGCTTCCACACGGTAGGCACGGGTAAATCGACATTTTAACACTCCGTCATAATATGAACCAGAGATTTCGGTTAATCCTGTCTGGGCCTACGGGCAAAAGAAAAACAAATAAAAACAATTACTGAAGAAGCAAGAATATCTCAAATCATTAAACGGTAACAAACAGGCATTTTTCAGACGCTCCATAAGTTAAAATTTAACTTTAAAAAATTTGATAAAAGATTTAACTTTAGAATTTAAAATCGAAATTAATAAAATACCAGAGAAGTGTTTGCAAATGGCAGAAACATCAACAGCAGGCTAGAAATGCTGGTAAATATCTTTTTAGTATTAATAGCTTTAGTATTATACTCTGTGAAACTGAAATAAGATTGACCCATACGTCTAGCTTTCGAAAAACTCTTGGACATTGGCAAGAAATACAGACCCAGATCAGATGCCAAGTAACGCTGCGATTGACTGCGGTAAACACTGTTTACTTAAAAGAACAGGGATTTTGTTAATTAAAACTAACATACAAGATACAGCCTCGACGCCCCTACTATTAAAAAGAGATCTTGCCACATCTACAATGTGAAAGATTTTATAATAGCCATTTATGGGTTAGTTGACGTACATATCTTCCTAGTGGCTTGTTGTCGATACTCGGATTGTAGGAATTAAAGGCTTGGACTACACCTCCACTGTGGATACACTCTGTTACGCTGTCATCGCTCTGGTAAAAGAAATAAATACGCACCTTAAGTATATTATCACGAAAACACGCCTATATCAGTTTGACCCCGCTTGAACCCCACTTTTATGCAGTAAAACTGGGGTTTACAGGGGGTAAACCTTATTTTCTTATTTCTGTTCAAAACTATAGATTGTGGGTACTCGTTAGAACCGCCTCGGTGAGGCGGTTCTAACGGGTACCCACAATCTATATTTTGAGCAGAAATAAGAAAAATATCACACTTTTTATCTTGAAAGTTTCGTTTTTTCGGCGGTAAAGTTTACAATGTAACTGGATAGGCGTGTTTTCGTGTTTCAAAGGTATACATATTGTTCACTGTTTTGTCTGAAATGCAGATAGTGGGTACTCGTAAGAATCTCCATACTGAGGCGGTTCTAACGAGCACGAGACACTACCTACTTTTGAAGAAGTAACAAGAATTTTTTTTAAAAAAAATTTCGGAAACATGTCATTTTTGTCGACATGAAAGAATGCTCTACGTCACATCATGCAATTACCGAAAAATCCTAAAGATTCGGATACCTTGAGGACTTGCTGTAATTCTCCTAAACGTTTAACAAATTTACTTCATGGTCCAGCTAGGAGTCAAAAAGGTGCAGACAGAATGGCAAATAGTGTCGACCCTTATCAGACTGCTCCTTCTGATCTGGGTCTACACTGTTTCCTTGGGCATGTATTGCCAATGCTTAGGATCATTACGGTATTTGTGAAGGCTACAGTATCATTTTGTACATCATTTTGTGAGAAACTAAAAAGTCCACTATTAATGGTTGGTTTTACTTTTTCGTCCTTTTGAAAATATGCTTGTGTTTGAATGAGTTACCTCCCTGGAAAACAATGATATACAAAGACGGTAACACTTTCTACATTACAGCAGAACTTTGATGGCTCGAACACCGATGGCTCATTTACCATGGCTGAGACGAACCCGTTCTTGAGCCCCAAGGTAAATCCTCTACATAAGAAGTGGTTGGGGATAATTAAGGAGATTCTTCGACTTTTATCTTGCAAATGAAAATACTTCCATGGAGATCAGAAACCTACCGCACATGAGTACTGGTAAACCGCTTAAAAGGTCTAGGCCTACCCAGACAGAGTGGTTCGAGTCCGACCCTCCATGCATATAAACATGCATGCAGATCAGAAACCGACCGCACATGAGTACTGGAAAACCGCTTAGAAGATCTAATCCTGCGCAGACAAGGTGATTCGAGTCCGACCGTCCATGCATATAAACCCTATTGGTTTCATTGGTGAGAGGTCATTTCATCTCAAGGTCGGGTAAACTTCCCACAAAATAGGAAGCAACGTCTCCCAAGTGACCTAATGGTGTTGGCGGGAACGTTAAACCTCAATTCAACAAACAAACGTCTTAGGAGCTTGGGAAGACAAAATTAAGCTGTACATCACTCAGTCACCACACAGCCTCCTCTTTGCACCTGGTTTGATCGAACTTCCCGGATGAGCAGGCTGATAAGAATCTTTGCTAAGCATACATGTCGAACTCACTTTGTCGTTTTGTGGAGATTGATCATGATTTTTTTCTATGGTCATTCTCCTCCCTTCCACTGATCAGTCCGGTGTCGAGTTCTGGTGAAAGAATGTTAACCGCTTGTGTACAAGCCTACACAGGAAAAGTGTGGTGAGGTAAACTGGCCGAATCAATATTACCTTAATAGTGTTGGTTAAGCCGTTATACTCCAAACAACCTAACTTTGTCGCTTTTCGCGGTTCATTTGCTTACCATTCTGGTGTCTTTTGAAAACCCGACGGCGATCCAGCTCTCTGCATATTTAGGTTTTCCGAAAAGTTCAAAGGTTACTCCATATCCGACATCTTGCCACGTGACCATAAATTTGCAGCCGTTCCCATCACAATCAACAAAACAGCCTTTGGACGAACCACAGGAAGGATCATATTCGATAATACCATCCTAAAAACACATGAAAAAATGACCCTAAGGATTTTTCTTCAAATGCAGGTTGGTATTCGGCTATCACGTGAACAAGTCCATAAAATGAACACCCCACTAACCCCACTTCATATGTAGTATAACCATATGCAACTTCTAAGAACCACGATATTTCAGCACTGAAACTATTTATCTGTCATTTCCTCAATGAGGCGGTTCTCACGAGCACCTGCAAGACATAGGTTGTAGGTACTCGTTAGAACCGCCTCAATGAGGCGGTTCTTACGAGCACCTGCAATCTATGTTTTAAGCACAAATAAGACTAATAAACCATTTTGGATATATGAAAGAAAGCATTACGTCAAGAGGGTATGTTATCGTAATATAAAAGAGCATTGCATGAAGCCAATTCAATGCCTTCGAGCTGCAAAGGCTCTGGTGGGACTGTGCTTATGTACATGCTCATCTGAACCTTTCTGGTAGCCTATGCGATACGTACTTTTCGTATGAGCTCCCTGAATTAAATACATTACGTTTCAAGAAAACCTGTTTTGTAATAAGTTCGACCAATCAAGGCACAGATCAGCCTGTACATTCACCAAGCCTGACCAGACCCTCCGCATGCAACGTCTAAGATACACAACATTTCAGCACTGAAAATATTTATCTGTCATATCCTACTTTACAATCTGGTAAGTATAATCCCGAATACAAAGTGTCCTCACCATTCAAAGTGTGTACCACACCCTTTCAAGGAATCAAACTGATAAAAAATACATTTCTTTGTTGTTAAATGTGGAAAACAAATGCATTTACTTTTACAAGTACACGTAAACCAATAAAATTCAGAATATATAATAAAACAGTGATAGCCTACGAGATATCACAGGCACAACAACAACACAGTGCACAAAAGGAATCGTTGTTTACTTATCACTAATATGAAAACCATTTGTTTCCATCGCACTGTGTTATGGCGATATATTACGTTAACCCTTGTCCTGCTAATCCCGGATATGCCTTATTTTGAAACAATGTAGATCCAGATCAGATGGCTTCTGACGAAGCCATCTGATCAGGATCTACATTGTTTGCCATTCAGATTGTGAATTTGTTGCAATATTTTGCATCAAGTAATCTGATTGGATGATAATCGGTAGTGGGTGTGGCATATATAAATATTCAGCAGGACAAGGGTTAACACAGCCGTAAGACACAGTGCATTCCTTTTGTGACTTTTCTGATGAAAATTATTGATATTTTAGCTCACCAGAGCCGAAGACTCCGGGGGAGCTTATAGGATAGGCAGTTGCCTGTCGTTGTCGTCGTCGTCTATCGTCTGCATCGTCCGTCAACACTTTCAAAGGACATGTGAAGCCACTCGGTCGATTGAGCCCAAATTTCATCTCTAGCATCCTTGGGCTGAGGGATTAAAATTTCGTGTTTATTATGAAATTCGGCTCATGAGTTTGGTTGCTATGGCAACTTAGAGTTCCCTGTGACTTATAAGATATTTTGACATAACGTTCACAGAAATGTTTTTAAGCAATCTACTATCTGCCAAAATGATTTTAGGTCTACTGTTCATTTTATTTGGTTTGGTGGCTATGGCAATTTAGAGTTTCATAGACTTATAATGAGAAAATATGAAAAACGACATTTACTACCAAGCCTTTGCAGATATTTTGACAAAACTTTCTGTTTTCATAGAAATAGTCTTTAAGCAATCATTTATCTGCCATATGATTTTAGGCCTACTATTATATTTGGTTGCGGGGTTGCCATGGAAACTAAAATGCCAAAAAAAACATACATGTATATAGAGAAAAATATACTAAAAAATCATCTACTCAGAAACCATGTGGTCTATGAGACTGAGACTTTATGGAAACAGTCATCATAATTGCCTTAACATATGTTGTGCATATATGAAATTCAGCTCTTTAGTTTGGTTGCTATGGCGAATCAGAATTTCCAACGACTTGTAATGGGGAAAATGAAAATTGGCATTTACTGGCAAGCCTTAGCGGATAGTTTTGCAAAATTTCATAGACATATTCTTTAAGCAATCATCTATCTGCAATATGATTTTAGGTCTACTGCTCAGCAACACCAGAGCTCTGAAGCCACTAGTCTGATTGGATCCAAATTTTATCAGTAGTGTCCTTGGGCTCAGGGCTTCCAAAATTATTGAAATACATTGCTGTCAGTGGGCAGTCCCCACCCCTTGAGCTCTGGTAAGCATAGTGGCCCATGGGCTTCTTGTTCATATTTGTACTCCAAGCATAGGTTGTGGGTTCTAACAGTACCCACAACCTATGTCCCAGAGCAGAAATAAGAAAAATAGTATATACCCTGTAAAACCCAGTTTTCTCTATATAAAGAGGGTTTTTCCTTGCATGGACTTGTTAACATCATCCCACAGTTTGAACAAGTTGACTGAGGGCAGTAACAGTTGACTGAGAGCAGTACAATTTCTATCACGTTAACGATTCTGTGTAAATAACTTCCTTGTAACCTCCACTTAAAATAGAGGAATGACGAGCTTACAGTGGTATACATATTTTCCTTATTTTTGATTTCATTACGCAAACACGCCTATACATATATATTGCCACCTTTATCGCTAAAAAATGAAAATTTCAGGATGAAAAATTGTGATATTTGTCTTATTTCTGCTCAAAATATAGATTGTGGGCACTCGTTAGAACCGCCTCATCGAGGCGGTTCTAACGAGTACCCACAAACTATATTTTAGAGCAGAAATAAGAAAAATAAGGTATACCCCCGGAAACGCCTAACGAGGCCAATATAGTCTATGTTTATTGCAGAAATAAGAACATTACCATAACCTTGCAGAAATTGTCGAAGTTTAGAGAAATGAAATCATTATTTAACACGGGCCTGTTGTCCTTATGTCTTAAAAAGGTAGTGCAAGCTAGCATTTGGATAAATGTTAGAAAAAAAGAAAAAATGTCGACATTGATTGTGATATAATTGCAGTTATATTTTTCATTTAAAACAAAATACTCCGAAAAAAGTCCAATACCAGACGATTTCTCACCTTGTCTAAAATCAAGCCATATAAAACATCGAACTAAACCTTTCGAATGTTTGGTGGAATCATAATGCCTTGCATACATATTTATCATAAAAAGTTAACCCGCATACCGGAATCTTAGCTCATGATGCAAATAAATGGAGTGAAACTACAATACATTAACCTTATACAGCTGAATGAATTAGAATTAATTTAGCCAGACCCGTTTGTGACTATCAACACATTCAATTAACAAACTGCGTAACAAACAATGTAGATCTACATTGTTTGCAAAGGTAAGGGCTATTGTGTTCAGCGGAATGAGATAAATTAGGATTGAAAACTCAACAGCAACAGTTTGACGTCAGAGCAGTAGAAAACGAAGCGATGTCACGGCGTTACGAACACAGGACATACAACATTTGGCCATTCTCCTCTTCCAAAGATTAAGGATGCGCGATGTCCAGTTCACTCTTATACAAACAAACATCTCAGCAAGGTAACCCAGTAACAACCAGACTTAGTGTCTATCGCAAGACAACTATTCGATTCCGATCTTTCTCTTTCATAGTATTTCGTGCCTGGTCTTATATGTTTGTTTGTTTGATTTGAGGTGTATCGTCCCGTCAACACTGTACGTGTCATTTTGGAGACGTTGCTTCCAATTTTGTGGGGCCTTTACCCGAGATTGAGATGAAATGACATCTCAAGCCCTGCCGCCCAATGAAACCAATACGGTTTAATAGCATGGACGGTCCGACTCGCACCGCTTTGCCTGGGCAGGCTTAGATCCTCTAAGAGGCTTACCAGTACTCGTGTGTGGTCGGTTTTCGCTCTGCGTGGAAGCATCATGCAGCCCATCTATTTCTTCAAGTCCCGATGGGCCCCGGGGACCGTGGTCTTATATGACGGTTAGATATAGGGCCGTCAATTAGTTTGTTTAATAATAAGGCTTGACGTTTTTGTTTGTTTGTTTGTTTGTTTTGTTTATTGTTTGTTAGTTTGTTCGTTCGTCCGCTCGCTCGCTCGGTCGTTCGGTCGTTCTTTCTTTCGTTCGTTCGTTCGATCGTTCGTTCGTTCGTTCTTTCGTTCGTCCGTTCGTTCGTTCGTTCTTTCTTTATTTGTTTGTCTCATTAACCATTTGCTCAAGTGTGACAATTTTATTAAATTGTTCCTCTTAAAGAAACAAATGCAAGCTTTTATGTCCGGTAATGTCTGTTGATTGTCAGGTTTCCGAGAAAATGTAAATGTCGTTCAGATGATTTTCCAAGCTATTCTTTCTCAGAATGATGTCGCCCAGCAGCGCCACACTGAACGTTTCTACGGAAACAGATTATCGTGCCGAATCCGAGATTCATGACAACATACAATACATATATCATCAGATTGCATAATAGAAAGTAGAACACACTAGCGTGAGAAACACTTGTAACTAACAGCCACCCACAGCCACTGCTGCATTTTGTTGAGTATGAATGCTGAGATACGAGATCAGAATCATTTTCCGAAGAACCTTTAATTTACTTAAAGCCGACAAAAAATCCAATTAACTTAAAAGGGACGTAAATTCATAACTAAATGCACATACAAATTTGCGTTTAAAATACGTAAATAGAATACTCGCTTATACACAAGAACACAGTGAAATTCCGCTATTAAGATACCTAAAATTAAGACTAATTCTGTTTTAAAAAGATTATTTTGTAGGTTGTAGTTATTTTTTCTTTGCGTTTTGTGCAAAGAGTGTCCGCTGGTCAGAGACAAACTTTGGGACTGTTCAAAAGTGGTCTTAAAGACCACTTTTGAACAGTCCCAAAGGTTGTCTTTTTATAGGTATTTAACTGTACATTGTATACCCTAGTTTAACACGTAAAGCCCGCGTAATAAATACCCTTGAAATCCCAACTTTTCAGAGGAAATGCGGTTTTCAAGGTTAAATATGATCTCAGATAGTTTGTAGATATTCATTAGAACCGCCTCAATGAGACTGTTCTAACGCCAACCCAAGGTACATGATTGAAGTCAAAATTGAGGCGGTTCTAATGAGCACCCATAATCAATGTTTACATTCGAAATTTTCTACAGATTAAATGGGCCCCGTCAAGCGATTTTGGTACTTATCGCCTATGCGAGCAGCGAAGATTCAGGCGAGCCTGCGCATCCGCGCAGTCTCGCCAGAACCTTCGCTGCTCGCTCATACAGGCAGTGAATCAAGAGGAACCTTCAGAAGAAAGCCACATTCCTGGTCCTTCACTTGGCGGGGCTCAAATGTCAAAACACCCAATCACGATAACACATCCTTGCGGCTTAGTGCAATCTATCATATCTCCAAAACGGGGGATTTTCTGATGTAAATTTGTGACATGTCTTATATTTACCCAAAACATAGCTTGTGGGTGCTCGTTAGTTCGAGTACCCGCAACAAATGTCTTGAAAGCAAAATAAAAATGAAAAAAAAAATGCATAACCCTCTATACCCCAGGTTTCTCTATATAAAGTGGGGTTTAAGGAGTTTTTCCTTACATGGACTTGTTAACTTGATGCTGCCACATGGATGTGTTTCTTTATGCTATACGTGTGTACGTGCATATGTATATATATAGAGGATATTAACTTTTTTGAGATGAATACCAAAAATAATTTATCGGGTGTGTTGAAAACATCAGAATTTTCACGAATGCGAAGCACGAGTGAAAATTCTGATATTTTCAACACACGAGATGAAATAGTTTTGATATTTATCAAAAAAAAGAGTAAATTTTCTTTTTATTTGATAATATTTTAGGACACTTACTGAAATTGATCAATCGGATCTTACATCACAAGTTTTGACTAGGCTATGACGTCACAACTGTCAGTTGCAAACCATAAACAGATCGCCATTTTAATACAGCATTTTTACAGTTCAAAGAATGCTTTTTGAAGGTATGTTACAGAACTATTTTAAAGATTCCATATGAATTTTGGCGAGAAAAGTAGTCCGGGCTGCTACTGTGAAAATAACATTCACACTGTGAAAATATCATTTATATATTCACAGTGTGAAAATGTCACTTTTATTTGTTTCAGATATGCAATGATTTCACTGCTATGTATAAAATAAATAAATATATTTTGTTTTCATAATGAGCTATGATTGAACACTTGTATACTTAATTTTAACGAGAAGGGTTTCAGGCTAAGGAAATCGTAAGACATCATTCATATAGCCTAATCAGTAATCCGGCTTCAATATATTTAACCAGAAGAAACTGCAAAGTCTGAGCGTGGGCGATACGTCAACATTTTTGATGACTTACTGACTGTGCATTACATGATGTATCTATTTAACACATTTATGCGTCCAACTTCATTTATCATTATAAGCATGTAATCTACTTATCCGCTAATAAGCTGATACATCAAATAAAAATCTGAAACTAGCGTTCTTTTAGAATAGAACAATGTAAGATTCCCTGTAGATTTTAAACTACATCGTAAAAGGCATATAAATTCTATAGGTCCACTTACTGTGACCCTCTGAATACATTTTGCACTCCCAGATACACTGTCATTTTAATTTGATTCGAAACCAAAGCAGAATCAGCATGACCCATGAAAAATAATTTTCAAGATACAAGAAAAGAAGCATGCGAGCCAAACATACTGCATGAAACAAATATAGTATTAAAGCTAGACTATCAATAAGTTTTCCCTTTTCTGAGTATGTACGTGCTGCTAATATCTTTTTTATTTTGGATAGCCGTTTGGCCATTTTGTGGGAAAGTAACAGTCCTTTTGTGACGTGATCATGTTGGTGTTTCTTTCCCTTGGTTGTCTTGTGTGGGGGTGTGAGGTAATTGAATCGATTCCTGATCCATTGCCTTCACTTCTATTTTCTATAAAATGGTAATCCTTTTTAACTTTTTCATCACGTGAACAAGTCCGTGAAATGAAGACCCCTCTAAACGCCACCTTATATAGAGAAAACTGGGGTTTACGGGGGTATTCATTTTAACTTCCTAATAAAAAGAACAATCATAAACTGACCCACATTGGGGAATACCAGCTCAGCAGTATATGGTACACTTATAAAACTACTGTTTTTCTTCTAACAAAAGCAATGCTTTGTCACATAAAGGTACTGGGACGCAGTAATACCTACAGCATTACCGTCGAAGTTCGAGATACAAGAATGCATCAGAGGCTTTGTTGTTTGCTATGCTTTTTCTTGACACCAGTTCATGAAAAGAGAGACATGATACTCGAACTTCAACGACTTTGAAACCAAGAAAATTTGTTAAAGACGGACGTATTTCATGTTAATTATAGCAGCAGGACAAGATACATAGTAGAGTTACTTTTTCGATTTTCTTAAAATAAGCGTATGTCGTGTATACTTATTAGAATCGCCTCATTGAGTGCACAAAACATACATTTTCAAGATCAAAAAGAAAATTATTCCAAATATATTAATATCTGCAGTAATGGTATATTTCATTTTTCTTATGTCGGGCTCAAAACCGAGTTCGAAACAACCGTGGTAAATGACCAATCGGTGTTCGGGCCATCGAAGTTTTGCTGTATACACGGCGACAGTAACAACAGCGACAAGAAAAAATGTAAATGTTTCGTGCTGGTCGGACACGTCATTGTGTGGGTATTGCTGTGTTCCTTTTCATAACATGCCTATTGTAACACAATTCGCATAAAAACAATACAACAGACAAGCCTACATGCACAATGTAAATGTACAATGTTAATACATTGATAACACCATGCCATGCATAATCAGCATCTAAACTATACATTTAACATCTACTAAACTATATATTTAGCATCTGATAATAGTCGAAGCACGATTATTTATAGGCATTTTTAACCACTGACTGGTGCACAATGCTATATCATTAATAAGATGAATTTTAAAATTAATTACAAAATTATTAGAATAACTCAGCCATGTTAAGATGCAGACTCCTCTTATGCCTTCGCAAATATAATTTACTTGTGAAAACACTTGGCGATTTTATTGTTTCTGTTACAAACATAGATTCGGTTTCCTCGTTTGAACATCGCCCGTTCTATCGAGAAAACTTAACCCTTTTTGTACCAAATGAAATTTTCCTCCTTTTATATAGCAGGAGTTCATTTAAAAAATTAGGGGTGACAGGTCGTGTTTTCATAAAAATCTATTTGGAAAATGGCTGAACCGTTTGTAAACATTGTAAGCCCTGTTAAGACGCCGCGTTCTGGACCTGCACTGTTTGTCAAGGTACCCGTTTAGGGGTTTCCAGTCTGAAATGTGTTAATATATGTTTGAGCAAAAGGAAGAAAACAATTATCCTTATACGTAACTCCTATTTCTCTACACATAAGTAAGGAGTTGTACAAATGTGTTCATTTAAAAGCACATGTTAACGTGCACCCTCTTTAATTACTTAAGACATCGCATGAAATAAACACACGTTTTTCCGTTTATGTTAGGCACACTTAAACTGTTGTACTCGCCCCCGCCCATCGGGGCTTAAAGAAATATTTTGGCTGCATGATGCTTCCACGCAGAACTGAAACCGACCGCACACGAGTACTGGTAAACCGCTTAGTGGATCTTGTGCTTATAAGCCCTATTGGTTTTATTGGGCCACAGGTCTGGAGATGTCATTTCATCTCTATGTCGGGTAAAAGTCCCACAAAATTGGAAGCAATGTCTCCAAAATGACCTATACAGTGTTCACGGGGATATTAAACCTCAAATCAAACAAACAAGACGTCGCATAAAATAAACACACGTTTTGCCGTTTGTTTTATGCACACTTAAACTGTTGTAACACACTTATGTGCCAATAGTCCAATCTAAATTATATTCTTTTATTTTATGCAAAGGCGCGGATTTGCAACAGACAGAAAAAAATCAAAGCACTGGTCTTGATCGGAGACTTACACTGTTTCGCTTAACCCTTAAAGGGAATGGATACGCTTTCAGGGGATGCAACTCCTGCAAAAGTATTTGTGTCTCCCATGTCAATAGGGGTCAACTCTTGAAGGAAAGACTTGCCTTTACGGTAGACCCCCTTTTCCGCAGGACTGAGTTATAGAATAGCGAAAAGGAAGTCCCGAAAGTTGTCTCCCTTTGAAAAATGGCGAAAAATCTGCCAACTGTATCCATTCCCCTTAAAATCCTGTACTATATACAAGCAGTGTAGATCCTGATCAATCGTCACGTAAAATGCCTTAAGCGTTCATTTACCCTTAAGATGGCAATCACAACAATTGGCATCCGCTTTGTTGTCTCCCGATTACTTTAAAAGTCTTTGTTGCAAACAGTGTGGACTCAGATCAGACTGCCCCTTTAGAAGCAGTCGGATCAGGGTCAACACTGTTTGCCCATATTCAAAAAAAAATTGTAAAGCTTGCAAGCAGGTGCAGCACACGACATAAACAGACAACATTTTCAGATGCAGTTTTTCTTGGCATCTTAAAGGTTAAAACCAAAGTGGCAATTCAATTATCTATCTGGATTGAAATACTTGTCCATGTACTTAAGAAAATACCAACCATACCGTTTACAAAGAAGTTATTTTTATTATACTATATATATCATCTCTACATCAATACAATAAGACAATACATTTAATTTTCATTAAGATAACATATTACAAGATACAAGATACAAGATACAAGATTTTATTCAGAAAACCAACATCAAATGAAGGTGTCCTCCGATACAACATAATTATACAATATGCTTTAATGGTGATGATGAGCAATACGATATGAAATGGTATGATATAATGTGCAATACAAGTTATCTTAATTGAAAGGCGGACTCAATAAATGTGCATATTTGTTTTGTTTCCTCATATGTTACTGGGCTCAATAAGCGAATAAAAGTTTTAAGAGATTTAGCAGTATTTGGTATCAAGCCATGATAATCAATATTAAATTTCTGAAATAAAATATTTCTAGCTGCAGTATATTTGGAACAAAAAAGTATAAAATGTTCTTCATTTTCTATCACATTGCAACATGTGCATAGTCTTTTCTCACGTGGAATTTGGGGTCTGAAATATCTACCACGTTCTATCAGTAAATCATGAGCACTAATTCTCAGTTTTGAAAGTTCTTTAGTTTTGCTTTTTGGCAGTCCAAATGACAAATAATTTTGAAAGGAAAATTTGTGTAAATGTTTGAAAAAGTTACCAGTTTATTATCATGAACCTGATTCCTAAGACGGGATAATTCTTTATTAATGCTTGTTAAATATTTATCAGAAATAATTTCTGACATATCACTCGACTGTACTTCTTGTTCTGTTATAGAAAAACGTTCCAACGACTTTTGAATAAAAGAGTACCATGACTTGTAACCATCTTCAAATAAACTTTTATCCAAGTCAAAAACTTCTTTCAATAAGCGATCTTCTGGAAGCTGGCTCAAACGGGAGTAGTATTTAAATGTTTGTGAGCTAATATAATTGCTCATTGGTTCTCGCCCAAATTCTAATCTAGACGCTAAGTTAGAAGCTTTTTTATGCACACCTAACAAATATTTGCAAAATCTGTTTTGTATTTTCTCAAAAGGAAGCGTATCAAGAATTTTGTCTCGTAAATTATAGTCACTTATCCAAATTTCAGCACCGTATGTTATAATTGGTCGGATGAGAGTGTCGAAAAGTTTAAGCTTTAAAGAGTTACTCATTGAGTCATAATCTAGAATTTTCGATTTAAGTGAAAATATCGCTTTCAAGCTTTTTTGGTACATGTGATCAGCAGCAGGTTTGAAATTTGCATTATAAGAAAGTAAAACACCTAAATACTTATATTTATCAACAACTTCGAGTTCAGCATTGTTCAGTTTGAACTGATAATTTTCTTTTTTAATCTTTCCTGCGCTAAAAATCATAATCTTTGTTTTATCAACATTTATCTTAAGCTTCCAGTAGTCGCAATAAACTTGTAAAGAATCCAGACAGGATTGCAAACCTTCTTTGGTTTCTGATAGTAGAACAACATCATCTGCATAAATCAGACAATTAAGTTTAGTAGAGTTTAACGTTACAGGTTCTGAAGTATTTGAATCAAATATTTGATCAATATCATTAATAAATACATTAAAAAGTAGGGGACTAAGGCTATCGCCTTGGCGAACCCCTCTGTCATAATTTCCTGTTTTGGATAAAAAGTTATCTTTTTTCACAACAAATTTAGAATTAGTGTACATATATTTCACTACTTTGTAAAAGTTACCTCCTATTCCCAAATTAAGTAGCTTCTGAAATAACCCTGAACGCCAAACCATGTCAAAAGCTTTAGAAAAGTCTACAAAAGAAGCGTATACTCTCTTTTTGCTTTTAAATAGATACTTATTCAGAATTGTTTTAATAGTATAGATATGGTCTGTTGTTCTATAGCCCGGCCTGAATCCTGCCTGGAATTTGTTAAATAATTCATTGGTCTCCATATAGTTGTGTAAACGAGTATGTAGTAATGACGTAAACAATTTACCCAAACAACTAGTCAAACTTAAACAACGATAGTTATCACAGTCATATAATTCATTATTCTTTGGTAAAAAGGAGACTAAAGAAATATTCCAACTATGCGGAAAAGTTCCGGATTTCAAAATTCTGTTAAACAGTTTAACAATTGGAAGCAAAAGTACATCTTTGCCATATTTTATAAATTCATTTAAAATTAAGTCAATGCCTGGTTGTTTATTATTTTTTAATTTTACTATACCATGGCGTATTTCTTTACAGCAAAATGGAAAATCAAGTGGACATTGGGTATTACTTTCCGAGTCTGTGAGATCTAAGTCTGGATGTTTCTCTGAATACAGTTCAGACAAGTAATCATACCAAGCTGATAATGTTATTGGATTGGTGTGATTTTGTGATTTGCTATTCATGTGATCTAAGGTTTTCCAAAAGGCTTTAGGGTCGTTTTCATGCAAATTATCCAGTTGTTCAATAATTGTTTTGAAGAATAATTTCTTATACTATGGGAGAGTCTGTTTAGTTGCCGTGCCATATTACAATATATTCAATGACTGACTGAATGACAGTTTATCAGATGTTCATTTATGGTATTCTTTTTTATTTCTACTTTAAACATATAATGTGAGTTCTTGCTAGAACGGCCTGCACCAGGCGGTAATAACGCGTATCCATATTTTGTGCTAGAACAAAAAGGTAAATGATGTTTACCCTGGTAAAGACCACTTTTACTAGTAGTATATATAGTGGAATTTACATCGATATTAATTGCACGGAATTGTTGTTAACGTTATGTTTACAATGATACACATTCACGGCTAAAGACTACAAGCACAAGTATTCCATGCACAATGACACAACACAAGTATGCACCCCATGCACCTATTGGTGTATCCTATGGTTACCTGAGTCGTTGTTGGTACAACTTTGACAGGTGTCTGGGTAGTTCTTGTTGTGGTGGGTTCTGTAGTAGTAGTTGTGATATCAGGCAACCTAGGTGCCTTCAGAGAAACGAATAAAATATATCATCTGCTGCTTAAACATTGTATCGTGAAACTGTCATAAGCTTATGTTACCAGAGAAACTTTATGAATCAGCGTCTAAATTTCAAAGCATTAAGTAACAAAGGGTAAGAATACATAAATAAAACGTATTCGATCATTGCCTTCACTTCTATTTTCGAAAATAACCACATATTGTGCTATCCATAGAACTGGAAAATAAAATTATAAAATATCATTAAAAATATGGTTGATGCCAACATTTGCGACAAATAATGAAATGGTTCAATTTACCAAAGACATAGGGAAAAAACTTCCCACAAAAATTAAAACAAAATACATTAAAACCGAATCATTGTAACAATAGCAAACATGCTGTTAAGTGCAAATACGCCCAAACCACTGTTAGTAGCATCCGTCAGTTACCAACACCAGCTTCCATAAAGATTCGCATTATGAATATCGCGTTGCTGTCTCATTGTCCCCTTTTTGCTAGTTTCCATACAGGATGATATATACGCTTCAAACGCTCAGCAATAAGCAACGGTGATATAAATAATTCCTTAACTCAGCGGCTCTTTCTCATATTTACAAAATTGATATTGAACTTCGTTTTGTGAACAAATTGGTATATAACAATGCAGTGTTTTTAGCACAATAACAAGTTTTACCGTACCACACACTTTATATAAAAGATCGCTTTATTTCACTTCTACGTAATGCCTAAACTTTATGTAATAGTGATTCATGCGCAGTCGACGCATATTCAATTGTACGTACGACTAGTTTTAAAGAGAATAAATTATTCATTTATGCCCTTGTTTTTTCTTTTACCTCACTTCGAATATCTGCTTCAGTGTCAGTTTTTAATGATCACTTTTCTTAAACGCATACATGCCACTAGAGCCGTCCAATGCATATTATAAAACGCGCTGCTGCTTTACGCATCCTAGCACATGCCATCTAAATTTCACTCAAGATGCTTCTACACCCACTATTTACATCAGTGCCTCTATGCCCAAGTTAGTCAGAAGCAGGCATGCCCTTCTCTGATCAACCCATGCATTTCTATGTGCATTTGTATAATGCATTCGAGTGCATTTTCCTTTTTTTCTTTTGAATTCAACTCCATGCAGCTATTTCATTACCTTAAAAACGGGCTGTATAAATACCGGCGGCCGCACTGTAGGTTCTAGTTTTAGCCACACTCCCCTGGTTGTCGGCATGAGCTTGAAAAGGTTGTTAATTGTAACTGGTACGGGCTTCATATTTAACCAAACATCTGTTGTAGGTGGTCGAAAATTACGTTGCGTTGTTGGTTTTAAAGTTCTTGCAAATATTGGCGGAAGCGTTGTAACAGTAGTTGATTTATCAGTAAAAGCCAATGTAGTCCAAGCATCGTGTGACAATCCTTCAGAAGTGGTGGCTGGCGTTTCTGTGTAGTGCATTGTAGTCTGAAGACCACTATCCGTCTCCATTTTAGCAGGTGAGATTGGTTTGGTCTTTTCTTTATCATGTCTTGTGATTGGTATTACTGTTACATCTTCTTTCAGTTGTGTATTATTACTGATCAGCATTTCGGTTGACCTTGTAGAATGAAGTGATGTTTCATGACTTAGGGCTATTGTCAGGGTTGTTAAATCTATGGAAGTGGTCTCATATATACTTTTAGAATTTGTTGCAGATTCTGTTACCGGTTTGGTAAAAACGGTTTTCTCAAAAGAGCGTGCAAACTCAGATACTATGGGAGAGTCTGTTTCGACTTTTCCTGTCAAATTTGTAATTTTGCTTGAAACATTAAAACGAATAGTCGTAAATTTGTGGCCTTTATGATATATGATGCCGGTATCTGCCATGCTTGTTTGATTCATAGCAGTAACATAGGGAGTTGGTGTTGCAATGTCTGCTGTTGTGTTTGGTAAGTTAGATGACAAACTTTCATATGTCTGATTTATATGCGTGCCCAAAGAATCTTTCTTCATATTCATTGTTTCAGAAAGGTTATTGGTGGTAACATTTACATCTGTTATTGTGTTATATACTGCATTAGTTATGAATTGTTGTTCGGGTGAATGTAATTCTGTCTGTGTTCCGTTGGTTACATACAACGTTTTGGTATTATTTATTTTTACAGGGAAATTCAGTTCAGAAATTTGATTTCGTTTTTCTTCGCTGCTGAAAGTTGTCTCAGTCGATTTTGTTGTCGTCGACGAAAAAGAGTTTATTGGTAAAAAGGACGTCTCCTTGACGTCCGTTTTATATGGTGAAGTCACGTGGACGTCCGTTTCCAATGATAGCGTCTTAGGGACGTCCGTTAGTGTCGATGTGTTATTAATATTTTGTGTATACTGCTTTGTGTGTGCTACCGTTGTATTATCATTATGAGATAATGAGTGTTCCGATGTTGTTGAAGAGATTGACGATGCTGTAGACATATCTGAATGTATGTCTGTAGTATGAATGTCAAATATTCTAGTAGTTGACGTATTAGACTGTGATAAAACAGGTGCGATTTCCGCATGGTTTGCACTTAAAGTTTGCGCATTTGTTCTGTCTTGTTCTAAGTTTGGTCGATTTAAGGTTTCATTTATGAAAAGATGCGTTAAATTTTGCGAAGTGGCTGGAGAGCCAGTTTCATTGAATTGGAATGACACGTTAGTATCTAGTTTGACACTGTCTTCTACTGTCTGTTTCATATCAAGCACAGATATAAAGGAACTGCTTGCAGTAATTAAAGTGTCATTCCATAGACTTACATTTTTCAGAGATTTTGTTGGACCAACATTGTCATTTGCAATGTCTGTTATATGTGACAGCATTAATGAAGCGTCTATATTGTCTGTATAATTTGGGTTATTATAAACATTAGACATATCAGTAAAAGAATTAGAAGCATTTCCAGTAAATGATGATTTACCATCTCCAAGCAAATTGTTAGCTGTCTCATTATAAATTAGTACCGAATCACTTCCCGTAATAGCAGTAGTGTTTTGTATATCTGACTCATTAGTAGCTCTGTTTAGCGTTCCTGAAGATATTACCTGGGATTCAGTAGTTAGTAGAGATGCCTTAGTTGTAGATTGAGATGTGGTAGTTAGTACAGGGTCAGGGCTTACTGTTGTGGTGACTTGTGGTAAAATTCTTCCTGCTGGTTCCATGGTAGCCAAAACCACATTAACCCAGAATGTACCATAGTCATACACAACTGTTCCCCTAAAAGAAAAATGGAAATCACATTTGAGCGGCACCATGAGAAGAGGGGGTAAAGATAAAACTATGGCAAGCAAATTGCGCAATAAATCTTTAAAGCACAGTCTGCGCTTGATACCCAAGTTTGAAGTTTGCAAACTAGGGTTTCTAAAATTCGGATTAAACACCATTTGAACAATACAAATTTCAATATCGTTTACTATGATGGCAAGACAAGTCCCCAGTTAATCTTCAAGCCACAGTTTGAACTTGAAGGCCCGATGTAAAGTTTTCAAACTAGCTTTGAAAACTTGAAACCATGGTTTAAAAGAAAAACTGCACAATAATTCTTTAAACCGAAACTGGAGTTTAAGCATTTATTGTGAATCAGGCGTTAAAATGTAGGTTTGAAGTCAGCAGAAGTTAACCCTAGTTTGAAAGTTGAAACTATGTGTTTGAAGAATTATTGTGCAGTTTTTCTTTGAAACCATGGTTTCAAGTTTTCATTGCCTTCATTTCTATTTTCCAAAACTTAGTTTGAAAACTTTAAACCGGGATTTCACGTTCAAACTGTGGCTTGAAGATTAACTGTGGAAATGTCTTGCCATCATAGTAAACGATATTGATTTTTTTATTGTGCAAATAGTGTTGTAATCCGAATTTTAGAGTTCAAGCAGTGATTTGAAGATTTATTGTACATTTGGCGTTGAAAATGGGGTTCGACGTATTTAAACTAAAGCTTAATGTAAAGGTATTCGAAAAAAAAATGAGAAGCCCCCGTGGTGTTGTGATAATGCTACTCGCCTCATAAACCAGGGGTCGTGGGTCTGATCCCGAGCTTCTCGAGACTTTCGGATGAGCCTTTAAACCGAGGAACCGTCGTCGTATGGCATCAGGTGTTGGTAGGACGTAAAATTCAAACACATGCGTATAGAAAATAAATTGAAACCTCAGTTTGAAAGTTGAAACTGTGGTTTAAAGAATTATTGTGCAGATTGTCTTTGAAACCCTAGTTTGAAGTTTTCAAACCCTAGTTTTTGACGAGTTCAAATTGGGGTTTCAAGTTTAAACCGTGGTTTAAAAATTTGTTGTGCACTTGGCTTGCCAAATAAAACATCCGTGTGAGATAATGCTTTCTAACATGTCCTTAAAATGGCACTTATCACTGACGAAAATTCATACTAATTTCCTTATTTATGCTTAAAACATAGATTATAGGTACTCGTTAGAACCGCCGAGGAGATTCTAACAAACATCCACAACATTTTTTCTCGGAGTATCAAATGATTACAATATGCTTGAATATTTCCATTAATCATCGCACGTTGAGCAAAGGATTTGTCCCCATTACGAAAACACGCCTATACAAATACATTGTAAATTTTACCGCCCAAAAATTTTAATATGAAAAATTGTGATATTTTTCTTATTTCTGCTCAAAATATAGATTGTGGGTACTTGGTAGAATCGCAAAATATAGATTGTGGGTACTCGGTAGAACCGCCTCGTCGAGGCGGTTCTAACGAGTACCCAAAATCTATATTTTAGAGCAAAAATAAGAAAATAAGGTTTACCCCTGCAAACCCCAGTTTTACTATATAAAAGTGGGGTTCGAGAGGGGCAAAATCATATAGGCGTGTTTTCCTAGTGCATTCAGAGTGTCGTTCTAACAAGTTTTGTCGTTGTACCGAATACAGGTATAAAGAGGATTGACTGATTTCGTTTTACGGACTTGTTATCCTGATGCGTAAATATATTCTTTACATTGAATTTGACAGTAACTCGACTTAAAACTGGACTCCAGAACGGCTGCATCTAAAAATACATATCTACGATAATTATGTAAAAATATAAGATAATAAAAATACAGGGATAATATAGAAAAGTCACCACGAAATGGTCTTTTTTCTACATATATTCTGATAATTTTAACTTCATAACGATAACACACCCGTGCGAAATTGTGCATTTTTCACATCTCCAAAATGGCTACTTTTCTGAAGAAAATCATTGATATTTTGCTTATAAATGTTCCTAACATAGGTTGTGTGTGCTCGTTAGAACCGCCTCATTGAGGCGGTTCTAACGAGTACCCACAAGCTATGTCTTGGAGAAGAAATAAGGAAAATAATGTTTACCCCCGTAAACGCCAGTTTTCTCTATATAATGTGGGGTTTAGGGGGGTCTCCATTTCACGGACTTGTTCACGTGATGATATAATTCAAGCAGTAATGATGTAAAAGGTTCATGCTCAACTAACTTAAGCATGTTTTTTTCTTCTGTTGGCATTTGAATATTTATGATCAGGACAAGCACCATTCTATGTTAAATGGAACAACAAATGAACCATATTTATTGGAATTTTTATATTTATGAACAATAATATTTCACGTTTAACCCTTTTTGTACCAAATGGAATCTTCCCCCTTATAGATGGCAGGAGTTTATTTCAAAATTTAATATCTTAAAAATTTTGTTTGAACGATTGTTAGCTCGGCTGTTTTCGAAGAAAACGACGAGGTATTGTCATAGCTCTAGCGTCGTCTGCGTCGTCGCCGTCGTCGTGCAAAAACTTGGACATTTTGTAATATCTCTGTCATTACTGAACACATTTACTTGAAACGCGGAATAGTTGTTCATTATGAAAAGGGAATCTCATAACCCTAAAAAAATTTTGGCACAGTTATGCCCCTTTTTTGACTTAGAATTTTTGCAAAAACTTGGACATTTTATAATATCTCTCTCATTACCGAAGATATTTACTTAAAACTCGGAGTAGTGGTTCATTATGAAAAGGGGAACTGGTACCAATAGGTGAGGTAACCCTCAAAATATGTTTGGCACAGTTATGCCCCTTTTTCGACTTAGAATTTTGCAAAAACTTGGACATTTTGTAATATCTCTGTCATTACTGAACATATTTACTTGAAACTCGGAATAGTTGTTCATTATGAAAAGGGGAACTCATACCAAAAGGTGAGGTAACCCTAAAGATATTTTGGCACAGTTATACCCCTTTTCGACTTAGAATTTTTGCAAAAACTTGGACATTTTTATCTCTGTCATTACTGAACATATTTACTTGAAACTTGGACTTGTTCATTATGAAAAAGGGAACTCATACCAAAAGGTGAGGTAACCCTCAAAATATTTTTGGCACAGTTATGCCCCTTTTCGATTTAGAAATTTTGTTTAACTAAAAGAAACTGCAGCCGAGCGTTCGCATCCACATGCGGTGCTCTCGTTTTACGTTTTGCAAACAGTGTAGGCCCTGATCAGACGCCGCATTCTGCGGCGTCTGATTTGGGTCTGCACTGTTTGTCAAGGTACCCGTTTTGGGGTTTCCGGTACAAAATGGGTTAAATGGGTTGAGCATGGCAAATGTTATATAACCTTGTACGCAGTTTTCTTGCCCCCCCCCCCCCCCCCCCCCCCCCCAAACATTAGGAAAAGCAGGAGGTAACATTATAACACACCCATATGTCATAATGGTGTCTTACAAGACCTAAAACAGAAGTTTCAGATGAAAAGTTCTAGATCTTTTTATTTTTCATTCTTTTGAACCACACCATAATGGTGTCTTACATACGGAACCCGGGAAGGGACATGATTTTTTATTTTTATTATGTTGTGCGAACAAGATAATATCTTGAGCGGACAAGATATTATCTGGTTCGGACAACATATTATCTTGTGCGGACAAGATATTATCTTGTGCGGACAAGATATTATCTTGTGCGGACACGATATGATCTTGTTCGCACAACATAATATCTTGTGCGCACAAGATATTATCTTGTTCACACAACATATTATCTTGTTTGAACAACATAGATCTTGGGAAGTTGTGCGGACAAGATATTATCTTATGCGGACAAGATATTATCTTGTGGGGACAAGATAATATCTTGTGCGGACAAGATAATATCTTGTGCACACAAGATCTATGTTGTGCAGACAAGATATTATCTTGTGCGGACAAGATAATATCTTGTTCGCACAACTTAATATCTTGTGCAGACAAGATAATATCTTGTCTGCACAAGATAATATGTTATCTGCGCAACATAGATCTTGTGAGCACAAGATATTATCTTGTCCTCACAAGATATTATCTTGTCCGCACAAGATAATATCTTGTCTGCATAAGATAATATCTTGTCCGCACAACTTCCCAAGATCTATGTTGTTCAAACAAGATATTATCTTGTACGCACAACTTATAAAATAAAAAAAAAATCATGTCCCTTCCCGGGTTCCGTACTTACAAGACCTAAAACAGATACTTACAAGACCTAAAACAGAAGTTTCAGATGAAAAGTTCTAGATTTTTTTTTTTATTTATTCTTTTGAACCACACCATAATGGTGTCTTACAAAACCTAAAACAGAAGTTTCAGATGAAAAGTTCTATATCTTTTTTTTTCATTCTTTTGAACCAACCGTAGATTGCGATGCTCGTCAGATCTGCCTCTTTGAGGTGTTTCTAACGAATCCCCACAATTTATGGTTCTCAGCAAATTAAAACAAAAATAAGGCAGATAATATGCGGCAATGTAAACCCGACTTTTCCTATATAAAGTAAGGTTTACATGAATATTCATTACATGGTGTTCTTAACGCGATTATGGCAAATCAGCTTACCTGACAGATAGGCTCCCACTTAATTCTGCAGGGGCAGTCCAAGTAAACGACACACCTGGCTTGTTGGACCCTCCTGCGTGAGTTATCGCCTCATTGCCCTAAAATAAAAATATGACATTAAAATGAGCCATGTCGTGAAAAATTTTTGTCATTTGCGAACAACTAAGGTGCTGATCAGACTGCGCATGCGCGCAGTCTGATCAACACCTAAGTGTTCATTGCTTGGAAAGTATTTTACCAAAAGTTTCTATATATTATTACAAACAACAGTTTCTATATATTAGGAAAACGTGTCCGTGTGAAATAATGGCGCCCAACATGGTATCAGAAATTACACATTTTGGGTAAAAATGAAAACATCTTTCTTATTTCTGCTTTCAACATAGATTGCGGGTGCTCGTTAGAACCGCCTCAATGAGTACCCACAATCTATATTTTTGAGCAAAAATAAAGAAGATAATATATACCCCAGTAAACCCAAATTTTCTCTATATAAAGTGGGGTTTAAAAGGGTCTTCGTTTCACGGACTTGTTATTGTGATGTCTAATATTTCCAGACCATTGCTAGACTGTGTATGTGAGCAGGTTTATGTGTTTCTTTCTTGGTCACAAACTCCTAATTCTTTTTTTCCTGCTGACAGGGCAAAAATGTACCATGTCTGATACGTTTATCTGTGAAAGGCTTCTGGGAAACATTACGCCTATACAAATACATTGCCGTGACCTTCATCGCCGAAAAAATGAACATTTTATGCTGAAAAAATTGTGATATTTTTCTTATATCTGCTCAAAACATAGATTGCGGGCACTCGTTAGAACCGCCTCATCGAGGCGGTTCTAACGAGTACCCACAATCTTTATTTAAGAGCAGAAATAAGAAAAAACACCCCCGGAATCCCCAGTTTTACTATATAAAAGTGGGGTTCAACGGGGTCAAAATTTATATAGGCGTGTTTTCGTGATGAATTGTTTGAATTTGAATTGAGGTCTTACGTTCCCGTCAACACAATTAATGTCATTTAGGAGACGTTGCTTCCAATTTTGGGGGACTTTTACCCGACATTGAGCTGAAATGACATCTCAAGCCCTGCCGCCCAGTGAAACCAAAAGGCTTATATCCATTGGACGGTCTAACTCACATCACTTTGCCTGGGCAGGCTTAGTCCTTCTAAGCGGTTTCAGCTCTGCGTGAAAGCACTATGCAGCCCAAACTATTTCTCCAAGCCCGATTGGCGGGGCGAACCTTTCTGGGAAAAGGGTTTTAGATTCGTTCCAAATATAGAATGAGGGCGCCTGTGCAGATTAAAACTATTAAATTGCCTTGATACTTAGCCATAGGGTTGGGCTGAAAGTTCCCACAACATTAGTTAGAGTCCTTCCCCCTAATTAAGTCCTTCCCTAATTGCCTTAATGAGTTGGTTTTAATTATTATACATTGCAAAACTTACTGAAAGATTCAGCAAAACAGCCGGAGAGCTCGGCCGCCGCCCATCTGGGCTTGAAGAAATAGATAGGCTGCATGATGCTTCCACGCAGAGCTGAAACCGACCGCTCAAGAGTACTGGTAAACCGTTTAGAGGATCTAAGCCTGCCCAGGCAAAGCGGCGCGAGTCGGACTTCCATGCTTACAGACCCTATTGGTTCCATTGGACGGCAGGGCATGAGATGTCATTTCATCTCAATGTCGGGTAAAAGTCCCACAAAATTGGAAGCAACGTTTCCAAAATAACCTATACAGAGTTGACGGGGACGTTAAACCACAAATCAAACATGGGAATCTTTTCGGCACGCTTAATCAAAGTTTGCTCATAATTGCGTCATACTGTCCAAGAATATTGACCAATCAGAAGTAGTTTAGTTCATGCGCGTCACCGATGATAACCTGTGGTCCGTTTCAATATTTTTACTAATCACCAGCAAAATTCAATCTTCAAAGATAAAATGTCCAGATGCGAGAGAACAATCCTTAACATGGACTTCCGGGAATTCATTACGAAAATACGCCTATACAAATAAATTGCAAACTTTACGACCGAAAATTTTAGGATGAAAAAGTGTGATATTTTTTCTTATTTCTGCTCAAAATATATATTGTGGGTACTCGTTAGAACCGCCTCGATGGCTCTAACAAGTACCCACAATATATATTTTAGAGCAGAAATAAGAAATTAGGTTTACCCTTGCAAACCTCAGTTTTACTATATAAAATTGGGGTTCAAGGGGGGGGGGGGGTCAAAATTATATAGGCGTGTTTTCGTGATGTAATCATTCGAAAAAATAAAAGAGAAGGGTGCCCGAATACTGGGACTTTAATTCGCGGAACATTTCTTTCTGTTGCTGCAGTCGACGAGTTTGTGAAAAAGGCTATAAAAACTGCTATAAATTTCCCAAAAACGACAAAACAAGTGTAGCGCGTGGGTCACTTTTCTACAATGCATATTAATGCCCACGACCATATTCAGAACAGAAATAAGATAAAAAAAAATAATGTAAACCATATAAAGCACATCTTTCTCTCTTTTGTTTACAATGGTTTTTATTGCACAGAATTCTCAGTAAACGTGATTTTCTACGAAGATTTGCAATGCGGCTACCTGTCTATTTAAGAGCGGCGTGTACTCGTTGTTTGTTACCTTTCATCCCCTCATTCAGTTTTGGAGGAACTACATTTTCTCCGCGACTACCACTGAATCCTTGTTGTGGCTGGAGCAATAATTTTCATTAAGAAATGAAGATAATTCTTAACGTTTATGAGTATGAAAAGCATCGGCCCAAGAGCAAAGTTTGCTCGTGACTCGATGCCGTTCATTCTTCAATGAACGTTAGCTATCATATACAGTAGAACTTCGATGGCTCGAACACCGATGGCTCGTTTACTATGGATATGTCGAACCCATTCTCGAGCCCCTAGCGAAATCCTCTACATAAGTAATAGTGGGGGATAATTAAGGAGGTTTTAGTCATTTATCTTGCAAATGTATGCTGTGTGTACTCATTAGAATCGCCTCGATGAGGCGATTCTAATGAGTACACACAGCATACAGTTTTCATTATAGAACACAGAAAAAGATGCCCTTAAGTATGTCGTTATGCCTCCTGGCATTAGCCCTCAGTGGCTCGAACTACCCCTGTCTCGAACAGATTTTCACGGTCCCAAAGGTGTTCGAGCCATTGAAGTTCGACTGTATAGAGGATCTTACATGCGTGATCATGTATTATTGAATTCATTAAAGGAGTTGAGGAAAAGGGATAAAATGCGAGGCTTTGCAGAGCATTTTATCCCTTTTCCTCAACGAGTTTAATAAATGCAATAATACTGTTTCTCTTGATAAAATGGGGTTTAGGGAGAGGGGCTCTTCATTTCACGGACATGTTCACGTGATGTAAAATACAGAAAAACAAATCGAAAGCTTGATATAGTGCGTTCTTTCACATCTCTAAAATGGTTGCTTTTCGGATGAAAATTTGTGATATTTTTTCTTACAGTTCAATCCCAGGTTAGGGGTGCTCGTTTGAACCACCTGTTTGAGGCGGTTCTAATGTATACCCACAATCTATGTCTTAGAACGGAAATAAGAAAAAAATAATGTGTACCCCTCTAAATCCCAGGTTGGTGTTCATAGGGGTGTTCATTACAAGGGCTTGTTATCATAATGATTTCTGTTTGTAAGAAAGTAAGATATATTCATACCAGTGGCTTATAGATCATGTGATGATCAACGGTGCTTGCTTTAAGTGCAAATCGTTTTATAAAATATGTAATAAATTACTTAAAACCTGTCGGTCCTACACAAGGTCTTGTCAAGAAATATCTTAGAAGACTCTCAACTATTAAACTATTTCAAAATTATCGTTAAATATTCACACCAATGCGAACTAGGAATTCTAGTTCTTACGCTCGGATGAAATTTATGTCTTTTATTATATACTTTGCAGTGAAATCAATAAAGTCAATAATTATGTTACCACTGGGAAGGTAATGTGACAAAAAAATGCACATGTGAAATATGAAAGCCCAATCACTTACCAATCGAAAGTAATGGCCAATCTTTAAGTTTTTAAAGTTAGTCCAAGGTCGAGGTCATAATGTCATAAATTATAGTATCACTGGAGGGGTCTTATGACAAGGAATGCACTTGTGAAATATGAAAGCCATATCACTCAACAATCGATGGCCAATGTTAAAGTTTTAGCAAGTAGCTCAGACCTAACGGCCCATGTCATAAGGTCAAAAACTATGGCATCATGAAACGGTCTTGTGACAAGGAATGCACATGTGAAACATGAAAGCCCTATCACTAACCAATCGAACGTTATGGCCAATGTTAAAGTTTTATACAGTAGGTCAAACGTCAAGCTCAAGGTCATAAGATCAAAAATCATGGTATCATGGTATCACCGGAAAGGTCTTGTGACAAGATTTATGTATGTGAAATATGAAAGCACTATCAGTTACCAATCAAAAGTTATGCCCATTGTTAAGGCTTTTGAGGACAAACAAACAGACGGACATGTCCGACAGACCAAAAATATATGACCCCGAATATTTGATGCCGGGAGCATAAAAACAATTTCACCTTTTTTTTAATAAATACCAAAAATATTTCATCTCGTGTGTTGAAAACATCAGAATTTTCACTTGTGCTTCGCTTTCATAAAAATTCTGATGTTTTCAACACACGAGATGAAATATTTTGTATTCACCTCAAAAAAACTAAACATCCTCTTTGTTCTACTTACATTTAGACCGCATGTAACTGTCTTGTAGCCAGAAGGTGGGGTCATCACGCCCAAAGCTACGCCCTGATTATCGACAACTTTTATCAAAAGGCCTTTGAAGTAACTAGCTTGTCGACCAGTAAGTCTCACTGTGAAAAAAAAAGTGATTTATGAAATAGATCAGCTCTAGCAGCGATTTGTTAATAAATAAATCACAGTTTGTCGGTTAGTTGTAAGTGGACAAATCACTTGCTGTGCGCTCGTAATTTAATCTGTGATTTAATATTCAACAAATTACACTATAGAGCTGATCTATTTCGATTCTAACACACTAAAAATCGACAATAATTATGTTGTTTCCTTCAAATTCTTCCAACCTTTCTCCATTGGCCAACATTATTATAACACACTTTTATGTACTTTTGCAATGTAGCGTTTCACACTCTTACGTCATAGAATCTTGGAATAACGTCATCAAATGGCCGCTTTTGTGCCACGTTCTTCCACCCAGTGATTTCTTGCAGTATAACAGTTCATGTCCCTTGCCTAAAGTTATAATATTAGATTTGCATTGCTGAGAATTAGAATAGTTTGCTGGTGGTACATCCAACAGACCGTCCTTTACCGGGCAAGTAACCGAGGGGACCAGTCCCTAGATATTACCAATGATACCAGTCTCGCAACTCAGTTGCAAAAACACCCTATATAATTTTGACCCCTTGAACCCCACTTTTATATAGTAAAACTGGGGTTTAGAGGGGTCAACCTTATTTTTCTTATTTCTGCTCTAAAATATAGATTGTGGGTACTCGTTAGAACCGCCTCAATGAGGCGGTACAATCTATATTTTGGGCAGAAATAAGAAAAATATCACACTTCTTCATCTTTTTCATTCCCGACTCTTACAACAAGACGAGCACATACATGTGACATTATAATATCTTTAACCCTTTTTGTACCAAATGGAATCTTCCTCCTTATATATGATGTCATTTCATCTCAATGTCTGGTAAAAGTCCCACAAAATTGGAAGCAACGTCTCCAAAATGACCTTTACAGTGTTAACGGGGACGTTAATCCTCAAATCAAACAAACAAACTCCTTATATATAGCTAGAGTCTATTTCCAAATTTAGGGGTGTCTGGTTGTGTTATCTTCAAAATTTGGATGGAAAATGGCTTGACTTTTCGCAAACAGTTTAGGCTCTGATCGTCTGTGGCGTCTGGTCTGGGCCTCTGGGTAAATAACTCAAAGAAACTTAAAAGAAAATTCTTGATATTTTTCTAACATTTGCCCAAAACATAGATTGTTGGTGTTGTGAATCCATGTCAAGCGGTCCTTGTAAAACTACTTACTTTTTATTTGCTCGCCGGGGCTATATGTATATTTTGACAACTGGAAGATGTAAGGTACAGGTGCCCCTTGTGGTAGAATCTGCTCCATTCCTCCTCTTCTATGTGCTGGTATCATGTTACCACATCTAGCCGGTGGGGCCCCGCTACTGTAACCATGGGTAACACGTGCTGTGAAACACAATATGACTACCAGAAGCCATACGGTATACATCCTTAGCCTGAAAATAAGCAGAAATATTTGAGCAAACGGCACAAAAAACAAACGGCACAAAATGTCATGCTGACGACCAGCAGCCGGCCCCGGTAGCTCAGTCGGATGCGCGCCTGACCGGTAAGCAGGAGGATGCGATTTCGATACCTGTCGGGGGCGGCAACATTCTTTCGTGGAGATTGATCATGAAATCTTTTCTATGATCATTCTCTCCCTACCACTGATTCAAGAAGAACAGTTGTCAATTTCTGGCGAAAAAATGTGCACTGTACTGGTTAACCGCTTACGTATAAGCCTGCCCAGGAAAAGTGTAGATAGCAAAACTGACTGGCCTGATATGACCTAAATAGTGTTGATGACTGATCCGTTAAACTTAAAAAAAAAAAAAAAACAACACCAAAAAATCAAAGCAGCCTGGGGCCATGTGTTCAAAGCATCGTTAGCTTAACGAGCTCGTTAGTGGTCATATTGTTAACTCTTCTAGCAAGTTTAATATGTAAAATTTTGGAATTTTTGCTGAAAAAAATGTGAGCAGCTTTTGCAGATGCAAAAGCTGCTCACATTTTTTCAGCAAAAATATTAGCATATTTGCCATATTTAATGATCAAAGTTTTAACGATACGTTAACTAACGACGTCGTTAGTTTTGAACAACTGGCCCCAGGTGAGCGATGTTGAGTCATAATCTAAGCAATGTATGTATTTCAGAGACTGAGTTCCTGCTTGTTGCATATGTTGTTGTACATACCACTCACGAAAACATGCCTATATAATTTTGACCCCCTCAAACCCGCTTTTATTTAGAAAAACTGGGGTTATGAGGGGTATATATATTTTTTTATTTCTGCTCGAAACATTGATTGTGGGTACTCGTTGTGGGGCCTCGCCGAGGCGGTTCTAATGAATTCCAGCAATCTAGGGTTTGAGCTGAAATACGAAAACTATCAAATTGTTTTATCTGATTTTTTTTTTTTTAAATTCACAATATATTTGTATCAGTGTGTTTTGGTTATGACAGATCATTTAGTGTAATCTGTAAGTTTTGTTTGTTTGTTGAATTTGAGGGTTAACGTCCCCGTGAACACTAAATAGGTCATCTTGGAGACGTTGCTTCCAATTTTGTGGGATTTTTACCCGACATTGAGATGACATCTCAAGCCCTGCTGCCCAATGAAACCAATAGGATTTTTACGCATGGACGGTCCTGGGAAGGCTCAGACCTTCTAAGCGATTTACCAGTATTCCTGTGTTGTGGGTTTCAGCTCTATGTTGAAGCACCATGCAGCCCAATATATTTCTCCAAGCCCCGATGGGCGGCGGCCAGTAATCTGTAAGTAATGAGCATCTTAAATACAGACGATCTTACTGTCAAATCTATGAAACGAGCCTCAGGCGAGTTTCATATATTTCATATGAAATAACCATGGGTGTAAGATTCAGTTAATATAACGATC
The DNA here is from genome assembly GCA_963580285.1 of Lucinisca nassula. Taxonomy (NCBI): domain Eukaryota; kingdom Metazoa; phylum Mollusca; class Bivalvia; order Lucinida; family Lucinidae; genus Lucinisca; species Lucinisca nassula. Next base: position 81,687,187 of record OY757014.1, on the reverse strand, counting down.
TTAACCCGGCAGAAACCCCAAAACGGGTACCCTGGCAAACAGTGCAGGCCCAGATCAGACGCCACAAAACGAGGCGTCTGATCAGGGCCTACACTGTTTGCAAAAAGTTCAGCCATTTTCCAAACCGATTTTGAAGAAAACACATTCTGACACCCCTAAATTGTGAAATGGACTGCTGCTATATATAAGGAGGAAGATTCCATTTGGTACAAAAAGGGTTAAACAGCATTGTATTGCCACAGAAGTTCAAAAGAATTTCCGATTGGAAATCACATGGTTATCACTGATGGCGTCATGACGTTACTTGCGAGTAACCATGTGTTATTACATTACATGATCTTTTTCACCAAACAGCGACAACAGTACGTGATAAATAGAGGACATTAACTTTTTTGAGATGAATACCAAAGTTATTTCATCGAGTGCTGTATTCTGGTGTTTTTAAAACACGAGAATAAAAAAAAAATATTTTAATTTTATACGTGGCTTTGGCAATGTACTGTAACTGAACAGCTGTTCACTTTCAACACATTTGATTATCGAAAAAAAGTACATGTTCTTTATATTTTATACGAAAAACAAACCAAAGAAAATAGTCCGGGCTGCTACTGTGAAAATAACACGGTTATGTTATTTCACAATGAGAACATTTCATGTCTTTTCACAATGTGAAGATATGTCTTTTCACAATGTGAAGATATCATGTCTTTTCACAATGTGAAAATATCATTTTTATTTGTCTCAGATATGCATTGATTCATAACGTTACTCCACTGAAAAATATATCGCTGACCGTATATAAAATCATTTCGTTAACAAGTCCATGAAATGTACACCCCCTAAACTCCACTTTATATAGAGAAAACTGCGGTTTATAGGGGTATACAATATCTGCCTTATTTTTGCTCTAAAACATCTATTGTGGGTATTCGTTAGAACCGCCTCATTGAGGCGGTTCTAACGAGCACCTACAATCTATGTTGAAAGCACAAATACGAAAGATATTATTATTTTTACCTAAAATGTGTCATTTCTGACACCATGTTCGACGCCATTATTTCACACGGACATGTTTTCCTAATGCCAGGCATTACGGTTCTTCTCTCTGTCATGTCGAACTTTAACGGACATCCAGGTAACTGATGTCGGTTAAAGTTAATACATAGATTTATATAGGAACTTCATAATTATTTCCGCATAAAATAAAAACTTATAAGAATAACTTTTCTGTGCAAGCGGCTCATGATTTCACATTCTTTTTCAATTATCCACATGTATTTTTAATGAAATTTTATGAACAACTTTTTAGTCCTTTTTACATATATTTGGAAGCACCCACAAAATGTATAGATATATAGTAAAACTATTGATTACAGCGACAAAAACTGATGAATTTCTTTTCATAACTTTTTTGTAAATTGTTATTTCTTTTCTGTGCCAGCGGAAGTAAAATTGCAAATTTATTGTGAACACGCCCATATACATTTTGTAAAATAAAAATTAAAATAATTTGGTCCTTTTTGAAAATGAAATACACTACCCCCTTTTTTCTATTTGCAGTTTACCTTGGTCACCTAGGTAACCATGGCTAGGAGCTGTGGGAGATAATCATTTATTTTCTGTGTTGTACGCGTTAATTCCCTTCATTATCAGCATAGCTGAGAAAGGTCGTGTCCGTATAAGTCCGGTATGTCTTGAAAAGTTAATACATAGATTTATATAGGAACTTCATAATTATTTCCGCATAAAATAAAAACTTATAAGAATAACTTTTCTGTGCAAGCGGCTCATGATTTTACATTCTTTTTCAATTATCCACATGTATTTTTAATGAAATTTTATGAACAACTTTTTAGTCCTTTTTACATATATTTGGAAGCACCCACTAAATGTATAGATATATAGTAAAACTATTGATTACAGCGACAAAAACTGATGAATTTCTTTTCATAACTTTTTTGTAAATTGTTATTTCTTTTCTGTGCCAGCGGAAGTAAAATTGCAAATTTATTGTGAACACGCCCATATACATTTTGTAAAATAAAAATTAAAATAATTTGGTCCTTTTTGAAAATGAAATACACTACCCCCTTTTTTCTATTTGCAGTTTACCTTGGTCACCTAGGTAACCATGGCTAGGAGCTGTGGGAGATAATCATTTATTTTCTGTGTTGTACGCGTTAATTCCCTTCATTATCAGCATAGCTGAGAAAGGTCGTGTCCGTATAAGTCCGGTATGGACGTCAGAGCGCTTTATGAAAAGGGTTAATTAACTGTTAAATCTGGACTGGGATCATGCACTGGGACATTGGCAAACAGTGGGAGCCTAAATCAGACGCCACAGAACGCTGCGTCTGATCAGGATGAGCATTGTTAGCATAAAGTACAGATATTTAAGCGTTACACAAAACAGTCAGTCTGAACCATTTTTCAGCCTACACTCAGAGATAGAAGCCTCTTTGGTGTAGTGGCTATGCTGCTTGCCTTATAAACCAGGGACCGTTTGTTCAATCCCGGGCTTCTCCAGACTTTCGGATGAGTCTTTAAACCGAGGTCCCGTCGCCGTGTGACCTTAGCTGTTGGTGGGAGGTAAAACGCAAACACACACACACACACTCAGAGACAATCGATCCACCAGTGCTGTCAGTTCTTTAATTATTGAGTACTCACCATCTATTTTTAACCAAAAAAAAAAAAAAAAAAAGGAAAATTATGCATACCCCGTCAACCTCTTTACTTACCTAAAGTGGACTTTACAAACAGGTATGCTGAAGTGATAAACCTGTTGACCTCTACGCCGGCCTCGGATGCGCGTCTGACTGGGGAACAGCAGATCGCGGATTCGATAGCTTACGGGATCGGCTACATTGTTTCTTCAACTTTGATCCCTTCCACTGATTCAAGAATGGCAGTTGTCAGTTTCTGGCGAAAGAATGTGCACTGGCTAACTGCTTATGTATAAGCCTGCCCAGGAAGTGTAGTTAGGTAAACTGACCGGCCCTATTCGACCACAATAGTGTTGACTGGGTCGTTATACTCCAACTAAACAAACAAACAGCCGACATACGGTAAAATGCCTAAACATATGATTTCTGGAAGACCGAAATATGGTAATATATGAGCCTGCGCATGACAAAACCTACAATAAGACCGGTGTGACCAGTAGTGACTCAAATCAACCTGGGCGCCTATCCACTATGACAAGACCTTTTGCTTATGTCTCTTTGCACAGATAGTAGCCTATAGACGGTGCATGCGATCAGCGAAAACTCTGATCAGACTGCGCGAAAGCGCAGGCTGATCTGAGTCTTTGCTGGTCGCACAGTTCTTATTGTAGATTTTGTCATGCGCCGGCTCATATATAAGTGCGTCTGACATCAATTAAACAAATGACACGGTGCCTGACAAGTATATGTAAATAAAGGCTGAATTTGTTTCAGGAAAAAAGGAGGTCCTTGATCTATATGACTTAGAAAATAGGTCATCATAACTGTGTATGATACTGTAGTAAGTACAAGTAATTCCCTAGAGAATATATAATTTATGACTGTTTTATGCGCATTATGTGTCATTTAGCTGTCAATAGAGTGCAGAGACCATTAATTGCCCAGTGAAAGTACTCGTATGACAGATGAGATGGCCTAGACTGGTGTATAAGATCAAAGTATTGACACATCACGAAAACACGCCTATATAATTTTGCCCCCCCCCCCCCCCCACACACACACACACACACACTAAATTCCAGTTCTTCTGTAGCGGTTTATTTATTGTGTTGTTTGTTACTCACTGTGTGTGTCACTTGTGTCTTTTTGTTTTGGATGGCCATATGGCCATTTTGTGGGAAAGTAACTGTCCTTATGGCCTTCCTTTGTTTAGGTTTCCATTATGGTCTGGTCGCTTAATGTTTGTGTTTCTTTCCCTTTGGTGTCTTTGATGGGTGGAGTAAGTTAATTGTATCGATTCCTGATCTTTGTTTTACTTCTACTTATTAGTAAAACTGGGTTTTAAAGGGGTATACATTATTTTTCTTATTTCGGCTCGAAAACATAGAGTGTGGCACTCGTTAGAACCGCCTCGCCGATGCGGTTCTAATGAGTACCAACAATCTATGTCTTGAACAAAAATAGGAAAAAATATCAGAACTTTTTACCCGGAAATTTTCAGTTTTGGTGGTAAAATTTTCAATATAGTTGAATAGGCGTGTTATAAGAATAAGTCTATTTCGTTTAACCAACCTTTATATTCCTGTCGTTTTTTATGCAAACGTTTTATGCATCATCAGTGATCGGGCGCTGCGTTGATCTGGGTCTACACTGTTTGCCAATGGCTGGGGATCCCAACACTTAAGCCGAATGTTTTACAACATTTTCTTTACACAGCACTCTGATGTCATAATGACAAGAACAACGAGGCTATAAATGTCCGTTACCTGGATTTCGCTGTCATGTGGACATCAGTAATGTAAAGCTACTGTGCTTAGTAACTTTGGCTCGATTGACAAACAATCGACCCCAAAAGATAGCTCAGATGGTTTGTTTAGGCGTAATAAAACTAAAATAAAATTATCATACATTTGAATATAAATGTGATCTTGCTTCAATGGCCTAGCCAGAACGAAACACCATTTGCTAGTTTGTTTGTTTGATTTGAGGTTTTACTTTCCCGTCAATACTATTTAGGTAATTTTGGAGACCTTGCTTCCAATGTTTGTGGCACTTTTACCCGACATTCATATGAAAAGATAGCTCAAGCCCTGTCGCCAAATGAAACCAATAGAGTTTATATGCATCGAGGGTTCGTCTCGCACCACTTTGCCTGGACAGATTTGGGTCCTCTAAGCGGTTTACCAGTACTCCTCTGCGGTCGGGTCAGCTCTGCGTGGATCATGCAGCCCATTTATTTCTTCAAGCCCCGATGGCCGTGGGCGGGATTTGCTGGTTTAGCGCACATCAAAACCAACCAGAAAAGATTCTTCATTGGGAAGATACACCGGAGGGATAGAGTTTTCTTTCATGCCTCTGACATGGCGTTTCAAAATCAATGAAAAAAAAATGTTTCTTATTCATCACGTAAACAAGTGCGTGTAATACAGATGACCCGCGTTATAACGACATTCGTTATAACGGCATAACTCGTTATAACGACAATTTCAAAAGAACGAATTTTTAGCTCAAGATTTAGCCGCGATTCCGAGCGGACTGGGCTTCACTCGGGTAGGAGATGCCCAATTCGAATCCATGGTCATGAAAGATTCTTGTATTTTAATACTCTAAGAAATACATGTAGATGTTTGACAACGGCAAATTCATTATAACGGCACAATAATACGGAACAATTACTGTCGTTATTACGGGGTACTCTGTGATAGAAAAAAACGAAAACCCCACCTTATATAGACAAACGCAGAGTTTACTGGCGTATTCATTATTTTCCTTCTTCTTACTCAAAAACATAGATTTACGAAGGTACTCGTTAGAACCGCCTCACAAGTACTCGTTAGAACTGCCACTTCTGTATTTTGGTACAAACATAGATTGTGGGTGGTCCCTAGAACCGCCTTACGGAGGAAACTTTTCCCACAAGACGCAAACTGTGTGTGGTCTCCCAAAGATCTCTCCCTGTTTCTAAATATTGTCTGCTTCCCGAAAAAAAATCTTCATTCAAATGTTTCTTTTTGAGTCTAAATAAAATAAAAAAAATTATTCTATACAAAACAAAATATTTAAATAAATAAATAAATAAATAAATAAATAAATAAATAAATAAATAAATAAATAAATGTATATACCTTCAGGGTAGGTAACTATTTCGAAAATATTTGTCTTCCCTATTATTTTAGTGTTGACGTGGATGTAAAACCTTAAAAAAAATCCGCATTATTTGGAGTCTATACAGGAAACTGTTTGCTCCTTAGGGGCATTCTTTTTCCCTCTTAATATTATTTTTCAGAAGGGTTTAATTTTTAGAAAAGGAAACCGGAAGTCTGGAAAGTTGCCTCCCTTTTACAACAAAATGGTGGAAAATAGGACAGGCATACTCCTTTCCCTTAAACGATATTAACCAATTTAGTACCATAAACCCTAAAACGGGTAGTTGGCAAACAGTGCAGGCCCAGATCAGAACGCGGCATCTGATCAGGGCCTCCACTGTTTGCTGAAAGTTCAGTCATTTTCCAAATCAATTTTGAAGAAAACACAACCTGACAACCCCAAATTTTGAAATGGACTCCTGCTATTTATAAGGAGGAAGATTCCATTTGGTCTGTACCGCCAAATTGGTTCTATAACATATATTCGCTCTGACAATAATTTCTAGCCTGCCATAAACTACCGTAGGAGGACATCATTTTATGCAACAAAAACTAAGCCTATAGTTTCTCAACATGTCAAAAATTAATGCTTTAAGACATACATTCTCGTCTATCTTTCATAACAGTCAATCAAAATAAAAAAGAACAAGAGTGCATATGGGCCTTGTGCGAAAAAACCTGTCTTCGGGGTTCAATGCGGTAACACAGCCGTGTGTGATATTGCATTCTTTCTTATCACCAAAAGAATATTTTTCTGATGAAAATTTGTGATATTTCTCTTATTTATGCCCGCAACATAGGTTGTAGGTGCTCGTTAGAACCGCCTCATTGAGGCGGTTCTAACGAGTACCCACAACCTATGTCTTGGAGCAGAAATAAGAAAAATAATGTCTACCCCACGTAAACTCCAGTTTGCTCTGTATATAGTGGGATTTACGGGGTTGTTCATTTCGCGGACTTGTTCACGTGATGTTTGCGACCAGGCCCCGAGGTTATGAAACATTTTTCATGCTCAACTCAGCTAAGCATGAAATCTATAATGCTCATAAATATTAAAATACAATTGATAGAGTCATTTTTCTTGCTCAGATCAGAATAGAATGTTATTTGCTCTGCTCATAAATTTTAAAATGCCAACAATTCTTGGCATTTTAAAATTTATGAGCAGGACAAATTCCATGCTCAAGTGAGTTGAGCATGAAGAAAGTTTTATACAATCGAGGCCAGGTAACTAATGACTACTACCATCTAAAATAAATCAAAGCACTGACAGTTCTGGTTGGTCCATTTTCTCTGTAGGCCGAAAAAATGGTCCTGAACGGGGACTCAGACTTTTTCATTTAGCCCTGAAATTCTTGTACTTTATGCAAACAGTGTAGACCCTGATCAGACGCCGCGTTATGCGACGTCTCATCTGGGTCACATGGCTTGCCAGTGACTCGGTCCAGATTACATATTTTATACGGCGCTCTGACATCACAGGGAGAAGTCTAGCGCTGGTATAAATAACCCGTACCTGGATTTTGTATGCGGTCAGCAATAGTCACGTGGACAATAGCAGGCGGAAGCTTCTGTCGTAAGTAACTTTGGGTCGATCGATATACTATCGGCCCAAACACTGGAGACATTGTACTATTCAAGCAGCGAATACACTGCTGATTAGACTGCAAAGATTCGCAAATGATCCTTTTGTTCGTAAATGCGTGCCATAAATAGAGGATCTTGCATGAGTGTTCATGTATTATTGAATTTATTAAACGAGTTGAGGAAAAGGGATAAAATGCGAGGCTTTGCCGAGCATTTTATCCCTTTTCTTCAACGAGTTTAATAAATTCAATAATACATGGCCGAGCATTTTATCCCTTTTCTTCAACGAGTTTAATAAATTCAATAATACATGAGCACGAATGCAAGATTCTATTTATCATATGACATTTAAAACGCATTATATATTCGATTGTTTACAAAAATATCAATATTCCGCCATTAGTAAACGCGACGTCGTTAAGGACGTCGTACATGTAACGTTTCGGGACGTATCTAGCTAATTTGCATATTTAATCCACTAGTGGATTATCGAAAACATAACATGGCGTTATTACATTCTCAGACGTGACGTCATATGATAAAATAGATTTTTTTCACGACTCATTGTATGAATGGCAAGTTTATGAAAATGAAATAGCTTATGAATAAGAATCGAAGAAGGATTGACCCTGGAGCGCAATAAACACCAACACAAGTATGACTATTTAAGCATGATTGCATATAGTTTGCAACCCAATACCTTGAAAGAGACAAAAGACTGTTTTTTCCTAGCTTTGTTGACAGTAATTTAAGGTCTCAAAAACAAATTTAATAATTGATATACCCTGTCAAGTTCAGTGAAATATTTGTTTGTTTGAATGGAGGTTAAATGTCCCCGTCAACACTATTTAGGTCGTTTTGGAGACGTTTCTTCCAATTTTGTGGGACTTTTACCCGACACTGAGATGAAATGACATCTCAAGCCCTGCCGCCCAATAAAACTAAAAGTGTTTATATGTGGGGACAGTCCGACTCGCACCACTTTCCTGGGCAGGCTTAAACCCTCGAAGCGCTTTACCAGTATGCATGTGCGGTCGGTTACAGCTCTGCATGGAAGCATCAACTAAGCCCAATCGATTTCTTCAAGCCCCGATGGGCGGGGATGGGGGTGGGGCTTAGTAAATTCAAATAAAGTCAAATCACAGTGGTGAAACAAAGATGACGGCTCGTGGCAAACACTCCCAACACTGACAGCCAGAAGCGAGGAAAACCAATAGTTGAACCAGAGGGCCAAGGCAAAGATACAACACATTTAATATGTAAATATGAATAATAAATAATAAAACCATGTAAATATGAATAATAAATATTGTTTAAACCAAGATAAAACACACTACGAAAACACGCCTATACAAATATACTGAAAGTAATACCACCAAAAAATGAAAATTTTCAGACAAAAAGTTTCTATATTTTTCATTTTTCTGCTCAAAACATAGGTTGTGGGATCTCGTTAGAACTGAGGCGGCTCTAACGAGTTCCCACAATTTATATTTTTGGACAGGAATAAGAAAACTAATGGATATCCCTGTAAATCCCAGTTTTACAATGTAAAAGTGCGGTTTAAGCACGTCAAATTACATTGGCGTGTTTTCGTGATGATCAGACACCAACGTTCTAATGAACTTTTTAGGTCGGGGCCATCATAGTCTTTTTCTATGAAAATCAAATCTATTTTCTCCAAAATGACCTATACAGTGTTTACGGGGACGTTAAACCTCAAATAAAAAAAAAATGAATCCACCAAACAGCAATCATGCAAATCCTATTTTATGGGCTCATTGTTAACAAGCAATGCGTTTCATATAAAATGGACCAAATATTAAGTCACATGTGTAAATCCTCGAGAAATAATCGATTTCTTCATTTCTGCCAAATTTTGGATTCAAATAAAACGATCGACTTCTTTACCATGTGCTTATTCCAGAAGGCGGTTACAGATTTTCAGTTACATATCAGAAAGCTATACCGGATATGTTATTTTGTTTTGTTTGATTTGAGGTTTAACGTCCCCGTCAACACTGTAAAGGTCATTTTGGAGACGTTGCTTCCAATTTTGTGGGACTTTTACCCGACATTGAGATGAAATGACATCTCAAGCCCTGTCGCCCAATGAAACCAATAGGGTTTATAAGCATGGACGGTCCGCCTCGCAGCGCGGTTCCTGGACAGGCTTAGATCCTCTAAGCGGTTTACCAGTACTAGTGTGCGGGACCGGATATGTTAAATTTCGCAATATAAAGCGATTATCACATGGGCCGGGACATGACAAAACGGACGCACCGAGAACTCAGATCAGCCTATGCTTTAATGCTGTTTGGCCGGATTCTTTGCGTTCACAATAATATACAATAGCCTCTCGGCTATCAGAGCAAGCAAAGCACTGACAGCAATGGTGGGTCGATTGCCTCTGAGTGTAGGCTGGAAAAAATGTTCTGAACTGAGAAATGGACTGCTTCGTTTAACCCTTAAATTCACTGTACCGTAGGCAAACAGTGTAGATCCTAATCAGACGCCGCGTTCTGCGGCGTCTGATCTGGGTCTGCAGTGTTTGCCAAACTTAACTGCAGAATCTATAGATAACCCTATTACGCAACAGGATGTTTTCTATAAATAACCGTTGCCTTGATTTCCTACAAATCAGTAATAGTCATTTGGACTTTAGCTCTGAAGAACTTCTTTGCTTAATAACTTTGGGTCGATTGACAGTAGAGTCAATCGGCAATCGACCCAAACAGCGAAAACTCTTGCCAGGCAGGCTTTATACACAGGCGCAGTTCGTGTTTTCATGTTTTCTGCGGGTAAGTGTTTTCTTAGTCAGCTTTCAAGAAAGTGTTTCAAACAAACTTAAGCAAAACTTACCACATTATTTAACTAATATAACTAATGAATGACATTTTTGTTGTCGGAAGACCACCCACATGGTATCATTATAACTATTATTTTATCATTTCTGTTATTATTATTATTATTATTATTATTATTATTATTATTATTATTATTATTATTATTATAATTATCGCAATTGCAAGACCAGACAAATGACATGGTTTGCTGTCTGCATGAAAAATATGACTCATTCAACGAACATTAATCGAACATATCTTGAAACAGAAATATGGCTGACCTGATCGGTGCCCAGAGTAGAATCGTCTCAGCGTAATGCCATCGAGTGTGCCAGATCTTGAAGAAACCAACATCCTGAGCATATGGCATTGTATTTTGCGAAATATGTTACTGTTGTAGCCGATGAGCAAAAAAAAAAACTTTTAAATTCTCATGCCACTATCTTGTACAACTATCGATCTTGACAACGGTTAACCTCATATTTACATTGGAACTTCAACGGCCCGAACAAATTTCGGACCATGGAAATGAGTTCGAGACAGGGGTATTTCGAACCACTGAGGTCTAGAAGGCTAAATGTTACTTTGACACTTAATCCTTATTCCCCTGAAGACAAAACCCCGTACCTTTGCGAACAGTGTAGATCAAGATCAGGTGCATTCAGAGGAAGCCATCTGATCAAGCTCTATATTTGCCACCAGATCAGAAGCCGTCTGATCAAGATCTATACTGTCAACAAGTATATCAAGTTATCTGATTGGTGATAGTCAGAAATTAATTTATTCTGCAGGATGAGGATTAAAACAAAAGAGAGCGGTAGTTTGTTATTTATCTACTTCCGCAAAATTTTAGGTTCAAATAAAATGACCGACATCTTTACCACGTGTTTATTGTAGAAGGCGGATTATAATTTTCCAGATTTATTTATCAGAAAGCTATACATTCAGGGAGAACTCGGATAAGCCTATGCATTAGCGCAGTTTGTCCGGATTTATTGCACTTTGTATGAGTATACAATAGCCTCTCGGCTATCAAAAGAGCAACCTGAATAAAAGCATTGACTGCACTGGGGAGTCGATTGTCTTTGAGTGTAGGATGAAAAAAAAGTTCTGAACTGAAACTGAGATAGTTCCGTTGAACACAATAAGCAGTGAAGATCCCAAAAAGACGCAACGTTCTGCGGCGTCTGATCTGGGTCTGTACTGCTTGCAAAACTTAAGTGCAGATTCTATGGATAACCCCATTTCGAAATAGGCTATATTCTATAAATAATCGTTACCTGGATTTCCTACAAATCAATGATAGTCGCGTTGACGTCAGCACTAAAGAGCTTCTTTGCTTAATAACTTTAGGTCGATTGACAGTCGACCCATTCGACAATCAACAAACTTTACTTAACTAATATAACTAATGAATAACATTTGAGTGAAAGGTGGTCGGGGGCCACCTTCATGGTATCGTCATCATCATTATTATTATTATTATTATTATTATTATTATTATTATTATTATTATTATTATTATCAAAATTGAATGACAAGGGCAATGACATGGTTTGCTGTCCACACGAAAAACTTGACTCATTTAATAGATATTATTAGAACATATCTTGAAGCAGAAATTTGGCTGGCCTGAAAGGTGCCAAGAATTGAAGTGTCTCAACTTAAAACCATCGAGTGCGCCAGATCTTGGAGAAAACAAAGAAAGCACCATATGACATTGCTTATAGCAAAACAAGCTATCATTGTAGCTGATGAGCGCAATAACTTGAAAAAATATCGATCTTGACAACCTTGATAACCTCATAACTACATTCGAACTTCAATGGCCAAAACACCTTTGGTACTACGGAAATTAGTTCGAGACAGGAGTATTTCGAGCCACTGAGGTCTAGAAGATAAACAGTTACTTTAACCCTCAACCCTAATCCCGCTGACAGCCCCTAACTTTGCGAACAGTGTAGGTCCAGATCAGATGGCTTCAAAGGAAGTTTGCCACCAGATCAGAAGAAGCCATCTGATCAGGGTCTACACTGTAAACAAAATTAATACATTATATCAAGTAACTTGATTGGTAATAGTCAGAAATGTATATGGCTACATTAATTTATTCAGCAGGACGAGGCTTAAAACAAAATGTCTATTCTAACTTCCGCCAAATTTTAGGTTCAAATGAAATGATCGGCTCTTTAACATGTGTTTACTCTGGAAGGCGGATAAAGATTTTTTTAAGAGTTATTTATCAGAAAGCTATACGTTGTTTTAAATTCCATTACACAAAGCAATTATCACATGAACCGGGACATGACAAAACCGAAAAGATGACCTGCGCGTCCAGCGAGAACTCAAATCAACCTATGCATTAGCGCAGTGCGGCCGGATTCTTTGCAGTTCGTATGAGTATACAATAGCCTCTCGGCTATCAAAATAGCAATCAAAGGACTGAAAGCACTGGTCGGTTGATTGTCTCTGAGGTTAGGATGGACTGAGACTTAGACGATTTCGTTTATCCATTAAATTCACTATACCGTAAGCAAACAGTGTAGAGCATGATCAGACGCCTCGTCCTGTGGCGTCTGATCTGGGTCTGCACTATTTGCCAAACTTAACTGCAGATTCTATAGATAACCCTACTACGCAACAGGCTAGTCTCTATAAATAACAGTTGCATGGATTTCATACAAATCAGTGATAGTCACGTGGACTTAAGCACTGAATAGCTTCTTTGCTTAATAACTTTGGGTCGATTGTATGTCGACAGACAATCGACAATCGACCATAAAGCGAAGACTCTGGCCCGGCTGGCTTTATACATAGGCGGGGTTTGTGTTTTCTTAATCAGTTTGCGGGTTAATGTTTCTTAGTCAGCCTTAAAAAAAGTGTTTCTTACAAATTCATGCAAAAACGTACCAAATTACACTTAAAGGCATTTATTCTTGATTATTGAGGACTATCATTTCATTACATTATATTATGTAGCCCTCAGTGCTCATTGAAGTTCTGTCCTCAGTCTTCAACAGGTAAGGGGCCGACTTGGGGAAAATCAATAAATTACTTACTGTTGACTGGTGTACATTATTGATTTTCCCCTTAAGTGTCTCAGTCAGGGGATTCAACAAGAGCTACTAATCACTCTATTATGGGCCGCTTTGATCTGCTATAGTCAGTATATCACAGGGGGCAATAAAACAATTATGGACACACGGTGTGTTTTACTGTTACAGAATAAATGCCTTTAACTAATATAACTAATGAATGGCATTTTAGTACCATTATGACTACTATAATTATTTTAATTATCATCATCATTATCATTGTCATCTTCATTGAATGACCAGGCCATTGATATGGTTTGCTGTCCGCATGAAAAATATGACTCATTAACAGAAATTAATATGAAATTAGGCACTGCCTTGTCACGGGCATGGTTATTACTATGTCCATTTCAACAATCAATCAACACTATGATCGGGGATTTTCAATTTAAAATTATCAAAAAAATTCTCTCTACAAAATCATTTGTACAAAAATGAATAAAGATGATAGTGATTGAACAACATTCTGAAGCAATTAAACAGATTGGTTGATAACTCGTGGGAATGTTTAAAGTTACAACCCCCCCCCCCCCACCAACACAGTACAATTCAAAATATCACTTTAAACATTAAAGGGCTATAACTCTGCTGAAAATGAATTGATGTAAAAAAAAACAAAAAAAAAAAAACAAGAGGGCCGTGATGGCCCTGGATCGCTCACCTGATCCAAAGATTAACAAGTGAGCCCCTAAGTAAGCCTATGTAAAACCAAATGGCCCCGGGATGGGGGCATTTTTGGCCTTAGGGCTACAATCTTGATAGAGGTCCACTAGATGGAGTTTCACGTCAAATATCAAAGACCTGGACCTTGCTGTTTCAGAGAAGAAGATTTTCAAAGATTATCTCTATATAAGTCTATGTAAAACCATAGGGCCCGGGGGGCGGGGGCATTTGTACCCCGAGGGCTATAATTTGAACAATCTTGTTAGAGATCCAGTAGATGAAGCTCCATACCAAATATCAAAGACATTGGCCTTGCAGTTTCAGTGAAGAAGATTTTTAAAGATTTTCCTATATAAGTCTATGTAAAACCAAAGGGTCTCGGGGCGGGGGCATTTCTTGCCCAAGGACTATAATTTGAACAATCTTGGCAGAGGTCCACTAGATGAAATTTCACACCAAATATCAAAGACCTAGGCCTTGTGGTTTCACAGAAGAAGATTTTTTTTAAGATTTTCCCTATATAAGTCTATGTAAAACCAAAGGGCCCTGAGGCGGGGGCATTTTTGGTCTCAAGTATATAATTTGAACAATGTTGGTAGAGGTCCACTAGATGCAGCTTCAAACCAAATATCAAACACCTAGGCCTTGTGGTTTCAGAGAAGAACATTTTTCAAGATTTTCCCTATATAAGTCTATGTAAAACCCAAGGGCCCCAGAGTGGGGGGGGGGCATTTTTGGCATCAGGGCTATAATTTGAACAATCTTGGTAGAGGTCCACAAGATGAAGCTTCAAACCAAATATCAAAGACCTGGGCTTTGCAGAGAAGAAGATATTTAAAGATTTTCCCTATAGATATAAGCCTATGTCAAACCAAAGGGCCCCGGGGCAGGAGAATTTTTGGCCCCAGCACTACGATTTGAACAATCTTGGTAGGGGTCCACTAGATGTATATCCAACCACTCAGGCAGTTTGCCTAACATCATCAGTTTAACAATGTTTAAGTCGACCTGTCATGTTAGCCCCTTTCTGTACAGAATGTCCCCAAAAAGAATACAGTGCATGCAGTCCCAATTCAGATGTCGCAGAATGCAGATCTGATCAGGGCCTTCACTGTTGGTCGAATTTCGATGGCAAGTTCATATGATGGTGTTAGGTATCTATCTATCTATCTATCCATCCATCTATCTATCTACTGGATGTAAGTCTATGGTCAGGATCTTTAAATAATGTCATGTTGTGGGGTACAGAACTCCTCAGTGCAAATGGTAGATAGCGTAATAGCTCAGTGGTTAGTGCACTTGCCTCTGATGCTAGAGGTCCCGGGTTCGATCCCCGGCAGCGGCGATAAAATTTCGGTGTCCGAACACGCTCCATTGGCATCATTTGCAGGGATGAATGTCATGAAGTGCACCGTCCTTCAGATCGGGACGTTTACTGGAGGCCCCCTGTGCAGGGAGAACCATTCCCTGTGCAGGTTAAAGATCCCTGCCGTAATTACATGATTACTGTGTAGGCTTTCATCCTGCAAACCTGGAGTGTATGTAATGTACACCTGCGGTAATGGTCAAATATGACCGACGCAGTATCAGAAGATAGATAGATAGATAGATAGATAGATAGATAGATAGATAGATAGATAGATAGATAGATAGATAGATAGATAGATAGATAGATAGATAGATAGATAGATAGATAGATAGATAGATAGATAGATAGATAGATAGATAGATCAGAGGTTAGTGCACTAGAGGCCTCCGGTCTGGCACCAGAGGCCCCCCGGTTTGATTCGTGGTGGCAGTGATTATTTCCGGATGTAAACACACTCCATTTGCATCATCTGCTGGGTGAATGGCAAAAAGTGCACTGTCGTTTAGATAGATAGATAGATATCTAACACCATATGAACTTGACAGGCAATTTGTCATGATGTATGGTCTGAATCAGGATCAGTTTCGGAAATACCAGTGTGTGTGTTTTACAAAATCAAATGCACCCAAATCTGTGAAGAATGCAGCATAGTCGTGAAAATATAGAATTTTTGATAGAAACAGTTTTTTACAAATACTTCCCCGTTTGTATAAACTAGCCTTTCAATGTCTTCCTATCAAAGTATCAGAGTATAAGCGTACAAATGGCAAAATCCCCAACTGAACTGTCAAAACAATTGTTGTTGACTGGTCAAAAACTGTAACGCGCAGACGGAAGGTAAACAAAAGGCTGATTCTCATTTTTGTGTAATCTTTAACGTTTACGCCTAAATAATTCTGATAAGCGCCTGAATAACATAGATCAATGATTTAGAACCGGTCACGCATTTCGAACAAACGCCGGGAAAATGAACTTTATTTTTTTAAAACGCATTTATTTGTTAAAAAGGATACGTTATAGTTCTTGAAATTTAGATAGATCTTGAACATTTACGGAAAAAGAAACAAATCCGGCCAAAAATGTAAGCGTTTCTCGCCAGTTTTCAATTCGCGAGATCTCGTAATTTGGGGACGGATCAGCTGAGAGAGATGGGCTGGTGAAATGCACGCGCACGTTAACTATAGGCGTGCACGCCAAAGTTGCCTTCGGCAACTTTGTCCATGCCCGTATTAGAACTACATTGAAGCAGAAATTAGGCTGACCTGATAGGTGCCCAGAGCTAAAGCGTCTCAGCTTTACGCCATCGAGTGTGCCAGATCTTGAAGATAGCAAATTCCTGATCAAATGACATTTTGTATTGCAAAATAAGTTACTACTGTAGCCGTCGAGCACAATAATTCTTAGTTTACTGTGCCACTGCCTTGAAAAAATATCGATCTTGACAACGGTTAACCTCATAACGACATCCAAACTTCAACAGCTTTAACACCTTTGGGACCATGGACATTAGTCAAAGATATGAGTATTTTGGGCAACTGAGGTATACAAGATCAAATTTTACTTTAACTCTTATTCATTATCCTGCTGAAGACAAAAGTCCACTACTTTAGCAAACAGTGTAGATCAAAATCAAATGGCTGTAGTGATAGCAATCTGATCAAGCTCTACAATGTTTGCTACTGTATCAGAAGAAGCCATCTGATCAAGATCTACACTGTCAACAAATACATATATAAATTAATTTGATCCGTGATAGTCAGAAATGGGTGTGGTTAAATTTATCTATTCAGCAGGATAAGGGTTTAAATAAATGAGAGTGCTATTTTTGTTTCTTGCAGATCAACTGTTACTTTATAACAAAAGAGAATGACAGTTTGTTTATATGGGCTGCGTCAAGCGATTTTGGTACTTATCGCCTATGCGAGCAGCGAAGGTTCAGGCGAGCCTGCGCATCCGCTCAGTCTCGCCAGAACCTTCGCTGCTCGCTTATACAAGCAGTGAATCAAGAGGAACCTTCAGACAAAAAGCCATATCCCTGGCCCCTCTGAATGGCTGGGCATGCGCAGTTAAAATTTGTCATGACGGAATGCTCGAAGACACAAATTCGCTTGGCGGGGCTCATATGATAAAACTTTCTAGCTGCTGTGAATGACAGATCTGGTACATATACAGGCATCGAGCAGAAAATTCCCCAGTGGATCGGAACCTTGGCGTAGCCTCGGTTTTGTTCGCCCGGGCATCCCGAGGATATTCAGCCCGTGCTCGTGAACGGTTCTTGTAATCTCAAATGGGTGTCCTCATGCGATTAGGTTTGTTGAGCACACAGGTTCGCCTTTCCAACAAGTACCATAAGCATTCCACATGACCCGTCTTATATACTTGTGTTTATTTATCACCTTGTCATAATTGCTATTGCTATTTTAGGTTGCAAACTGAGTTTGTGTGTTTTTCATGTCTGTGAAGGGGCGAAGTAAACATGTTTCAAGTATCTTTCCTGTCTTTTATTGTTTTATACGTGTTAAATGTCTTTTCGACGTTTACTCGTAAATCCTGCAGCTGGACGCAACAAATCTACTGAAAGCAGTTGTCTTTATGATAATACACCCATGTGAGATAATACTTTCTTGCACACCGGATAAGGAAATCCGTGGTTTTAGCCAGGGATATTCTGTTCTTATCCAGAGATAGGGTAAAAATCGAATTTTCTCACTTGTTTGATATGTACTAGTTGAATACGGACTATGACTCTCGGAACGGATTTTTCTATTCACCCCTCACATCCATGTAAGATCCTTATATTCCTTCATGGCTCTTATAATGGCATTTCTATGAAGAAAATCCCGTGAAACTTCATCAGCTCGAATACCCATGTCAAGTTTACCCTGGTAAATTCGAACTCGAACTTGAGTTCCTAGAGAATTCTTCTTGAGTCCGTACAAGATCTTTAACCCTTTTTGTACCAAATGGAATCTTCTACCTTATATCTGGTAGGAGTCCATTTCGAAATTTAGCGGTGTCACGCTGTGTTTTCTTCAAAATTTATTCGGGAAATGACTTAACTTTTTGCAAACAGTGTAGGCCGTGTTCTGCGGCGTCTGATCTGGGCCTGCACTATTTGTTAATGTACCCCTTTAGGGGTTTCTGGTACTGAATGGGTTAAAATATCCCTTAGTAAACCCCTTTATGCCTCATCACCGTGCGTTATGATTAACCCTTTTTGTAGCAAATGGAATCTTCCTACATATAAAAAGCAGGAGTCCATTTCAAAATTTAGTGGTGACAGGTTGTTTTTTCTTTAATATTTATTCAGAAAATGGCTGAACTTTTGGCGGCGTCTGATCTGGACCTGCACTGTTTGCCTGGGTACCCCTTTTGGGGTTTCTGGTACAAAACGGGTTAAATCTCAATTTTAAGTAGGAAAAAAAGCTCATATGGTTGTGATTTCTCAGTGGATACCAGTTGCCCTTTAATATTGAAGAGTGTTAAATGAACTTGCTCGACTTTTTTCATTCAAATCAATAACAATGATCAGAAATGTAATAAGTCATTCAAATATGTCATACGCCCTTACGTAAAAAAGAGTATACAGCAAAAGTCGTGTTCAGTCAACCTAAATGTGAAGAGCCACAATAAAATGGGTATTTGAGTCCTTCTCAAACATCACGAAAATACGCCTATATAATTTTGACCCCCTTGAACCCCACTTTTCTGTAGTAAAACTGGGGTTTACAGGGAAAACCCTTTTTTTACTTATTTTGCTCTATAATATAGATCGATGAGTCGGTTCTAACGTGTACCCACAATCTATATTTTGAGCAGAAATAAGAAAAATATCACAATTTTTCCACTTAAAATTTTCGTTTACTTGGGGGTAAAGTTTACAAGTTTTTGATTGCATAGGCGCGTTTTCGTAATGAATCAACAGATCAGATCAGAAGACTCATATCAACATTTGCGTAAGTGGAGCTTCTTAGAAAACCATTAGTGGTTTCTCTATAGACAGTTTGGACACATCAAAGCATCACGCGGACAGAGAAGGATCAGATCAGACTGCGCATCTGATCCTTCGCTGGCCGCCACAGTAATTTCACATTTTCTCGCCCCGCGGCTTATACGGGTATTTTTTCATTAAGCAACTTCTCGTAGGAATGCTGGCTCTAAACAATTAAATATATGAGACGACACCTTTTATGAAAGGTCAGTCGTTATTTAAAATATGTCTGTCGTGAGACATTAATGGCTGTTTCTTTGCCTTTGACAAGAGGCAAACATGTCGATTTCATATGTGAAACACCATGCGTCATGTTCGTCCTTAAACTTCGTGTTATATACATGTTTTTAAAGTCATTCTTAACATGTATGTTTGAAAAGTATAAATTGCATGACATTTTGATTGTCTCTAAGCCAGGCAGTATGGCGCATTTGAATGTCACTGAACTAAGATGGATAAGTCGGGCGTTTGGCGCAGCTGAGAGTCACTGAGTTAACCCTTATCTTGCTGAATATTCATTTAAGCCACACCCATTTCTGTCTATCAACCAATCAAATTACTTGATGTAATTTATTGCTACAGATTATTAAACTGAATGCCAAACAGTGTAGATCCTGATCAGATGGCTTCTTCAGAAGCCATCTGATCTGGATCTACACTGTTTGCAAAGATAGGGGTTGTCGTGAACAGCAAGACAAGGGTTAAGATGGATGGCCACCCGACATTCCAATGGTTAGCACCAGGTATCTCCAGAAAAAAGGCACTATGTCGCACGGGCGTGTTATCGTAATGCTGGGCAGGCTTAGATCCTCGAAGCGGTTTACCAGTACACGTGTGCGGTCGGTTTCAGCTGTGCGTGGACGCATCATGCAATTCATCTATTTCTTCAAGCCACCATGGGCGGGGCCGAAATTTTCGAGGAATGTGACATGATATATATTATGCGAGTAATGAGACAGGATATAGTAAACAAGATATGAGAATGTGAACATTGGGCAAAGTATTTGTAAAAGTAAGATATGACATACAAATTAACTTTTTCCCCCTGAGTTTCTGATGTGGACTCGTCCATCTTTGACTCCTGGTAAATAGTGTGTTTAGTCAAAATCATTAACGAGATGGCCAGATAAAGCGGCTCATTATGAACCATCTCATCTGAATCTACACTGTTTGCACAGATAACAGGGCCAGTCTATAGGATTGAACGGGTTAACCCATTGTATGCGGGAAGCCCCTAAAGGGGTACCTTGTCAAACAGAGCAAGTCCAGATCGGATGCCGCAGAACGCGGCGTCTGATCAGGTCCTGCACTATTTGCTAACAGAATTTTCCATCAAAAATGGAATAAGAACGAAAAATAGGCCTACCACCCCTTATATGACAAATGGACTTGTCCAACATATAGCAGTGAAAGAGTCCACTAGTATATGGGCCCCGTCAAGCGATTTTGGTACTTATCGCCTATGCGAGCAGCGAAGGTTCAGGCGAGCCTGCGCATCCGCGCAGTCTCGCCAGAACCATCGCTGCTCGCTCATACAAGCAGTGAATCAAGAGGAACCTTCAGACAGAAAGCCATATCCCTGGCCCCTCTGAATGGCTGGGCATGCGCAGTTAAAATTTGTCATGACGGAATGCTCGAAGACACAAATTCGCTTGGCGGGGCTCATATAATGAATGAGTTAAACTACGTACTGAGAAGGAGAAACTGTATCTTTCGACATGTGTGCACACGAAGATTTAGACCACCCTACGCATGCGCGCTGTATGACCAGAGATTTTCCTGTATGGATGCTCGTTGACTCGAAGCTTCTTCATGCAGAATTTTACATCACGCCTATATAATTTTGATCCCCTTAAACCCCACTTTTGTACAGTAAAACTGGCGTCTGCAGGGGTATACATTATTTTCCTTATTTCTGCTCAAAGACATAGGTTGTGGGTACTCGTTAGAACCGCCTCGGCGATATATATGTTTTGAGCAGAAATAAGAAAAAACACGCAATTATCCATCAAATTCATTTTTCGGAGGTAAAATTTTCAATATATTCAGAAAGTCGGATTTTCGTAATGGAGGGCACACACACTGGCATTTTGGGTTTGCTGTTTTGTTTGTTTGTTTGTATTGGAAGTCAACTCTAATTTAGGTCATTTTGGAGCCGATCAGTTTTCCTTGGGAAGACTTATACGGCTCCCGCCCATAGGGGCTTGAAGAAATATATGGGCTGCATGATGCTTCCACGCAGAGCTGAATCCGGCCCGCACACTAGTACTGGTAAACCGCTTAGAGGATCTACGCCTGTCCAGGAACCGCAGTGCGAGGCGAACCGTCCATGCTAATAAACCCTATTGGTTTCATTGGGCGACAGGGCTTGAGATGTCATTTCATCTCAATGTCGGGTAAAAGTCCCACAAAATTGGAAGCAACGTCTCCAAAATGACCTTGACAGTGTTGACGGGGACGTTAAACCTCAAATCAAACAAACAAACAAACGTAAGCGGTTAACAAGTACAGTGCACATCCTTTGGCCAGAAACTGACAACTGCCCTGATTGCATCAGCGGAAGGGGTGGAATGACCGTAGAAAAGATTTTATAAACCCGATCATTACGATAACATCCATGAGACATAGTGAATCGTTTCACATCTCAAAAACGGACATTTTGTTATGAGAATTTGTGATATGTTTTCTTATTTTTATCTCCAAACATAGGTTAGTGGTGCTTGTTAGAACCGCCTCATTGTGGCGGTTCTAATGAGTACCAACAACAAACGTCTTGGAGCAGAAATAAGGATAATAATGTATAACCCCCCCCCCACACACACACACACACACACACACACACTTAAACCCCATTTTCCTCTATATAAAGTGGGGCTTAGAAGGTCTTCATTTCACAGATTTGTTAATCCGATGCAATCTTAGTGTTACTATATAAATCTGAGTTATTATGCTTATGTTCACGTGACTATCATGTTCTCCGCACAAATACAGTAAAATTCCGCTATTAAGTCACCTAAAATTAAAACATATTATGCTTTTAAAACATATTTAGAAAATTTCAGGTATTATTTCTTTGAGTTTTCTTCATCAAGTGTGCTCTAGTGGGAGACCACCTTTTGGACTGTTCAAAAGTGGTCTTTAAGACCACTTTTGAACAGTCCCAAAGGTGGTCTTAAAATAGTTTTACTGTACTGCATTTGTTCGAAATCCAGGTAAGAGTTATTTAAAGCCGAGATAATATCGTCCCTGTGACGTCAGAGTGCCGTGTGAAAAGGGCTAGCCGTTCCTATAAAATCCGGACTGGGTTTGTGTACTGGAACATTGACAATCAAAATAGGCCCGGATTAGTCTGAGTTTGGTCTACGCTGTTTGGCGTCTGAACTGGGTCTACCCTGTTAACATAAAAAACGGTAATTGAAGGGTTTGTATGATTTGAGGTTTAACGTCCCGGTCAACACTGAAAAGGTCATTTTAGAGACGTTGCTTCCAATTTTGTGGGACTTTTACCCGACATGGAGATGAAATGACATCTCCAGTCCTGACGCCCAATGAAACCAATAAAGTTTATATGCATGGAAGGTCCGACTCGCACCGCTTTGCCTCGGCAGGCTTAGATCCTCTAAGCGGTTTACCAGTACTCGCGTGCGGGTCGGTTTCAGCTCTGCTTGGACGCATCATGCAGCCCATCTATTCCTTCAAGCCCCGATAGGTGGGGGCAATAAGGGGTTAAACGAAACAATATAAATCCCCGTTCATGGACATTTTACCAGCCTACACTTAGAGACAACCGTCCGTCCAGTTGTGATAGTGTTTTGACCCTATTGCATCGGTTTGCAGGAGAGGCTGCACCACCGGGGTTAGCTCAAGTCTAGAAAATGGGGGCGGGGGAAGAGACTAAGCGTAACATACTGTAAGTACTTAACACGCTTGATTGGTAGCCTGAAATGGCGCTGTCAACTATTTAAATGCAAGTACCTTACTAATTAAAATTTAGTGGGTACATCAAAAGGGCAATTTGCTTTAAATGTCAAGAAAGTTCTTTAACCTCTTTGACATTTCTAGTTGCTTGCAGACAGTACTTTTTCCGTCAACTATTGTCAGACATGCGTAGCAATTAGGGGATAACTGCACTGAAAATTGTCATTTAGGGAGGTAAATCGGAGGTTTTACGGTCGGAAATTTCGTTTTACGGCGACGCGTTAGCGGAGCCGTTAAACGTAATTTGCGACCGTAAAACAGACGATTTACCTCCCCGAATGACAATGTTCAATACAGTTATGCCCATTCTAATGCTCTTATTCGGTGATTAAGTTAAAAATTATACTATTTTGCACAAGGCGGCAAGCGCGGTAAGCTGCGTAAAACCAAATGCCACCCAATGAAAAGCGACGTTACGTGATGACGTCGGGTTTCCGACAGTATATCGCAGAATATACTGTCGCAAATTTTGACGTTATCCAATCAGACGTCGCGTTACATACACAAGTGCATTAAAATGTGCGTTGATAGAAAACACAAGCATAAATTATTGTTTACGTCAAGCTTTTCAGTTCATATGACAATCCTTCTTTGATTGGTATTTCTTATATTTTCCCTTGCATTTTCTTTTATACGTACAGTGAAATTCCGCTAATTTTGAACAGCTCAAATTAAGATTAACTCTGCTTTTAGTTTATATTAATTCATCTTAGTTCGATTGCGATGAAAACCTCAAGCTTATTGAATCGCTATCGAACACTCATTCCGGGTGTTTTCACGCGCGCGAGAGGAGAGGCTTTTTAAAAGCATATTTAGAAGGTTTTATCTGTTATTTATTTGTGTTTTCTACCTCCAATGTCCTCTAATAAGAGACCACCTTTGGAACTGTTCAAATGTGGTCTTAAAGACCACTTTTGAACAGTTCCAAAAGTGGTCTAAATATACACTAATTTTACTGCATGTAGCTGAAACATGAGTAAAGAGCTTTTGTGTTATCCGATTTGATTTTAAGTTCTTTAAATATGTACGTCGGTTTTCGCCCACCTCGGATTAACGATCGGCTCGAAATAAGTGAAATAATACCTTAAAAGGGCCGCAACCCGCAAACATACCCTCCCCCCCCCCCCCTCCCCCCCCCCCCAATCCCCTCCCCCTCATTTTTGGTCGCCCATGTCATAAAAACCCTTTTCTCATGTGTTGACTCTTTTTAATTTATCTTATTTCATTTTAGTTTGTTTTGTTTTAAAATGATGCGGGGATTGCTGCATGCTGCTTCCACGCAAAGCTGAAACAGACCGATCTTATTGATAACATATGAGCCCCGCCAAGCGAATTTGTGTCTTCGAGCATTCCGTCATGACAAATTTTAACTGCGCATGCCCAGCCATTCAGAGGGGCCAGGGGTATGGCTTTCTGTCTGAAGGTTCCTCTTGATTCACTGCTTGTATGAGCGAGCAGCGAAGGTTCTGGCGAGACTGCGCGGATGCGCAGGCTCGCCTGAACCTTCGCTGCTCGCATAGGCGATAAGTACCAAAATCGCTTGACGGGGCCCATATATCAAATAGAAAAAAAAAAAAAAACATTTACAGGCCTGGAAAAGGGCATACCCTCGTCTTAACAATTACAAGCGCCCAGATGTTTAAGAAACCAACGGTCAAAACGGTTTTAGCCAGGCCCGAAAATAAAACATATGGCCTCAATTATTTATATGTCATGCATTATTCATGCCGTCGGCAAAATGTTTCATTTCCGTCTAGTAAATACACTATCAACACGACTTTAACCTATGAAAGTGACCTAGTCCATTCAGTTTATTTACCTGTAAAATAGTATATCATTCATATTTATTTATAATTTTTTTATTATATATTATTTTAAGAGGATAATGCTCTTAGCTAGTGTTTTTATTTTCTTGCAGCCCTCTACAAACATATTTACATGTACACAGAGCACTGTATAAAACAGAGAAAAAAACATATATACAGTAAAATTTCTATATTAAGACCACCTTTCGGACAGTTCAAAAGTGGTCTTAAAGACCACTTTTGAACAGTCCCAAAGGTGGTATCTGACCAAAGGATATGGTATGCAGAAAACGCATAGAACGAATAACTACAACTTAACAAATAGGCTATTTAAAGCAGAATTTTTCTTACTTTTAGGCGGTCTTAATAGTGGAAATTCACTGTAATTTAACCCTTATCTTGCTGAATATTCATTTAAGCCACACCCATTTCTGTCTATCAACTAATCATATTACTTGATGTAATTTATTGCTACAAATTCATAAACTGAATGCCAAACAGTGTAGATCCTTATCAGATGGCTTCTTCAGAAGCCATCTGATCTGGATCTACACTGTTTGCAAAAATAGGGGTTGTCGTGAACAGCATGATAAGGGTTAAAACTAAAGCCAGTTTCAGTCTGTAAAATAAACCCTGGCTTACAAAGCTTATCAGATAGCCTGGTTCCCGTCCATTTGATATAATAATGTTTTATTTTCATATAAAAAATCTTCATTAGCAAAGGGTTTCTAATGCTCTTACCCATTAGGCCACGTGGGTTGGAGACAGGAAAACTATGCTTTGTCAAACAAGTTTCTTGAGGAATTCTTTCTCTCTCTCTCTCTCTCTCTCTCTCTCTCTCTCTCTCTCTCTCTCTCTCTCTCTCTCTCTCTCTCTCTATTGTATATATTCATGCATTTTGGTTTGATCCATATTTAGTCTTCATTTAAGTCATTGTTATATTTCACCGGTTGGTTGTTTGCTTGTACTTTAATGATATTTAGGGAGACAGATTTACATAAGCCCTTAGGCTTCTTTCTGAATCCCTTCACATGCTTAATTGTATTTAGTTTAGAATATTTTATAGTTTATAATTATATGCAATCAGTATGTGAATAAATATGTTTAAACCAAACAAGTGTCTTTAGTTTGTTTGTTTGAATTTGGGATTAACGTCCTCGTCAACACTACGCAGGTCATTTTGGAGACGTTGCTTCCATTTTGTGGAACATTTACCTGACCCTGAGATGGAATGACATCTCAATGAAACCAGTCAGGTTTATATGACTTGCACCACTTTGCCTGGGCAGGCTTAAATCTTAGTGCTTTACCAGTATGGAAGCACCATGCAGCCCAATCTGCTTCTCCTAGCCTCGATGGACCGGCCCAAAACGGATGTCTTATCTTAATACTGTGCACAAAAATAGGTCCAGTGTTTCTGTTTCTGCTCAAAATAACATATCAGGTTAAAACTGAATCGAAACGCCTCATCGCGGCGCTTCTAACAGTATATCTTTTGAGCAGAAATAAGGAGTTAACGGAGAAAAAAAAAAGGATTTTCATGAACTATGAAACACTGTATACAGCCCGGTAATCGACAGGGCGTATGTTTCCGGTACGCTGTAACGTTTGTAGGCGATGCATTTTTATCATATGGCGTCGTTGATAAGCAGTGGATAGCGTCGTGTAATAAAAATCGTATGACCGCACGTGTAAGAACACTTTGGCGGGATTAAGTAACGTCATGACGACGTCCATGTCAACAATGAATTTTTCTGTGGAAAAATTGTCAGATTTAAAGACAATAAAATCCAATTTAAAGTGGTCATATGATAAACAGAATCTTACACTCGTGGTTATTTCACATGGAATTTATGAAACTCGCCGAAGGCTCGTTTCATAACTTTCATTTGAAATGACCATTCGTGTTAGATCCTCTCTATGTATAATGGGAGTTTAACAGACGTAAATGTAAGCATTAGACGTGAGGAGCTGAAATGTTGGTGAAAACTGATGTCTTGTTTTTTAGTTTTGTCTTTCCTTATTTATCTCCAAAGTCACAGTTTGTTTGTTCGTTTTGTTTGATTTGATGTTTAACGTCCCAGTCAACACTATATAGGTCATTTCTGAGACGTTGCTTCCAATTTTGTTGGACTTTTATCCGACATTAAGATAAAATGTCATCTGAATCCCTGTCGGCCAATGAAACAAATAGGGTCTCACACCAGTTTGCCCGGTTCTAAGCGGTTTACTAGTACCCATGTGCGGTCGGTTTCAGCTCTACGTAAAGGCATCATGCAGCCGAATCTATTTCTCCAAACTCCGATGGGCGGGAGCAATTAAAGAGTCGGTAGACTGCTTCGACAACAGTTTTAGACTCAAAAATTACTACATACATGACGTAGACTTATAGCTTTAAAAGTGTGGAAAATTGAAAGCCTCCAGTAATACTTTCAAAGTTTGTGCACAGTCCAGAATATTGACAACTTGTCTGTACTTTGATCCGCAAAGAGATTTGCTGATTGTATGCTATAGTTTGTTTACATGTTTACGTGTAAAAACAAGGCGAAAACGTTTGTTTCCGATATTATCATTGTTGAAAACAAAGACAAATTCTAGTAAACTGCTTTAAAACTGTCTTAAAATGGTTAAATGAGTAAAATGTGTTCACGATTGTATAAAAGCTGCATTCCCAAACATTTTCTTGAAAATTTGATCTTCGGCCTCCAAAATGACCGGAGTATTGGGGTGGCAATCATTTTTTTTTAAAATCAAACACGTTCATGCACATCTGCAACCTTTCAGCCATTCTATACCAAGTTTCGTCGTCGTAGATTAAGAAATAACAACATTTTCATTCTGACGGGTTTTCTTAAAACAGTTTTCTTATAATGAACGCTTCAAAGCCTAAACACGTTTCAGCGTACCTGTAACGAACGTTCTGTCGATTACCGGGCTGTATACAGTGTGAAAGATTACAGTATATTGCTTTGGAATTGCCTAACATGTCCATTTGATATAAATGATGTCTTTCATTGTTCTAGAACAAACATTTTTCAAAACTTAATATTTTGTTATTTCTGCGCAAAATATTGAGGCGGTTCAAACGAGCACCCACAATCTATTTAGCAAGAATAAGGCAAATAATGTATTTTCTTGTAAAACCGTGATGTTCCCAATATAAAGTGGGATTTACAAGGGTATTACATCTCTAGGATTTTTTAACATGATGGTTTGTATTATTAATTCTGAGGTTAATGCGAACATTTGTGAATAAATTGTCAATTTATGGCAAACAAATTACATTTTAATGAAAAGAAGTGCGATTAATGCACAGTCTCATGACTAGTCTGACATTTTTATTCTGTCCTGTCATACAGAGGCTAGAATGTATGGTCAATCCATATTGTATTAAAAGGGTGCGTCTGGAACAGAGTGGAACTCAGTACCATTGGTGTTTTTGTATAGGGAAGTTTTGTTTCAAACTTGCCAATATGTACATTGTGCTGTGCCCTGACTTTGGAGAGAAGCAATATAATATGCTTGTGTAGCACTTTTGTCATAAAGATAAATACATAGCTGTCCATATGATGTCGTTTTATTATATTTCTTGTAATATGTTTTAGTTATTTGTTTCAAATAAAGTTTATAACAGTTAATTGAAAGGTACTGAAAACAATTTGCTATAAATAGCATTTCTCTTTCGATACTATTGCAGTTAAATTGCGGGTTGAAATGTAAACCTTATTTCTCTTGACATAAAATCGTATTTACAAGGGCATTTCATGAGCATGTTAACGTGATGAAAATAAAATTGGATAAAACTAGTCAATATTGTTTGTTGGAATGTACATAAAAAATAATAATAATAGTATAACTACTGCTACTATTACTACTACTACTGCTGCTGAGAATAGTTTTAATAATAAAACGATAATGATTAAAATAACACTGTTACTACTTTTTCCACTATCACTGCTACTATTATTGGGCCCCCGACGATCGGGGGCTGAAGAAATAGATTGGGCTGCACGATGCTTCCACGCAGAGCTGAAACTGATCGCACATGAGTACAGATAAACCGCTTAGGAGGTCTTAGCCTGCCTAGGCAAAGTGATGTGAGTCGGACCATCCCTATATATAAACCCTATTTGTTTGTTTGGGCGGCAGGGCTTGAGATGCAATTTCATCTCAGTGTAGGGTAAAAGTCTTACAACTTGGAAGCAACGTCTCCAAATTTACCTTAATAATGTTGTCGGGAACATAAAATCTCACTACAAACTACTGATGATACTTCTTATAATAATGAAAACCACTTCTTCAACTCAGTACTTCTATAATAATAATAATAATAATAATAATAATAATAATAATAATAATAATAATAATTAAAACGATGGTAATAATAGTTATATCTTGCTACTACTCCCACTACTACTACCACTACTACTGCTTCTGTCACTGTACTACTACCACTACTTCAAATAGTGTTATTATAATTATTATTAATGTGATGAAAATAAAGTGGATAACACTAGCTAATATTGTTTGTAGGAAAGAACACTAATCAACCACAATAATAATAATGATAACAAACTTTAATAATAATAATAATAATAATAATAATAATTATAATTATAATGTGTTGTTCTAGATGTTGGAAAGGAGGGTGCTAAGTATAAAGAAGACCAGTCTTTTTTGCTGATTGTGCTTGTCGGTTTATAATTTGGCTAAAGCTGTGCCCACTCTTCAGTCATGGTCGAATTCAACTCTGTGAAATATACATTGTTAAATTCAACACAGGTTTCCACGTCAATTTAGATATTCAATCTATGGAATTCAACAAAAAGAACAAAAATGTACAACCGGAATTCGATACTGCAAATTCAGTGTTCATGTAATTCTAGTTTATAAGTTTATAACTAAACGGCTTTAGTAATGAGATATCATTGCCTGTTTCTTTCCGAAATGGTACAATGCAATCACAATCGAGTCACATGATCAGTTTTCGGTAGTCACCCACGCTACAGAAATGTAAACAAAGAACAACATTGATGGGTCGATTGTCCCGAGTGTAGGCTGGGAAAATGGTCCTGAATGGGAACTTAGTCTGTTTCGTTTAACCCTTAAATTGCTCTCCTTTAAGAAAATGGTGTAGACCCTGATCAGACGCGGCATTTTGCGGCGTCTGATCTGGGTATACACCATTTTCCAGCACCTAAGCCGAGGCAATGTTTCATAGCATAGCACTCTGACCTAACAATGGTAACAACAGCGCGGCTATAATTCTAATGAGTACACACAGCATAGATAAAGATGAAAAAAAAACACTCCAAATGATTCCCATTTTATCTAAAGCTCTGGAAGAATTTCCTGCCCCGCCGGCAAAGTATGTCGGGCCAACGTCGGGCCGACAGCATACGAAGTGTAGACGTCGTATCGCTATCGGCTTGACGTTGGGCCGTTGTTCTGTTCTAGCTGGGTAGGGACTCGTACATTAATTCGAAACAAACATGGCAAACGAGCCATCAGTGGTTGGGCCACTGAATGTTTACTGCACTAAATATTTACATTTGAATGATTGAATAAATAAAATGATTATTCATTCTTATTTAATTATTCAGTCTTATCGGAGATGGTGATAGTGATTGATTAGGTGATTGGTTATACACGAGATTACACTAATGCCAGCTATTTAGCCTTAAGACAAGATCGGACCAAAGCACTTTTGTTTGTTTGACTTGAAGTTTAACGTTCAACACTGCAAAGGTCATTTTGGAGACGTTGCTTCCAATTTTGTGAGACTTTTACCCGACATTGAGATGAAATGACATCTCAAGCCCTGCCGCCCAATGAAACCAATAGGGTTTATAAGCTTGGACGGACCGACGCGCACCGCATTGGCTTAGATCCTCTAAGCAGTTTACCAGTAATCGTGTGCGGGTCGGTTTCAGCTCTGCGTGACAGCATCATGCAGCCCATCTATTTCTTCAAGCCCTGATGGGCGGGGGCTAGGACCAAATCACTGACACTATTAAAAAAAGAAATGGCGAGTCGATTATCTCAGCGTATACGCTAGGGAAATAGTTTTGAACAGGGCCTTAAGACTGTTTCGTTTCACCCTTAAATTCCTGTTTCTTTTTGTGGCGTCTGATCAGTGTCTACACTGTTTGCTAAGCCCAACACGAGTCCAGTCCAAACCCTCTTTACCCGTTTATACAACATTCTGACCGCACAACGATAAGAATTGCGCAGCTGTAAATAACTGTTTCCTGAATTTCTTACAAACAGCATTAATAGTCACGTGGCTATTAGCAATGTAAAGCGTCTTCACTTAGTAACTTTGGACAGACTGACAAACAATCGGCCTAAAAACAAAAACCGGATTGAGGCATGCTTACATTATCATTTTCACAATAAATTAATTTTACAATATAAGATACATCAAATCATTGTAATTTATTTAACTTCCTCGTACTAAAACGTGATTATGTAATGATGATTATGGAAAAAAATGACATTTTTCGTTTGATCTTTGTTTGCTTGAATTGAAGTTTTACGTCCCCGTCAACACTATTTATGTCATTTCGGAGACGCTGCTTCCATTTTGTGGGACTTTTACCCGACACTGAGATGCAAGGACATCTCAATCCCTACCGCCCAAATAAACCAATAGGATGTACATGTATATGCAGGGACGGTCCACTCGCACCACTTTGCCTGGGCAGGCTTTGACCTAAGTGCTCGTGTGCGGTCGGTTTCAGCTATGCGTGGAAGCCCGATGCAGCCAAATCTATTTCTCCAAGACCCGCTGGGCGGGGGTCCGCTTTTGATGTTTAATAAGAGCTTCACGCAGTAGGAAGACATTTTACTATAAATTTCACATGAAAGACATTCGTGCATTTTGAAAGTTGTATACAGTGGAACTTCAGAGCCTCGAACAGGCTTAACTCTTTTATCTGGGCATAGCTTATTTGAACTTCCTCTTGAGTCCCCAAAACACACTACCATCATGACCATAGGTCCTTTCGGCCCCCGCCCATCGTGGTGGTCTAAGCCCTCCCAGGCAAGGTGGTACGAGTCGGTCCATCCATGCGTTTTAACTCTATTGGTTTCATTGGGCGGCAGTGATTGGGGTGATAACGTAATGAAAGAAAAACAATACACGCTGGCACGTGACGTCTTCGGAAAACTGTTACACAAATGTATGCCCAGTCGGGTAAAAATAGACTGTTTAGAACCTTGAAATGTTTAAGAGCAAAAAATGAGCAGCCCAGTCTTTATAGGTGGTACCGTTATTAGGCATACAGCGTAGACCCAGATCGGATAGACACTACATTTCTTCTGATCAGGGTCGGCACTGTTCGGCATATGTTTGTAGCAACAGTTTTGAACATGATTCAGGCCCGTACGCAGATTCTGAAAAGGGGCGGGTTGAGGGTGCGAATTTCGGGTGAGAACTGCATGAATCCGAGATAATTTCAAAAGTGGGGAGGGGCTCCGTCTGCACACTCCCAACTGTGTGCGGGCCTGCATCAACAGGTAAAATTAACTTTTTTTGTTTGAGCATATCGCTGAAGGGGCTCTGTTACAGATCACTGTTATTCAGGAGCTGGGATGCAGTGGTTGGACTGAGCGAGGAGAAAAGAGAGATGAGAAACAACGACAAACATTGTAAATGCTGACCAGAAGCCATCGATGGATCGACACTGTTTGCAGCTGGATAAAATGTTAAACATGTAATATTTTTTCAGCACAGATTGTTTTGCATAATCAATGAAATACTCTAAATTCAGAAAGACGAATCAATATACGCGTATATAGAAGGGAAGCAATTAAACACATTAACAAATGACAAGTTCATGTAAATAATTTGACGGAAATGCTACCATATTTTTTTTTTCAGACAAAAATAAATTGACTGAACACTTTTCTTATGATGAAGAGTTTTAACGGGTACCCACAGTCTATGTTATAAAGCAGTGAATCCTTTGCTTGCAATTGTCTGCGTGACTATCACTGACCATCTGACCTTGAACAAAATCCAAGTACTGGTTGTTTATAGCATCCCTAAGACGTCAGAGTCAAGCGTTAGAAGGACATTCTGGGCTGTGTTCGTTTGTTTGTTTGATTTGAGGTTTCACGTTCACGTGCACGTCAACACTGTATAGGTCATTTGGAGACTTTACTTCCAATCTTATGGGACTTTTACCCGACCGGCCCCGCCCATAGGAGTTTGAAGAAATATATGGGCTGCATGATGCTTCCACGCAGAGCTGAATACGGCCCGCACACTGGTACTGGTAAACAGCTTAGAAGATCTAAGCCTGTCTAGGAACCGCGGTGCGAGGCGGACCGTCCATGCTAATAAACCCTATTGGTTTCATTGGGCGACAGGGCTTGAGATGTCATTTCATCTCAATGTCGGGTAAAAGTCCCACAAAATTGGAAGCAACGTCTCCAAAATGACCTTTACAATGTTGACGGGGACGTTAAACCTCAAATCAAACAAACAAAATCAAAACTTTTACCCGACACAGATGAAATGACATCTCGAGCCATGTCGCGCATTGAAACCAATAGGGTTTATGAGCATGGACGGTCCGACTCGAACCGCTTTGCCTGGGAAGGCTTACATCCTCTAAGCGGTTTACAAGTACTCGTGTGCGGTCGGTTTCAGCTCTGCGTGGAAGCATCATGCAGCCCATCTATTATTCAAGCCCCGATGGGCGGGGCGGTTGGACTGTGCTCGTGCACTTTGACATTGGCAAACAGAATCTACATAAACAGACGCCACATAACGCGATATCTGATCAGATCTAAAGTGCTTGCTTAGATTTAAATGAAGAATTGGATTCTCAGTTCATGACTATTTTCCCAACCTACACTCAGAGACGATCGACCCACCGGTACTCTCAGTGCATTGATTTTTAATTACTATCGAAAAAGCATGCTTTGTGAACTTATTAGAATCGCCTCAGTGAGGCGATTCTAATAAGTTCGCACAGCATGTCCTTATTTTATAGACGATCGAAAAGTTATTTTAAGTCATCCACATTATGCCTCATAACATGGCGCTATCATTAACCCCCAGTAGTTCGAACTGCCCCTATCTCGAACAAAATTTCATGGTCCCAAAGGTATTCCAACCCTTAACCCTTTTTGTGTCAAATGGAATCTTCCTCTTTATATATAAGAGGAGTTCATTTCAAAATTTAGGGAAGTCAGGTTTTGTTTTCATCAACATTTATTTAGAAGCCCACGTGATGCAGTGGCTACGCTACTCGCCTTGTAAACCAGATATCGCAGGATCGATCCCGGGCTTTTCCAGACTTTCGGATGAGTCTTTAAACCAACGTCCCGTATCCGTATGACCTTAGCTGTTGGTGGGACGTGAAAATCAAACACTCACTCACACAACATTTATTTGGAAAATGGCTGCACTTTTAGCAAACAGTGGGGGCCCTGATCAGACGCCGCGTTTTGTGGCGTCTGATCTGGGCCTGCACTGTTTGCCAGGGTACTCGTTTTGGGGTTTCTGGTACTGAATGGGTTAATATGTTCGATAAAAGGGTTGTCCTTTGGACGCAAAGAATACACCATAGAACTGAAAAGTATAGAATGTGCAAGTATTTCTGGACCAGACTGGCTAGCTTCGGCCAATTAGGCCTTATCGGTGATCCTAAAATGGAATCAATGATCCCAAAGGATAAGATCGTATGTATATAAAGAAATGCAACAAGAGTATCAAACAATTTTAAAACGTGGCAAGAAAGGAAAAAAGATAAGGTATATGACCTTTTAATATATACCCCTTTATTCTCCCTTTTGCATTTATCTAAAATGCGTTTAATCTATTATATACGTTAAACCCCAACGTCAGCTCAGATATGTTCAGCGCCTTCACTATTTGCGAAATTAAAACAGCCATCTTTAAAACCGAATTTCCAAAAAAAAAAAAAAAAGGATTCCTGCTATATGTAAGCTTGAAGACTCTGTTCATGCAAAAAAGGTTAAACCAGCAGGGTATATACACAACAACCTCTTTATAACATGGATCAATATAACACGGGTTTTGATATAACACATTCGAGATAGAATATAACACGCTTCAATAAAACACGGGTTTGGATATTACATAATCGAGAAAAAATATAACACGGTTCAATAAAACACGGTTGGATATTACACGGTTGAAAGATGGACCAAAATGTATAGATTACACAGAAATATGACCATAAATGGTCATTTTCCGTATGCTCTATTTATTTCCGTTCGAGAGTAACACCTACCGCCCAAAGAAACTGCAAGCAACCACTTTACCTGGGCAAGCTTCCTCGCATGTTGTAAAACGGGTTTAAAAACGTTTACTGGCCGTTCAAAGGAGGTGCTTATTATTGCTATAGGATGTCTTTGCAAGTATATTAAAATTCCTTTATTAAGGCCACCTTTAGGATTGTTCAAAAGTGGTCTTAAAGACCACTTTTAAACAGTTCCAAAGGTGGCCCACTTTTGAACAGTTCCAAAGTTGGCCCCTTAATTGGAGACACTGGGTGTAGAAAACACAAAGAAAGAATAACTGAAACCGTCCCTATCAGCTTTAAAAAGCAGATTTAGTCTTAATTTTAGGTGATCTTAATAGCGGAATTTTACTGTATATACTGCTAATATCTTTTTATTATGGATAGCCGTTTGGCCATGTGTCCTTTTGGCTTTCCGCTTGTTACCTTTTAACACTTGTCCTGCTGAGCCCTGATATATCTTATCATTCAAACAATGTAGATCCTGTAGATCCTGATCAGATGGCTTCTGAAGAAGCCATCTGATCAGGACCTTCATTATCATTCTGTTTGTTGATATGTTGCAATAATTTACATCAAGTAATCTGATTGGCTGATCATCAGTAGTGGGTATGGCATATTTATATATTCAGCAGGACAAGGGCTAAATTATGGTGAAATCTGTTTTATGTTGGTGTTTCTTTCCCTTTGGGGTCTTATGTGGGACTTGTGAGGTAATTGTACTATTGTCTTCACTTCTATTTCACATCCAACCCGGCTCAGAAAACCTTTGATGCCTCCCTGTGAGTACCATGTTCCTTTTTTCCCCTAAAAGCAATTTACAAAATGCCCATGTTCGCTAAAATTACTTTTCCCTTGTTCCTTCAAACTATTTATCAATATTCCTTTGTTCCCAAACCCCTGAATCGACACCATCTTGTTAGAGAAACAACCATATGCATTAGTAAATGATTTAATGCATTAATATGCATTCAATGCACGGCGCAGTACAGTTTAAATATACTCCACTTCCACGTGGATAATGATTGCATTGTGAAATTAATTACTTTTGTAAGCACATGTTTACTTTCGTGCGCATGGTCGATTTCGAGCAGCGCATGGTCGATTTCGAGCAGCGCATGGTCGATTTCGAGCAATAGAGCATGCAGAGGAATGCATTACGAAAACGCCTATACAAATGCATTGTAAATTTTTACGCCGAAAAAAAAATGTTATTTCTGCTCTAAAATATAGATTTCTGCTCTAAAATATAGATCGATGAGGCGGTTCTAACGAGTACCCACAATCTATATTTTAGAGCAGAAAAAAGATAATATGGTTTATCCCTGTAAACTCCAGTTTTACTATATAAAGGTGGGGCTCAATGGGATTAAAACTGTATAGTCGTGTTTTCGTGATGGTACCGATTATTATTGGAAAGGGTTGGTGCTTATTGTTGGTTAATTTAGTCCAAAGATAACAAATAATGTTAGGCTTCTTTATCATATTTGGTGTGTTCAGTAAAACCAACTCAAAGTAATAAACATGATACAAAAAAGCCCTCGTGCGGCCAGTTAAATATCAAACCAGTCTGTTCACAAACTCAGTCAGAAGCAATTCATGTATCACAAGGCACTGGTAAACCGTTTAGAGGGTCTAAGCCTGTAAAAGTGGTGCGAGTCGGTCCGCCCATGCATATACACCCTATTGGTATTATTGGGCGGCAAAGCTTAAGATGTCATTTCATTTCAATGTCGGGTAAAAGTTTCACAAAATTGAAAGCAGCGTCTCCAAAATGACCAAAATATTGGTGATGGGGACGTTAAACCTCAAAGCAAACAAATCACCTCTTTGTTTCGCTCCCATTCGCTACATGTACGAACATCACGATCGAAATGTTGTAGCCGCCAAGCGGGGCAACAACAAGGAAACCGATCTGCTGCCGTCTTTGTCAACAGCACAGCTGATTTTGACAGTAACTGGCACTGTCACTCCAGCACTATACAGTCTTATACGATGTCAACAGCACAGCTGATTATGACAGTGACTGGCACTGTCACTCTAATACTATACAGTCTTATACGATGTCAACAGCACAGCTGATTATGACAGTGACTGGCACTGTCACTCTAGTACTATACAGTCTTATACGATGTCAACAGCACAGCTGATTTTGACAGTAACTGGCACTGTCACTCCAGCACTATACAGTCTTATACGATGTCAACAGCACAGCTGATTATGACAGTGACTGGCACTGTCACTCTAATACTATACAGTCTTATACGATGTCAACAGCACAGCTGATTATGACAGTGACTGGCACTGTCACTCTAGTACTATACAGTCTTATACGATGTCAACAGCACAGCTGATTATGACAGTGACTGGCACTGTCACTCTAGTACTATACAGTCTTACACGAAGAAGCTGTACTTTCGCCAAAAAAACACTTACGATCAATGCAACATACAATCCAACTTTAGTTGTTCGAACGCCGTTGCTATTCAAGGGGCTGTTCAAGCTACTGAGGGTAATCATAAATTTCTGCCACGGAGGGTTACTCATAAAGTTTTTAGATATTGTAGAGATATCTTTTGATTTTTAAAAGACAGACAGCTCTCTTTACGATATAAAGACAAAACTTGTTATAAAGACAATTTCAATGGGACGAATCCTTAGCACAAGATGTTACGGATAAAAGGAGATATTCAAGAATAATTATTTAATACTCCAAGAAATAAATGTTATGGTTATTTGTTAGAATCGCCACGGAGAGGCGATTCAAACAAATATCCATAACATTTGTTTCTTGTAAGGGGGAAAAGTCCTTTATCAGCTATTATACTACTCCTAATTGAGATTCTTTATAGCGACAAATTCGAAATAGCGGCAAATTCGAAATAGCGGCAAACTGTTAGGAAACAAATAGTCACGGTCGTGGATCCTCTAACATTATGTTGTGTGTGTTCTAATTAGAATTATGTCATGGGTTGCTAGAAACTGAATAAGTTAAACTGTCTTGGCAGAAGCTCAATACAAAGGGTAGCCTATATCGGAAGCTTCTGCGACATTGAAACGATGCCCTTTATCCGACTGATGGCGCCCCTGATTTGTCAAGTTGGAGTTACCGTCAGCAACATTTCAAGTATTGACAGTTTAATACAATGCGCACTTGTAGATGTTCAATACCATTAACCTAAGAAGGAAAAAGTTTCAAATCACTGTCACTGTTTTTTCTCTGCATCTGCGCCATTTTCCTAAAGAATGCAAATACCATGCTGATGCCATTACACGGAGAACAATGAGATTTTATTGCACGATGCGTCGTGCTATTGCAATGATCTAATTATCAATGCCAAAATAGAACGAGACGCCATTAAGGGGAATGGTTTTCAGTCATTTTTCAAAGGTAGACAACTTTTGGAACTTCCTGTTCGCTTTTCTGTAATCCCTGTCCCACTGAAAAAGGGGTCTACTCTTAAAGGAAAGAATTTGCTCCTCAGGAAATTCAATACAAAGGAGCAAATTCTTTCCTTTAAGAGTTGAACTCTATTGACATGGGAGACAAAAATACTTTTGCAGGAGTTGGCTCCCCTGAAGGTGTATCCATTCCCCTTAAGAAGCAGAGATAGTATCTAAACTCTCTAAAACTGAAGCCTAAGCTCCAGGTATTTTTATTATAACGTTTTCCTTCATAAACGCCGATCTGATTGAATCTTGAATTTTCGGCAAAGCTTCCTTGGACCATAACTGAGTTGTCTCTCTGTGTGCCACCGGACACATCCATTCTCATAATGTGGACTTAGCGAGCGAAGCAGTGATTTTCAAGGTGTTAGGGAAGCAATAAAATATTGCTTTTCATTTATAAGATTAAAATCATTGTAAAATCTGAACAACTGTTTAAAATGACACAAGAAATTTCTGAATTAAGACCATCTTTGCTCTATAAGTCCACTTTTGAACGGACCCAAAGGTGGTCTCTGAGCAGAGGACACTTTCTGCAGAAAACACAAAGAAAGAATAAATAAGCTTTTTAAAGCAGAATTAGTCTCAATTTTAGGTGGTCATAATAGTAGAATTTCACTGTATATTATGCCAAGAAAATCGTTAATAAGGTGGTCTGGCATCCAAACATGGAATGTCGTGGGTTTTAAAATAATACGTCTGGTCGGTGTCTAGCTTGCGCCTATGCAATGTCTTGTATCGACCCTGGTGCGATGTTGGTTACCCTTTGTGTGCCTGCTGGGATTTGAAAACTTCTGACAGGTATGTCTTTTCCACATACGGATATGTTACCTGCATGTAGCCTTGATTGTGATTATGGATTTCAACCTCCAGATGGTATACATATCTAGCCATTTCAGCAAAATACATTGGCATCTTACAGTTGAATCATGAACGTAAAACACTGTACAGAAAAATTCCGATATTATGACCACCTTTGGGACTGTTCAAAAGTGGTCTTCAAGACCACTTTTGATCAGTCCCAAAGGTGGTCTCCTACAATAGCATACTAGATGAGGATAAAACAAAGAAAATGCACCTTAAATCTTCAAAATGTGCTTTTAAAAGCAAAATTTGTCTGAACTTTAGGTGGTCTTAATAGCAGAATTCTACTGTATTTATGTTGTTTAGCCATTTCTATTTTGTATCGTGACCATGTGATAGAATTATACCTGCATGCTGATATACTAGAAGCCGTTATAGTTTACGTCTAAATAAAATTCTGTTCTGTTCTATATTGAAGTCAGGCTTGTTATTGAAATGCAGGTGGAAGCAATAAAATATATTCATACACATTCATTAAATATATCGAATGAAAGATGAATATTTTTCGTGAATCTGCAAAACAATGAATTTTTTTCTAGCTTTAACCCATTTAGTACCAGAAACCCGAAAACGGGTACCCTGGCAAACAGTGCAGGCGGCGTCTGTTGAGGGCCTCCACTGTTTGCTGTCAGTTCAGCCGTTTTCAAATAAATTTTGAAGAAAACACAACCTGACACCCCTACATTTTGAAGTGGACTCCTGCTATATATAAAGAGGAAGATTCCATTTGGTACAAAAATGGTTAGGGTAAACAATATAAAAGGGATTATATTGTTTTCCCTCATAATTTTAATATGAATCAAACAGCTTTTGCCCATGGGCACTGATAATTTTTCGGCAATTTCCGGCAATGAAGGAAAAAGTTCAACATGCAGTTGGTTTATTTAGGGATATTTTACTTATTTCCTGCAAAAGTGTTTTTGTCTCCCATGTCAATAGGTGTCAACTCTTAAAGGAAAGAATTTGCTCCTTAGCAGCAAATTCTTTCCTTCAAGAGTAGACCCCTTTTTCAGTGGGACAGGGCTTATATAAAAGCAAACAGGAAGTCCCGAAAGTTGTCTAGCTTTGAAAAATGGTGGGAAAAATCTGCTAGGTGTTCCCATTCCCCTTAAACTGTACATATATGTACATCCTTCTTTGAAAACAGTTGTGTCTGTTTGGTATACTGTAGTTGTTGAAACAGGCATACGCACACGAATAAACCAATTAACCCCTATTCTACTGAATTAATTAATTTTGCCACACCCATTTGTGACTATCGACCAATCAAATTACTTAATTCGTTGAGTTCACATACTGTATGACAAATAGTATAGATCCTGAACAGATGGCTTTTGCAGTGTATATACTAATCGGCTTGCCATCTGATCTGGCTCTACACTGTTTGCAAAGGTAGGGGTTATCGTGTTCAGCAAAATAATTGTTAAACTAGAAATGCTTCAACAGGACACGGATGCCCCTGCCTGAAATATGTTGATGTTAGTATTAATCAATAGAAAGTTATTGACTGTGTTTAAGTTTTGGACCTTTTTTGACAGTGGACTCTAAGTATGACCTTGACCTTGGAGGAACGGACCTGTGTTTTGCGCTCAACACATCGTCCCATGATGGTGAACATTTCTGCGAATTAATTTCAAAATCCATCCAGATTGTTAAATTTCGGAGCCTTTTATTTTTGACATTGACCTTTAAGTATGACCTTGACCTTGGAGGTACGGACATGATTTTTACAAGCGACACATTGTCTCATGATGGTTAACATTTGTGCCAAGTAATTTCAAAATACAGACAGAAATAAGAAAGTTATTGCCTGTGTTTAAGTTTCAAACCCTGTTTTGATCTTTGACCTCTAAGTTCGACCTTCATCTTGGAGGCACGGACCTGGATTTTGCGCGCGATTCATCGCCTTATAATGATGAACATTTCTGCCAATTAATTTCAAAACCCATTCAGAAATAAGAACGTTATTGACCGCGTTTAAGTTTCGGGCACTTTTTTTACCTTTGACCACTAAGTATGACCTTGATCTTGGAGGTCGGAACTGGCTTTTGCGCGCGACACATCGTCTCATGATGGTTAACATTTCTGCAAAATAATTTCAAAATCCATCCAGAAATAAGAAAGTTATAAACTGCACTTAAGTTTCGGACACACGCACCGACGGACGAACGGACGGACGGACAGGGGCAACACTATATGCCCTGTCCACCATTCTTCGAATGGCGGGGGCGTAAAAGTGGAACAGATAATTCAACCCAAAGATTACATCGAGATAAAACAATTCTGGATCAGAATTTTAACGAAATAATGCAGTCTAAAGTTCTTCAGAATCGTTTTCTTGCCATGCAATTTAGTAAATGAAAAAAAAGAAAGAAAAACGATTATTTGTAGGGTAAACCTAACAAGCCTGATATCAAATAATATGTTAATATGTTAAACTACAAACGACATATATCGGGAAATAGTGACAAACATTATATATCATGTATATGTACATGTATATGCGATTATGCAAATAAGGCTGTTTTTCAACTGTCAATGCGGAAATAGAGAGAAATTGTTCGACTAAAATGTCCCTCTAGGACAAACAAGATAGATCATGAGAAACATATATAGTAAAATTCCTGTATTAAGACCACATTTGGGACTGTTCAAAAATGGTCTTAAAGAATATACGTGCAGAAAACACGAAGACAGAGTAACTGCACCCTTATTAATAAGCTTTAAAGCAGAATTAGTCTTAAATTTAGGTGGTCTGAATAACGGAATTTCATTGTAAAAGGCCGAAAGGCAAAAATGGGGGAAACATATGCCATACATTCGGTCTGCGAAGGTCACGGTCTGGTCGGTGAACGCAACA
The DNA here is from genome assembly GCA_963580285.1 of Lucinisca nassula. Classification (NCBI taxonomy): domain Eukaryota; kingdom Metazoa; phylum Mollusca; class Bivalvia; order Lucinida; family Lucinidae; genus Lucinisca; species Lucinisca nassula. The sequence continues at coordinate 81,644,590 of OY757014.1, read as the reverse complement.
GCGGCCCAGTCTGATCACAGTATTAGTTGGCCATTTAAGCGATAAGATGTCCTACGTTCCTCATTGGAGACTTATGTGAGTATTCGCCAATGGCTGATTTGATGGGAAATATTTTATAGGCGCAAGCTGTCATTATTTATAATAGAAATGCTTTCCTGTTAAGGTTTTACGTCCACATCAACACTGTTTAGGTCATTTTGGAGACGTTGCTTCCAATTTTTACAAGATGAGTACAGTTCAGCTGCGCGGATGCGATTCTTGGTTTACAAGATGAGTGTAGCTCATGGCTTATCTACTGCTGTGTGGATACGATTTTTGGTTTACAATATGAGTAAGCTCATGACTTATCCACTGCATCGCGGAAGCCATTCTTGTTTTACAATATGGGTATGGCTCATAGTTTATCCACTGCTGCGCGGATGCGATTCTTGGTTTACAAATAGTTTATCCACTGCTGCGCGGATGAGATTCTTGTACAGCTCATAGCTTATCCAATGCTACACGGAGGCGATTCTTGGTTTACAAGATGATTTAGCTCATAGCTTTTCCACTGCTACGCGGCGGCCATTCTTGGTTTACAAGATGAGTATAGTTCATAGCTTATCCAATGCTACACGGAGGCCATTCTTGGTTTACAAGACGAGTAAAGCTCATAGCTTATCCATTGCTATACGCCGAAGAGATTTTTTTATTTACAATATGAATTTAGCTCATTGTTTATCCACTGCTTCACCGAGGTGATTCTTGGTTTACAAGAAGAGTATAGCTCATGGCTTATCCACTGCTACGCGGATACAAGATAAGCATAGCTTATCCACTGCTATGCGGTGGAGATTCTTGGTTTACAAGATGAGCATGACTCATAGTTTATCCACTGCTTCGACGATGCGATATTTGGTTTTCAAGATAAGTAAAGATCATAGCTTATCCACTGCTACGCGGATACGATTCTTGGTTTACAATATGGGTATGGCTCATAGCTTATCCACTGCTACGGGGAGGTGATTCTTGGTTTACAAGATGAGTATAGCTCATAACTTATCCACTGCTATGGGGAGACGATTTGAATATGACTCATAGTTTATCCACTACTTCGCCGAGGCTTCTAACTCACTCCGAGGCTTCTAACTCACTGATGTCTTATAAATGGATAAAGATAGATTTCCATGCCCCAGTTTGCACCTGATATATAGGAAGTGTCTCTTGAGTAAACAAGCATATTTATCTTGTCACAGTTTCACTTGTTAGTATATTAATTGACCTTTTCAGGCATATCTGCAATGTGCCTTGAGTTAGCTGGTGCACTGAGTATTTTGTATGGGGAAAAAATGTTTGTTTTTGTTTGTTTTTTTCTTTTTGTAAATTATAGCTCATCTGAGCCGAAGGTTCTTGTGAGCTATTGTAATTCATCACCCTCTGTCGATGTCGTCCGTCCGTCCGTTTGTATTTTCTTTAATCACTGAATGGATTCTAGCCAAACTAGACAGAGACTCTCTTTTAAAATTGTTCAAATAATTCTAATCCATACAGAACTCCAGTTGAGGGCAAACTTGACAAAAATCTTAAATGTTTTCTTGTCAGAAACCAGAAGGCCAATGTGTTTCACATTCTTAATGGACCTCTACCAAGATTGTTCAAATAAAGCCTGTGCTCAAAAATGATCACGCCAATGCACTTATAGACACTTTAAAATCAGGAAAAAAACTCTTCTTGTCCGAAACTAAAAGTTCATTCCAAATGCAGACCTGGGCTCAAAAATGGCCCCGCCACTGGGATCACTTGTTTCACATGAAATGAAATGGATAAAATGGATGTTGCAAAATTAACTTAAGATGCACTGCGGTGTTAGTTCACGCATTATAATAACTTGCACGTGTGCGACAATGGGTCTCCCTTTGAAATGAACAACTTATCTGAAGCATTCATTCATAAATGCGTTTGTTTAAATAATGTTAAAGTGCAAACAGAAATCTCCGAATGAATGACGCATCACGTTTTTCATTATATATACAATGCTTAACAGTGTGTTGCTGTTCAGGTCATTTGAAAATGCGTCTTGTCGACGTGAACTTAAAGCAATGAGAGTACTGGTGGTTTGATGGCTAGACTAAGAATTAAAAATTGTTTCGTTTAACCGTTAAATTCCAGTATTTTAAGTAAACAGTGTAGACTGATCAGACGCCGCGTAAAGCGGGCCCAATCTGGAAATATTCGCCAAGTCCAAATTATACTTCAAAAACAGCACTTTGACGTCACTGGGAGATGACTAGCGCTGCTATATATAAAATAAAATGGTACCTGGATAAGTGATAGTCACATGGACATCAGCACTGAAGAACTTCTGTGCTTAGTAACTTTGGATCGACTAATCAACAATCGACCGCAAAAAGTAATAATGATCCAGCGCATGTCAAAATCTACAAGGAGTCTTGAGCGACCAGCAACTCAGATCAGCCTGCGCATTCGCACAGTCTGATCAGAGTCTTGGCTGATCGCATGCACCTACTATAGTCTAATATCTATGCAAAGAGACATAAGCAAAAGGTCTTGTCATAGTGGATGGGTGCGCAGGATGATTTGAGTCTCTGCTGGTTGCACCGGTCTTATTGTAATTTTTGTCATGCGCAGGCTAAGACTGAGCCACCGCACGACAAAACCTACAATAAGACATGTGCGCCCAACGAAGACTCAGATCAGACTGCGCATTCGCGCAGTCTGATCAGAGTCTTCGTTGGGCGCTCTAAGGATAGCTAAGGACCCATATATATATTAGACATAATTCCTCCTCTGGTAAGAGACGCAACCCCGTATCCTTTAAGAAATAATAATAACATAACGGTTCCCCACACTCGAACTGAAATTTCTCGGCGATCGTGCATTCCATCTTCTATTTCGATTTGGAACTCCCTTGACATTAAACTTCGAGGAGCACCTAGTCTTAATTCTTTTAAATACCAAGTTAAGAATTTTTACTTTTCTAATACTTACGTTCCTACCTATTACATGGAAGGTGATAGGTACAATTCAGTATTACATGCCAGAATAAGAAATAACTGTAGTAACCTAAAAAAAAAGATCTGTATATAAATCACCTGGCTCTAAGTCCGAACTGCAATTGCTCGGAAGTAAACGAGGATGCTGAGCATTTCTTCTTTGCTTGTTCCAACTTTACAAGAGAAAGAATTATATTCTTTCAATCGACACGGACATTTCATCCTCTCAATTTAAAAAAGGTTCTTTTTGGGGATGATGCATTATCACCTCAAGAAAATGGAATACTATTTCAAGCAGTGCAGACGTATATCAAAAGCACTGATAGATTTAACCAAAATGCTTAATTTAATTGAATTTATATTGAAACACTATTATATGCCTCAACGGCTGGGTTTCTTGACGACGAACAATTAGTGACTTATTCATTTATTTTAGTTGCTGATTTATTTATCTGATATATATATGTATGTGTATGTGTGTATGTGTATATATGTGTATATGTGTGTATGTGTGTGTATATGTATGTATACATATATATATGTATATATGTGTATATAGACAAATGAATTAGCGCACAAAAATCGGTCGCACCGCAACCGGGACTCGAACCACGGATCTCCTGCATTAACAGCCGAACGCGCTAACCGATTGCGCCACAGAGATGTGTATATATATATATATATTATGATTTAAGCAGTAAGCCTGTATGTGCCTTTTTGTTATAAAATAGCCATGTTCATATGTTGTAAATGTATTAGTGTCAACCTTATACGGGGAGGGTCGTAACTAATGTTGTGAGAACTTGTGGCCCGACCCATTTGTTTATTTGCAATAAAATACGATTAAACTAAGGACCCAATGCTCCTTCATACAGCAAGAAATTTGTTTGATTTGAGGTTTAACGTCCCCGTCAACACTGTGAAGGTCATTTTGGAGACGTTGCTTCCAATTTTGTGGGACTTTTACCCGACATTGAGATGAAATGACATCTCAAGCCCTGTCGCCCAATGAAACCAATAGGGTTTATTAGCATGGACGGTCCGCCTCGCACCGCAGTTCCTGGACAGGCTTAGATCCGCTAAGCGGTTTACCAGTAATAGTGTGCGGGCCGGATTCAGCTCTGCGTGGAAGCATCATGCAGCCCATATATTTCTTCAAGCCCCTATGGGCGGGGGCCGTCATACAGCAAGAAAAGTCTCTGGTTAGACTGTATGGATGCGCAGGGTGATCCGAGTCTTCGCTGGGTGCACATGTAAGTTGTAGGAAATGCTATGCCCCGGCTCATATATGAGCTCCGCCCTAAGAAATGACCAGGTAAGACACAAACCAGCCTGCTCAGCTACTACGTACACTAGCAACAACAGTATTTTTCTGGTTTTGGTTATTTTATGGCCCTTTCAAGATTATTTCACTTATTTCGAGCCGATCGTTAATCAGAGAGGGACGAAAATCGGAGAACTCGGAGCAAAACCACCTGACCTTCCGCTGTAGAACTTGGCGTCACACATGTGGCCCGAGCGAGGCGCGATCCACATCGGTGAGAGACCTTATGATTAAGAGTCGGCGCCAATACCCAATAGGCCAAGGAGGCCCGTTACAACGTATAGTATACTTCTGGTATTAAGACCACCTAAAATTAAGACTAACTCTGCATTTTAAAGCTCACTGAGAAGGTTTCAGTTATTCTTTCTTTGTGTTTCCTACTCCAAGTGTCTCCTCTGAATAAGAGATCACTTTTAAGACTTTCAAAAGTGGTCTTAAGACCACTTTTGAACTGTCCCAAAGGTGGTCTTAATATCGGAATTTCACCAAATTCTACTACCAAGCAGCGAACACAAAGGTACTCATCGGTCTGTGCGGATGCGCAGGCTGATCTGCATCTTTGTTTTTCGCGAATGCCATCAAACATCATTTCTCAAAACGCGGCCACATCTGTCTCTTTTGTCACGTAAGGCGCTCCAGCGACCAAGTAAACACGTTTTTCTGGTTACATTATGATAACATATCAATGTGACCGTCATCACGTGAACAAGTCCGTGAATTGAACGCACCCCCACCCCACCCCACGCACACTTAACCCCAATTTAAATGGAGGGGTATACATTAATTTTTCTTATTTCTGCTCTAAGACATAGGTTGTGGGTACTCGTTACTACCGCCTCAATGAGGCGGTTCTAACGAGCACACACAACCTATGTTTGATATATTAATAAGAAAAATATCACGGACTTTCATCGGAAAAGTAGCCAATTTGGATAACTGAAAAATGCACTGTGTCGCACGGATGTATTATCGTTTTTTTTTTTTGTTTTTTTTTTTGTGTTTTTGTTTTTGTTCCGTGTGTGTCTTTTTTAATTAACGCCTCCAACATTGGTTGTGGGTGCCCGTTTGAACCGCCACACTGAGGCAGTTCAAACGAGTACCCACCACCTATGTCTTTGTGGGTGCACGTGAGAGCCGCCTCATTGAGCCGGTTCTAACGACTACCCACAACCTATGTCTTGGGGTAGAAATAAGGAAACTAATGCGTACCTCTGTAAACCCCAGTTTTTTTAAATAAAGTGGGGGTTTAGGGGTTGTTCATTACATGGGCTTGAAAGCCTGGGGCCAGTTGTTCAAAGCATTATTAGCTTAACGAGCTCGTTAGTGGTCATATTGTTAACTGTTCTAGCAAGTTTAATATTTAAATTTTGGTATTTTTGCTGAAAAAATGTGAGCGACTTTTGCGTATGCAAAAGCTGCTCACATTTTTTCAGCAAAAATGTTAGCATTTTTGCCATATTAAATGATCAAAGTTTTAACGATTCGTCAAATAACGACGTCGTTAGTTTTAAACAACTGGCACCTGATGATTTTTTGGCTATCCATAAGGAATTTGGTTGAATGTCCTCCAGAAATATTTATTCAAGACACCAACGTAAAAGACTGAGAAAACAACAACAAAAAATAACCGTCAAAAGTTATCGGAAAACAGCTCATGTTTACTGGATGGGGTTAAGAGGGTCTTACACGAGTGATCATTTCATATCATAGCTCACCAAAATTCTATATGAACTGACCACGAGCATCATATAACGATTCAGTTTAAGAGGAATGGATACATCTGCCAGATTTTTTCACCATTTTTCAAAGGGAGACAACTTTCGTGACTTCCTGTTCGCTTTTCTATAACCCCTGTCCCACTGAAAAAGGGGTCTTCTCTTAAAGGAAAGAATTTGCTCCTCAGGAGCAAATTCTCTCCTTTAAGAGAAGACCCCTATTGACATGGGGGACAAAAATACTTTTGCAGGAGTTGCCTCCCTTTAAGGTATAGTCGTTCCCCTTAAATCGCATTTTTTGTTGTCGAACAAGTTCAAAAGAATTTCAAATAGAAAACATAGGGGTTGTTAGGGACGGGGCCATGACGTTTGGCGCCAGTTACCATGTGTTATTACACGTGTGGTAATATCATTACATAACATTACGTTATCATAATACGGCAAATGTATTTATGAACAAAACGAAAATTTATGCTTGAACATTTAGCATGAAAAAAAGTGTATAACCTCAGAGCCAACAAGTACCGCAAAAGTTTTTGGCAGAAATAATACAGAACAAGAGCACCACAAGCTCGTCTGTTTATTATTTTTTTCTTTATTTCTTTTCATACGACGCGATAGAGTTATGGAACTTGGTCAGAATGTAGCTCTTGTGATGATGCAGATGTGTGTCACTTTTCATGAGACTGGGCCAAATACGTTTGAAAATGTGGCCAAGGTTAAAGTTATTATTGTAATTATTATTATTTTTTTTTGTTGTTGTTGTTAAATTTTCGAAATATGGTCAAAGTTCAAAGCTCAAGGTCACAGGTCAAACCGTTTGATATCAATGGAAAGGTCTTGCTCGAAGAAACAAACACGTGAAATTTTGAAAGCTGTATTGTTTAAGGTGTTTGATGAGAGACCAAAACGTTTTCTTGAAACAGCTTTATTTCGCATGTCAAAGGGAGATAAATCCGTTAATTTGCATGACAAGAGTCATGGAACTTGGTCAGAGTGTAGCTCTTGTGATCAAACAGATCTGTGTCAAGTTTCATGAGGCTAGGGCAGATACTTTGGAAATATGGCCAATGTTAAAGTTTTGTTTACATTTTCGAAAAATAGGTCAAAGTTCAAAGGTCAATGTCACAGGTCAAAAAGCTTGGTGTCATTGGGAGGTTTAGTCCCAAGGAACTACCATGTGAAGTTTGAAGGCTGTATTTTTAATGGTATTAAAATGAGTGGCCAAAGCGTTTTTTTTTTTTTTTTTTGTTTTGTTTTTTTGTTTGTTTTGTTTTTTAAAGGAGAGAAAAGGGAAGATAATTCAGTCAAATTGCACGATAGGGTTATGGAACTTGGATAAATGTAGCTCTTGTGATTGTGAGTAAGTGTGTGAAGTTCCATGAAGGTAGGCCAGATACTTTTGGAAATATGATCAAGGTTAAAGTTTTTGGTTAAATTTCCGAAAAATCCGAAAAAAGTTCCAAGGTCAAGGTCACAGGTCAAAAAGTTTGGTATCAATGGAAAGGTCTTGGCCTGAGAAATATCCATGTGAAGTTTGGAAGCTCTGTTATAAATAGTATTGAAATGAGAGGAAAAACGTGTTTCAGAAAACAAATTAGAAACGTGAAGATAATTCAGCCGAAATAAAAAATACAGTTATGTCCTTAATCAGAATGTAGCTCTTGTGATGGTGAGTGTGTGTATGAAGTGTCATGTGGCTAGGTCAAATACTTTTGAAGTAAAAACCAATGTTAAGTTTTTTTTGTTGTTTTTTTTTTTTTCTTTGGAACGTCGACAACGACGACACAACGCATACACCGAAGTGATAACAATAGCTCGAAAGTTTTTTTTTTTTTTTTTTTTTTTTTCGAAAAATACAGACGAGCTAAAAAGATATACATGTATAGTACAGACTGGTGTGTGGTGAAACAAGAGGACCATGATGGTCTTATATCGCTCATCTGAGCTAAAACGGTTTCACACAATAACAGTGAACCTTCCACTGACGGTCTCCTCCGATGAGTGTTCACCTCCTGTTAACGGTCATTTCAATTCTCCAGCCCGACTTCCAGGTATCTTTGCGAAAGTAGAAATTCATGGATATCGCGTCTCGCATTAAATCCACATAAAAAAGGCTTCAAAGAAATTTGACCTAGGGACCCAGTTTTTAATCCGACATGACTCATATTCAAGACAAACCTTGTGGTGCAGTTTCATGAATACTGAAGAAAAACTGTGGCCAATGGTGAACACGGTTTTAAAGCAATTTGACCAAGTGACCTAGGTTTCGATCCGACCTGACCCGTATAAGAACTTGACCTACATATGATGCATTGCTTCAAGGAGATGAAGCAAAACTGTGGTCCCTAGAGGATGAACAATGTTTTAAGGCAAAATTGACCTAGTGACCAAGTTTTTCATTTGACACTACCTATATTCTATCCGTATCTAGGTATGATCTAGACAACCATTCTTGTAAAGTTTTGTGAAGATTGAAGCAAAACTGTGGCTTCCAGACAGTGAACAAGGTTTTAAACCAATTTGACCTAGTGACCTAGTTTTTTACTCAGCATGACCCTTATTCGAACCTGACCGATATATAATCAAGAAATATATTCGGCATGAAGATTGGAACAAAACTGAGTTATATGGATTATATGGATGGTGAACGTTTTTACGCAATTTTACCTAGTAACCTAGTTTTTAAGTTGACATGACACAAATTCGAACGTGACTAAGATGTCACCAGGACAAACATTCTGGTAAAGTTTCATGAAGTTTAAAGCAAAACTGCGACCTCTAGTGGGTGAACAAGGTAAACGTTGACAACGGACGAAGCACATATGACGGACGCCTGTTCATTAACAATTGAAATGGGTAAATTATAGGGATTTTCAGTAAGCTGTTTCAGGGGAAATAGCCCCATGACTGATATACCAAACTCATTCGAGATTTTATTCCCAGCCTACTTATACATGCATTTTACGGAATATCACAAAACAGGCATCAATTTGACTCCATTAAAACCCCACTTTTATATAGTAAAACTGAGGTTTACAGGGGTAAACCTCATTTTCCTTATTTCTGCTCTAAAATATAGATTGTGGGTACTCGTTAGAACCGCCTCGATGAGGCGGTTCTAACGAGTACCCACAATCTATATTTCGAGCAGAAATAAGAAAACTATCACAATTTTTCATCTTAAAATTTTCATTTTTTCGGTGGTAAAATTTACAATGTATTTGCATAGGGGGGTTTTCGTAATGGTTCAGATCATTACAAAAGGACTGGTCAAGGTCAAAAACCGACATTTTCAGCAACCAATGGGACAAACTCTTATGATAGACAGGCCAGTATGAGTAGTTTTTGAACTCGTTTGAACGTTTAACCTCAACCTACTTATATTTCAGTTTCATGAAGATCCAATCAAAATAAGACTTATGGCGATGACAAGGTCCAAAATAGGCATTTTCGGCCAAGAAGTTACATAACTTTATAAATAATAGGCCAATGGTTAGTTTGTTGTTATTTTTTACCCCATTCAAGCTTTTAATCCTAACTAACTAATATGTAAGTTTCAGGAAGATTCGATTAAAACTTAGGGACTTATGGTGGTGACAATGTCAAAAGTAGACATTTTCAGCAAACAAACTATGACAGGCAGCACGACCTCGCCAGTTTTCGAACTCATCCAAGCTGTTATCCCCAACCTGCTTATGTCTTAGTTTCATGAATATCCGATTACAGCTAAAGGACCTATGATGATGACAAGGTCTAAAATAGACATCTTCAGCAATCAAAGGGACATAACTCTCTAACAGAAAGGCCGACCTCGCCAGTTTTCGAACTCAACCAAGCGGTTATCCCAAACCTACTTGTGTGTTAGTTGCAGGAACTTCCAATTAAAGCTAAAGGACTTATGGCGATGACAAGGTCACAAATAGGCATTTTCAGCAATCAAAGGAACATTACTCTATAAGTAACAGGCCGACCTCGCCAGTTGTCGAACTACTCCTAGGTTTTGTCCCTGACATATAGTTCGAACAAATTGACCTGAGACTGGTGAACTCTATTAACATAATTTCACACCCGACTGAATACATGTATTTATCTTCGTCGTTTTCCGAAGATGGCGATATTGTTATACAATAAAAAAAAGAGGTCGGTAAATTGGTCGCTATTCACGAGCTGTCGAAAATTCACGAGAAGTTTACGAAAGCCGACGTAATAGGCGATAGCGTTGTCTAATCTATTCCTTGCATGAAGGTCTTGTTCGAACTATACTTATACGTAAGTTTCAAGGAGATCCGATTAAAACTGAAAGGGAGTCGGACTGCGATGATGACAAGGTCAAAAATAGGCATTTTTAGCAATCAAGGGGACATAACTCTTAGAGTTTTAGGCCGACTTCGCCAGTTTTCGAACTCATCCGAGATATAACCCAAGCCTACCTATATGTAACTTTCAGAAAGATCCGATTAAAACTGAAGGCGCTACGGTGGTGACAAGCATTTTCCCATTGTAAGTCTATAGGACGGGACATTGTGGTTGCCATAGCAACCGAAGTTTTGTTTTGATTTCGATAAAAAAGCTTCTATCATCAATACCCCAACAGAGGCATGCTACAGATGAGAAATGATTGAGATCAGCCTGCAGCGGCTGCAAAATGTAATTGGTCAAATGTGGTGGCGGAAGACAGGCGGACAGACGGATGAAAGCCTATACTATAAGGTCCCCTGGAGACTTCGGCCCAGGTGATCTAAAAAGTTAATGTCAGGCGTAATCAGTTCTCTCTTATATAGATTTTGTTTGTTTGATTTGATTTTTAACGTCCCCTTCAGCACTGTAAAGGTCATTTGGAGACTTTGCATCCAATTTTGTGGGACTTTTACCCGACATTGAAATGAAATGACATCTCAAGCCCTGTCGTCCAATGAAACCAATACGGTTTATAAGCATGGACGGTCCGACTCGTGCGCACCGCTTTGCCTGGGCAGGCTTAGATCCTCTAAGCAGTTTACCAATACTTGTGTGCGGGTCGGATCAGCTCTGCGTGGAAGCATCATGCAGCCCATATGTTTCTTCAAGCCCCGATGGGCGGGGCCGCTCTCTTATGCTACTGGCTTGTGAAATGCATGTCACGTTAACTTTAACTACGTTTATATATGATTAACCGTTCTAAAACAGATAATGTAGGTACTCGTAGGAACTGTCTAAAAGGCGATGTTTCAATGTGGTTCCAAAGACAATCTTCAATGACATAAATCAGGTGAAACCGCGTGACATATTTCGAATTTATGCCCCAAACACAGATTGCAGGTGCTCGTTAGAACCGCCTCACTGAGGCGGTTCTAACGAGCACCTGCAATCTAAGGTTTTGATCACATTAAAGAAAATAATAAATACTCTTGCAAGTTCCAGGTTTTTCTACACTGTCTGTGCCACCACCTTCTATGACGTTTTACTGTGACATTAGTTTGGCAAATAAGTAAAGTAAAATGTCACAGTATTTCATCTGAGAAAAAAATCTGAATGCCATGGAAGAAAACATTGAATTGCAAAGGTTCGTTATGCTAATGATAAATGATAGGCCTTACATAAAAACTAACGAAACCATATTTCATAACCACGTACAAGGAATATTTAGTTACGCTATATAACTGCATAAGATAGGACAGCCATAAAAAGTGAACGGTTGACAGTAATAAAAGTATGGGTCACAATTTATCGAAGCCCAATTCACATGTTAACCATTGTCTTGCTGAATAAATTAATTTTGCCACACCAATACCTGACTACAATCGATTCAATGACAGGATATAATTGTTCATTAAAATCTGAAAACTGACTGACAATGTAGATCCTGATCAGATGGCTTCTTTGCGGCCAGGTCGTCAACCCTTAAACATTAGGTCTCACCACTGTGGGTACGAGTCCCCTAAACTAAATTATAGGCCACAAACCAACCCATCACGAAAACATTCCTATATAATTTGACCACCACCGCCTTCCACCCCCCTCCCACTTAAACCCATTTTATACAGCAAAAATGGGGTTTAAATGGGTGTACCTTATTTGTCTTTTGAGCAGAAATATGAAAAATATCAGAAATTTTTATCTGAAAATTTTCGGGTTTTTTTTTTTTTTTTTTTTTTGTGTGTTTTTTTTTTTGGGGGGGGGGGGGGGGGGGTGGGGGGGGGGGAAGAGGGGTGGTGGTGGTAAATTTTCAATAAATCTGAATAGGCATATTTTCGTAGTGTTCCTCAGCAACATAAACTAGCAAGATCTTGGGGTACCACTGTTTGCTTGGGGTACCACTGTGGCAAATGGCAAAAACAGTTTGTTTGTTTTTAGCCATAACGTGGCTCTATAACATCAGGAAAACACACCTATATAATTCTGACCCCCTTTAACCCCACTTTTATTTTGGAAAATGGGGTTTGCAGGGTTAATCCTTATTTTTCTTATTTCTGCTCTAAAATATAGATTGTGAGTACTCGTTAGAACCGCCTCACCGAGGCGGTTCTAACGAGTACCCACAATCTATATTTTAGAGCAGAAATAAGAAAAATATCACAATTTTTCATATGAAAATTGTCCTTAGGCTATTTGGCGGTAAAATTAACAATGTATTTGTATAGGCGTGTTTTCGTAACAATCTCGCAGCTATTGTTTTATTTCTGTTGCGCAATCTACGCTGGTGACGTCAGGAAAACACGTTGGCCCAGTCAACCATCTCTCTGCTGATTACCTATAACTGAGACAGCGCACGACAAAACCTACAATAAGACATGTGCGTCCATTGAAGACTCAGATCAGCCTGCGTATCCATATAGTCTAACCAGAGACTTCTCTTGCTGCAGAAAGGAGCATTGTGTCCTTAACTATCCTAAGAGCGCACAACGAAGACTCTGATCAGACTGCGCGGATGCGCAGGCTGATCTGAGTCTTCGTTGGGAGCACATATCTTTTTGTAGGTTTTGTCGTGCGCTGGCTCATATACAGAATATCAAAACACTATGTGTTTTTTTCGAGATCAAGGCTAAATCTTCAGAAATATTGATATCGAATGAATCAGTGCCCGAAACGGCAAAAACATATGGCGCCAAAGAAAGAGACAAACTCAAAGACATACCTGGTTTTAGCAAAGCGCTTCTGACAAATCCAAAAGCCCAAACTGACTTATCCTTCAACGTTAAATACAAACAAGACAAAATGAAGGAATTATTAGTCCATAATTCTCCAAAAAACAAATAAACATCCAAACGCTTCCAAAGTGTAACAATGATCAAATAAAAGCCGTACAAGTGATGTCAACTCGATGATTAATAAGAAGAGAGACGAGAAATGCCTGCAGGCGTTACGCCTGTCAAACTGACGTTCAACGTTTCAACGTAAACTACCTGAGCCATCTCCCGAGAAAAGGGTGCTGATCGCATAGACGAGCAGTAAAGGCTCATGCGAGACTGCGCATGCGCGCAGGTTCGCCTGAGCCTTTGCTGCTCGAGGCAATGTAGTGAAGTCCATGAGGGAGCTTCATGCAAGAAGCCGGGCGACAGGGATTGAGAAGTCATTTCATCTCAATGTCGGGTAAAAGTCCCACAAAATTGGAAGCAACGTCTCCAAAATGACCTTTACAGTGTTGACGGGGACGTTAAACCTCAAATCAAACAAAACAATCATGCAAGGAGCCACGCATCTAGCCTTATTAGTTGCCTGCGAAGACTCGGAGGGGCCTTTCCTTGTCGCCCTTTGCGATTGTGAACCTTTCCTCATGAGCTAGAAGCCACCGTTGTATAATAGTTAAGCTAGTCGCCTCGTAAACAAGGGGTCTTGGGTTTGATTCTGGGCTTCTACAGACTTTCGGATGGATCTTTAAACGTAGGTCCTCGTCTCCGTATGACCTTGTTGGTGGCTGGATGTAAAATTCCTCTCTCTAACACACACACACACACAGTCACGCACGCGCACGCGCACGCGGACTTATGGGTATTGCAGCCGCTACATAAGAAAGAGTTATTTCAGAGCCTTCCGATCAGTGATGAAACAGACCAGCCTCATACAGGAACAATTGTTGCTTGTCCAATGAAAAGACGTGGTAACATTGAAACTTCATGTGGCCAACGAAGGCTCTGATCAGACTGCGTGGGCAGATCCTTTGATGTTCACCCAGGTCATAAATCACTTTTTGTAACCCACAACAGGATAGTGGTGGGGTATTATGATATATCTTCCGTTGTCTGTCTGTCTGCCTGTCTGTCTGTCTGTCCGTCCGCACATTTCCGATCGATAACTTAATGTGGCCAGCGAAGGCTCTGATCAGACTGCTTGGTCATAAGTCACTTTTTATAACCCGCCACAGGATAGTGGTGGGGTATTATGATATATATTCCGCTGTCTGTCTGTCCGTCCGTCCGCACCATTTCCGATCGATAACTGGAGTATTTTTTCCGCGGATTTTTCTTTTGATTTTACATAACACATTTATACCGGGAATGTGTGATTTGGGATTGTTAATGGGCAAAATCCGTCATCTTTTGACATAGTTATGACCCTTGTCCGTCGCTAATTAGTGGTTTGGGGGCGTTTCCGATCGACAACTTGAGTATTTTTTCACGGATTTTCTTCAACTTTTGGATATACATGTGCATTGAGAATGTCTGGTTTGGAATTGTCAATGGGCAAAATTCGTTAACATTTGACAAAATGATGGCCGTAAACAATTCCCATTAAATGGTTTTTGACTCTTTGGAATATATAGATGAAACTTCACATATATATTGACCACTATAGGAAGCCTATTTTGGCCAAGGTTCACCACTCTATCTATCCTTGATCTTGTGTTATCTGCTCTTGTCAGTTCCTAATAAGAGGTTTTGGGGCATTTCCGAGTGATAACGTGAATATTTTTTCATGGATTTTCTTCAAATTTTGCACATATATTGGTATTAGGAATGTGTGGCTTGGATTGTTAATGAGAAAATCGAACATTTGACAAAGTTATGGCCGTTAATAATTCCCATTAAATGGGTTCGGACTCGTATTCCTTATTAAATCAGAAATATATCGATGAAACTTCAGATATATAGTTTGTTTGTTTGTTTGATTTGAGATTTAACGTCAGCGTCAACACTGTAAAGGTCATTTTGGAGACGTTGCTTCCAATTTTGTGGGACTTTTACCCGACATTGAGATGAAATAGCATCTCAAGCCCTGTCGCCCAATGAAACCAATAGGGTTTATTAGCATGGACGGACCGCCTCGCACCGCGGTTCCTGGACAGGCTTAGATCCTCTAAGCGGTTTACCAGTACTAGTGTGCGGGCCGGATTCAGCTCTGCGTGGAAGCATCATGCAGCCCATATATTTCTTCAACACATATATAGACCACTTAAAGAATCATATATAGTGGCCAACGACCACTACTCTAACCATTCATGATCTTAAGTTATCTGCCCTTAATGGATGTGGCAAAAGGTTTTTGGTCTGTTCCTCATTTGCTATACGGAGTATCTTGATGATTTTTACAGATATATAAAACACTGAAGGAAGCGTGTGATGGCCAAGTACAATCACTCTCCTAATTCTGGTTCTGAGTTATCTGCCCGTGATATATGTAAAAATGGTTTTTGGCTCATAGTGCCTTTACTGTATCGAATACCTTGATGAAATTGTACAGATGTATAGAACACTAAACGAAGCCTATTGCGACTCTAACCATTTTAGGTCTTGAGTTACCTGCCCTTGTATATGTGGCTCCTTTCAGTATGGAATAGGCAGATGGAACTTCATAGACATATTGAGCACTAAAGTTACTACAAAGTAGACAGCAACTATTTCTCTGGATATTCTACTTCGAGTTATCCGCCCTTATCCTTTCTCTGAAAAATAGGTTTTTGGCCTATTTTTCTGTAGTATATGGAACAGCTTGATGAAGCTCGAACCCTTCTCTTGCTGAATATTCAGTTTAGCCACGCCCATTTCTGACTTTGAACCAATCAGATTACATGATGTAATCTATATCTACATATTCATAAATTGAATGTCAAACAGTGTAGATCCTGATCAGATGGCCTCTTCAGAAGCCATCTGATCTGGATCTACACTGTTTCCAAAGATAGGGGTTGTTGTGAACAGCAGGATAAGAGTTAAAGATGTACAGAGTACTACAGCCTGTTATGGCCAAGGACATAAACTTTACCCTCACCATGCTGAAGTATGCTATTCCCCTCCCCGATCTTCAGCATTTTGTGTTGCATAATTTTAGTTTTTACTATGGATTCAGAAGCAGAATAAAAACAGAATAGATCCTGATAAGCTGGCTTCCGAGGAGCCAGCTGGTCTAGATCTTTACTGCTTTCAACACAGGTCATATCCGGGTTCAGCATAATGAGGGTTAAGTTCTTGAGTTATCTGGCTTTGGTGTATCTGAAAAATAGTTTGTTTTTATCTGTATAGAAGCAGTCTGATCTGGGTCCACACTTTTGGTAAAAATGACTTTTAAAAATATTAGCAGACGACAGAGCAGATGACGCTTGCTGTGACTGGCATTTAATGGGTTAATCGGATCATTTACTTGTTTAACCCAAACTGTCGCTTGGATAAATGTTCAATTAACCCATTTTGTACATAAAAGCCCCCGCCCATAGGGGCTTGAAGAAATATATGGGCTGCATGATGCTTCCACGCAGAGCTGAATCCGGCCCGCACACTAGTACTGGTAAACCGCTTAGAGGATCTAAGCCTGTCCAGGAACCGCGGTGCGAGGCGGACCGTCCATGCTAATAAACCCTATTGGTTTCATTGGGCGACAGGGCTTGAGATGTCATTTCATCTCAATGTCGGGTAAAAGTCCCACAAAATTGGAAGCAACGTCTCCAAAATGACCTTTACAGTGTTGACGGGGACGTTAAACCTCAAATCAAACAAAACAAAACCAGAAATATGTTCTATAAAAGGGTAATCCTTTGGAAGCAAGGACTACACCACAGGACTACACCTAAAACGGGTACCCTGGCAAACAGTGCAGGCCCAGATCAGACGCCGCGTCTGATTAGGGCCTACACTGTTTGCAAAAAAGTTCAGCCATTTTCTTAATCAATTTTGAAGAAAACACAACTTGACGCCCCTATATTTTTAAATGGACTCGTGCTTTATATGGGCCCCGTCAAGCGATTTTGGTACTTATCGCCTATGCGAGCAGCGAAGGTTCAGGCGAGCCTGCGCATCCGCGCAGTCTCGCCAGAACCTTCGCTGCTCGCTCATATAAGCAGTGAATCAAGAGGAACCTTCAGACAGAAAGCCATATCCCTGGCCTCTCTGAATGGCTGGGCATGCGCAGTTAAAATTTGTCATGACGGAATGCTCGAAGACACAAATTCGCTTGGCGGGGCTCATATAAGGAGGTACAAAAAGGGTTAAACTGACCCATAAGAAGACAGCACTTAGCATTCTCTGATTTCTGTTCTTTGTTTGTTAAAATTGAGGTTTAACGTCCCCGTCAACACAATTTAGGTCATTTTGGAGACGATGCTTCCAACTTGGTGGCACTTTTATCCGGCACTGAGATGAATTGACATCTCAAGCCTTGTCGCCTAATGAAACCAAAAGGGTTTATATGCTCTCACATCACTTTGCCTGGGCAGGCTTAGTCCTTCTAAGCGGTTTACCAGTACTCATGTGTGGTCGGCTTCAGCTCTGCGTGGAAGCACCATGCAGCCCAATCTATTTCTCCTAGCCCCGATGGGCGGGGGTATTACTTCTGATCATCAAATGTGTATGTATAGCCAACTCACAGGACCGCTTGTTTGACTTCTTGCAGGAAGTTTCCTCAATGTTTTATCTTATTCGTTATTATCCCCACGTTTTTCAACGAAAAGTGGGGATATTGTTATCGCCTCCGTCCGTCCGTCCGTCCGTCTGTCTGTCTGTCTGTCCGTCTGTCTGTCCGGCTATCTCCTCCTAAACCGTTAGCCGGAATTCAACCAAATTTGGTATGCGAGTTGCTTACATGAATGGCTTGCGCAAGAGCACATTTTTTTGTCCCCGCCCCCAGGGGCCCTGGGGAGGGGTCAAAAGGTCAAATTTTGACTTACTGTGGAGAAAACGTGGGGATTTGCGATGGCTTGCCATCGACTGCGCGCTCTAGTTACTATTACAAACCCCTATACCGGCCCCGATAGCTCAGTTGATAGAGGGTCCGCTCCGGGGAACGGGAGGTCACGGGTTCGATCCCGGGCCGCGACATACCGAAGTCGTTAAAAATGGTACAAGCTGCCCCTTGCTTGGCACTCAGATTTACGGGGTAGAGCTAGGACTGGTCGATCCAGTGTCAGGATAATGTGACTGGGTGTGGTATCATGTAATGTGTCTGGGACATGATACTTCAGTGAGGCAGCACTATAAAAGTGAGCATTGAACTCCCTGTCGCAACCAGACACCGTCGTGATATGACTGAAAAATTGTTGAAAGCGACGTTAAACCCGAATTCACACACACACACACAGACACACACACACACACACACACACACACACACACACACACACACACAAACCCGTATGACATAGTGAATTCATTCATATCTCCAAAATGCCTACTTTCCCGATGAAAATTGTAATATTTTTCTTATCTGTACTCCAAACATAGGTTGTTGGTGCTCGTTAGAATCGCCTCTTAGAGGCGGTTCTAACGAGTACACTCAACCTATGTTTTAGAGCGGAAATAAGCAAAATAATAATATTTACCCCTGTAAACCTCAGTTTTCTCTATATCAAGTGGGGGTTAGAGAGTGTTCAATTCACGGACTTGTTTACCCGAGGACAGTCGAATTCAATGGCTTCAACACCCTTGGGGACCGTAAAATTTGTTCGAGACTGAGGTAGTTCGAGCCACTGTGGTGGGGGTGAGGGGGTAATCTAAGAACCATGCAGGTCAGGAGGCATAATAGGGATATCTTTTTGTGTGTTGTTTAAAAGAAGATATGTCCTGTGTACTCATTAGAATCGCCTCATTGAGGCGATTCTAATGATTACACACAACATACATTTTCATTATAAAATAAGAAAATTCTCCCTAAATTATCCCTAATATATTAATATCTGCAGTTACAGGATTTTCTTTATTGGATCTAAAGAACAAATTCGAAACAGCCGTGGTAAATGAGCCACTGGTGTTCAAGCTATCTTAGTTCTTGCGTGAGGTTTAGTTACTCGGAGACAGGTAGAGTGAGTACATGTTTACAAGTAGCAAAGCATCAAGTACGCCTGCGCTTATGTGTAGGCTTGCCTGAATCTTTGCTAGTCTCGTATGCATACTGAGCAGTATTCAATACTCGCCATTTTGGGTGGGGAAGCTTATTTCGGCAGCCATATTGGACTAATTCTGCCAATGCTTTGATACATTGTAGGCAGGACCTGTTCCGCCACGCCATTTCTACCGGAAGTATTATGGTCATGTGACTTCCAAATATGGCGGTCACGTGATCTGACCGGGAACCGTTTAAGACACTTAAAGCAATAGCGCTCAGTGTGTGCTTCGTAGGATAAAATTGATTGCTTGAGTAGCTACCAATATTATGGCTACATATTTATCACCAGCAGTTGTTTAGATGGATTGCGTCCAGTATGCACAAAATTGAGTGGGACATGTTGGAGATTGGTGTCTGAACGATCGTCAATTTTTAACGTCGTTTCAGGGTGTAAAATCAAACAGCCGGTATCGTGGGTAAAACCTGTGCCCTTCTGAGAAAGAACCATCCCTCCTGTGTCGGAGAACCTCATCCGATGGAGTGTACTTGCTTTCTTATGAGCGTGATAAGTTGCTCAAGTTGGACTAACCCCTTGGGCGAATAAGTGCGCCTACAGCACGCTGAAGGTTAAAAACCTTGTCATGAGCTGAACAAATACCATGAGCCTAGCTCATGGGAGCACTTTGGTGCAGTGGTAAAGCATCGGATATGATATCATGGGGTACCGGGCTCGATCCCCACCAGCATCAAAATGTTGTTTCCTTGAGCGAGAGACTTTATCCACATTGTTTAGAACTTGTTTCTACCAAGGGAAAAAGAGGGTCACATAGAAGTTTAGTACCCTCTATAAATCCAGATATTTTCTTCAGGTTACAATAGTAGCTTCATAAAAGGGCCATAACTCTACCGAACCAAGGTGTTTGCTCATTCCATAGCTCCTTTCATTATCCAGTTTCTCCAGTGATTAAAGTGTAATAGATGGATTGGTGAAAGGAAAGAACCGGTATGCCTCTTCAACTTCTCAGAAGTTGTAGGCAAGAAAGTTTATATTCTCCACATTGCAGACTCACCATGATACACCGCCACTGCCACAAGGAAAACCGCCATTAGATATTACAACGAAACTCATTTTTATTGGGTCAAGATTTAACAGATTAATGGAGATATTCAAGAAATACAGTATTTAATATTCCAAGAAACAAAAGTGGCAGTTCGAACAAATGTCTCCTGTAAGTTATTAAGGGGATGATAACACACCCGTACGACAAAGTGCATTTTTTGGCTTCTTTTCTGAAGTTTATCCGTGATATTTTTCTTATCTACACTGCAAACATAGGTTGTGGGTGCTCGTTAGAACCGCCTCATTGAGGCGGTTCTAACGAGTACCCACAACCTATGTATTGGAGCAGAAATAAGAAAAAATTGTATACGTCCGTAAACCCCAGTTTTCTCTATATAAAGTGGGGTTTAAGGGGGTGTTTATTTCACGGACTTGTTCACGTGATGTATTTAAGAAATATATCAGCTCTATCAGTGATTTATTGAGTGACGAATCACTGTTTGGAGGACAGTTGTAAAGAAAATCAAATCACAAGCTTGTAGTTCAATTTGTCTACTTACAACTGACGGACAGTGATTTATCACTCAATAAATCAGGGCACTAGAGCTGATTTATTTCGATTCTAAGACACTAAAAGTCGACATAGGGCTATTGATTCCTTCAGATTCTCCCTACCTTCCGCCATTGTTTAAAGAAATCCGGCAAATATAACTGACTGTATTACATACGTTGACCTGTTCTCATAACACATGTGATGCAAGAAGAAGACGTTACACCATCTAACGTCAAGGTAAGTGAATGACGCCATGAAAGGCTCTTCCCGTCGCACTGTTCCGCCCAGTGATTGATCACAATATATAACTAGATTTCACTATTGGCTATATAGGCGTGCTGTGTTAGAATAGTTATTATATTACTGCTTACTGGGATACCTTTAAATGACCAATTATTAGGGAATAAAGCCAATAGCCGTGCAAACAGTGCAAAGGTTGTTGTGGAAACAACAGCATAGCGCCATGGATGCGATTAAAGTCATTTATCTTGCATGGATTAAATATGAACCTTTAAGTATGTTTCCATTTATGTTAATTTTAGTGTGTTTTGTATTTTTAAGTATGTTTCCATTTATGTTAATTTTAGTCTTTTTGTAAATTGAACATCAACTCTGTAATATTTCAACATTTCATGATTGGCTAATTTAATTAAGGTTCCTCAATACATTTGCACAAGAAAAATATAGGTGTCAGATTTGCATGTTATTTTTTCCCAAAATATGATCCTGATTTCCTTTTAAAATGCCTGTCCTAGAAGAAGAATGTTTAGAGGTGCTAAAGGTTATTACAGCAAGTACTTTTTTGCATTAGAAACATCTCAGTGCCTTTGAAAATAAATGCATTTCTGTATTTTTCACTTTCACCGGGAAAAAAATGAAAACACCTTCTAGACCTTTTAAAAGTTACTAAAACAGCTGCAGATCAATAGTTCACAACAAATACTAGCGACTCGGACAAAGCTTTCTATCAAAAAGTCTACCTGAATTGAAAACCAGAATTTTTTTTTTGACATGTTTTTCTTCATGGGCGCCGCCATCTTCCTTTTTTGCGGTAAATATGAACTGCTCAATTTCATCAATTATGCCCATTCCACATTTTATTTTGCCCATCAACAATGAATATACCTTGAAAATTCAGCTTTATAGCCTCCTTCCTGCATATAGCATTATGACATCGCCTATCTTGGAAGCATGTCATCACTGATAAATTATTATAGCTGTCAAATTGAAAGAGATATCCATCTTGCCAAGGAAAAACGTATTCATACGCCTTGGAACTAATTTCCAAAAATTACAATAGTACACCATTGTTTTTAATTTAAAACATAATATTCATTTTTGAAACTGTATTGCAACTAATTTCACGTACTTTCTAACATAATTTGTTCGTTAATTTATGTATAGTGTGCATTCATTTCCGAACTATTTTTATGTGTAACGTTTTCCAGGTTGGTGTTGTTCGGCCCAGCTTCTTGTAAACAAATCAAGAAAATGAGATTTTTGAAACTTTTTTTCATCAAAACATATTAAATGCATTGGGCTTCTATGAGATTTTACCAGCCTACACATTGGTAAGTAGGTGACATAACAGATCATTAATTGGATTAGATAAATATAAACTTTGTGTTGTCCAGAAGTTCACCTGTGCAAAAATCAATTATTTGTTTATGGTGGCTCAGGTGAATCAATGGGTAAAATAATTTCTATACCATTGCAGTTATTGGCTGTGATCAGAAGCCTTTTGGACAAAGTTTCTGGTGCTGAACAGGCTGCTTTCAATCCTTCAGTTCAAATATGGGGATAAACTGTTGGCTTATCTTATTTTCAATTATTTGGTTTTGATAAATTTATCCAATATCAAAGCACCCATCCTGTAAAAGCAATCAGTAACACAGTGAAACTTTTGTGCAGTGATTGCATAAATTGTTATAAACTGCATAAATGAAATATGTAAAATGAAGTACTAAAAGCACCGAAGAAGGGCAATCATTTTACAAGCTAAATGCAAGAGATTTCAACACCTCAACCCAATCAATGAGCTTGTTGCCAAATTGGTAGAACTGGTCCTTTTTGGCTACCATACACTGAATTTAAAATAGTGCCAGGTGAGATAATTACATTTTTTGAATTTTTGGGAAGCATTAATTTTCAGTTCTATTTAGGTATTTTATTTGAAATTCCTCTGTTGCAGTGCCTAAAGGCAACCTATGATAGTATTTTACACATTGTGGTTTTGTGGATTCAGATGTCATTTTTTGCAAAACCAAGGAAAAATGCAATAATTTACCAAAATGGTGACTTTCGAATAAAAATCTTCGGCTTTCATATTCTTACATTTACATGGACTACCATCTGATGAAAAATCTTTTTGGGTAATTATTTGCAAAAATGATTTTTCAGTACCCCAAATGTAGTGAAATAACTGTATTGAGGAACCTTAACTACTGGTTGGATTGCGACAATGGCATTCCAAAACTTTTAGTATATTTTTCTGTTGCTAAGCAACATGCTGCATGATGACACATTATTTCTAGTTATGAGGATGATGACGCTAGTTGCATTACCAGCAATGAAGTACATGTAAATATGTTTGAAACTGTACTCAACTTGGCCTGGTTTTGGTATCATATCTCAACCCCTCATCAAAAACCAGCGGCTCATTTTTGCTACCAAACAAGCAACATAATAATCCTAAGTATTGGGACAGATTGGCCTAACCAAACAGTGCAGACCCAGATCAGACTGCTCCTGATGGGGCAATATGATCAGGGTCTACAGTTTGCCATTCCGTCTGCACCTTTTGGACTCCTTGCAGGACCATGAAACAAATCTGTTAAAATTTAAGAAGAATTACAGCAAGTCCTTAGGGAACACCTCCAGGGGTGGCAACTCCTGCAAAAATATTTTTGTCTCCCATGTCAATAGGGGTCAACTCTTAAAGGAAAGCGAACAGGAAGTTACGAAAAATGTCTCCCTTTGAAAAATGACGGGAAAATGTGCCAGGTTTTCCCATTCCCGTTAAGTTGTCCGCATTTTTAGGAGTTTTATGACAGGTATACTTTTCCAACCTTCTGTGAAGAAGGCCTACCATTTCATCTATGGAGGTTTACTTAACTACAATGAACCCTCTTTATACCGACTTTCGTTTTAGCGGCAATTTAAATGGAATGGCTTCTTAGTAACTTTCTTAGCCTCGGTTCCGAGCGGCGTGGGCTCCCCTCGGGTTGGAAATGCACAAAGCGATTCCACAGTCATGAGAGAATCTTGTAATCTAATACCCCAAGAAACAAATGTTATAGATATTTGTAAGAATCGCCGATTCTAACAAATGTCTATGACATTTAGTTTATACTAATTTATTTTAGTTCGACTGCGATGAAAGCTTCAAGCTTATTGAATCGTTCTCGAACTCTCATTCCGGGTGTTTTCACGAGCGTGAGGGAGAGAGGCAGTGTTTTTTTTTTTTTTTTTTTTTTTTTTGTTGCACCACTACTTCCCATTTACACCTGGGTGGTCATTGCGTGTCTTGCCCAAGGGCACACTTGAATACCGGTGGCCGAATTCAAACGCACAACCTCTCGATCATAAGTCGAACGCAATAATAACCACTACGCTATCGAGGCTGTCTATGACATTTGTTTCTTGGACTAATGATGGGGAAAATGCCTTTTATTACCTATAAAACTCCCGACTGGGATTCTTTATAACGGTAAATTCTTTATAACGGTACAATTATAGGGAACAAATACTGTCGTGATAACGAGGGTCAACTGTACTAAGATAATATAAGCATAGTTGACACTGCATGATACCCCACCACTGCAGGTTTTCAGATATATCTTGAACAGTTTTTGTTTGTTTGATTTGAGGTTTAACGTCCCCGTCAACACTGTATAGGTCATTTTGGAGACGTTGCTTCCATTTTTTGTGGGATTTTTACCCGACATTGAGATGACATGAGATCTCAAGCCCGGCCACCCAATAAAACCAAAAGGGTTTATATGCATGGGCCGTCCGACTTGCACCACTTTTCCTTGGCAAGCCCCCCAGTGGAATTCTTTCCATTGACTGTTCCAAGGCGGTTCTTCTGTGGCGGTTTATTTTTGTTGTTGTTTGTTACTTACTGTGTGTATCACTTGTGTCTTTTTATTTTGGATGGCCATTTGGCCATTTTGTGGGAAAGTAACTGTCCTAATGGCATTCCTTTGTTTAGGTTTCCATTATGGTCTGGTCGCTTCATGTTTGTGTTTTTTTCCCTTTGGTGTCTTAATTGGGCGGAGTGAGTTAATTGTATCGATTCCTGATCTTTGTTTTACTTCTACTTAGAACCTTGAAGCGATTTACCAGTACTCGCGTGCAGTCATGTCGCCCCGCATCTATTTCTTCAAGCCCCGATGGGCGGGGGCCAATATCATGAACAGTAGGATAGCCAGAACATTACGATAACACATTCGTGTGACAATATAACAATCTGATATGGGGTTCTATTGTAGATGGGCGTTTCCAACCCGAGGGATGACCGTGCTGAGCGGAACCGAGGCTACGCCGAGGTTCCGCTCAGCACGGTCATCCCGAGGGTTGGAAACGCCCATCTACAACAGAACCCCATATTGGATTCTTTTTCTTGCACAACACCTCCGGTTAGTTTTGAAAGCTCGCACATGTATATTGTTTACAAAATAAAAGTAGTGCGGAAGTAGTTCCGGCAGTTGAATAAAATTGAAGCGCATTTATGTTAGTTGCCTGGGTCGGAACACCAGGGTCAGAACATAAATTTCTATCCCAGGGTAAACTCACGGATTTCCTTGTCTGGTGTGCAAGAAAGTGCATTCTTCCATATCTCCGAAACAATTATTTTCCTGATGAAAATTTGCAATATTTTTGTTATTTTTACTCTAAACATAGACCGTGGGTACGCGTTAGAACTGCCTCACAACCTATGTCTTGGTGCAGAAATAAAAAAATAATGGATACCCCTGTAATCCCCAGTTTACTCTATTTGAAGGGGGGGGGGGTTAACAGGGGTGTTCAAAACATGGACTTGTTAACATGAGGATTCTAAAAAAAAATGATAAGAAATCTGTATTTCCAGGCTGGAGTATTGCAAGTGCATTAGGAAAACATGTCCGTAAGAAATAATGGCGTCCAACATAGTGTCAGAAAATGATAAATATTAGGTAAAAATGAAAACATCTTTATTATTTCTGCTTTCAACAAAGATTGTGGGTACTCGTTAGCACCGCCTCAATGAGGCGGTTCTAACGAGTACCCACAATCTATGTTTTTGAGAAAAAATAAGGCAGATAATGTATTCCCCATAAACCCCATTTTTCTCTACATAAAGTGGGGTTTAGGGAGGTCTTCGTTTAACGGACTTGTTATCGCGATGATACAGAAAATCCACACAAAAAGTTGTTTTGTTTGTGTTTTATGTCCTGGTCAAAACTACTTTAGTCTTTTTGGAGATGATGCTTCCAGTTTTGTGAGACTTTTACCTGAAATTGAGATCAAATGACATCTCAACCCCTACTACCCAAAGAAAATGCTGGCGTTGAAGGAACAGTAAGGCTCATGCCACTTTTCCTATTACCCAGC
The DNA here is from genome assembly GCA_963580285.1 of Lucinisca nassula. Lineage (NCBI taxonomy): Eukaryota > Metazoa > Mollusca > Bivalvia > Lucinida > Lucinidae > Lucinisca > Lucinisca nassula. Next base: position 81,618,120 of record OY757014.1, on the reverse strand, counting down.
AGGCACACGTCGCTAGGGCAACGTCAAATCAACGTTGGTGCAACGTCAGGACGTTGCACCGACGTTGATGTGACGTTGCATAAACATCATGACGTTGCACCGACATTGATGTGACGTCACAATTTCGTCATGTGTCTGCTGGGTTAGGCTTAGAACTGCTAATCAGTTTACCAGTACACAATTTTCGCTGGCAAATTATTGTTAAAGAGCACAGAACAGTTACAACTGTAGTGTTCTATATAGCTGTGAAATTCCACCCATACTTTCCATTTTGAAAAGGAATAACAGGCTAGAACTAAAAAGGGCCATAACCAAACCACTCGGTCCTGACATTAGTGTATATGGAAAATTTGAACGAAATTTGTCAAAACTATACAGGTTGGAGCGCCGAAATGATTCACTGATGGAATGGTTTGACAGATACTTAAATTATGCAACATTATACCCCGTCCATGCTAATAAACCCTATTGGTTTCATTGGGCGACAGGGCTTGAGATGCCATTTAATCTCAATATCGGGTAAAAGTCCCACAAAATTGGAAGCAACGTCTCCAAAATGACCTTTACAGTGTTGACGGGGACGTTAAACCTCAAATCAAACAAACAAACAAACAAAATCATTACCTAGCAATAGAACATCTAAAAGTAAAGGACTTATTGAGAACATGCTTGAATATACATGCAGTTTTAATGTGATATACTAAGTAGAAGTAAAACAAAGATCAGGAATCGATACAATTAACTTACTCCACCCACCAAAGACACCAAAGGGAAAGAAACACAAACATTAAGCGACCAGACCATAATGAGAACCTTAACAAAGGAAGGCCATAAGGACAGTTACTTTCCCACAAAATGGCCATATGGCCATCCAAAACAAAAAGACACAAGTGATACACACAGTAATTAACAAACAATACAATAAATAAACCGCCACAGAAGAAGCGCCTTGGAACGGTCAGTGGAACGATTTCCACTGGGGGGGGGGGGGGGGGGCAAATCGACCCCACATGGCCACAATCCTCGCCCTTACTTCCGTCGCGATTTAGACAAATAATTTGTTCAGTCCGCATGAAGGCCTCCTAACTCATCAGTGCAACATCTCCGTGAACACAAAAATCAAAGAACCACAGAGGTGAGACAACGGTGAGGACTCGACAGCAAGAAACCACTGAAATGCTGGAGCAAAAGAAAACCAACAGTTAGACTCCGATGGGCCCAACCAGAAACAGAGCATAAGACTAATCACATCTATACTTGAATGACCCTAGTAGATGATGACCTAAAGTTTATCTTTATCTTCTTTTTTCTCCACCCTCAGAAACCAAAAGTAAAGAAGCTATCACCAAAAACAAGAGGGCCATGATGGCCATGGATCGCTCACCTGATCCATTGGGTAACAAGTGGGCCCCGAGGAGAGCCATCATTGGCCCCAGGGCTATCATTTGAATAATCTTGGTCGTGGTATAAAAGATAAAAATTTATACCAAATATCAAAGACCGGAGCCTTCTGGTTTCAGACAAAATGATTTTTGTAGGTTTTACTTATATAAGTCTATTTAATACCTAAGGGTCCCGAGGTTGGGCCATTTTTGCCCCAGGGCTATAATTTGAACAATCTTGGAAGAAATCCACAAGCCAAAGCTTCATACCATATTTCAAAGACCTAGGCATTCTGGTTTCAGACAAGAAGATGTTTAAAGGTTTTCCCCTATGTAAAACCATTTTTGGCCCCAGGGCTGAAATTTGATCAATCTTGGCAGCGGTCCACTAGACAAAGCATCATACCAAATATCAAAGAAGTGAGCCTCTGGTTTAAGACAAGAAGATATGTTAAGATTTTCCCTAAAAAAAGTCAATGTAAAACCAGTGGGGCCCGGGTAAGGGGGCTTTTTTGGCCCCTGGACTTTAATTTGAACAATCTTGATAGAGGTCCATTAGACGAAGCATCATACCAAATATCACAGACCTGAGCTTCTGGTTTCAGATAAGAAGATTTTTGAAGATTTTCCCTATATAAGTCTATTTAAAACCATAGGGCACCATGGCGGGGGCATTCTTGACCCTAGGGCTATTATATAATTTGAACAATCTTGATATAGGTCTTTAAGATGAAGCTTCTCACCAAATATCAAAGACCTGGACCTTGCGGCTTCAGAGAATGAGATTTTTAAAGATTTTCCCTATATAAGTCTATGTAAAACCAAAGTGGCCCCGGGGAAGGGGCATTTTTTTGCCCTATGGCTATAATTTGTTTGTTTGTTTGATTTGAGGTTTAACGTCCCCGTCAACACTGTAAAGGTCATTTTGGAGACGTTGCTTCCAATTTTGTGGGAATTTTACCCGACATTGAGATGAAATGACATCTCAAGCCCTGTCGCCCAATGAAACCAATAGGGTTTATTAGCATGGACGGTCCGCCTCGCACCGCGGTTCCTGGACAGGCTTAGATCCTCTAAGCGGTTTACCAGTACTAGTGATGGCTATAATTTGAACAATCTTGATAGAGGTCCACTAGATGAAGCTTCACACCAAATATCAAATACCTGTGACTTGCGGTTTAAGAGAAGAAGGTTTTTAAAGATATTCCCTACATAAGCCTATGTTAAACCAAAGGGCCCCAGGGCGGGGGCATTTTTGGCCCTTGGGCTATAATTTAGACAATCTTGGTAGAGGTCCACTGGATGAAGCTTCATACCAAATATCAAAGATCTGGGCCTTGCGGTTTCAGAGAAAAAGATTTTTAAAGATTTTCCCTATATAAGCCGTCTATGTAAAACCAAAGGGCCTCAGGGCAGGGGCATTTTAGGCCCCGGGCTATAGTTTGAACAATCTTGGTAGAGGTCCACTAGATGAAGCTTCATACCAAATATCAAAGACCTGGGCCTTGAGGTTTCAGAGAAGAAGATTTTTAAAGATTTCCCCTATATAAGTCTATGTAAAACCAAAGGGCCCTGGGGCATGGGCACTTTTGGTCCCAGGGCTATAATTTGAACAATCTTGGTAGAAGTCCACTAGAAAAAAGCTTCATACCAAATATCATAGACCTGGGTCATGCGGTTTCAGAGAAGAAGATTTTTTAAGTTTTCAGTAAAAAAAATCTATTTTTAGCTCCTGTGACCTAGATGTGGAACAGACTGGAACCATTTGAACAACTTTGAAAGGGGAGCACCTAAGGATCATTCCTGTGAAGTTTGGTCAAAATCCGATCAGTGGTTTAGGAGGAGATGGTGTTTGAAGAAAAAGTTTACACACGCACGCATGACGGATAAAAAGTGATCCCAACAGCTCACCTCGTCGCTATGTGACAGGTGAGCTAAAAAAACATGGCAAAAACACTAAAATCAACTTTAGATTTTTGCTATTCTGATGAACTTGACCATCAAAGGGTATTATATAAAACAACATAATACAGTACAAAATAATTTTATTTTACAGGTGTAGTCAAAATACATTGCACCTTTGTGACAAAACCATTCAAGCCTCTCCAGCTGTGTTGTAACTAAACAAATAGCAGCAAATTATGTCCACTACTGATATTTGGTAACAGTATTCTAAACCTAAAGCTTACAAGCAGTAAAATAATCCATTTTCAAGAGGCGATTCACCGGGATTCCATTTCCAGTGGTGATGATAGACGGTGTGATCAGTCGCTGCGTTCTGGGCCTGCACTGTTTGTCAAGGTACCCCTTTTAGGGGTTTCCCGCATGCAATGGGTTAATTTGTTTGTTTGTTTTGGAGATTAACAGCCCAGTCAACACTATTTTAGGTCATTTTTGAGCCGGTCAGTTTACCTATCCACACTTTTCCTGGGCAAGCTTATAGGTAAGCGGTTAACCAGTACAGAGCACAGTCAGAAACTGACAACTGCCTTTCTTGAATCAGCGGAAGGGAGAGAATGAACGTAGAATTTATTTCATGATCAATCTCCATGAAAGAATGTTGCCGACCCCGGCAGGTATTGATGTACATTTGTTAATTTCATTTTGTAGGGACTTAATTATGCGGCTAATCTGAAACTCTTTAATCATTCAATGATAGCCTACATAGGTTTTCTTTGCCGGATCATTACAGGGTCACTGATGAGGGTCACTGATGAGGCTTTATTAGCCGAAACTACGTAGTATGACCCATCTTCTTTCTTATGAATGTTTTCACTGCTCTTAAAGGAACTCATTTTTGATTTTTATTTGTCATGTGGTGTTGCAAAATATAAGTACAGTATCATATTCTAGCTGGCCTGGAAGTTCAGCAGATTTATTTTATACCTTGAGAAATTGGCTGAAAGATATTTTGGTCTAGATAGAAATTTGGGCTTTCTATTTTTAGTGGCCCTGGTAATTATAGTTGCTAAGGTATATTGAGCAAGATGTTGCTGGGTATATTTTTGTAACCAGAAGAATTTGCTCCTTTATAAATACATGTTTGATAAAAAAAATCAGGGTATTATTAGCACTATCTCAGAATAGTTTTATGGGAAAGTTTTAACATCTATTTAAAATTACACAGTAAGCTATTTTGGGTCATAAGGGGGTATAAAACCAGTGCCATGAAGGCTCTGGGTCTTTTACCAGTTGGGTTCTGTTGTGGAGTTTTTGTTATGTGTATGAAAGAAAGAGAGAGGCTTTCTGCTTTGCTTTGCTTAGAAATAACCAACAAATAAATAACTGGAAAATACAGTCTTGGATTTAAGTGATTCTTTGCATGTTTTAGAATATTGCTGTCTAGCAGTCAGTGAGATAATTTTCTCGTGCGGAGTAGAGTCTGATCAGCCGGCCCTACTTGTGTCACATGGCTTCATACATTAAATAGTTTAATAAATTACTGATAAAACTCCCAATTGCCTTTAGCCTTGTGGGCAAACCGAACTATAAGGAGGGGAATTTTACACTGGTGGCAGCGGTGGGATCTGGATCTGAGGGTCACTGATGAGGCCTAATTGGCCGAAACTAGCTAGTCTGGCCCAGAAAACATGTACACTCCGTATTTTCCAGTTCTTTGGTGTATTCTTTGCTTCCAAAGGATGACCCTTTCTAGAACATATTCAACATGTTTTTTTTTTGAAGTGATAAACATAATAAGTGATTTTTGTGTTTTTTTTATTTTTTGTGAATAATAAGGTTAACTAATTCATGGCTTCCCTCCATGATGAAATTACTGATATTAAAATTACTCTCTCTCAGATTGAAGAATGCAAAAATTTGTTGAAGCACATTCAAATTCAAGAGGAAAATTATTCAGTGACCTTGAAAAATTATGAAAAGAAGTTGAATCAGCTTTTGAAACAAAAAGACGAGGAAATTGTTAAATAATTGCGAGAAAGGTGTCGCTTAGAGGCTACAAGTCTTGATGAAGAAGTTCCTGTATTACAATACAAGTTTAGGTTGCTATCCTTTATTGTGTTTAATGAAGTTATAATTGTGTTTCATATTTCTGGGTTTCTTTAACCGCAATGGGACCAAAACGAGCATGGAAAGGACAAAGGGGGTCAAGCTATTGCGAACATTGTTAGTGTTGAAAATGAAAATGAGGATGAGCAATTGCGGCAACAAGTTCTTCAGTTACAAGAAAAAAATACAATCGTGACACTTGAGAAAAATAGAGACAGGGCTAATGCAAGGGAGAAAGAAATGAATGCACTGTCAAAGACACTTAGACGTCAAGAACAACCTGCGGCAATAGAACAGGATAATCTTGTCAGGGATTATCAGGGCAGGATTAATACTTTAGTAAATGGCAGGTTAATGGATGGAGTGGCGTCTTCAGAAACAGAGTCGATTCCTGTTCAGAATTCACTGGCTCATGTGCAGCCGGCTTCACAAAGCAATGTTCAGAGTAATGAACTGGAAACTGATGTGCAGGGCACTAGGGATGGACGGGGAAGGCGCTGTAACACACACGCAAGCTATGAGGTGCCCATGCCACGCCAGGCACCGTTTGATGGGAAAACAACATGGGAAAGTTTTTTCCAACCATTCGAAGCTGTGGCACGGGCTTGTCAGTGGGATAACAATGTAATATTGTTCCGGCTTACCAGCTGTTTGAGGGGCGAGGCAGCTGAATACGCATTTGGGCAGTTATCACCTGAGGCTTTGTGGGATTTCACACGGCTTGAAAAGGCCTTTATTAGCCGAAACTAGTATGACCCATCTTCTTTCTTATGAATGTTTTCATTGCTCTTAATGGAACTCATTTTTGATTTTTATTTGCCTTCACTGCAGCTGGTGTTGTGCCGTGTGGCGGCCGTAAAACGTCTCCCCGTACATCAACCATAGTGCAGTTTATATTTTACTTTTAGTCCTTTGAGATCAGCGTGAATATTCTGAGAAATCAGAAATAAATTATTGGTTTAGACTCATATTCTAGGCAGTTTTTAATTATTTGGACCCCATTTTGATTTATATCAGTCTTTGAATCGACTGCCTATTCGAAATTCGCAAAATTGCAGTATGGTTCCTCTGCCTTTCTTTGCCGGATCATTACAGGGTCACTGATGAGGCTTTATTAGCCGAAACTACGTAGTATGACCCATCTTCTTTCTTATGAATGTTTTCATTGCTCTTAAAGGAACTCATTTTTGATCTTTATTTGCCTTCACTGCAGCTGGTGTTGTCCCGTGTGGCGGCCGTAAAACGTCTCCCCGAACATCGACCATAGTGCAGTTTATATTTTATTTTTAGTCCTTTGAGATCAGCGTGTATATTCTGAGAAATCAGAAATAAATTATTGGTTTAGACTCATATTCTAGACAGTTTTTAATATTTGGACCCTATTTTGATTTATACCAGTCTTTGAATCGACTGCCTATTCGAAATTCGCAAAATTGCAGTATGTTTCCTCTGGCTTTCGTTGCCGGATCATTACAGGGTCACTGATGAGGCTTTATTAGCCGAAACTACGTAGTATGACCCATCTTCTTTCTTATGAATGTTTTCATTGCTTTTAACGGAACTCATTTTTGATTTTTATTGGAAGCTCGTTACAAGCAAAAACGTACAAGCTCATCATATTTAGCTGAGCTGGAAAATCGACGGTTGCAGCCAAAAGAAAAGCTGGCAGATTACGTCGCTGACATAAAGAAATTGGTGATAAAAGGATACTCAACTGCTGATGCCCAAACAAGGGAAAAGATAAATGTGTGAGATTTTCTGAAAGGGCTAACTGACCAACAAATGGGGGTTTCTGTTGGTATGAGGGAGCCAGCATCTATCGATGAGGCATGTCAGATATTGGAGATGTATAACAGCCTCCGGGATGTGGTTAAAAATACACATGTTCGAGCTGTTCAACCTGCAAATGATAGTGATCAGTTTGTATCAAAAAAGAGGCTTCGAGAATTTGGAGCTGAGATTAAATCCAGTGTTGGAAAGAAAATTGATGCTTTGGCTCAAAAGTTGTATGGGTCCAACAAAGCCAGTGCATCTGGTATCCCTTCAGGATCTACTGATCAAAATCCTGGGGGCAATTCTGGAGGTGGTGCGCAACCAAAGAAAAGACAGAATCTTCGTTGTTTTTCCTGTAATGCTCGCAATTGTCCTAATAAGGACGGTTTATTTATGGTGTTGCTTGTTACTTACTGTGTGTATCACTTGTGTCTTTTTATTTTGGATGGCCATATGGCCATTTTGTGGGAAAGTAACTGTCCTTATGGCCTTCCTTTTTTTAGGTTTCCATTATGGTCTGGTCGCTTAATGTTTGTGTTTCTTTCCCTTTGGTATCTTTGATGGGTGGAGTAAGTTAATTGTATCGATTCCTGATCTTTGTTTTACTTCTACTTTGAGCGAGGTGATGCAAATAATAACAATAACTCCCAGGGAAACTAGTGTGTCCAACTACCGACGGCCTGCTAGTGGGTAGACTAGGGAACTTAAGGAGCATCTCCAAAGCGAATGTGTGTGCAGTTAACCATGGAGTGTCCATATCACTGCCTGTTTCCATAGGTAATACTTCAAATTTTGTCCTTGATACTGGAGCATGTGTCAGCCTAATTTCGACTGGATTGTATAATAGAATTCTGCCTGAAAGTAGGCCTGAGTTGCAGTCTGTAGATAAATCACTAAGACTGGAAGTAGCAGATGACAATTTGTTATCCATTGAAGGAGTTGTTTCCTTGGAATTTAAAGTCAACCGGGACATCTTTTCATGGAATATGTTTGTTGCCCCTATAAGAGAGGACGCATTGATTGGTTTAGATCGGAGTTTATTCTAGCTGAGGAAGGGAACTCCTTACTCCTGGGGTCAGAGTTTGGTCTGATTAGCCTATATGAAGACACAGGCATTGAAAAGTAGAAGTAAAACAAAGATCAGGAATCGATACAATTAACTTACTCCACCCATCAAAGACACCAAAGGGAAAGAAACACAAACATGAAGCGACCAGACCATAATGGAAACCTAAACAAAGGAAGGCCATAAGGACAGTTACTTTCCCACAAAATGGCCATCCAAAAAATACAAAGACACAAGTGATACACACAGTAAGTAACAAACAACAACATAAATAAACCGCCACAGAAGAACCGCCTTGAAACGGTCAGTGGAAAGAATGCCACTGTGTGTGTGTGTGGGGGGGGGGGGGGTTAAATCGATTTTACATGGCCATAATCCTCACCCTTACCTCTGTCACCATATACACTAATTTTGTTTAGTCCGCATGATGGCTTCCTAACTCATCAGTGTAACATCTCCGAGAACATACAAATCAAAAAACTACAGAGATGAAACAAGGTTGAGGACTCGACAGCATACAACAACAGAATTGCTGGAGCAAAAGAAAACCAACAGTTAGACTCCGAGGGGCCCGACCAAAGACGGAGCATCAGGCGCCAACCAACATAAAGAATACTAAAATAAAATTCCATTTATGTTTTTACGCTGGAACCGTCATATAATCTTAGGCCCGACCCACCGGTGTGCAATCAAAGAGGGAAGCAAAGTTGCCAAGCGTGATTGGGTTAACCACCATGCATGCAGTCTGTTTATAAAATTTATGTTGTATCCAATCTTTATATATCGACGAACGATTTTACGAAATTGGGTACTAAAGTCATTACGGGCATGTATTTTTCTAAATTTATATACAAAGTCACCATAGAATTCCGGTTCCGATAGGCTTTGTTGCAGAAGTGTTTTGAGTCCAACATTGAATTTTGAAACCAAATCAGTATGACGTCTATAAAACTTAGAAAAGGCTTTACGTAGTTTATGATACCGATACCCCTGATTAAGCAATTTAGCTGTTAATAATTTATTACGAGTGTTGAAGTCGGATACATGACAAGACACTCTAGCAGCTCGAATTAACTGCGAAATATAAACCCCGTACGATGTCGCACGAGGAACATCACCATCCAAAAAAGGAAAATTTACAATCTCGAAATCAAAATCATTATGTTAATCATAAATTTTGCAAGAAACAAATCCATCTACAATAGATAAATGTAAATCCAAAAAGGGGGCCTCGGTATCAGAGGATTTTGCCTTGTTTAACTGAAGTTCTAGGGGATAAATCTGACTGATCAAACCATCAAAGTAAGTATTGTCAATATTTAATAAATCATCTAAATATCTAGAAGTAGAGCTAAAAGCTTCTATAATTTCAGATTGGTTATCAATGGAAAGCGACAACATGAAGTCTCTTTCATAACAATACAAGGACAGATCAGCCACAAGAGGTGCGCAATTCATACCCATCGGAATACCCACAATTTGTCTAAATAACTTAGTACCGAATCTAATATAAATATTGTCAAGTAGAACGGCGTGGGCATCACATCCTTTCTGACAAGACCAAAGTGTATAATTCTGATGCTCCTTAGAAGTGAAAAATGCATTTCTGACATTACATGCAAGATAGAGAGAATCTTCTCTGTGAAAAGCCCATTCAATTAAATCATTAAGCTTTTCTTTTATAAGATTATGAGGAAGTGTAGTGTAAAGAGTAACAAAGGAAGGCCATAAGGACAGTTACTTTCCCACAAAATGGCCATATGGCCATCCAAAACAAAACGACACAAGTGATACACACAGTAAGTAACAAACAACACAATAAATAAACCGCCACAGAAGAACCGCCTTGGAACGGTCAGTGGAACGATTTCCACTGGGGGGGGGGGGGCAAATCGACCCCACATGGCCACAATCCTCGCCCTTACTTCCGTCGCGATTTAGACAAATAATTTGTTCAGTCCGCATGAAGGCCTCCTAACTCATCAGTGCAACATCTCCGTGAACACAAAAATCAAAGAACCACAGAGGTGAGACAACGGTGAGGACTCGACAGCAAGAAACCACTGAAATGCTGGAGCAAAAGAAAACCAACAGTTAGACTCCGATGGGCCCAACCAGAAACAGAGCATAAGACTAATCACATCTATACTTGAATGACCCTAGTAGAAGATGATGACCTAAAGTTTATCTTTATCTTCTTTTTACTCCACCCTCAGAAACCAAAAGTAAAGAAGCTATCACCAAAAACAAGAGGGCCATGATGGCCATGGATCGCTCACCTGATCCATTGGGTAACAAGTGGGCCCCGAGGAGAGCCATCATTGGCCCCAGGGCTATCATTTGAATAATCGTGGTCGTGGTATAAAAGATAAAAAAATTTATACCAAATATCAAAGACCGGAGCCTTCTGGTTTCAGACAAAATGATTTTTGTAGGTTTTACTTATATAAGTCTATTAAATACCTAAGGGTCCCGAGGTTGGGCCATTTTTTGCCCCAGGGCTATAATTTGAACAATCTTGGAAGAAATCCACAAGACAAAGCTTCATACCATATTTCAAAGACCTAGGCATTCTGGTTTCAGACAAGAAGATGTTTAAAGGTTTTCCCCTATGTCAAACCATTTTTGGCCCCAGGGCTGAAATTTGATCAATCTTGGCAGCGGTCCACTAGACAAAGCATCATACCAAATATCAAAGAAGTGAGCCTCTGGTTTAAGACAAGAAGATATGTTAAGATTTTCCCTAAAAAAAGTCAATGTAAAACCAGTGGGGCCCGGGTAAGGGGGCTTTTTTGGCCCCTGGACTTTAATTTGAACAATCTTGATAGAGGTCCATTAGACGAAGCATCATACCAAATATCACAGACCTGAGCTTCTGGTTTCAGATAAGAAGATTTTTGAAGATTTTTCCCTATATAAGTCTATGTAAAACCATAGGGCACCATGGCGGGGGCATTCTTGACCCTAGGGCTATTATATAATTTGAACAATCTTGATATAGGTCTTTAAGATGAAGCTTCTCACCAAATATCAAAGACCTGGACCTTGCGGCTTCAGAGAATGAGATTTTTAAAGATTTTCCCTATATAAGTCTATGTAAAACCAAAGGGACCCCGGGGAAGGGGCATTTTTTGGCCCTATGGCAATAATTTGAACAATCTTGATAGAGGTCCACTAGATGAAGCTTCACACCAAATATCAAATACCTGTGACTTGCGGTGTAAGAGAAGAAGGTTTTTAAAGATATTCCCTACATAAGCCTATGTTAAACCAAAGGGCCCCAGGGCGGGGGCATTTTTGGCCCTTGGGCTATAATTTAGACAATCTTGGAAGAGGTCCACTGGATGAAGCTTCATACCAAATATCAAAGACCTGGGCCTTGCGGTTTCAGAGAAAAAGATTTTAAAAGATTTTCCCTATATAAGTCGTCTATGTAAAACCAAAGGGCAATTCTGGAGGTGGTGCGCAACCAAAGAAAAGACAGAATCTGCGTTGTTTTTCCTGTAATGGAGACAATCACATTGCTCGCAATTGTCCTAATAAGGACGGTTTATTTATGGTGTTGCTTGTTACTTACTGTGTGTATCACTTGTGTCTTTTTATTTTGGATGGCCATGTGGCCATTTTGTGGGAAAGTAACTGTCCTTATGGCCTTCCTTTTTTTAGGTTTCCATTATGGTCTGGTCGCTTAATGTTTGTGTTTCTTTCCCTTTGGTATCTTTGATGGGTGGAGTAAGTTAATTGTATAGATTCCTGATCTTTGTTTTACTTCTACTTTGAGCGAGGTGATGCAAATAATAACAATAACTCCCAGGGAAACTAGTGTGTCCCACTACCGACGGCCTGCTAGTGGGTAGACTAGGGAACTTAAGGAGCATCTCCAAAGTGAATGTGTGTGCAGTTAACCATGGAGTGTCCATATCACTGCCTGTTTCCATAGGTAATACTTCAAATTTTGTCCTTGATACTGGAGCATGTGTCAGCCTAATTTCGACTGGATTGTATAAAAGAATTCTGCCTGAAAGTAGGCCTGAGTTGCAGTCTGTAGATAAATCACTAAGACTGGAAGTAGCAGATGACAATTTGTTATCCATTGAAGGAGTTGTTTCCTTGGAATTTAAAGTCAACCGGGACATCTTTTCATGGAATATTTTTGTTGCCCCTATAAGAGAGGACGCATTGATTGGTTTAGATCGGAGTTTATTCTAGCTGAGGAAGGGAACTCCTTACTCCTGGGGTCAGAGTTTGGTCTGATTAGCCTATATGAAGACACAGGCATTGAAAAATAGAAGTAAAACAAAGATCAGGAATCGATACAATTAACTTACTCCACCCATCAAAGACACCAAAGGGAAAGAAACACAAACATGAAGCGACCAGACCATAATGGAAACCTAAACAAAGGAAGGCCATAAGGACAGTTACTTTCCCACAAAATGGCCATCCAAAAAATACAAAGACACAAGTGATACACACAGTAAGTAACAAACAACAACATAAATAAACCGCCACAGAAGAACCGCCTTGAAACGGTCAGTGGAAAGAATTCCACTGTGGGGGGGGGGGGGGGGGGGGGTTAAATCGATTTTACATGGCCATAATCCTCACCCTTACCTCTGTCACCATATACACTAATTTTGTTTAGTCCGCATGATGGCTTCCTAACTCATCAGTGTAACATCTCCGAGAACATACAAATAAAAAAACTACAGAGATGAAACAAGGTTGAGGACTCGACAGCATACAACAACAGAATTGCTGGAGCAAAAGAAAACCAACAGTTAGACTCCGAGGGGCCCGACCAAAGACGGAGCATCAGGCGCCAACCAACATAAAGAATACTAAAATAAAATTCCATTTATGTTTTTACACTGGAACCGTCATATAATCTTAGGCCAGACCCACCGGTGTGCAATCAAAGAGGGAAGCAAAGTTGCCAAGCGTGATTGGGTTAACCACCATGCATACAGTCTGTTTATAAAATTTATGTTGTATCCAATCTTTATATATCGACGAACGATTTTACGAAATTGGGTACTAAAGTCATTACGGGCATGTATTTTTCTAAATTTATATACAAAGTCACCATAGAATTCCGGTTCCGATAGGCCTTGTTGCAGAAGTATTTTGAGTCCAACATTGAATTTTGAAACCAAATCAGTATGACGTCTATAAAACTTAGAAAAGGCTTTACGTAGTTTATGATACCGATACCCCTGATTAAGCAATTTAGCTGTTAATAATTTATTACGAGTGTTGAAGTCGGATACATGACAAGACACTCTAGCAGCTCGAATTAACTGCGAAATATAAACCCCGTACGATATCGCACGAGGAACATCACCATCCAAAGAAGGAAAATTTACAATCTCGAAATCAAAATCATTATGTTAATCATAAATTTTCCAAGAAACAAATCCATCTACAATAGATAAATGTAAATCTAAAAAGGGGGCCTCGGTATCAGAGGATTTTGCCTTGTTTAACTGAAATCCTAGGGGATAAATCTGACTGATCAAACCATCAAAGTAAGTATTGTCAATATTTAATAAATCATCTAAATATCTAGAAGTAGAGCTAAAAGCTTCTATAATTTCAGATTGGTTATCAATGGAAAGCGACAACATGAAGTCTCTTTCATAACAATACAAGGACAGATCAGCCACAAGAGGTGCGCAATTCATACCCATCGGAATACCCACAATTTGTCTAAATAACTTAGTACCGAATCTAATATAAATATTGTCAAGTAGAACGGCGTGGGCATCACATCCTTTCTGACAAGACCAAAGTGTATAATTCTGATGCTCCTTAGAAGTGAAAAATGCATTTCTGACATTACACGCAAGATAGAGAGAATCTTCTCTGTGAAAAGCCCATTCAATTAAATCATTAAGCTTTTCTTTTATAAGATTATGAGTAAGTGTAGTGTAAAGAGTGGAAAAATCATAACTAGACAGACTTGAAGCACGAAAACGTCTGGATTTCAATTTATTTAAAACCCCATTCGAATTTTTAAAGACCAAAACCGATTTCTTCCTGATCTTTCAAAGACTTTATCACAATATTTAATCACATGCGTTTTTATAGCAGTAAGACAGGAAGTTAATAATTTAGAAAGTTCAGTGGTAGTGCAAGAGCTAGATTGCAGGAAACTCTTTAGTTGAATCAAATAGAAGTAACACAGACCTACCTGTGAGGGTGGCTAATATTTCTTGTGAGGATCTTCTTATCAAAAGGGGAACTACACTAGGATACTTACAGGGTGTGGATGGGTGCGATGTTTTAACAGAAAGCTTTACAACAGAAACCCCTGGGAAGGCCACAAGAATCAAACAGATATCAGCCAACCAGGTCGTTGATATTAGGCGTTGGTCTGAGCCCTTGCAAGAATTGTATAACCGTTCATGGTGAGCTAAATGATGAACAAAAGTTGAGCCTGAGGCAATTACTCAATAAATATAAAAACACATTCTCCACCTCACCTTTGGACTTGGGCAGAACGGATGTTTTGGAACATTCTATTCCTACAGGAAATGCACATCCAATAAAGCTTCCGCCCAGGTGAACACCTAGGGCATTTGTTGATCAAGAAGACAAAATCAATCAGGAGCAGTTAGACGCTGGCATTATCTGTAGCCCATGGAGTGCTCCTTTAGTCTTTGTAAAGAAAAAGGATGGTTCTACACGCCCATGTGTTAATTATAGGTGTCTAAATAATGTGACAACAAAAGATGCATACCAACTCCCACGAGTGTCAGACTGTTTGGATAGCCTTGAGGGAGCAAGGAATTTCTGTTCCGTCGATATGACTCAGGGGTTCTAACAAATCCGGGTAAGAAAAAAAGATGTCAAGGAAACTGCATTTTGTACGAGCAAGAACGGGCTATATGAATATGTCACCATGCCCATGGGGCTTTGTGTGAGTCCAAATTCGTTCCAACGCTGCATGGAACTGGTTTTCCGTGGCCTCCAGTGGCGAACTTTATTAATGTACCTTGATGACATCATTTGTTTTGAACGTACTTTCCAAGAAACTTTAGAGAGACTCGAAGAAGTATTACCGCCGATTACCAAGAGCCAATTTAAAACTAAAACCAAAGAAGTGCACTTTATATCAAAAGGAAGTCTCAGTTTTAGGATACAGAGTGAGTGCTGATGGTATATCACCCCAGGCCGACAAAATTGAGTGTATGAAGTCAATTCTAGAACCACAAAATCTGACAGATGTACGCTCGTTTTGGGGATTTCTGGGGTATTACAGGTTTATTAAGCAGTTTTCTGCACGAGCTGCTCCTCTGAATCGACTGAGGGAGGCCGGTCAGTCATTCATTTGGACAGATGAATGCAGGAAGTATTTCCTGGATTTAAAAGCTGTACTTGTTGGGGATGAGGTTATGGCATTTACAAGATTTGATGAGAAGGGTGAATTTTTTTATTGGACACTGACAGAAGTGACTATGGGATAGGAGGGTGTTTGTCGCAGATGTAGTCGTGTGACAAAGCTGAGGCAGAAGTTGAGAAGACTATAGCTTTTGCGAGCAAATCTTTAGAAAAAGAGAAAGTATTGCATCACGAGAAAAGAGTTGTTGGAAGTGCTTACTTTTGTCCAGCAGTTTCAACACTATTTGTTAGGACGGCAATTCTTAATGAGAACTGATCATTCTAGTTTGAGATGGCTTATGTCTTTAAATCACGACATGTCAAATGGCGAGATGGCTAGAAGTTTTGTCTCAGTATGACTTTAAGATCGTCCACCATATAAACGCTGATTTTCTCTCGAAGATTTGTGATCCCCATATATGTGACTGTTATAATAAGGATACGATCTTGGAAAATCTTCCTTGAGGTGGATTAAAGGTGTGTCATAAGCGTCATGAGCAGTGGTCTGTTCTTCGGGATGCTGACGACGTTGTGTTCCTTTTTGCAAGGAGTGTGTCATATTCAGGGTCTAACAAGTTGGGGACTTCTAGCAGCAAAATGGCTACAAAATGGCATTCTTGGTATTTTCTGTGCCTTGTTCTCAGCGATAATTAATGGTATTGTAAGCGGTGTCTCCAGATTGAGGCACTACCTATTCCTGTTTTGTCTGTGTGTTGCTAGATGCATGAATTTTCTGGTGCCTAGGCCTGTTAGACGCCTATGGCCCAGGGAGGATGTTCTGACAGATGGGACAATTGTGGAAGAAATAGTCTCGGGAGAGCAAACAGGCCTAAATAAGGATACATCATCAACAGTGGTTGGGCCTGATCTGAGTGACAAATTGCCCCCAGATGACCAGGCTCGCCCTGAACTTAAGAGATCATCCCTGGCATGTTATCAGCCTGAGCAGGTCAGTGTTCTGCAGATGAATGATCCGGAGCTAGGCAAGATAAGTTGGAAAATTAAGTCCAACGTCAGGCCAGAAAGAGACCTTGTAGCAGGAGAATCACCTTTTGTGATACATTTGTTGCTTATATGGGATCAGTTGACAGTCCTGGATGAAGTTCTTTTTAAGCAGTGGATATCTTTTAAAGGTACGCATTACGCAATCATACCTTCAGTTAGTACTACCCTCTATATTGAAGCAGCACGTTTTAGAGTCAGCACATTCAGCAGTGTCTTCAGGTGTTGACAAAACAAGTTCAAAACTACAGCAGTCGTTTTATTGGTATCACTTGAAGGAAAGTGTTAAAGGTTTTATTCAAAACTGTGTCATATGTGGCTCCAGAAAAAGGCCTGGGAAGACCCCTAAAAGTCCTATGATTGAGTACAATGTATCGTATCCAATGGATCGAATTTGCACTGATATTCTTGGACCTTTACCTGTGTGTGAATCGTCGTCTTCCAAATATATTTTGCGCTGTCAGGATTCATTTACAAAATTTGTGGAATGCTACACTATTCCTGATCAGTGCAGTTATTAGATAGCCGACAAAATAGTGTTTGAATTTTTGTCACGATATGTTTGTTGCCTTGACATCCATAGTGACAGGGGTTCTAACTATGTCTGAGCTCTTCAGAGAAGTGTGCAGGCTCATAGAAATTAAGCAAACAAGGACTTCCGGTTTCAGGCCAATGGCGAAGGGAATGATCGAGAAGTTAAACTCTTCGCTCCTAAACATGATTACTGCCTACGTAGATCAGAACCAAAGGAACTGGGATCGTTATTTACCATTACTGACAATGGCATACCGTGGCATACCGTGCCACTGTCCCTTCATCTAAGGGATTTACACCTAACAAACTAATGTTTGGCCGTGAATGTATTTTACCTGTTCAGTTACAGATTGGCTGTATTCCTCCTAGTTCTACCTGTGAAACTTACAATGAGTATGCGCATGATTTACAAATTAAGCAGTAACAAATATTTCAGTTAGTAAGAGAAAACCTTAAGAAGTCTGTTTCCAGAATGAAGCGTAATTATGACACGAGAATAAGCCAAAATAATTATAATGCTGGTGACCTGGTTTATTGTTTGGACCAAACAAAAATAAGGGCCCGGTGCATGAAAATTGACCCACACATTTTACAAGGGCCTTTTATTTTAACAAAGAAACTTAGTGACTTCCTATTTGAAATCCAGGGCAAGCCTGGAACAAGATGAAAAATTGTTCATCATGATAGAATTAAGGTCACTTCCAGAATGGATTGGGAGTAAATCCGGCCCTTTTCCACAAGCCTCTGGGCCCAGGGGAAAGGACAGGAAATCCGTTGTTTCATCCCCAGGGCAAGCCCCTGCCCAAGGGAGTTTGAAGACACCTAAGAAAAAAGGGAAAAATTGATTCTGTGCAAGTAGTCCACAAAAAGGGAGATTGATGGCCAAGCATGGTAAGAACCTTTTTCCTTTGAGAAGGGGTCTTAGGCAAAGAAAGCAATTAGGAATTTTTCAAACACAAAGTTAATGTGAGAGAAACAAGAGCACCGCAAGCGGGTGCCAACGCTCGTCTGCAGTTTCTTTTAGAAAACAAAAGTTCTAAGTCAAATCAAATTGCAAGATTGAGTTATAAAACGTGTAGGGAATGTAGCTCTTGTGATGGTGAGTATGTGTATGAAGTTTCATGAAGGTAGGCCAAATACTTTTGGAAATATGGTCAAGGTTAAGTTTTTTGGTTAATTTTTCGAAAAATAGGTCAAAGTTCAAAGGTCAAGGTCACAGGTCAAAAAGCGTGGTATGACTGAAAAGGTCTTGTCCCAAGGAACATTCATGTGAAGTTGGAAGGCTCTGTTGTGAATAGTATTGAAATAAGAGACCAAAACAATTTTAAAAAAAACGGAGAGAAAAGGGGAGATAATTCAATCAAATTGCAAGATGGAGTTATAAAACTTGTAGGGAATGTAGCTCTTGTGATGGTGAGTATGTGTATGAAGTTTCATGAAGGTAGGCCAAATACTTTTGGAAATATGGTCAAGGTTAAGGTTTTCGGTTAAATTTTCGAAAAATAGGTCAAAGTTCAAAGGTCAAGGTCACAGATCAAAAAGTGTGGTATCACTGAAAAGGTCTTGTCCCAAGGAACATTCATGTGAAGTTTGAAGGCTCTGTTGTGAATAGTATTAAAATGAGAGCAAAAAATGTGTTTCAGAAAAAAATTGGAAAAGGGGAGATAATTCAGCCAAAATCAACAAAGTTGTTATGGTCCTTGGTCAAAATGTAGCTCTTGTGATGATGAGTGTGTGTATGAAGTTTCATGAGGCTAGGTCTAATACTTTTTAAGTTATAGCCAAGGTTAAGTTTTTTTTGAACGACGCAGGACGACACAGGATGACGCAGGACGACAACGCAGACGCCGGAGTGATGACAATAGCTCGAAAGTTTTTTTTCAAAAAACAGATGAGCTAAAAATGTAACCTCTTAATTGAAATATTTACACCATTTTAAATTACTGTGACCAAAAACCAAAGGCAGAAAATTAGTTGTCAGTTACAGACTTTCATCATGCTAGATATCTGAAGCCAACCCATGACTTTTGCTTTTAAATCTTACTTACTTTTCATACTTGTGACAGCTTTAAATGTTTATCTCAAGTTTTCTCACAATAAAATTTGATGGAAATTTAGCTAGGGTAGGGACAAAGACTGAAGAGGTCATATATAAGAGCTGATTTAAAACTTCTGGGACACTTTCTCTTAGACCATGGCATCAACACCAGTACAAGATGAAAACTGTGTGCTGAGGGGATTCTCTCCCCTTTCCAACTGGGGAGACTTTGATTACACCAGTACCCCCTTGCAGACAGGGACAGAGCAGTCTAGTGAGGATCAAGGGATTCAAAAGCTTGAATCCTTGGTGAGGATTGTGGCCACGTAAAATCGATTAAAGCCCCCCAGTGGAAATCTTTCCACTGACCCTTCCAAGGCGGTTCTTCTGTGGCGGTTTATTTTTGTTGTTGTTTGTTACTTACTGTGTGTATCACTTGTGTCTTTTTATTTTGGATGGCGATATGGCCATTTTGTGGTAAGTAACTGTCCTTATGGCCTTCCTTTGTTTAGGCTTCCATTATGGTCTGGTCGCTTAATGCTTGTGTTTCTTTCCCTTTGGTGTCTTTGATGGGTGGAGTAAGTTAATTGTATCGATTCCTGATCTTTGTTTTACTTCTACTTTTCTTAATGTTCTTAAAATTAATAAGGACTGGATTAAAATTCATGATCAGGTAAAATTTCAGGTTTTAATAAAGCATATTATTTGCAGCCTAATTGCAATCCCAAATTTACCAGTAACTGGCTTAATTTTTCACCTGCTAGGTTCTGCTAAGCTAAATTTAGATTTGGGAATTTTCTAATTTTAGTTCCTATCCTCAGTATTAATGTTTTAATTTTTTAAGCATTTGAAGAAATTTGTTGAGTAATGCTATAAAATGCAATATGAATAAGTTTATGTTTACATGTATAAGTAAATCCAGTCATTGCAGTTTAAAGGTTGTCAAATTCAACGGGAACTTGAATTCTAGGAGGGGAGAGGGATGTAGATTTGTTATTTCATTTTGTAGGGACTTAATTATGGGGCTAATCTGAAACACTTTAATCATTCAATGATAGCCTACATAGGTTTTGTCACGTGGTGTTGCAAAATATAAGTACAGTATCATATTCTAGCTGGCCTGGAAGTTCAGCAGATTTATTTTAGACCGTGAGAAATTGGCTGAAAGATATTTTGGTCTGGATAGAAATTTGGGCTTTTTATTTTTAGTGGTCCTTGTAATTATAGTTGCTAAGGTATATTTAGCAAGATGTTGCTGGGTATATTTTTGTAACTAGAGGAATTTGCTCCTTTATAAATACATGTCTGATAATAAATAAGGGTATTATTAGCACCAGTCTCAGAATAGTTTTATGGGAAAGTTTTAACATCTATTTAAAATTACACAGTGAGCTATTTTGGGTCATAAGGGGGTATAAAACCAGTGCCCAGGAAGGCGCTGGGTCTCTTTCCCATTGGGTTCTGTTGTGGAGTTTTGTTATGCGTTATGCTTTGCTTAGAAATAACCAACTAATAAATAACTGGAAAATACAGTCTTGGATTCAAGTGATTCTTTGCATGTTTTAGAATATTGCTGCATAGCAGTCAGTGAGATAATTTCCTCGTTCTGAGTAGAGCCTGATCAACCAACCCTACTTGTGTCACAAGGCTACATGCAATAAATAGTTTAATAAATTACTGATAAAATTCCCAAGTGCTTTTAGCCTTGTGAGCAAACTGAAATATAAGGAGGGGAATTTTACAGTATCCAACCCGCGTCCTCCTGATCACCTGTCAGACGCGCATCAGACTGAACTACCGAGGCCGGCTGCAATGGGTTAAAAGATGGTCTTTATGACCACATTTGAACAGACCCAAAGGGGGTCGCTTATTAGGAGACTCTGGGTGTAGAAAGCACAAAGAAAGAATAACTGAAACCTTCTCAACAAGTTTTTATTAAAAGCAGACTTAGTCTTAATTTTAGGTGGTCTAAATAGCTGATTTTGTTTGTTTATTTGAATTGATGTTTAACGCCCCGTCATCACTATCTAGGCCATTTTGGAGATGTTGCTTCCAATTTTGTGGGACTTTTACCCGGCACTGAGATGAAATGACATCTCAAGCACTGCCGCCCAATGAAACAAAAAGGCTTATATGCATAAGATGGTCTGACTCACATCACTTTGCCTTGGCAGGCATAGTCCTTCTGAGCGGTTTACCAGTACTCATCTGTGGTCAGTTTCAGCTCTGCGTGGAAGCATCATGCAACCCATCTATTTCTCCAAGCCCCAATGGACGAGGGTGATCTGAATAGCAGAATTTTACTGTGTATATTCTAGAGGCATTTTTCTTGCACACCAGACAAGGAAATCCATGATTTTACCCTGTGATGGGAATTTATGTTCTGACCCTGGTGTTCCGACCCCAAATCGAATATAATCGCGTGTTTGATAAATGCACTGGTTGATTACAACCTCCTGCGCAGTGTCGTCATGCGTGACGTCACTAAACATTCCTGTTGTTTCACTAAACATTCCCATTCGGCAAGCCTCGTGATGCCGGACAGTGACCCTCGGGACAGATTTTTCCATCCAGCCCTCACGCCCATATAAGATTCTAATAAACTGTCTAATGAGTGAACGAACCAGAACACACTGATCAGAGATCATCAGACTGATCTGCACCTTTGTTTGTGAACGCCATTAAACAGGATTTTTGTGGTGCGGCTCTCATGATCTCGTTTAGCAGCTAAAACCGATATTTATGTAACACCATTCTGAAAGTACATATAAACGTGTATGACGGGACACCTGCAGTACTCTCTGCATGAACAAGTTTGTCCTCCATCATTCAATCTTCTGCTTGTACAATTTTCTGTATCACAGTTATGTTTTCCTGGATGCTGGTTATTTCCTGTCTATACACAGTGTTTAACCGCTCTCATTTAGTCTCAAATCTTGGCAGAACAGGCAGAATCAGGTTACCGAAGGACGAATCTTGAGTAATGAAGTAACCGACTGAATTGGCATTGGCATGCTGAAAAATAGATTACAGTAAAATGTCAATGACCCAAACACTGATTACTCATTTACTAATGTCAACTCTTATCCTGCTGAATAAATTTATTTTACCACACCCATTTCTGATTATCCACCAATCAAAATTCTCCATATAATGTATTGGTTCCATTCAAAAACTGCATGGCAAACAGTGTAGATCCTGATCAGATGGCTTCGAGAAGCCATCTGATCTGTATCTACACTGTTTGAAAAGGCAGGGATTATCGTGTTCAGCATTCAGTGTTCTTGAGTCCCTGGAGAATTCTCGAAGTATCTTCATGTAGCCATATATTTAGGATGAATTTCTTATTTGAGCCAGTGCACGACAAAACCTACAATAAGACATGTGCGCCCATTGAAGAATCAGTTCAGCCTGCACATTCATATACTCTAACCAGATGATGTAGAAAACAAATAAAACACTCATTCTAAATTCTATAAAAGATCGGCAATATTAGCCCATTTAGTATCGGAAACCCCAAAAGGGATACCTTGGCAAACAGTGCAGGCCCAGATGAGACGCCGCAGTATGTGACGTCTGATCAGGGCCTCCACTGTATGCAAATAGTTCAGCCATTTTCCAAATCAATTTTAGAGATACCACAAGCTGTCACTCCTAAATTTTGAAGTGGACTCTTGCTATATATAAGGAGGAAGATTCCATTTGGTACAAAAAGGGTTAACCCTTATACTGCTGAACCAGACTGTGCCCTACTTTTGCAAACAATACAGATCCAGATCTTGGGAAGCCATCTGATCTGGATATACATTGTCAGTCAGTTAGTGAAGTTGTATGAATAAATTACATCAAGTCATCTGATTGGTTAAAAGTCAGAAATAGGTCTGGCTAATTTAATTTATTTACCAGGACAAGAGTTAAACCTGTATTATAATTAACCTTCATTGTACTGATTTTCTACACAGTGATGCCTGGCCCTCGCCCATCAGGGCTTGAAGAAATAGATGGGCTGTATGATGCTTCAACGCAGAGCTGAAATCCGACCGCACACAAGTACTGGTAAACCGCTTAGAGGATCTAAGCCTGCCCAGGCAAAGTGGTGCAAGCCTGACCGTCCATGCTTATATACCCTATTGGTTTCATTGGGCGACAGGGCTTGAGATGTCATTTCATCTCAATGCCAGGTAAAAGCCCCACAAAACTGGAAGCAATGTCTCCAAAATGACCTATACAGTGTTGACAGGGACGTTAAACCTAAAATCAAACAAACAAACACACTGATGTAAAAAAATGCTTGCAAACAGTGTGGACCCTGTGGTGTCTCATTTGGATGCACACTGATACCTCAGGCCTGTTTGTCCAAACACATAGGGTAAGTATGGTACATACCTGTAAAGCAGTTCTCTGTGCTGGAGTCATTGGCTGATTATCTGGTAAAATCTACAACACATGTGAATACGGGCATTAACAGTACCGGATGTGTGATTGTCTGTAGTTTTATGGCCCAGTCAACGCTATTTAGGTCATATTGAGCTGATCAGTTTGGCTAACTACACTTTTCCTAGGCAGACTTATACAAAAGCAGCTAACCTGTACAGAAGGCCTCATACTGACCAAGCTTTTGATTACCTTTGCAAACAGTTTAGATCCAGATCAGATGGCTTCTGGAGAAGCCGTCTGATCAGGGTCTACACTGTTTGTAATGCAGTTAGTGAATCAAAAAACAATACATTATATCAATTAATTTGATTTGTGAATAGTCAGAAATGGGTGTCGCTAAATAATTTTATTCAGCAGGATAAGCATTAATTAGTCCTTATATACATAATATAGGAGGAAAATTCAAAAACCTAAAAAGTCTGAAATGAATCAGCAGAACAAATTCCATGTTGAGCATGAAAATGTTATCACCTTGGGGCCTGGGGCTGAGGTTACAAAACATTTTTTCATGCTCAACTCAGCTGAGCATGAAACTTGTAATGCTCATAACTGTTAAAATACAAGAAAATCAGGCAATTTTCCTGCTCAGATCAGCACAGAATGTCATTTATCCTGCTCATAAATTAAAAAAAAAATGCCAACATTTGTTGGCATTTTAAAATTTATGAGCAGGATAAATTTCATGCTCAAGTGAGTTGAGCATGAAAATTTTTTATAACCCCGGAGTCAGATCTCCTTTCAGACAGGCATATAGATATCTAGGCTACCCTAGACTCGAGGATTGAACCCATAATCTGCTGATCATTAGTCAGTTGGACGTCTGACTGAAGCAGTGGGCCCTGGGAATGCATACAACTTTTTCACTGAGCTAAACTAAAAAAGAGAAACACTGAGGAAGAATGCAAAGCTACAGGTACAAGTGTATGTCATATCTAAACATATTCAAACATATAATTTCCTTTAAACTTCCTACCAATAGTACATGCATTATGTTGTTGCTGCATTAATACCTCTCCCTCGGCTCAAAAAAGGGCAAGAAGTTCTCCATTTCATGGAAAATTCTTCTCAAAATTAACACCTTTGGCATGATTTTTCAGAGAATTCTCCCTGAAATGGAGAACTTCTTGTCTTCCAGATATGATTTTTGAGAAGAATTCTCCCTGAAATGCAGAACATCAAGGCAAGAAGTTCCCCATTTCAGGGAGATTACCTCTCAAGAGAGAAGAATGCTCCCTGAATTGGGGAACTTCTTGTCTTCCATGTATGATTTTTGAGAAGAATTTTCCAAAAATGAGGATTTCTTGCCTTCTTTGATTAACCCTCATCCCAACAGATCCCATTAATCTGAACCCAGTGCTTGTTTTAAGAGCTGAACTATGAAGTAAACATGTAATAATGTTATGTCTCTCTTAGAACCAGATCAGAAGGAGTACCAAGAGCAATATGGGTAATCTTGCTTACTGTGAGTAATCCTGACCATCAATAGTCTGGACCCAGCCTTTCTTTAAGAGATCGACAATGAAATATGTTACATGTATGTCTCTCTTAGAACCAGATCAGGATGCCTGAGAGTAACATGGCTATTGTTTCTACATTAAAACGTATGATGTGGGTACTTGTTAGAATTGCCTAAATTTCTATGACAATTGATAATTTTCCCCTTTTCTTGGTAGAAACATATATTTTGCGTACCTGTTAGAATAGTACCTGCAATATATGCTTAATTGGCTGAAACTAAATAGTCTGGCCCAGAAAAACTTGTACACTCCATACTTGGCAGTTCTATGGTGTATTCCTTGCTATCAAAGGATAACCCTTTCATCGAACACATTTAACGTAGCTACAGCCGGTCTTAAGAGAATGCGGGGCGTCTTTAAACAAATGTCTCCCTACCCTTCATGATAGTGAAGTCTAGATTTACTTGGCATTTGGGATTATTGATTCCACAGTGGAATTTTGAAAATATTTTGGGGTCACTGATGGGGCCACATTGGCTTAAACTAGCTAATCTGGCCTAGAAGAACTTGTGCACTCCATACTTTTGAGCTATGTGATGTACTCCTTGCTTCCAAAGGATAACCTCTTCATATAACATATTCTGCCAAAAAATAAGGAAAACAAGAAGGCAGTTTGAGAGACAGCTATATCCCCCGCCACCGTTTCATGACCTTCAATTGTGACCTTGAGCTTGATTCGTCATGGTGTGGTTATGGGTTCTGCACATCAGCACACTGAGGTTAATATTTGACCAAAGTTTAATGAAAATCCTTCA
This sequence comes from Lucinisca nassula, assembly GCA_963580285.1. Lineage (NCBI taxonomy): Eukaryota > Metazoa > Mollusca > Bivalvia > Lucinida > Lucinidae > Lucinisca > Lucinisca nassula. The sequence goes on along the minus strand of OY757014.1, from coordinate 81,592,225 downwards.
AGGGGTAAAGGAATTATGGAACAGACCAAAAATTCAGGTTAAGTAATGGGTCTGCACATCATATCACTTAGACCAACAATTGACCAAAGTTTAATGCAAATCCTTCCAGGGGCAAAGGAGATGTGGAATGACAAAAAAAATTTAAGGTTCAAACTTGTGACCTTGACCATGAGTCTGCATGGTGTAGTTACGGGTTCTGCACATCAGCACACTAAGGCGAACATGTGACCAAAGTTTAATGAAAATCTTTCCAGGGATAACAGAGTGGACATGAAATTCAAGGCTCAAACTTGTGACCAACTGTGACCTTCACCTCAAGTCAACATGGCTGAATTATGGTCTATGCACCATCTCACTTAGGCAAAAATTTGACCCAAGTTAACTGAAAAATCCTTCCAGGGGTAAGAGATATGGAAATGACAAAAAAATTAATGTTCAGGCTTGTAACCTTCAACTGTGACTTTGACCTTGAGTCGGCATGGTTTATTTATGAGTTCTCCACATCAGCTCACTGAGGTGAATAATTGTCCAAAGTTTAATGAAAATCTATCGAAGTGTTCCGGAGTTAACAAGGAAGTGTTACAGACAGACTTGTGACCTTTACCTTGAGTTATGGGTACTGCACATCATCCCTCTTAGGCAAACATTTGACCAAAGTTTAATAATTAAAAATCCTTCCAGGGGTAAAGGAGATATGGAATGGACAAAGAAAATCAAGGCTCAAACTTGTGACCTTCAACTGTGACCTTGACCTTCAGTCGATATGGTTTATTTATAGGTTCTTCACATCAACTCACTGATGGGAATATTTGACCAAAGTTTAATGAAAATCTATCTAAGGGTTCATGAGATATTGAGCGGACAAGAAAGTGTTATTGACAGACAGATGGATAAATAAAGGCTATATATTCCTATAATAATACCCGCTCCGCTCCGCGACGGGGGATTAATTATCCCATCTCTCACAATCTTTAAGATGCCATCAAAAAATGCATCTGAAAATGTCATCTGCTGAAAATTCTTGCAAACTTTTTAAAAAGTATTTTGGCATATAGGCAAACAGCGTGGACCAAGATCAGACTGCTCCTACAGGAGCAGTCTGATCTGGGTCCACACTGTTTGCAAAAATGACTTTAAAGTTTCCAGCAGACGACAAAACAGACGACAATTGTTGCGATTGGCATTTCATGGGATAACTATCCTCCTTACTCCTTCTTATCTGGGGTTTTTGACTCAACTTTGTGAATATATTTACCATTTGTGGTATCCCGGGTTGTGGAGTTGACATAGGTTGTGGAACTTGTGGCGGCGCAACTGGGATGCCTGGTACACTGCTGATAAAAAAAGAAAATCATTTTCCAGTAATGCTAAATTACAGCTTGAGATTTTTCTAACCCTTTTGGGAGCAGGTCTGTTGTCTGAAACTGGAAATTTTGACACTTTTTGCCTTGAAGCATACATGTATTTTGGCCTGGCTTTAGATGGAGAAAAAGCATACATGTATTTTGGCCTGGCTTTAGATGGAGATATAAGAAAAATGATCTCAAAATCTTCTTCATTACTTTTTTTCTAGTGGAGCTATGAATTAAGTGGATGAAAATATCTGTAGCTACAGTCATGCGGTACTGTAAAACTTTCCTTAAAAACATCATTCAGACCTTTCATTTATTCTGTTATTACTGTCTGCATAAAAAAGGTCTGTCTGTGTCTCATTATGAAAACGCGCCCATACAAATATATTGCAAACATTAGCGCCGAGCACTGAGGCGGTTCTAATGAGTACCCACAATCTATATTTTAGATCAGCAATAAGAAAAATAAGGTTTGCCCCTGTAAACCCCAGTCTTACAATATAAAAGTGGGGTTCAATAGAAGCCTTCGTGGTGCAGTGGTTACGCTACTCGCCTTGTAAACCAGGGGTCGCAGGATCGATCCCGGGCTTCTCCAGACGTTCGGATGAGTCTTTAAACCGAGGTCCTGTCTCCGTATGACCTTAGCTGTTGGTGGGACGTAAAACTCAAACACTCACTCACTCACTCGAGGAGGTCAAAATTATACAGGCTTGTTTTCGTGATGTACTAAAAAACTTGAATGTAATCACCTAATGTTACTAAGAGTATGAGCAATCAGCATGTCAAAAGTTAGATAGCAGCCTCAATAGCTCAGTCAGTCAGTTGTCTAAGCATATTTGACTTATGATCGAGAGGTTGTGGGTTCCAATCCAGCCACCGGAGGCGAGGTGTGTCCTAGGGCAAGACAAGTTATGCCACTGCCCCGCGCCATTCACGTGTAAATGTGTAGAAGTGGTGTAAAAATCACTACCTCTCTCGCGCGCACATGATAACACCCGGAATGAGTGTTCAACAGCGATTCAAATCAGCTTGAAGCTTGATTGCAATTTAACTTAAATAAATTAGTATATTTGTTTCTTTGATTTGAAGTTTAACGTCCCAATCAACACTGTAAAGGTCATTTAGGAGACGTTGCTTCCAATTTTGTGGGACTTTTACCCGACATTGAGATTAAATGACATCTCAAGCTTGTGGACCCAATGAAACCAATAGGTTTATAAGCATGGACGTTCCAACTCGCACCACTTTGCCTGGGCAGGCTTAGATTCTCTAAGCGGTTTACCAGTACTCATGTGCGGCCCGGATCCAGCTCTGCGTGGAAGCATCATGCAGCTCATATATTTCTTCAAGCCCCTATGGGCGGGGACCGAAATAAATTAGTATAAACCAAAAGTTAGATATCCTAATATGCGGAGAGTATGGTATAGACAAAAAAGTACCTCATAGTATTTGACAGTGGTACACCAGCTTGGTTTTGCATCCGAAGACGCTTCTTCTGTTCTTCCAGCTGCTCAAGTATCTTTCTGTTCTGATGAGCTAAAAGCACATGAAAATATGAGAAAACTGTCATCAGGTACAATCACTTAACCCTTTTTGTACCAAATGGAATCTTCCTCCTTATATATAGCAGGAGTCCATTTCAAAATTTAGGGGTGTCAGCTTGTGATTTCATCAAAATTTATTTGGAAAATGACTGAACTTTTAGCAAACAGTGAAGCCCCTGATCATACGCCGTGTTCTGTGGTGTCTGATCTGGGCCTGCACTATTTGCCAGGCTACCCGTTTAGGGGTTTCTGGTACATAATGGGTTAACCCATTGTATACTGGCGGACTTTTCCATTGCTATAATATTGTTGGACAAGTTCATATGTCATTTAAGGGGTTTCAGGCCTATATTTTCATTTTTTACAGAAAACCCGGTTGGCAAACAGTGCAGACCCTGATCAGACGCTGCATTAAGTGGCATCTGATCTGGGCCTGTGCTGTTTGCCAGGCTACTCTTTTAAGGGTTTTTGGCCTATAATTGGTTAACCCTTATCTTTCTGTTTACGTCAACCCCTGTCTTTGCAAACAGTGTAAATCCAGATCAGATGGCTTCTGATCAGGATCTACACTGTTTCGCATTCAATTTATGAATTTGTAGCAATAAATTACATAAAGTAATTTGATTGGTTGATAACAAGAAATGGGTGTGGCTAAGATGAATATTCAACAAGATACGGGTTAAGACACAAACCAGTCTGCTCAGCTACACAGACTACCGTAAAAATTCAGATACCTTCAGGAATTGCTGTAATTCTCCTGAACGCCCCCCGCCCATAGGGGCTTGAAGAAATATATGGGCTGCATGATGCTTCCACGCAGAGCTGAATCCGGCCCGCACACTAGTACTGGTAAACCGCTCAGAGGATCTACATGTAAGCCTGTCCAGGAACCGCAGTGCGAGGCGGAAGGTCCATGCTAATAAACCCTATTGGTTTCATTGGGCAACAGGGCTTGAGACGTCATTTCAAATCAATGTCGGGTAATAGTCCCACAAAATTGGAAGCAACGTCTCCAAAATGACCTTTACAGTGTTGACAGGGACATTAAACCTCAAATCAAACAAACAAAATTCTCCTGAAACTTGAACAAGATTGTTTCATGATCCAGCAACCAGTCCAAAAAGTGGAGACAGAATGGCAAACAGTGTAGACACTGATCAGGCTGATCTGGGTCTGCACTTTTGCTTAGACCTATCTGTCCCAATACATAGCTCTTATCATGCTGTTCACGACATTCCTTTTCTTTGGAAACAGTGTAGATCCAGATCAGATGGCTTCTGAAGAAGCCATCTGATCAGGATCTACACAGTTTGATATTCAATTCATGAATTTGGAGGAATAAATTACATCAAGTAATCTGATTGGTTCAAAGTCAGAAATGGGTGTGGCGAAAATGAATATCCAGCAAGTGAAGGGTGAGGATCATTACGGTAGCAAGAGTCTTGAAATTATATGTATTCACCATATTTGCATTATTTGCTGGCTCCAAGCTTGCACATTGTTAATATTGGAAAAACAGGTAACCAGACCCCCTGACCTTTTAAGGTCAGGGGAGTCTGGTTACCTGTTTTTCCAACACTGATAACCTTCAGACTAGGAACCAGCAGATAATGCAAAAAAGGTGACAAGAAAGTAGAGGTATTGCACATCCCAAAGTTCGAAACAAAGAACACTTAGATGCTGATCAGACTAAGCTAATGCACAGTTTGATCTCAGCATTATCTGTGCATGGATTTGAGTTCTACATCCTACTAACCACTAAGGTCACATGGAGATGGTTCACCCCCACCCATCAGAGCTTGAAGAAATAGATGGGCTGCATGATGCTTCCATGCAGAGCTGAAACCGATCACACATGAGTACTGGTAAACTGCTTAGAGCAGCTAAGTCTGCCCAGGCAAAGCAGTGTGAGTAGGACCGTCCATGCCTATAAACCTTTTTGGTTTCATTGGGCGACAGGGCATGAGATGTCATGTCATCTCGATGTTGGGTAAAAGTCCCTCAAAATTGGAAGCAACGCCTCAAAAATGACCTATACAGTGCTGACCGGGACATTAAACCTCAAACCAAACAAAAAAACATATGGAGATGGGATCTCTGTGTAAAGATTTGATCAGCCAAAAGTCTGGAGAAGCCAAGAATCAAATCCCTGGTTTATGAGGTGAGACCTCAAATAATTACTGTTATTAATTAATAAAAACTATTTTGTCTTTTTCAAAGATGAAAATATAGTTTAACCTTGTGTACATGATGGGTGGGTGGGGGGGGGGGGGGGGGGGGGGAGTTCAACAACCTTTTCCTGCTTCAGATAGTCTGCACAATGAACGCCTTGTGCGATGACGCATTGTCATGTAGCAATCTGACATTGGCCAAACCAGTTGCGGGTCTTCGTTCTTTGAAATATTTCTTCAATTTTCGAAGAACTTTATTCTTGTAAAACTTCGCATTTACAGATTTGCCTTTAGGCACAGCAACCTGAATAGCAGGGCCCTGATTTGAAAAGAATATGGCATACATTACCTTCTTGACGCTCATGGTCCGCTTTGCAATGCATGGTCTTTTGCAATACTCTGTTGCCCATATTTTGTTCTGAATCTTTCGTTTTGGCTCAAAAAAGTGAACCCATGTCTCGTCACCTGTGACGACATTAGCGAAAGACTGTGCATTGTAATTTGGAAACTTTTAAGCAACTTTTTGGCGCACTGACAGGTGTCTTTTTCTGCTCATCTGTCAACAAATGGGGAATCCATCTAGCACAGATCTTTCTCATTTTCAAATCCTGTTTCAGAATTGTATGAGCTGCTCCTAATGAGATGCCAACCATACTAGCTATTTGCCTAGTGGTGTATCGTGCATCGGTAGCAACTATTTCTTTCACTCTAGCAACCATCTTGGCAGATGTTGCTCTTTTCGGCCGACGATTATGTGGTGCATCTTCTGTTGAGCCTAGCCCACAGCTGAATTTCTAACACCAACGAAAAACTGTTGGAAAAGACATTTCATTATGCCCATAAACCGAACATATTTCATCAAAAATGTCTTTGCACCGTATACCAAGAATACAACGATTCTTAATATAGGACCGTAATTCAACGGCGTACTCTGACCTTCTTCCAACCATGTTTTGTATTAGTTTACAAGAGTAGACAGTGTTTATCGAACGAAAAACATGGCTTAAGTGCACAGATTTTAACAGGTTTGGTATCAATGTATAGGTAAATTGTTTTTCTACGCTGTGATATTTATTTCCAGGTGATTTTCTCATTAGTGCATTCATATTTGAACAGTCCTCATAAACCAGTGTTGAATTTAACAATGTATATTTCACAGATTGATCAGCGAGCACAGCCTTAGCGAAATTATAAACCGACAAGCACAATCAGCAAAAAGTCTGGTCTTCTTCATACTTAACACCCTCCTTTCCAACATCAAGAACAACACATTATTATTTGTTGTCATTATTATTATTGTTATGTTCTTTCCTACAAGCAATATTAGCTATTTTTTAGTGTTTATCCACTTTATTTTCATCACTTGAATAATAATTGACCTCTCCGCAAGAATTGATTGACAGGTATTCAAGCCAATCGTTTGATCGATATTTAGCATTGCACATGCTGGCCGTTGCTAACCGCCATAACCTTAGACAAGCTAACCTCTAACAACAGATTATCAAGGGATTGAAATACAGTGATTAAAATTTTGTTTAGAAGCCAAAGTGATTCGACAATGTGATTGGACAGTTTGCAAATAATAAACCCTTTCAGATGCGTGAACTTTAATTTTTCTAGAGAGAAAAAAACAACATACAAACACACACACAATATGAATGGTAGTAATTTCATGGTGTGTAAAACCAATTTTGTACTGGAAACCTCAAAACGGGAAAGTGGCAAACAGTGCAGGCCCAGATCACGCCATAGAACGTGGCGTATGATCAGGGTCTTTAATTATGGCAGAAATTTCAATTCCGTGCCATATTTTGTACCATTCAGTACAAAAACCGTTAACAAGTCCAAAAATGGACATCCTGGAAAACCTCACTTTAATATATACAGATTGTAACCCCATACAAGGGGATCAGTAAAGGTTTTAACAATGAAATATTTGTTCAGAGGACAATTTTTCTGCTAAAAACAAAAATTACAAGTACTCATTAAATCGCCCCTGTGAGAACTCAAAATCTCTGTCTGGAGTAGACTAGAAAATGTAAAAACATTTCATCTGATAATTGCTTTTTCTTGAGCGATGATATATAACATTATGTTGCACAAGTACAAGGTACCCTCGTTATAACGACAGTATTTGTTTCCTAATATATTTGCCTAAATAAAGAATTTGTCGTCACAAAGAACGCCAATGATTATGGTAGATAATAAATGCCCTTTACCCCTTAATTACTCCAACAAAGAAATGTGATTGGTATTTTTAGCATCGCCTCCTCGAGGCGATTCTGACAAAGGTCTAGAACATTTATTCTACAAGTACCAGATTACAAGAATCTCATTACTAGGGATTCAAAATGGGCATTTCCAACCAAAGGGATGCTCGTGCTGATCAAAATCAAGGCTAAGCCTTGGGTTAAGGATTCATTCGGAGGAAACTGTCGTTATAAACTTTTGTCGTTAAAAAGAATTTCGGTATAAAGAGGGTCCACTGTACATTATTCTTATTATTATTAATTGTTTAAGCTCAGCCAGTCATCATGAAAAGATGTCTGTATAATTCTGACCCCCTTACACCCCACTTTTATAATATCTTCCTTATCTCTGCTAAAAATATAGTACACAGGGGTACAATGTGGTGATTTTCTAGAGACTTATGTTTTAGATCGAAACGAGGGAGTTTCTATTGTGATGTGCATCAATACCTGAAACTGTATGAAGATTTCAGAACCCTCCAGGAAATGTTAAGTGGGTTTTTTTTTCTGATTAAAAGTCAACATGTCAAAACGAAAAAATGAACATTTTCACATTGTGACAGTCTTCTTCTGCAGCCTGTTGTAATTGGTGGTCCTCTAAAAAAGATCTGCCAGTAAATCTTTCTATGTTGCTCGTGTAGTAATTGCTTACGTCGCCATTTTTGAATAGCTTGTCTAAGGTAGCAACAATAGAGTTATGTTCCTTGACGGGGCGTGGCTAAGCGGCTCATACGGAGGAGTCATTTGTTGAAGTAGTGGTAGTTATACAGTGATAGAAGCAGTAGTAGTGTAGTACTATTAGTAGTAATAGGAGTTTAGTAGCAAGATATAACTAGAGAAAGCGACCTGTCGGTCACGTATACCCCCGGCCAGTGCCACCCTCTGATATATCTTTAGAGCTTGTAAGTAACATGAATAAAGAAATCAAGAAGCTAGAAGAATCTTTAATGTGCTTATAAAATCTAAACCAAACATAATCTTTCTAAATGGACCAAGGGAGTGAGAGCATTAAAGTTACTGAAGCAGTGGGGGCATCAATGTTACTGAAGCAGCAGGGTGGGGTATGCATCAATGATATATTTGAACTGGTATGCTACATTGATGCAAGTATCAATTGAATTTGTCTTAGAGTTTAGAACATTATGTAACAGGCATCTATAAACTCTGTCATAAAACTTTAACCAAATGTAAACTTTCTAAGTCCATGACCCTGAGGTCTAGGTCACTGTGGGTGGGGGAGGGACATGCATCTCAAAATCTTTGGACTGGTATGCAACATTGATGCAAGTATCAACTGAATTTGTCTTAGAGTTTAGAACATAAAGACATCTATAAACTTTGTCATAAAACTTTAACCAAACCTAAAATTTCTAAGTCTGTGACCTTGACCTCAAGGTCATTGTGGGGGGTGGGACATGCATCAATGAAATCTTAAGACCAGTATGTAACTTCAGTGTAAGTATCAACTAAATCTATCAAAGGGTTCAGAAGATACAACCTCTTAGAAACTTTAAGACAAAACTTTAACCAAGATGTAAAATTTCTAAGCCATTGACCTCAAAGTCACTGTGTGTGTGTGTGTGTGTATGTGTGTGTGTGTGGGGGGGGGGGGAACATGCATCAACTAGAATCGCGCAGTCGATGGCACGCTATCGCATATCCCCTCGCTTTTTTAAAGATACGCCACTATATAAGTTCTCAATTGCAACTCCCACCAAATCTTAAGATCAAAATTCCGAAAGTGTCATGCACTCCTCAGACCAAAGACCTATCAGTTCCCAAAGTTTTATGTTTTTATTTGAAACGGCGTAGGAGGAGTTATCCGGTAATCGTTAAAAAGGGGGTTATGGGGGTGATAATCCAAGTTTTTGACCTCTGGTGACCTCAAACCTGACCCTAGGGGTCAATTTTTTATTGTTATGTATTCTACTCATTATGCCGTTCGATTTGATATGTCACACGACCAGGTTCTGAAAACTATGATTTTTACCCCCTGGGCATCCCATCCCCTGGCCCCTAGGGGTAAGATCAAAATTCCGAAAGTGTCATGCACTCCTCAGACCAAAGACCTATCAGTTCCCAAATTTACATGTTACTATGTGAAACGGCGTAGGAGGAGTTATCCGGTAATCGTTAAAAAGGGGGTTATGGGGGTGAAAATCCAAGTCTTTGACCTCTGGTGACCTCAAACCTGACCCTAGGGGTCAAATTTTGATTGTTATGTATTCTACACATTATGCCTTTCGATTTGATATGTCACACGACCAGGTTCTGGAAACTTTGATTTTTAACCCCCAGGCACCCCCCCCTGGCCTGGCCCCTAAGGGTAGGATCAAAATTCCGAAATTGTCACGCACTCCTCAGAGCAAAGACCTATCAGTTCCCAAAGTTTCATATTTCTATCTGAAACGGCGTAGGAGGAGTTATCCGGTAATCGTTAAAAAGGGGGTTATGGTGGTGAAAATCCAAGTTTTTGACCTCTGGTGACCTCAAACCTGACCATAGGGGTCAAATTTTGATTGTTATGTATTCTACTCATTATGTCGTTCGATTTGATATGTCGCACGACCAGGTTCTCGAAACTTTGACTTTTTACCCCCGGGGCACCCCACCCCTGGCCCCTAGGGGTAGGATCAAAATTCCGAAAGTGTAATGCACTCCTCAGACCAAAGACCTATCAGTTCCCAAAGTTTTAAGTTTCTAGCTGTAAAAGTGTGGGAGGAGTTGTCCGGTAAGACGGACGGACGACGAAGACAATTACAATATCCCCACTTTTTCTTCGAAAAGCGTGGGGATAAAAACATATTCAAGATCGATTTTCGCGGTAAAATAATCATTCAAAGCCATGTGCACCATTAAAAATCGTTTCAAATGGCTAAAATATTAAAGGTAAGACATTTCAAGGGAAGTAATTCAAATTTCTTGTAAGCGTTGATCATTGTCCGATTCCGAATCCTAACCCGGTAATTTCACCATTGAAATGTAATAACGGTACTGTAGTTCGGTACGGTTTCGGACGCTCAGTTACAACAAAGTTAGCTGGGAACCAGCTATCAAAATGGTGTCATACTTGCTGTCAGATCGGACGATTTCTGGATATGAAATATGGTTTATCAGCTGGTTTCGATTAAAGTGACTTGTTTGACTTGGGCCATGGTATTTACAGCCATTGATTAGTTCTAAACACATTTTAGTCGGGAAATACGGTCATTAATCGGACCGCACATCATCTTGTTTGGGAAACTATCGCTCACCATTGTGTCAATGGTTGATCTGTGACAAATACGGTCAGCGTTTATAACATGATTCGGTTAACTAACGGTTAACGGTTGGACCCGGAGTTCCGTGCTATAACGAGGTTGAGGTGTACTGTTGTTGTTGTTGTTGTATATCTATAAGGCATTTTATCGCTGCCTATAAACTCATGGTACTTAAGTTAGTCACTTGTGCATTTCCCTATGTGAAAAACACATGATGCTCATATTACAATGACCTTCAAAATCTTTTAGTGCTCCTGATGTATTCCATCAGTGCATCTGTCAGTTCCTTCCTTCCTTGCTTACTAATGTCTTCAATCATGCCTGTCAACACTTTCAAGTTCATGTCTGTTACCAATTTCACCTCCTCCCTGGCCAGAATCTCTTCCACATTATACTCTAAAGTATCCCTTTCTGATTTAAATCTCTGACAGTGGAAAAGAAAATGATCCACATTCTCTTTCATGTTGCATGTCTCGCACAAACTTGACTGATCTTTGTTAATTTTTGCCTGGTGATCATTTAAGATTGAATGTCCACACAGCAACTGATTTACTGCAGAGAAAGTCCTTCTGTCCCTATCTCCATGACAGATCCTTTTTCCCACTTCCCCAATTATTTCCTGCAATACGTTCACTTTATCTGAGCACTTGTACCTTCTTTCCCATTTTTCCCTTCCCTGTGATTTACACTCCCGTACTGCTTCTTTCTTGTCCAGGGTCGGTTTTACCTCATTATTTTTAATCATCTCTGATGCTGCCGCCTTTGCTTGTTGATCTGCCAACTCATTCCCCTCAATATCTTTGTGTCCCGGCACCCAATGAACTTTGACAATATTCTCCCTACACCTTACCTTTGCTAAACTCTCCTTGATGCTGAGAACTGTTTCAATCTTGTTAGTTGGCATTTCAGTACTAAAAGCAGTCTTAATAGCTGGTTGACAATCGGTCAGAATATGAACTACTCTGCCTTTGAAGTCTAGATCAGCCAAGAATTCTAGCCCGATCTGTATACCTACCAATTCTCCAGTATAATTATTACCTATAGGAGAAACTCCCTTGTTCATCAAAACTGGTGTGCTGGAGTAACCCTCTAGGTAGACCACAGCACCAGCTCCAGTCGGACCTGGATTACCTAATGCTGAACCATCTGTGAACATTAATACATCATTTTTATCACAATTGCTCAGAAGCTCTAATATATTTTCTTTCTGTTCTTCCTTGGAGAATGTGAATTCTTCCTTGTGTACACTTCCTGTTTCTTTGATGAGCTGGAAAATTCTACCACCAAATAAAACATATCAAAATTGTTCTGATCAAAGATTCTTATATTTTTCATATTTCTGCTCAGGTACTCGTTAGAAACGCCTCGGCGAAGCGGTTCTAACGATCACCAACGGTCTGTGTATTTTGGGGCGGAAATATGAAAAATAATGTGTTGCATATTCGTTGTGTGTTTTGTGGGTGATACCCATAGGTGTCATTTGACGTGTCACCATGAACAGTTCAGATCCAGATCAGTTTGTCCGTCCGTCCATCTACACAAGCATCACTTCATTCATTTCCGTTTTTCCATCTACCAATACTCTCCATTCATTCATTCATTAACTTATCTATCTTTGTATATTCAAAATGCCGTCCGTTCATCCGCACGTCCGTCCATCTACCAACGCACAGCTCCATTCACCCATTTATTCATCCATCTGTCCATTTACTCATCCATTCCGTTTGACACTCCCTTAAAATATAATTGCTGCGAAACGACTCACGGACGAAACGACTCGCCAGGTAAGGGCGAAACGACCCACCCCCAAAATCAGGGCGAAACGACCCACGGGCGAAACAACCCGGAACCCGGTGTTTTGGTGTGTTCCGGTATTTCTACAAACCCGTTTCGAGACACAAAAAATCTCTAAGAATGAAGGGAATTCCTGGTTCAAATAAACTTTTCTACTTGCATATATTTACAGTTGTCATAGGCAACCCTTGGGATGTGGAATCAAATCTTGTCTATCTATCTATCTTCTGATACTGGTCCGAATTCCCGAAATGACAGTTCACACTTCCCTTGGACTCTGTCAAAAAGTGTGAGGATTACTTGGTGGTAAGATGTGTATGAAGATAGATAGCCACACCACTCAATCTCCACTGCTTAACCACTGCACCTCAGTCCTCCACGGCACTATCTAAGCAGCTGGCAGATGGTAACTCTGTTTGAAAGGAAAAACTGTTCCTGAAACCACCAGGGAAAGAACAAAGAACATGCTGTCAGTTAAAGAGAAACCTGCTGTCAGACATGAGAGATTCCATATCCCGAATCAAATAAAAAAAATAATTACCCATTTGTTCGTCAATACTTCTTGTACACGTCTCAGCTGAGGCCCCCAAAAGGATAACATATCAGGTGGCTATATTTTCAACGAGATTACAAGTAAACTTCTTACCCTGGCCAGTTGGGGCAAACCCTTTTTTCCATCCGCTTATTTTCTTGTTTCCATCCACTTGCTACCGGTGTCGAGGTATACAATTACCAGGTTTATTAACCGTGTACGCTTATTTAGCCAGTTCACAAGAAAATGTTCCTTAGCGCCTGCGTATACAATAATCAGGCTTTATTAACTTCAGTGAGCGCCATTTAGCCCGTTTTACAGCGGCGTAGCCAGAACAAATCTACTACGGATAAAGAGGAACATGGCATTGAAAAAATGGGGGTGCTTTTGAAGGAAAAAAAAAAAATGCTACCCTTGGGAGCATTTTTTTTTCCTTTAAGAGTTGCCCCCACCCTATAGATATGCAATGGGAAATGCTTTTATTTTCATGATTTCTCCTTGTTGCATGTATTTCACATTACGCACATGCGTAAAATGCGTAATGGGCGCCACGCATTTGCTTTAATAGCTTGATTGAGCACCGTTTAGCCAGCCCACAAAAAAGGTTCCTTATCGCCTGGGTACAAACTTCGGCTCAAGCTAGCCTGTGCAGAAGCACAGCCTCACCCGAGTCTCGCCTGCTTACAGAATAGGCTAAGCCTGCAGTAGAGGCCTTCATATCTATAGAGCGCCAACATGTTCTAAAGACCACCTGCGAATATGGCCAGTCTCGCCAGAGCACCAACATAGGCTAAAGACCGCCTGCGAATATGCTCAGTCTTGCCAGAGCACCAACACGGGCTAAAGACCACCTGCGCATATGCGCAGTCTCGCCAGAGCACTGATTCTAGGGTCAAGGGTCAAGGACTTTGGTATAGAGTTTGTGTCTACAGCAATATAGTACTATTATTTAAATGTTAAGTAGAATGTTGCACGAAGAGAAGCTTGGGGTTTGCCCCAGTGCATTTCTTAATCATTTGAGGATGATATAAAATACTTAGATCTTTAAGTAGCTTGGGGTTGCTTCAATATAGTACTGTAATTTAAATGTTACGTAGAATGTTGCAAGAAGAGAAGTTTGGGGTTTACCCAGTGCATTTCTTTATTATTAGGGGCATACATGCCATACATTGATCTTTAAGTAGCTTGGGGTTGGCCCCAGTGCATTTCTTTATTATAAGAGGCAGATATGCCATACATTGATCTTTAAGTAGCTTGGGGTTTGCCCCAGTGCATTTCTTTATTATTGGAGGCAGATATGCCATACATGTATCATTACGTAGCTTGGAGTTTGCCCCAGTACATTTCTTTATTATTGCAGGCAGATATACCATACTTGTATCACTAAGTAGCTTGGGGTTTGCCCCAGTGCATTTCTTTATTATTGGAGGCAGATATGCCATACACGTATCATTAAGTAGCTTGGGGTTTGCCCCAGTGCATTTCTTTATTATTAGAGGCAGATATGCCGTACATGTATCATTAAGTAGCTTGGGGTTTGCCCCGGTGCATTTCTTTATTATTGCAAGTAGATTTGCCACACATGCATCAGTAAGTAGCCCTGGGTTTGCCCCAGTACATTACTTTATTATAAGAGGCAGATATGCCATACATGGATCATTACGAAGCTTGGGGTTTGCCCCAGTACATTCCTTTATTATTGCAGGCAGATATGCCATACATGTATCATTACGTAGTTTGGGGTTTGCCCCAGTACATTTCTATATTATTAGAGGCAGATATTCCATACATGTATCATTAAGTAGCTTGGGGTTTGCCCCAGTGCATTTCTTTATTATAAGAGGCAGATATGCCATACATGGATCATAAAGAAGCTTGGGGTTTGCCCCAGATAGTTTCTTTATTATAAGAGGTAGATATGCCATACATGTAACATTAAGTATCTTGGGGTTTGCCCAAGTAGATTTCTTTATTATAAGAGGCAGATAAGCCATACATGGATCATAAAATTGCTTTGGGTTTGCCCCAGTACATTTCTTTATTGTAAGAGGCTGATATGCCATACATGGATCACAAAGAAGCTTGGGGTTTGCCAAGTACATTTCTTTATTATTAGAGGCAGATATGCCAAACATGTATCATTAAGTAGCTTGGGGTTTGCCCCAGTACATTTCTTTATTATTAGAGGCAGATATGCCATACATGTATCATTACGTAGCTTGGGGTTTGTCCCAAAACATTTCTTTATTCTTGCAGGCAGATTTGCCATACATGTATCATTAAGTAGCTTGGGGTTTGCCCCAGTATATTTCTTTATTATAAGAGGCAGACATGCCATACATGGATCATAAAGAAGCTTGGGGTTTGCCCAAGTTCATTTCTTTATTATAAGAGGCTGATATGACATACATGGATCATAAAGAAGTTTGTGGTTTGCATCAGTACATGTTTTTATTATTGCAGGCAGATATGCCATAAATGTATCATTAAGTAGCTTGGGGTTTGCCCCAGTACATTTCTATATTATAAGAGGCAGATAAGCCATACATGGATCAAAAAGAAGCTTGGGGTTTGCCCCAGTGCATATCTTTATTATAAGAGGCAGATATGCCATACATGGATCATAAAGAAGCTTGGGGTTTGCCCTAGTGCATTTCTTTATTATAAGAGGCAGATATGCCATATACAATGTATGTATCATTAAGTAGCTTGGGGTTTGCCCCAGTACATATCTTTATTATTAGAGACAGATATGCCATACATGTATCATTAAGTAGCTTGGGGTTTGCCCCAGTACATATCTTTATTATTAGAGACAGATATGCCATACATGTATCATTACGAAGCTTGGGGTTTGCCCCAGTGCATTTCTTTATTATTGCAGGCAGATTTGCCATACATGTATCATTAAGTAGCTTGGTGTTTGCCCCAGTACATTTCTTTATTATAAGAGGCAGATATGCCATACATAGATCATAAAGAAGCTTGGGGTTTGCCCAGTGCATTTCTTTATTATAAGAGGCGGATATGAAATACATGGATCATAAAGAAGCTTGGGGATTGCCCCAGTACATTTCTTTACTATTAAAGGCAGATATGCCACACATGTATCATTACGTAGCTTGGGGTTTGCCTCAGTGCATTTTTTTAATGTTGCAGGCAGATTTGCCACACATGTATCATTAAGTAGCTTGGGGTTTTCCCCAGTACATTTCTTTATTACAAGAGGCAAATATGGCATACATGTATCATAAAGAAGCTTGGGGTTTGCACTAGTGCATTTCTTTATTATAAGAGGCAGATATGCCATATATGTATCATTAAGTAGCGTGGGGTTTGCCCCAGTACATATCTTTATAATAAGAGACAGATATGCCATACATGTATCATTACGAAGCTTGGGGTTTGCCCGAGTGCTTTTCTTTATTATAAGAGGCTGATATGCCATACATGTATCATTAAGTAGCTTGGGGTTTGCCCCAGTACATTTCTTTATTATAAGAGACAGATATGCCATACATAGATCATAAAGAAGCTTGGGGTTTGCCCCAGTGCATTTCTTTATTATAAGAGGCTGATATGCCATACATGTATCAGTAACTGGCTTTGGGTTTGCCCCAGTACATTTCAGTATTATTAGAGGCAGATATAAAATACATGTATCATTACGTAGCTTGGGGTTTGTCCCAAAACATTTCTTTATTATTGCAGGCAGATTTGCCATACATATATCATTAAGTAGCTTGGGGTTTGCCCCAGTATATTTCTTTATTATAAGAGGCAGACATGCCAAACATGGATCATAAAGAAGCTTGGGGTTTGCACCAGTACAGGTTTTTATTATTCAAGGCAGATATGCCATATATGTATCATTAAGTAGCTTGGGGTTTGCCAAGTACATTTCTTTAATATTAGAGGCAGATATGCCATACATAGATCATAAAGAAGCTTGGGGTTTGCCCCAGTGCATTTCTTTATTATAAGAGGCAGATATGCCATACATAGATCCATACATGTATCATTACGTAGCTTGGGGTTTGCCCCAGTACATTTCTTTATTATAAGAGGCAGATATGCCATACATGTATCATTAAGTAGCTTGGGGTTTGCCAAGTACATTTCTTTATTATTAGATAAATAAAAATCAAAAATGACTTCCTTTAAGACCAATGAAAATATTCATAAGAAAGAAGATGGGTCATACTACGTAGTTTCGGCTAATAAAGCCTCATCAGTGACCCTGTAATGATCCGGCAAAGAAAGCCAGAGGAAACATACAGCAATTTTGCGAATTTTGAATAGGCAGTCGATTCAAAGACTGATATAAATCAAAAGAGGGTCCAAATAATTAAAAACCGGTCTAGAATATGAGTCTAAACCAACAATTTATTTCCGATTTCTCAGAATATTCACGCTGATCTCAAAGGACCAAAAGTAAAATATAAACTGCACTATGGTTGATGTACGGGGAGACAGATAGAGGCAGATATGCCAAACATGTATCATTAAGTAGCTTGGGGTTTTCCCCAGTACATTTCTTTATTATTAGAGGCAGATATTCCATACATGTATCATTACGTAGCTTGGGGTTTGTCCCAAAGCATTTCTTTATTATTGCAGGCAGATTTGTCTTTCATGTATCATTAAGTAGCTTTGGGTTTGCCCCAGTATATTTCTTTATTATAAGAGGCAGACATGCCATACATGGATCATAAAGAAGCTTGGGGTTTGCACCAGTACATATTTTTATTATTCCAGGCAGATATGCCATATATGTATCATTAAGTAGCTTGGGGTTTGTCCCAGTACATTTCTATATTATAAGAGGCAGATAAGCCATACATGGATAATAAAGAAGCTTGGGGTTTGCCCCAGTGCATTTCTTTATTATTGCAGGCAGATTTGCCATACATGTATCATTAAGTAGCTTGGGGTTTGCCCCAGTATATTTCTTTATTATAAGAGGCAGACATGCCATACATGGATCATAGGGAAGCTTGGGGTTTGCACCAGTACATGTTTTTATTATTCCAGGCAGATATGCCATATATGTATCATTAAGTAGCTTGGGGTTTGCCCCAGTACATTTCCATATTATAAGAGGCAGATAAGCCATACATGGATCATAAAGAAGCTTGGGGTTTGCCCCAGTGCATTTCTTTATTATTGCAGGCAGATTTGCCATACATGTATCATTAAGTAGCTTGGGTTTTGCCCCAGTACATTTCTTTATTATTAGAGGCAGATATGCCATACATAGATCACAAAGAAGCTTGGGGTTTGCCCCAGTGCATTTCTTTATTATAAGAGGCAGATATGCCATACATAGATCATAAAGTAGCTTGGGGTTTGCCAAGTACGTTTCTTTATTATTAGAGGCAGATATGCCAAACATGTATCATTAAGTAGCTTGGGGTTAGCCCCAGTACATTTCTTAATTATTAGAGGCAGATATTCCATATATGTATTAGAAGCCTCCGTGGTGTAGTGGTTAAGCTACTCGCCTTGTAAACCAGGGGTCGCAGGATCGATCCCGGGCTTCTCCAGACTTTCGGATGAGTCTTTAAACCGAGGTCCCGTCTCCGTATGACCTTAGCTGTTGGTGGGACGTAAAACTCAAACACTCACTCACTCCATACATGTATCATCACGTAGCTTGGGGTATGTCCCAAAGCATTTCTTTATTATTGCAGGCAGATTTGCCATACATGTATCATTAAGTAGCTTGGGGTTGCCCCAGTATATTTCTTTATTATAAGAGGCAGACATGCCATACATGGATCATAAAGAAGCTTGGGGTTTGCACCAGTACATGTTTTTATTATTCCAGGCAGATATGCCATATATGTATCATTTAGTAGCTTGGGGTTTGTCCCAGTACATTTCTATATTATAAGAGGCAGATAAGCCAAACATGGATCATAAAGAAGCTTGGGGTTTGCCCAGTGCATTTCTTTATTATTGCAGGCAGATTTGCCATACATGTATCATTAAGTAGCTTGGGGTTTGCCCCAGTACATATCTTTATTATAAGAGGCAGATATGCCATACATAGATCATAAAGAAGCTTGGGGTTTGCCCCAGTGCATTTCTTTATTATTAGAGGCAGATATGCCAAACATGTATCATTAAGTAGCTTGGAGTTTGCCCCAGTACATATCTTTACTATAAGAGGCAGATATGCCATACATAGATCATAAAGAAGCTTGGGGTTTACCCCAGTACATTTCTTTATTATAAGAGGCAGATATGCCATACATAGATCATAAAGAAGCTTGGGGTTTGCAACAGTGCATTTCTTTATTATAAGAGGCAGATATGCCATACTTGGATCATTAAGTAGCTTTGGGATTGCCCCAGTACATTTCTTTATTATAAGAGGCAGATATGCCATACATAGATCATAAAGAAGCTTGGGGTTTGCCCCAGTGCATTTCTTTAATGTTGCAGGCAGATGTGCCATACATAGATCATACAAAAGCTTGGGGTTTGCCCCAGTATATTTCTTTATTACAAGAGGCAAATATGCAATACATGTATCATAAAGAAGCTTGGGGTTTGCCCTAGTGCATTTCTTTATTATAAGAGGCAGATATGCCATATATGTATCATTAAGTAGCTCGGGGTTTGCCCCAGTACATATCTTTATTATAAGAGACAGATATGCCATACATGTATCATGCCGATGGCCCGGCATTCTTTGCTGGCTGGGGAGGCAGATATGCCATACATGGATCAGTAAGAAGCTTGGGGTTTGCCCCAGTGCATTTTTTTATTATTGCAGGCAGATTTGCCATACATGTATCATTAAGTAGCTTGGGGTTTGCCCAGTACATTTCTTTATTATAAGAGGCAGATATGCCATACATAGATCATAAAGAAGCTTCGGGTTTGCCCCAGTGCATTTCTTTATTATAAGAGGCTGACATGCCATACATGTATCAGTAAGTAGCTTGGGGTTTGCCCCAGTACATTTCAGTATTATTAGAGGCAGATATGCCATACATGTAGCATTAAGTAGCTTGGGGTTTGCCCCAGTACATTTCTTATTATAAGAGACAGATATGCCATACATGTATCATTAAGTAGCTTGGGATTTGCCAAGTACATTTCTTTAATATAAGGGGCAGATATGCCAAACATATATCATTAAGCAGCTTGGGGTTTGCCCCAGTACATTTCGTTATTATTAGAGGCAGATATGCCATAAATTGATCATAAAGAAGCTTGGGGTTTGCCCCAGCGAATTTCTTTATTATAAGAGGCAGATATGCCATACATGTATCATTAAGTAGCTTGGGGTTTGCCCCAGTGCATTTCTTTATTATAAGAGGCAGATATGCCATACATAGATCATAAAGAAGCTTGGGGTTTGCCCCAGTGCATTTCTTTATTATAAGAGGCAGATATGCCATACATGTATCATTAAGTAGCTTGGGGTTTGCCAAGTACATTTTTTTATTATTAGAGGCAGATATGCCATACATAGATCATAAAGAAGCTTTGGGTTTGCCCCAGTGCATTTCTTTATTATAAGAGGCAGATTTGCCATACATGTATCATTAAGTAGCTTGGGGTTTGCCCCAGTACATTTCTTTATGATAAGAGGCAGTTATGCCATACATAGATCATAAAGAAGCTTGGGGTTTGCCCCAGTGCATTTCTTTATTATAAGAGGCAAATATGCCATACATAGATCATAAAGAAGCTTGGGGTTTGCCCCAGTGCATTTCTTTATTATAAGAGGCAGATATGCCATACATAGATCATAAAGAAGCTTGGGGTTTGCCCCAGTGCATTTCTTTATTATAAGACCCTGTCAGCACAAAACAGCGGGCCAACGTCGGGCCGATAGCGGTTCGACGTTGCCACGTCGTACCGCTATCGGCCCGACGATGGCCCGGCATTCTTTGCTGGCTGGGGAGGCAGATATGCCATACATGGATCATTAAGAAGCTTGGGGATTGCCCCAGTACATTTCTTTACTATTAGAGGCAGATATGCCACACATGTATCATTACGTAGCTTGGGGTTTGCACCAGTGCATTTCTTTAATGTTGCAGGCAGATTTGCCATACATGTATCATTAAGTAGCTTGGGGTTTGCCCCAGTACATTTCTTTATTATAAGAGGCAGATATGTCATACATAGATCATAAAGAAGCTTGGGGTTTGCCCCAGTGCATTTCTTTGTTATAAGAGGCTGATATGCCATACATGTATCAGTAAGTAGCTTGGGGTTTGCCCCAGTACATTTCAGTATTATTAGAGGCAGATATGCCATACATGTATCATTACGTAGCTTGGGGTTTGCCCCAGTACATTTCTTTATTATAAGAGGCAGATATGCCATACATGTATCATTAAGTAGCTTGGGGTTTGCCAAGTACATTTCTTTATTATTAGAGGCAGATATGCCAAACATGTATCATTAAGTAGCTTGGGGTTTGCCCCAGTACATTTCTTTACTATAAGAGGCAGATATTCCATACATGTATCATTTCGTAGCTTGGGGTTTGTCACAAAGCATTTCTTTATTATTGCAGGCAGATTTGCCATACATGTATCATTAAGTAGCTTGGGGTTTGCCCCAGTATATTTCTTTATTATAAGAGGCAGACATGCCATACATGGATCATAAAGAAGCTTGGGGTTTGCACCAGTACATGTTTTTATTATTCCAGGCAGATATGCCATATATGTATCATTAAGTAGCTTGGGGTTCGTCCCAGTACATTTCTATATTATAAGAGGCAGATAAGCCATACATGGATCATAAAGAAGCTTGGGGTTTGCCCCAGTGCATTTCTTTATTATTGCAGGCAGATTTGCCATACATGTATCATTAAGTAGCTTGGGGTTTGCCCCAGTATATTTCTTTATTATAAGAGGCAGACATGCCATACATGGATCATAAAGAAGCTTGGGGTTTGCACCAGTACATGTTTTTATTATTCCAGGCAGATATGCCATATATGTATCATTAAGTAGCTTGGGGTTTGCCCCAGTACATTTCCATATTATAAGAGGCAGATAAGCCATACATGGATCATAAAGAAGCTTGGGGTTTGCCCCAGTGCATTTCTTTATTATTGCAGGCAGATTTGCCATACATGTATCATTAAGTAGCTTGGGGTTTGCCACAGTACATTTCTTTATTATAAGAGGCAGATATGACATACATAGATCATAAAGAAGCTTGGGGTTTGCCCCAGTGCATTTCTTTATTATAAGAGGCAGATATGCCATACATAGATCATAAAGAAGCTTGGGGTTTGCCCAAGTGCATTTCTTTATTATAAGACCATGTCAGCACACCACCGCGGGCCAACGTCGGGTTGATAGCGGTTCGACGTTGCCACGTCGTACCGCTATCGGCCCGGCATTCTTTGCTGGCTGGGGAGGCAGATATGACATACATGGATCATTAAGAAGCTTGGGGATTGCCCCAGTACATTTCTTTACTATTAGAGGCAGATATGCCACACATGTATCATTACGTAGCTTGGGGTTTGCCCCAGTGCATTTCTTTAATGTTGCAGGCAGATTTGCCATACAAGTATCATTAAGTAGCTTGGGGTTTGCCCCAGTACATTTCTTTATTATAAGAGGCAGATATGCCATACATAGATCAAAAAGAAGCTTGGGGTTTGCCCCAGTGCATTTCTTTATTATTAGAGGCTGATATGCCATACATGTATCAGTATGTAGCTTGGGGTTTGCCCCAGTACATTTCAGTATTATTAGAGGCAGATATGCCATACATGTATCATTACGTAGCTTGGGGTTTGCACCAGTACATTTCTTTATTATAAGAGGCAGATATGCCATACATATATCATTAAGTGGCTTGGGGTTTGCCATGTACATTTCTTTATTGTAAGAGGCAGATATGCCAAACATGTATCATTAAGTAGCTTGGGGTTTGCCCCAGTACATTTCTTTATTATTAGAGGCAGATATTCCATACATGTATCATTACGTAGCTTGGGTTTGTCCCAAAGCATTTCTTTATTATTGCAGGCAGATTTGCCATACATGTATCATTAAGTAGCTTGGGGTTTGCCCCAGTATATTTCTTTATTATAAGAGGCAGACATGCCATACATGGATCATAAAGAAGCTTGGGGTTTGCACCAGTACATGTTTTTATAATTCCAGGCAGATATGCCATATATGTATCATTAAGTAGCTTGGGGTTTGTCCCAGTACATTTCTATATTATAAGAGGCAGATAAGCCATACATGGATCATAAAGAAGCTTGGGGTTTGCCCCAGTGCATTTCTTTATTATTGCAGGCAGATTTGCCATACATGTATCATTAAGTAGCTTGGGGTTTGCCCCAGTACATATCTTTATTATAAGAGGCAGATATGCAATACATAGATCATAAAGAAGCTTGGGGTTTGCCCCAGTGCATTTCTTTATTATAAGAGGCAGATATGCCATACATAGATCATAAAGAAGCTTGGGGTTTGCCCCAGTGCATTTCTTTATTATAAGAGGCAGATATGCCATACATAGATCATAAAGAAGCTTGGGGTTTGCCCCAGTGCATTTCTTTATTATAAGACCCTGTCAGCACAAAACAGCGGGCCAACGTCGGGCCGATAGCGGTTCGACGTTGCCACGTCATACCGCTATCGGCCCGACGATGGCCCGGCATTCTTTGCTGGCTGGGGAGGCATATGCCATACATGGATCATTAAGAAGCTTGGGGATTGCCCCAGTACATTTCTTTACTATTAGAGGCAGATATGCCACACATGTATCATTACGTAGCTTGGGGTTTGCACCAGTGCATTTCTTTAATGTTGCAGGCAGATTTGCCATACATGTATCATTAAGTAGCTTGGGGTTTGCCCCAGTATATTTCTTTATTATAAGAGGCAGATATGCCATACAAAGATCATAAAGAAGCTTGGGGTTTGCCCCCAGTGCATTTCTTTGTTATAAGAGGCTGATATGCCATACATGTATCAGTAAGTAGCTTGGGGTTTGCCCCAGTACATTTCAGTATTATTAGAGGCAGATATGCCATACATGTATCATTACGTAGCTTGGGGTTTGCCCCAGTACATTTCTTTATTATAAGAGGCAGATATGCCATACATGTATCATTAAGTAGCTTGGGGTTTGCCAAGTACATTTCTTTATTATTAGAGGCAGATATGCCAAACATGTATCATTAAGTAGCTTGGGGTTTGCCCCAGTACATTTCTTTACTATAAGAGGCAGATATTCCATACATGTATCATTTCGTAGCTTGGGGTTTGTCCCAAAGCATTTCTTTATTATTGCAGGCAGATTTGCCATACATGTATCATTAAGTAGCTTGGGGTTTGCCCCAGTATATTTCTTTATTATAAGAGGCAGACATGCCATACATGGATCATAAAGAAGCTTGGGGTTTGCACCAGTACATGTTTTTATTATTCCAGGCAGATATGCCATATATGTATCTCATTAAGTAGCTTGGGGTTTGTCCCAGTACATTTCTATATTATAAGAGGCAGATAAGCCATACATGGATCATAAAGAAGCTTGGGGTTTGCCCCAGTGCATTTCTTTATTATTGCAGGCAGATTTGCCATACATGTATCATTAAGTAGCTTGGGGTTTGCCCGAGTATATTTCTTTATTATAAGAGGCAGACATGCCATACATGGATCATAAAGAAGCTTGGGGTTTGCACCAGTACATGTTTTTATTATTCCAGGCAGATATGCCATATATGTATCATTAAGTAGCTTGGGGTTTGCCCCAGTACATTTCCATATTATAAGAGGCAGATAAGCCATACATGGATCATAAAGAAGCTTGGGGTTTGCCCCAGTGCATTTCTTTATTATTGCAGGCGGATTTGCCATACATGTAT
Organism: Lucinisca nassula; assembly: GCA_963580285.1. NCBI lineage: Eukaryota > Metazoa > Mollusca > Bivalvia > Lucinida > Lucinidae > Lucinisca > Lucinisca nassula. The sequence continues at coordinate 81,567,445 of OY757014.1, read as the reverse complement.
CATTAAGTAGCTTGGGGTTTGCCACAGTACATTTCTTTATTATAAGAGGCAGATATGACATACATAGATCATAAAGAAGCTTGGGGTTTGCCCCAGTGCATTTCTTTATTATAAGAGGCAGATATGCCATACATAGATCATAAAGAAGCTTGGGGTTTGCCCAAGTGCATTTCTTTATTATAAGACCATGTCAGCACACAACAGCGGGCCAACGTCGGGTTGATAGCGGTTCGACGTTGCCACGTCGTACCGCTATCGGCCCGACATTCTTTGCTGGCTGGGGAGGCAGATATGCCATACATGGATCATTAAGAAGCTTGGGGATTGCCCCAGTACATTTCTTTACTATTAGAGGCAGATATGCCACACATGTATCATTACGTAGCTTGGGGTTTGCCCCAGTGCATTTCTTTAATGTTGCAGGCAGATTTGCCATACAAGTATCATTAAGTAGCTTGGGGTTTGCCCCAGTACATTTCTTTATTATAAGAGGCAGATATGCCATACATAGATCATAAAGAAGCTTGGGGTTTGCCCCAGTGCATTTCTTTATTATTAGAGGCTGATATGCCATACATGTATCAGTATGTAGCTTGGGGTTTGCCCCAGTACATTTCAGTATTATTAGAGGCAGATATGCCATACATGTATCATTACGTAGCTTGGGGTTTGCCCCAGTACATTTCTTTATTATAAGAGGCAGATATGCCATACATATATCATTAAGTGGCTTGGGGTTTGCCAAGTACATTTCTTTATTGTAAGAGGCAGATATGCCAAACATGTATCATTAAGTAGCTTGGGGTTTGCCCCAGTACATTTCTTTATTATTAGAGGCAGATATTCCATACATGTATCATTACGTAGCTTGGGTTTGTCCCAAAGCATTTCTTTATTATTGCAGGCAGATTTGCCATACATGTATCATTAAGTAGCTTGGGGTTTGCCCCAGTATATTTCTTTATTATAAGAGGCAGACATGCCATACATGGATCATAAAGAAGCTTGGGGTTTGCACCAGTACATGTTTTTATAATTCCAGGCAGATATGCCATATATGTATCATGAAGTAGCTTGGGGTTTGTCCCAGTACATTTCTATATTATAAGAGGCAGATAAGCCATACATGGATCATAAAGAAGCTTGGGGTTTGCCCCAGTGCATTTCTTTATTATTGCAGGCAGATTTGCCATACATGTATCATTAAGTAGCTTGGGGTTTGCCCCAGTACATATCTTTATTATAAGAGGCAGATATGCAATACATAGATCATAAAGAAGCTTGGGGTTTGCCCCAGTGCTTTTCTTTATTATTAGAGGCAGATATGCCAAACATGTATCATTAAGTAGCTTTGGGTTTGCCAAGTACATTTCTTTATTATTAGAGGCAGATATGCCATACATGGATCATTAAGAAGCTTGGGGATTGCCCCAGTACATTTCTTTACTATTAGAGGCAGATATGCCACACATGTATCATAACGTAGCTTGGGGTTTGCCCCAGTGCATTTCTTTAATGTTGCAGGCAGATTTGCCATACATGTATCATTAAGTAGCTTGGGGTTTGCCCCAGTACATTTCTTTATTATAAGAGGCAGATATGCCATACATAGATCATAAAGAAGCTTGGGGTTTGCCCCAGTGCATTTCTTTGTTATAAGAGGCTGATATGCCATACATGTATCAGTAAGTAGCTTAGGGTTTGCCCCAGTACATTTCAGTATTATTAGAGGCAGATATGCCATACATGTATCATTACGTAGCTTGGGGTTTGCCCCAGTACATTTCTTTATTATAAGAGGCAGATATGCCATACATGTATCATTAAGTAGCTTGGGGTTTGCCAAGTACATTTCTTTATTATTAGAGGCAGATATGCCAAACATGTATCATTAAGTAGCTTGGGGTTTGCCCCAGTACATTTCTTTACTATTAGAGGCAGATATGCCATACATGTATCATTTCGTAGCTTGGGGTTTGTCCCAAAGCATTTTTTTTTATTATTGCAGGCAGATTTGCCATACATTTATCATTAAGTAGCTTGGGGTTTGCCCCAGTATATTTCTTTATTATAAGAGGCAGACATGCCATACATGGATCATAAAGAAGCTTGGGGTTTGCACCAGTACATGTTTTTATTATTCCAGGCAGATATGCCAGATATGTATCATTAAGTAGCTTGGGGTTTGTCCCAGTACATTTCTATATTATAAGAGGCAGATAAGCCATACATGAATAATAAAGAAGCTTGGGGTTTGCCCCAGTGCATTTCTTTATTATTGCAGGCAGATTTGCCATACATGTATCATTAAGTAGCTTGGGGTTTGCCCTAGTATATTTCTTTATTATAAGAGGCAGACATGCCATACATGGATCATAAAGAAGCTTGGGGTTTGCACCAGTACATGTTTTTATTATTCCAGGCAGATATGCCATATATGTATCATTAAGTAGCTTGGGGTTTGCCCCAGTACATTTCCATATTATAAGAGGCAGATAAGCCATACATGGATCATAAAGAAGCTTGGGGTTTGCCACAGTGCATTTCTTTATTATTGCAGGCAGATTTGCCATACATGTATCATTAAGTAGCTTGGGGTTTGCCCCAGTACATTTCTTTATTATTAGAGGCAGATATGCCATACATAGATCATAAAGAAGCTTTGGGTTTGCCCCAGTGCATTTCTTTATTATAAGAGGCAGATATGCCATACATAGATCATAAAGAAGCTTGGGGTTTGCCCCAGTGCATTTCTTTGTTATAAGAGGCAGATATGCCATACATAGATCATAAAGAAGCTTGGGGTTTGCCCCAGTGCATTTCTTTATTATAAGACCATGTCAGCACACAACAGCGGGGCAACGTCGGGCCGATAGCGGTTCGACGTTGCCACGTCGTACCGCTATCGGCCCGACGATGGCCCGGCATTCTTTGCTGGCTGGGGAGGCAGATATGCCATACATGGATCATTAAGAAGCTTGGGGATTGCCCCAGTACATTTCTTTCCTATTAGAGGCAGATATGCCACGCATGTATCATTACGTAGTTTGGGGTTTGCCCCAGTGCATTTCTTTAATCTTGCAGGCAGATTTGTCATACAAGTATCATTAAGTAGCTTGGGGTTTGCCCCAGTACATTTCTTTATTATAAGAGGCAGATATGCCATACATAGATCAAAAAGAAGCTTGGGGTTTGCCCCAGTGCATTTCTTTATTATAAGAGGCTGATATGCCATACATGTATCAGTAAGTAGCTTGGGGTTTGCCCCAGTACATTTCAGTATTATTAGAGGCAGATATGCCATACATGTATCATTACGTAGCTTGTGGTTTGCCCCAGTACATTTCTTTATTATAAGAGGCAGATATGCCATACATGTATCATTAAGTAGCTTGGGGTTTGCCAAGTACAATTCTTTATTATTAGAGGCAGATATGCCAAACATGTATCATTAAGTAGCTTGGGGTTTGCCCCAGTACATTTCTTTATTATTAGAGGCAGATATTCCATACATGTATCATTACGTAGCTTGGGGTTTGTCCCAAAGCATTTCTTTATTATAGCAGGCAGATTTGCCATACATGTATCATTAAGTAGCTTGGGGTTTGCCCAGGTATATTTCTTTATTATAAGAGGCAGACATGCCATACATGGATCATAAAAAAGCTTGGGGTTTGCACCAGTACATGTTTTTATAATTCCAGGCAGATATGCCATATATGTATCATTAAGTAGCTTGGGGTTTGTCCCAGTACATTTCTATATTATAAGAGGCAGATAAGCCATACATTGATCATAAAGAAGCTTGGGGTTTGCCCCAGTGCATTTCTTTATTATTGCAGGCAGATTTGCCATACATGTATCATTAAGTAGCTTGGGGTTTGCCCCAGTACATATCTTTATTATAAGAGGCAGATATGCAATACATAGATCATAAAGAAGCTTGGGGTTTGCCCCAGTGCATTTCTTTATTATTAGAGGCAGATATGCCAAACATGTATCATTAAGTAGCTTGGGGTTTGTCCCAGTACATATCTGTATTTTAAGAGGCAGATATGCCATACATAGATCATAAAGAAGCTTGGGGTTTGCCCCAGTACATTTCTTTATTATAAGAGGCAGATATGCCATACATAGATCATAAAGAAGCTTGGGGTTGCCCCAGTGCATTTCTTTAATATAAGAAGCAGATATGCCATACATGGATCATTAAGTAGCTTGGGGTTTGCCCCAGTAAATTTTCTTTATTATAAGATTTGCCATACATAGATCATAAAGAAGCTTGGGGTTTGCCCCAGTGCATTTCTTTATTATAAGAGGCAGATATGCCATACATAGATCATAAAGAAGCTTGGGGTTTGCCCCAGTGCATTTCTTTATTATAAGAGGCAGATATGCCATACATGGATCATTAAGTAGCTTCGGGTTTGCCCCAATACATTTCTTTATTATAAGAGGCAGATATGCCATACATAGATCATAAAGAAGCTTGGGGTTTGCCCAAGTGCATTTCTTTAATGTTGCAGGCAGATGTGCCATACATGTATCATTAAGTAGCTTGGGGTTTTCCCCAGTATATTTCTTTATTACAAGAGGCAACTATGCAATACATGTATCATAAAGAAGCTTGGGATTTGCCCTAATACATTTCTTTATTATAAGAGGCAGATATGCCATATATGTATCATTAAGTAGCTCGGGGTTTGCCCCAGTACATATCTTTATTATTAGAGACAGATATGCCATACATGTATCATGCCGATGGCCCGGCATTCTTTGCTGGCTGGGGAGGCAGATATGCCATACATGGATCAGTAGAAAGGTTGGGGTTTGCCCCAGTGCATTTCTTTACTATTGCAGGCAGATTTGCCATACATGTATCATTAAGTAGCTTGGGGTTTGCCCAGTACATTTCTTTATTATAAGAGGCAGATATGCCATACATAGATCATAAAGAAGCTTGGGGTTTGCCCCAGTGCATTTCTTTATTATAAGAGGCTGATATGCCATACATGTATCAGTAAGCAGTTTGGGGTTTGCCCCAGTACATTTCAGTATTATTAGAGGCAGATATGCCATACATGTAGCATTAAGTAGCTTGGGGTTTGCCCCAGTACATTTCTTATTATAAGAGGCAGATATGCCATACATGTATCATTAAGTAGCTTGGGGTTTGCCAAGTACATTTCTTTATTATAAGGGGCAGATATGCCAAACATATATCATTAAGCAGCTTGGGGTTTGCCCCAGTGCATTTCGTTATTATTAGAGGCAAATATGCCATACATAGATCATAAAAAAGCTTGGGGTTAGCCCCAGTGCATTTCTTTATTATAAGAGGCAGATATGCCATACATGTATCATTAAGTAGCTTGGGGTTTGCCCCAGTACATTTCTTTATTATAAGAGGCAGATATGCCATACATAGATCATAAAGAAGCTTGGGGTTTGCCCCAGTGCATTTTTTTATTATAAGAGGCAGATATGCCATACATGTATCATTAAGTAGCTTGGGGTTTGCCCCAGTGCATTTCTTTATTATAAGAGGCAGATATGCCATACATAGATCATAAAGAAGCTTGGGGTTTGCCCAAGTGCATTTCTTTATTATAAGACCATGTCAGCACACAGCAGCGGGCCAACGTCGGGCCGATAGCGGTTCGACGTTGCCACGTCGTACCGCTATCGGCCCGACGATGGCCCGGCATTCTTTGCTGGCTGGGGAGGCAGATATGCCATACATGGATCATCAAGAAGCTTGGGGATTGCCCAGTACATTTCTTTACTATTAGAGGCAGATATGCCAAACATGTATCATTACGTAGCTTGGGGGTTTGCCCCAGTGCATTTCTTTAATGTTGCAGGCAGATTTGCCATACAAGTATCATTAAGTAGCTTGGGGTTTGCCCCAGTACATTTCTTTATTATAAGAGGCAGATATGCCATACATAGATCATAAAGAAGCTTGGGGTTTGCCCCAGTGCATTTCTTTATTATAAGAGGCTGATATGCCATACATGTATCAGTAAGTAGCTTGGGGTTTGCCCCAGTACATTTCAGTATTATTAGAGGCAGATATGCCATACATGTATCATTACGTAGCTTGGGGTTTGCCCCAGTACATTTCTTTATTATAAGAGGCAGATATGCCATACATGTATCATTAAGTAGCTTGGGGTTTGCCAAGTACATTTCTTTATTATTAGAGGCAGATATGCCAAACATGTATCATTAAGTAGCTTGGGGTTTGCCCCAGTACATTTTTTTATTATTAGAGGCAGATATTCCATACATGTATCATTACGTATCTTGGGGTTTGTCCCAAAGCATTTCTTTATTATTGCAGGCAGATTTGCCATACATGTATCATTAAGTAGCTTGGGGTTTGCCCGCGTATATTTCTTTATTATAAGAGGCAGACATGCCATTCATGGATCATAAAGAAGCTTGGGGTTTGCACCAGTACATGTTTTTATAATTCCAGGCAGATATGCCATATATGTATCATTAAGTAGCTTGGGGTTTGTCCCAGTACATTTCTATATTATAAGAGGCAGATAAGCCATACATGGATCATAAAGAAGCTTGGGGTTTGCCCCAGTGCATTTCTTTATTATTGCAGGCAGATTTGCCATACATGTATCATTAAGTAGCTTGGGGTTTGCCCCAGTACATATCTTTATTATAAGAGGCAGATATGCAATACATAGATCATAAAGAAGCTTGGGGTTTGCCCCAGTGCATTTCTTTATTATTAGAGGCAGATATGCCAAACATGTATCATTAAGTAGCTTGGGGTTTGTCCCAGTACATATCTTTATTATAAGAGGCAGATATGCCATACATAGATCATAAAGAAGCTTGGGGTTTGCTCCAGTACATTTCTTTATTATAAGAGGCAGATATGCCATACATAGATCATAAAGAAGCTTGGGGTTTGCCCCAGTGCATTTCTTTATTATAAGAGGCAGATATGCCATACATGGATCATTAAGTAGCTTGGGGTTTGCCCCAGTAAATTTTCTTTATTATAAGAGGCAGATATGCCATACATAGATCATAAAGAAGCTTGGGGTTTGCCCCAGTGTATTTCTTTATTATAAGAGGCAGATATGCCATATATAGATCATAAAGAAGCTTGGGGTTTGCCCCAGTGCATTTCTTTATTATAAGAGGCAGGTATGCCATACATAGATCATAAAGTAGCTTGGGGTTTGCCCCATTGCATTTCTTTATTATAAGAGGCAGATATGCCATACATGTATCATTAAGTAGCTTGGGGTTTGCCAAGTACATTTCTTTATTATTAGAGGCAGATATGCCAAACATGTATCATTAAGTAGCTTGGGGTTTGCCCCATTGCATTTCTTTATTATAAGAGGCAGATATGCCATACATGTATCATTAAGTAGCTTGGGGTTTGCCCCAGTACATTTTTTTATTATTAGAGGCAGATATTCCATACATGTATCATTACGTAGCTTGGGGTTTGTCCCAAAGCATTTCTTTATTATTGCAGGCAGATTTGCCATACATGTATCATTAAGTAGCTTGGGGTTTGCCCGCGTATATTTCTTTATTATAAGAGGCAGACATGCCATACATGGATCATAAAGAAGCTTGGGGTTTGCACCAGTACATGTTTTTATAATTCCAGGCAGATATGCCATATATGTATCATTAAGTAGCTTGGGGTTTGTCCCAGTACATTTCTATATTATAAGAGGCAGATAAGCCATACATGGATCATAAAGAAGCTTGGGGTTTGCCCCAGTGCATTTCTTTATTATTGCAGGCAGATTTGCCATACATGTATCATTAAGTAGCTTGGGGTTTGCCCCAGTACATATCTTTATTATAAGAGGCAGATATGCAATACATAGATCATAAAGAAGCTTGGGGTTTGCCCCAGTGCATTTCTTTATTATTAGAGGCAGATATGCCAAACATGTATCATTAAGTAGCTTGGGGTTTGTCCCAGTACATATCTTTATTATAAGAGGCAGATATGCCATACATAGATCATAAAGAAGCTTGGGGTTTGCCCCAGTACATTTCTTTATTATAAGAGGCAGATATGCCATACATAGATCATAAAGAAGCTTGGGGTTTGCCCCAGTGCATTTCTTTATTATAAGAGGCAGATATGCCATACATGGATCATTAAGTAGCTTGGGGTTTGCCCCAGTAAATTTTCTTTATTATAAGAGGCAGATATGCCATACATAGATCATAAAGAAGCTTGGGGTTTGCCCCAGTGTATTTCTTTATTATAAGAGGCAGATATGCCATATATAGATCATAAAGAAGCTTGGGGTTTGCCCCAGTGCATTTCTTTATTATAAGAGGCAGGTATGCCATACATAGATCATAAAGAAGCTTGGGGTTTGCCCCATTGCATTTCTTTATTATAAGAGGCAGATATGCCATACATGGATCATTAAGTAGCTTGGGGTTTGCCCCAGTACATTTCTTTATTATAAGAGGCAGATATGCCATACATAGATCATAAAGAAGCTTGGGGTTTGCCCAAGTGCATTTCTTTAATGTTGCAGGCAGATGTGCCATACATGTATCATTAAGTAGCTTGGGGTTTGCCCCAGTATATTTCTTTATTACAAGAGGCAACTATGCAATACATGTATCATAAAGAAGCTTGGGGTTTGCCCTAGTGCATTTCTTTATTATAAGAGGCAGATATGCCATATATGTATCATTATGTAGCTCGGGGTTTGCCCCAGTACATATTTTTATTATTAGATACGGATATGCCATACATGTATCATGCCGATGGCCCGGCATTCTTTGCTGGCTGGGGAGGCAGATATGCCATACATAGATCATAAAGAAGCTTGGGGTTTGCCCCAGTAAATTTATTTATTATAAGAGGCAGATATGCCATACATAGATCATAAAGAAGCTTGGGGTTTGCCCCAGTGCATTTCTTTATTATAAGAGGCAGATATGACATACATAGATCATTAAGTAGCTTGGGGTTTGCCCCAGTAAATTTTCTTTATTATAAGAGGCAGATATGCCATACATAGATCATAAAGAAGCTTGGGGTTTGCCCCAGTGTATTTCTTTATTATAAGAGGCAGATATGCCATACATAGATCATAAAGAAGCTTGGGGTTTGCCCCAGTGCATTTCTTTATTATAAGAGGCAGATATGCCATACATAGATCATAAAGAAGCTTGGGGTTTGCCCCAGTGCATTTCTTTATTATAAGAGGCAGATATGCCATACATGGATCATTAAGTAGCTTTGGGTTTGCCCCAGTACATTTCTTTATTATAAGAGGCAGATATGCCATACATAGATCATAAGGAAGCTTGGGGTTTGCCCAAGTGCATTTCTTTAATGTTGCAGGCAGATGTGCCATACATGTATCATTAAGTAGCTTGGGGTTTGCCCCAGTATATTTCTTTATTACAAGAGGCAACTATGCAATACATGTATCATAAAGAAGCTTGGGGTTTGCCCTAGTGCATTTCTTTATTATAAGAGGCAGATATGCCATATATTTATCATTATGTAGCTCGGGGTTTGCCCAAGTACATATCTTTATTATTAGATACAGATATGCCATACATGTATCATGCCGATGGCCCGGCATTCTTTGCTGGCTGGGGAGGCAGATATGCCATACATGGATCAGTAAAAAGGTTGGGGTTTGCCCAAGTGCATTTCTTTATTATTGCAGGCAGATTTGCCATACATGTATCATTAAGTAGCTTGGGGTTTGCCCAGTACATTTCTTTATTATAAGAGTTCAGATATGCCATACATAGATCATAAAGAAGCTTGGGGTTTGCCCCAGTGCATTTCTTTATTATAAGAGGCTGATATGCCATACATGTATCAGTAAGCAGTTTGGGGTTTGCCCCAGTACATTTCAGTATTATTAGAGGCAGATATGCCATACATGTAGCATTAAGTAGCTTGGGGTTTGCCCCACTACATTTCTTATTATAAGAGGCAGATATGCCATACATGTATCATTAAGTAGCTTGGGGTTTGCCAAGTACATTTCTTTATTATAAGGGGCAGATATGCCAAACATATATCATTAAGCAGCTTGGGGTTTGCCCCAATGCATTTCGTTATTATTAGAGGCAGATATGCCATACATAGATCATAAAAAAGCTTGGGGTTTGCCCCAGTGCATTTCTTTATTATAAGAGGCAGATATGCCATACATGTATCATTAAGTAGCTTGGGGTTTGCCCCAGTACATTTCTTTATTATAAGAGGCAGATATGCCATACATAGATCATAAAGAAGCTTGGGGTTTGCCCCAGTGCATTTCTTTATTATAAGAGGCAGATATGCCATACATGTATCATTAAGTAGCTTGGGGTTTGCCAAGTACATTTCTTTATTATTAGAGGCAGATATGTCATACATGTATCATAAGGAAGCTTGGGGTTTGCCCCAGTACATTTCTTTATTATTAGAGGCTGATATGCAATACATGTATCATTAAGTAGCTTGGGGTTTGCCCCAGTATATTTCTTTATAATAAGAAGCAGATATGCCATACATGGATCATAAAGAAGCTTGGGGTTTCCCCAGTTCATTTCTTTATTATAAGAGGCAGATATGACATACATGGATCATACAGAAGCTTGGGATTTGCACCAGTACATGTTTTTATTATTGCAGGCAGATATGCCATATATGTATCATTAAGTAGCTTGGGGTTTGCCCCCGTACATTTCTATATTATAAGAGGCAGATAAGCCATACATGGATCATAAAGAAGCTTGGGGCTTGCCCCAGTGCATTTCTTTATTATAAGAGGCAAATATGCCATACGTGGATTTTAAAGAAGTTTGGGGTTTGCCCCAGTGCATTTCTTGATTATAAGAGGCAGATATGCCATACATGTATCATTAAGTAGCTTGGAGTTTGCCCCAGTACATATCTTTATTATTAGAGGCAGATATGCCATACATGTATCATTACGTAGCTTGGAGTTTGCCCAAGTGCATTTCTTTATTATTGCAGGCAGATTTGCCATACATGTATCATTAAGTAGTTTGGTGTTTGCTCCAGTACATTTCTTTATTATAAGAGGCAGATATGCCATACATTGATCATTAAGAAGCTTGGGGTTTGCCCCAGTGCATTTCTTCATTATAAGAGGCAGATATGCCATACATGGATCATAAAGTAGCTTGGGGTTTGCCCCAGTGCATTTCTTTATTATTAGAAGCAGATATGTCATACATGTATCATAAAGAAGCTTAGGGTTTGCCCCAGTACATTTCTTTATTATTAGAGGCAGATATGCAATACATGTATCATTACGTAGCTTGGGGTTTGCCCCAGTGCATTTCTTTATTACAAGAGGCAGATATACCATACATGTATCAGTAAATAGCTTGAGGTTTGCCCCAGTGCGTTTCTTTATCATTAGAGGCAGATGTGCAATACATGTATCAGTAAGTAGTTTGAGGCTTGCCCCAGTACATTTCTTTATCATAAGAGGCAGATATGCCATACATGTATCAGTAAGTAGCTTGAGGTTTGCCCCAGTGCGTTTCTTTATTATTAGCGGCAGATATGCAATACATGTATCAGTAAGTAGTTTGAGGTTTGCCCAGGTACATTTCTTTATTTTAAGAGGCAGATATGCCATACATGTATCAGTAAGTAGCTTGAAGTTTGCCCCAGTACATTTCTTTATTATTGCAGGCAGATATGCCATACATGTATCATTACGTAGCTTGGGGTTTGCCCCAGCACATTTCTTTATTATTGCAGGCAGATATGCCATACATGTATCATAACGTAGCTCAGGGTTTGCCCCAGTGCATTTCTTTATTATTAGATGCAGATATGCAATGCATGTATCAGTAAATTATTTGAGGTTTGCCCCAGTACATTTCTTTATTATAAGAGGCAGAGAAGCCATAGATGTATCAGTAAGTAGCTTGAGGTTTGCCCCAGTACATTTCTTTATTATTGCAGGCAGATATGCCATACATGTATCATTACGTAGCTTGGGGTTTGCCACAGTAGATTTCTTTATTATTAGAGGCAGATATGCCATACATGTATCATAACGTAGCTTGGGGTTTGCCCCAGTGCATTTCTTTATTATTAGAGGCAGATATGTCATACATGTATCATAAAGAAGCTTGGGGTTTGCCCCAGTACATTTCTTTATTATTAGAGGCTGATATGCAATACATGTATCATTAAGTAGCTTGGGGGTTGCCCGGGTATATTTCTTTATTATAAGAAGCAGATATGCCATACATGGATCATAAAGAAGCTTGGGGTTTCCCCAGTTCATTTCTTTATTATAAGAGGCAGATATGACATACATGGATCATACAGAAGCTTGGGAATTGCACCAGTACATGTTTTTATTATTGCAGGCAGATATGCCATATATGTATCATTAAGTAGCTTGGGGTTTGCCCCCGTACATTTCTATATTATAAGAGGCTGATAACCCATACATGGATCATAAAGAAGCTTGGGGTTTGCCCCAGTACATTTCTTTATTATAAGAGGCAAATATGCCATACATGGATATTAAAGAAGTTTTGGGTTTGCCCCAGTGCATTTCTTTATTATAAGAGGCAGATATGCCATACATGTATCATTAAGTAGCTTGGAGTTTGCCCCAGTACATATCTTTATTATTAGAGGCAGATATGCCATACATGTATCAGTAAGTAGCTTGAGGTTTGCCCCAGTTCGTTTCATTATTATTAGAGGCAGATATGCAATACATGTATCAGTAAATAGCTTGAGGTTTGCCCCAGTGCTTTCTTTACTATTAGAGGCAGATATGCAATACATGTATCAGTAAGTAGTTTGAGGTTTGCCCCAGTACATTTCTTTATTATTCCAGGCAGATATGCCATACATAGATCATAAAGAAGCTTGGGGTTTGCCCCAGTACATTTCCTTATTATTAGAGGCCGATATGCCATACATGTGTGATTACGTAGCTCAGGGTTTGCCCCTGTGCAATTCTTTATTATTAGAGGCAGATATATCATACATGTATCATTAAGAAGATTGGGGTTTGCCCCAGTACATTTCGTTATTATTAGAGGCAGATATGCCATACATGTATCATTATGTAGCTTGGGGATTGCCCCAATACATTTCTTAATTACAAGAGGCAGATATGCAATACATGTATCATTACGTAGCTTGGGGTTTGCCCCAGTACATTTCTTTAATATTAGAGGCAGATGTAACATACGTGGATCATAAAGTAGCTTGGGGTTTGCCCCAGTTCATTTCTTTATTATTGCAGGCAGATATGCCATACATGTATCATTAAGTAGCTTGGGTTTGCTCCAGTACATTTCTTTATTATAAGAGGCAGATATGCCATACATGGATCATAAAGAAGCTTGGGGTTTGCCCCAGTGCATTTCTTCATTATAAGAGGCAGATATGCCATACATGGATCATAAAGAAGCTTGGGGTTTGCCCGAGTGCATTTCATTATTATTAGAAGCAGATATGTCATACATGTATCATAAAGAAGCTTGGGGTTTGCCCCAGTGCGTTTCTTTATTATTAGAGGCAGATATGCAATACATGTATCAGTAAGTAGTTTGAGGTTTGCCCCAGTACATTTCTTTATTATAAGAGGCAGATATGCCATACATGTATCAGTAAGTAGCTTGAGGTTTGCCCCAGTGCGTTTCTTTATTATTAGAGGCAGATATGCAATACATGTATCAGTAAGTAGTTTGAGGTTTGCCCAGGAACATTTCTTTATGATAAGAGGCAGATATGCCATACATGTATCAGTAAGTAGCTTGAGGTTTGCCACAGTACGTTTCTTTATTATTGCAGGCAGATATGCAATACATGTATCATTACGTAGCTTGGGGTTTGCCCCAGTACATTTCCTTATTATTAGAGGCCGATATGCCATACATGTATCATTACGTAGCTCAGGGTTTGCCCCAGTGCAATTCTTTATTATTAGAGGCAGATATATCATACATGTATCATTAAGAAGATTAGGGTTTGCCCCAGTACATTTCATTATTATTAGAGGCAGATATGCCATACATGTACCATTACGTAGCTTGGGGATCGCCCCAGTACATTTCTTAATTACAAGAGGCAGATATGCAATACATGTATCCGTACGTAGCTTGGGGTTTGCCCCAGTACATGTCTTTATTATTAGAGGCAGATGTAACATACGTGGATCATAAAGTAGCTTGGGGTTTGCCCCAGTTCATTTCTTTATTATTGCAGGCAGATATGCCATTCATGTATCATTAAGTAGATTGGGGTTTGTTTGAGCCCCTAGCGAAATCCTCTACATAAGAAATAGTGGGGGATAATTAAGGAGATTTCAGTCTTTTATTGGTGGCAGATATACCATAAATGGATCTTTAACTGTCCATATGGCCTTCCTTTGTTTAGGTTTCCATTATGGTCTGGTCGCTTAATGTTTGTATTTCTTTCCCTTTGGTGTCTTTTATGGATGGAGTAAGTTAATTGTATCAATTCCTGATCTTTGTTTTACTTCTACTTTAAGTAGCATGAAATTGCTCCAATATAGTACTGTAATTTAAATGATAAGTAGAATGTTGAACGACGAGAAGCTTGGTGTTTGCCCCAGTGCATTTTATGAATTGTTAGAGCCAGATATGCCATACATGTATCATTAAGTAGCTTGGGGTTTGTCCCAATGCTTTTCTTTATTATTAGAGGCAGATATGCCATACATGTATCATTACGTAGCTTGGGGTTTGCCCCAGTGAATTTCTTTATTTTTGGAGGCAGACATGCCATACATGCATCTTTAAGTAGGTTGGGTTTACTCCAGTGCATTTCTGTATTATAAGGGGCAGATGTGGCATACATGGATCTTAAATAGCTTGGGGATTGCCCCAGTACATGTCTTTATTATTGGTGGCAGATATGCCATAAATGGATCTTTAAGTAGCATGAAATTACTCCAATATAGTACTGTAATTTAAATGATAATTAGAATGTTGAACGACGAGAAGCTTGGTGTTTGCCCCAATGCATTTTATGAATTGTTAGAGGCAGATATGCCATACATGTATCATTAAGTAGCTTGGGGTTTGTCCCAATGCTTTTCTTTATTATTAGAGGCAGATATGCCATACATGTATCATTACGTAGCTTGGGGTTTCCCCCAGTGAATTTCTTTATTTTTGGAGGCAGACATGCCATACATGCATCTTTAATTAGGTTGGGTTTACTCCAGTGCATTTCTGTACTATAAGGGGCAGATGTGCCATACATGGATCTTAAATAGCTTGGGGTTTGCCCCAGTGCTTTTCTTTATTTTTGGTGGCAGACATACCATACACTGATCTTTAAGTAACTTGGGGGTTTCCCCCAGTGCATTTTTATAAGAGGCAGATTTGCCATACATAGATCTTTAAGTAGCTTGGGAGTGCTCCAATATGGTACTGTAATTTAAATGTTAAGCTTAGGTTTGCCACAGTGCATTTCTTTGTTATAAGAGGCAGACATGCCATACATGGATCTGTAAGTAGCTTTGGGTGGCTTCAATATAGTACTGTAATTTATATGTAAAGTAGACATCGGCCAGTTGTGCCAAAACTGCGTCTTAAACGTGCAAACCAGTACACAAAGTTTCATGAACAATAGAAACAAAGCAATGATCAGGAATTGATGCAATTCACTTACACCCTCACAAGAGACCAAAATGGAAAGAAGCATAAACACAAGGTAACCAGACCACAATGGAAACAACAGCATAGGAGAGCCAAAAGGATGGCTACTTTCCCACAAACTGGCCAGCTTGCTATCCAACATAAAAAAGGAGATACATATAATAAGTGACAAACAATTACACAAATAAACGCCACAGAAGAACCGCATTGTAAGTAAACATACTTCCACTCGGGATATAAATCGATTTACGCTGTTGTATTCCCAGCCCTTACTTCTGAACTATTCTCCTACTATTAGACCCAAGATTTTACATATATAAAAAAATTGTTAGAAGTGACAGCCTCGTTATGGAATTGTAAAGTGGTCTTATATGCAACAAAGTTTAGCCTATCCAGACTACAGGTTTCCTTAAAACCCCGGCCTAAAACAGCCTTAGAACAAACTTTAGCTAATGCTGGATATGAGAATATAATTGGCTATAAATAAACAATTCAATTTACATTCTTTCAAAGATTTATTAAATCATTTAAACCAGCTTTATGTGTATATTTTGAACGTATGAAGCCATCGAACTTATAAACATATAGAAAATGAAATGTGCCTGTATCTCTATGTTCTAAAACGGGTTCACTACTAAAAGTAGATCATCAGAAGAACATTTACAATATGGAATTAATGCTGTTAACAACTAAAGCAACAGCATTGTAATTGTTCTTATGATGTTCATTTTACTGTGAATCGGATTAGTGATATACAGAAACGGGCACATTTCAGACTTAGACAAATGTCCCAAAACAACATTGTTATATGTAAACAGTAAACAACATCAACACAAGTACTGTTTAATGGTATTTTTATCATTGCTTACCGGTTTCAGATCTTCATGACCTCAAGATCTGAAACCGATTGGCAACAACAAAATATTATTAAATAGCACATATGGTAATGTTCTTTACTGATAATATATCCAGTTTTTTCAACGTTTATTATTATTATTATCGAAGACTCCATACCAGATGAAACTGTAAGTTACAATAAGGAGGTAAAATGCACTCTCTCCAGCAAAAATCTAACCTAGTATGAAAATAGCCTGTTTTCCTTAATCGGTTTCAGCACTACACATAGTGTACACGTACATCATCAGAAGATCAAATACAATATGGAAGTAAAGATATAAGCGCCAACTGCAAAGACGATATAAAAACAATGTAATTGTTCTTATGATGATCTGCATGTAATTGTGAACCACATTTAGAAAATTTAGGTACGGTGACATTTTTTTATTTCACATATCTTTATATACGCATTTAAATACGAGCGGCATGTGAGGAAAACCTGGCGTACACAGCCATTAAAATCACATGATTAAGTATACACACATTAAAATTGAACTTCTTAAGGCAATTCCTCATATTCCAGTTTCTCCAATTATGGACTCTTTCCAACAATAATGTTCATTATTGGATCGAAGACTACATATCGGATGAAACTGGAAGCTAAATTAAGGAAAGAAATATACCCTTCCTCCAGTATAATTTCAAACGACAATGAAATGTGCCTCTATCGGCATTTTCTAAAAAAGATTCATTGCTAAAAGTAGATCATCAGAAGAACAATAACAATATGGAATTAATGCTATTTGCACCTAAGGCAATGGCGTTATAAACAACATGGTAATTGTTTTTATGATGATGAACATTTAGTTGTGAATCGGATTATTGATATACAGAACCAGGCACAATTGAGACTTATACAAATGTCCCCCCAAAAAAGATTGTTATATGTAAAAAGGAAACAGCATGAACACAAGGACTGTTATAATGATTTTTTTTTATTGTTTACCGGTTTCAGATATTCATGACCTCAAGATCTGAAGCCGGCTGGCAGCAATTAAAATGCCATAAAATATTGCATGTGCTAATGTTGTTTACTGATTACATATATGCACAGAAAAAATTAAGGGAATAGACTTGCGTACACAGCTACACAATAAAAAGCACACAGTAGTGTTCAACAGAATTTTATGAATTCCTTATATTACAATTTCTTCAATGATGGAATCTATTAGCAAATGATGTTAAATATTTTAGCGAAGACTCCATACCAGATGAAACTGTAAGCTACAATTAGGATGAGAAAGGCACTCCCTCCAGTACAAATTTCACATAACATTACATGTGTCTGCATTCTCTAAATCGGTTTCAACAAAACAGGTATATTATGAGAAGAACAATTTTAATATGTAAGTTAAGATATTAGCGTCAACTGCAACGACGTTATAAAAGATTGTATTTGTTCTTTTGGTGCTCTCCATTTAGTTGTGAACCGGATTTAGAAAAAAAAAACAGGTACGGGTACATTTATTGTTGCATTTCTACATATCTTTATATAAACAAATATTAATATCACAAGATTAAGTATACACACATATAAAATGAACTTCTTAAAGCAATTCTCATATTCAAGTTTCTCAAAACATGGAATCCTTAAAAAAATAATGTTCATAATTGGATCTAAACTACATTTCGAATCAAACTGGAAGCTGAAATTAGAAAAGAAATAGACACCTCAACAAGTATAACTTTGAACGAGAATGAAATGTGCCTGAATCTGTATTTTCTAAAACAGCTTAATTACTAAACGTAGATCATCAGACGAACAATTACAATATGGAATCTATGCTGTTAGCAACTAAAGCAACGTCATTATAAACAAAATTGTAATTGTTCTTATGATGATGTACATTTAGTTGTGAATGGATTAGTGATATACAGATACAGGCACAATTCAGTTTTAGACAAACGTCCCAAAACAAGATTGTTATATGTAATAAAAGCACGCTAACACTGCATGATACCCCACCACTGCAAGATAATATGGTTATAGCCTTGCCCATAATAGTGGTACTTTTAAGTGTTATAGTTATCTGTAAAACTTCACTAAGGCATTCAATATAGTAAAGGAACTACATACATGTATATCAAAAGGGCAGATAATACAATAACCAGAAAAGCAGAGTGACTGTCCTTGGCAATAATATGTGTCCTTTAGTGTTTTAAAATTTGAAGAAAATCCATGAAAAGATTCTTAAGTTATTGATCGCAAACTCCAAAAAAAATTGTGAGAAGTTAATCAAGTTATCGGTCGGAAATGGTGTGGATGGACGGACGAACGGACAGACACCGGAGGGTATATTATAATACCCCAGCACTATCGTGTGATGGGGTATAACAAAAAGAAGAAAAGAAAAAAAAGTCATTCCCGATATAAACATGTAGGCACAATTTGAAAAAAAAATGTGAAAAATTAATCAAGTTATCGGTCGGAAATGGTAGGGATGGACGGACGGACAGATGGACGGACAGACACCGGAGGGTATATTATAATATCCCAGCACTATCGTGTAATGGGGTATAACAAAAAGAAGAAAAGGAAAAAAAAAAAAGGTAAAAAAAAGGAATGAAAAACAAAAAATGAGAAAAAAAAACGAAAAAAAAAAAAATTCATTGCAAAAAGAAAAATAAACGGAAAAAAAAGAAAAGAAAAAACGAGAAAAAAGGAAAAAAAAAAAAAAGAAAATTCCATTCCTCCACGGGGGTTTTAACTCACGCCCCTCAGATTCATAGCACAAATTAATCCAGTTATTGTTCGGAAATGGTGGGGACGGACGGGCGGACAGACACCGGAGGGTATATTGTAATATCCCAGCACTATCGTGTGATGGGGTATAACAAAAAGAAGAAAAGGGTGAAAAAAAGGAAAAAAAAAGGAATGAAAAACCAAAAATGAGGAAAATTAAAAAAAAAAAAAAAAAAAAATAATTCATTGCCAAAATGAAAAAGAATGAAAAAGAAAAAAGGACACACACAAAAAAAAAAGAAAAAACGAAAAAAAAAAAAAATTTCCATTCCTCGACGGAAATTTGAACTCACGCCCCTCAGATTCATAGTCAACAATAGGATTTGTAGTCCAGCACTCTAACCACTACACTGGCAGTGATAATCAATGTATTTCATAAATTAAAGGAATAAATGCGCAGAAACTATTTAATGGGAATTGTTAACGACCAATTTGTCGTTAAATGTTAACGCATTTTGTGTATTCACAACACAAAACCTGCTTATTATGGTCGTTTATACATCAGTGCAGTTTCATCCAAATATCCCATATAGTAAAGGAATAAGTCCCCAAAAACCATTTAATCGGAATTTTTAACGACCATAATTCCGTTAAATGGTAATGTATTTTGCCCATTTACAATCCCAAACCACTCATACCCAATGTCAATGTGTATACAAAATTTGAAGAAAATCTGTGAAAAAATATTCAAGTTATTGATCGGAAACGCCCCAAAACCCCTTATTTTGAACTAAAAAGGGCCATAACTCTGTCAAATGTTAACGGATTTTGCCCATTAACAATCCCATACCACTCATTCCCGATATATACATGTATGCAAAATTTGAAAAAAATTCGTTAAAAATTACTCAAGTTATCGATCGGAAATGGTGCGGACGGACGGACGGACGGACGGACATACGGACGGACGGACGGACGGACGGACAGACACCAGAGGGTATAACATAATACCCCGCCACTATCGTGTGGTGGGGTATAAAAAGTAACAACATTAACCCAAGGACTTTTTAATGGTATTTTTATTATTGCTAACCAGTTTCAGATCTTCATGACCTCCAGTTCTGAAACCGTTTGGCAACATTAAAAATCCTATTAATTAGTGAATGTGCTAATGTTGTTTACTGATTACATATATGCGCAGCAAAATGTAGGGAAAGATACTTCGTACATAGCTGCAGGATAAGAAAGCACAGAGTAGTGCACGACATGATTTTCTGAATTTCTCTTATTCAAGTGTCTTCAATTATGGAATCTTTTTGCAAAGAATGTTCATGTTAAGTAAACTAAGGTGAAAAAAGGGACTTCTTCCAGGAGAAATTTAACCTTGCATCAAATGTGCCTGCATATTGTTAATCGGTTTCAACATTACAGGTAGATCTTCAGAAGAACAGTTACAATATGAAAGTAGCAGATATAAGCGTCATCTGCAACGACGTTATAAAAACATTGTAATTGTTCTTATGATGTTCTGCATTTAGTTGTGAACCGGATTTTTGAAATACAGATAAGGGAACATATATTTTGTCTTATTTCTACAAAAAGTTTACATATACATCTAAATTCGAGCGGCACATGTGAGGAAAAAGTGGCGTACACACCCATTTGTATCACAAAACTAATTTTCACAAGACTTAGTATACACACATTTAAACTGAACTTCTTAAAGCAATCCTTCATATTCCAGTTTCTCGAACTATGGAATGTTTAAAAAAATAATGTTCATTATTGGATCGTAGACTATATATCGGATGAAACTGGAAGCTGAAATAAATACAGATTTAGACACTTCTCCCAGTAAAACCTTAAAGGAGAATGAAATGTGCCTCTATCTGTATTTTCTAAAAAGTTTTTTTACAACAGGTTTATCATCAGAAGAACAATAACAATATGGCATTAATGATGATAATACCTATAGCAACGACATTATAAACAACATTGCAATTGCTCTTATGATGGTGAGCATTTTGTTGTAAATCGGAATAGTGCTATACAGAACCAAGCACAATTCAGTTTTAAAAAATGTCCCAAAACAAGATTATTATACGTAAAAAGTAAACAATATTCACACAAGGATTGTTTAATGGTAGTTGTGGTTTTGCTAACCAGTATATGATCTTTATGACCTCAGGATCTGAAACCAATTGGCAACAATAAAAATACTGTCAAATAGTTCATGGGTAATATTGTTTACTGACTACATACAAGCGGAGCAAATATAAAGGAAATAAACTTGCGTACACAGCTCCGAGATAAGAAAGCACACAGTGGTGCTCAACATGATGTTGCTAATTCCACACATTCCAACGTCTTCAATTATAGAATCGTTTAGCAAAGATTGTTTATAATTTTATCAAAGACTCATTACCAGCTGAAACTGCAAGGTAAGCTAAGGAGGAAAAAGGCACTCCCTCAAGTATAAATTTAACATAAAATATAATGTGCCTGACAGCCTGTATTCTCTAAATCGGTTTCAACACTACAGCTAGATTATCAGAAGAATAATTACCATATGTAAGTTAACTGCAACAGTGTAATTCTTCTTATGGTGATCTGCATTTTCTTTATTTCTACATATCATTATATTCACAGCCATTAATATCACAATATTAAGTACACACACATTAATATTGAACTTCTAAGCAATTCCTCATATTCCAGTTTCTCCAAATATGGAATCTTTCAAACAATCATGTTCATTATTGGAACGATGACTATATATCGAAACAAACTGAAAGCCAAATTAAGAGAAGAAATAGACTCTTCCTCCAGTATAACTTTAAACGAGAATGAAATATGCCTCTATCTGTATTTTCTGAAACAGTTTCACAACTTGTAGTATGACTATCTGATTTTCTCTTTGAAATGATGCTGAAATAATTTCGATACAGAACAATAAACTCTGGGCGGAGATTAGAAACCACTGTAGCTGCAAAAGGCGGAGCCAAAAACCGTACAATAAGTTCCCAATTTCGGAAGTTGTTGTACCGCCTTCCTACGGAAATAAAAATTTCGAAACAATAGTTCGCCTGTACTTTTATAGTGTCACCTTGACATATTTACCTAGCAAAATTACACTTCTTTTCACGATAGTTCGTTTGTTTGATTTCGAAGAGGTTTAACATTGTATTGTCACCGACAACATTGTATTGATCATGTAGGAGACGTTGCTTTCGGTTTTGTAGGTCTTGTACCCAAAACTGTGATGAAATGGCATCTAAGCCCTGCCACCCAATTAAACCAATAGCGTTACCTGAAAGCGTTTGCCTTACCCTCTTCCCCTTGACAATTAATAAAACAATAAAAAAAAACGCCCATCGGAGCTTGGAGAAATAGATTGGACTGCACGATGCTACCACGCAAAGCTGATACCAACCGCACATTATTACTGGTAGCCCGTTTAGAAGGTCTAAGCCTGACCAGGAAAGTTGCTGCGAGTCTGCCCGTCCATGCTTACAAACCTTATTAGTTTCATTGGGCGACAGGACTTGAGATGTCATTTGATCTAAATGTCGAGTAAAAGTCCCACAAAATTGTAAGTAGAGTCTCCAAAAGGACCTAAATATTGTTCGGGGATGTTAAACCTCAAATCAAACAAAATAATATAAACAAATCCCTTAGAAACAAATATATATAAGGTTGGATATAATCACAAACAGTGCAAACAAAATAAATGAAAAATTAAGCGCTTTCGGCTTTCGCCTTCTTCAGATGTTAAAAACTCTGAAGAAGGCGAAAGCCGAAAGCGCTTAGTTTTTCATTTATTTTGTTTGCACTGTTTGTGATTATATCCAACCTTATACTAACCCCAAATCATAATTGTATCCAGTTATCGGATCCAGTGCCACCGAGTAGATTTTTTGTTTGATGTTTTGCCTCATTTCCCCCTTTATATATATACACAAATAAATAAATAAATAAGACAATTTCTGATGTATCCACACACCACACTGTCCAGTTACAAAATGAAGAAGCTGACATCTGCAGAGCGGAAGTGGGCGGGATTGTCATACTACAAGCCAGTTATGATATTCCGGCTACCTCGAAATTGTAAACTGCTTATGTCTCGTCGAGCATACTATAACTATAACTTAAAGTAGATTTTCAATATGTAATTTATTCTGTTAGCACCTAAAGGCAACGGCGTTATAAACAACTTTATAATTGTTCTTATGATGATGTCCATTTAGTTGAGAATCGGATTAATGATATACAGATATACAGATACAGCACAATTCAGTCTTAGATAAACGTCCCAGAACAAGATTACTATATGTAAAAATAGCCATCGGAAGAGATGGCAAATCCCCGACCAAAAGCCAATATGGCCTTCAGAAGATTGTTCACCAATAGAAAGTGCAACAGAATAAAACCCGCAATATATCATAAAAGTATTGCAGTTATGACAATCACAAGATTATACTCTCAGGGGAGATAACTAAAAAACCAGGGCACTCAGAAATGTGGTTCTTGCGCATGACATGCCTGCTTAAGCTCGTGTATTTCTGTTCAAAGTACCATCGATATGTTTCAAAAGGTATTGGAGATATGGTGATCACAAGCTGGTCATACTGTTATATTGGAAGGGTAGATAACTCAAATACCACAGCACCAACACTTGTGGTTCTTGCACATGACATCCTTTCTGTACCTTGTATACAATTGTGCCAAGTTCCTTCAATATATCTCAAAGGGTGTTGGAGTTATGGCCATCACAAGGTTATATTGCCAGGGGAGATAACTAAAAAACCAGAGCACCCAGAGTTGTAATTCTTGAGCATGACACACCTGCTTAACCTCATGTACATCTTCATTAAGTACCACAAATATGTCTCAAATGGTATTGTAGGTACGATGATCACAAGGTTGTCATACTGTTATATTGGAAGGGGAGATAACTCAAATATAATGGCACCCAGAGTTGTAGTTCTTAGGCATGAAGGGCCGTCTCAACGTTGTATACAATTGTGCCAAGTACCATCAATATATCTCAAAGGGTATTGGAGTTATGGCCATCACAAGGTTATATTGTCAGGGGAGATAATTAAAAAACCAGGGCACCCAGAGTTGTGGTTCTTGCACGTGACACACCTGCTTAACCTCGTGTACAACTGTACCAAGTATCATCAATATATCTCAAAGAGTGTTGGAGATGTGGCCATCACAAGGTAGTGATTCTATATTATTGGAAGGGGAGATAACATAAAAAACATGGCACCCAGAGTTGTGGTTCTTGTACATGACACACCTTCTCAGCCTTGTGAACAACTTTGCCAGGTATCATCAATATATCTTAAAGGGTATTGGAATTATGGCCATCACAAGGTTGTCACTCTATTTTATTGGAAGGGGAGATAACTCCAAAACCATGGCAACCAGAGTTGTGGTTCTTGTGTATGACACGCCGTCTCAGCCTTGTGAACAACTGTGCCAGGTACCATCAATATATCTGAAAGGGTTTGAGTTATGGCCATCACAAAGAAGTCATTCTATTTTATTATAAGGGGAGATAACTAAAAAGTATGTCATCTAGAGTTCTGGTTCTTGCGCATGACACACCATCTCAGCCTTGTAAACAATTGTGCCAAGAACCATCAATGAATCTCAAAGGGTATAGGAGTTATGGCCATCACAAGGTTGTCACTCTATTTTATTGGAAGGGGAGATAACTCCAAAACCATGGCGACCAGAGTTGTGGTTCTTGTGCATGACACGCCGTCCCAGCCTTGTGAACAACTGTGCCAGGTACCATCAATATATCTCAAAGGGTATTGGAGTTATGGCCATCACAAAGTAGTCATTCTATTTTATTAAAAGGGGAGATAACTAAAAAAGTATGGTATCCAGAGTTCTGGTTCTTGCGCATGACACGCCGTCTCGGCCTTGTGAACAATTCTGCCAATAACCATCAATGAATCTCAAAGGGTATAGGAGTTATGGCCATCACAAGGTTGCGTCTACGGACGGACGGACAGACGGACGGACGGACAGACGGACGGACGGACGGACGCCAGGCTGATCGCTATATCCCCCGAACCTATTCGGTCGGGGGATAAAAAGTGAACAACATGAACACAAGGACTATTTCATGGTATTCATATATGTGACTTCAGTTTCTTTCTTTTCTTGTCATCCCGTCTTGAAATTCTGCTTTTTTCTTTGGACCTGTAAAAAAATATCAATCGACAATAAAGAGTACTGAATAGGTTATATGTCTTGCCTTAAATGCCGAAAAATATGAATGCATCAATTAAGGTTTCTGTATCCAGTCGTGCCCTTCGGAGTCTTTCTGTTTTGTTTTGTTTTTTTTTTTTTGATCGATTTAAAAATAGAAGTGAATGTAATGATCAGAAATATATACAATTAAATTCCACTGGGGTGCTTAAATCGAAGCCCCCGACTGTAATTGTTCAAGTATCAGCTTAAGGCGGTTGTTTTGTCACAATACATACTTGTTAATTTTCGTCTTTGAAAGTACGTATCGCTTTAATATCCTTGTAAAGGTTATTGTCTGTTTTTAAAATATTCACCATTAAGATATCTGAAGGGAGCGTATCGACCGCTGGATTTCTTAACGGTGAAGATTTTAAAAATATGCATTAACCTGCTTTGTGTTTGCCTTTGACACATTGCCCTGATTTATAACAGTCCAATAATAGCTTACCATAAAGTAAGCTGGTTTCTTCTATTTGTGTGCTACAATATAGAACTGTAATTTAAATGTTAAGTAGAAGTAAAACAAAGATCATGAATCGGTACAATTAACTTACTCCATCAACCAAAGACAACAAAGGGAAAGAAACACAAACACGAAGCGACCAGACCATAATGGAAACCTAAACCAAGGAAGGCCATAAGGACAGTTACTTTCCCACAAAATGGCCAAATGGCAATCTTAATTAAAAAGACACAAGTGATACACACAATAAGTAACAAACAATAACATTCTTTCTACTGACCGTTCCAAGACGTTCGAATCCGGCCACCGCTATCAAGGTGTGTCCTTGGGCAAAATTGAAAAAAGGCGAAATGATCAGGAACTGATACAATCAGATCCCACATCATATCCAAAACATCACAAGGGAAAGTGAAAACATAAAATTACATCAATTTACAATAGAGACAACTTATTCCCCGAGTCATGCAGCTCTTTCCCAAACAGGTGGTGACTCAGAGAATAATGCGAAACAAAAGATGTATAAACACACATAATGAATAGAATAAAATTTAAAATTACAAACGCCAAACACATCAAACAGGAAGGAAACACAACACAACCCACTACAAGTGGCAAATTTGAATGTTCAGACCAACAGACATGGACTCCATAAGACACATTATGACACTGCCCCACTCCACCCAGGTGTAAATGGGTAGCAGTGGTGAATAAAGTCACTGCCCCTCTCTCACGCGCGTGTAAACATCTGGAATG
The DNA here is from genome assembly GCA_963580285.1 of Lucinisca nassula. Taxonomy (NCBI): domain Eukaryota; kingdom Metazoa; phylum Mollusca; class Bivalvia; order Lucinida; family Lucinidae; genus Lucinisca; species Lucinisca nassula. The sequence continues at coordinate 81,540,701 of OY757014.1, read as the reverse complement.
TGTGTTCGAGAGCGATTCAACAAGCTTGGAAGCTTTCGTCGCAATCGAACTAAAATAAATTAGTATAATTTAAGGCAGTTCTTCTGTGGCGGTTTATTTATGTAATTGTTTGTTTTTGCGATTTGTGATTTGATAAATAAAGTACAATATTATGTTATGATCTTCGATATTTAAATTTCGGAGATGTAACTGGATCTCACTGTATCGTTTCATGATCATTTCTGTATCAATTTAAATGGTGAAACTAATATATTCAATAGTATTGCTATCATACCAATGTTGAGGGCATCAGTAAGTGCCTTATTCAAAGACTTTGACTCAGTCAAAGTACACTCCTTATCCGCGTCTTCATAATTGTCGCCTGTGATAGCCTCAACTACTGCACAGAGTGCTTCTACTGCGAGGACCTGTTCAATGTAGGTATCTGCCAGACTGAAATGAGAATATTTTTGATTAGAAAAGCGACCGAAAAACACGGATGACTTACCTGAAAATAAATTGAAGTTTTGGGCTTAAGCACACAGTGAGAGACAAACGAAAAATCCAATCCATTAATAAAGAAGTTATTAACCAGACATGGAAAAAAGATCATTTTAGAATAAGAATAACCTTGGCATTAGACACAAAGACCTTGGTCCGCACGAACAATCATCACATAGTGCTTAACATTGTTGCCGACTTAGCTCAAATGCATCAAAAATAGGAAAGTTAGTGACTGGACTCGAAAAAAAACCTTGTTTATTTGACCTCTTAGTACGCCTGCACGTCTGTATCTGGGTTTCGCCTGTAAAACATCGTCTCAAGATGTTTACCAATTCTGCCAAGTAATTTAAAAAGTATTGACCGTATTTAATTTTGGGAGACGTTTGAACTCTTAGTACCTCTTTGACATTGTAGTTACATATTTTCGATTTCCGCGTATCATGATAGTTTAAGTTTCTACGAAATGATTTGAAACCGCCACCCCGCCCATCGGGGCTTTAAGAAACAGATGGGGTGCATGATGCTTCCACACAGAGCCGAATTCGACCGCGCATGAGTTCTGGCAAATCGCTTAGAGGATCTAGAAAGTAGAAGTAAAACAAAGATCAGGAATCTATAAAATTGACTTACTCCATCCATCAAAGACACAAACGGAAAGGAACACAAACACGAAGCGACTAGACCACAATGGAAACCTAAACAAAGGAGGGCCAAAAGGACAGTTACTTTCCCACAAAGTGTCCTAATGGCCATCTAAATTCACAAGTGACACACACAATAAGCAACAAATAATAACATAAATAAACCGCCAGATAAGAACCGCCTTGGAACGGGCATTGGAAAGAATTCCAAGGGGTGGGGGGGGGGGGCTTTAATTGATTTTACATGGCAATTATCCTCGCCCTTAATTCTGTCACGGTATAACCACTAATTTTGTTTAGTCCGCGTGAAGACTAAACAAAGACTAAGCCTGCCCAGACAAAGCGGTGCGAGTCAGCGCCAATAACCCTTACTGGTTTCATTTGGCAACAGGGAGTGCTGTTTATTAACTAAGTTTATCAAACTTCGAAGATGAAGAAATGTTATCAGCGCCCGGATAGCTCAGTCGGTAGAGCACTTGCTTTGTAAGCGAGGGGTCGCCTGTTCTGGTCGCATTTTTAACTTCATTTCTTTATGATTAATCTAATTCAGATGTCATTTCATCTCAATGTCAGGTAAAAGTCCCATAAAACTGGAAGTCACGTCTCCAAAATGTCATATACTGTGTTGACGGGGACGTTAAACCTCAAACAAAACAAACAAAGAACTTGAATCCTGAAATAACACAGGTTTTTAAGTTCGGGCCTGTAAATACGATATTGACTTTAGAAATATGGAACCGGGTTCCACTCTTTACACTACACTTCCTCATAATCTTATAAAAGAAAGCTTAATGATTTAATTGAATGGGCTTTTCACAGAGAAGATTCTCTCTATCTTGCATGTAATGTCAGAAATGCATTTTTCACTTCTAAAGAGCATAAGAATTATACACTTTGGTCATGTCAGAAAGTGTGTGATGCCCTCACCTTTCTACTTGACAATATTTATATTAGATTCGGTAGTAAGTTATTTAGACAAATTGTGGGTATTCCGATGGGTACTAATTGCGCACCTCTTGTGGCTGATCTGTTCTTGTATTGTTATGAAAGAGACTTCATTTTGTCGCTTTCCATTGATAACCAATCTGAAATTATTGAAGCTTTTAGCTCTACTTCTAGATATTTAGATGATTTATTAAATATTGATAATACCTATTTTGATGGTTTGATCAGTCAGATTTACCCCCTAGAACTTCAGTTAAATAAAGCAAATTCTTCTGATACCGAGGCCCCGTTTTTGGATTTACATCTATCTATTGAAGATGGATTTGTTTCGTGCAAAATTTATGATAAACGCGATGACTTTGATTTTGAGATTGTAAATTTTCCTTTTTTGGATGGTGATGTTCCTCGTGCGCCATCTCATGGCGTTTATATTTCGCAATTACTTCGATTTACTAGAGTGTGTAGTCATGTAACTGACTTCAACACTCGTAATAAATTATTAACGGCTAAACTCCTTAATCAGGGTTATCGGTACCATAAACTACGCAAAGCCTTTTCAAAATTGTATAGACGCCATTCTGATTTAATTTCAAAATTCAATATTGGACTTAAATCTCTTCTGCAACAAGGTCTATCGGAACCCGAATTTTATGGTGACTTAGTATATAAATTCAGAAAAATATATAACCGCAATGACTTCAGCACCCAATTTCGTAAAATCATTCTTCGATATAAAAAGATTGGGTACAACATGGATATTATACGACAGACTGCATACATGTTAGTTAACCCAATCACGGTTGGCAACTTTGCTTCCCTCTTTAATTGCACGCCGGTGGGTCAGGCCTCAGATTCTATGACGGCTCCAACGTAAAGGCTTATTGAAAATTAGAGAGATAATGTCGGTTGGTGCCTGATGCTCTGTCTCTGGTCGGGCTCATCGGAGTCTAACTGTTGGTTTTCTTTTGCTCCAGCATTTCAGTGGTTTCTTGCTGTCGAGTCCTCACCGTTGTCTCACCTCTGTGGTTCTTTGATTTTTGTGTTCACGGAGATGTTGCACTGATGAGTTAGGAGGCCTTCATGCGGACTGAACAAATTATTTGTCTAAATCGCGACGGAAGTAAGGGCGAGGATTGTGGCCACGTAAAATCGATTTAAGCCCCCCAGTGGAAATCTTCCACTGACCGTTCCATGGCGGCTCTTCTGTGGCGATTTATTTATGTTGTTGTTTGTTGCTTTCTGTGTGTGTCACTTGTGTCTTTTGGTTTTGGATGGCCATATGGCCATTTTGTGGGAAAGTAACTGTCCTTATGGCCTTCCTTTGTTAAGGTTTCCATTATGGTCTGGTCGCTTAATGTTTGTATTTCTTTCCCTTTGGTGTCTTTTGTGGGTGGAGTGGGTTAATTGTATCAATTCCTGATCTTTGTTTTACTTCTACTTTTCAAGCAGCACTTATCTCATCACGGAAAAGTTTTCTGCAAGAACGGTTGATAAACCATAGAAGTAAGGGAGTCATTGATAGTTTTAGGTGTCAACATGTCCTTTATCGTGGAGGTACGAATCATGAATCGCGCCGGCCATAAATCGACTCCTGATGGTTAAAATTTCTGCCAAATATTTATATTTATCTCTAGAAATGAGAAAGCTATTTAGCATGTTAACATTTCGGTCACCTTCGACATGTAATTACCACACTGGCCTTGAAGATACTTACTCAAGTTTTGCGAGACACGGTAAGTTAAAAGGTTAACACTTCTGCAAAGATACTAAAATCGATATAGAAATAAGAAAGAACGGACCTTGAATAAGTTTCGTACACCTTGTGCGTATTATTACTACCTTTAATAAGACAAAATAGTTACTGGCCTGCGTTTTGCACCCGATAAACGTCTCATTAGAGTTAAAAATTATGCAAAGTAATCTAAAATCAATTTACAATTAAGACTGTGACTGACCATGTTAAGTTTGGGACCTCTTTAGCCTCTAAGTACGACTTTGACCTTGCGGCATAGACGTAGAAAAATCGTTGCATGATAGATAACATTAATGCCAAATACATTTTTAAAGAAACTGTACGCAAAACTGCTATCGAATTCGTATTGCGTTCCAAATACCTTGATAACAGGATTAGTACAGTCACTTACTTCATGTATTATAAGTATTTTTGACATACATGTCATCGTTTGTCAGTTTAAATTGATAACGATACCATAGTGTAGATTGTATTTTCTTGTCCTTTGGGATCATTGATCCCATTTAGGAATTTTGAAAATATCTGAGGGTTACTGATGAGGCCTATGAGGCCTAACTGGCCGAAACTAGCTAGTTTGGCCCAGAAAACAGGTACACTCCATATTTTTCAGTTCTGTGGTGCAGTCCTTGCTTCCCAAGGATAACCCTTTTATAGAACATATTCCAAAAAATTCATTTGGGAAGTTTTCAGAAAATCGCGTCCCCACATGTGCAATATATGACTAAGAGCGAGTCTACAGGTGGGGGTACCCAAGTTCGACGCTCCGGGGGCCATAGCCTGGGAGTTTTCAGAGTGACCATATTTTGTGGGTTTAATGTACCATAGACGGGCAATACACAGAAAAGTTTTCAAAAAAATTCATTGGGGAAGTTCTGAGCAAATCGCCTCACAATATATGCAATATCAGGCTATATTTTGGGTGGGGTACCCTGGTTCGAGTCTCCGGGGGCCATAGCCTGGGAGTTTTCAGAGTGACCATATTTTGTGGGTATAATGTACCACAGACGGGCAATACACAGAAATGTTTTCAAAAAAATTCATTGGGGAAGTTTTCAGAAAATCGCGTCCCCGCATGTGCAAAATATGACTAAGAGCGAGTCTACAGGTGGGGGTACCCAAGTTCGACGCTCCGGTGGCCATAGCCTGGGAGTTTTCAGAGTGACCATATTTTGTGGGGGTATAATATACCATAGACGGGCAATACACTGAAATGTTTTCAAAAAAATTCATTGGGGAAGTTCTGAGCAAATCGCCTCACAATATATGCAATATCTGGCTATATTTTGGGTGGGGTACCCTGGTTCGAGTCTCCGGGAGCCATAGCCTGGGAGTTTTCAGGGTGACCATATTTTGTGGGTATAGGGACCGATAAGCGGGCAATACTCAGACATGTTTTCACGAAAATTCATTGGGGAAGTTTTGAGAAAATCGCGTCCCCGCATGTGCAATATATGACTAAGAGCGAGTCTACAGGTGGGGGTACCCAAGTTCGACGCTCCGGGGGCCATAGCCTGGGAGTTTTCAGAGTGACCATATTTTGTGGGTTTAATGTACCATAGACGGGCAATACACAGAAATGTTTTCAAAAAAATTCATTAGGGAAGTTCTGAGCAAATCGCCTCTACATATATGCAATATCTGGCTATATTTTGGGTGGGGAACCCTGGTTCGAGTCTCCGGGAGCCATAGCCTGGGAGTTTTCAGAGTGACCATATTTTGTGGGTATAATGTACCACAGACGGGCAATACACAGAAATGTTTCCAAAAAAAATCATTGGGGAAGTTTTCAGAAAATCGCGTCCACGCATGTGCAATATATGACTAAGAGCGAGTCTACAGGTGGGGGTACCCAAGTTCGACGCTCCGGTGGCCATAGCCTGGGAGTTTTCAGAGTGACCATATTTTGTTGGTTTAATGTACCGTAGACGGGCAATACACAGAAATGTTTTCAAAAAAATTCATTGGGGAAGTTCTGAGCAAATCGCCACACAATATATGCAATATCTGGCTATATTTGGGTGGGGTACCCTGGTTCGAGTCTCCGGGAGCCATAGCCTGGGAGTTTTCAGAGTGACCATATTTTGTGGGTATAATGTACCACAGACGGGCAATACACAGAAATGTTTTCAAAAAAAATTCATTGGGGAAGTTTTGAGAACATCGCGTCCCCGCATGTGCAATATATGACTAAGAGCGAGTCAACAGGTGGGGATACCCAAGTTCGACGCTACGGGGGCCATAGCCTGGGAGATTTCAGAGTGACCATATTTTGTGGGTTTAATGTACCATAGTCGGGCAATACACAGAAACGTTTTCAAAAAAATTCATCGGGGAAGTTCTGTGCAAATCGCCTCACAACATATGCAATATCTGGCTATATTTTGGGTGGGGTACCCTGGTTCGAGTCTCCGGGAGCCATAGCCTGGGATTTTTCAGAGTGACCATATTTGGCACATGCGGGGACGCGATTTTCTCAAAACTTCCCCAATGAATTTTCGTGAAAACATTTCTGAGTATTGCCCGCTTATCGGTCCCTATACCCACAAAATATGGTCACTCTGAAAACTCCCAGGCTATGGCTCCCGGAGACTCGAACCAGGGTACCCCACCCAAAATATAGCCTGATATTGCATATATTGTGAGGCGATTTGCTCGGAACTTCCCCAATGAATTTTTTTGAAAACATTTCTGTGTATTGCCCGTCTATGGTACATTATACCCACAAAATATGGTCACTCTGAAAACTCCCAGGCTATGGCTCCCGGAGACTCGAACCAGGGTACCCCACCCAAAATATAGCCTGATATTGCATATATTGTGAGGCGATTTGCTCGGAACTTCCCCAATGAATTTTTTTGAAAACATTTATGTGTATTGCCCGTCTATGGTACATTATACCCACAAAATATGGTCACTCTGAAAACTCCCAGGCTATGGCCCCGGAGCGTCGAACTTGGGTACCCCCAGCTGTAGACTCGTGCTTAGTCATATATGGCACATGCGGGGACGCTATTTTCTCAAAACTTCCCCAATGAATTTTCGTGAAAACATTTCTGAGTATTGCCCGCTTATCGGTCCCTATACCCACAAAATATGGTCACTCTGAAAACTCCCAGGCTATGGCTCCCGGAGACTCGAACCAGGGTACCCCACCCAAAATATAGCCTGATATTGCATATATTGTGAGGCGATTTGCTCGGAACTTCCCCAATGATTTTTTTTGAAAACATTTCTGTGTATTGCCCGTCTATGGTACATTATACCCACAAAATATGGTCACTCTGAAAACTCCCAGGCTATGGCCCCCGGAGCGTCGAACTTGGGTACCCCCACCTGTAGACTCGCGCTTAGTCATACATGTATATGGCACATGCGGGGACGCGATTTTCTCAAAACTTCTCCAATGAATTTTCGTGAAAACATTTCTGAGTATTGCCCGCTTATCGGTCCCTATACCCACAAAATATGGTCACTCTGAAAACTCCCAGGCTATGGCTCCCGGAGACTCGAACCAGGGTACTCAACCCAAAATATGGCCTGATATTGCATATATTGTGAGGCGATTTGCTCGGAACTTCCCCAATGAATTTTTTGAAAACATTTCTGTGTATTGCCCGTCTATGGTACATTATACTCACAAAATATGGTCACTCTGAAAACTCTCAGGCTATGGCCCCCAGAGCGTCGAACTTGGGTACCCCCACCTGTAGACTCGCGCTTAGTCATATATGGCACATGCGGGGACGCGATTTTCTCAAAACTTCCCCAATGAATTTTCGTGAAAACATTTCTGAGTATTGCCCGCTTATCGGTCCCTATACCCACAAAATATGGTCACTCTGAAAACTCCCAGGCTATGGCTCCCGGAGACTCGAACCAGGGTACCCCACCCAAAATATAGCCAGATATTGCATATATTGAGGCGATTTGCTCGGAACCTCCCCAATGAAATTTTTTGAAAACATTTCTGTGTATTGCCCGTCTATGGTACATTATACCCACAAAATATGGTCACTCTGAAAACTCCCAGGCTATGGCCCCCGGAGCGTCGAACTTGGGTACCCCCACCTGTAGACTCGCGCTTAGTCATATATGGCACATGCGGGGACGCGATTTTCTCAAAACTTCCCCAATGAATTTTCAGTATTGCCCGCTTATCGGTCCCTATACCCACAAAATATGGTCACTCTTAAAACTCCCAGGCTATGGCTCCCGGAGACTCGAACCAGGGTACCCCACCCAAAATATAGCCTGATATTGCATATATTGTGAGGCGATTTGCTCGGAACTTCCCCAATGAATTTTTTTGAAAACATTTCTGTGTATTTCTCGTCTATGGTACATTATACCAACAAAATATGGTCACTCTGAAAACTCCCAGGCTATGGCCCCCGGAGCGTCGAACTTGGGTACCCCCACCTGTAGACTCGCGCTTAGTCATATATGGCACATGCGGGGACGCAATTTTCTCAAAACTTCCCCAATTAATTTTCGTGAAAACATTTCTGAGTATTGCCCGCTTATCGGTCCCTATACCCACAAAATATGGTCACTCTGAAAACTCTCAGGCTATGGGACCCGGAGACTCGAACCAGGGTACCCCACCCAAAATAGAGCCTGATATTGCATATATTGTGAGGCGATTTGCTCGGAACTTCCCCAATGATTTTTTTTTAAAACATTTCTGTGTAATGCCCGTCTATGGTACATTATACCCACAAAATATGGTCACTCTGAAAACTCCCAGGCTATGGCCCCCGGGGCGTCGAACTTGGGTACCCCCACCTGTAGACTCGCGCTTAGTCATATATGGCACATGCGGGGACGCGATTTTCTCAAAACTTCCCCAATGAATTTTGTGAAAACATTTCTGAGTATTGCCCGCTTATCGGTCCCTATACCCACAAAATATGGTCACTCTGAAAACTCCCAGGCTATGGCTCCCAGAGACTCGAACCAGGGTACCCCACCCAAAATATAGCCTTATATTGCATATATTGTGAGGCGATTTGCTCGGAACTTCCCCAATTAATTTTTTTTGAAAACATTTCTGTGTATTGCCCGTCTATGGTACATTATACTCACAAAATATGGTCACTCTGAAAACTCCCAGGCTATGGCCCCCGGAGCGTCGAACTTGGGTACCCCCACCTGTAGACTCGCGCTTAGTCATATATGGCACATGCGGGGACGCGATTTTCTCAAAACTTCCCCAATTAATTTTCGTGAAAACATTTCTGAGTATTGCCCGCTTATCGGTCCCTATACCCACAAAATATGGTCACTCTGAAAACTCCCAGGCTATGGCTCCCGGAGACTCGAACCAGGGTTCCCCACCCAAAATATAGCCTGATACTGCATATATTGTGAGGCGATTTGCTCAAAACTTCCCCAATGATTTTTTTTGAAAACATTTCTGTGTATTGCCCGTCTATGGTACATTATACCCACAAAATATGGTCACTCTGAAAACTCCCAGGCTATGGCCCCCGGAGCGTCGAACTTGGGTACCCCCACCTGTAGACTCGCGCTTAGTCATACATGTATATGGCACATGCGGGGACGCGATTTTCTCAAAACTTCCCCAATGAATTTTCGTGAAAACATTTCTGAGTATTGCCCGCTTATCGGTCCCTATACCCACAAAATATGGTCACTCTGAAAACTCCCAGGCTATGGCTCCCGGAGACTCGAACCAGGGTACTCAACCCAAAATACGGCCTGATATTGCATATATTGTGAGGCGATTTGCTCGGAACTTCCCCAATGAATTTTTTGAAAACATTTCTGTGTATTGCCCGTCTATGGTACATTATACTCACAAAATATGGTCACTCTGAAAACTCCCAGGCTATGGCCCCCGGAGCGTCGAACTTGGGTACCCCCACCTGTAGACTCGCGCTTAGTCATATATGGCACATGCGGGGACGCAATTTTCTCAAAACTTTCCCAATTAATTTTCGTGAAAACATTTCTGAGTATTGCCCGCTTATCGGTCCCTATACCCACAAAATATGGTCACTCTGAAAACTCTCAGGCTATGGGACCCGGAGACTCGAACCAGGGTACCCCATCCAAAATATAGCCTGATATTGCATATATTGTGAGGCGATTTGCTCGGAACTTCCCCAATTATTTTTTTTGAAAACATTTCTGTGTAATGCCCGTCTATGGTACATTATACCCACAAAATATGGTCACTCTGAAAACTCCCAGGCTATGGCCCCCGGAGCGTCGAACTTGGGTACCCCCACCTGTAGACTCGCGCTTAGTCATATATGGCACATGCGGGGACGCGATTTTCTCAAAACTTCCCCAATGAATTTTCGTGAAAACATTTCTGAGTATTGCCCGCTTATCGGTCCCTATACCCACAAAATATGGTCACTCTTAAAACTCCCAGGCTATGGCTCCCGGAGACTCGAACCAGGGTACCCCACCCAAAATATAGCCTGATATTGCATATATTGTGAGGCGATTTGCTCGGAACTTCCCCAATGAATTTTTTTGAAAACATTTCTGTGTATTTCTCGTCTATGGTACATTATACCCACAAAATATGGTCACTCTGAAAACTCCCAGGCTATGGCCCCCGGAGCGTCGAACTTGGGTACCCCCACCTGTAGACTCGCGCTTAGTCATATATGGCACATGCGGGGACGCAATTTTCTCAAAACTTTCCCAATTAATTTTCGTGAAAACATTTCTGAGTATTGCCCGCTTATCGGTCCCTATACCCACAAAATATGGTCACTCTGAAAACTCCCAGGCTATGGCTCCCAGAGACTCGAACCAGGGTACCCCACCCAAAATATAGCCTTATATTGCATATATTGTGAGGCGATTTGCTCGGAACTTCCCCAATTAATTTTTTTGAAAACATTTCTGTGTATTGCCCGTCTATGGTACATTATACTCACAAAATATGGTCACTCTGAAAACTCCCAGGCTATGGCCCCCGGAGCGTCGAACTTGGGTACCCCCACCTGTAGACTCGCGCTTAGTCATATATGGCACATGCGGGGACGCGATTTTCTCAAAACTTCCCCAATGAATTTTCGTGAAAACATTTCTGAGTATTGCCCGCTTATCGGTCCCTATACCCACAAAATATGGTCACTCTGAAAACTCCCAGGCTATGGCTCCCGGAGACTCCAACCAGGGTACCCCACCCAAAATATAGCCTGATACTGCATATATTGTGAGGCGATTTGCTCAAAACTTCCCCAATGATTTTTTTTGAAAACATTTCTGTGTATTGCCCGTCTATGGTACATTATACCCACAAAATATGGTCACTCTGAAAACTCCCAGGCTATGGCCCCCGGAGCGTCGAACTTGGGTACCCCCACCTGTAGACTCGCGCTTAGTCATATATGGCACATGCGGGGACGCGATTTTCTCAAAACTTGCCCAATGAATTTTCGTGAAAACATTTCTGAGTATTGCCCGCTTATCGGTCCCTATACCCACAAAATATGGTCGCTCTGAAATCTCCCATGCTATGGCTCCCGGATTCTCAGGGGTCCCCACCCAAAATATAGCCTGATATTGCATATATTGGGAGGCGATTTGCTCGGAACTGCCCCAATGATTTTTTTTTGAAAACATTTCTGTGTATTGCCCGTCTATGGTACATTATACCCACAAAATATGGTCACTCTGAAAATTCCCAGGCTATGGCCCCCGGAGCGTCGAACTTGGGTACCCCCACCTATAGAGTCGCGCTTAGTCATATATGGCACATGCGGGGTCGCGATTTTCTCAAAACTTCCCCAATGAATTTTCGTGAAAACATTTCTGAGTATTGCCCGCTTATCGGTCCCTATATCCACAAAATATGGTCACTCTGAAAACTCCCAGGCTATGGCTCCCGGAGACTCGAACCAGGGTACCCAACCCAAAATATGGCCTGATATTGCATATATTGTGAGGCGATTTGCTCGGAACTTCCCCAATGAATTTTTTGAAAACATTTCTGTGTATTGCCCGTCTATGGTACATTATACCCACAAAATATGGTCACTCTGAAAACTCACAGGCTATGGCCCCCGGAGCCACGAACTTGGGTACCCCCATCTGTAGACTCGCGCTTAGTCATATAAGGCACATGCGGGGACGCGATTTTCTCAAAACTTCCCCAATGAATTTTCGTGAAAACATTTCTGAGTATTGCCCGCTTATCGGTCCCTATACCTACAAAATATGGTCACTCTGAAAACTCCCAGGCTATGGCTCCCGGAGACTCGAACCAGGGTACCCCACCCAAAATATATCCTGATATTGCATATATTGTGAGGCGATTTGCTCGGAACTTCCCCCAATGATTTTTTTTGAAAATATTTCTGTGTATTGCCCGTCTATGGTACATTATACCCACAAAATATGGTCACTCTGAAAACTCCCAGGCTATGGCCCCCGGAGCGTCGAACTTGGGTACCCCCACCTGTAGACTCGCGCTTAGTCATATATGGCACATGCGGGGACGCGATTTTCTCAAAACTTCCCCAATGAATTTTCGTGAAAACATTTCTGAGTATTGCCCGCTTATCGGTCCCTATACCCACAAAATATGGTCACTCTGAAAACTTTCAGGCTATGGGACCCGGAGACTCGAACCAGTGTACCCCACCCAAAATATAGCCAGATATTGCATATATTGTGAGGCGATTTGCTCGGAACTTCCCCAATGATTTTTTTTTGAAAACGTTTCTGTGTATTGCCCGTCTATGGTACATTATACCCACAAAATATGGTCACTCTGAAAACTCTCAGGCTATGGGACCCGGAGACTCGAACCAGTGTACCCCACCCAAAATATAGCCAGATATTGCATATATTGTGAGGCGATTTGCTCGGAACTTCCCCAATGATTTTTTTTTGAAAACGTTTCTGTGTATTGCCCGTCTATGGTACATTATACCCACAAAATATGGTCACTCTGAAAACTCCCAGGATATGGCCCCCGGAGCGTCGAACTTGGGTACCCCCACCTGTAGACTCGCGATTAGTCATATATGGCACATGCGGGGACGCGATTTTCTCAAAACTTCCCCAAGGAATTTTCGTGAAAACATTTCTGAGTATTGCCCGCTTATCCGTCCCTATACCCACAAAATATGGTCACTCTGAAAACTCCCAGGCTATGGCTCCCGGAGACTCGAACCAGTGTACCCCACCCAAAATATAGCCTGATATTGCATATATTGTGAGGCGATTTGCTCGGAACTTCCCCAATGATTTTTTTTGAAAACATTTCTGTGTAATGCCCGTCTATGGTACATTATACCCACAAAATATGGTCACTCTGAAAACTCCCAGGCTATGGCCCCCGGAGCGTCGAACTTGGGTACCCCCACCTGTAGACTCGCGCTTAGTCATATATGGCACATGCGGGGACGCGATTTTCTCAAAACTTCCCGAATGAATTTTCGTGAAAACATTTCTGAGTATTGCCCGGTTATCGGTCCCTATACCTACAAAATATGGTCACTCTGAAAACTCCCAGGCTATGGCTCCCGGAGACTCGAACCAGGGTACCACACCCAAAATATATCCTGATATTGCATATATTGTGAGGCGATTTGCTCGGAACTTCCCCCAATGATTTTTTTGAAAATATTTCTGTGTATTGCCCGTCTATGGTACATTATACCCACAAAATATGGCGACTCTGAAAACTCCCAGGCTATGGCCCCCGGAGCGTCGAACTTGTGTACCCCCACCTGTAGACTCGCGCTTAGTCATATATGGCACATGTGGGGACGCGATTTTCTCAAAACTTCCCCAATGAATTTTCGTGAAAACATTTCTGAGTATTGCCCGCTTATCGGTCACTATACCCACAAAATATGGTCACTCTGAAAACTCTCAGGCTATGGGACCCGGAGACTCGAACCAGTGTACCCCACCCAAAATATAGCCTGATATTGCATATATTGTGAGGCGATTTGCTCGGAACTTCCCCAATGATTTTTTTTTTGAAAACGTTTCTGTGTATTGCCCGTCTATGGTACATTATACCCACAAAATATGGTCACTCTGAAAACTCCCAGGATATGGCCCCCGGAGCGTCGAACTTGGGTACCCCCACCTGTAGACTCGCGCTTAGTCATATATGGCACATGCGGGGACACGATTTTCTCAAAACTTCCCCAATGAATTTTCGTGAAAACATTTCTGAGTATTGCCCGCTTATCGGTCCCTATACCCACAAAATATGGTCACTCTGAAAACTCCCAGGCTATGGCTCCCGGAGACTCGAACCAGAGTACCCCACCCAAAATATAGCCTGATATTGCATATATTGTGAGGCGATTTGCTCGGAACTTCCCCAATGATTTTTTTTTGAAAACATTACTGTGTATTGTCCGTCTATGGTACATTATACCAACAAAATATGGTCACTCTGAAAACTCACAGGCTATGACCCCGGGACGTCGAACTTGGGTACCCCCACCTGTAGACTCGCGCTTAGTCATATATGGCACATGCGGGGACGCGATTTTCTCAAAACTTCCCCAATGAATTTTCGTGAAAACATTTCTGAGTATTGCCCGCTTATCGGTCCCTATACCTACAAAATATGGTCACTCTGAAAACTCCCAGGCTATGGCTCCCGGAGACATGAACAGGGTACCCCACCCAAAATATAGCCTGATAATGGGCTGATATTGCATATATTGTGAGGCGATTTGCTCGGAACTTCCCAAATGAATTTTTTTGAAAACATTTCTGTGTATTGCCCGTCTATGGTACATTATACCCACAAAATATGGTCACTCTGAAAACTCCCAGGCTATGGCCCCCGGAGCGTCGAACTTGGGTACCCCCACCTGTAGACTCGCGCTTAGTCATATATGGCACATGCGGGGACGCGATTTTCTCAAAACTTCCCCAATGAATTTTCGTAAAAACATTTCTGAGTATTGCCCGCTTATCGGTCCCTATACCCACAAAATATGGTCACTCTGAAAACTCTCAGGCTATGGGACACGGAGACTCGAACCAGGGTACCCCACCCAAAATATAGCCTGATATTGCATATATTGTGAGGCGATTTGCTCTGAACTTCCCCAATGAATTTTTTTGAAAACATTTCTGTGTAATGCCCGTCTATGGTACATTATACCCACAAAATATGGTCACTCTGAAAACTCGCAGGCTATGGCCCCCGGAGCGTCGAACTTGGGTACCCCCAGCTGTAGACTCGCGCTTAGTCATACATGGCACATGCGGGGACGCGATTTTTTCAAAACTTCCCCAATGAATTTTCGTGAAAACATTTCTGAGTATTGCCCGCTTATCGGTCCCTATACCCACAAAATATGGTCACTCTGAAAACTCCCAGGCTATGGCTCCCAGAGACTCGAACCAGTGTACCCCACCCAAAATATAGCCGTACATTGCATATATTGTGAGGCGATTTGCTCGGAACTTCCCCAATGATTTTTTTTGGAAAACATTTCTGTGTTATGCCCGTCTATGGTACATTATACTCACAAAATATGGTCACTCTGAAATCTCCCAGGCTATGGCCCCCGGAGCGTCGAACTTGGGTACCCCCACCTGTAGACTCGCGCTTAGTCATATATGGCACATGCGGGGACGCGATTTTCTCAAAACTTCCCCAATGAATTTTCGTGAAAACATTTCTGAGTATTGCCCGCTTATCGGTGCCTATACCCATAAAATATGGTCACTCTGAAAACTCCCAGGCTATGGCTCCCGGAGACTCGTACCAGGGTACCCCACCCAAAATATAGCCTGATATTGCATATATTGTGAGGCGATTTGCTCGGAACTTCCCCAATGATTTTTTTGAAAACATTTCTGTGTATTGCCCGTCTATGGTACATTATACCCACAAAATATGGTCACTCTGAAAACTCCCAGGCTATGGCCCCCGGAGCGTCGAACCTGGGTACCCCCACCTGTAGACTCGCGCTTAGTCATATATGGCACATGCGGGGACGCGATTTTCTCAAAACTTCCCCAATGAATTTTCGTGAAAACATTTCTGAGTATTGCCCGCTTATCGTTCCTTATACCCACAAAATATGGTCACTCTGAAAACTCCCAGGCTATGGCTCCCGGAGACTCGAACCAGGGCACCCAACCCAAAATATGGCCTGATATTGCATATATTGTGAGGCGATTTCCTCGGAATTTCCCCAATGATTTTTTTGAAAACATTTCTGTGTATTGCCCGTCTATGGTACATTATACCCACAAAATATGGTCACTCTGAAAACTCCCAGGCTATGGCCCCCCAAAGCGTCGAACTTGGGTACCCCCACCTGTAGACTCGCGCTTAGTCATATATGGCACATGCGGGGACACGATTTTCTCAAAACTTCCCCAAGGAATTTTCGTGAAAACATTTCTGAGTATTGCCCGCTTATCCGTCCCTATACCCACAAAATATGGTCACTCTGAAAACTCCCAGGCTATGGCTCCCGGAGACTCGAACCAGGGTACCCCACCCAAAATATAGCCTGATATTGCATATATTGTGGGGCGATTTGCTCTGAACTTCCCCAATGATTTTTTTTGAAAACATTTCTGTGTATTGCCCGTCTATGGTACATTATACCCACAAAATATGGTCACTCTGAAAACTCCCAGGCTATGGCCCCCGGAGCGTCGAACTTGGGTACCCCCACCTGTAGACTCGCGCTTAGTCATATATGGCACATGCGGGGACGCGATTTTCTCAAAACTTCCCCAATGAATTTTCGTGACAACATTTCTGAGTATTGCCCGCTTATCGGTACCTATACCCACAAAATATGGTGACTCTGAAAACTCCCAGGCTATGGCTCCCGGAGACTCGAACCAGAGTACCCCACCCAAAATATAGCCTGATATTGCATATATTGTGAGGCGATTTGCTCGGAACTTCCCCCAATGAATTTTTTTGAAAACATTTCTGTGTATTTCCCGTCTATGGTACATTATACCCACAAAATATGGTCACTGTGAAAACTCCCAGGCTATGGCCCCCGGAGCGTCGAACTTGGGTACCGCCACCTGTATACTCTCGCTTAGTCATATATGGCACATGCGGGGACGCGATTTTCTCAAAACTTCCCCAATGAATTTTCGTGAAAACATTCTGAGTATTGCCCGCTTATCGGTCCCTATACCCAAAACTTCCCCAATGAATTTTCGTGAAAACATTCTGAGTATTGCCCGCTTATCGGTCCCTATACCCACAAAATATGGTCACTCTGAAAACTCCCAGGCTATGGCTCCCGGAGACTCGAACCAGGGTACCCCACCCAAAATATAGCCTGATATTGCATATATTGTGAGGCGATTTGCTCGGAACTTCCCCAATGAATTTTTTTGAAAACATTTCTGTGTATTGCCCGTCTATGGTACATTATACCCACAAAATATGGTCACTCTGAAAACTCCCAGGCTATGGCCCCCGGAGCGTCGAACTTGGGTACCCCACCTGTAGACTCGCGCTTAGTCATATATGGCACATGCGGGGACGCGATTTTCTCAAAACTTCCCCAATGAATTTTCGTGAAAACATTTCTGAGTATTGCCCGCTTATCGGTCCCTATCCCCACAAAATATGGTCACTCTGAAAAATCCCAGGCTATGGCTCCCGGAGACACGAACCAGGGTACCCCACCCAAAATATAGCCTGATATTGCATATATTGTGAGGCGATTTGCTCGAAACTTCCCCCAATGAATTTTTTTGAAAACATTTCTGTGAAATGCCCGTCTATGGAACATTATACCTACAAAATATGGTCACTCTGAAAACTCCCAGGATATGGCCCCCGGAGCGTCGAACTTGGGTACCCCCACCTGTAGACTCGCGCTTAGTCATATATGGCACATGCGGGGACGCGATTTTCTCAAAACTTCCACAATGAATTTTCGTGAAAACATTTCTGAGTATTGCCCGCTTATCCGTCCCTATACCCACAAAATATGGTCACTCTTAAAAAACTCCCAGGCTATGGCTCCCGGAGACTCGAACCAGGGTACCCCACCCAAAATATAGCCTGATATTGCATATATTGTGAGGCGATTTGCTCAGAACTTCCCCAATGAATTTTTTTGAAAACCTTTCTGTGTATTGCCCGTCTATAGTTCATTATACCCACAAAATATGGTCACTCTGAAAACTCCCAGGCTATGGCTCCCGGAGACTCGAACCAGGGTACCCCATCCAAAATATAGCCTGATATTGCATATATTGTGAGGCGATTTGCTCGGAACATCCCAAATGATTTTTTTTGAAAACATTTCTGTGTATTGCCCGTCTATGGTACATTATACCCACAAAATATGGTCACTCTGAAAACTCCCAGGCTATGGCCCCCGGAGCGTCGAACTTGGGTACCCCCACCTGTAGACTCGCGCTTAGTCATATATGGCACATGCGGGACGCGATTTTCTCAAAACTTCCCCAATGAATTTTCGTGAAAACATTTCTGAGTATTGCCCGCTTATCGGTCCCTATACCCACAAAATATGGTCACTCTGAAAACTCTCAGGCTATGGGAACCGGAGACTCGAACCAGGGTACCCCACCCAAAATATAGCCTGATATTGCATATATTGTGAGGCGATTTGCTCGGAACTTCCCCAATGATTTTTTTTGGAAAACATTTCTGTGTTATGCCCGTCTATGGTACATCATACCCACAAAATATGGTCACTCTGAAAACTCCCAGGCTATGGCCCCCGTAGCGTCGAACTTGGGTACCCCCACCTGTAGACTCGCGCTTAGTCATATATGGCACATGCGGGGACGCGATTTTCTCAAAACTTCCCCAATGAATTTTCGTGAAAACATTTCTGAGTATTGCCCGCTTATCGGTCCCTATACCCACAAAATATGGTCACTCTGAAAACTCCCAGGCTATGGCTCCCGGAGACTCGAACCAGGGTACCCCACCCAAAATATAGCCTGATATTGCATATATTGTGAGGCGATTTGCTCGGAACTTCCCCAATGAATTTTTTTTGAAAACATTTCTGTGCATTTCTCGTCTATGGTACATTATACCCACAAAATATGGTCACTCTGAAAACTCCCAGGCTATGGCCCCCGGAGCGTCGAACTTGGGTACCCCCACCTGTAGACTCGCGCTTAGTCATATATGGCACATGCAGGGACGCGATTTTCTCAAAACTTCCCCAATGAATTTTCGTGAAAACATTTCTGAGTATTGCCCGCTCATCGGTCCCTATACCCACAAAATATGGTCACTCTGAAAACTCCCAGGCTATGGCTCCCGGAGACTCGAACCAGGGTACCCCACCCAAAATATAGCCTGATATTGCATATATTGTGAGGCGATTTGCTCGGAACTTCCCCAATGATTTTTTTTGAAAACATTTCTGTGTATTGCCCGTCTATGGTACATAATACCCACAAAATATGGTCACTCTGAAAACTCCCAGGCTAGGGCCCCCGGAGCGTCGAACTTGGGTACCCCCACCTGTAGACTCGCGCTTAGTCATATATGGCACATGCGGGGACGCGATTTTCTCAAAACTTTCCCAATGAATTTTCGTGAAAACATTTCTGAGTATTGCCCGCTTATCGATCCCTATACCCACAAAATATGGTCACTCTGAAAACTCCCAGGCTATGGCTCCCGGAGACTCGAACCAGGGTACCCCACCCAAAATATAGCCTGATATTGCATATATTGTGAGGCGATTTGCTCGGAACTTCCCCAATGATTTTTTTTGAAAACGTTTCTGTGTATTGCCCGTCTATGGTACATTATACCCACAAAATGTGGTCACTCTGAAAACTCCCAGGATATGGCCCCCGGAGCGTCGAACCAGGGTACCCCCACCTGTAGACTCGCGCTTAGTCATATATGGCACATGCGGGGACGCGATTTTCTCAAAACTTCCCCAATGAATTTTCGTGAAAACATTTCTGAGTATTGCCCGCTTATCGGTCCCTATACCCACAAAATATGGTCACTCTGAAAACTCTCAGGCTATGGGACCCGGAGACTCGAACCAGGGTACCCCACCCAAAATATAGCCTGATATTGCATATATTGTGAGGCGATTTGCTCGGAACTTCCCCAATGATTTTTTTTGGAAAACATTTCTGTGTTATGCCCGTCTATGGTACATTATACCCACAAAATATGGTCACTCTGAAAACTCCCAGGCTATGGCCCCCGTAGCGTCGAACTTGGGTACCCCCACCTGTAGACTCGCGCTTAGTCATATATGGCACATGCGGGGACGCGATTTTCTCAAAACTTCCCCAATGAATTTTCGTGAAAACATTTCTGAGTATTGCCCGCTTATCGGTCCCTATACCCACAAAATATGGTCACTCTGAAAACTCCCAGGCTATGGCTCCCGGAGACTCGAACCAGGGTACCCCACCCAAAATATAGCCTGATATTGCATATATTGTGAGGCGATTTGCTCGGAACTTCCCCAATGAATTTTTTTGAAAACATTTCTGTGCATTTCTCGTCTATGGTACATTATACCCACAAAATATGGTCACTCTGAAATCCCCCAGGCTATGGCCCCCGGAGCGTCGAACTTGGGTACCCCCACCTGTAGACTCGCGCTTAGTCATATATGGCACATGCAGGGACGCGATTTTCTCAAAACTTCCCCAATGAATTTTCGTGAAAACATTTCTGAGTATTGCCCGCTTATCGGTCCCTATACCCACAAAATATGGTCACTCTGAAAACTCCCAGGCTATGGCTCCCGGAAACTCGAACCAGGGTACCCCACCCAAAATATAGCCTGATATTGCATATATTGTGAGGCGATTTGCTCGGAACTTCCCGAATGATTTTTTTTAAAACATTTCTGTGTATTGCCCGTCTATGGTACATAATACCCACAAAATATGGTCACTCTGAAAACTCCCAGGCTATGGCCCCCGGAGCGTCGAACTTGGGTACACCCACCTGTAGACTCGCGCTTAGTCATATATGGCACATGCGGGGACGCGATTTTCTCAAAACTTTCCCAATGAATTTTCGTGAAAACATTCCTGAGTATTGCCCGCTTATCGATCCCTATACCCACAAAATATGGTCACTCTAAAACTCCCAGGCTATGGCTCCCGGAGACTCGAACCAGGGTACCCCACCCAAAATATAGCCTGATATTGCATATATTGTGAGGCGATTTGCTCGGAACTTTCCCAATGATTTTTTTTGAAAACGTTTCTGTGTATTGCCCGTCTATGGTACATTATACCCACAAAATGTGGTCACTCTGAAAACTCCCCGGATATGGCCCCCGGAGCCACGAACTTGGGTACCCCCACCTGTAGACTCGCGCTTAGTCATATATGGCACATGCGGGGACGCGATTTTCTCAAAACTTCCCCAATGAATTTTCGTGAAAACATTTCTGAGTATTGCCCGCTTATCGGTCCCTATACCCACAAAATATGGTCACTCTGAAAACTCCCAGGCTATGGCTCCCGGAGACTCGAACCAGTGTACCCCACCCAAAATATAGCCTGATATTGCATATATTTTGAGGCGATTTGCTCGGAACTTCCCCAATGATTTTTTTTGAAAACATTTCTGTGTAATGCCCGTCTATGGTACATTATACCCACAAAATATGGTCACTCTGAAAACTCCCAGGCTATGGCCCCCAGAGAGTCGAACTTGGGTACCCCCACCTGTAGACTCGCGCTTAGTCATATATGGCACATGCGGGGACGCGATTTTCTCAAAACTTCCCCAATGAATTTTCGTGAAAACATTTCTGAGTATTGCCCGCTCATCGGTCCCTATACCTACAAAATATGGTCACTCTGAAAACTCCCAGGCTATGGCTCCCGGAGACTCGAACCAGGGTACCCCACCCAAAATATAGCCTGATATTGCATATATTGTGAGGCGATTTGCTCGGAACTTCCCAAATGATTTTTTTTGAAAACATTTCTGTGTATTGCCCGTCTATGGTACATTATACCCACAAAATATGGTCACTCTGAAAACTCCCAGGCTATGGCCCCCGGAGCGTCGAACTTGGGTACCCCCACCTGTAGACTCGCGCTTAGTCATATATGGCACATGCGGGGACGCGATTTTCTCAAAACTTCCCCAATGAATTTTCGTGAAAACATTTCTGAGTATTGCCCGCTTATCGGTCCCTATACCCACAAAATATGGTCACTCTGAAAACTCTCAGGCTATGGGACCCGGAGACTCGAACCAGGGTACCCCACCCAAAATATAGCCAGATATTGCATATATTGTGAGGCGATTTGCTCGGAACTTCCCCAATGATTTTTTTTGAAAACATTTCTGTGTAATGCCCGTCTATGGTACATTATACCCACAAAATATGGTCACTCTGAAAACTCCCAGGCTATGGCCCCCGGAGCGTCGAACTTGGGTACCCCCAGCTGTAGACTCGCGCTTAGTCATACATGGCATATGCGGGGACGCGATTTTTTCAAAACTTCCCCAATGAATTTTCGTGAAAACATTTCTGAGTATTGCCCGCTTATCGGTCCCTATACCCACAAAATATGGTCACTCTGAAAACTCCCAGGCTATGGCTCCCAGAGACTCGAACCAGTGTACCCCACCCAAAATATAGCCTTACATTGCATAGTTTGTGAGGCGATTTGCTTGGAACTTCCCCAATGAATTTTTTTTAAACATTTCTGTGTATTGCCCGTCTATGGTACATTATACTCACAAAATATGGTCACTCTGAAATCTCCCAGGCTATGGCCCCCGGAGCGTCGAACTTGGGTACCCCCACCTGTAGACTCGCGCTTAGTCATATATGGCACATGCGGGGACGCGATTTTCTCAAAACTTCCCCAATGAATTTTCGTGAAAACATTTCTGAGTATTGCCCGCTTATCGGTCCCTATACCCACAAAATATGGTCACTCTGAAAACTCTCAGGCTATGGGACCCGGAGACTCGAACCAGGGTACCCCACCCAAAATATAGCCAGATATTGCATATATTGTGAGGCGATTTGCTCGGAACTTCCCCAATGAATTTTTTTGAAAACATTTCTGTGTAATGCCCGTCTATGGTACATTATACCCACAAAATATGGTCACTCTGAAAACTCCCAGGCTATGGCCCCCGGAGCGTCGAACTTGGGTACCCCCAGCTGTAGACTCGCGCTTAGTCATACATGGCATATGCGGGGACGCGATTTTTTCAAAACTTCCCCAATGAATTTTCGTGAAAACATTTCTGAGTATTGCCCGCTTATCGGTCCCTATACCCACAAAATATGGTCACTCTGAAAACTCCCAGGCTATGGCTCCCAGAGACTCGAACCAGTGTACCCCACCCAAAATATAGCCTTACATTGCATAGTTTGTGAGGCGATTTGCTTGGAACTTCCCCAATGAATTTTTTTTAAAACATTTCTGTGTATTACCCGTCTATGGTACATTATACTCACAAAATATGGTCACTCTGAAATCTCCCAGGCTATGGCCCCCGGAGCGTCGAACTTGGGTACCCCCACCTGTAGACTCGCGCTTAGTCATTTATGGCACATGCGGGGACGCGATTTTCTCAAAACTTCCCCAATGAATTTTCGTGAAAACATTTCTGAGTATTGCCCGCTTATCGGTGCCTATACCCACAAAATATGGTCACTCTGAAAACTCCCAGGCTATGGCTCCCGGAGACTCGAACCAGGGTACCCCACCCAAAATATAGCCTGATATTGCATATATTGTGAGGCGATTTGCTCGGAACTTCCCCAATGATTTTTTTTTGAAAACATTTCTGTGTATTGCCCGTCTATGGTACATTATACCCACAAAATATGGTCACTCTGAAAACACCCAGACTATGGCCCCCGGAGCGTCGAACTTGGGTACCCCCACCTGTAGACTCGCGCTTAGTCATATATGGCACATGCGGGGACGCGATTTTCTCAAAACTTCCCCAATGAATTTTCGTGAAAACATTTCTGAGTATTGCCCGCTTATCGGTCCCTATACCCACAAAATATGGTCACTCTGAAAACTCCCAGGCTATGGCTCCCGGAGACTCGAACCAGGGCACCCAACCCAAAATATAGCCTGATATTGCATATATTGTGAGGCGATTTGCTCGGAACTTCCCCCAATGAATTTTTTTGAAAACATTTCTGTGTATTTCCCGTCTATGGTACATTATACCCACAAAATATGGTCACTCTGAAAACTCCCAGGCTATGGCCCCCGGAGCGTCGAACTTGGGTACCCCCACCTGTATACTCTCGCTTAGTCATATATGGCACATGCGGGGACGCGATTTTCTCAAAACTTCCCCAATGAATTTTCGTGAAAACATTCTGAGTATTGCCCGCTTATCGGTCCCTATACCCAAAACTTCCCCAATGAATTTTCGTGAAAACATTCTGAGTATTGCCCGCTTATCGGTCCCTATACCCACAAAATATGGTCACTCTGAAAACTCCCAGGCTATGGCTCCCGGAGACTCGAACCAGGGTACCCCACCCAAAATATAGCCTGATATTGCATATATTGTGAGGCGATTTGCTCTGAACTTCCCCAATGAATTTTTTTGAAAACATTTCTGTGTATTGCCCGTCTATGGTACATTATACCCACAAAATATGGTCACTCTGAAAACTCCCAGGCTATGGCCCCCGGAGCGTCGAACTTGGGTACCCCCACCTGTAGACTCGCGCTTAGTCATATATGGCACATGCGGGGACGCGATTTCTCAAAACTTCCCCAATGAATTTTCGTGAAAACATTTCTGAGTATTGCCCGCTTATCGGTCCCTATACCCACAAAATATGGTCACTCTGAAAACTCCCAGGCTATGGCTCCCGGAGACACGAACCAGGGTACCCCACCCAAAATATAGCCTGATATTGCATATATTGTGAGGCGATTTGCTCGAAACTTCCCCAATGAATTTTTTTGAAAACATTTCTGTGTATTGCCCGTCTATGGAACATTATACCTACAAAATATGGTCACTCTGAAAACTCCGAGGATATGGCCCCCGGAGCGTCGAACTTGGGTACCCCCACCTGTAGACTCGCGCTTAGTCATATATGGCACATGCGGGGACGCGATTTTCTCAAAACTTCCACAATGAATTTTCGTGAAAACATTTCTGAGTATTGCCCGCTTATCGGTCCCTATACCCACAAAATATGGTCACTCTGAAAACTCCCAGGCTATGGCTCCCGGAGACTCGAACCAGGGTACCCCACCCAAAATATAGCCTGATATTGCATATATTGTGAGGCGATTTGCTCGGAACTTCCCCAATGATTTTTTTTGAAAACATTTCGGTGTAATGCCTGTCTATGGTACATTATACCCACAAAATATGGTCACTCTGAAAACTCCCAGGCTATGGTCCCCGGAGCGTCGAACTTGGGTACCCCGACCTGGAGACTCGAGCATAGTCATATATGGCAAATGCGGGGACGCAATTTTCTCAATACTTCCCCAATGAATTTTCGTGAAAACATTTCTGAGAATTGCCCGCTTATCGGTCCCTATACCCACAAAATATGGTCACTCTGAAAACTCCCAGGCTATGGCTCCCGGAGACTCGAACCAGGGTACCCCACCCAAAATATAGCCTGATAGTGCATATATTGTGAGGCGATTTGCTCGGAACTTCCCCAATGAATTTTTTTGAAAACATTTCTGTGTATTGCCCGTCTATGGTACATTATATCCACAAAATATGGTCACTCTGAAAACTCCCAGGCTATGGCCCCCGGAGCGTCGAACTTGGGTACCCCCACCTGTAGACTCGCGCTTAGTCATATATGTATGGCACATGCAGGGACGCGATTTTCTCAAAACTTCCCCAATGAATTTTCGTGAAAACATTCTGAGTAATAATAATGCCAGCTTATCTGTCCCTATACCCAAAACTTCCCCAATGAATTTTCGTGAAAACATTCTGAGTATTGCCCGCTTATCGGTCCCTATACCCACAAAATATGGTCACTCTGAAAACATCCAGGCTATGGCTCCCGGAGACTCGAACCAGGGTACCCCACCCAAAATATAGCCTGATATTGCATATATTGTGAGGCCATTTGCTCGGAACTTCCCCAATGAATTTTCGCTCTGAAAACTCCCAGACTATGGCTCCCGGAGCTTCGAACTTGGGTACCTCCACCTGTAGACTAACATTTCTGTGTTTTGCCCGTCTATAGCTCTTTATGCTCACAAAGTTTAGCCACTCTCGTGCAGCAACATTTGTAATGCTGTCAAAATGCTCGTGTCCTTCATTTGTTAAAGAATCGGTTTCTAGTTGTTACTGTTTCATATAAGCCCCACACATAACATTTGAGAGTTGCATTATTTTTAATAGCAGTACAACAAGTCAATTGGCCAACAATTCCGTAATAAAAAATACCCCGCTAAACCCCATTATATATATTATAGAGAAAACTGGGGTTTACGGGGTATAGATTATTTTCGTATTTCTGCTGCAATACGTAGGTTGTGTATACTCGTTAGAACCGACTCATACGACATAGGTTGTGGATACTCGTAAGAACCGCCTCAATGAGGCTGTACTATCAAGCACCTACAGCCTATGTTTGCAGTATAAATAAGAAAAATATCATGGATTTTCATCAGAAAAATAACCATTTTGGAGCTGTGAAAAATGTACTATGTCGCACTGGTGTGTTATCGTAACGGAATGTTCCGCTTATGCGAGTCTATCCCACAAGGCATAGGTATGCAGCTCAGGTAAGTTTTAAGTGTCTTGAATGCTATTCGGGCAACCAGGATTCTGAGTATAAGTTTCTTGACATATCAAAAGTTATTCTCATCTGTTCTGTGTATTTTGCGAATCGGGAATAAGTAACTACTCATTCCCGATTCGAATCGGGAAACGGGAATAAGTAACCAACTTGATGTCAATACGAAATATCCTATTTTTGACCTCTGGTGACCCCCAGACATGCCCCCAGGGCAACATTTTTGCATCAGCATATTCTACTCTTCATTACCTTCAATTTGATATGCAACATGACTATGTTTGAAGAAAAAGAATTTTTACCCCTCGGGCAAAGTTGGGCCCCACCCCCTGCCTGGGGGTCAGATCAAAATTCTTACTATATTGCTGTAGTCCTCAGCCATATATAGAGCTATTGTCTGTGAGTTTCGAGATTCTAGATAATATGGTGTAGGAGATTTGGTGCGACATTACAGACGAACGTATGGACGGACGAGGGGTAATACATTATCCCCGCTTTTTCTTAGAAAAAGCGCGGGGATAATAATGTATACCCCTCATCCAGTAGGTGGGGGGGGATTGGTTACAAATGACTGGTGCATTACATATACGAAAAGGAAAAGTCTGGATAGGTTAACAGACTGGCTAAAAAAATGACCTAGATATTGTTAGCTGGACTGTAAACTCCAAAACAAACAAACAATCTTCAGTTTTTGTTTGATTTGAGGTTTAACGTCCCCGTCAACACTATTTAGGTCATTTTGGAGACATGGCTTCCAATTTTGTGGGACTTTTACCCGACACTGTGATGAAATGACATCTAAATCCCTGCCACCCAATGAAACCAACAGGGTTTACAAGCATGGATGGGCCCACTCGCAGCAGTTTTCCTGCACAGACTTAGACTTTCTCAGCACATTACCAATACTCATGTGTGGTCGGTATCGCTTGCGGGCGTAAGGCAGTATATAGAGATAGATAGCTCTGCCGGGAAGCGTTGTGTAGCACAATCGATTTCATCAAGTCCTGATGAGCAGGGCGGAAACAAACTTCAGTTCTGTATGAAAGCACAAACTATCTATCTATCTTCTGATACTGCGTCGGTCATATTTGACCATTACCGCAGGTGTATATTACATACACTCGAAGTTTTGCAGGATGAAAGCCTACACAGTAATCATGTAATTATGGTAGGGATCTTTAACCTGCACAGGGGATGGATCTCCCTGCACAGGGGGCCTCCAGTTAACGTCCCGATCCGAAGGACGGTGCACTTTTATGACATCCATCCCTGCAAATGATGCCACTGGAGCGTGTTCAGACACCGAAATTTTATCGCCGTTGCCGGGGATCGAACTGCTTCATGTAACCCGAAATTATTTCTCATAGCCCTAGTAGGTGGGTGCCATCCTGTAACTGAGTTAATCAAGTACCTGCAGACTATGCTTGGTGATAAGATAGATTTTTTTAAGCTAAATTCTAAATCCACCCAATCAACTGAGGTAATGGCCAAGTATGACCGACTCAGTATTAGAAGATAGATAGATAGATAGATAGATAGATAGATAGATAGATAGATAGATAGATAGATAGATAGATAGATTTCGCCGAAAACAGTTAAGAGTTAAGCATAACATGTACGAACTGATTAAGGGGCGAGTTAACTTAGTATCGAACTTCCAGTTCGTGTTTTCCTATTTCATAACATAACTGTATCTAAATGCCAATACACTATACCTCCATTTCCAAATCCTTTTGAACTTTTAATGCACGAAAATCTTACGTTCTCTGTTACTTCGTGCCCCCGAAGATATTCGAGGGCATCTTCTAACTGCGTCCATGTTGTCACGGACGCCATTTCCAAAGAGAAATGTTCGGGATATTTCTAACCTAACACCGGTGGTAAAACACAGTCATCGGTTGGCGGCAACCGCCGTCTTGCGGTTGGAAAAAAGGGCTTCCCGCCAGTTGGAGGTGGCTGAAAAGCCATTGTTCCAAAAGTCTCTATTTCTGATATTAAACTGCAAGCTGTTCGGACCTTTTAAAGTGTTTGTTCGAGCAATTAAATCGAAATTGATTATAACCGATCAGCACAGAGAGGTATATACGGAGATGGTTTATGGAATCAGTAACCATGCCAGTCATCATGCAATACGCATGCGCCGACGGGAGTGCTGGCTCCAGGTTTTGCATTTCCGGCCTGATTTCCTACTTTCGATTTACTGACGGCCTTTATTGACACCGAGTAATTTGTTCACATGAGAATATTTGGGTAATAATTGATTATCAGAATCCTCACACACTAGAATAAGATTGTGTCATATGTTAATTCTTGCATATGGTATAATTGGGGCCATAATTTGTATTCATACAGCCTCTGTCAATCTGTCAATTGAATTGTCCGCTGGAGAGAAAATTGTCAATAAATTCGTCATGGGCCTAGTACGGCAAATGTAACTGGGAAGCACCGTGGTGACTGGTTTTTGTTTGATTTGAGGTTTAACGTCCCAGTCAACACTGTAAAGGTCATTTTTGAGACGTTGCTTCCAATTTTGTGGGACTTTTACCCGACATTGAGATGAAATGACATCTCAAGCCGTGTCACCCAATGAAACCAATAGGGTTTATCAGCATGGCAGTCTGCCTCGCACTGCGGTTCCAGGACAGGCTTAGATCCTCTAAGCGGTTTACCAGTACTAGTGTGCGGGCCGGATTCAGCTCTGCCTGGAAGCATCATGCAGCCCATATATGTCTTCAAGCCCCTATGGGCGGGTGCTGCCGTGGTGACTGGGAAGTATGGCAAGCCATTTTACTATTTATTATGGAATGTAGATATCTAATTTATTATATAAGATATATATTATATTAGATATTTGTTATATAAGATATCTTATATAGCATATAAGATATCTTATATAATATATGAGATATCTTTATATATAAGATATCTGATATGTGATATAAGATATCGTATATGCTTTATTAGATATCTTATTTATTATATTAGATATCTTATATAGGATATGAGATATCTAATGTAGGATATAAGATATCTTATTTACCAAAATATATAAGATAGCTTATATAATAAATAAGATTTCTAAAATAGCATATGAGATATCTTGTATAGCATATCAGATATCTTATATATTATATAAGATATCTTATTTATTATATAAGATATCTTATTTATTATACAAGATATATTATTTTAAGATGGAAATACGATATCTTGTATGATACATAAGATATCTGATATATTATATAAGATATCTAATATGTTATATTAGATATCTTATTTGGAATATTAGATATCTTATTTAGCATATCAGATATCTTATATATTTCAGTGAATAAGACATCATATCCTATATCAGATATCTTATTTGATATATTAGATATCTTATGCAACTTATAAGATATCTTATATAATATATAAGATATCTTATTTACCTAAATATATAAGATATCTTATTTGACAAATAAGATATCTAATATATTTTACCAAAAAACATAATGAAGTCTACCCCAAACTGCCAAAAGCATATCTGGAAATGACTACCCCCATTTATGCCTTTCATAACCCATTTTGTGCCAGAACACCTTGCAAATAGTGCAGGCCCAGATCAGATCAGGGTCTACACTATTTGCAAAACGTTCAACTATTTTCAGATTACACAACCTGTCATACCTAATTTTCAAAATGGACTCCTGCCATATATAAGGAGGAAGATTCCATTTGGTAAAAAAAGGGATAAAAGGGACAAAGAAATATTGAACTAATTATGCGAAAAGTAGAGGCAGAAACCATGCTGAATATATGCACAGTCTGGTGAGAGGCTTTGTTTTTTTTTTTTTTTTTTTTTTTTGTCAAAATACATGCAGCGAGCAGCGCTTGGCATAACTCAGAGTTTGAAGTTCAATTAAGACTTCTACTATCTGAAGAATTTTTGTAAGGGAGGATTATTAAATTATACAAACAAACGCAAGCTGGATTTATTATCTATATTTCTCTCTCTCTCTCTCTCTCTATAAAAAACACACTTCAAAAAAGCATTTATAATCAATTTTTTTCCAGTCCTCTGTCTGTGTAGCAGTCTAATGTGCATATAGATACAAGAGGGAGCGACTATTATTTGTTATTTCTTTCGAATTTACATAAGATATCTTATATGTTGATTAAGATATCTTATTTATCAAATGTATATAAGATATCATTTGTTAAATAAGATATCTTATATGCTATATAAGATATCTTATATGTTCAACAAGATATCTGATATTCCAATTAAGATATCTTATATACCAATATAAATAAGATATCTTATATAATATATAAGATATCTGATATGTGATAGAAGATATCTTATATGCTATATTAGATATCTTATTTAGTATATTAGATATCTTATATAGCATATAAGATATCTTATATGTTTTAGTAAATAAGACAATCAGATATCTCATTTAACATAAAAGATATATTCTATGTTATATACGATATCTTAATTAAGATATAAGATAACTTATATATCATATCAGATATCTGAATTGCTGAATTAAATAACTTATATCATATAGGATATAAGATATCTACTTTAGGATATTAGGTATCTTATATCCTATATGAGATATCTTATATAATAAATAAGATATCTTATATAATAAATAAGATATCTATATGCCATAATAAATAGTAAAATGGCTTGCCATAGGGAAGCAACGTTGCATTCATAAGCTCTTTGCGACAAACAAAGTATCCTTCAACAAATAATTACCTGCCTTCATTTATGAGGTGCCGTTTTACTATTTAATTGAATTTCAAGATTTAGTTTATTTGCTTGTATTGGAGTTAATGGCCCAGGCATCACTATTTAGGTCATTTTTGAATCGGTCAGTTAACTTATCCACACTTTTCCTGGGCAAGCTTATACCTAAGCGGTTAACCAATACAGTGCACATTCTTTCACAGAAACTGACAACTGCCCTTCTTGAATCAGCAGAAGGGAGAAAATGACCATAGAAAAGATAGGAAGGAATGTTGCCGACTCCAACAGGAATCGAACTCGTGTCCTCCTGATCACCAGTCAGACCTGCATCTGACTGACCTACCGAAATATCTTTAAGTCAAATTATAGATAACTATAATTAACATTTTTTTATACCTGTAATTATCGATATTTTTGATATCATAAAAGGTAACCAATGATATGTAAAATATATTTCTTGATATCTATAAATTTATTTTATGATATCAATTATTCCATTGCATATATAGATATTAAAAAAATCCAATTATAGATATCATTTCAAAGGCTGAATTAAAGATATCACAATTTTCAGTAATTGATACCAGAAAATATATTTTGGATATCAATAAATGTAATTATCGACATCCTAAAATGTTCTTCAATATTTGATATCTATATATCGAATAAAAGATATCTATAACTGAATTATAGATATGTCTTAACATATTTTAGATATCATAAAATATTTAATAGATATCTTAATATTATTTTTAGATATGAATGTCAGAAAATATATTATGGATATCAATAAATGATATTTAGGATATCCTAAAATGTTTTTCTATATTTGCTATCTATATATAGAATAATAGATATCTATAATTTGAATTATAGATATCCTTTAACATATTTTAAATATCACAAAATAAATAATAGACATCTGATATTATTTATAGATAGTTAAAAATAATTATTGATATCCTATATTTAATTACAGATATCTATAAATCAAATTATAAATATCAATAAACCAAATTACAGATATGTACAATTAACATTATTGATATCTATTATTATCTGTATTTTTGATATAATAAAATGAAATCCAGGATACGTTATATATATTTCTTGATATTAATAGATTTGTTTTATGATATCAATTATTTCTTTGCATATATAAATATCTAAATTCAAATTATAAAAATCATTTAAAAGGCTGAATAATGGATATCACAATTTTCATTAATGGATAACATAAAGTACATTATTTACATCAATAATTGAAAATATTGATATCCTCAAATGCTCTTCAATCTTTGATATCTATATATCAAGTAAAAGATAACTACAATTGGAATTATTGATAACCCTTTACATATTATAGATATCATGAAATAAATAATAAATATCCAATATCAATAATGTTAATTATAAATGTCTATAATTTGATTTATAGATATCTATAATTTGATTTATAAATATCTACAAATTGATAATTAGTTGTCTGTAATAAAAATATAGAATATCAACAAATATTATTATATATCTATAAATAATATTAGATATGTATTATTTATTTCATTTTATCCATAATGTGTTAAGGGATATCTATAATTCAAGTTATAGATATCTTTTATTCAATACATAGATAAAAAATATGGATGAAAATATAAGGATATCAATAATTACATGTATTGATATCCATAATATATTTTCTGATATCCATTATTCAAATCTGTGATATCTATTATCCAGCCTTTAAATGGTATCTAAAATTGGATTTTAGATATCGTTATATGTAAAGGAATAATGGATATCATTAAACAAATTTATAGACATCAAGAAATATATATTACATATCATTGATTACATTTTATGATACCAAAATATTGATAATAATGTTAATTATAGATATCTATAATTTGATTTATAGATATCTATAATTTGATATATAGATACCTAGAGTAAAATTATAGATATCTCCCAATTGTATTAAATAGTAATTCGGCATCCCATATTCATTTATCTTCCTAGGACTACCCCTGATAATGCAAGAGTCCTGTTATTTTTCATATATATTGTGTGTGCCATGTATGTTTTGCAATGTATGGTACCACTGATATTGTAAAGTAGAAGTAAAACAAAGATCAGGAATCAATACAATTAACTTACTCCACCCATCAAAGACACCAAAGGGAAAGAAACACAAACATGAAGCGACCAGACAAAATTGGAAACCTAAACAAAGGAAGGCAATAAGGACAGTTACTTTCACACAAAATGGCCAAATGGCCATCGAAAAAATAAAAAGACACAAGTGATACACACAGTAAGTAACAAACAACAACATAAATAAACCGCCACAGAAGAACCGCCTTGGAACGGTCAGTGGAAAGAATTCCACTGGGTGGGCTTAAACCGATTTTACCGATTTCCACTGACCGTGACTCACATCAACATGACTCACACAGCTAATACCTCCATTCCTACAGCTTTAACAATGAATCTCACAGCTATCACAATGGCTCATATAACTGTCATCATGATTCACGCATCTCTAAGCGTGATTCCTACAGCTATCACCTTGACGAAAGCAGCTGTCACCATGGAACATACATCTGTCTCCGTGATTCATACAACCATCTGTATGTCTCATACAGCTATAAGCATGACTCATACAGCTGTCGTCATGGGTCATTGAGCATTCACCGTGACACCTACAGCTGTCTCCAAGGTCCATACAGCTGTAAACATGACTCATACAGTTGTAACCATGGCTCATACAACTGTCTCCATGACTCATACAACTATCATCATGACTCGAATTGCTGCCAGCGTGACTGATAAAGCCGTCATCATCACTCATACAGCTATCGCCATGACGTATGCTGACAACACTATCATAGTGCTGCCAGCATCAGTCATATAGCTATTATTATGGCTCTTCCAGCTGTCTCTGTGGTTCTTACAGCAATCACCACGACTCATATTGCTGTCACCATTACTAATACAGCGATTGTCATGGCCTATTCAGCTATCACCATGAATACAGCAAACATCTACCACCATGTATCCTGTAGCTATTGCATTGACTCATACAGCAATTTGATCACTCACACAGCTGTCACCATAACTCAAACAGCTATCAGCACGACATCTACAGCTATCACCAGGAATCATACAGCGCCCACAATGACTCGGATATCTTAATTTCAAATACAACTGCCACCAAGATATATTCCGTTAGCAACAGTCATATATCCTATAGCTCTCAGCATGAATTATGCGACTGTAACCATTGTTTATATACCTGTCACGACGACTCATAGGACTGTCACGATGTCTTTCAGCTGTCACCATAACTCAGTTAACATGGCACACACAGCAGTCACCATGATCCGTACAGCTTTAACCATGACTCATATACAGATATCAACATGCTTCATACAGCTATCGGTATATATCATGGCTCGAACAGCTGTCGCGATGACTCATACAGCTGCATGACATGATGGCTAATACATCTGTCACAAATCACGACTCATATGCAGCCATGACCATAACTACCACTACCATGATGCATACAGCTATCACCATGACTGATTTAGCTGTCACCGTGAAACATACAGGTATCACCATGCCCCATACACATGTCATGCTGACTCATACGGCTGTCACTAACACTAACACACACAACTGTCATTATGACTCATACACCTGTCATCATGACTCTAGCACATGTCACTCCCTCTCACTTTGACTCGTTTATCCCTGCTATGACTCACACAACTGTCACACTGACCAATGCAGCTGTCACGATGACTCGTACTTCTGTAACCATGACTCAACATGTTGTCACGAATTGCAGACAGCATGGCTCCTACAGCTGTGACGACGCCTCAAACAGTTGTCAGCAAAACCCTTGAAGCTAATGACTACTACTGCTGTCACCATGAATTATACGACACCGTAAATCAAACAGCAGTCATCTTAGCTCATACGGCTGTCACGATGATGCATTCAGCTGGCACCATGGATTATACAGTTGACACAATGACTCATAAAGCTTTCACAATTACTTATGATATAGTTATAACCGTGACTAATACAGCTATCACATCGACTAATACAGCTGTAACGAAGACTCATATCATTACTTATACAGCTATCATGATGGCTCATACAGCTGACTCATGCAGCTGTCACCATGACCTTCATAGCTATAACCATACATCTGTCACCATGACGCCTATATCTATCAGCACGACTTCTGTAGCTTTTACTAAGGCTCTTATTGCTGCTGTCATGACTCACTTCCTTTGTTTAGGTTTCCATTATGGTCTTGTCGCTTAATGTTTGTATTTCTTTCCCTTTGGTGTCTTTTATGGGTGGAGTAAGTTAATTGTATCAATTCCTGATCTTTGTTTTACTTCTACTTTGTACAGCTGTAAACATGACTCCTATAACTAAGGCTCTTATTGCTACTGTCATGACCTATACAGCTGTCATCATGACCAATATAGCTGTTAATATCACTTTTACACCTGTCATCATGAATCAAACAGCTATCATCATGACGCCTACAGCTGCCACCATGACTACTACAACTGTCATCATGACTGCAACAGCTGTCAGTATGACTCATACATGTATGACGATGACTAATAAAGCTATCACTAGGATTCATATAGGTTTTATTTTAAATATACTCAGAGGGAATAAAAAGTAAACAGTTTTTGATTTGGAGTACCGGATCTTATATTGCTGTCTGTCATAAAATATGCCTATGTCTGTTTTTCCCAAACGTCTAAGTTTGAAGTAGTCCAATTCTTTTCCTGTTGCAGTCATCCATGATGGAGTTATTGCCCTTAATTGATAATCAATATTTCCAGCTGTTAACACAACTCATACAGCTGTCACCATGACTCACTAATCTATCATCATGACTACTGCTGTTGTCAGTATAACTACTACAGCTATCGATATGACTAATGCATCTTTAAAAATGGCTTATACGACCGTCAGCATGGCTTATACAGCTATCGCCAATGCTTACAGCTTTCACAGAGACTCTTACGACTGTCACTAAAATTCATGCAGCGCTAATCGTGATTCCGACAGCTATCACCATGAAGAATATCTGTCACCACAGCTCGTACAGCTTTCTCCGTGACTCATACAGCCATCATTCTGTGCTCATACAGCTTAAAGCATCGCACATATTGCTGTCGACAGGGTTTGCTGTCTTTGCCGGATCATTACAGGGTCACTGATGAGGCTTTATTAGCCGAAACTACGTAGTATGACCCATTTTCTTTCTTATGAATGTTTTCATTGCTCTTAAAGGAACTCATTTTTGATTTTTATTTGCCTTCACTGCAGCTGGTGTTGTGCCGTGTGGCGGCCGTAAAACGTCTCCCCGTACATCAACCATAGTGCAGTTTATATTTTACTTTTGGTCCTTTGAGATCAGCGAGAATATTCTGAGAAATCAGAAATAAATTATTGGTTTAGACTCATATTCTAGACAGGCTTTTAATTATTCGGACCCCATTTTGATTTATATCAGTCTTTGAATCGACTGCCTATTCGAAATTCGCAAAATTGCAGTATGTTTCCTCTGGCTTTCTTTGCCGGTCATTACAGGGTCACTGATGACGCTTTATTAGCCGAAACTACGTAGTATGACCCATTTTCTTTCTTATGAATGTTTTCATTGCTCTTAAAGGAACTCATTTTTGATTTTTATTTGCCTTCACTGCAGCTGGTGTTGTGCCGTGTGGCGGCCGTAAAACGTCTCCCCGTACATCAACCATAGTGCAGTTTATATTTTACTTTTGGTCCTTTGAGATCAGCGAGAATATTCTGAGAAATCAGAAATAAATTATTGGTTTAGACTCATATTCTAGACAGGCTTTTAATTATTCGGACCCCATTTTGATTTATATCAGTCTTTGAATCGATTGCCTATTCGAAATTCGCAAAATTGCAGTATGTTTCCTCTGGCTTTCTTTGCCGGATCATTACAGGGTCACTGATGAGGCTTTATTAGCCGAAACTACGTAGTATGACCCATTTTCTTTCTTATGAATGTTTTCATTGCTCTTAAAGGAACTCATTTTTGATTTTTATTTGCCTTCACTGCAGCTGGTGTTGTGCCGTGTGGCGGCCGTAAAACGTCTCCCCGTACATCAACCATAGTGCAGTTTATATTTTACTTTTGGTCCTTTGAGATCAGCGAGAATATTCTGAGAAATCAGAAATAAATTATTGGTTTAGACTCATATTCTAGACAGGCTTTTAATTATTCGGACCCCATTTTGATTTATATCAGTCTTTGAATCGACTGCCTATTCGAAATTCGCAAAATTGCAGTATGTTTCCTCTGGCTTTCTTTGCCGGATCATTACAGGGTCACTGATGAGGCTTTATTAGCCGAAACTACGTAGTATGACCCATTTTCTTCCTTATGAATTATTTCATTGCTCTTAAAGGAACTCATTTTTGATTTTTATTTGCCTTCACTGCAGCTGGTGTTGTGCCGTGTGGCGGCCGTAAAACGTCTCCCCGTACATCAACCATAGTGCAGTTTATATTTTACTTTTGGTCCTTTGAGATCAGCGAGAATATTCTGAGAAATCAGAAATAAATTATTGGTTTAGACTCATATTCTAGACAGGCTTTTAATTATTCGGACCCCATTTTGATTTATATCAGTCTTTGAATCGACTGCCTATTCGAATTTCGCAAAATTGCAATATTGTTTCCTCTGGCTTTCTTTGCCGGATCATTACAGGGTCACTGATGAGGCTTTATTAGCCGAAACTACGTAGTATGACCCATTTTCTTTCTTATGAATGTTTTCATTGCTCTTAAAGGAACTCATTTTTGATTTTTATTTGCCTTCACTGCAGCTGGTGTTGTGCCGTGTGGCGGCCGTAAAACGTCTCCCCGTACATCAACCATAGTGCAGTTTATATTTTACTTTTGGTCCTTTGAGATCAGCGAGATTATTCTGAGAAATCAGAAATAAATTATTGGTTTAGACTCATATTCTAGACAGGCTTTTAATTATTCGGACCCCATTTTGATTTATATCAGTCTTTGAATCGACTGCCTATTCGAAATTCGCAAAATTGCAGTATGTTTCCTCTGGCTTTCTTTGCCGGATCATTACAGGGTCACTGATGAGGCTTTATTAGCCGAAACTACGTAGTATGACCCATTTTCTTTCTTATGAATGTTTTCATTGCTCTTAAAGGAACTCATTTTTGATTTTTATTTGCCTTCACTGCAGCTGGTGTTGTGCCGTGTGGCGGCCGTAAAACGTCTCCCCGTACATCAACCATAGTGCAGTTTATATTTTACTTTTGGTCCTTTGAGATCAGCGAGAATATTCTGAGAAATCAGAAATAAATTATTGGTTTAGACTCATATTCTAGACAGGCTTTTAATTATTCGGACCCCATTTTGATTTATATCAGTCTTTGAATCGACTGCCTATTCGAAATTCGCAAAATTGCAGTATGTTTCCTCTGGCTTTCTTTGCCGGATCATTACAGGGTCACTGATGAGGCTTTATTAGCCGAAACTACGTAGTATGACCCATTTTCTTTCTTATGAATGTTTTCATTGCTCTTAAAGGAACTCATTTTTGATTTTTATTTGCCTTCACTGCAGCTGGTGTTGTGCCGTGTGGCGGCCGTAAAACGTCTCCCCGTACATCAACCATAGTGCAGTTTATATTTTACTTTTGGTCCTTTGAGATCAGCGAGAATATTCTGAGAAATCAGAAATAAATTATTGGTTTAGACTCATATTCTAGACAGGCTTTTAATTATTCGGACCCCATTTTGATTTATATCAGTCTTTGAATCGACTGCCTATTCGAAATTCGCAAAATTGCAGTATGTTTCCTCTGGCTTTCTTTGCCGGTCATTACAGGGTCACTGATGACGCTTTATTAGCCGAAACTACGTAGTATGACCCATTTTCTTTCTTATGAATGTTTTCATTGCTCTTAAAGGAACTCATTTTTGATTTTTATTTGCCTTCACTGCAGCTGGTGTTGTGCCGTGTGGCGGCCGTAAAACGTCTCCCCGTACATCAACCATAGTGCAGTTTATATTTTACTTTTGGTCCTTTGAGATCAGCGAGAATATTCTGAGAAATCAGAAATAAATTATTGGTTTAGACTCATATTCTAGACAGGCTTTTAATTATTCGGACCCCATTTTGATTTATATCAGTCTTTGAATCGATTGCCTATTCGAAATTCGCAAAATTGCAGTATGTTTCCTCTGGCTTTCTTTGCCGGATCATTACAGGGTCACTGATGAGGCTTTATTAGCCGAAACTACGTAGTATGACCCATTTTCTTTCTTATGAATGTTTTCATTGCTCTTAAAGGAACTCATTTTTGATTTTTATTTGCCTTCACTGCAGCTGGTGTTGTGCCGTGTGGCGGCCGTAAAACGTCTCCCCGTACATCAACCATAGTGCAGTTTATATTTTACTTTTGGTCCTTTGAGATCAGCGAGAATATTCTGAGAAATCAGAAATAAATTATTGGTTTAGACTCATATTCTAGACAGGCTTTTAATTATTCGGACCCCATTTTGATTTATATCAGTCTTTGAATCGACTGCCTATTCGAAATTCGCAAAATTGCAGTATGTTTCCTCTGGCTTTCTTTGCCGGATCATTACAGGGTCACTGATGAGGCTTTATTAGCCGAAACTACGTAGTATGACCCATTTTCTTTCTTATGAATGTTTTCATTGCTCTTAAAGGAACTCATTTTTGATTTTTATTCATACTGCAAACACTATGTCTAATACAGCTGTAACAATGAACCAGATGACTACGTCTAAAGCTGTCTTCATGCCTCATACAGCTATCAGGATGACTCAATCTGTCACAATCACTCATTCAGTGACCACCATGAGCCATATAGCTATCACCATCACCAATACAGCAAGCTCCAGCCCATCGGGACTTGGAGAATTAAATTCAGATGCAAAGTGTTTCCACGCATAGCTGAAACCGACCGCACACGAGTACTAGTATACAGCTTAGGTCTAAGCCTGTTCAGGCAAAGTGGTGCGAGTAGGACCGTTCATGCATATAAACCTTTCGGTTTCATAGGGCGGCAGGGCATGCGATTTCATTTCATCTCACTGTCGGGTAAAGGCCCACAAAATTGAAAGCAGCGTTTCGAAAATGACCTAAATAGTGTTGACGGGAACGTTAAACCTCTATTCAAACAAACAAACAAAAAACTAATACAGCTATCTCAATCAATCATACAGCTATCACCATGAGGGTTGTAGCTATTACCGTAACTCATACAGCTATTAAGATGACTCATACAGCTGTCTCTAGGACACGCACAGCTATCACCACGACATCTTTAACTATCACAATGAATCATATAGCTACCACCATGATTCAGACTCTTACAGCTGTCTCTAGGACACGCACAGCTATCACCACGACATCTTTAACTATCACAATGAATCATATAGCTACCACCATGATTCATACAGATATCTAAATTCACATACAACTGTCACCACGACCCATAGCGCTTTCATCAGCCATATCTCCAGTACTGTCAATATGAACCATTGTTCATACAGCTGTCCATATCAATATGACTCACACAGCTTTCCTCACGACTCCTACAGCTGCCACCATGACTTCTTCAGATGTCACTATGTCTCATACAGCGGTCGCCATGACACATACAGCTGTTATCATGACTCATACAGCTATCAGCACGACTTCTACACGAATCATACGGCGCCCAAAATGACTCGGATATCTTAATTTCGTATATAGCTGCCATCAAAACTTATTCCGTTTTCAACAATCATATCTCCTGTAGCTATTAGCATAAATTATGCAGCTGTAACCATTGTTCATGTAGCTATCAACATCGCTTATAAGCCTGTCAACATGACTCACACGGCTTTCTTTTCGACTTCTACAGCTGTCACTGTGACTACTTCAGGTGTCACCATGACTCTTACAATGGTATCCATGACACATATAGCTGTCACCATGACTCATACAGCTATCACCATTGCTCGCATCCCTCTCAGCAAGACCAATATAGCTTTTATAGTGTCTAATACAGCGATCACTATAACTAATACAGCTGCCACGATGAGTCATATAATGACTAATACAGCCATCACGATGACTCATACAGCTGTCAAAATGACTCATACAGTTGCCACCACGACACATACAGCTATTACCGTTACTCATACAGCTTTTACCATGACTCTGATATCTATCAGGACGCCTTTTTAATCTTTCACTAAGACACATATATATACCGCTATTAAACATTCAGATGTCACATTGACTTTTAAAGCTATTGCCATGACCAATACAGCTGTCACCATTACCAATTGAGCTGTTAACATCAATCATACCATGACTCACACATCTGTCATCATGGCAAATGCTGCCTTCAGTATGACAACTACAACTGTCAATATAATTAATACATCTTTCAAAATGGCTCATACGGCTGTCAGCATGGCTTACACAGCTATCACCATGACAACAGATTTCACCGTGACGCTTACAACTGTCACCATAATTCATACAGCTCTAACCGTTATCACTACAGCTATCACCATTATGAATACAACTGTCATCTTGGTTCATGCAGCTATCTCCGTTACTCATACAGCCATCACTCCGTGCTCATACAGCTATAAGCATCGCTTATATTTCGCCAGGGGCCATAAAGCTTACACTATGCCTGATGCATTGAATAACATGATTGAATAACATGAGTATGCATAAAGCTGTCTTCACGCCCCATACAGCTATCAGCATGAATCAAATAGCTGTCACAATGACTCATTTTGTGACCACCATGACCAATATAGCTATCACCATAACTAATACAGCAAGCCCCGTAAACCTCTATTCAGATCAACAAAGGAAAGACTAATACAGCTACCGCAGTCACGCATACATCTATCGCCATGATTCTTGTAGCTATTACCATAACTCATACAGCTATTAAGATGACTCATACAGCTGTAACCGTGACTCACGCAGCTATCACCACGACTTCTCCAACCATCACCATGATTCATACAGTTACCAGCATGACTCATAACGATATCTTAATTTCAAATACAGCTATCACCAAGACCCATAACGCTTTCATCAGCCATTTTATCTCATGTACTGTCACTATGATTCGTGCAGCTGTAACCATTGGTCATACTGCTGTCCATATCAACATGACGCACACAGCTGCTGTACTCACGACTCATACAACTGTCACCATGACTACTTCAGGTGTCATCATGTCTCACACAGCGGTCGCCATGACACATACAGCTGTCATCATGACGCATACAGCTATCAGCATGACTCGCATAGCTCTCACCATTGCTCACACAACTGTCCCCATGACTAATACAGCTAGCCCCATGACTTACAATGCTATCACCATGACTCATTCAGCTGTCACCACCATTAAAGCCTCCGCGGGTGTAGCGGTTAAGCTACTCGTCTTAGAAACCAGGTATCTTGAGTTCGATTTGGGCAGATTATATTTCCTTTTCCTTTGGGATCATACGCCTTGCAAACTATATTGCTGTTTCTGAAGGTACTCAATAAAACCGAGTCTCCGATTTTCGTTCTTTTATTTGTTTTTTGTTTCCAAAGGCAACCCTTACCTCACTGCAGCTGGTGTTAAGGGCCGTGTGGTGGCCGTAGAAAGTCTCCCCGTCCTTCATCATAGTGCAGATTATATTTTCTTTTCCTCTGGGGTTATTGAGTTTGAAAATCGAATATCGCTTAAGCCGGTGGTAGGAGGCGTATGCAGCCTTGCAAACTATATTGCTGTGTATGAAGAGACTCAATAAAACCGAGTCTCCGATTTTCGTTCTTGTATGTGCTCTTTATTTCCAAAGGCAACCTTTCAGCTTTTTATTCTCCAGACTTTCGGATAAATCTTTAAACCGAGGTCCCGTTTCTATATGATCTTAGCTGTTGGTGGGACGAAACACGCCCCAGCACGCACGCACGCACCCACACAGAGCTGTCACCATGACTTAAAATGCTGCCACTGTGACGACTACAGCTATCACTACGACTGGTACATGTACGTATCACTACCACAGGGACACATTCATTTATTGTCATCGCTCTGGTAGCTATTACCAGGACTTAAACAGCTTCCACCATGACTCCTATAGCTATTCCCATTACTCATTATGGTATTAATATGACTAATACAGCCATCACCACAACTCATACAGCTAGCACATTGACTCCTAAAGTTATCACCATGGCTCATACAGCTGCCACTATGATTCATACAGCTGTCCCTATGACGTATAAAGCTGTCACAAGACCAATACAGTTGTCACAATGACTATCACAAGAATCACATAGCCCAGATAACCCTGTACACTATGATTTTCTGTTCCGTGTTGTAGTCCTTGCTTCCAAAGGATTATGATATATGACTTCATCACAGCTTGTATTTAGGGAATGTGTGGCGGTCGTCAAACGTCTCCCTGCCCTTGATCATAGTGTGGGTTATATTTTCAAGTCATTTTGGATCATTGATTCCACTGCGAAAATTTGAGAATAGTTGAGGGTCACTGGCTAGGCCTAATTGTGGAAACTAGCTAGTCTGTCCCAGAAAAAACTTGTACACTACGGGTTTCGGTTCCGTATTGTAGCCCTTGCTGCCAAAGGATTGCCCATTATATAGAACATCGTACAGTTATAACCATGTATCAAATGGCTATCAAGATGTCACCCCCAGCTGCCTTCATAACTCATACAGCTATCATCATGATTCATTTAGCTGTCATCATGACTCATTCAGCTATCCCCACGAATCATATTGCTATCACGGTTACGCCTGTATTACCTTTGTACATTCAGCTATCACCATGACTCATACAACTGTCAACATGACTCATGCAGTTACCACAAATGCTCATGCAGCTGTCAAGATTAATCATCAAACTCTCACTATAACTCAAAAAGCCATCACCATGACTCATACAGCTTTCACCATGAATCATATTTTAGTCTTACTCTTATAATTACTCTTATAGCTATCACCATTTGTTAAACAGCTATCACCACGATTCGTACTGCTGTAATTGTGTGTCATACAGCTGTCCCCATGATTCATATACCGTAGCTACCATCATGAATCATATAACTACTCCTATAGCTGCCATCTTGGCTTATACAGATATCAGCATAGCCCATGCAACTGTCAACAAGGCCATGAATCTGTAAACATGACT
This sequence comes from Lucinisca nassula, assembly GCA_963580285.1. Taxonomy (NCBI): domain Eukaryota; kingdom Metazoa; phylum Mollusca; class Bivalvia; order Lucinida; family Lucinidae; genus Lucinisca; species Lucinisca nassula. Next base: position 81,496,104 of record OY757014.1, on the reverse strand, counting down.
TATTCAAGGCGGTTCTTCTGTCGTGGTTTATTTTCGTTATGGTTTGTCTTTTGGTGTTTGTGTCGCTTATATCATTTTATTTTGGATAGCCTATTGGCCATTTTGTGTGAAAGTAACTGTCCTTTTGCCTTGCCGCTATTGATGCTTCCATTAGGGTCTGTTGTTTCATGTTTGCGTTTCTTTCCCTTTGGTGTCTCTGATGGGAGTTGTAGGTTAATTGTATCGATTCCTGATCATTGCCTCCACTTCTACATTATTATGACCAGCTAGTGTACTACATGTATCTAACAATCTTCAAGCCGAATATGCATGTTGGTGAGGTATAGATAAACACATAGTAGTTTTTCATCACTTTTAGAATATAAAAATATGCAAGTATATAGGTATGACTTTAGCTCTATTGTGATGAATGTTACAAATTTTAAAATTTCTGTAAAATGTATAGATCTGTCCATGTTCATTATGGCCCCAACTTCCAAGAAGTTGGAAGGGCATATTGCTTCTGCTTCGTTCGTCCGTCTGTCCGTCCGTCCGTTACGCTTTTTATGCATAACATAACCTAAGAACCTGTATGCTAGGGTTTTGAAATTTCATATATGGATACCTCGTGGAAAATAAGGTGACGCGTATTATTTTCTCATCCCTATCAAGAGTAATTGCCCTTTGAATTTTTCTATTTGATAAAATCTTGTCAGCAGAATATCTCAAAACCTAGAAGAGTTAGAGGCCTTGAAAATTTGTGAATAATTTGGTGGTGATGACTAGATGACTTCATTAACTTTTGACTAAATTACGAAAAATACTTCATGTGTTATGGCCCTTTGTTACTTTGGGTTTTTGTACATTGTATGCTTTGTGATGCATAGCGTAACTTAAGAACCATGTATGCTAGGGCTTTGAAATGTAATATATGGATTCCTCATGGAAAGTTAGGAGACGCGATTTTTTTCTCATTCGGATTATGCCCCTTTCAAGAGTTATTGCCTTGATTTTTATTTTGATAAAATTTTTTGTCAGCAAAATATCTCAAAATCCATTGAAATTGCAGCTAGAGCCTTGAAAGTTGGTGAATAGATTTGTGGTAATGAGTTATGACCCGTTGTCACTTTGGACATTTGTACATTGTACCTCTGTATTTTTTGTAATGCATAGCATATCTTAAGAACCGATTATGCTAGGGTTTTGAAATTTCATATATGATCTTCTCATGGAAAATTAGCAGACACGTGTTTTTTTTCTCCTTATCCGGATTATGCCCTTTTCAAGTGTTATTGCCCTTTGTTTTTTTTTTTGTTTTTTTTTTTTTTTATAAAATCTTGTCAGCAAAATATCTCAAAAACTATAAGAGCTAGAGCCTTGAAAGTTGGTAAATAGATTGGTTGTGATGAGTAGATGACCTGATGAACTTTTGACTAAATTCCGAAAAAATAATTCATGAGTTATGGCCTTTTGTCACTTTGGGTATTTGTACATTGTATGTTTTGTAATGCATAGCATAGCGTAAGAAACGTGTGCCAGTGGAGTCGATAGAGTGCTGAACTACGAATCAGATGGTCGATTATGAATCAGAGGTTCGTGAGTTCAAACGCCGGTGGAGGAATGGAAATGTGTTCTTTTTTTTCTTCTTTTCTTTTTTTCTTCATAAACACACATAAACAGTTATCATCTCCCTCGCACAACCAAGCTGTTAGGGGTGGGGATATTGCATTTATACATGCATACCTGTGTGTGCGTGTGCATGCATGCATGTGTGCATGTATGCGTGCCTGCATGTGTGAGTGCATACATGCATGTATGTGTGCATGCTTGCATGAGTGTGTGTATGCATGCTTGCAAGAGTGTATGTGTGCATGTGTGCTTGCATGCATGCTTGCGTGAGTGTATGTACATGCTGTATGTATGTGTGCATGCAAGAGTGCATGCATGCATTTGTGTGTGCGCATGCAAGCGTGTGTGTACATGCATATGTGTTTGTGCATACATGCATGTTTGTGTGCATGTGTGTGTGTGTATGCGTACATGTATGCATGCGTACATGTGTGCACGTTTGCATGACTCGCACCCCTCTCAAAAATGACCATAAGTATCTGTCAATCTTTTATATTTAAATTGTGATGGAATTTTTCCTTGTGTTTCAGAATCAACATCGAGGGGAAGAAGAAAAGTAAAAGACGTTAAAGGCTGGAAGCAGTGAAATGAATTATAATTAAGAAATAAATGAAATATTGTCTGGCAACGAAATTCAGTTGTTTTCTTGCTTACTTTCAGTTTTTTTTTGTAATGCCTGCTTTTAACATGGCACGACTTAGGGACCTATTTTTCTGTCCATTTGTTTGTTCATCCACCAGCACACAAAATAGATGTGAAGGCAATGGTCAGGAATCGACAAATAAACCCACAAAATTGGAAGCAACGTCTCCAAAATAATCTTTTCAGTGTTTACGGGGACGTTAAACCTCAAATCAAACAAACAGCTCATAATTTCTCTGAGGGACTTACAAATTAAATTTTGCAAGTCCCAAGACTCACCATTATTTCGAAATACTTAGGAAAACTGTGTTTTGTACAAATAATTTTGCAGTGGAACTTATAGATTGGGACATAGCGAGTTCACAGGACTCATTAGAAAAATGTGAATAGATCACCAATATGTTTATAACCAGTGCAAGTATAGTGAACATTCGTCTTTTAGAAACTGACAACGGTCCTTAGATAAGCAGAAGAGGGTGAGATGCTATAGAACATAGTTCGTGATCAAGATCACTTGCAAGAAACATCCTCAGCCTAGAGATGATCAATCCCACGAGCTGATCATTAGTAACTTGCGCATTCAAAAGAGCCACTGAGATACTTTATGGTCACAAAGCTGCTGTTGAAATAAATTATGCATATACTGTTAAAACAAACTAACAAGCAGCTAGAGCCTTGAAAGTTGGTGAATAGATTTGTGGTAATGAGTTATGACCCGTTGTCACTTTGGACATTTGTACATTGTACCTCTGTATTTTTTGTAATGCATAGCATATCTTAAGAACCGATTATGCTAGGGTTTTGAAATTTCATATATGATCTTCTCATGGAAAATTAGCAGACACGTGTTTTTTTTCTCCTTATCCGGATTATGCCCTTTTCAAGTGTTATTGCCCTTTGTTTTTTTTTTTTTTTTTTTTTTTTTTTATAAAATCTTGTCAGCATAATATCTCAAAAACTATAAGAGCTAGAGCCTTGAAAGTTGGTAAATAGATTGGTTGTGATGAGTAGATGACCTGATGAACTTTTGACTAAATTCCGAAAAAATAATTCATGAGTTATGGCCTTTTGTCACTTTGGGTATTTGTACATTGTATGTTTTGTAATGCATAGCATAGCGTAAGAAACGTGTGCCAGTGGAGTCGATAGAGTGCTGAACTACGAATCAGATGGTCGATTATGAATCAGAGGTTCGTGAGTTCAAACGCCGGTGGAGGAATGGAAATGTGTTCTTTTTTTTTCTTCTTTTCTTTTTTTCTTCATAAACACACATAAACAGTTATCATCTCCCTCGCACAACCAAGCTGTTAGGGGTGGGGATATTGCATTTATACATGCATACCTGTGTGTGCGTGTGCATGCATGCATGTGTGCATGTATGCGTGCCTGCATGTGTGAGTGCATACATGCATGTATGTGTGCATGCTTGCATGAGTGTGTGTATGCATGCTTGCAAGAGTGTATGTGTGCATGTGTGCTTGCATGCATGCTTGCGTGAGTGTATGTACATGCTGTATGTATGTGTGCATGCAAGAGTGCATGCATGCATTTGTGTGTGCGCATGCAAGCGTGTGTGTACATGCATATGTGTTTGTGCATACATGCATGTTTGTGTGCATGTGTGTGTGTGTATGCGTACATGTATGCATGCGTACATGTGTGCACGTTTGCATGACTCGCACCCCTCTCAAAAATGACCATAAGTATCTGTCAATCTTTTATATTTAAATTGTGATGGAATTTTTCCTTGTGTTTCAGAATCAACATCGAGGGGAAGAAGAAAAGTAAAAGACGTTAAAGGCTGGAAGCAGTGAAATGAATTATAATTAAGAAATAAATGAAATATTGTCTGGCAACGAAATTCAGTTGTTTTCTTGCTTACTTTCAGTTTTTTTTTTGTAATGCCTGCTTTTAACATGGCACGACTTAGGGACCTATTTTTCTGTCCATTTGTTTGTTCATCCACCAGCACACAAAATAGATGTGAAGGCAATGGTCAGGAATCGACAAATAAACCCACAAAATTGGAAGCAACGTCTCCAAAATAATCTTTTCAGTGTTTACGGGGACGTTAAACCTCAAATCAAACAAACAGCTCATAATTTCTCTGAGGGACTTACAAATTAAATTTTGCAAGTCCCAAGACTCACCATTATTTCGAAATACTTAGGAAAACTGTGTTTTGTACAAATAATTTTGCAGTGGAACTTATAGATTGGGACATAGCGAGTTCACAGGACTCATTAGAAAAATGTGAATAGATCACCAATATGTTTATAACCAGTGCAAGTATAGTGAACATTCGTCTTTTAGAAACTGACAACGGTCCTTAGATAAGCAGAAGAGGGTGAGATGCTATAGAACATAGTTCGTGATCAAGATCACTTGCAAGAAACATCCTCAGCCTAGAGATGATCAATCCCACGAGCTGATCATTAGTAACTTGCGCATTCAAAAGAGCCACTGAGATACTTTATGGTCACAAAGCTGCTGTTGAAATAAATTATGCATATACTGTTAAAACAAACTAACAAGTCCGGGAAATGCATATCCATTTAGACACCACTTCATACATATGAAAGTAGGGTTGGCAAGGGCATACATTTTTATCATATTCTTACCCACAGCATAGACGTACTATGTACTCATTATACCCCCGGTATACGAGGTATGCTATGGGGTATAATGCTTTCGTCCTGCCGTTCGTCCGTCCGTCTTTCCGTCTGTCAGCACCAACAAATGGATAGTTAGGTGGCTATGTAAATGGACAGAATCAATGTAAGTCAATGGGAATTATTCCGTTAGACACCGAAAATACTTCTTTTCTGTGGCTAAAAGTAGCCACTTAAGTATCGATCCTGCCAAAAATAGCCACATAACTATCCATTTGTGAGAACGTCCGTCCGTCCATCTGTCCGCCCGATGTCCGTCCATCCTTCTTCCTTCCGTTAACATTGTGGTTAAAGTTTTGCGTCATAGTTTCTAAGAGATTATGTCTTCTGAACCCTTTGATAGATTTAGTTGATTATTACACTGAAGTTATATACTGGTCTTAAGATATCATTGATGCATGTCCCAGCCCCACAGTGACCTTGAGGTCAAGGTCAAAGACTTAAAAAGTTTGCATTTGGTTAAAGTTTTATGACAGAGTTTATAGATGCCTGTATGTTCTAAACTCTAACACAAATTCAGTAGATACTTGCATCATAGTTGCAAACCAGGCCAAAGATTTCGTTATGTTTGTCCCTTCCCCCACCCAAGGTAATCTCAAGGTCACAGACTTAGAAATTTTACATTTGTTTAAAGTTTTATGACAAAGTTTATAGATGCCTGTATGTTCTATACTCTAAGATAAATTCAATATATACTTGCATCGAGTTTGCTTACCAGAACAAAGATTTTATTGATGCATATCCCACCCTGCTGCTTCAGTAACATTGATGCCCCCAACCCTTCAGTAACTTTGATGCCCTCACTCGGTGGTCCATTTAGAATTTTTATGTTTGGTTTAGCTTTTACAAGCACATATATAGATTCTTATAGCTTCTTGACTTCTTCATTCATATTACATACAAGCTCAAAAGCTATATAAGAGGTTGGCGCTGGCCTGGGGTATACGTGACCCACTGGTCGTTTTCTCTAACTGCTTCGAAGAGTCTGTTCTAATGAACACCATTTATCTAAATTTGAACCAGAAGTAAGAAAAGTGTCACAAACTTCCATAGATGGAGAAAAATTGACAGAAAGCAGTGTAAGATGTGTGTGTTTTCATAATGGGTCCCATTGACAGAAGTACTGAATTGAAGAGCTACTACATTTTCCAATGTTTTATAATGTTATTAAAATTGTGATTAAAGCATCAAAACTAGATGGCGCAGTCGATGGTATACAATCGCAAATACCCAATTTTTCTGTGAATAACACTAAAGATATGGCAATGTCATACTTTTTTACCTTTGACCCTGGGGCCATGTTGAGGTCGAGGTCACACGAAAAGTATTCCAATATGTTCTACATTCCAAGGGCTATCCAATAATCAATTTTCGGCAGTGCAATCCCAACAGGTTAGAAGATATGATAAAGTCCTACTTTTTGACCTTTGACCCAGGGGCCATGTTGGGGTCAAGGTCACACGAAAAGTATTCCAATATGTTCTACATTCCAAGGGCTATCCAATAATCAAGTTTCGGAAGTGCAATCCCAACAGTTTAGAAGATATGATAATGTCCTGCTTTATGACCTTTGCCCTTGGGAGCCATGTTGGGGTCAAGGTCACAAAAATGTAGCCCACTGCCATCTACATACCATGTACTATCCACATGCAAAGTTTCAAAAGTGTAACTTCAGTGGTTGCAGAGGAGATCCATTTACAAGAAACGTGACGGACGGACAGACAGACGGACGGACAGACGCTCACTAAACTCTGTTACGAAAACAATATACCAGATTTTTCTTCGAAAAAGCGGGTATAATATCATTGATGAAATCATTCGCAAATGTAAGCAGAGAAACGTTTGATAATTAAGGCGTAACTATACCTAATTTAGTGACACAGAGGCCTTGCTGATATTTAATCTTCATTAGTGTGTCTCAACCCCAAAGTTCTGAAACCGAAACGGATGATGGACAAGACCCGGCAAACACAGCACATCCCCTCCGAGCACACACCGACCGACGTAGCTCAACTTGAGGCATCAGGCAAGAGACGCCCTTGATAAATGACGTTTTTGAAACATTGCCGAAATATTCGCACAATAAAATGACGTCTGTAAACGTGTTAGAAACGTTAATGGAATCGAACTGAAGGCAATGATCAGGAATCGATGCAATTACGGCTTACCGCTTAGAAGATCTAAACCTTTCCAGGAAAAGTGGTTCGAGACGGACCGTCTTTTAAACCCTTGCGGTTTCTTTGGGCGCTAGGCCTTTAGATGTCAGTTTATCTCAGTGTCAGGTAAAATCCCTCAAAATAGAAAGCAACCCCTAAATCTCCTAAATGGTGTTGCCTGGGACGTAAAAACCAAAGACAAACAAATCTCAGCTATTGCCACAGTTAATATGGCTATGATCTTAGTCGCACAGATATCATCACAGGAAGAATGACTGTCAACTGAGTCATATACATATATGTCTACACGGTTGAGTTTCACAGCTATCACCACAGGTAATGAGGCTGTTCCCTGAGTTATACGGCTGTCACCACAGGTTGAATTGCCAGGTAGAATGGCTATCTCAACTGATGCCGTACACAGCTTTTACCATTAATATTTTGGCCTGTATGGCTTTGAACTTATTCTCACAGTTATCACCGCATGAAATATGGCTAGCAACTGAGTTTCACAGCTATCACCACAGGTGATATGACTTGAACCCCAGTTTCACTGCTATCACCACAGGTTATATGACTAACTCTTCAGTTTTACAAATGTCACAACAGGTTATTGATCAATGGCCTCTGTCTCACAAAAGTCGCAATGTGTAGTATGGTTCCTAGAGTTTCACAACTATCAACAAAGTCAATATTGCTATCACCCGAGTTTTTCGGGGATCACCACAACACGGCAGGTAATATGGCTATCACCTCAGTTCCACAACTGTCACCTTGTATATTATAGCAATAACTTCAGTTTCACCTCTGTCACTAGAGGTATTATGATTATCACCTTAGTTTCACAACTATCACCACAAGTAATATGACTAACACCTGGCTTTCTCAGCTTTCCTTCACAGCAGGTAGTATGGCCATCACCAGAATATTCATATATATCGCCAAAGGTTATTTCGCTATCACCTCAGTTTACAGCTGTCACCATAGGTAATAATTATAGCAATCAATTATGTTTCACCTTTTCACAACAGGCAGTATGGTTATCGGACGAATTTCAAAGCTGTCACTGCAGGTAACATGGCTATCACCTAAGTTTAACAGCTGTCACCACAGTTCATATTGTTTTCACCAGAGTTTCACAGCTATCACCATAGGTAATATGGCTATAACCTCCGTTTCATAGCTGTCATCTCAGGAAATATGGCTATCGCCTGAGCTTCACAACAAGAAATATGACTATCGCCTGATTTTCACAGCTATCATCGCAGGTAATACGGTTATCGCCTGTGTTTTACAGCTGTCAACAAAGGTAATATAGCAATCGCATCTGTTCATAGCTGTCACTAAATTGAGTATTGATATCACCTGAGTTTCCCAGCTGTCACCACAGGTAGTAAGGCTATTACACCTGAGCAGGTAATATGGCTTTAACAGCTGCCACAATGGGTAATATGGCTGTCACCTCAGTTTCATATCTTTCACCTCGGGTAATATGGCTGTCACCTGTATTACACAAGAAGTAGTAGGACTATCACCTGAATTTTACACCTGTCATTAACGGTAATATACATATCACCTCGGTTTGGCAGCTGTCACCACAAGTAGTGCAGCAGTCACCTCTATCACCGCAGGCTATATATGGCCGCTACCTGAATAACAGTTACCACTATATATAATATGGCTATCACCGCAGTTTCACAGCTGTCACCCCAGGTAGTAAGGCTTTCAGATAAGTCTTACAGATATCACCACAGGTAATATGGCCATCACCTGAGTTTCCAGTTTCACAGCTGTCATCACATGTGACGTGACCTAATGCGGACTTACGATTATTTGTCTAAACCATAAAAGAACCAAAGCCATGTACAATCGATTTAAGCCCCCGAGTGGAAGACTTTTGCTGACCGTTCCAAGGCGGTTCTTCTGTTGTGGTTTATTTTTGTTATATTGCGTCTTTGCATGTATGTATTGCTTATGTCTTTTTATTATCTACAGCTGTGTGGCCATTTTGTGTGAAAGAAAATGTGATTTTGGCTATCCGCTTGTGATGTTTTCATTAGGGTTTAGCTATTTTATGTTCGTATTTCTTTCCCAATTGGTTTCTCTGTTAGGAGATTTTGGGTAATTGAATTCGTTCCTGATCATTGCCTTCACCTCTATTTTTAAACCAAATTTCACAGCTACCACCAAAGGTGGTATGACAAACACCTCAGTTTTACAACTGTCACTACAGATTATTAAGCAATGACCTCCGTTTCACAAATGTCAGAACAGGGGGTGTGGTTATCGCAGGTAGTATGGTTATCGCCTGGCCGTATCGCTATCACATCAGACTGATAGCTATCACCAAAGATAATATAGCAATCCACTGTGTTTCTCACTTGTCACAACATGTAGAATGGTTATCACCTGAGTTTCACAGCTATCACTACAGGTAACATGGCTGTTACCTCAGTTTAACAGTTGTAACTACAGGTTATATTGCTGTCAACTGAGTTTCACAGCTATCACCAGAGGTAATATGGATATCACCTCCATTTCACAGCTGTCACGACAGGAACTATGACTATCATCTGAGTTTCCCACAAAAAAATAAGAATCACCTGAATTTCAGAGCTATCGTTACAGGCAATACGGCTATCATCTCGGTTGAGATCTGTCACAACAGGTAATACAACAATCACCTCTGTTTCACAACTGTCACTTCAACTAGGATGGTTTACACCTGATTTACCCCGCTGTCACAACAGGTAGTAATTAATGCTATCACAGGAGTTCACAGGTTTTTGTTTGCATTCGAGTTTAATGGCCAAATCAACACTATTTTGTCATTTTTGAGCAAGTCAGGTTACCTAGCCAGACTTTTCCTGGAAAGAATTACCGTAGAAAAGATTTCATGATCAATCTCCACGATAGAATACTGCCAACCCCGGCAAGTATCGAACTCGCGTACTTCTGATCACCAGTCAGACGCATCACCGCCGGTAATATGGCTATAACCTCCGTTTTACTGCTACCACCACAGGTTATAAGACTGTCACCTCAGTTTCGCATCTTACACCTCAGGTAATATGGCTATCACCTGAATTTCACAAGAAGCATTATGATTATCATCTGAGTTGCACAGCTAGCATTACAGGTTATATGCCTGTCACCTCATTTGGACAGCTTCCACCACAGGTAATACAGCAGTCAAGTCTGTTTCACAGCTATTCCCATAGCTTGTTTTGCTATCCCCTTAGCTTGACAGCTATTCCCAGAGGCTATATGGCCATCATCTGAGTAGCAGTTACCACTGTGGTATTATGGCTATCATTTCAGTTTCACAAATGTCGCCATATGTGGTTAGGCTTTCAAATAAGTCTCACAGATATCACCACAGGTAATATGGCTATCACGTGAGTTTTCAAGTTTCACAGCTGTCATCACAGGTAATATGGCTATGACCCCAGGTAGTATGGTTATCGCCAGAGTTTAACAGCCATCGCAGAATTTTAAATAACCTGTGGTGATAGCCATCACCTCAATTTCTTAGCTTTCATCACATCACCACAGGTTATATGGCTATCACTTAAGTTTCACAGCTGTCGACACATATTATATAGCAATAATTTCAGTTTCACCGCTGTCACTATAGGTAGTATGGCTATCATTTTAGTTTTAAGCTATCACAGCAAGTTATATGGCTATCACCTGACTTTCTCAGCTTTCCTTCACAAAAATAAGATCGCTATCACCTCAGTTTGACAGTCGTCACCACAGGTAATACAGCAGTCAACTATGATTAATAATTGTCACAACAGTTAGTATGGTTATCACCCGAGTTTCAGAGTTGTCCCTACAGGTAACAACGATATCACCTCAGGTTATATTGCTATCATCTGAGTCCCATAGCCATAAATGTATGTAATATGGCTATCACCTCAATTTCACATTGTCACCTCAGGAAATATGGCTTTCACTAGAGCTTCACAACACGAAATGTGAAATTGTGCTGAAATCAACATAACATATTGAAAAGCTGTTAAACTGTGGTGATGCTGAGTTACCTGTTGTGATGCCGAGTTGACACTATAACCTGCGGTGATAATCTGTGAAACAGCGGTGATGGACATTTGGACAGCTGTGAAACGGTGCTGAATTATAAATAACCCGTGGTGGTAGTTGTAAGACAGTGGTCATGGCCACATAACCTTCGGTTACAGTTGTGAAATTGTGTTGAAATCTGATTAATCTGTGGTGATACCTGCCAAAATTTGGTGAGAGCCAAGTATCTGTGTTACAGCTGTGAAAAAAATGCTGAAATCTTTAATCTGTGGTGACAGCTGTGAAACTGTGGTGACAGCTATGTTATCTGTTGTGAAACTGTGCTGAAATAAAAAAAAAACAATTTGTGAAAGCTATAAACCTGTGGTGATGCCGAGTTATCTGTTGTGATTGCGAGTTTTCCGTTGTGACAGTTATAAAACTATACTGAAGACTAAATAACCTGTGGTGATATCTGTGAAACAGCGGTGATGGCAATTTAACCTGTGGTGACAGCTATGAAACGATGCAGAATTATAAATAACCTGTGGTGATAGTTGTGAAACTGTGGTGCTAGTCGCGTAGCATGTGATGGCAGCTGTGGAACTGCTGAATTCAAAAACACCAACCGGAAATATGTTCTATTCTTTGGAAGCAAGAAATAAACAACAGATCCGAAAAGCATGGAATGCACAAGTTTTCTGGCCCAGAACAGCTAGTTTCGGCCAATTAGGCCTCATCAGTGGCCCTGAAATAATTTCCAAATTCCACAGTAAACCAATGATCCCGAAGGACAAGAACATATAAACTACCTATGACGAAAGGCGGGGATACATTTTACGGCCACCACACACTCCCTTTACGCCAGCTATAGTCACATAAAATATGTTCTATGAAATGCATAAAGTATACATGTATTCCTTGGCAAAACTAACTTGTTTCGTCCAATGACCCTCATCAGAACCCTGAAATAGTACAAAAAAACTGTGAAACTGTTGCGATGGCCAGGCGACCGGTGGTGACAGTTTTGACCTGTGCTAAAATCTAAATAATCTGGGGTGACAGCTGTGAAATTGTATTGAAATCTAAATAGCCCGAGGTGATTGATGGCAAACTGTGGGGATTGCCACATATTAACCTGTGGTGACTGCTGTGAAACTGTGCTGAAATCTGAAAAACCTGAGGTGATACCTGCGAAAGTTTGGTGAAAGCCAAGTATCCGTGTGACAGCTGTGAAAATGTAATGAAATATGTAAAATTTGTGGTGATAGCTGTGAAACTATGTTGACAGCTATGTTATCTGTTCTGAAGCTGTAAAACTGTGCTTAAATCAAAATAACACACTGAGAAAGCTCTGATACCGATTTTCCTGTTGTGATGCTGAGTTGTCTGTTGTGACAGCTATAAAACTATACTGAAAACTAAATAACCTTTGGTGATATCTGTGAAACAACGGTGATGGCCATTTAACCAATGGTGGCAGCTGTGAAATGAGGCAGAATTATGAATACCTGTGGTGATAGCTATGATAGTTGGTGTTAGTTGCGTAGCTTGTGGTGACAGCTGTGAAACTGCTGAATTCAAATAGCCTACTGTGAAATATGTTCTATAAAGGAGTTATTCTTTGGAAGCAAGGCATAAACAACAGATCAGAAAAGCATGGAGTGCACAAGTTTTCTTGACCAGAGCAGCTGGTTTCGGCCAACTCAGCCTCATCATTGACCCTGAAATATTTTAAGTATTCCACAATAAACCAATGATCCCGAAGGACAAGAGATTATAGACAACATAATGACGAAAGGCGGAGAGACATTTTACGGCAGCCAAAAACTCCCTAACGCCAGCTATATTCACATCAAATATGTTCTATGAAAGGTTTATCATTTGTAAGCAAGGAATATACAACAGCGCCTAAAAGCATGGAATGTACAAGTCCGTGGTGATTGATGGCAAACTGTGGTGATAGCCACTTAACCTGTGGTGACAGCTGTGAAACTGTGCTGAAATCGGAATAACCTGCGGTGATACCTGCGAAAGTTTGGTGATAACCAAGTACCCGTGTGACAGCTGTGGAAATGTACTGAAATCTGTATAATTTGTGGTGACTGATGTGAAACTGTGGTTGAAGCTATGTTATCGGATGTGAAGCTGTAAAACTGTGTTGAAATCAAAATAACATATTGAGAAAGCTGTGAAACTGTGGTGATGCCGATTTACCTGTTGTGATGCCGAGTTGTCTGTTGTGACAGCTATAAAACTATACTGAAAACTAAATAACCTGTGGTGATATCTGTGAAACAGCGATGATGGCCATTTAACCTATGGTGACAGCTATGAAGCGATGCTGAATTATAAATAACCTGTGATGATAGCTGTGAAACAGTGGTGCTATTCACGTAGCCTGTGGTGACAGCAGTGAAACTGCTGAATTCAAAATAACCTACTGTGAAATATGTTCCATAAAAGAGTTATCACTTGGAAGCAAGCAATAAATAACAGATCCGTAAAGCATGGAGTGCACAAGTTTTTTGGGCCAGAGCAGCTTGTTTCGGCCAAATAGGTCTCATCAGTGGCCCTGAAATATTTTCAAAATTCCACCAATGATTCCGAAGGACAAGAAAATATAAACTACATGGTGACGAAAGGCGGAGAGACAGTTAACGGCCGCCACACACTCCATTAACGCCAGCTATAGTCAAAGCAAATATGTTCTATGAAAGGCTTATCATTTGGAAGCAGGGAATATACAACAGAGCCTAAAAGCATGGAATGTACAAGTCCGTGGTGATTGATGGCACACTGTGGGGATAGCCACTTAACTTGTGGTGACAGCTGTGAATCTGTGCTGAAATCTGAATAACCTGTGGTGATACCTGCCAAAGCCAAGTATCTGTGTGACAGCTGTGAAAATGTACTGAAATCTGTATAATTTGTGGTGACAGCTGTGAAACTGTGGTGACAGCTATGTTATCTGATGTGAAGCTGTAAAACTGTGTTGACAGTTGCTGAAATCTGTATAATTTGTGGTGATAGCTGTGAAACTATGTTGACAGCTATGTTATCTGTTGTTAAGCTGTAAAACTGTGCTGAAAATAAAATAACACATTGAGAAAGCTGTGATACCGAGTTTCCTGTTGTAATACTGAGTTGACTGTTGTGACAGCTATAAAACTTTACTGAAAACTAAATAACCTGTGGTGATATCTGTGAAACAGCGGTGATGGCCATTTAACCTATGGTGACAGCTGTGAAATGAGTCAGAATTATGAATACCTGTGGTGATAGCTATGAAAGTGGGTGTTAGTTGCCTATCTTGTGGCGACAGCTGTGAAACTGCTGAATTAAAATAGCCTACTGTGAAATATGTTCTATAAAGGAGTTATCCTTTGGAAGCAAGGCATAAACAACAGATCAGAAAAGCATGGAGTGCACAAGTTTTCTGGACCAGAGCAGACTGTGATTGATGGCAAACTGTGGTGATAGCCACTTAACCTGTGGTGACAGCTGTGAAACTGTGTTGAAATCGGAATAACATGTGGTGATACCTGCGAAAGTTTGGTGATAACCAAGTATGTGTGTGACAGCTGTGGAAATGTACTGAAATCTGTATAATTTGTGGGGATAGCTGTGAAACTGTGGCGGAAGCTATGTTATCTGATGTGAAGCTGTAAAACTGTGTTGAAATCAAAATAACATATTGAGAAATAAAAATCAAAAATGAGTTCCTTTATGAGCAATGAAAACATTAATAAGAAAGAAGATGGGTCATACTACGTAGTTTCGGCTAATAAAGCCTCATCAGTGACCCTGTAATGATCCGGCTACGAAAGCCAGAGGAAACATACTGCAATTTTTCGAATTTCGAATAGGCAGTCGATTCAAAGACCGATATAAATCAAAATAGTGTCCAAATAATTAAAAACCTGTCTAGAATATGAGTCTAAACCAATAATAATATAGGATTTTCCAGAATATTTACGCTGTTCTCAAAGGACAAAAAGTAAAATATAAACTGCACTATGGTTGATGTACGGGGAGACGTTTTACGGCCGCCACACGGCACAACACCAGCTGCAGTGAAGGCAAATAAAAATCAAAAATGAGTTCCTTTAAGAGCAATGAAAACATTCATAAGAAAGAAGATGGGTCATACTACGTAGTTTCGGCTAATAAAGCCTCATCAGTGACCCTGTAATGATCCGGCAACGAAAGCCAGAGGAAACATACTGAAATTTTTCGAATTTCGAATAGGCAGTCGATTCAAAGACTGATATAAATCAAAATGGGGTCCAAATAATTAAAAACCTGTCTAGAATATGAGTCTAAACCAATTAATTATATATGATTTCCAGAATATTTACGCTGAAAGCTGCGACACTGTGGTGATGCCGATTTACCTGTTGTGATGCCGAGTTGTCTGTTGTGACAGCTATAAAACTATACTGAAAACTAAATGACCTGTTGTGATATCGGTGAAACAGCGATGATGGCCATTTAACCTATGGTGACAGCTATGAAGTGATGCTGAATTATAAATAACCTGTGATGATAGCTGTGAAACAGTGGTGCTAGTCACGTAGCCTGTGGTGACAGCAGTGAAACTGCTGAATTCAAAATAACTTGCTTTGAAATATGTTCCATGAAAGAGTTATCATTTGGAAGCAAGGAATAAATAACATATCCGTAAAGCATGGAATGCACAAGTTTTCTGGGTCAGAACAGCTAGTTTTCGGCCAAATAGATCTCATCAGTGGCCCTGAAATATTTTCAAAATTCCACCAATGATCCCGAAGGACAAGAAAATTTAAATTACATTGTGTCGAAAGGCGGGGAGACAGTTTATGGCCGCCACACACTCCATTAACGCCAGCTATAGTCACAGCAAATATGTTCTATGAAAGGCTTATCATTTGGAAGCAGGGAATATACAACAGAGCCTCAAAAACCATGGAATGTACAAGTCCGTGGTGATTGATGGCAAACTGTGGGGATAGCCACTTAACCTGTGGTGACAGCTGTGAAACTGTGCTGAAATCTGAATTACCTGTGGTGATACCTGCCAAAGTTTGGTGATGGCCAAGTATCTGTGTGACAGCTGTGAAAATGTACTGAAATCTGTATAATTTGTGGTGACAGCTAATAAACTGTGGTGACAGCTATGTTATCTGATGAAAAGCTGTAAAACTGTGTTGACCTGTAAAACTGTGCTGAAATCTGTATAATTTGTGGTGATAGCTGTGAAACTATGTTGACAGCTATGTTATCTGTTCTGAAGCTGTAAAACTGTGCTGAAATTCTAAATAACCTGTGGTTATATCTGTGAAACAGCGGTGATGGACATTTAACCTATGGTGACAGCTGTGAAATGAGGCAGAATTATGCATACCTTTGGTGATAGCTATGAGAGTGGGTGTTAGTTACGTAGCTTATGGTGACAACTGTGAAACTGCTGAATTCAAATAGCCTACTGTGAAATATGTTCTATAAAGGAGTTATTCTTTGGAAGCAAGGCATAAACAACAGATCAGAAAAGCATGGAGTGCACGAGATTTTCTGGACCAGAGCAGCTGGTTTCGGCCAATTCAGCCTCATCATTGACCCTGAAATATTTTGAAAATTCCACAATAAACCAATGATCCCGAAGGACAAGAAATTATTGAAAACATGATAACGAAAGGCGGAGAGACATTTTACGGCAGCCAAAGACCCCCTTAACGCCAGCTATATTCACATCAAATGTGTTCTATGAAAGGTTTATCATTTGTAAGCAAGGAATATACAACAGAGGCTAAAAGCATGAAATGTACAAGTCCGTGGTGATTGATGGCAAACTGTGGTGATAGCCACTTAACCTGTGGTGACAGCTGTGAAACTGCGCTGAAATCGGAATAATTTGTGGTGATACCTGCAGAAGTTTGGTGATAGCCAAGTATCTGTGTGACAGCTGTGGAAATGTACTGAAATCTGTATAATTTTGTGGTGACAGCTGTGAAACTGTGATAGAAGCTATGTTATCTTATGTGAAGCTGTAAAACTGTGTTGAAATCAAAATAACATATTGAGAAAGCTGCGAAACTGTGGTGATGCCGATTTACCTGTTGTGATGCCGAGTTGTCTGTTGTGACAGCTATAAAACTATACTGAAAACTAAATGACCTGTGGTGATATCTGTGAAACAGCGATGATGGCCATTTAACCTATGGTGACAGCTATGAAGCGATCCTGAATTATAAATAACCTGTGATGATAGCTGTGAAACAGTGGTGCTAGTCACGTATCTTGTGGTGACAGCAGTGAAACTGCTGAATTCAAAATAACTTATTTTGAAATATGTTCCATAAAAGAGTTATCCTTTGAAAGCAAAAAATAAACACTAATCCGTAAAGCATGGAATGCACAAGTTTTCTGGGCCAGAACAGCTAGTTTCGGCCAAATAGGTCTCATCAGTGGCCCTGAAATATTTTCAAAATTCCACCAATGATCCCGTAGGACAAGAAAATATAAGATACATTGTGATGAAAGGCGGGGAGACAGATTTCGACCGCCACACACTCCATTAACGCCAGCTAAAGTCATAGCAAATATGCTCTATGAAAGGCTTATTTGGAAGCAGGGAATATACAACAGAGCCTAAAAGCATGGAATGTACAAGTCCGTGGTGATTGATAGCACACTGTTTGGATAGCCATTTTACCTGTGGTGACAGCTGTGAAACTGTGCTGAAATCTGAATAACCTGTGGTGATACCTGCCAAAGTTTGGTGATAGCCAAGTATCTGTGTGACAGCTGTGAAAATGTACTGAAATCTGTATAATTTGTGGTGACAGCTGTGAAACTGTGGTGACAGCTATGTTATCTGATGTGAAGCTGTAAAACTGTGTTGAAATCAAAATAACATATTGAGAAAGCTGTGAAACTGTGGTGATGCCGATTTAACTGTTGTGATGCCGAGTTGTCTGTTGTAACAGCTATAAAACTATACTGAAAACTAAATGACCTGTGGTGATATATGTGAAACAGCGATGATGGCCATTTAACCTATGGTGACAGCTATGAAGCGATGCTGAATTATAAATAAACTGTGATGATAGCTGTGAAACAGTAGTGCTAGTCACATAGCCTGTGGTGGCAGCAGTGAAACTGCTGAATTCAAAATAACTTACTGTGATATATGTTCCATAAAAGAGTTATCCTTTGGAAGCAAGGAATAAACAAGAGATCCGTAAAGCATGGAGTGCACAAGTTTTCTGGGCCAGAGTAGCTAGTTTCGGCCAAATAGGTCTCATCAGTGGCCCTAAAATATTTTCAAAATTCCACCAATGATCCCGAAGGACAAGAAAATATAAACTACATTGTGACGAAAGACGGGGAAAAAGTTTACGGCCGCCACACACTCCATTAACGCTAGCTATAGTCACAGCAAATATGTTCTATGAAAGGCTTATCATTTGGAAGCAAGGAATATACAACAGAGCTGAAAAGCATGGAGGGTACAAGTTTTCTTGGGCCAAACTAACTAGTTTCGTCCAATGAGCCTCATCATGATCCTTATATAGTAAAACAAACAGTGAAACTGTTGCGATGGCCAGGCAACCAGTGGTGACAGCTGTGACCTGTACTAAAAGTAGAAGTAAAACAAAGATCAGGAATTGATACAATTAACTTTCTCCATCCATAAAAGACACCAAAGGGAAAGAAATACAAACATTAAGCGACCATACCATAATGGAAACCTAAACAAAGGAAGGCCATATGGACAGTTACTTTCCCACAAAATGGCCATATGGCCATCCAAACTTAAAAGACACAAGTGATACACACAGTAAGTAACAAACAACAACATAAATAAATCGCCACAGAAGAGCCGCCTTGGAACGGTCTAAATAACTTGGGCGACAGCTGTGAAACTGCACTGAAATCTAAAAGCCTGTAGTAATTGATGGCAAACTGTGGTGATAACCACATAACCTGTGGAGACAGATGAAACTGTGATGAAATCGGAATAATCTGTGGTGATACCTGCGAAAGTTTGGTGATAGCCAAGTATCTGTGTGACAGCTGTGTAAATCTACGGAAATCTGTATAATTTATGGTGACAGCTGTGAAACTGTGGTGACAGCTATGTTATTTGTTGTGAAGCTGTGAAACTGTGCTGAAATCAAAATAACATATTGAGAAAGCTGTGAAACTGTGGTGATGCCGAGTTACCTGTTGTGATGCCGAGTTGTCTGTCTTGACAGCTAAAAAACTATACTGAAAACTAAATGACATGTGATGATATCTATGAAACAGTGGTGATGGCTATTTTACACTATGGTGACAGCTGTGAAACAGTGCTAAATTATAAATAACCAGTGGTCATAACTGTGAAACTGTGGTGATAGTCACGTACCCTATGGTGACAGCTGTGAAACTGCTGAATTCAAAATAGTATGTTCTATAAGAGTTATCCTTTGGTAGCAAGGCATAAATAATAGACCCGAAAAGCTTTGAGTACAAACGTTTACTGGGCCAGAGCAGCTAGTTTTGGTCAATAAGGCCTGAAATATTTTCAAAATTCCACAATAAACCAATGATCCCGAAGGACAAGAAAATATAAAACTACATTATGACGAAAGGTGGGGAGACAATTTACGGCCACCACACACTCCATTAACGCCAGCTATAGTAACATTCGAACTGAAAAGCATGGAGTGTAAATGTTTTGGTCAAACTTTCTAGTTTCGACCAATTATCACATCAGGACTCAGAAATATTATATAAAAACTGTGATACTGGCGATGGTCACGTAACCCCTGGTGACAGCTGTGATCTGTGCTAAATAACCTGGTGTAAGAGTTGTGAAACTCTACAGAAATCAAAATCACCTGTGGTGATAGATGGGAAATTGTGGTTTTAGCTCTGCAGCTGTTGCGATAGCAACGTAATATGTGGTGACAGCAGAACCACATAACCTGTGGTGACAGATGTGAAACTGTGCTGAATTCTGAATAACCTGTGGTGATACCTGCGAAACTGTGGTGATAACCACATAACCTGTGGTGACAGATGTAAAACTGTGATGAAATCGGAATAACCTGTGGTGATACCTGCGAAAGTTTGTTGAGAGCCAAGTATCTGTGTTACAGCTGTGAACATATACTGAAATCTGTATAATTTATAGTGACAGCTGTGAAACTGTGGTGACAACTATGTTATTTGTTGTGAAGCTGTGAAACTGTGCTGAAATCAAAATAACATATTGTGAAAGCTGTGAAACTCTTGTGATGCCGAGTTACCTGTTGTGACTGCGAGTTTTCTGTTGGGACAGCTATAAAACTATACTGAAGACTAAATAACCTGTGGTGATATCTGTGAAACATCGGTGATGGCAATCTGACCTATGATGGCAGCTATGAAACGATGCTGAATTATAAATAACCTGTGGTGATAGCTGTAAAACTGTGGTGCTAGTCATGTAGCCTATGGTGACGGCTGTGGAACTGTTGAATTAAAAATAACCTACTGTGAAATATGTTCTATAAAAGAGTTATCCTTTGAAAGCAAGGAATAAACAATAAATCCGAAAAGCATGGCCAGAGCAGCTAGTTTCGGCCAATAAGGCCTCATCAGTGGCCCTGAAATATTTTCAAAATTCCACAATACACCAATGATCCCGAAGGACAAGAAAATATAAACTACATTATGACGAAAGGCGGGGAGACATTTTACGACCGCCACGCACTCCCTTAACGCCTGCTATAGTCACATCAAATATGTTTTATGAAAGGTTTATCATTTGGAAGAGCAAAACAACAGAACTGAAAAGCATGGAAAGGACACGTTTTGGCCAAACTTTCTAGTTTCGACCAATTATCGCATCATGATTCTGAAATATTGTAATAAAAACTGTGAAACTGGCGACGGTCACGTAATCAGTGGTGACAGCTGTGATCTGTGCTAAATAACCTGGCGTTAGAGCTGTGAAACTGTACTGAAATCTAGATAACCTGTGGTGATAGATGGGAAACTGTGGTTATAGCTCTGCAGCTGGTGTGATAGCCACGTAATCTGCGATGACAGTTGTGAAACTGTGCTGTAATCTCCAAAATATGTGGTGATAGCTGTGAAAATGTGGTGATGACCCCGTACCCTGTGATGACAGCTATGGAACTATGCTTGAAACTAAACCTGTGGTGACAGCTGTGAAACTGCAGTGATTATTATGTTGCCTGTGGTGACAGCTGTGAAACTATGCAGAAATCTAAATAACATGTGGCAAGTGGCACATAATACTATGGCTGTTAACTCTTCAGCCTGCCATTTCCGGAAAACTGATCTGATTGGTTAGGTTCAAACAGAAAAGTTCAAATCTGATCTTTAGTTATCATAACATTGTGGTGAGACTTTAATGTCAGAAGTCATATTTCTGTTAACGAGCTTTAACATTTGAAACCGAGATGCAGATAGGCTATGCTTTCTTGAATTTACACAGTCTTTATTCTTGTTGATAGCTAAGGATGTCGTCAAAATTAAAGGAAAAGTTGAAATGTCTTGGCACAAAAAATACAGCAACAAAAACAAAAACAAAAAAAAAAAAAAAAAAAACTTAAGGAGTAAAAACATTTTGAAAATTAATTAAAGCAACCGGCCTTATCTGGAACATTGTCCCTACAAGGGACATTTTCCTTTTTCCATTGAGTATTTGTTGAAAGGGATAATTGTCCTTGTTTCCCATGCACTCTTTAGAATCGCCTTCGCGATTATAATGAATATCCAAGTATGGAGAAAATTATCCTTTAATTAATTATTCTTTAATCGTATAATCAAATACCCTCTTATCTATGTCAATGTTTACTTCAAACTGAAGTCGCATCAGGTAAAAACTTACCGCCAGTGCATTTAATAAAATACGATTCATTCCTTGAAAAAAAAAACACATATATATAAATGAAGAACTGACCATTAACTGCATAACACTAAAGCACTTTTAAATAAACTGATCATCAATACATTTCAAATACATTGTCTGATTCACTGGCTGTGATATAAACTCCAGATTACTGGGTAATAAAACACTTTGTGGTTTCAGCATCTGACACTTATGGCCCTTGGCAGAAACTGGCTGCCTTTTAAACAAGCAGATACAAATCCACGGAAACAACTGTCCATATGTAGTTAATAGAGGGGTTTGGTGCTCTCCTCTAATAAGCTCTTCACTGTGGTGATAGCTGTGACACTGTCGTAAAAAACATATAATATGTGGCGACAACAGTTGTGAAACTATAGTTATAGCCAAATAAACTTTGAGAGTTGCGAAAGCTGTGAAAGTGTGCTGAAATCTATATTATCTATGATGGGAGCTGTGAAACTATGAGGTGATTACAGCTGTGAATCTGTGCAGAAATATAATTTACCTGTGGTGATAGCTGTGACCCTGTCGTAAAAGTCATGTAATCTATGGCGACAACAGCTGTGAAACTATTGTTATAGCCAAATAACCTTTGCGAGTGGTGACAGCTGTGAAAGTGTGCTGAAACCAATATTATTTGTGGTGGGAGCTGTGAAACTGTGCTGAAATATAAATTACCTGTGGTGAAAGCTGTAAAACTGCCGCGATAGCCACGTAACCTGTGATGACTACCGTGAAGCTGTTCTGAAATCCAAATAACCTGTGATGATGAGGTCAAACTGTGCTGAAATCGAGATAACCTATGGTGATAGCTGTTAAACTGTGGTGATAGCCACGTAACGTGAAGTGACAGCTATGAACTGCGCTGAAATCTATAAATAACCCGTGGTATTAGCTGTGAAGCTTTGGCGATATACACATTACCTGTGCACATGTGACAGCTATGAAACTGCTGAAATCTATATAATCTGTGGTGAAAGCTGTGGAATTGTGGTGATAGCCATGTGACCGATGGTGACAGCTGTGAAATTGTGCTGCTAAAACCTATATGATCTGTAGTCATAGCTGTTAAACGGTGATGACACCCACGTAACGTGTTATGACAGCTATGAATCTGAGCTAAAAACTCAACAACGTGTGAGGAAAGCTTTGCTCTGTGCTGATTATTACGTTAGCTTTTGTAAAAGCTCTGAAACTGTGCTGAAATCTATAAAAGCTTTTGGTGTTAGCTGTGAAACTGTGCTGAAATCTTTAAATTCTGTGGTGATATCTGTGAAACTGTAATGATGGCCATGTAACCTGTGATGTCAGCTTTGGAACTGTGCTAAAACCTTAATGAACCGTGGTACTGCAGGGATTATCACATTACCAATAGTGACAGCTGTCAAACTATGATGAATTCTAAATAATATGTAGTGATAGCTGTAACACTGTGGTGATACCAACGTAACCTACGTCGACAGCTATGAAACTGTGGTGATAGCCAAATAAAATTATGGGCTGCGACATCCATGTAAATGTGCTCAATAGAAGTGAAGGCATTGACCAGGAATCGATACAATTTACTCACAGCTCCCATTAGATACACCAAAGGGAAAGAAACACAAACAAATCTATATATTTTGCGGTGATAACTGTGAAACTGTGATGTCAGCTGTGAAATTGTGCTAAAATCTAAATTACATGTGGTGATATCTGTAAAACTGCGGTGATAGCCACATAACCCTCGGTGGCAGCTGTGAAGCTGTGCTGAAATCCATATAACCTGTGGTCATAGCTTCGAATTTGTGGTTATAGCGACGCAACCATGGTAAAGGTGCAAGTGTAATGAAATTTAAATAGCCCAATGGTGACAGCTGCTGTAAAAAGGTGCTGAAACCTAATAAACATGTGCTGATAGTTGTTAAACTGTGGCGAAAGCCACGTATGAGACTGTGTTTAAATCTAAATAACCGTTTGATTTTAGCTGTGATATTGGCGTGATAACCATATAACGGGTGGTGAAAGGGCAAAACATAGCAATATAGCGTCGGGGATAACCGTGAAGCTGCTGTAATAGCCATGTAATCTGTCGTGGGCGCTGTGATAGTGTCGTTATTTATTACCTATGGTTATAGCCGTGAAACTGTTGTGAAAGTTTTATTACACATGTGACCTGTGGTGATAGTCATGGAAACTGTGCTGATTATCAAAATAACCAGTGGTGACAGCGCTGAAACTGTGTAAATAGCTATATAGCCTATGTTGATATGGCGACAACTGAAACGGTGGCGACACGTTTATAAGCTGCGATCCCTGGTTTATGAGACGGGTAGCAAAACCACTACACTATGTGGAGACAGTTATGAAGCTGTGGTAATAGATATTTAGTGTATGGTGATAGTAGTGAATGTGTTGCGAAAGTCATATAAAATGTGGTTGCATATGAGAAACTGCAGTGATAGTAATATAACATGTAGTGACAGATTAGAAATTATGGTATTTTTAACCTGAGATTGTGCTGTAAAGCTGTGATGATAACCTTAAACAGTTTTGTAATCTAGTTAATTTCATATTCCCGATGTGACTGCCTTGAAACTGTTATAATAGCCATATCTCTTAAGGTGACCGCTGGACATAGTAGTGGTAGTAAAGTAAACATGTCGTGTTATAGCCAAATATCTTGTGGTGGCAGCTGTGAAGTAAGTGTTGGCCACATAACTTGTCGTGACAGATTACATTTGCTGCAAAATAGGGGGGGGGGGGGGGGGTTGGGTGCATCAACTGGGCGCCAACTGATATTGATTCCTGATGATTGCCTTCACTTCTATTTTGTGGTGACAGCTGTGAAATTGTGGTGATACCCAGCTAACAGTTGTGTTTTATAAAAGTTTTCATAACGTCGGAAGGGACGTCATGTAACTTTCGCTTGTATATATGCTGCAGCGTTACACTAAAGATCAATTTTAATGTTTAACCGCCAGCTGTGAACCTGAGGTGATAGCGATATAACCTTTGGTGATAGCTGAGAAATTCAGGTGTCACATGTGAAACATAGATGTTTGCTATATAACCTGTTGGGACAGCTGTGAAAATGAGGTGATAGCCGTATGCCCTTTGGTGAAAGGCTGTAAAAGTAAGGTGTATCTATACTTCCTGTGTTGAAAGCTGTTAGACTGGGGTGAAAGCCAAAAGACCTGTTGCGACAGCTGCAAGTCTGATGTGATATCCGCACTACCTGTGATTACAAATGTGAAACTAATGTCATAGCCATATTTCCTATAGTGTATATCCCAGGTGATAACCATATTATTTGTGGTGACAGCTAAACTGAGGTGAAAACATGTAACCTGTTATGATTGCTGTTTAACTCACGCTATATAATCTGTGGTGAACGCTGTGAAATTCACACGAGGGCCATACTACCTGTGGTGACCGCTGTGAAACCGAGGAGATAGCCATACTACCAGTAGGGAAAGCTCTGAAAGCCATACGATAGCCATATTAGCTATGGTGATAGCTGCGAAACTAATGTGAAAGCCATTTTACCTGTTTTGTTTGCTGCGAAACCCATGTGATAGCCATACCACCTATGGTGACAGCTGTGAAACTAATATTACTGCTATATAATCTGTGGTGACCACTTTAAAATCTTAGGGGATAGCCATATTACCCGTGGTGATATCTATAAAACGGATGTGATAGCTATACTACCTGTGGTTATAGCTGAGAAACTCACGTTATAGCCTTATTATCTGAGGATTTTTAATTTATCGTGCTAACAGATTTGAAAGTGAAGTGATTGTCATGTCATATGTGCTGTTAGCTGTGAGACTCAAGTGATGGATAGAAGCCTCCGTGTTGAAGTGGTTACGCTAGTCGCCTTGTAAACCAGGGATCGCAGGATCGATCCCGGGCTTCTCCAGACTTTCGGATGTGTCTTAAACCGAGGTCTCGTCTCCGTATGACCTTAGCTGTTGGTGGGACGTATAACTCAAACACCCACTCACTCAGTTGATGGACATTCTACCTGTTGCGATAATGGAGAAACACAGGTCACTGCTATATAACATTGATGACACCTGTGAAACTGATGTCCTATGGTGATAGCTGTGACACCGAGGTGATAGCATCTTACATGCAGTGATAAAGTAAAACTCAGATTGTAGTCATATTACCAATGTTAAAAGCCGTGAAACGATGCGATAGCCATTCTACATTTGGTGGTAAATGTAATGCTGAGGTGATAGCTGTGAAACTCAAGTGATAGCCATACTACCTCTGGTGAAAAATGTGAAACACAGGTGATTGCTATTCTGTCTCTGGCGATAGCTGTAAAAATGAGGTGATAGACATATTTCTGTGGTGACAGCTGTAACTCTGATGTGAAATCCAGCTGTTAAACTAATGTGATAGCTATATTCCCTGTGGTGGTAGCTTTGAAACCCAGGTGATAACCATTCTGCATGTGGTGACAATTGTGAAACACAGGTGAATACTATATTACATGTGGTGAAAGCTGTTTTCCTGTGGTGATAGCTTTGAATACGAGGTGATAGCATATCACCCGAGGTGACAACTGTAAATGTCAGATTATAGCGAGATTACCTGTGGTGACGTCTGTGAAACTGAATCTATAGCCATACTACCTGTGGTAATAAGTGTGATGCTGAGGTGATAGCTGTGAAACTCAAGTAATAGCCATACTACCTCTGGTGACAATGATGAAACACAGGTGATTGCTATATTACCTATGGACGACAGATGTGAAACACAGATGATAGCCATATATCTTGTGGTAACAGCTGTAAGTCTGATGTGATATCTATACCATCTTTGGGGACAGCTGAGAAAGTAATGTGATAGCCATATTACCTGTGAATATCAAACTATCAATTAAGAAAGCTGAGAAACTCAGCTAAAAATGATATAATCTGTGGTAGTAGCTGTAAAACTAAGGCGAAAGCCATGTTACCTGATTTGATTGCTGTGAAAATCATGTGATAGCCATACTACCTATATTGCCAGCTGTGAAACTGAGGTGATTGTTATATAACCTGTGATGACAGCTGTGCACCTCAGTGGCAGCCATATTACCTGTTGTGATAGCTGTGACTACTTCTGGTGACAGCTGTAAATAAGAGGTGTTTACTGTTTTACCTTTCTTTTACGACAGTTGTGAAAACTGAGATGATAGGTTTTGTGTGTGAAACTGGGTTGACAGCAAAGTAGAAGTAAAACAAAGATCAGGAATCGATGCAATTAACTTACTCCACCCATCAAAGACACCAAAGGGAAAGAAACACAAACATTAAGCGACCAGACCATAATGGAAACCTAAACAAAGGAAGGTCATAAGGACAGTTACTTTCCCACAAAATGGCCATATGGCCATCCAAAATAAAAAGACACAATTGATACACACAGTAAGTAACAAACAACAACATAAATAAATCGCCACAGAAGAACCGCCTTGGAACGGTCAGTGGAAAGATTTCCACTGGGGGGGGGGGGGGGGGGTGGGGCTTAAATCGATTTTACGTGGCCACAATCCTCGCCCTTACTTCCGTCGCAATTTAGACAATTATTTGTTCAGTCCGCATGAAGGCCTCCTAACTCATCAGTGCAACATCTCCGTGAACACAAATAATCATAGAACCTCAGAGGTGATACAACGGTGAGGACTCGACAGCAAGAAACCACTGAAATGCTGGAGCAAAAGAAAACCAACAGTTAGACTCCGATGGGCCCGACGAGAGACAGAGCATCAGGCACCAACCAACATTACCTTGAATTAGATCTCTCTAACTCTCAATAAGCCTTTACGTTGGAACCGTCATAGAATCTGAGGCCTGATCCACCGGCGTGCAATTAAGAGGGAAGCAAAGTTGCCAACTGTGATTGGGTTGACTACCATGCATGCAGTCTGTCGTATAATATCCATGTTGTACCCTATCTTTTTATATCGAAGAATGATTTTACGAAATTGGGTGCTAAATACTATCTTTAGCGACAGCTGTGAAAATTTAAAAGAAAGACCCAGGGAACGCCACAGTCACAAGACACAGCCCACTCACGACAGGAAGAGGAAACATACACAAAACAAGAAAAATACGAGTGTTTATGAAACGGAACAATCAGCCCTCTCTTCCCCACACGGGGTGATCAGACCATTAGAAAACACTAAACAACAACTTACAACAAGTTAGCAGATATGCGATGATAGCCATACTACCCGTGGTGAAAGCCATATTACCTGTGGTGATAGCTATAAAATGTAGGTGAAAGACTGTGGTGACAGCTGTCAAATTAAGGTGATAGCCATAATACCTTTGGAGATAGTTGTGAAATTCAGGTGATAGACTGTGAAACTTAGTTGATAGCTTTATTACATATTTGGGCAACTGTTACTCAAGTAATGGCCATATAAACTGTGGCGATAACTGGAAACTATGGGGATAGCCATACTAACCCTGGTAACAGCTGTGAAACAGAGGTGACAGCTGTACTACCGGTGGTGACAGATGTCAAGCCGAAGCGATAGGCATATTACCTATACTGATAGTTGTGGAATTCAGATGATAGTTATACTAAGCATAGTGAAACTCAGGCGAAATATGTGAAGCTGAGGTGACAGCCATATTACCTGTGGTGGTAGCTGTAAAATTGAGGTTATAGCCACATTACCTTCTGTGATAGCAATGAAGCCAGGTGATAACCATACTAGTTGTAGCGACAGTTGTAAAACAGATGTGATTTCTGCAAATACCTCTTGTGACAGCTGTCAGCCGATGTCATAACCGTTTTACTTGTGATTATAGCTGCGAAATTCAAGTCATAGTCCTATTTCTTGTTGTGAAGCTCAAGTGATAGCCATATTTCCTGAGGTGACAGCTGTGAAATGGAGGTGATAGCCATATTACATACTTTTATAGCTATGGAACCCAGATGATAGCAATATAACCTGAGGGGATATCGTTGTTACCTGTAGGGATAACTCTGAAACTCGGGTGATAACCATACTAACTGTTTGACAAGTATGTATCATAGTTGACTGCTATATTATCTGTGGTAACGACTGTCAAACTGAGGTGATAGCAATCTAACTTTTGTGAAGGAAAGCCGAGAAAGTCAGGTGATAGCCATATTACTTGTGAAAGCTGTGAAACTAAAATGATAGCCATACTACCTATAGTTAAACGATTCCTATATAATATATGGTGACAGCTGTAAAACTGAGGTGATGGCGATATTACCTTTGGCGATGGCTGTTAAACTCTGGTGATTACCATACTACTCAGGTGATGGCCATATAGCCTGTAGTGATAGCTGTCAAGCTAAGGGGATAGCCAAACAAGCTATGGGAATATCTGTGAAACAGACTTGATTGCTGTATTACCTGTGGCAGCTGTCAAACCGAGGTGACAGGCATATTACAGATGATAGTCATACTGCTTCTTGTGAAACTCAGGTGATAACCATATGATCTGAGGTGTAAAATGCGAAACTGGATGACAACCAAATTACCTGTGGTGGTAGCTGTAAAACTGAGGTTATAGCCATATTACCGGCGGTGATGCGTCTGACTGGTGATCAGAAGTACGCGGATTCAATACTTGCCGGGGTTGGCAGTATTTTTTCGTGGATATTGATCATGAAATCGTTTCTATCATCATTCTTTCCCTTTCGCTGATTCAAGAAGGGCAGTTGTCAGTTTCTGGCGAAAGAATGTACACTTTACTGGTTAACCACTTATGTACAAGACAGCCCAGAAACGTGTGGATAGGTTAACTTACAAGCTCAAAAAAACATAGTGTTGACTGGGCCATTAAACTGCAATCAATGAAAGCAAAAACCTGTGTACTCATGTGATAGCATTACTACCTGTGGTGACAGCTGGGAAAAAATGGCCTTAACCGTACGAGTTTTAGTGACTGTTGTGAAACAGAGGTGATTGTTGTATTACCTGTTGTGACAGCTGTCAACCAAGATGACAGCCGTATTATCTGTAATGATAGCTCTGAAATTCAGGTGATTATGTTTTGTGGGAAGCTCAGATGATAGCTATACTTCCTGTGGTGACAGCTGTGAAATGGAGGTGATATCCATATTAGCTCTGGTGATAGCTGTGAAACTCAGTTGATAGCAATATAACCTGTGGTTACAGCTGTCAAACTGAGGTGACGGCCATGTTACCTGTAGTGATAGCTGTGAAACTCAGTTGATAACCATTCTACCTGTTGTGACAAGTGTGAAACATAGTGGATTGCTGTATTACTTGTGGTGACAGCTGTCAGTCTGAGGTGATAGCGATATGATCTTTGGTGACAGATGTTAAAGTTAGGTGATAACCATACTACCTGCTGTGAAGGAAAGCTGAGAAATTCAGATGATACCATATTACTTGTGGTGATAGCTGTGAACTTAAGGCGACAGCCATACTACCATACATGGTAAAATGATTGCTATATATTATGTTATGACAGCTGTGAAATTGATGTGATAGCCATATTACCTGTGGTGATGTGATGATAGCTAAGAAACTGAGGTAATGGCGATATTACCTGCTGAAAGCTGTGAAACTCTGGTGATAAACAAACTACCCGTTCTGACATTTGTGAAACGGAGGTCATTGCTTAATAACCTGAGGTGACAGTTGTGAAACTGAGGTGTTTGTCATACCACCTTTGGTGATAGCTGTGAAACAGGGTTTAAAAATAGAGGTGAAGACAATGATCAGGAATGGATTCAATTACCCCTAATCTCCTAACAGAGACAACAATGGGAAAAAATACGAAATTGAAATAACTAAACCCTAATGAAAACACCACAAGCGGATAGCCAAAAGGACATTTACTTTCCACAAAAATGGCCAAACAGCGATCGAAAATAAAAAGACATAAGCAATACATACATGCAAAGACGCACTGTAACAATAATAAACCACAACACAAGAACCGCCTTGGAATGGTCAGCAAAAAGTATTCCACTCGGGGGCTTAAATCGATTTTACATGGCCTCAATCCTCGTCCTTGGTTCCTTTATGGTTTAGACAAATTATTGTTAAAGTCCGCATAAAGTCACATCACATGTGTTGACAGCTGTAAAACTGGAAACTCAGGAGATAGCCATATTACCCGTGGCGATATCTATAAGACTAATTTGAAAGCCTTACCCCGGAGTCTAACTGTTGGTTTTCTTTTGCTCCGGGATTTCATTGGTTTATTGCTTTCGAGTCCTCACCGTTGTTTCATCTCAATGGTTGTTTGAGTTTTTGTGTTCACAGAGATAATGCACTGATGAGTAAGGAGGCCTTCATGCGGGCTGAACAAATTATTTGTGTAAATCGCGACGGAAGGGCGAGTATTGTGGCCACGTAACATCGATTTAAGCCCCCCCCACACACACACACACACCCAAGTGGAATTCGTTTCCGCTGACCGTTCCAATTCTTCTGTCGCGGTTTATTTTTGTTATGAACTGTTTTTGGGTGTTTGCGTTGCTCATATTATTTTATTTTGGATAGCCTATTGGCCATTTTGTGGAAAAGTATCTGTCCTTTTGGTTTTCCGCTGTTGATGTTTCCATTGGGGTCTGTTGTTTCATGTTTGTGTTTCTTTCTCTTTGGTGTCTCTGATGGGAGCTGTGGGTTAATTGTATCGATTCCTGATCATTGCCTCCACTTCTGCTTTATTACCTGGACTGGCAGCTGTGAAACTGAGGTGATAGCCATGTTATATATAGTGGCAACTGTTATTCAGGTGGTGGCCCTATATAGCCTGCGGTGATAGAGGTGACTGCTGCATTACCTGTGGTGACAGCTGCTAAACCGAGGTGATATGTATATTACCAATAATGGCAGGTGTAAAAATCAGATGATAGTCATACTACTTCATGTGAAATACAGGTGACAGCCATATTGCCTGAGGTGAAAGATATGAAACTGAGGTGGCAGCCATATTACCTGTGGTGGTAGCTGTTAAAGTCATATTACCTGCTCAGATGATAGCCTTACTACCTGTGGTGACAGCTGAGAAACTCAGGTGATATCCATACTCAATTTAGTAATAGCTATGAAACAGAGGCGATTGCTGTATTGTTGACAGCTGTAAAATACAGGCAAGAACCGTATTACCTGCGATGATAGCTGTGAAAATCAGGTGATAGTCATATTTCTTGTTGTGAAGCTCGGGCGATAGCCATATTTCCTGAGATGACCGCTATGAAACGGAGGTGATAGCCATATTACCTATGGTGATAGCTGTGAAACTCTGTTGAAAACAATATTAACTGTGGTGACAGCTGTCAAACTGAGGTGATAGCCATGTTACCTGCAGTGATAGCTTTGAAACTCGTCCGAAAATCATACTGCCTGTTGTGACAATTGTAAAGCATAGTTGATTGCTATAATTATTACCTATGGTGACAGATGTAAACCTGAGGTGATAGCGAAATAACCTTTGGTGTTATATGTGAATATTCTGGTGATAGCCATATTACCTGCTGTGAAGGAAAGCTGAGAAAGTCGGGTGTAAGCCATATTGTGGTGATAGCTGTGAAACTAAGGTGATAATCATAATACCTATAGTGACAGCGGTGAAACTGAAGTGATTGCTATAATGTATGTGGTGACAGCTGTGAAACTGAGGTGATAGCCATATTAACTGCGGTGTTGTGGTGATAGCTGAAAACTTCGGGTGATACCAATATTGACCTTGTTGATAGTTGTGAAACTCTTGTAACCATACTACTAATTGTGACTTTTGTGAGACAGAGTTCATTGATTAACAACCCGTGGTGATAGTTGTAAAACTTAAGAGTTAGCCATACTACATGTGGTGATAGCAGTGAAACTTAGGTGATCGCCATATTACCTGTGGTGATATCTGTGAGAATAAGTTCAAAGCCATACAAGCCAAAATATTAAGGGTAAAAGCTGTGTGCGGCATCAGTTGTGATAGCCATTCTACCTGGCAATTCAACCTGTGGTGACAGTCGTATAACTCAGGTAACAGCCTCATTACCTATGGTGATAGGTGTGAAACTTACCCGTGTAGACATATATGACTCAGTTGACAGTCGTTCTTCCTGTGATGATAGCTGTGCTACTAAGATGACAGCCATATTAACTGTGGTGATAGCTAAGATTTGTTTGTCAATAGTTTTTACTTCCCAGGCAATACCATTTAGGATATTTGGAGGTTGCTTTCGATTTTGAGGGACTTTTACCCGACACTGAGATAAACTGACATCTCAAGGCCTACCACCCAAAGAAACCGCAAGGGTTTAACCAAGAGGACCATGATGGTCCTATATCGCTCACCTGAGCTAAGAGATTAACATGTAGGCGCCAGGGCGGTGCAATTTTTGGACCCAGGTCTACAATTTGAACAACCTTAGCAGAGGTCCACTGAATGAAGCTAAACATCGAATATAAAAGGCATCGGCCTTCTGGTTTTGAACAATAAGATTTTTCAAAAGTTTTCTCTTTATAATAAAATTAAAAAAAGAGTTCCTTTAAGAGCAATGAAAATATTCATAAGAAAGAAGATGGGTCATACTACGTAGTTTCGGCTAATAAAGCCTCATCAGTGACCCTGTAATAATCCGGCAACGAAAGCCAGAGGAAGCATACTGCAATCTAGCGAATTTCGAATAAGCAGTCGATTCAAAGACTGATATAAATAAAAAAATGAGGTCCAAATAATTAAAAACCTGTATAGAATTTGAGTCTAAACTAATAATTTATTTCTGATTTCTCAGAATAATCACGCTGATCTCAAAGGACCAAAAGTAAAATATAAACTGCACTATGGTTGATGTACGGGGAGACGTTTTACGCCCGCCACACGGCACAACACCAGCTGCAGTGAAGGCAAATAAAATTAAAAAAAAAAGAGTTCCTTTGAGAGCAATGAAAATATTCATAAGAAAGAAGATGGGTCATACTACGTAGTTTCGGCTAATAAAGCCTCATCAGTGACCCTGTAATGATCCAGCAGAAAGCCAGAGGAAGCATACTGCAATTTAGCGAATTTCGAATAGGCAGTCGATTCAAAGACTGATATAAATAAAAAAAATGAGGTCCAAATAATTAAAAACCTGTCTAGAATTAGAGTCTTAACTAATAATTTATTTTTGATTTCTCAGAATATTCACGCTGATCTCAAAGGACCAAAAGTAAAATATAAACTGCACTATGGTTGATGTACGGGGAGACGTTTTACGGCCGCCACACGGCACAACACCAGCTGCAGTGACGGCAAATAAAATTAAAAAAAGAGTTCTTTTAAGAGCAATGAAAATATTCATAAGAAAGAAGATGGGTCATACTACGTAGTTTCGGCTAATAAAGCCTCATCAGTCACCCTGTTATGATCCGGCAACGAAAGCCAGAGGAATAGCGAATTTCGAATAGGCAGTCGATTCAAAGACTGATATAAATAAAAAAAAATGAGGTCCAAATAATTCAAAACCTGTCTAGAATTTGAGTCTAAACTAATAATTTATTTTTGATTTCTCAGAATATTCACGCTGATCTCAAAGGACCAAAAGTAAAATATAAACTGCACTATGGTTGAAGTCTATGTAAAACCAGTGGACCCAAGGGCGGGGCCATTTTTGGCCCCCATGCTATGATTGGAACGATCATGGTTGAGGTCCATTAGATGAAGCTTCAAACCAAATATCAAAGACCTGGGCCTTCTGGTTTCACACAAGAAGATTTTTAAAGGTTTTCCCTCTATTAGCCTATGTAAAACCAGTGGGCCTCGGCGCGGGAGCATTTTTGGCCACAGGGCTATAATTTGAACAATCTTGGAAGAGGTCCACTAAATGAAGCTTCATATCAAGTATCAAAAGACCTGAGCTTTCTGGTTTCAGACAATAAGATTTTTAAAGGTTTTCCTAATATAAGCTTATGTAAAACCAGTGAACACCAGCGAGGGGGCATTTTTAGCCCCAGGGCTATAATTTGAACAATCGTGGTACAGGTTCACTAGATGAAGCTTCATACTAAATATCAAAGACCTCGACCAGCTGGTTTCACAGAAGAAGATTTTTATATGTTTTCCCTATATTAGCCTATGTTAAACCAGTGGGCCCCGCATGGGGGCATGATTGGCCTCAGGGTATTAATTTGAACAATCTTGGTAGAGATTCACTAGATGAAGCTTCATACCAAATATCAAAGACCTGGGCCTTCTGGTTTCAGGCAAGAAAATTTTTAAAGGTTTTCCCTTATAAGCCTAGGTAAAACAAGTGGGCCCCGGCGCAGGGGCATTATTTGCCCCAGGTCTATAATTTGAACAATCTTGGTATAGGTCCATTTGATGATGCTTCATACCAGTTATCTAAGACCTGGGCCTTCTGGTTTCAGAGAAGAAGATTTTTTATAGGTTTTCCCTATATAAGCCTATGTAAAACCAGTTGGCCACGGGGCAGGGTCGTTTTTGGCCCCAGGGCTATAATTTGAACAATCTAGGTAGAGGTCCACTAGATAGAGCTTCATACCAAATATCAAAGACTTTGGCCTTCTGATTTCAGAGAAGAAAATTTTTAAAATGTTCCCTATATAAGCATATATAAAACCAGTGGACCCGGCGCGGGGGGGGGGGGGGGGCGTTTTTTGCCTCAAGGCTATAATTTGAAAATCATGGTAGAGGTTCACTAGATGAAGCTTCTTACTAAATATCAAAGACCTGGACCTTCTGGTTTCAGACAAGAAGATTTGTATATGTTTTCCCTAAATAAGCCTATGTAAAACGAGTGGGCCCCGGTGCGGGGGGGGGGGGGGGGCGTTTTTGGCCACAGGGCTATAATTTGAACAATTTTTGGTAGAGGTTCACTAGATGAAGCTTCATACTAAATATCAAAGACCTGGACCTTCTGGTTTCAGACAAGAAGATTTTTATATGTTTTCCCTATATAAGCATATGTGAAACGAGTGGGCCCCGGTACGGGGGCGTTTTTGGCCCCAGGGCTATAATTTGAAACATCTTGGCAGCGGTTCACAAGATGAAGCTTCATACCAAATATCAAAGACCTGGGCCTTCTGGTTTCAGACAAAAAGATTTTATATGTTTTCCCTATATCAGCCTTTATAAATAAAAATCAAAAATGAGTTCCTTTAAGAGCAATGAAAACATTCATAAGAAAGAAAATGGATCATACTACGTAGTTTCGGCTAATAAAGCCTCATCAGTGACCCTGTAATGATCCGGCAAAGTAAGCCAGAGGAAACATACTGCAATTTTGCGAATTTCGAATAGGCAGTCGATTCAAAGACTTATATAAATCAAAATGGGGTCCAAATAATTAAAAGCCTGTCTAGAATATGAGTGTAAACCAATAATTTATTTCTGATTTCTCAGAATATTCACGCTGATCTCAAAGGACCAAAAGTAAAATATAAACTGCACTATGGTTGATGTACGGGGAGACGTTTTACGGCCGCCACACGGCACAGCACCAGCTGCAGTGAAGGCAAATAAAAATAAAAAATGAGTTCCTTTAAGAGCAATGAAAACATTCATAAGAAAGAAAATGGATCATACTACGTAGTTTCGGCTAATAAAGCCTCATCAGTGACCCTGTAATGATCCAGTGGGCCCCGGCGCGGGGGGGGGGGGGGGGGGGGCTCGTTTTTGGTTCCAGGGCTATAAATTGAACAATCTTGGTAGAGGTTCAGTACCTGGGCCTTCTGGTTTCAGACAAGATGATTTTTATATCAGCCTTTATAAAACAAGTGTGCCCCGGGACGGGGCCACTTTTGGTCCCAGGGCTATAATTTGAACAATCTTGGTAGAGGTCCACTAGATGAAGCTTCATACCAAATATCAAAGACCTGGGCTTTTGGGTTTCAGATAAGAAGGTTTTTAAAGGTTTTCCTTATATAAGCCTATGTAAAAACAGTGGGCCACGGCATGGAGGCATTTTTGGCCCAAGGGCTATAATTTGAACAATGTTGGTAGAGGTCCACTAGATGAAGCTTCATACCAAATATCAAAGACCTAGGCCTTCTGGTTTCAGAGAAGAAGATTTTTAAAGATTTTTTTCTTATTTTCCTTTTTTCGTTGCCATGGCAACCAGAGTTCTGCATGGAATTGAATTCTTTGAACAACTTTGAGAGAGGACCACATAAGGATCATTTCTGCCAAGTTTGGTCAGAATCTGTTCAGTGGTTTAGGAGATGATGTTTAAAGAAATTGTAAACGGACGGACGGACGGACGACGACGCCGACGTCGTCGGACGGTGAATGATCACAATAGCTCAACCTGAGCCATTGGCTCAGGTGAAATAAAAACGGTTCGTCTCGCACCACTTTTCCTGGGAAGGCTTAGATCTTATAAGCTGTAAGCCGTAATTGTATCGATTCCTGATCGTTTACAGACGTCATTTATTGTGCGAATATTTTGGCAATGCATTTAACAAACGTTTCTCTGCTTACATTTCCGAATACGTTCATCAATGTTATTTTTGATGCTTTAATCACCATGTTAATTACATTGTAAAACATCGGAAAATGTATAAACTCTTCAATTCAGTACTTCTGTCAATGGGACCCATTATAACACACACATCTTACACTGCTTTCTGTCAGTTTTTATTCATCTATTGAAGTTTGTGGCACTTTTCCTATTTCTGGTTCAAATTTAGATTGTTAGTGCTCATTATAACAGACTGTTCGAAGCAATTTTAATGAGTATATACGTCTATGCTGTGGATAAGAATATGGTAAAAATGTATACCCTTGCCAACCCTTTGTTTGTTTGATTTGAGGTTTAACGTCCCCGTCAACACTGTAAAGGTCATTTTGGAGACGTTGCTTCCAATTTTGTGGGCTTCTACCCGACATTGAGATGAATCGACATCCCAAGCCCTGTCGCCAAATGAAACCAATAGGGTTTATTAGCATTGGCGGTCCGCCTCGCACCGCGGTTCCTGGACAGGCTTAGATCCTCTAAGCGGTTTACCAGTACTAGTGTGCGGGCCGGATTAAGCTCTGCGTGGAAGCATCATGCAGCCCATATATTTCTTCAAGCCCCTATGGGCGGGGGCAGCCTTGCCAACCCTACATTCATATGTATGAAGTGGGGTCTAAATGGGTATGTATTTCCCGGACTTGTTAATTTGTTTTAACAGTATAGGCATAATTTATTTCAACAGCAGTTTTGTGTCCATAAAATATCCCAGTGGCTCAATTGAATGCGCAAGCTCGAGGGATTGATCATCTCTAGACTGAGGATATTTCTTGCGAGTGAGAATGATCACGGACTATATTCTATGGTATTTCGCCCTCTTCTGCTTGTCCGTTTCTAAAAGCTGAATGTGCACTATACTTGCACTGGTTATCAGCATATTGGTGATCTATTGACATTTTTTTTCTAATGAGTCCTGTGAACTCGCTATGTCCCAATTCTATAAGAAAGTTCCACTGCAAAATTATTTGTACAAAACACAGTTTAAACCCCCAGTGGAATTCGTTTCGCTGACCGTTCCAAGGCGGTTCTTCTGTCGCGGTTTATTTTATTATGGCTTGTCTTTGAGTGTTTGTGTCGCTTATATTATTTTATTTTGGATAGCCAATTGGCCATTCTGTGTTAATTGATGTTTCAATTAGGGTCTAGTTGTTTCCTGTTTGTGTTTCGTTCCCTTTGGTGTCTCTAGATAGTGGGAGCTGTGGTTTTATTTATCGATTCCTGATCATTGCCTTCACATCTATTTTGATGGCTGGAGGGTGAACAAATAAATGGACAGAAAAATAAGTCCCTACGTCGTACCATGTTAAAAGCAGGCATGTCAAAAAAAAAACCAAAAAAAAAAAAAAATGATAGTAAGCAAGAAAACAACTGAATTTTGTTTGCAGACAGTATTTCATTTAATTTTTATTTATAATTCATTTCACTTCTTCCTGCTTTTAGCGTCTGTCACTGTTCTTCTTCCCCTCCATGTTGATTCTGAAACACAAGGAAAAGTTCATCACAATTTAAATATAAAAGATTGACAGATACTTATGGACATTTTTAGAGGGATGCGAGTCATACAAACATGTACACATGCAGACATGCACATATGCATGTACACTCACACACATGCATGCATGTACATACACATGCATGCACATACACGTTTGCATGTGCACACACACATGTATGCCATCATGCATGCACACATACATACATGAATGCATATGCGTGTGAACACACGCAAGCATGCATGCAAGCACACATGCATGCACACACACTCATGCAAGCATGCACACACACACTAATGTAGACTTGCATGCACACATACATGCATGCATGCACTCACACATGCATGCATACATGCACACACATATGCATGCATGCACACACACACTCATGCATGCATGTATAAATCCAATATCCCCATCCCCTAACAACTTGGCCATCAGAATGTAACTGTTGGTTTTCTTTTGCTCCAGCATTTCAGTGGTTTCTTGCTGTGAGTCCTCACCGTTGTTTCATCTCTGTGGCTGTTTGATTTTTTGTGTTCACGGAGATGTTGCACTGATAAGTTAGGAGGCCTTCATGCGGACTGAACATATTATGTCTTAATCGCGACGGGAGTAAGGGCGAGGACTGTTGCCACGTAAAATCGATTTAATCCTCCCACCCCCACCAGTGGAATTCGTTTCCGCTGAACGTTCCAAGGCGGTTCTTCTGTCGCCGTTTATTTTTGTTATGGTTTGTCTTTGGGTGTTTGTGCCGCTTATATTATTTTATTTTGGATAGCCTATTGCCCATGTTGCGGGAAAGTAACTGTCCTTTTGGCTTTCCGCTATTGATGTTTCTATCGGGATCTGTTGTTGTATGTTTGTGTTTCTTTCCCATCGGTGTCTCTGATGGGAGCTGTGGGTTGATTTAATCGATTCCTGATCATTGCCTCCACTTCTAATTTGGTTGTGCGAGGGAGAGAGATTGGATCGATCCCGGGCTTTCGGATGAGTCTTTAAACCGAGGTCCCGTCTCAGTATGACCTAAGCTGTTGGTGAGACGTAAACCCAAACACTCACTCACTGTGCGAGGGAGATGATAACTGTTAATGTGTATATATGAAGAAAAAAGAAAATAAGAACAAAAGAGAACAAATTTCCATTCCTCCAATGGCATTTGAACTCTTGAACATTTGAACCCTCTGATTCATAATCGACAATCTGATTCGTAGTCCAGCACTCTATCCACTACACTGGCACACGATTCTTAAGTTATGCCATGCATCACAAAACATACAATGTACAAATACCCAAAGTGACAAAAGGCCATAATTCATGAAGTATTTTTCGGAATTTAATCAAAAGTTCATCAGGTCATCTACTCATCACAACCAATCTATTTACCAACTTTCAAGGCTCTAGCTCTTATAGTCTTTGAGATATTTTGCTGACAAGATTTTATAAGAAAAAATTCAAAGGGCAATAACTCCTGAAAAGGCATATACTCCGGATAAGATCATATATGAAATTTCAAAACCCTACCACACGCGGTTCTTAAATTATGCTTTGCATCACAAAACATACAGAGGTACAATGTACAAATACCCAAAGTGACAAAGGGTCATAACTCATCACCACAAATCTATTCACTAACTTTCAAGGTTCTAGCTCCAATGAATTTTGAGACATTTTGCTGACAAGATTTTATCCCCCCCCCCCCACCCCCCACAAAAAAAAATCAAGTGGCAATAACTCTCGAAAGGGGATGAGAAAAAAAATCGCGTCACCTAATTGTCCATGAGGAATCCATATATAAAATTTCAAAATGCTAGCATACGCGGTTCTTATGATATGTTACGCATCAAAACGGACAGACAGACGGACGACCGAAGCAGAAGCAATATGCCCCTCCAACTTCTTTAGTGAACATGGACAGATATGTACATTTTGCAGACATTTTAAAAATTGTAACATTTATCACAAGAGAGAGAGAGAGAGAGAGAGAGAGAGAGAGAGAGAGAGAGGGAGAGAAATAAACTATTCCGATGTCCAAAAACACTATAATTGATTTGCTTCTACCGCGGTTTCACTGCTTTGCAGATTTTCAAAAAGACATTGAATAACCTAGCAACGAACGTCACGTCATAAGTAACGTTTCCGCCTGATGTTAATAACGTTTCCGGAAGTTGAATAACATAAATGAGATTCAATGTATAACCATATATCTGCCCGTGTGTATATGAACATACATTGTTTTTATGTAATTATATCTTTAGAAACTGTTTTAACTTCAAGCTGCGATTTCAAAATACATGCATAACAAAATATAAATGCATACAAAATTGAATACCCTGATGGCATCATATCTATCTAAATTATCAAATTCCTTTACATACTAACTAGCCCTGTTTAATTTGGGTTTTAAACTGTTGATGAATGCGTTTTCCTTAGCCCGTCGTAGTGTTGTACTTTCTGAGTACATCTTATAAAAGGGGAAGATGTAGTATTTAGGGTTCAAGTCGCCAGCGCATTCATCGATGTGCCCACTGACTTGCAGCATTCTGGTACGGGGGTCTCTAATCTGCTGGTTATGGATAGTGACTCGCGTACGCAGAAAATTGCCTGTTTCCCCAATGTATTCCTCCCCACAGCCCCTGCACATCATCACGTAGACAATGTTTTTGACTTCGCAGGTCATGTTTTCATGCACCGTGAAGTCAATTCCACAGTTAAATTTGAATGAACTTCCTTCCACAAAATGAATGCAGAGGCCGCAGTTATATATATATATACACTTGCATATTTTTATATTCTTATAGTGATGAAAAACGAGGAGTTTATCTGTACCTCTCCAACATGTATTTTTGGCTTGAAGATTGTTAGATACATGTAGTACACTAACTGGTCATAGTAATAGCTGTATAAGTCAATTTTTACAGTTTAATGGCCTTGTTGACAGTTGCATGGGTCACTCTGATATCTGTATAAGCCAAGATGGCAGCTGTAAGAGTAGTTATATGATTCATGATGGTAGCTACGGTATATGAATCATGGGGACAGCTGTATGGCACATAATTACAGCAGTACGAATCATGGTGATAGCTGTATAACAAATGGTGATAGCTATAAGAGTAATTATTCTAAAATATGATTCATGGTGAAAGCTGTGTGATAGCTGTGTGAGCTATAGTGAGAACTCGACGATTTATCTTGACAGCTGCATGAGTATTTGTGGTAGCTGTATTAGTCGTGCTGATAGCTGTATAAGTCATGGTGATTGCTGTATGGGCCAAGGTAATACAGGCGTATCCGAGATAGCTATATGATTCGTGGGGATAGCTGAATGAGTCATGATGACAGCTGTTTAACTCATGGTGACAGTTCCATGAGTCATGATGACAGCTAACTGAATCATGATGAAAGCTGTATGAGTCATGAAGACAGCTGCGGTTGACATGGTGATAGCAACGTAGTGTACAAGTCTTTCTGGGACAGACTAGCTAGTTTCCGCAATTGGGCCTAGCCAGTGACCCTCAAATATTCTCAAACATTCGCAGTGGAATCCATGATCCAAAAGGACTAGAAAATATAACCCACACTATGATGAAGGCCAGGGAGACGTTTTACGGCCGCCACACATTCCCTTAACACCAGCTGTGGTGTAGTTAAAATAGCATATATAAGGGATAATCCTTTTGAAGCAAGGACTACAAACGGAACCGAAAATCGTAGTGTGTGTGTGATTTCGGGTTTGCCGTCGCTTTCAACAATTTTTCAGTCATATCACGACGGTGTCTGGTTGCGAGAGGGAGCTCAATTCTCACTTTTTATAGTGCTGCCTCACTGAATTATCATGTCCCAGACACATTACATGATACCACACCCAGTCACATTATCCTGACAATGGGTCGACCAGTCCTAGCTCTACCCCGTAAATCTGAGTGCCAAGCGTGGAGCAGCTAGTACCATTTTAACGACTTTGGTATGTCGCGGCCCGGGATCGAACCCGTGACCTCCCGTTCCCCGGAGCGGACACTCTACCAACAGAGCTATCGGGCCGGTTGTAGTAGTGTACAGGATTTTCTGGGCTATGTGATTCTTAGGGATATTCATAGTGATAGTTGCATGACCTATGGGGAAAGCTTTATGAGCCATGCTTATTGCTGTGTGAGTCAGGATGAAAGCTGTGTGAATCAGGATGACAGTTTATTAGCCATGGTGACAGCTTAAGGCGACATGGTGATAGCTCTATGAGTCATGGTGATTGCTTTATGAACCATAGTGACATATGCACGAGACATGGTGATATGAGCCAGAGTGGCCGATGAAGGAGTCATGGTGACAGATGTAGTGTAGACATAGCGATAGCAGCAACCTTTGAATTATGACAGCAGCTTTAAGAGTCATTGTTACAACTGTATGGGTCTTGTGGCAGCTTTATACGTCATAGGGACAGCTGTATGAATCATGGCAGCTGTAGGAGTCATGGTGATAACTTTAGGAGTCAATGTGCTAGCTGTGTGAGTCGTGGTGATTGCTGTATTAGTCATAGTAATACCAGTATGAGTAATGGTAATAGCCTTAAGAGTCATGGTGGAAGCTGTTTAAGTCCTCTGGTAATAGTATAAGATCCATGGTAATAAATGAATGTGTCCCTGTATGAGTGATACGTACATGTATCAGTCGTCCGTCGTCCGTTCACATGTTCAACAAAGTATATCTTTAAAGCCAGTTGGCCAATCATGATTAAATTTCAATTAGGTTGGGGGAAAAGATGCAGTATGTTTTGGGGCAGATCAGATGGAACGGGCCTCCGTGGCCTAATGGAGAAGAGCGCTGACTCTTAGTCATTAGGTCTCTCACCGCCGTGGGTTCGAGCCTCGCTCGGGTCACGTGTGAGACGCCAAGTTCTGCAACGGAAGGTCAGGTGGTTTTTCTCCGGGTACTCCGGTTTTCGCCCACCTATGATTAACGATCGGCTCGATATGAGTGAAATAATCTGGAAAGGGCCGTAAA
The DNA here is from genome assembly GCA_963580285.1 of Lucinisca nassula. Taxonomy (NCBI): domain Eukaryota; kingdom Metazoa; phylum Mollusca; class Bivalvia; order Lucinida; family Lucinidae; genus Lucinisca; species Lucinisca nassula. The sequence continues at coordinate 81,452,156 of OY757014.1, read as the reverse complement.
ACCCAAACAAAAAAAAAAAAAAAAAAGATCAGATGGAAACTCTTGTTGGCATGGCAACATATAGCTCCCATAGACTTACAATGGGAAAAAACTTCTTCTCTGAAACCACTAGGCCCAGAGCTTACATATGAAGCATGTAGCAATGTCAAGTGGTCCCCTACATAAATTGTGCCAATCATGCTCCTGGGTTCTAAACTGGCCACGTCCCGGGGTCCCTAAGCCCCCATAGACTTATAATAAAAAAAAAGCTTAAAAATCTTCATCTCTGAAACCGCTAGGCACAGAGCTTACATTTAAGCATGTAGCAATGTCAAGTGGTCCTCTACATAAATTGTGCCAATCTTGCCCCTGGGGTCTAAATTGGCCACGGCCCGGGTCCCCTTAGCCCCGATAGACTTATAATGGAAAAAAAGCTTAAAACATCTTCTACTCTGAAACCACTAGGCCCAGAGCTTACATATTTAGCATGTAGCAATGTCAAGTGGTCCCCTACATAATTGTGCCAATCATGCCCCTGGGGTCTAAACTGGCCACACCGGGGTCCCTCAACCCCCATAGACTTATAATGAAAAAAAAAGCTTAAAAAATCTTCTTCTCTGAAACCGCTAGGCACAGAGCTTACATATAAGCATGTAGCATTGTCAAGTGGTCCTCTACATAAATTGTGCAAATCATGCACCTGGGATCTAAACTGGCCACACCGTGGTCCCCTCCATAAATTGTGCCAATCATGGCCACACCCTGGTGCCCCTTAGCCCACATAGACTTATAATGGAAAGAAAGGCTTAAAAAATAATCTTGTCTGTAACCGCTAGTATTATTAGCTCACCTGAGCCAAGGGTTCATGTTAGGTATTAGTATGCCAATGGTCCGGCGTCCGTTCATATTTTCAAATAAGTATATCTTTAAATCCACTTGGCCAATCATGATTAAATTTCATTGGAAGCATTATCCGATTGGGGGAAAAGATGCAGTATGTTTTGGGGCAATTCAGATTGAAACTGGTGTTGCCATTGCAACATATAGCTCCCTTAGACTTACAATGGGAAAAACTTAAAAAATCTTCTCCTCTGAAACCACTAGGCCCAGAGCTTACATATAAAGCATGTAGCAATGTCAAGTGGTCGCCTACATAAAATGTGCCAATCATGCCCCTGGGGTCTAAACTGATCACCAGTTAGATGCGCATCTGACTGAGCTACGGAGGTTGGAATTTCTTCTTTGAAACCAAAGGTCAAAAGCTTAAATATTTAGTATTTTGCAGCATTAACTGGTCACCTACATTAATCCTACTAAACATGCCCCTAGGGTCCAAACTGACAATGCCGTGTCCCATAAGGAAGAACTTCAAAAAAAAAAATATGCTCAAAGACCATGAGACAAACAGCTAACTAAAACGTTCCTCAGGTGAGTGGTTATGCTCATTGAACTTCTTGTATCAAGTACTTTTATTGGTTGATGGTCAAAAATGGGTGTGGCATTATTTATTCAGCAAGACAAGGATAAAAGGTGGGGGAAAAGATGAATTATGTTTTGGGGCAGATCAGATGGAAATTATTGTTGCCATGGCAACATATAGCTCCCATAGACTTACAATGGGAAAAATTTAAAAAATCTTCTTCTCTGAAACCACTAGGCTCAGAGCTTACATATGAAGCATGTAGCAATGTCAAGTGGTCCCCTACATAATAATTATGCCAATCATGCCCCTGGGTTCTAAACTGGCCACGCCCGGGGTCCCTTATCCCCCATAGACTTATAATAAAAAATGCTTAAAAGATCTTCCTCTCTGAAACTGCTAGGCACAGAGCTTACATATTGAGCATGTAGCAATGTCAAGTGGTCCTCTACATAAATTGTGCCAATCATGCCCCTGTGGGTCTAAACTGGCCACGCCGTGGGGCCCCTTAGCCCTAATAGACTTATAACGGAAAAAAGCTTAAAATAATCTTCTCTGAAACCGTTAGGCACAGAGCTTACATATAAAGCATGTAGCAATGTCAAGTGGTCCTCTACATAAATTTAACCAATCATGCCTTGGGATCTTAACTGGCCACGCCCCGGGGCCCCTTAGCCCCCATAGACTTAAAATGGAAATAAAAATAAAAAAAAAATCTTCTTCTCTGAAACCACTAGGCCCAGAGCTTACATATTAAGCATGTAGCAATGTCAAGTGGTCCCCTACATAAATTTTGCCAATCATGCCCCTGGGTTCTAAACTGGCCACGCCGTTGGGCCCCTTAGCCCCCATAGACTTATAATGGAAAAAAGCTTAAACACTCTTCTTCTCTGAAACCGCTAGGCACAGAGCTTACATATTAAGCATGTAGCAATGTCAAGTGGTTCCCCTTCATAAATTGTGCCAATCATGCCCCTGGGGCCTAAACTGGCCAGACCCCGGGGCCCCTTAGCCCCCATAGATTTATAATGGAAAGGAAGCTTAAAAAATCTTCTTCTCTGAAACCACTAGGCCCAGAACTTACATATTAAGCATGTAGCTATGTCAAGTACTCCCCTACATAAATTGTGCCATTCATGCCTCTGGGGTCTAAACTGGCCACTCTCCGGGCCCCTTAGCCCCCATAGACTTATAATGAAAAAAAGCTTAAAAATTCTTCTTCTCTGAAACCACTAGGCCCAGAGCATATATATTAAGCATGTAGCAATGTCAAGTGGTTCCCTACATAAATTGTGCCAGTCATGCCCCTGGGGTCTAAACTGACCAAGCCCCGGGGCCCCTTAGCCCCCATATATTTATAATGGAAAAAAAGCTTTAAAAATCTTCTTCTCTGAAACCACTAAGCCCAGAGCTTACAAATTAAGCATGTAGCTATGTCAAGCGGTCCCCTACATAAATTGTGCCATTCATGCCTCTGGGGTCTAAACTGGCCACTCCCCGGGCCCCTTAGCCCTCATAAACTTATAATGGAAAAAAAAAGCTGAAAAATTCTTCTTCTCTGAAACCACTAGGCGCAGAGCATATATATTAAGCATGTAGCAATGTCAAGTGGTCCCCGTACATAAATTGTGCCAATCATGTCCCTTGGGTCTAAACTGGCCACATCCCGGGGCCCCTTTCAAGAATGACTTTTCATCAAAAGCATGTACTTGATGTACTTTCACATAATACCAATATAGGTACGAGATGTTGCACTGATGAGTTAGAAAGCCTTCATGCGCACTGAACAAATTATTTGTCTAAATCGCGACGGAAGTAATCGCGAGGATTGTGGCCGTGAAAAGTTGATTTAAGCCCCCCCCCCCCTCCCCCCTCCCCCAGCGGAGCGGAGTTCATTTTACTGACCGTTCCAAGGTGGTTCTTCTGTCGCAGTTTATTTTTGTTATGGTTTGTCTCAAGTGTTTGTGTCGCGTATATTATTTTGTTTTGGATAGCCAGTTGGCACTTTTGTGAGAAAGTAACTGTCCGTTTTGGCTTTCCGTAGTTGATGTTTCCATTAGGGTCTGTTGTTTCATGTTTGTGTTTCTTTCCCTTTGGTGTCTCTGATGGGAGCTGTGGGTTGATTGCATCTATTCCTGATCATTGCCTTCACTTATATTTTGGCAGTCAGTACCAGTTTTCAATTTTCCACATTACAAGTCTATTGAACTTCTAAGTTGACATAACAACCAAACTAAAGAGCCGAATTTCATAAAATATATCAAACATGATATGGCAAATTCTGTAAATATTTCCATAAAGTCTCAGTCCCATATGGTTTCTGAGAAGATGTTGTTTTGTTGTGTTTTTTTTTAAGTATTTTTTCTGGCATTTCGGTTTCCATGGCAGCCAAGCAACAAATAAAAGTGATCATTAGGCCTAAAATCAGATAGATGACAGCATAAAGGATATTAATATGAAAGTTTTGTCAAAATATCTGCAAGACTCGGCAGTAAATACCATTCTTCTATTTTCACCATTATAAGGCTGTGTAACCTCTAAGATGCCATAGCAACCAAAATAATGAGCAGAATTTCATGAAAAATAAAAACAAAAGAAAAACACTAAACCTGTAAGGGAAAATATGGTGAATATGTCCATTGAGCATCAGCCTCATAGAGCATATAGTTTCTGGGGAGATGATTTTTTTAGTTGTTCTTTTGGGCATTTTGGTTTGGCAAAAAATAACAAGAGCTGTCACATGACAGCATAGCTCGCCTGTTTCGCGCCTTCAAGATATAAGGTAAAATTGCTGAACCATGAAATATAGGTCACACTCACCTAGATATATTCTGAGATCAATAACTGGGATGCATGGAACATAATTCCAGATATTACATTTCGAATTAAATTGTGTCTGATTATAAGGCAAAATCATTGAACCATGAAAATAGCTCACAATGACCTACATATATTTCTAAGTCAATCATCTGGTCACATGGAACCAATAATCCAAGTGAGACATTTCTCGATCAAATCGTATTCAAGATAATAGGCAAAATCACTGAACCATGAAACACAGGTCACACTTACCTAGATATAATTCAAGCTCAATTATGGGGTCACATGGAAGATAATAGACAAAATCACTGAACCATGAAATATAGGTCACACTGACCTGGATATATTTTGCGGTCAATTATCGGGTCACATGGAAATAATAATCCAGGTATGACATTTCTCCATCAGAAAGTATTCAAGATAATAGGCAAAATCACTGAACCATGAAATATAGGTCACACTGACCTAGATATATTTGCGGTCAATAATGGGGTCACATGGAACTAATAACCCAGGTTGGACATTTCTCCATCAAATAATATTAAAAGTAATAGGCAAAATCACTAGACCATGAAATGTATGTCACCATGACCTAGATATATTTTGCGGTCAATTATCGGGTCACATGGAACTAATAATCCACGTATGACATTTCTCCATCAGATAGTATTAAAGATAATAGGCAAAATCACTGAACCATGACATATAGGTCACACTGATGTAGATATATTTTGAGGTCAATCAGCAGGTCACTTGGAACTAATAACCCAGGTATGACATTTTTACATCAAATAGTATTCGAGATAATAGGCAAAATCGCTGAACCATTAAATATATAGGTCACAGTGGCCTAGATATATTTTGAGGTCAATCATGGAGTCACATTTCTCCTACTAATAGTCTTCAAGGTATAAGGCAAAATCACTGGACCCTGAAATGTAGGTCATCATCTCCCTCACCCTTTTACACGTGAACCAATGTCACTTGATTGGTTGATGTATAACCAATTGTGTCTAAAACTTGTTAGCATAATAGAAACGTATACAACAAAGTACAAAGGTGTCCTAGATTTTGACCCCTAGCCCCACCCCATCCCCATTTCCAGGCATGAACACAGGGGTGTGTTGTCTTGGAATCTCAGAAGACACCCCCAGGTATCCAAGTTGAAAGTATGAATGTTTTGTGATGAGTGACTGTTGAGATATATGCATTTCAAAAACTTTAAACATAGAATTACATTGGTGTTCTAGATTTTGACCCCTAGGCCCACTCAGGGGCATAAACCCAGAGATCTGTTCTCTTTGAACATCAGAAGACCCTCCAAGGTACTTAAGCTCCAAATATCCCAGTAAGCATTCTACATAAATCTACAGCGGGCCGTTAGCGGCCCGTCAGGGTAGCTGACGGGCCGCTAACGGCCCGCTGTAGATTTATGTAGAATGCTAGCAGGGATGAGTGGCTGTTGAGATTTAAGCATTTGAATAACTTTAACGCAGTGTGACGGGAAGGAACCCACAAATACAAATGCAAACGCGCACGTAGATGACCGAGGTGACAACAATAGCTCTCCATGTACTTAGTACAGGCGAGCTAAAAAGATGCATTATGCCAAAAATCAGTTGGCACATGCTAGACTACACGAGGAACATAAGTTTTGTCAAAATATCTGCAAAAGCTTGGCAGTTAATGCAATTTTTCAATTTTCCCCATCAGAAGTCTAGGGAAACTCAAAGTTGCTATAGCAACCACACTTATTTCATAAAAAACATAAACTTTAAATCCTACAACCAAAGGATGCTACAGATACAATCTGATCTCAATCGGACCAGTGGCTTCAGAAGGGATGTTGTCTGTAAGTGTTGATGCCAGATATACTACGCAGACGACGGACAACTGCCTATCTATAAGATCTGCCACAGCCTTCGGCTCTGGTGAGCAAAAAATCTTTAGTCTGATTTTATACCTGTATTTAACGATTTAGTATAATCATGTAATTACAAGTACATGATACATGGAACATCACTTCCTTGTCAATGATGGGAGGTGTGAGGTAATTGTATCGATTCCAGATCAATGACTTCACTTTTATTTTATAGCATAGGTCTAAAGCTTCACCTAAAATATGTAACGGCTGAACCAATCTTATTTTGGCATATTTTCTGGTCAAGCCCCATTAACTTTAACTGGCATTTAAATGGAATCATCTAAACAACTCCTATCAATTGGATAGCATAACATATTTGAGACTACAACAATTAATGGCACATGTCTAATTGGCAAACTGTAATCATAAGTCAACTCACTCAAAGCTTCCCTAATTTCGTGTAAAAAATGTTCTTACAAAATTCCTTTGGTTTCTCAAATATTGTACTGTACCTTCCTCATGGCAGCGATCTTTAGTCTCCAGCTTCACTATATCATGCCTAAATGTAGAAATTATACAAATTAGATCAAAAAGGCATGCTGTATGAAAACAATCAAAATGTATACTGGCCCCAACACATGGGGGCTTGAAGAAATAGACTGGGCTTCATGATCCTTACACGCAGAGCTGAAACAGACCGCACATGAGTACTGGTAAACTGCTTAGAGGTTCTAAGCCTGCCCAGGAAAAAGTGGTGCGAGTTGGGCCCGTCATACATATAAACTATATTGGTTTCATTGGATGGCAGGGCCTGAGATGTCATTTCATCTCAATGTCTGGTAAAAGTCCCACAAAACTAGAAGCAACATCTCCAACAATGACCTTTACAATGTTGATGGGGATGATAAACCTCAAATAAAAAAAAGTACAGTATGCCATTAGAAAAATAAAAGCAATGCATGATGCCTTGCCACTAATTTTCATCAAGCAAGTGCCATAACACTTTGTGTTTGATCTGAGGTTAAGCATCCCCGTCAACACTGTATAGGTCATTCTCGAGAAGTTGCTTCCAATTCTGTGGGACTTTTACCCAAAACTGAAATGAAATGACTTCTCAATGAAACCCATAGGGTTTATAACCTTGGATGGGTCCACTCGCCCCGCCTTGCCTGGGCAGGCTTAGATCCTCTAAGCGGTTTACAAGTACTCATGTGTGGTCGATTGAAGCTCTGGAAGCATCATGCAGCCCATCTATTTCTTCAAGCCCCGATGGGCGGCCATAAACACTGTCAAAATGAATTCAAAGTGAAGGTGCATTAGTCTTTCCCTTAATAAAGTTGACATTTATACATGAATAAGGTGACTATTTTCAATGCTCAAAGGGCCATATCTCCGAAAGGAAGTAAACCAGAATTACAAAAAAAAATTCCTGTTTTCTGTAGACCCACTCATGGTGCGTAACATTTATGCGAAGTTTACGGTAAATATCTACTGTTTACAGAGTAGATAAAAGTATATCACAATTCGCTCATGTGTAAGGGCGCTGGTAAGCCATTTCTGACCTAAAATTTACAGTTTTGGAGGGCCTGTGACCTTGAAAAAAGGTCAAGGTCACCAAAAGCAAACCAAATCTTTGGTAGGTTACAATGACATATTGTACAAATAATGTTCTAGAAAGTCTGGCCAAATGTCAACTATTCATTCAAGACACCGGTGCAGATAAGCCAAAATTGACAGTTTTCGGGACCTTTGACCTTAGAAATAAGGTCAAGGTCATCAAAAACTAATCAAATCTAAGGTCGGTCACAATGATATATTGTCCCAAATTTGAACAAATTTCACTGATTCATTCATGAGACAGAATGTGAATCATTGATGAATAATCTTGACAGCTGCAGGAGTATTTGTGGTAGCTGTATTAGTCATGGTGACAGCTGTATGAGTCATGGTGATAGTTGTATGTGCCAAGGTAATACAGGCGTAACAGTGATAGCAATATGATTTCTGGGGATAGCTGAATGAGTCATGATGACAGCTAAATGAATCATGATGATAGCTGTATGAGTCAGGAAGTCAGCTGCGGGTGACATGGTGATAGCCATTTGATACATGGTTAATAACTGTATGATGTTTTATATAATGGGTAATCCTTTGAAAGCTACCAAGGGCTCAATACGGAACCGAAAACCGTAGTGTACAAGTTTTTATGGGACGGACTAGCTAGTTTCCGCATTTAGGCCTAGCCAGTGACCCTCAAATATTCTAAAATTTAAGCAGTGGAATCAATCATCGAAAAGGACTAGAACATATAACCCAAACTATGCCGAAGGGCAGGGAGACTTTTGACAGCCGCCACACATTCCCTAAACACCAGCTGTGGTGAAGTTAAAATGTCATATATAAGGGATAATCTTTTGGAAGCAAGTACTACAACATGGAACAGAAAATCGTAGTGTGCAGGATTATCTGGGCTATGTGATTCTTGGAGATAGTCATAGTGATAGTTGTATGACCTATGGTGAAAGCTATATGAGCCATGCTTATAACTGTGTGAGTCATGATGAAAGGTGTGTGAATCAGGATGATAGTTTATTAGCCATGGTGACAGCTTAAGGCGACATGATGATAGCTCTATGAGTCTATGATAGCTTTATGAACCAAAGTGACATCTGCAAGTGTCATGGTGATATGAGCAAGTGTTGCCGATGAAGGAGTCATGGTGACAACTATAGTGTAGACATAGCGATAGCAGCAACCTCTGAATTATGACAGCAGCTGTAAGTTTGTTTCTTTGATTTGAGGTTCAACGTCCCCGTCAACACTCTAAAGGTCATTTTGGAGACGTAGCTTCCAATTTTGTGGGACTTTTACCCGACATTGAGATGAAATGACATCTCAAGCCCTGTCGCCCAATTAAACCAATAGGGTTTATTAGCATGGACGGTCCGCCTCGCACCGCGGTTCCTGGACAGGCTTAGATCCTCTAAGCGGTTTACCAGTACTAGTGTGCGGGCCGGATTCAACTCTGCGTGGAAGCATCATGCAGCCCATATATTTCTTCAAGCCCCTATGGGCGGGGCTTAGCAGCTGTAAGAGTCATTGTGACAATTGTATGGGTCTTGTGGCAGCTTTATACGCCATAGGGACAGCAGTATGAGTCATGGTGATATGAGCCAGAGTGGCCGATGAAGGAGTCATGGTGACAGCTATAGTGTAGTCATAGCGATAGCAGCAACCTCTGAATTATGACAGCAGCTGTAAGAGTCATTGTGACAACTGTATAGGTCTTGTGGCAGCTTTATACGTCATAGGGACAGCTGTATGAGTCATGGTGGTATAAGCCAGACTGGCCCATGAAGGAGTCATGGTGACAGCAGTAGTATAGTCATAACAATAGCACCAACCTCTGAATTATGACAGGAGCTGAAAGAGTCATTGTGACAACTGTATTGGTCTTCTGGCAGCTTTATACGTCATAGGGACAGTTGTATGAATCATAGTGGCAGCTGTATGAATCATGGTGATAACTTTAGTCGTCAATGCGCTAGCAGTGTGAGTCGTGGTGATTGCTGTATTAGTCACAGTAATATCAGTATGAGTAATGGTAATAGCTTTAGGAGTCATGGTGGAAGCTGTTTAAGTCCTAGTAATAGCTATAAGAGCCATGGTAATAAATGAATGTGTCCCTGTGGTAGTGATACGTACATTTATCAGTCGTAGTGATAGCTGTAGTCGTCATGGTGGAAGCAGTATACATGTAAGTCATGGTGACAGCTTTGTGTGCGTGTTTGTGTGTGTGTGCGTGCATGCGTGCTGGGGCATGTTTCGTCCCACCAACAACTAAGATCATATAGAAAGTGGACCTCAGTTTAAAGACTTATCCAAAAGTCTGGAGAATAAAAAGTTAAACGGTTGCCTTTGGAAACAAAGAACACATACAAGAACGAAAATTGGAGACTCGGTTTTATTGAGGCTCTTCATACACAGCAATATAGTTTGCAAGGCTGCATATGCCTAGCACCGGCTTAAGCGATATTCGATTTTCAAAGTAAACAAATATGCTCAATGATCCCAGAGGAAAAGAAAATATAATCTGCCCTATGATGAAGCACAGGGAGACTTTTACGGCCGCCACACGGCACTTAACAACAGCTGCAGTGAGGTAAAGGTTGCCTTTGGAAACAAAGAACACATAAAGAACGAAAATCGGAGACTCGGTTTTATTGAGTATCTTCATACACAGCAATATAGTTTGCAAGGCGTATAGCATAAAGGAAAGGAAAATATAATCTGCACTACGATAACATTATCTGCTCAAATCGAACCCCCAAGATACATGGTTTCAAAGACGAGTAGTTTAACCACTACACCCGCGGAGGCTTTAAAGGTGGTCACAGCTCAATGAGTCATGATGATAGCTTTGTAAGTCATGGGGCTAGCTGTATTAGTCATGTTGACAGTTGTGTGAGCAACTGTGAAGACTTATGCGAGTCATGTTGATAGCTGTATGCGTCATGATGACAGCTGTATATGCCATGGCAACCGCTGTGTGAGACATAAGGGCATCTGAAGCAGTTATGGTGACAGCTGTAGGAGTCGTGAGGACAGCTGTGTGAGTCATGTTGATATGGACAGCTGTATGAACAATGGTTGCAGCTGCACAAATCATAGTGACAGTACATTAGATAATATGGCTGATGAAAGTGTTATGGGTCTTGGTGACAGCTGTGTTTGAAATTAAGATATCTGTATGAGTCATGTTGGTAGCTGTATGAATCATGGTGATAGTGATAGAAGTCGTGGTGATAGCTGTGTGAGTCACGGTGAAAGCTGTATGAGTCATCTAAATAGCTGTATGCGTTATGGAAATAGCTACAAGAATCAAAGTGATATATGTACGAGTAATTGTGATAGCTGTATTTGTCTTCCCTTTGTTTATTTGAATAGAGGTTTACGGGGCTTGCTGTATTAGTCATAGTGATAGCTATATTGGTCATAGTGGTCACTAAATGAGTCACTGCGACAGCTGTTTGATTCATGCTGATAGCTGTATGAGGCATAAAGACAGCTTTAGGCATAGTCATGTGGTTCATTGTTACAGCCGTGTAAGCTTTATGGCCCCTGACGAAAGCAATATGAGCGATTCTCATAGCTGTATGAGCACGGAGTGATGACTGTATGAGTAACAGAGATAGCTGCATGAACTAAGATGGCAGCTGTATTCATCATGGTGACAGCTGTAGTGATCAAGATGAGAGCTGCATGAATTATAGTAACAGTTCTAAGTGTCACGGTGAAAGCTGTTGTTATGTGATAGCTGTAAAAGCCATGATGGCAGCCGTATGAGCCATTTTGAAGATGTATTGACAGCTGTAGTAGTCATACTAAAAGCAGCAGTTGCCATGATGACAGATTTGTGAGTCATGGTATGTGTGATGTTAACAGCTGAATTGGTAATGGGTCATAACAATAGCTATACAAGTCAAGGTGACATCTGAATGTGTAATTGCGATATCTGTATGTGTCTTGGGGAAAGCTTAAAAGGCGTGCTAATAGATATCGGAGTCATGGTAAAAGCTGTATGAGTTATGGTAATAGCTGCATGTGTCGTGGTGGCGTGTTGACAGCTGTATGAGTCATCGTGATGGCTGTATTAGTCATGATATGACTCGTCGTGTCAGCTGTATAAGTTATAGTGATCGCTGAATTAGACACGATAAAAGCTATATCAGTCTTAGTGAGAGGGATGCGAGCAACGTTGACAGCTGTTTGAGTCATGGCGACAGCTATAGGTGTCATGGGTACCATTGTTAGAGTCATGGTGACAACTGAAGTAGTCATAGTGTCAGCTTTAGAAGTCATAAAGAAAGCCGTGTGAGTCATGTTGACAGCCTTATAAGCGATGTTGATAGCTACATGAACAATGGTTACAGCTGCATAATTTATAGCTACAGGAGATACAACTGTTGAAAAGGAATAAGTCTTTATGGCAGTTGTATATGAAATTAAGATATCCGAGTCATTTTGGGCGCCGTATGATTCGTGTAGAAGTCGTGCCGGCAGCTGTATGCGTCATGATGGCAGCTGTATGTGTCATGGGGACCGCTGTATGAGACATGATGACATCTGAAGAAGTCATGGTGACAGCTGTAGGAGTCGTGAGGAAAGCTGTGTGAGTCATGTTGATATGGACAGCTGTATGAGCGATTGGTTTCAGCTGCATGGTTCTTTGTGACAGTTTTGGAGATATGGCTATTGAAAGCGCTGTGTGTCGTGGTGACAGCTGTATGTGAATAAATATATCTGTATGAATCATGGCGATAGCCGTATAATTCATGGTGATAGTTATAGAAGTCGTGGTGATAGCTATGTGAGTCCTGGTGACAGCTGTATGAGTCATCTTAATTGCTGTATGAGTTATGGTAATAGCTACAACCCTCATGGTGATAGCTGTTTGAGTGATTGAGATAGCTCTATTAGTCTTTTGTTTGTTTGTTTGTTTGAATAGAGGTTTAAAGTCCCTGTCAACACTATTTAGGTCATTTTCGAAACGTTGCTTTCAATTTTGTGGGACTTTTACCCGACATTGAGATGAAATGAAATCCCAAGCCCTGTCGCCCTATGAAATCAAAATGTTTATATGCATGGACGGTCCGACTCGCACCGTTTTGCCTGAACAGGCTTAGACCTATGCTGCATACCAGTACTCACGTGCGGTCGGTTTCAGCTCTGCGTGGAAGCACTTTGCATACCGATTTATTTCTCAAAGTCCCGATGGGCGTGAGCTTGCTGTATTAGTCATTATGATAGCTTTATGGGCCATGGTGGTCAATGAATGAGTGACTGTGACAGCCGTTCGAGTCATCCTGACAGCTGTATGAGGCATGAAGACAGCTTTAGGCGTAGTCATCTGGTTCATTGTTACAGCTGTATTAGACATAGTGTTTGCTGTATGAACCCTGCCGACAGCAATATGAGCGATGCTTTAAGCTGTATGAGCACAGACTGGTGGCTCTATGAGTCATTGAGATAGCTATATGAGCTGTGGTGACAGCTGCATTCGCCATGGTGATAGCTGTTGGGATCACGTTTAGAGCTGCATTATGAATTATGGTGACAGTTGTAAGAGTCACTGTGGAAGCTGCAAGCATTGGCGATAGCTATATAAGCCATGATGACGATCGTATGAGCCATTTTTAAAGATGCATTAGTCATATTGATAGCTGTAGTAGTTATACTGACACTCGTAGCAGTAGTCATCATGATAGATTAGTGAGTCATGGTGACAGCTGTATATGTGGTGTTAACAGCTGTATTGGTAATGGTTACAGCCGTATAGGTGTTTGCGATAGCTAAAAAGTCAAAGTAACACCTGAATGAGTAAAGCTGGTAGCTATAGGTGTCCTGGTGAAAGCTTTAAAGGTCGTGCTGAGAGATATCCGAGTCATGGAAATAGCTCTATGAGTTATTGTAATAGCTGTTTGTGTCGTGTTGATAGCTGTACGAGTTATCGTGATTGCCGTATGAGTTATGCTATGAGTCGTCGTGACAGCTATATTAGTTATAGTGATTGCTGTATTAGATATGATGAAAGCTATATAAGTCTTAGTGGAAGGGATGCGAGTCATGGTGGTAACTGTATGAGTCATTGTGACAAGGTGTCATGGTTACCTTCGGAAGATTCATGCTGACACCTGGAGTAGTGATTGTAAGAGCTATAGAAATCGTAAAGAAAGCTGTTTGAGTCATTGTGACAGCCTTTAAGGTGATGTATGACCAATGGATACAGCTGCATATTCCATGCTGATGGCTATAGAAGCTATAACTGTTGAAAACAGAATAAGTATTGGTGGCAGCTGTATGTGAAATTAAGATATCCAAGACATTGCGTTAGTCATGGTAACAGCTGAATGGGGCATGATAATTACTTTACTGTAGAAATAGCGACAGCAGTATGAGTCATGGTGATTGTTGTAAGAACCACAGAGACAGCTGTATGATCCATGATGACAGCTCCATGTGTTATGCTTACAGCACTAGGACAGTGTTGTCAGCATCGTCACGGCGATAGCTGTATGGGTGACGATGACGACTTTATCAGTCATGCTGGCAGCAGAACGAGTCATGATGATAGTTGTATGAGTCATGGTGATAATTGTATGAGCCATGGTTACAACTGTATCAGTCATGATGACAGCAGTATGAGAGTCATTGTGACAGCTGTTTGGGTCATTATGATAGCTGAGTGAGCCTTGGAGACAGCTTTTGTTTGATTTGAGGTTTAACGTCCCCGTCAACACTGTAAAGGTCATTTTGGAGACGTTGCTTCCAATTTTGTGGGACTTTTACCCGACATTGAGATGAAATGACATCTCAAGCCCTGTCGCCCAATGAAACCAATAGGATTTATTAGCATGGACGGTCCGCCTCGCACCGCGGTTCCTGGACAGGCTTAGATCCTCTAAGCGGTTTACCAGTACTAGTGTGCGGGCCGGATTCAGCTCTGCGTGGAAGCATCATGCAGCCCATATATTTCTTCAAGCCCCTATGGGCTTGGAGACAGCTGTAAGTGTCAAAGTGAAAGCTCATTGATTCCTGATGACAGCAATATGAGTCTGGCATATAGCTGTATGAGACATACTTATGGCTGTAAGAGTCACGGAGACAGAAGTATATGCAATGGTGACAGCTGCTTTCATCATGGTGAAAGCTGTAGGAATCACGCTTAGAGATGCATGAATCATGATGACAGTTATATGAGTCATTGTGATGGCTATCGTAGTCATGGTAAAAGCTGTATGAATGAAGGTATTAGCAGTGTTAGTCAGCTTGATATTTCTGTTATTTATAAATGAAATACTGAAAACAATATCAGTAGTATCATACACTGCAAAGCATACAAGGGATACACAATATATAAGAAATAATAAAATAGTAAATCAGTGACATGTGTATGTGCAACCAATTAGCACACAAAGACTATTTTAAATACAATGGGCCAAAGTAGCACAATGTTGTAAATATTATATGTAAATAGTAATGAAGATATTTCTAACATTCTAATTACAAATAGTACTGTTGCTCTTCATGGACATATTTATATTTTATAAAAATATTTAAAATAATAGCTATATGAGTCCTAGTTACAGCTTTATTAGTCATTGTCATAGATGTATAAGTCATACGGACAGCTGTTGCAGTCATGGTGACAGTTGTAGTAGTCATGGTGACAGCTGAAGGAGTCATGGTGACAGCTGTGTGAGTCATGTTGACAAGTGTATAAGTGATGTTAACAGCCACATTGGTACTGATGACAGCTGTATAGGTCATGGCGGTAGTTATAGGAGTCATGTTTACAGCTGTAGAAGTCATGACAGTAGCAATAAGAGCCTTGGTGAAAGCTACATAAGTCGTGCTGATAGATATAGGCGTCATGGTCACAGCTGTATGGTTATAGCTATGTGCGTCATGGTGACAGCTACATGAGTCAGCCATCTTCACAGCTGTATTTGTAATGATATGGGTCACCGAGAGAGCTGTATTTGTCAATGTGATAGCTGTATTAGTCACGGTTAAAGCTATATAAGTCATTATGATAGCTCTATGAATCATTGTGTCAGCTGTAAAATACATGGTGCCAGCCGTATGAGTCAAGATGACTGCTGTTTGATTTACGGTGTCGTTCATTTCATGGTGACAGCATTGTTAGTCATTAGCTTCATGGGTTTTGCTGACAACTGTGAGGCGTTGCCACAGCTGTAGGAGCCATGCTGTATGCAACTCGTGGCAACGTGATGAGTCATGGTTACAAACGTACGAATCATCATGACAGCCGTATGGGGCAATTTGACAGTTGTGTAGGTCATAGCAATAGTAAACGAGTCAAAGTGACAGGGAGTGACATGTGTTTGAGTCATGATGACAGGTGTATGAATCATAATGACAGCTGTGTGAGTCATAATGACAGACGTATGAGTCATCATGACAAGTGTATGAGGCATGATGAGACCTGTATGATCCCAGCTGACAGCTGAATCAGTCATTGTGATAGCTGTATGCATCATGGTAGTGGCAGTCATAGTCATGACTGTATATGAGTCATGATTTGTGACAGATGCATGAGCCATCATGGCATGCAGCTGTATGTGTCATCGTGACAGCTGTTCAAGCCATGCCGATAGCTGTATGAAACATGTTGATATCTGTATATACCCAGTGATAAGAGTTGTACGGATCATAGTGACAGCTGTATGTGACATGTCGACTGTTCTATGAGTCATTGTTACAGCTGAAAGACATCGTGACAGTCATATAAGTCGTCGTGACAGCTGTATGAACAATGGCTACGAATGCATAGTTCATGCTGATAGCTATAGGAGATACAATAAATCTCGGTGGCAGTTGTATGTGAAATTAAGATATCTGCGTCATTGTGTGCGCTGTATGATTCCTGGTGATAGCTGTAGAAGTCGTGCTGATGGCTGTATGAGTTATGGTAAAAGCTGTGTGAGTGATCTAATTGTTGTATGAGTCATTGCAATATCTACAGTAGATATGGAGATAGATGTTTGCTGTTTTCATGGTGATAGCTGAATAGGTCGTGACAATCGCTGAATTAGTAATGGTGACAGCGGTATGAGTCATGGTGATTACTGTAAGAACCACAGAGACAGCTGGAAGAGCCATGATAACAGCTATGAAAGTGCTGTCCGCATACGTCATGGCGATAGCTGTATGAGTGATGATGACAGCTTTATCAGTCATGGTGGCAGCAGTACGAGTCATGATGATAGTTGAATGAGTCATGGTGATAGTTGTATGAGCCATGTAGACAGCTGTATGAGCCATTGTTACATATGCATGAGTCATTGTGACAGCAGTATGAGAGTCATTATGACAGCTATATGGGTCATTGTGATAGCTGTATGAACCTTGGAGACAGCTGTGGGTGTCACTGACCCCTGGCGACAGCTATATGAGTCATGCTTATAGCTGGATGAGACATACTGATGGCTGTATGAATCACGGAGACAGATGTATGTGCCATGGTGACAGCTGCTTTCATCAAGGGGATAGTTTTAGGAATCTCGCTTAGAGATGCACGAATCATGATAACAGTTATATGAGTCATTCAGATAGCTTTGGGATTCATGGTGAAAGCTGTCGGAATGAATGTTTTTTGCTATGTGAGTCCTGTTGATAGTTCTTTTTTATATTTATGAAATACTGATTACAATATCAGTGGAATCATACATTGCAAAGTATACATGACATACACAATATATATGAAAAATAACATAGTAAATCAGTTTACATGTGTATATGAAACCAATTAGAACAGAAAGTGTTAACATCACTTATACACCTGTCAACATGACTCACATCATGATTCCTACAGCTGCCACCGTGACTACTACAACTGTCACCATGTCTACAACAGCTGTCAATATGACTCATACATGTTTTACGATGACTTATAAAGCTACGACTAGGACTCATATAGCTATTATTTGAACTTTTTTTTTTAATATAATTGTTTGTGAAGAGCAACAGTACTATTTTTAATTAGATTGTTAAAACATAACTGTGGTAATGTTAATATTTACTGCTGTGTGCTTCCGGTCACGGTTATAGCTATATAAGTCATTGTGACAGCTCTATGAGTAATGGTGTCAGCTGTAAAAGCCATGATGCCAGATGCATGCATCACTGGCAGCTGTATGAGTCAAGATGACAGCTGTTTGATTTATGGTGACGTATGATTCATGGTGATAGCAGTATTAGTCATTAGCTTTATAAGTTATGCTGACAAGTGTTTAAGTAGTCGTGACAGCTGTGTGATCCATGCTGTATGCAACTCTTGACAGCATTATAAGTCATGGTTACAGACGTATGAGTCACTGTGACAGCTGTATGGGTCAATGTGAGTCATAGCAAGAGCTAAACGAGTCAAAGTGATAGAGAGTGGCATGTGTTGAGTCAGGACGAAAGGTGTATGAGTCATCATGGCAGCTTTGCGAGTCATAGTGATAGCGGTATGAGTCATCATGACAAGTGTATGAGGCATGATGTGATATTACTATTTAATACAATTCAGAGAAATCTGTAATTGTATTTTAGATATTTATAAATCAAATTATAGATATCTATAAATCAAATTATAGATATGTATGATTAACATTATTATCAATATTTTGACATCGTAAAATGTAATCAATGATATGTAATATATATTTCTTGATATCTATAAATTTGTCTAATGATATCCATGATTCCTTTACATATATAGATATCATAAAATCAAATTACAGATACCATTTCAAGGCTGGATAATAGATATCAAAGTTTTCAATAATGGATATCAGAAAATATATGAAGGATATCAATAAATGTAATTCTTGATATCCTGAAATGTTCATCAATATTTGATATCTCTATATCGAATAAAAGATATCTATAATTGGAACTATAGATATCCCTTAACACATTATGGATATAATGAAATAAATAATACATATCTAATACTATTTAAAGACATGTAATTATATTTATTGATATCCTATATCTTTGTTATAGACATCTATAAATCAATTTGTAGATATCTATAAATCAAATTATAGATAATTAACATTATTGATATTAGATATTTATTATTTATTTCATGATATCCATAATAAGTAAAGGGTTATCAATAATTTCAATAGTAGATATCTATTATTTTGATATATGGATAACAAATATTGAAGAGCATTTTAAAATATCAATAGTTTCATGTATTCATGACCATAATATATTTTATGATATCTATTATTGAAAATTGTGATATCTATATGTCAGCCTTTTAAATGATCTCTTTAATTTGATTTTTAGATATTTATATATGCAAAGAAATTATTGATATCAGGAAACAAATCTATTGGTATCAAGACATATATATTATATATCACGGATTTCATTTTATGAAAGCAAAACATACAGATAATTATAGATATCAATAATGTTAATTATACATATCTATAATTTGATTAATTGATATCTATAATTTGATTTATGGTTATCTGAACTAAACTACAGTTTATCAATAATTATTGTCAGATATTGATAAATAATATCTATAATAATGACATCTATAAATCAGTTTATAGATATCTATAAATCAAATTATAGATAATTAACATTACTGATATTAGATATTTATTTTTTTTTTCATGATATCCATAGCAAGTAAATGGTTATCAATTAATTCAATAGTAGATATCTTTTATTTTAATATATGGATACCAAATATTGGAGAGCATTATAAAATATCAATAGTTTCATTTATTCATGACCAAAATGTATTTTATGATATCCATTATTGAAAATTGTGATATCTATGATTCAGCCTTTTAAATGATCTCTACAATTTGATTTTTAGATATTTATACATGCAAAGAAATTATTGATATCAGATAACAAATCTATTGATATCAAGAAATATATATAACATATCATGAATTTCATTTTATGATAGCAAAAAATACAGATAATTATAGATATCAATAACGTTAATTGTTCATATCTATAATTTGATTTATTGATAATTATAATTTGATTTATAGATATCTGTAATAAACTATAGTATATCAATAATTATTGTTAGATATCAATAAATAATATCTATAATAATGATATCTATAAATAATATCTATAATAATGATATCTATAAATAATATCTATAATAATGATATCTAATATATGTTCAAATTATAGATATCTATTTTTCAATTTATAGATATATTCATATATAATTCCTTTGCATATATAGATATCTAAAAATCAAATTATGGATATCATTTAAAAGGCTGAATTAGAGATGTCACAATTTTCAATAATGAATAAAAGAAACTATATTATTGATATCAATAAATGTAATTATATTTTCTTAAATATTTAACATATTTCCATCGAATAACTATAATTCGAATTATAGATGTCCCTAAATGTATTATGTATATCATAAAATAGATAATAGATATCTAATATTATTTATACATATCTAATAATATTTATTGCAATCCAATAGTTTTATTATAGATATCAGAAATTTAATTAATAACTATCTTGAAATTCAAGCTGACCGCGGTAGCTCAGTGAGATGTAGGTCTGACTGGTGATCAAGAGGACACGTGTTCGAGTCCTGTCCGTGTCGGCAACATTCTTTCCTGGACATGGATCATGAAATCTTTTTTACAGTCATTTTCTCCATTCTGCTGATTCAAGAAGGGCAGTTGTCCGTTTCTGTGAAAGAATGTGCACTGTACTAATCATGAAACGCGTCTATAAAGCTTTTGACCCTCTTGAACCCCACTTTATATAGTAAAACTTGGGTTGGCAGGGGTAAACCTCTTTTTTCTTATTTCTGCTCCAAAATATAGATTGTGGGTACTCGTTAGAACTGCCTCGGTGAAGCGGTTCTAACGTGTAACCAGAATCTCTATTTTAAGCAGAAATAAGAAAAATATCACAATTTTTCATCTTTAAAGTTTCCTTTTTGTGGCGATAAACTTTACGATGTATTTGTATTGGCAGTGTTTTCGAAATGTGGTTAACAGCTTACGTATAAGCTTGCCCACGAAAAGTATGGAATGGTAAACTGACCAGCTTAAAAATGACCTAAATAGTTAGGACTGGGCCGTTAAACTCCAAAACAAACAAAATATCCAAAACAAACAAAATCTTGAAATTCAATTAAATAGTAAAATGGCACCTCATAAATGAAGGTAGGTAAGGATTTGTTAAAGGATACTTTGTTTGATGCAAAGAAATTATGAATGCAACGTTCCTTCCCTCTGGCAAGCAATTTTACTATTTATTAGGGAATGTAGATATCTGATATATCTATAACAATTAAGATATCCTATATCCTAAAGTAGATATCTTATATCCTATATGAGATATCTTATTTAATTCTGCAATTCAGATATCTGATATGATTTATAAGATATCTTATATGTTAAATAAGATATCTTATATAACATAAAAGATATCTTGTTTACTAAAACATATAAGATATCTTATATGCTGTATAAGATATCTAATATACTATATAAGATATCTTATATAGCATATAAATATCTTATATAACATATCAGATATCTGATACATTATATCAGATATCTTATTTATATTTGTATATAAGATATCTTTATCGGCATATCAGATATCTTATTTAACATATAAGATATCTTATATACTTTTGATAAATAAGATATCTTAATTAACATATAAGATATCTTATATAAATTGGAAATAAATGACAAATAACAGTCACTACCTCTCTCCATTAGACTGCTGCAGAGGACTGGAGAAATTCTAATTATTAATTATAAACTGTAATTGTACATATGTGTTTATAAATAAAACGGGGTTCCCAAACAGGTGCGATCAGATTAAAGACTACATCTTTTTCCTTTTTTTTTTTTTTTTTGATAGAGAGAATAAATCCAGCTTGCTTTTGTTTGTTTAATTTAATAACCCTCCCTTACAAGATAGTGGAAGTATTAATTAACTTCAAACTTGAGTTATGCCAAGCACTGCTCGTTGCATGTATTTTGACAGAAACAAAAAACATAGACTCTCACCAGACTGTCCATATATTCAGCCTGGTATCTGCCCCTACTTTTCGCATAATAAGTTCAATTTTTCTTTGTCCCTTTTATCCTTTTTTTATTCCAAATGGAATCTTCCTGCTTATTTATGACAGGAGCCCATTTCGAAAATTAGGTATGACACATGATGAGAGGTTGTGTAATCTGAATATAGCTGAACATTTTATTAATAGTGTAGGCCCCGATCTGATCTGGGCCTGCATTGTTTGCCAGGGTTTCTGGTACAAAATAGGTTATGGAATGTTAGGCATAAATGGGGGTAGTCATTCGTTGGCAGTTTCGGGGAGACTTCATTATTTTTTTGGTAAAATATATTAGATATCTTATTTGTCATATAAGATATCTTAAATAGTTAGGTAAATAAGATATCTTATATATTATATAAGATATCTATTATGCTATATAAGATATCTAATATATTAAATAAGACATCTGATATAGGATATAAGATATCTTATTTACTGGAATAAATATCTGATATGCTAAATAAGATATCTAATATACCAAATAAGATATCTAATATAACATATAAGATATCTTATATAATATATGAGATATCTTATATATCATATAAGTTATCTTATTTCCATTATTACATAAGATATCTTATATATTACATAAGATATCTTATATAATATACTCGGTAAAAAAAGTTTTGTCCCTATGTATACAATCGGCTGTAAAATATCACAGGGTCGGTCGATTCTCATATGGCATATACCAAACTCTTCAGCAGCCACTGCTCGTCAATACTGATTAGGTTTAGGTAAGAAGGACGCGATCGTAAATGCTCCAGAGGCTGCGGAGTGCGACTGGGGTCAACTTTCAAAACGTGCAAATCGTAACAAAGGACTAGCCACGTATCGGCATTCGACAAACATGAAATATCGACTCATCGAGACCACCGCATCCTTTGATTGAAACATTGTCATATCGAATCAACGTTGATACGACATTATTCCATTTTATGCATATACTGATACGTGGCACTGGTCTTAAACAAAGCAAGAAGATCAGCAACTTTATTTCACTATTCTGACATTTGAAATTCATTTGACATGTGAAACACTATTCAATAAGTTTGAACTTTGTCTTTCGTTAGTAGTGGGTATAACCTCCGCGATTGTCTCTGCACTCAATCAGTCGTTTTCTGGTAGAGAAGACCATCTTCCGGATGGTGGCTTGAGGGATTGGATGCCATTCCTCTCCAAGGAAGCGCCGAAGATCTGCCATAGTGCTGTGCTCTGTTATCCTCGTTTGGACGGCTCTGCCGAGGACATCCCAGACATGTTCAATGCAGCTTAAGTCAGGCGACATTGCTGGCCAGTCTAACCGTCTGACGTTGTTGGCTTGCAGATAGGCGTCTACAATTCTTGCCCGATGTGGTCTGGCATTATCATCTTGAAAGATGGCGTTGTTTCCCATTTGCTGAAGGAAAGGCACAACATGGGGACGTAGGATCTCGTCGATGTAGCGTTGACCGGTAAGAATTCCTGGAACCACAACGAGGTTGGTACGCCTATCTGCCGTCACACCAGCCCAGACCATGACACTTCCTCCATTGTAAGCATGGCGTGGCTGCACGTTGGCTTCCGCGTGACGCTCCCCATTCCGACGCCAGACACGTAGACGTCCGTCAATATGATGTAGGCAAAACCGACTCTCATCTGAGAACACGACAGTTCGCCACTGCTGTCTATTCCATCGCACATGATTCCGAGCAAACTGAAGACGAGCTGCTCTGTGCCTCGGTAAAAGAATGGGCTTCTTCGCAGGAACACGTGATTTCAGCCCAGCAGCATGGATTCTGTTCCGAATGGTTTGAACAGAGACGGCTATGCCCCCAGCACCTCGTAGTCGTCGAATCCGCATAGTCGTCATTTTGGCATTGGTAAAGCGGCTTCTTAGAGTGCTGTTGGTGATCAGTCGATCCTCGGCATGGGTTGTTGCCCTGGGTCTTCCTGAGCGCGGGAGGTCCTTGACATCCCCAGAAGCTGCATAGCGTTGCCTTATCCTGTCGATAGTCTTGCGATTTGTGTTAAACGCTATGGCAACACGTCGACTAGATTGCCCTGCCTGGAGCTGCCCAAGTGCCCTAGCCCGGTCTAAGTTTGACAGTTTTCGGTAACGAGGTGGCATCGTGATCAAAGTCTATGGTGTTTCTACGGTAACAAGTTTATCAAATCTGTTTTAAAGCGATGCTCACAAAAGTGCACGATTAAAAAAAACATTGATGAACTCAACATTTTGAAAAATCACAAAAAGCATGCAAGTGAAATTTTAATGAGTTTGTCGGTAAAACTGACCTTTTTGAGAAATGAATGAATAAATAAACGAACAAACGAACGGACGAACGAATAGACGAACGAAAGAACAAACAAACAAACGAACGAACGAACGAACGAACGAATGAACGAACGAGCGAGCGAGCGAACGAACGAACGAATACCGCATGAATGAATGCGGTAAACAATATCAAGCCGCCTCTCAAAACGATTGTCATTTTTGCCGGCGTTTTTACCCCCCTCCGGCATTTTGCAGCATCTGTACCAGCCGTTAAGGTCTAAAAGGGGCTAATGGTTTCGTGCCCTTTTCAAGTACAGACTGTGCATCAAAATGATACAAATTACACAAAAATCTGATCATTAGCTATTGAGTTATACCCAATTACAGCCATTTTTTTCACCTTTTTGACAACGTCTTCTGGGGGTCTGCAGCCTCTGTATCAGGAGTTAAGGTCCAAAAGACAAAACACCTTTCTGATCCCTTTTTGGCATAGTCTTGCAATATCAACAATGAAAATTTCACAAAAATCTGCCCAGCAATTACTGAGTTAGACCCCGTTGTTTACAATAGTCATTAACGCTTAAATTACGATTTGCACGTTTTGAAAGCTGACCCTTACAACATTTGGCAGCCTCTGTAGCATTTTCTGACAGGTTCATAAGACTCAAACCTAATCAGTATTGACGGGCTGTGGCTGCTGAAGAGGCTGGTATATACTATATGAAAATCGATCGTTCCTGTGATATTTTACAGCCCATTCTCTGCCTAGGGACAAAACTTTTTTTACCGAGTATATATAAGATATCTGATATGTTATATAAGATATCTTATATGCTATATTAGATATCTTATTTAGCATACAAGATAGCTTATATATTTTGGTAAATAAGATATCTTATATATCATACTAGATATCTTATATCCTATATAAGATATCTAATATATCATACTAGATATCTTATATAACATATCAGATATCTTATATGCTATATAAGATATCCTATTTATTATATTATATATATATATATATATATATATATATATATATATATATATATATATATATATATATATATATAAGATATCTTATATAACAAATAAGATATCTTATATTATATATAAGATATCTTATATAATAAATAAGATATCTACAATCCATAATAAACAGACCGGCCCCGATAGCTTAGTTGGTAGAGTGTCCGCTTCGGGGAACGGGAGGTCACAGGTTCAATCCCGGGTCGCGTCATACCAAAGTCGTTAAGAATGGTACTAGCTGCTCCTTGCTCGGCACTCAGATTTACGGGGTACAGCTAGGACTGGTCGACCCAGTGTCAGGTTAATGTGACTGGGTGTGGTATCGTGTAATGTGTCTGGGACATGATACTTCAGTGAGGCAGCACTATAAAAGTGAGCATTGAGCTCCCTGTCGAAACCAGACACCGTCGTGATATGACTGAAAAATTGTTGAAAGGGACATTAAACCCGAATTCACACACACACACACTCGATAATAAATACTAAAATGGCTTGCCATACTTCCCAGTCACCACGGGATACAATACCCTACCTTCACAGTGACATTTGCCGTACTAGGACCATGACGAATTTATTGACAATTTTCTCTCCAGCGGACAATTCAGCTGATAGAGGATGTATGATTAAAAATACAAATTGTGTAAAAATTAACATATAACACAGTCTTATTTCTAGTGTGTGTGGATCATGAGAATTAATTATTACTTTGATAAACCTAATCAGCTGAACAGGTTGTCAGTCAGTTGGTCTTAAATAATAAATCGAAAGTAGGAAATCAGGCCGGAAATGCAAAACGTGGAGCCAGCACTCCAGTCGGCGCATGCGTATTGCATGGTGACTGGCATGGTTACTGGTTCCATAAACCATCTCCGTACATACCTCGCACAGAGCCCATATGTCCTCCATGTTTACGACCCAATTTAAAACGCTTTATACTCCAACTTATTTCAATAGAGTAGCATCTACGAAGCGCCTAGATGAGCAGGATTTACTGGTTCTCGTTTTCGTCAACTGGTTTCCGCTTCAACCGACAAGACAGGTTACCGAGAGGGATCAGAATCAGAATTGTTACTGGTGACACGTCAAATGACATTCATACACCAGGACCTGTGATGTGGGAAGTTAGTCCCTAGCTCTAACCAAAGAGGTAAATTTAGCTACACAATCATCAGCACCTTCAGCTGTCGAAATAATCGAATCGGGAAGGGCATACCAATGGTTCTGGATGGTTCTGGGGAAGAACGACTCTTTATAAATGTCAGTTCTTGCGCTAAGGGTCTGAAACACCAACGAATGGTGATTTCTACAGTGTCTAGCTGGGGGAACAAGGTCATCTGTTGGAATGCTGGCAGCACCCTTTAGACCTTTGTATAAAAGGATTAGCCTACTGTCTTTTCTCCTTTTCTTGAGAGACTCACATTTTAATTTTCCAAATATTCCAGTCATGCTCCCAGTTTCAAAGCAGTAATTGCCTGTTACAAATCTAGCAGCTTTATTCTGAACTTTCTCAGGGAGAGTTAGTCTGGTAGTTACCTCACCTCGCTTGCTGTAATATGAACTTAGGCACAGCCAAAATGCGGACATGAGCATTGTAATAGAAATAAAGACACTGCCTTTTGAGCAAACACATTCATTTACACCTCTTATGTAGTTAATAGTGGTGTAGAACTGAAAAATATACTGATAGTGCTACCTTTGTAACTCAGTGGTTAGCTAGTTACTACACTTACCTCGCCACAAAGTGCACTGTCCTTGGGATCGGGACGTTAACTGGAGACCCACCCACTCACACACACACGCCCCTGTGCAGGGAGAATCATCCCCTATGCAGGTTAAAGAACGTTACCGTAATGTCATGATTACCGTGAAGGCATCCGTTCTGCATATCATGAGTGTATGTGCACCTGCAAGTAATGGTCAGTTGTGACATATCTCAGTAATAGAGGATAGGTAGTAAGTCACGCAAACAAGTCGTTGGTTAGGTACAAATGGTATTCGTGGGAGCGTACTTTACATTTCTAGCAAAAAAGGGGAGTCAATGACATCATTCCCCTATGGTAGTTTTACTATTTTGGCAGTATATTCTGTGTGTCCCTAACTGAGGTCATTTGCAACTTTTTGTCAGACCAAAACAATGGATTTCGAAAGAGGCAGTCATGAGAAAGACAGCTTACCCTGACCAAAGTCCAAGACTATGCAGCAGGAAAAGATGTAGGCCAACAGTTATACACGATCGCATTCAACTTTAGCAAGGTGTTTTACAAAGTGGTACATTAATAACTTGAGCACTGTCAAGTCCAGATACGACCAAATATAAAGCAACCTCTTATAGTAGATACAGAGCTTCCTGACCAAAAGGGGCTAACAAGACCTGGTCAAAGGCTAGTTTTCCACGATTACCCAAGCCGTATCCGGTGCCCCTCAAGGTGCCATGCTCGGACCATTGTTGTTCTGCCCATACATAAATGACCTGCCACAGCATTGTTCTATGACAAGATCTCAAAAAGCAAACAGCAACCTGGCGTTTCTTTGTATGCCACGAAGCATAACCGGCTGGACTGAAGATGTTAAAACATGATGGTAGAGAACAAGATTAGACTTATCCTGGATTATGCCACGTCAGTATGGGACCCACATATAGTATCCAGCAGCTGGAGACGATGCAACGGTTAGCAGTTTGGTTTATCAGAGATTGTTAACATACAGCCAGCATTACCTCCCGAGTGATACAATACCTATGCCCGTCCATACTTATAAACCCTATTGGTTTCATTGGGCGGTAGGGCTTGAGGTGTCATTTCATGTCAATGTCGGGTAAAAGTCCCACAAAATTGGAAGCAACGTCATACAAACAAACAGGGAAACGTCAATGTTTTTAATGTCGTCACAGCCACGAACATTAACGTCATCTTCACGTTGGCGCCATTGCGCATGGTTTTTTCAACGTGTAGGAATGCACACTAAGGCATAATGTGTAGAATACATAACAATCAAAATTTGACCCCTAGGGTCAGGTTTGAGGTCACCAGAGGTCAAAAACTTGGATTTTCACCCCCATAACCCCCTTTTTAACGATTACCGGATAACTCCTCCTGCGTCGTTTCACATAGAAACATGTAAATTTGGGAACTGATAGGTCTTTGGTCTGAGGAGTGCATTACACTTTCGGAATTTTGATCCTACCCCTTGGGGCCAGGCCAGGGGGTGGGATGCCCAGGGGGTAAAAATCATAGTTTTCAGAACCTGGTCGTGTGACATATCAAATCGAACGGCATAATGAGTAGAATACATAACAATAAAAAAATTGACCCCTAGGGTCAGGTTTGAGGTCACCAGAGGTCAAAAACTTGGATTATCACCCCCATAACCCCCTTTTTAACGATTACCGGATAACTCCTCCTACGCCGTTTCAGATAGAAACATAAAACTTTGGGAACTAATAGGTCTTTGGTCTGAGGAGTGCATGACACTTTCGGAATTTTGATCTTAAGATTTGGTGGGAGTTGCAATTGAGAACTTATATAGTGGCGTACACATCCGTATTTGGTACGTGCTGTTTTTCATCTTGATCCGTATTTAGGAAAAAACGGACCTGTAATTTACGGCTGTACGGCCCTTATCTGGAGCGCTGTTACACGATATATTAGTTGATCTGTGTATTTTCCTTGCAGTTCAGCAGGAGAAAAGGATTCAATGTCACGTTTATTGACAGCAATTAAAAGTTTTTCCATAAACACTTTGTGAAAAATATAAGATTGGGTCGGGTGCGTAAATTTACTGGAACTGACCATTTTCATACCAGTTTCCACCATATTTTTAGGACATTTATATAAAATACACACTATTTTCATTTTATAACCACATTGTGCATGTCCTTGTTCACAAATTAATTTGTAAAATGTGGAATATGGATCAGTTCACAATGATCACATCTAGTGCATCTGAGCCACCGCATTCACTTCCCTAGTGGTGTTTGGAGCAGCGATAAGTTGAAAAACATTACAGATATTCAACCTTATAGTTATTTCTAGGACCAGATAGTATGACACCCTAATGCATGCGTGTGCGTTTTATATAAATATCTCACCATTTTACGAATCCATTTATTAATTAACATGGCGATAACACATCCGTGTGACACAGTGCATTCTTTCATATCTAAAAATGTTTGAGTTTTGTGATGAAAATCTGTGATATTTTTTCTTTTTTATACTGCGAGCATAAGTTGTGGGTGGCCGTCAGATCCTCAGTGATGCGGTTATAACGAATACCCACAATCTATGTTTTTTAGCAAAAGTAAGGAAAATAATGAACACCCCTGTGGACCAAGTTTTCTTTATATACATTGTAAGTAGGGTTTCTGGGGTCTTCATTATACGTACTTGTTAACTTTATGTTCTATGTTCTTTCGCTATTTTGAGTCATGTTACACTGATATCTCAAACTAGATGTATTGTTTAAGTGAAACTAGATTTTGGCCACTTTTCAGTTCTTCTATTTTTTATTAGATTTCGAATCCTTTTATCTCAAACTACTGTTATTTCAAATAAAAATTTCCTGTCCCTTGGAGTTTGATTATTTGATAATAATCTCAAAACTAATAATAATAAAATAAAAAAGGCACACGATAGTTTGTCATCGATTTAAATTCCGCCAGTTCACTGCGAATTAAAGTATATTGCAGTATATATTACAGTGATAATCTTTGTAAAGCAAACCAATAAACATGAAAGTGTGCCTGAGTAGGTGTGGATAATGTAATTATCTAAGATGTTGATAAGACGATGTGTCTGTCTTTTAATTAGGTGTGAAGGAGGTGTAAATGGTCGAAATAACGCACGTCAGCTTAGTCGAAATAAAGCATGTCAGCTTAACACTTAAAAGATAGGAAAAATCTTATAAATAAATAGATAGATAAATGAACAGAAGTGGCAGGCAATGATCAGGAATCAATACAATTAACCCACAGCTCCCATCAGAGACACCAAAGGGAAAGAAACACACTGACATTTTTTCATGTTTTATGTGAAGAAGAGTTATCGATTGGCCACTTTGATGAATCATCTGACATTTAAAAAAGAAAAAAAAGAAAAAAGCTGTGATTTTGGAATGTGTTTCTTATACTTTCTTTAAACGCAGATACACAGATTAGGAAAGCCCAAATGAGAAGGACCTAGTGCGCACCCACAATCTATGATCAACAGCAGAAATGAAAGGGGTGACAAACCTACCGACAGGAGAAATAAACCAAAATTATCATGTTATCAGTTTACACCCTGGAAAACCATATTTTTGTAGATAGAAGTTTGGTTTACAAGAATATATAAATTTGATTTACCTCGTCAAAAATAATCTACAGCAATTTTGTATTACTATGGTCATACTGCAATCTAACAATGTTTAAGTTTCATAATTTTGCACAAGGAAAATCAAAGGACTCGCAGAAATGGTATTCATTTAATGATCAACTCAGTATGCAGGTGAAAATATAAAAAGTATTTAATAAAAATGCATAAAAGGGGGGAAATGTGTACGTTCTGGTAATTAGGTCCGTTCTGGTAAATTTAAGCACGGACTTGGGTCTGATTGTTTTAAGATCATTTGACAGATATTATGGGGTTAGTAAGGAGCGTAGTGGACTCAGAGCCATTGGAGTTTTTGTATGGGAAGTCGTGTTTCAAACCTGCCAACAAGTGCATTTTGCTGTGCCCTGACTCTGGAGAGAAGCGATACAATATGCTAACTTATGAGATGTAGCACTTTAGTCATAAAGATAATATAACTGTCCACAAGATATTGTTTTATTATGTTTCTTGTAACATTTTTTAGTTATTTGTATAACAGTTAATTGAAAGGGACTAAAAACCATTTGCAATTCATCCATTATTACTCTGTGTAACTGGCATCTCTCTAACGAAATTGCCGCTTTATTTATTGCGGGTTGAAATATAAACCTAATTTTTCTTGACATAAGGGTATTACATGAGAATGTTAACAGGTTAACATGATGAAAATAATATTGGTTAAAACCAGCCAATATGGTGTGTTGGGATATACATAAATAATAATAAAAGTATAACTACTACTGCTATTTCTTCTACTACTGCTACTGATAGCCCCTGCCTATCGGGGCTTGAAGAAATAGATAGGCTGCATGATACTTCGACGCATAGCTGAGGCCGACACTCTTCTAAGATCCTCTATTTCAAACATAATCTGATTTTACGTTCAGATTCCTATGCCAGGCAATCCTGAGTTCTTGCAGACAGTCCAATTTTTGGGTATATAATAAAAAGGTTATTGACTTTATATTATTAGATATTTTGTTTCCTGGCGTGGAACATGGGATCACATTCCCCGCCTGGGAGCGATATTTGCCCGAGCTGTTAGGTGGGATCTGTTAGGCCACGCAGAGCTGAATCCGACCGCGCACGAGTATTGGTAAACCGCTTAGAGGATCTAAGCCTGCCCAGGCAAAGCGGTGCAAGTCGGAACGTCCATGCTTATAAACCCTATTGATTTCATTGGGCGACAAAGCTTGAGTTGTCATTCCATCTCGATGAAAGTCCCTCAAAATTGGAAGCACATCTCCAAAATGAACTTCAAGTACAATCAAAGGTTTCTATTTTATTGTGGTGCATGAAATTAGTTTGCTAATATCTTTTATCAACCGCAGTAAATCCAAGATGGCGGACATCGCAATTCAGCGAAGGCAAGCGCGAGAGGGATATATTTTTTTCTCACGAGGTATATGGAAAATAATTGCCCATGCGCTGTCCTATGAAAAGCCTGGATAATTTTTTTTTTTTTTTTTTTTTTTTTTTTTTTGCAGTATAATAATGTGAAATATTCGACATGAGTTCATATAACGAAGAAAACTACTGTCACAAATTTTTGACGTTATCCAATCAGACGTCGCGTTACATACGTTAGTGTATTAGAATTTTCGTCAGCCCAAATGTTCAGCTTCATACATGCGCCACAAAACCTTCGAAGGAAGTCTTATAAAGGGAGCAGATATACACATTCAAGAGCGGGAGCAACTCTTACAAATTATGATGGTCTAATTTTATCAGAAGAGTCACCTAATGCTTCCATTCCAGAATAGACCACTCAGTCAGTGTTTAGTTGTCAGGAAACGATCTGGAAGTTCCGAAATTAAGAAATAAAATGTAAATATTAATTCTCGTCACGTGAACGAGTCCGTGGAATGAACACCCCCTAAACCCCACTTTATATACAGAAAACTGGGGTTTACGGGTATATTTTTTTATTATTTCTGCTCTGAGACATAGGTTGTGGGTATATACTCATTAGAACCGCATCAATGAAGCGGTTCTAACGAGCACCCGCAACCTATGTGTTTGCAGTATGAATAAGAAAACATATCACGGATTTTCATCAGAAAAGTAGCCATTTTGGAAATGTGAAAAAACCACAATGCCGCACGGGTGTGTTAGCATAATGTCTAGATATGGTGAAGTTTTTTTATACGTTAACAGATCCATGGAATGAGCATTCATGTCATCCCGTTTTATAAATTGCAAGCTGGGGTTTACCAGAGTATACATACTTAGACATTATTATGAGTTCCCGTTTGAACCACCTTAGTGAGGCGTTTCTAACAAGGGCCCACGACTTGTGCTTGAAAAATATCACAGCGTTTCTTCAGAAATATGGCATTTTCAAGGACCAGATGTTCAAAACTATTGACGTCGTTAGTTAAAGAATCGCTAAAAAGTGATCATTTGTTATGGCAAATATGCTAATATTTTTGCTGAGTCCCTTAGCGCACCGCGTGACTTCGCGGAAAACAAAGGTTGTGTAAAGTTTATACGGAATTCGGTGGTACGGCCGTAATGTATCGAATAATTTCATAAATCTGGGTCCACATAAACAAAGAAATTATATTTACATTTTCGATTGCGTAATTAGTCTCTGACAATTTCTATTTTCTTCGGGAGATACGGATTTTATGCGAGATCCTTCCTGTGTTTGTGATTCTGATTCTTTCCCGCATTGTGTATGCTGTTCCTTTTTATTGGACACCTGTTTGAGAAAGAGCTGCTGACTTGGTTTACCTGTGGTCCGTTTTGTTTACGTTTCGACTTTTTTCTCTTGTGATATGGTGGTCTGATTGTATCAGTTCCTGATAGTTTCTCTTATCAATTTTTATGACGAAATATTTCGTAGGTGAGACTTGCCTAGCGGAATGGTACAGATAAGCACTAACTTTGTAATGGCACCGATCGCACTTGCTTCTTATGTGGGCGTGCCAACGAAGAAAGGCGTAAGAACAGGATTAGCAATCAAATACACCTCTCAGACACACATGAACGTATTGGTATACTGGAATGTTTTCCACTAAATGTTTTCCATATGCGACAATAGTAACCTTTAACCTGCTCCCACAAAAACTACACATACAAAACATTTCAAACCTTACTTGTTTATAGAGCCAACCTAGCCCAACAAGTTAATGAGAAAAAATCCACATGTTGAGCTGCTCCTTTTCAACGTACAGTCAACCATGTTTGTTTACCTACTAGAACGGAGTAAATACAAACCAACATTTTTAAAGGAGGGGTGACCATATAAAATCAGCAAAAAATTCTTTGAGCTTGCAGATATATTTAGAAAACATACATCATTTTAGTCCCTTATACCTATCATTTTCTCACATTGAAATAAAACATGGGGTATATATCCAATGGAAGCAAGTCTGGTATTTAGAACGCAACTAAAAGCTCGGTCCCAAAGTGATAAACCCGGCACCTCCCAGTATTTAGTGCAACACTAAAAGTGGATCTTGCTCTTTACCAGTCTGTAACCCTTCACACGCCAGCGGTAATTCATTTGCAATTTATGAAACGAACCTTAGACGAGTTTTAAAAACATCATATGGAATGACCACGAGTATGAGGTTTCGTTTAACATATTTTTGTCTTTGGATTCTCTCGATAGATAGACGAAACACGACCGTATCACGGACGGCGATGTAATCAGGTTTCACGACGTTGCTAAGCGATCCTACACAGACCGGTATGGCACTGCTCATGATAAAAGAGCATACTCAAATTTTAGCTAAATACAGTGAAATTCCGCAATCAAAAGACAAATTCTACTTTTAAAAGCATATTTAGAAGATTTCAGGTACATTGTCTTTGTGTTTTCTACATCTAGTGTGCTTTAGTGGCAGACTACCTTTGGGACTGTTCAAAAGTGGCCTTAAAGACCATTTTTGGACATTCCCAAAGGTGGTCTTAATATATGATTTTTACTATATTTGGGACTCGGTTAGGTTCAGTTCCTCTGAATGATGCCTGTTAACCCATAAGACGCCAATCACGACAATTGTCGCCTGCTTTGTCGTCTGCCGGTTACTTCAATACTCATTTTTGCCAACAATGTGGACCCAGATCAGACTGACCTGAGTCCACACTGTTTGCTTGTATGCAAAAATATTTTGTACAGTTTGCAAAAAACAGCAGGCGACATACGCAGACGGCATTTCCAGATGTTGTTTTTCTCGGCGTCTTAAGGACTAATATTTCCAGACACCCACAAGGCCTCTTTTTTATGTTTCCTTTTTTAGAGGTGTGTGGGGGGGGGGGGGGGAGGGGGTGATGGTTGTTGTGGTGTGTGTGTGGGGGGGGGGGGGGGGGGGGTAGTTTAAATGGATTTCTTCATTTGATTTATCTAAGCCCTTCAAATTGGCTCTTTTTATTTGTGGTTGAAAATCTGATCTGACAGTTTATTGGGCGGGCTTCACAGCCCGAGGCGGTTCGAACGAGTACCCTCAATCTATTTCTTGGAGCATAGATAGGAAAAAAAATAATGTAAGCCCCTGTAAACCCCATTTTTTCTATATATAGTAGGGTTTACAGGGGTGTTCATTTCACGGACTTGTTAACGTGATGCAATGGAATGCCTTGCTCCAAACAATGTGCAAGAAACTGTAAATCGGTCTGTGCTTCTTTACTGCCATACCAAGGCCTGTTCTTTTTGCTGTATAGAAGTTGAAAGGTCCTTAAGTGACGAGGATCCAAGTCAGCACAAAGCGGCGGCAAACATCGGCCCAACATCTTTACGACGTTAAAGCTCGGCGGCTGCGAACAGACACTATGCACGCCACGACATACACATGGGTTTTTGAACTCGGCTATTATTCGTGTCACCAATGCACGGGTTCTACCTGGCACTTCGAAAGTTAAGAGCCCATAAAAAGCTCCAACATCATTTTTAGGTCGGAATCCAAAATAAGAAATACTAGTAACCGCTCTTGTTCACGCGGTATTCAGTGTGGTATGAAGTCAATCCGCGTATAAATTTTTGCGGTATGTGTACTGTTAAATAATCTCAGACGTTAGAGCGATGCAAATAACGGACCCTCAGACCGTGCAGTGTGTTTAAATACTGAACTGGTAAAATGTATGCCTACAGTCATTGACAACTAGCGTTGACCTAGATTAGACGCTTCTTTCACCCTCCCAGTACTTTGAATTTTGATAGTTTTAGAAAAACTAGTGTTATATTCTTGAATACAGGTACAACACCAAGCCCAGTTGATCAAAACTCACGACATCGTTAGTTAGCGTATTGTTAAAAATATGATCATTAAATAGAAAAAAAAAAACATGCTATTTTTTGCTGAAGAAATGTGAGTAGCTTTTGCTACTGAAAACTATTTAAGCACAAATACAACTGTATTAGATATGGTACTAAATTACTAGAACATTTAACAATTTAACCACTAACGAGCTTGTTAAACTAACGATGCCTTGAACAACTGGTCCAAAACAGAAGTGAAGGCAACCCACAGCTCCCATCAGAGACACCAAAGGGAAAGAAACACAAACATGAAACAACAGACTCTAATGGAAACATCAATAGCGGAATGCCAAAAGGACAGTTACTTTCCCACAGAATGGCCAATTGGCTACCCAAAACAAAATAATATAAGCGATATAAACAATCAAAGACAAACCATAACAAAAATAAACCGCGACAGAAGAACCACCTTGGAACGGTCAGTGATGTAAGTCCCACAGCCACAAACTGCAAATGATGAAGATTTTTGTCCGCATCAGTTTTACCTATTATCTAGGACATACTTAGCTGAAGAAGTCTTCGAGCATGTTTGCTCAGCATCCGCACAGTCTTATCAGATTCTTCGCTGTAAGTTGACTCAAAGCCCCTCGAAGACACATTAGGATAACACAACCTACCTAACAGTGTTATACTTTCCTTATTCTTCCTCAAAATATAGTGCGTGTCGGCCCCTTAGAAATAGATGGGCTGCATGATGCTTCCACGCAGAGCTTAAACCGACCGCACACGAGTACTGATAAACTGCTTAGAGGATCTAAGCCTACCCGGGCAAAGCGGTGCGAGTCGGACCGTCCATGCATATAAACCCTATTGGTTTCATTGGGCGACAGGGCTTGAGATGTCATTTCATCTCAATGTCGGGAAAAAGTCCCACAAAATTGGAAGCAACGTCTCCAAAATGACCTATACAGTGTTGACGGGGACGTTAAACTTCAAATCAAACCAAACAAACAAAATATAGTGCGTGCGTGCGTGCGCGCACGTGTGTGTGTGTGTGTGTGTGTGTGTGTGTGTGTGTGTGTGTGTGTGTGTGTGTGTGTGTGTGTGTGTGTGTGTGTGAATTGCAATGTATTTGATTCTCGAATTCAACTATGATACCCCGCCTTCATTTTCTAGGAAAGGCAATGGGAAGGCTTTATTTTGCGAAAGGGCCTTAGGCAGGCAGCTTCATCTAAACGCTATTTTGCCAAACCAAAGAAGTGTTCAAAACAGACTTTTCAGAGACTCAGAGTCTCTGGAGACGTTTTTGACAGGGCAAAGCTTGGTGGCCGGTGTGCCTGCAACGACGCCCAACCAGGATAGTTACATCCGGCTGCAACAGTCAAGACGTCAATTTACGCCAGCAACCAAGGTCCAGTTGTTCAAAGCATCGCTAGCTTTTAAAACGAGCTCGTTGGTGGTCAAAATGTTAACTGTTCTAGCAAGTACAATATTTAATATAATGTTATTTTGCTGAAAAAAATGAGAGCTGCAAAAGCTGCTCTCATTTTTTTCCAGCCAAAATATAAGTACGTTTGCCATATTAAATGATTAAACTTTTAATGATTTAACTAACAACGTCGTTAGTTTTGAACAACTAACCCCAGGTTTTAGATGTTCAAAACTAACGATGTTAATTAATGTATTGTTAAAACTTTGATATTTTATCATGGGAAATCTGCTATTATTTTTTCCTTAAAAAATATAAGTAGCTTTTGCAAAGCATTCACACGTTTCTATATAAATATAACAGAATATTCAATATTGCACTACAGTTTGACCACTAACGAGCTGTTAACCCCAGCTTCTCTATATAACGTGGGGTTAACATGGGTGTTCATAACACGGATTTGTTAACGTGACTATGGGAGACCCGATATTACTCAGACTGAACAAGTTTGTAGTTTGGGACTGGGAAGCCCATAATATCGGATTAAGAATAGCATTGATTAAGTTACTTTCAATTTCTTTTCTTTTTCTTTTACTTTTTTTTTTTTTTTTTTTTGCCATCATGAAAAGTTATTTTCCCACCAGTTCTTATGTTCTGACGTGAGCTTCAGGGTTTCGACAATAACACTTTCACAAGCAAAGTACATTTTATATGCTTGAAACCTCCATTTTTGTCAATCCAAATGGGACATTTTGCTGCATAATGTCTCGTATCGTGAACGAATACATGAAATGAAAAGTTTTTCTTTTTTCAATTTTATATCTAAGTAGAAGTGATGGCAACGATCAGGAATCGATACAATTACCCCACACCTCCCATCAGAGACACCAAAAGGAAAGAAACACAAACATGAAACAACACACCGTAATGAAAACATCACAAGTGGATAACAATAATAAACTGCGACTGGAACGGTCAGTAAAACGTATTTCACTGGCGATGCGAGGTGGGGGTGTTAAATCGATTATACGTGGCCATACTCTTCGCCCTTGGTTTTGTCGTGGTTTAGACAAATAATTTGTTCAGTCCGCATGAAGGCTTTCTAACTCTAGTGCTACATCTCCGAGAACATAAAATTCAAACAACTACAGAGAAAAAACAACGATGAGGCCCGAACATCATGAATTACAAAGACTTTTTTCTTGCTAAATTCAGCTACAATTACAGAAGCTTCGTAACAAAGTGTTATGTCTTGTATTTCGGAAACATCTTTTCGTTCCTTCTGATTATACAGCTCAAACACATTGGTTTGTATTCTGGGCATATTGTGTCATTCTGCACTGGAAAACGTTAGCTATTATCGAAGTCCTAGGTAAAGCTGAGCATCGGAGGTTCTTGTAGTGGAGGTGGTGAAACTTGAGTTCTATCCCGAACACTCCTGGCCGAGTGAAGAATATACCTTTGAGAAGAGTCTGGATAATTGTCAGAGGTTCTGTTGAGCTGAATGGATTCGATTTGCGTTTGTAGTTCTCGATTTCTTTGTTGCAGATGCCATATTTGCATCAATAATAATACATTTGAATTAGGTTTTTGCGCCGAATCCTCGTTTTCATCCTGAATTTCAGCAGTTATGGGAGTGATTTGGTTATTTGTTGTAGCTACCTCTTTTCGTGACACAAGAACTCCAGAAAATTTTGAAAACACATAGAGGCTGCAACATGCTGATATAAACATGACTAGAATTAACACCAGGGCAACAACAGCTATTGTATAGTTGACGTCATTGTTAGTGTCATAGTTGCAGAGTCCGGTATCATCATTGGTTTTCTGGTTTTCCGTTGAATGTTTATTGCAGCTGGCGATGCCAAAGCTAATCACGAGCACCATTCCGCTAATGCAGCATATAATGCCAAGTACGTTGAATATACAGGAACATACAAGCTGGAAAATATTAAGAACTTATATACAGCAAAATTCCTATATTAAGACCACCTTTGGGACTGTTCAAAAGTGGTCTTGAAGACCACTTTTGAACAGTCCCAAAGGTGGTCCCTGACCAGAGGACACTGTGGCCGAAAAACACAAAGAAAGAATAAGACTCCCTTAAAAATAACCTTTCAAAAAGCAAAATTAGTCTTAATTTTATGTGGTCATAATAGCGGAATTTTACTGTATATTTTACACAGTCGAACTACAATGGCTCGAACCCCATTGGGACCATGAAAATTGGTTCGAGACATGGGTAGTCCGAGCCGCGGAGGGTTTACTGTAAGAATCTTATATGGGTGTGAGGGGTGGATGGAAAAATCCGTCCCGAGGGACACTGTCCGGTATCACGGGGCTTGCCGAGTGATGCCGGACAGTGATCTCGAGGAACGGATTTTTCTACCCACCCCTCTCACCCATATTGGATTCTTTTTCTTGCATACCTTCCATTTCTTAAAGCGGATTTTAATGCTGTAGTCACTTTGGTTACCAACGTTCGCCATATTGTGTTGGCACTGCAGTAATGTTTAGTTACGTTGCTATGACGTCAACCTTAACGACGGCGCATACGAGGTCGTAATCAACTAGTGCATTTATCAATGCCAGGGTCAGAACATAAATTGCTATCCCAGGGTAAAATCACGGATTTCCTTGTCTGGTGTGCAAGAATATTAGTGACATACCAGGAGGCATAATGGAAATAATACTGGGATATCTTTTCGGTATTTTTTTTTTTTTTTTTTTTGGTTTTGGCTTTACGGCCCTTTTAAGATTATTTCACTCATATCGAGCCGATCGTTAATCAGAGGTGGGCGAAAACCGGAGTACCCGGAGAAAAACCACCTGACCTTCCGTTGCAGAACTTGGCGTCTCACATGTGACCCGAGCGAGGCTCGAACCACAGAGGTGAGAGACCTAATGATCAAGA
This sequence comes from Lucinisca nassula, assembly GCA_963580285.1. Lineage (NCBI taxonomy): Eukaryota > Metazoa > Mollusca > Bivalvia > Lucinida > Lucinidae > Lucinisca > Lucinisca nassula. The sequence goes on along the minus strand of OY757014.1, from coordinate 81,412,208 downwards.
GCAAGCATCTTTTCGGTGTTCTACACTATAAATGTATGTTGTGTGTACTCATTAGAATCGCCTTATCGTGGCGATTCTAATGAGTACACTCAACATACATTTGCAAGATAAAAGAAGAAAATCTCCCTACATTATCCCTATATCGTATTTGGTGGAATTCCCTTTGGACTCAAGAACGGGTTCAGCTCAACCATGATAAAAGAGCCACCGCGGTTCGAGCCATTGAAGTTCTACTGTATATTACATAACTGAAAAGTATGGAGTTTACAGGTTTTTCTGGGACAGAGTAGCGAGTTTCGGCCAATTAGGCCTAATCAGTGACCCTCAAATATTTTCAAAATCCACAATGGAATCATTGGTCACAAAGGGCAAGAAAATATAAACTACACTATGATGAAGGGCAGGGAGACTTTATACGGCCGCCACGCATTCCCTAAACACCAACAGTAGTGACGTTAAATATGTTCTATCGAAGGGTTATCGGAATACACCACACAACTGTAAAGTAAGGAGTGTATAAGTTTTTCTGGGCAAGACGCACAACTAAATCTTCAGGAAGAAATGAGCGACCAGTGAAACTCAGATCAGACTGCACTTTCGCGCAGACTGTACAAAGCCTTGCTGTTGGCACGAGCGTTCGATAGCCTTTGAGCTATGTAATGAAGAACAAGTCAAGGGTCTGACCAAACTGGTCTGGTGCACATGCTGATCAGAGGCTTTATTTGTCGCACAGGTCTTGAAGTCGGCTTATTTTAAAACAGATTAACAAAAAAGATAAAAAAAAAGGTTTCCGTGGCCTAACGGGTAAAGTGATCATTAGGTCTCTCACCGCAGTGATCGCGCCACGCTCGGGTCACGTGTGAGACGTCAAGTTCTGCAACGGAATATCGACGAATATCAGGTGTTTTTTTTCTCCGGGTACTCCGTCTGCCATACTAGCAATAGTAATATATAGTATTGTTTTGCATGAGCAGGCTAATTTTATTTATTTATTATCCCCACGCTTTTCGAAGAAAAAGTGGGGATATTGTAATGGTCTTCGTCGTCCGTACGTACGTCCGTATGTACCATCGTACGTCCGTCCGTCCGTCTTACCGGATAACTCCTCCTATAGACGGTTATAGATAGAAACTTGAAACTTTGGGAACTGATAGATCTTTGGTCTGGGGAGTGCATGACACTTTCGGAATTTTGATCACACCCCTACGGGTGGGCCCAGGGGGTGGGCCCGCGGGGTCAAAAATAAAAATTTCCAGAACATGGTCATGTAATATATCAAAGCGAACGGCATGATGAGTAGAAAACATTACAACCCAAATTTGACCCCTGGGGTCACATTTGAGGTCACCAGAGGTCAAAAACTGATTTTGACCCCTTTACCGGATAACTCCTCCTAGACGGTTATAGATAGAAACTTGAAACTTTGGGAACTGATAGATCTTTGGTCTGGGGAGTGCATGACACTTTCTGATTTTGATCACACCCCTACGGGTGGGCCGAGTGGGTGGAGCCCGCGGGGGTCAAAAATCAAAATTTCCAGAACATGGTCGTGTAATATATCAAAGCGAACGGCATGATGAGTAGAAAACATTACAACCAAAATTTGACCCCTGGGGTCAATTTTGAGGTCACCAGATGTCAAAAACTGATTTTGACCCCTTTACCCCCATACATTACTGTTACCGGATAACTCCTCCTAGACCGTTATAGATAGAAACTTGAAACTTTGGGAACTGATAAAACTTTGGTCTTGGGAGTGCATAACACTTTCGGATTTTTGATCCTACCCCTGGGAGTGGGGCCAGGGGTGGGGCACCTTGGGGATAAAAAATCAAAGTTTTCAGAACATGGTCGTGTAGCATATTAAATCGAGCGGCATGATGAGTAGAATAAATCACAATCAAAATTTTACCCCTCGGGTCAAACACCCGACTGCGCCATTCTAGTTTATTTTTGTTGTTATTTTAACGTCCCCGTAAACAACATTCAGGTCATTTTGGAGACGTTGCTTCCAGTTTTGTGGGACTTTTATCCAACATAGAGACATGACATCTCAAACCCTGTTTGCCCCGCATAGGGGCTTTGAGAAATAGATTGGGTTGCATGTTGCTTCTACGCAGAGCTGAAACCGACCGCACATGAATACTGGTTAACCGCTTAGAAGGTCTAAGCCTGCTCAGGCAAAGTGGCGGGAGTTGGACCGTCCATGCATATAAACCCTGTTGGTTTAATTGGGCTGCAGTGCTTGAGATGTCATTTCATCTCAATGTCGGGTAAGAGTGCCACAAAAATTCGTCTCCAAAATGACCTAAAAGTGTTGGCGGGGACGTTAAACCTCATTTCAAACAAACAAAATCTCAAGCCCTGACGCCGAATGAAACCAAAAGGCTTATATGCATTGGACGGTCTGACTCATATCACCTGGGCAGACGTAGTGCGGTGTACCAGTCCTCATGTGTTGTTAGTTTCAGTTCTGCATGGAAGCGGCCGTGCAGCCAAATCTATATCTCAAAGCCCCAATGGGCGGGGGCAAAAGACAAATAATTGTACTTTCCACATTTATCTTGGTTTAATAAATAGATGTACGGACAATGTCTTCGCGACAAAACATATTACTGTGCAGAAAAAGATAGGAGGGGCAAGACGCACGCACGCATGCATTCTTACATTAATACAGTATGTATTTCGGAAACTTCAAACAGGTAGCATTTAATTGATAATCTGTGTCCAACATGGGCTTCATAATTAAAAATTTGTCCGTTACATTTTATCTTTATGATGAGCGGGAATGGCAAATTAACGCGGTCAAGATGGAGAAATGGTGAAATACAGAATATTTTTCGGAAACTTCAAACAAGTAGCATTTAATTGATAATCGGTGTCCAACATGGGAGACGTTGCTTCCAGTTTTGTGGGACTTTTATCCAACATAGAGACATGACATCTCAAACCCTGTTTGCCCCGCATAGGGGCTTTGAGAAATAGATTGGGTTGCATGTTGCTTCTACGCAGAGCTGAAACCGACCGCACATGAATACTGGTTAACCGCTTAGAAGGTCTAAGCCTGCTCAGGCAAAGTGGCGGGAGTTGGACCGTCCATGCATATAAACCCTGTTGGTTTAATTGGGCTGCAGTGCTTGAGATGTCATTTCATCTCAATGTCGGGTAAGAGTGCCACAAAAATTCGTCTCCAAAATGACCTAAAAAGTGTTGGCGGGGACGTTAAACCTCATTTCAAACAAACAAAATCTCAAGCCCTGACGCCGAATGAAACCAAAAGGCTTATATGCATTGGACGGTCTGACTCATATCACCTGGGCAGACGTAGTGCGGTGTACCAGTCCTCATGTGTTGTTAGTTTCAGTTCTGCATGGAAGCGGCCGTGCAGCCAAATCTATATCTCAAAGCCCCAATGGGCGGGGGCAAAAGACAAATAATTGTACTTTCCACATTTATCTTGGTTTAATAAATAGATGTACGGACAATGTCTTCGCGACAAAACATATTACTGTGCAGAAAAAGATAGGAGGGGCAAGACGCACGCACGCATGCATTCTTACATTAATACAGTATGTATTTCGGAAACTTCAAACAGGTAGCATTTAATTGATAATCGGTGTCCAACATGGGCTTCATAATTAAAAATTTGTCCGTTACATTTTATCTTTATGATGAGCGGGAATGGCAAATTAACGCGGTCAAGATGGAGAAATGGTGAAATACAGAATATTTTTCGGAAACTTCAAACAAGTAGCATTTAATTGATAATCGGTGTCCAACATGGGTTTCAAAATTAAAAATTTGTTCGTTACATTTTATCTTTATGATGAGCAGGAATGGCAAATTAAAGCGGTCAAGATGATGAAATGATGAAATACAGATTTTTTTTTTCGGAAACTTCAAACAAGTAGCATTTAATTGATAATCGGTGTCCAACATGGGCTTCAAAATTAAAATTTGTTCGTTACATTTTATCTTTATGATGAGCAGGAATGGCAAATTAAAGCGGTTAGGATGGAGAAGTAGTTTAGGTCGTACCAAAGCGTTAATCCAAAATCGCTATCCATAGACAAATGGCATATATCAATGTTCAGATCAACAGACATGGACTTCAGAAGAGTGTAATCAGGCGTCCGCGGATAGTAAGCATTACTTGGTAAGCAAGCTTCGCCCACCATGCCTATAGACCTGAACGAAGAAAAGGAGTAAATGCCGAGAAGGGTATGTCCGAAATTTTGGATGTCTTCCTATGGCTTTCCATTGGCAAACACATCAGAAATAATTCTGGAAATGGCCACACTGTACGGATCAACAAGATCATGATGCCTCACATAGAACTTCTTTAGTGTTGAAATGATGAAATACAGAATATATTTCCGAAACTTCAAACAGGTAGCATTTAATTGATAATCGGTATCCAACATGGGCTTCATAATTAAAAATTTGTCTGTAACATTTTATCTTCATGATGAGCAGGAATGGCAAATAAACGCGGTCAAGATGGAGAAATGATAATATACAGAATATATTTCCGAAACTTCAAACAGGTAGCATTTACATGTAATTGGTTATCGGTGTCCAATATGGGCTTCATAATTAAAAACTAGAAATGTTTTCAGAGGAAAACAATGCCCCACCCCCACCCCACCATAAATATATCTTAAACACCCATTTGACTTTAATAACTAGGTTAAAGTCACCAAAATGTAAGCTGCAAACAAGCCATTTTTGAATGACAGTTTTCGTGGGAGCCTGTGACCAACAGTCATTAATAAGCTCAGGTCACCAGACAAAGTTGGTAGACTTTAATTAAACATTGTACCGATTTTGACCAACATTCATAAATTCTTAAATGATATAGGCTACAGAAAAGCCAATTTTTGGCCCAAAAAGAACAGGTTTCGGGAGACCTTGGCCTTAGAGTGCAGACAAGCCATTTTGGCCCAAAATTGACTGTTTTGGGGGTCTGTGATGTCACCAAAATTTAATCAAATCTGCATTGTGTTATAATGATATATTGTACCAAGTTTGAATGAAATTAATCAATTTGTTTATCAGAAATGGTGCAGAAAAGCCTTTTTTGTCCCAAAATCATCTGTTTTGGCAGGCCTGTAACCTTGAAAAAAAAGTCAAGGCCACGAAAATATAATCAAATATGCGTCATGTTTTAATGATAAATTGTACCGAGTTTGACTAAAATTAACCAAATCGTTAATGAGACAGAGTGTGGACAAGCCATTTTTTTGGCCCTAAATAGACGGTATTTGGGGCGCTGTGACCTTGAAAAAAAGGGGAAAGGTCACCAAAATCTAATCAAATCTGCGGTATGTTGTAATGATATGTTGTACCAAGTTTGACGGAAATCAATCAATTCGTTACTGAGCTAGAGTGCATACAAGCCATTTTGGCCCAATTGGGGGCCTGTGACCTTGAAAATGAGGTCAAGGTCACCAAAATCTGATCAAATCTGTGGTATGTTGTAGTGATATATTGTACCAATTTTTACTAAAATTAAAAGATTCGTTAAGGAGATGGAGTGCAGAAAAGCCATTTTTTGGCCCAAAATTGACTGTTTTGGGTTCACTGTGACCTTGAAAATGAGATCATGGTCACCAAAATTTAAGCAAATCTGCGGTATGATGTAATGATATATTGTACCAAGTTTGACGAAAATTAATTAATTGGTGAATGAACAAGAGTGCAGACAAGCCATTTTTGGCCCAAAAATGACTGTTTTTGGGTCGCTGTGACCTTGAAAATGAGGCAAAGGTCACCAAAATCTAATCAAATATGCGGTATGTTGTATTGATAAGTTGTACCAAGTGTGACTATAATTAATCAATTGGTTGATGAAAAAGAGTGCAGACAAGCCATTTTGACCCAAAAATGACGGTTTTAGGGTCAATGTGACCTTGAAAATGAGATCAAGGTCACCAAAATCTAATCAAATCTGTGTTATGTTGTATTGATATATTGTACCAAGTGTGCAGTATGTTGTAGGTATATATTGTACCAAGTGTGACTATAATTCATCAATTGGTTAATGAGATAGAGTGCAGACAAGCCATTTATGGCCAAAAATTTACTGTTTTTGGGTCACTGTGACCTTGAAAATAAGGTCAAGGTCACCAACGTCTAATCAAATCTACGGTATGTTGAAGGTATATATTGTACCAAGTAAGTTTGACTAAAATTAATCAATTCGTTAATGAGATAACGTGCAGACAAGCCATTTTTGGCCCCAAAATTACTGTTTTTCGGTTTCTGTGACCTTGAAAATGAGGTCAAGGTGATCATGACCTAAAGACTTTTCCCTTATCCTAGTGATATATCTGTGCAAGTTTGGTCAAAATCAATCCATAAGTTCATGAGATATAATGCTTCAAACAGGCGACGCTGACGCCGACGCCGCCGCCGACGCCAACGCAAACGGGATCCGCACCAAAAACAATATGTCCCCTCCCCTTCGTTGGTGGGACATAATTTGTCCGTTACATTTATCCTTATGTTGAGCAGCAAATTAACGCGGTCAGGATGGAGAAATGATGAAATACAGAATATTTTTCCGAAACTTCAAACAGGTAGCATTTAATTGACAATCGGTGTCCAACGTGGGCCTCATAATTAAAAATTTGTCTGTTACATTTTATCTTCATGATGAGCAGGAATGTCAAATTAAAGCGGTCAAGATGGAGAAATGATGAAAACTGACAAAACAAACCAGTACAACTAAGAACAAAGGAAATATTTCCCCCAAAGCACAGAAAAGATTGGACAGGCCGGGTGTGGGTCAGTTTCAACTAACTAAACAACCAGTTATGCAATATTTCTTTCAGAGAGAGAGAGAGAGAGAGAGAGAGAGAGAGAGAGAGAGAGAGAGAGAGAGAGAGAGAAAGAAAGAAAGAAAGAGAGTACTTCAACTTACAAAACAAGTTGCTATGCAATAGTTCTCTCCAAAAGAAGCAAGAATCAACACAGCAACAATCTGGATCACCAGAAATATAAACTGAAAAATGGAGAAAATCTTAAGCTTCATTAACCCACACCATGCTGGATATGTCAGTATGCCACACTCCTCCCCAATTTTCAGCCATTTGTGTAGCATGATTTTAATTTTTAGCATGTAATTAGAAGCAGAATTGAACACAATATAGATCCTGATCAGCTGGCTTCCGGAAAGCCAGATTATCTCGATATATAGTAATATGAAATTAGGCACTGCCTAGTCACGGGCATGGTTATTACTATGTCCATTTCAACAATCAATCAACAATCAATCAACACTATTATCAGGGATTTTCAATTTAAAATTCTCTACAAAATCATTTGTACAAAAATTAATAAAGTGGATAGTGATTGAACAACATTCTGAAGCAACTAAAGAGATTGGTTGATAACTCATGGGAATCTTAATCTCTGTATTATAGTTATAACTCTTATTTAATGCTCGGCTTAAAGTTACTAATATACCCCCCCCCCACCCCCACCCCCACCACAGTACAATTCAAAATATCACTTTGAGCAATCAATTTTGTAAACATTAAAGGGCTATAACTCTGCTGAAAATGTATTGATGTAAAAAAAAAGAGGGCCAATCATGGCCCTGGATCGCTCACCTGATCCAAAGAGTAACAAGTGAGCCCCTAAATAGGCCTATGTAAAACCAAATGGCCCCGGGGCGGGGGCATTTTTGGCCTCACGGCTATAATTTAAACAATCTTGATAGAGGTCCACTAGATGAAGCTTCACACCAAATATCAAAGACCTGGACATTGCTGTTTCAGAGAAGAAGATTTTCAAAGATTACAGTATTCGCTCTAATTACCGCACCGTGCCCTTATTTTTTTCCAAATCGTGTCAAAAAATCATGGAGAGAAATCTACCTAATTAGCGCACAGTTGATACGAAAAAATAGCTTCCGATATGATGCATACTGATATTTAATGGGATGGAAAAGGATACTTAAGCATTACCTTCACTGTTGAAGAAATAATGGTATTTTTTTATATATAGATTTGCTTGAGAGCTTCAAGGAGAGGTTACTGTAAAGTGTCCGCTTATGCATTTCCTTTTCAAAAATAGCTTTGGTTTGCGCTTATAGGAGCATGTGCGGTAATTAGGGCGAATATGGTATCTCTAGTATATAAATCTATGTAAAACCATAGGGCCCGGGGGCGGGGGCATTTGTACCCCGAGGGCTATAATTTGAACAATCTTGGAAGAGGTCCAGTAGATGAAGCTCCATACCCAATATCAAAGACATGGGCCTTGCAGTTTCAGAGAAGAAGATTTTTAAAGATTTTCCTATAAAAGTCTATGTAAAACCAAAGGGTCTCGGGGCGGGGGCATTTTTGGCCCCAGGGCTATAATTTGAACAATCTTGGTAGAGGTCCACTAGATGAAATTTCAAACCAAATATCAAAGACTTACGTCTTCTGGTTTCACAGAAGAAGATTTTTAAAGATTTTCCCTATATAAGTCTATGTAAAACCAAAGGGCCCCGAGGCGGGGGCATTTTTGGTCCCAGGTCTATAATTTGAACAATATTGGTAGAAGTCCACTAGATGCAGCTTCAAACCAAATATCAAAGACCTAGGCCTTGTGTTTTAGAGAAGAAGATTTTTCAAGATTTTCCATATATTCTATGTAAAACCCAAGGGCCCCAGAGGGGGGCATTTTTGGCCCCAGGGCTATAATTTAAACAATCTTGGTAGAGGCTGATCACTTGAAGCTTCAAACCAAATATAAAAGACCTGGGCTTTGCAGTTTCAGAGAAGAAGATTTCTAAAGACTTTCCCTATATCAGCTAGTGTGCTCCATACTTATATCCTGTATCCTAGCTGTGACATGAAATTTGAATGAATCTGGCTGATTATGTTAATTTTTTTTTTTTTTTTTTGTTTGGGTTTTACAGCCCTTTCAAGATTATTTCACTCATATCGAGCCGATCGTTAATCAGAGGTGGGCGAAAACCGGGGTCCCCGGAGAAAAACCACCTGACCTTCCATTGTAGAACTTGGCGTCTCACACGTGGCCCGAGCGAGGCTCGAACCTACGGCGGTGAGAGACCTAATGACTAAGAGTCAGCGCTCTTTTCCACTAGGCCACGGAGGCCCGTTTCAATTTGTTTATAGTCTAACGATGCATTGAACACTATTTAGAATATACAATGTATATCCAACCACTCAGGCAGTTTGCCTAACATCATCAGTTTAACAGTATTTAAGTCGACCTGTCATGTTAGCCCCTTTCTGTACAGAATGTCCCCAAAAAGAATATCAAATGGGCAAACAGTGCATGCAATCCCAATTCAGATGTAGCAGAATGCAGGTCTGATCAGGGCCATCACTGTTGATCGAATTCCGATGGCAAGTTCATATGGTGTTAGGTATCTATCTATCTATCTATCTATCTATCTATCTATCTATCTATCTATCTATCTATCTATCTATCTATCTATCTATTGGATGTAAGAGTCTATGGTCGGGATCTTTAAATAATGTCATGTTGTTAGGTACAGAACTCCTCAGTGCAAATGATAGATAGATAGATAGATAGATAGATAGATAGATAGATAGATAGATAGATAGATAGATAGATAGATAGATAGATAGGTAGATAGATAGATCAGTCGTTAGTGCACTTGCCTCTGACGCTAGAGGCCCCGGTTTTATTCCTGGTGGCAGTGATTATTTCTGGATACGAACACGCTCCATTGGCATCATCTGCTGGGTGAATGGCAAAAAGTGCACCGTCGTTCGGATAACTGTGTAGGCTTTCATCCTACAAACCTTGTGTGTGCTAAATGTACACCTGCGAGTAATGGTCAAATGTGACCGATCACAGGATAGATAGATCAGAGTTAGTGCACTTGCCTCTGGCTGTAGAGGCCCCCGGTTTGATTCGTGGTGGCAGTGATTATTTCCGGATGCAAACACGCTCCATTTGCATTATCTGCCGGGTGAACGTGATAGCTCAGTGGTTAGTGCACTTGCCTCTGGTGCTAGAGGTCCCGGGTTCGATCCCCAGCAGCTGCGATAAAATTTCGGTGTCCGAACACGCTCCATTGGCATCAATTGCAGGGATGAATGTCATAAAGTGCACCGTCCTTCGGATCGGGACGTTAACTGTGCAGGGAGAACCATACCCTGTTCACGTTAAAGATCCCTAACGTAATTACATGATTACTGTGTAGGCTTTCATCCTGCAAAACCTGGAGTGTATGTAATATACACCTGCGGTAATGGTCAAATGTGACCGACGCAGTATCAGAAGATAGATAGATAGAATGGCAAAAAGTGCACTGTTGTTTGGATAGATAGATAGATAGATAGATAGATAGATAGATAGATAGATAGATAGATAGATAGATAGATAGATAGATAGATAGATAGATAGATAGATAGATAGATAGATAGATAGATAGATAGATAGATATCAAACACCATATGAACTTGCCCGGCAATTTGTCAGTGATGTATGGTCTGAATCAGGATTAGCAAATACCAGTGTGTGTGTTTTACAAAATCAAATCATATGCACCCAAATCTGTGAAGAATGCAGCATAGTCGTGGAAATATAGAATTTTTGACAGAAACAGCTTTTTACAAATACTTCCCCGGTTGTACAAACTAGCCTTTCAATGTCTTTCTATCAAAGTATCAGAGTATAAGCATACAAAGCGGCAAAAGCTCCAAATGAACTGTCAAAACAATTGTTGTTGACAGGCCAAAAACTGTAACGCGCAGACGGAAGGTAAACAAAAGACTGATTCTCATTTTTGTGGAATCTTTAACGTTTATGCCTAATTAATTCTGATAAGCGCCTGAATAGCGTCGATCAATGATTTAGAACCGGTCACGCATTTTTCGAACAAACGCCGGGAAAATGAACTTTATTTTTTAAAACGCATTTATTTGTTAAAAAGGATACGTTATAGTTCTTGAAATTTAGAAAGATCTTGAACATTTACAGAAAGAGAAAATAATCCGGCCAAAAATGTAAGCGTTTCTCGCCAGTTTTCAATTCGCGAGATCTCGTAATTTTGGGACGGATCAGCTGAGAGAGATGGGCTGGTGAAATGCACGCGCACGTTACCTATAGGCGTGCACGCCAAAGTTGCCTTCGGCAACTTTGTCCATGCCCGTATTATTTGGGCCCCGTCAAGCGATTTTGGTACATATCGCCTATGCGAGCAGCGAAGGTTCAGGCGAGCCTGCGCATCCGCGCAGTCTCGCCAGAACCTTCGCTGCTCGTTCATACAAGCAGTGAATCAAGAGGATTCTTCAGACAGAAAGCCATATCCCTGGCCCCTCTGAATGGCTGGGCATGCGCAGGTAAAATTTGTCATGACGGAATGCTCGAAGACACAAATTCGCTTGGCGGGGCTCATTTAAAAAAAAAATATGTAGGTTCAACATGGTGAGGGTTGATAAAGCCCGGAAAGAAGCAGCACATTGCAGATTAAGAAACTGGTAGCTTATGTTAATTTCAGTGTGTTTGTTTTCTTTCTTTCTTTCTTTCATTAATTAGAGTGCTGTTTATGTGCACGTTATAGAGCGTAATTTAATAAATCCTGCGCAAAAAAGAGTTCTGCTTTCGAAGAGTCCCAATAATACGCAGAATTCTGTTTTCTGTCTGTAAAGTCTTTCTTGTTTCACTATAGTGCATGTGTTCGAGTTGTGTGGTGGATTTAGAATGGCTTCCCATACTTCCCCACGGTGCAGTTTACATTTCATTTTTAACGAACATTGACCAACGCGCGGTGACACCTGTAATACTTGTGCGACCATCGAATACAGATTAACCCACTGAACACGACAACCCCTACCTTTGCAAACAGTGTAGATCCAGATCAGATGGCTTCTTCAAGCCATCTGATCAGGATCTACACTATTTGCCATTCAGTTTGCGAATTTAAATGAATATAATATATCAAATAATTTGATTGTCAGAAATAGGAGTGTCAAAATTAATTGTCCAGTAGAATAAGGGTTAGTAAGCGTGAAGCCGGTAGACATGAGCCTCAAAAGCCTCGGGATACTCAATGAGAGACAAGCAAAAACGTTTACAATACTGGGTGGATGTCTAGACTTATCTGAGATTTTGCGGGTCTATCAAGTCAAGATGACTCATTTTAGCACATGTATTTTGAAATGAGAGTACTGTTCATGGATATTCTTAATTGCAATCAAAGCACTGACAGCACTGGTGGGTCGATTGATCTCTGAGTTTATGCTGGGAAAATGATCATGGACGGGGAATTTCACTGTTTCGATTAAATTCCAGTATTTTAAGCGAACAGTGTAAGACCCTGCAGAATGCGGCGTCTGATCTAGCTCTACAGTTTTGCAGATATCTGAGCACAAGTGTCCTGTCCATGTTTAACTGATAACCCGCAATGCAAATGAATCTGACGTCACAGAGACACAAGTCGCACGGCTATAAATAACTGTTACCTGGATTCTGTACATGGCCAGCGACAGTCACGTGGACAATAGCAGACAAGAAGCTTCTGCAGTTAGTTACTTTGGTTCGATTGATAACCAATGCACCCAAAAATGGTATTAACACTTATCCAACTGAACACGATAACCCCAACCTTCGCAAACAGTGTAGAGCCAGATCATATGATCAGGATATACAATGTTCGTCATGCAGTTTACAAACTGAACAATTACATTGTATCAAGTAATTTGATTGGTGTAAAGTTAAAATTGGTGTGGCTATACTAATTATTCGGGATAAGGATTAACAAGAGGCCCATGAGCCACTACGTTCACCGGAGCTCAAGTGGGAGAACTGGTCCTGCTCCCCTGGCAAGCATGTCTTTGAACTAACTATGGCGGCTTGAAAAATCTTAAGTACAGCTCCATATAGGGATCAGTGATGCCCAATTATTTTAAAATCTGGTGCCTTAGGTCCAAATCCTGCATGCTATGTTCCATGATGAGTTTCAAGTTCTTTTGCCATATATGCGCATGGTACCCATCTTGGCCACAAATATCAACTTCCATTTAGCTGACTGCAAATAGCTGTGTAGGTTACAAGAGAATCAGAAATAACTATCAAAGAATAACCACTGTTTTGCCTTTTTGCCGCACCTGCTTTAGCAGGGAAACATAGACGTGCAAGTTTCTTTCTGTCCGTCCGTCCAAATGTCCGTCCGTCCGTCTTTCCGTCAACATTTTACCCGGGTATTTTATGAGCGCAATTGCTCTTACAGTTTTTTACCGATCATTTTGAATCTTTGCATGTGCTATTGTAATGGTCTGAAGATGTGCATGTGCCTCCGATAATTTTTTACCAACTTTTTGCACTTTTTTAACTTAGTTTTAGGTCCAAATACTGTTAGAATAGACACCCTGTGAGCGCAACTCCTCTTACAGTTTTTTTTACCGATCATTTTGAAACTTTGCATGTGTTTTTGCCATGGTCTGAAGACATGCATGTGGTTTTAGGGTTATCCTCTGTTTATTTTTTACCAATACTTTCCACTTTTTTAACTTAGTTTTTCCAGGTCCAAATGCTATTAGAATAAATACCTCTTACAGTGTTTATCAAACATTTTGAAACTTTGTCATGGTGTTTTTGTCAAATTTTCCACTTTTTCAACTCAGTATTTTTTTTCAGGACCATTTACTATTGGAGCTGAGACCTTGTGAGTGCAACTCCTCTTTTCCTACCGATCCTATTGACTTTTTGCAGGTGTTTTTGTCATGGTCTGTAGATGTGCATGTGGTTTTGGGGTTATCCTTGCTTAATGACATGAGCCTCAAAAGCCTCGGCCTGACCGTTCCAAGGCGGTTCTTCTGTGGCGATTTATTTATGTTGTTGTTTGTTACTTACTGTGTGTATCACTTGTGTCTTTTAATTTTGGATGGCCATATGGCCATTTTGTGGGAAAGTAACTGTCCTTATGGCCTTCCTTTGTTTAGGTTTCCATTATGGTCCGGTCGCTTAATGTTTGTATTTCTTTCCCTTTGGTGTCTTTGATGGGTGGAGTAAGTTAATTGTATCGATTCCTGTTCTTTGTTTTACTTCTACTTATCCTTGCTTAATTTTTATCAACATTTTCCACCTGATATAAATGTTAATTTTTGGGGTTGGGCATGTGTGTGTGTGTGTGGGGGGGGGGGGGTGCCACATCAACTTCACTGAAGTTCGACCTATATTTCTCATTAGAAATACTCAAGAAACCATATCAACCTTGACATAAAATAGGACAAAGTCAAACAAAGGTCATCATTTGAATAGACTTGATAAGAATATCAATATCGATGACACCTGCTATAAAAAAGAAAAGGCCACTATTTTGCCCTTTTCCAAGACAAAGGTCTAAGTGATCAAAGTTGACCTTGACATTAGATAGTCCAGGTCAATCAAGGTCACTATTTGAACAAAGTTAGGGCCTCTGAGTCCACAATGCTATAGGGTATTGGCCATTTCACTGAAGTTCGACCATAGAAGATGGTCATGGTTCCATAGAAGAAGAATTTCCAAAGGGCGTTTACCATATATGGGCATGACAGCCACTACAATCCAGTGACCAGTAATATTCATTGCCTAATACCATAGCCGCTCCACAATGAATTTTGGTTTCAATCAGACCAGCAGTTGTGAAACTCAGCTAAGCACAGTTATTAATGACTGGGCAAAAATCTTGGACAAAGGGGGACAGGTGGACACATTTATTCTTGACTTCGAGAAGGCCTTTGACACCCCTCCTCATGAACTACTTAAATCTAAGTTATTTGGTTATGGAATTGGGGGAAAGACCCTCAAATGGATAGATTCCTTTCTCTGCTACAGAAAACAGCGGGTTGTTGTTAATGGTGAATCTTCGGAGTGGGCTCAAGTTTTGTCTGGAGTCCCGCAAGGGACCGTTCTTGGTCCACTTTTGTTCTCCCTGTACATCAATGATATTTCCACTGACATTGACTCAGAAATAAGACTGTTCGCAGATGACTGTGTTTGTTACCGGGAAATTAGAGATACAGATGACTCATTGAAACTTCAGGCTGACATAGATAGATTAGGATGTTGGGCACGTAAATGGGGCAAGAGAGTTCAGCCAGTTAAATGCAATATTATGCAGATAACTAGGAAGAGATCTAATAAAGTTGAGGCTTCTTACACCTTAGAGGGAACGGTCCTCGAGAATGTGGACTCCATTAAATACCTTGGAGTGACAATCTCACACAACTTGAGATGGAATACTCATATAAGCAACATGTGTACTAAGGCAAATAGAACGCTTGGTTTCCTGAGGCGGAATCTTCATCAGTGCCCTCAGGATGTAAAAGAGGCAGCATATAAAGGTCTTGTTCGCCCAATCTTGGAATATGGTAGTTGTATCTGGGACCCCGGTGGAGTGGTCCTCAATGATGAAATTGAGAAAGTTCAGAATAGAGCTGCTAGATTTGTAACAGGCAATTACTGCTTTGAAACTGGGAGCATGACTGGAATACTTTGAAAATTAAAATGGGAGTCTCTCAAGAAAAGGAGAAAAGACAGTAGGCTAATCCTTTTATACAAAGGTCTAAAGGGTGCTGCCTGCATTCCAACAGATGACCTTGTTCCCCCAGCTAGGCACTGTAGAAATCACCATTCGTTGGCGTTTCAGACCCTTAGCGCAAGAACTGACATTTATAAAGAGTCGTTCTTCCCCAGATCTATTAGAGATTGGAATGCCCTTCCCGAGTCGATTATTTCGACAGCTGAAGGCGCTGATGATTGTGTAGCTAAATTTACCTCTTTGGTTAGAGCTAGGGACTAACTTCCCACATCACAGGTCCTGGTGTATGAATGTCATTTGACGTGTCACCAGTAACAATTCTGATTCTGATTCTGAGCAGTTTTAGTGGAGAAGATAAAAATGCTGCCTCTGAACCATCTATGACAAAGGTGAGTAAACGATTTGACCTTTAAAATTTATATACTTCCATTCAACTGACTCCAAATATCAGGTTACAAAAGAATCAGAAAATCCACTTTTTTGCGCCTGGAAGCCCGGGTAGCTGAAAATGCCTTCATTTGGGATTAGAAAACGGGTCAAAACAGAAAAGAAATACCTGACTACCTTCCTCCGGGAGAAATTAATTTAAAAAATTGACAGCTTGCCTTTTCATGTCCACACCTATCTTTTCAGATACAGAAATGAAAGTTGTTGAGAATAGCATTGCCTGATTTTTCAAAATATGTTAATAAAATTGACTAAAATGCATAAATCGTGAACATTCACCTATTTGTTGACATTTTTGAAGTCCTGTAAGTCAAGGCCGGAAGTTCCCGTAAGGATTTTGAGTGCATAATCGATGGCTACCCCTTAAGAGTCTACCAGGCGTTTTTTTTTTGTTTTTTTTTCAATACAAAGGTCTCAGCGACCACAGTTGACCTTGATAGAAAGTAGGTCAAGATCAACCGAAGGTCACCTATTGAACAACCTTGGTAGTGTCATAGTCCCTGATACTGCATACCAAGTTTCAAGGCCATCGGCCATTTGGTTCCTGAGAATAAGAATTCCAAATGGTTCTTACCTCAATGGGCATGGCAGCCATCTTGGTCAGGTAACTCCAATCCCATGAATAAATTCCCATTGCTTCGTCCCATTGAGGCTCCATGTGTAATTTGGTTTCAATCAGCCCAGCAGTTTTAGCTGAGAAGTAGATGAAAATACTGAATCTGAGTCATCGAGAACAAAGGGGAGAAAATGACCTTGATCTTTGTAATTGGCCAACTTCAATTCAGCTGATCGAAAATATCATTTCTGATGCCTCAGGCTATTTTAGAATCAGAAAAAGCCACTTTTTAGCTCTTTTTCCATACAAGTGTCTAAGTGAAAAATTTGACCTTGATATAAAACTTGCTAGGGCCCGATTCCCCGGTGTTGCATACCAAGTTTCAAGGCCATCTGCCGTTTAGCTCCCGAGAAGATGATTTTAAATGTTTTTGCCATATATGGTCATGGCTGCCATCTTGTTCTGGTGACTCCAATCTCATGAATAAATTTTATCCTATAGAAGTTCCACGTGTAATCTGGTTTCAATCAGCCGGGTAGTTCTAGCTGAGAAGTAGAAGGAATACTGAATCTGAGCCATCCAGGACAAAGGTGAGCCAATCCTCTACCTTTGTAATTGACAAACTTCAATTCAGCTGATCGCAAATATAAATTCTGATGCCACAGGCTACTATAGAATCAGAAAAATCCTCTGCTTTGCTCCTTTTCCGTACAAAAGTCTAAGTGAACAAATTTGGCCTTGACATAAAACAGGTCAAGGTCAACCGAAGGTCATCGTTCGAACAAACTTAGTAGAGCCCGCGTCCAAAATGATGCCTACCAAGTTTCATGGCCATCGGCCATTTGGTTTTCGGGGAGAAGATTTTTAAAGGTTTTTACCATATATGGGCATGGCGGTCATCTTGGTAATGTGACCAACACCCCATGATCAAATTTATAAAAGGGGCAAGTACACAAGCGAAGGAAGATAGTATCTACATACATTATCATGTAGGTGGCCTTGTCCATTGATTATAAGTGACAGTGACTGTGGAGGCTGTGATGGCATATATATCTTTACACTCGTGGTCATTTCATATGGACATAATGAAACTCGCCAGAGGCTCGTTTCATAAATTTCCTCTAAAATGACCACTCGCGTATGACCCTCCATGTATCATTTAACCCTTTTTGTACCAAATGGAATCTTCCTCCTTATATATAAAAGGAGTTCATTTCAAACTTTAGGGGTGTTAGGTTGTGTTTTCTTCAAAATGTATTTGTGAAATCGCTTAACTGTTTCCAAACATTGTAGGCCCTGATCAGACGCCGCGTTCTGCGGCCTCTGATCTGGGCCTGTACTGTTTGTCAAGGTACCCCTTTAGAGGTTTCTGGTACTGAATGGGTTAAATCAGTTCAGCAGCAAAAATACCAAAGCCTTACCACTGATGCGACAAGTAATGCCCCAACATAGTACGGCACGCCAACACTTTTTGCTGAGCTTAGTTCTTCTTTGCCCTTTATCCCAAGAATAAGAAGACCTGTAGCTAAACCAAGCTGAACTAGAGCTAGCGCAATAAATGCGAGCTTTGCTGTGGTTCTTTTATCTCCTGAAAGCAATAGCAAAATACGTGTATGAGACTGTGCATAATATGAAACAAAGCAGTACGTATAATGTGCGTAATGGTGCTATCATTACGCAAACACGCTTATAGATGAGTTTAGGACGCCACCGGGCGCTAAGGAAATGCTATCCCACGATTCCGTATTTTTACGCATGCGCAGTTTTGTGTGGCAAAAAATAACCGTTGTTCAGACTGATCCGATAGCAGTTATTAATTTCTTTGAATTTTAAATAGACCGTAAGGTAAAGGTGACGTATGTCTTGCGTCACTATGGCGTTCAACTGATATTGGCTGACGATTGGGTAAAACCTGCTATCATTGCAGCAGGTAAGGGTAGAGGGGACTGCTCTTATTCCTTCTGTTTCTACACTTCCATTCATTTTCCTCTTTCTCCTTTGTCCTTTACTTTAACCTGCGATCTCTTCTATATGTTTTTCTCCCTTTCTCTGGGAGGCGAGACAAAATTACCCACATGGGTTTACGTGTCGTTAAACCCAAAACAATTAATAATCGAATAATTAAATGACAATGGTCGCGTCATGTTGCGTTAATCGCAAGACAAACAATGCGACAGTGAAGATGATTGGTTTGTTGGACGAATTGTGGTTTAATGTCCCTGTCAACACTATTTATGTCATTTTGGAGACGTTACTTCCAGTTTGGTGGGACTTCTATCCGACATTGAGATGAAATGACATTTCAAGCCCTCCCGCCTAATGGAACCAAAAGGCTTAAATATATGCATTGGACGGTCTGACTCACCTCACTTTGCCTTGGCAATCTAAGTCCTTCTAAGCGGTTTACCAGTACCCATGTGTGGTCAGTTTGAGCTTTGCGTGGAAGCAGACCAATCTATTTCTCAAAGCCCCGATGGGCGGGGGCGAAAAAGTGAATATGAATCGAAGGATTACCACCCTGACGGATTCATTATGTGGGTGATAAAGATCAATCGTTTACCACCAGTAACAGGGTTGTTTGAATATTGAAATTCACCGTCCCCGCGACCCCGCCCATCGAGGCTTTAAGAAATAGATGGGCTGCATGATGCTTCTACGCAGAGCTGAAACCGACGCACACGAGTACTGGTAAACCAATTAAGGGATCTAAGCCAGCCCAGGCAAAACGGTGCGAATCGGACCGGCCATGTTTATAAACCGTATTGGTTTCATTGGACGACAGGGCTTGAGATGTCATTTCATCTCAATACAGGGTAAAAGTCCCACAGAATTGGTAGCAATATCTCCAAAATGATCTATACAGTGTTGACGGGGACGTTAAATCTCAAAACAAACAAACAAATCACCGTCCCCGTTAACACTATTTGGGTCATTTTTGAGACGTTGTTTCTTATACCCACATTGGGATTAAATAACATCTCAAGCCCTGTCGCCAACTAAAAAAGATGTGGTTTATAGTGGTTTACCAGTACTCATGTGCGGTCAGTTTTAGCTCTGCGAACCCAGGGCCTCTCGTATACCGTACAAACACACTACCGACTGATATACCGAGCCACACCTTCGACACCCCCTGCCTAATGAGATTTGTACCGAATCTCTTAGTGCTTTCCAGTCTGGCTATGGTACTTTCATGTTCAGGTTTTTCAAAGTATCGCTTCTGAAACTTTGTCAGTAATGTTTTTGATTAACTGCTCATTTTTTCTTGCAAGTCAAGTCAGGTCAAAGATTTATTTAGGGCCCCCTAACCGGCAGGGTATGAGAATTAAACAAGCATTCATTTAAAACAAACAACAAACAACAAATAGCATAATGGAATAGTAAAATAACCTATAAAATCAAAGAATTCGGACAGTCGGACATGGTATCTGCTAAGTACTGTTGTGATTCAAAAGATTGTGAACTGCAGTTTGTGTTTCTTTTGATTTGAGTCTTAACGTCCCCGTCACAATGTAAAGGTCATTTTGGAGACGTCGCTTCCAAATTTGTGGGACTTTTACCCGACATTGAGATGAAATGACGTCTCAAGCCCTGCCGCCCAATGAAAGCAATAGGGTTTATAAGCATGGACTCGCACCACTTTGCCTGGGCAGGCTTAGATCCCCTAAGCGGTTTACGAGTACTCGTGTGCGGGTCGGTTTCAGCTCTGTGCGGAAGCATCATGCAGCCCATCTATTTCTTCAAGCCCCGATGGGCGGGGGTCGCTGAACTGCAGTATAAAAGCCTATGAATGTTGTGGATGAAATGACTAACACTATGCTTTAAAAAATCTTATTTTTCCTTAATTTGCTGTACACACACGGGCTCAAGGGGGTCAAAATTGTAAAGGCGTGTTTTCGTGATGGATTTCACAATGGCGGCCTCATATTTTCAAATATCTGTAAAGATTATTAATGTTAATATTATTATTATTATTATTATTATTACTACTACTACTACTACTACCAACGGACCTCTCACCGCTGTGGTTCGAGTCACGCTATGTTCACATCCTTCAACGGAAAGACAGGTTGTTTTTCTCCGGGTACACCGATTTTTACCTACCTCTGATTAGCGATAGGCACGAAGTTAGTGAAATAACCTTGAAAGGTCCTTAAACAAAAACAACATTTTTATTATTATCATCATTAAATGATTGGAATAAAATAAAACAAGTAAATGTACTTACTTCCAAAACATGGCATTTCTCCTGAACTTGAAATGGTGCAATTTAGTAGATGTCATTTTGTCCTGAGCAAGGAACATGTATGTTTGGCTTAAACTGTGTCCTTTACCCATTTTGTACCAGAAACCCCAAAACGGGTACCCTGGTAAACAGCGCAGGCCCAGATCAGAGCCTACACTGTTTGCAAAACATTCAGCCATTTTCCAAATAGATTTTGAAGAAAATATAACCTGACAAACCTGAATTTTGAAATGGACTCCTGCTATACATAAGGAGGAATATTCCGTTTTGGTACAAAAAGGGTTAATTAAGCCCAATGACATTGATGAAGACTTGTTGATTGTTAAAACAATAGCCAATGCATCGAATAAAGAATAAATACACAGCCAATATATAAGGCTGGTATCAATCGATTTTAAGGCTAGCTTTGTTTTAAAATTTAAACTATCCCAATAACAGTTGATAACTTTTTTTCTCAATCATTCCCTCTTTGTGGTCATGTGCATATATAAAATGTTTTAAAACCAAGCTGGAGATTTAGAAATACAATGCAATTTTGTTATTCCTAGATTTTATTATGCCCAAGCTACAGTCAAAGAATTCGAACATTACGATAACACACCCGTGCGACATGGTGCAATTTTTCACATCTCCAAAATGGCTACTTTTCTGATAAAAATCCTTGATATTTTTGGTATACTGTTCAAAACATAGGTTGAGGGTGCTCGTTAGAACCGCATCACTGAGGCGGTTCTAACGAGTACCCACAACCTATGTCTTGGAGCAGAAATAAGAAAACTAATGTATACCCCCCGTAAGCCCCAGTTTTCTCTATATAAAGTGGTGTTTAGGGGGGTCTTCATTTCACGGACTTGTTCAAGTGATGAAGGGCATCTTGGTCCTGTTCTTCTCTCCCTCCATCCACGAGGACATTTGTCTGTCCGACCGTTACACTTTTCGAGACAGTGTAAAGTACACCACAGCTTGAGATGGGATCTTGAATATTCATATTTTTAGTGAGCGTGAGAAATAAGATCCAGACCTGTCATTATGGAGTGTTGCCCCTTTTCAGACTTAACCCTTGTAGACATGATTTAATTGTTTGTTTGTTTGTTTGATTAAGGTTTAGTGTCCCCGTCAACATTGTTTAGGTCATTTTGGAGACGTTGCTTCTAATTTTGTGGGACTTTTACCCGACACTGAGATGAAATGACACCTCAAGCCCTGTCGCCCAATGAAACCAATGGGGCTTATAAGTATGGACGGTCCGACTCGATCCGCTTTGCCTGGGCAAGCTTACATCCTCTAAGGGGCAGTACTGGTGTGCTGTCGGTTTCAGCTGTGTGTGGAAGCAACATGCAGCCCATTTATTTCTTCAAGCCCCGATGGGCGGGGCCGCATTGTTTTTGTTTGTTTGTATTGGAGTTTAACGGCCCAGTCAACACTGTTTAGGTCATCTTTGAGCCTGTCAGTATACCTATCCATATTTTTTCTGGGCAGGCTCATACGTAAGCGGTTAACCACTACACATTCCTTCGCCAGAAATTGACAACTGCCTTTTTCTTGAATCAGCGGAAGGGAGAGAATGACCGTAGAAAATATTTCATGATCAATCTCCACGAAAGAATGTTGACGATCCCGGAAGGTATCGAACCTGCGTCCCCCCGATCACAAGTCAGACGCGCATTTTGTTATTCATTAACGATCTACCTCAAGTCTTACAAAGTTCAGTTTCATCAACTGACTTATATGCTAATGATACTACGATATATGATATTCAGTCAAACATTAAAACTTTGGAATCTAATCTTCAAAACGCCCTCCTTTGACTTACAAATTTGTGTAGAGAAAACGGCATGGTATTAAATACAGATAAAACAAAAGTAATGCTCATTACGAGTAGACAAAAGAGATCAAATCTGAAGGATAATAACTTATCACTACACTATAACTATGTTAAGTAAAACTGACAAGTAATGAAAAGGTCTTAGGCGTGCATATTGAAGATAACTTACTCTGGAATGACCATTTTCAATATATTCCCAAGAAACTTTCATCTTATTTATGGTTACTAACCCAAAACAAGACGTGCTTGTCTGTAGAAGATAAATTGTTGCTTTACAATTCTTATATTAGACCACATTTAGACTATTGTTGTGCAATATGGGGAAATACAACAAACTTTAATGTTCAGAAACTGACAAAATTGCAGCGACGAGCTTGTAAAATTATTCTTGGCAATGACTATTTACATTTAGAAGATGCTCGAAATCGCCTAAAGATTCTTTCTTTCGATGAAAATGTGTTTTATGGAAGCCCTGGAGGGACCACTTCTGACTTCCACTTCATGACTTCTAACTTCATGACTTCTTACTTCTAACTTCTGGACTTCTTACTTCTAACTTCATGACTTCTTACTTCTAACTTCCGACTTCTAACTTCCAACTTCTGACTTCTGACTTCCCACTTCAAACTTCTTACTTCTAACTTCTAACTTCCGAGTTCTTACTTCCAACTTCATGATTTCTAACTTCTTACTTCATGACTTCTGCCTTCCAACTTCTGACTTCTAACTTCCGACTTCTAACTTCATACTTCTAACTTCCGACTTCTAACTTCCTACTTCTAACTTCCGACTTCTTACTTCCGACTTCTTACTTCCGACTTCTAACTTTCGACTTCTAACTTCCTACTTCTGACTTCCGACTTCTAACTTCTTACTTCTGACTTCTAACTTCCGACTTCTAACTTCCTACTTCTAACTTCCGACTTCTTACTTCCGACTTTAAACGTTTCTAATGCTAATATCGATTGCATGTTATTAGCTACACAGTGAAGCATTCAAGATGGCGTATCCACATGGACAAGATGAAGGAAGTCGGAAGTTAGAAGTCAGAAGTAAGAAGTTAGAAGTCAGAAGTTAGAAGTTAGAAGTCAGAAGTTCGAAGTTCGCAGTCGGAAGTAAGAAGTCGGAAGTTAGAAGTCAGAAGTTAGAAGTCGGAAGTCAGAAGTCGGAAGTTTGAAGTCAGAAGTCGGAAGTTAGAAGTCAGAAGTTAGAAGTCGGAAGTTAGAAGTCGGAAGTTAGAAGTCAGAAGTCGGAAGTTAGAAGTCAGAAGTTAGAAGTCGGAAGTCAGAAGTCGGAAGTTAGAAGTGGGAAGTTAGAAGTCGGAAGTCAGAAGTGGTGAAGTAAGAAGTCCCTCCAGGGCTTCCAAAGATTAATTTATTTAAAAATAGTTTGTCGTATTCTGGGGCCATCATTTGGAACACCATTCTTTTGGAAATTAAAAACTCAAAATCTATTAATATTTTTATCAATAAATGTTGGCTTGGATGAAAGATAAATGAGACATCTTATAAACCCCATCGCCATTGAACTATTTTCTCATAAGGCACTATCGGGCAGAGTCTCATAAATGTCAATCAGTCGTATCGCACTCAACTTACCTTTATCTCCATTTTCACGTCATCGTCTTCCCATACTCATGTTGTTCTTATATTATGATTTGTTGTTAATTGTACATATACATGTTTTAGAGGGCCCCATGGAAGATTGGCTCTGCCAAATGGGTTACCTCTATAAATAAAGACATTACTTACTTACTTACTTACTTACTTACTCACTCACTCACTTACTCACTCACTCACTCACTTCCTTATTTTACTTAACTTACTCAGTACTTTACTTTACTTACTTTACTTTACTTACATAGTTAGTTACCGAGGCTGGCGGGGCCGCATTGTAGACATGAGAAATATTTTGTCAACAAAATATCTCAAGAGTCACTGGAGCTTAGCTGTTACTTTCTAATCCTAGTTAAAGTTTTAGTGAAATTTTCAGACAGGCATTTTAGCAAGCGAAAATCTTGTCAAGAAACTATAATGCCCCAAACTTATATAAAACTTTTTGTGCCTTCTGTCCGGTTTCAGTTTTGGAATCTTCTAACTTTTCAACCATTTGAGTGAACCGCTGATACTTTGTCCATGCAACGTCGACTTACGGTAAAATTCGAAGTGTGCATTGATATCAAGTTGGCGTACTGGGTCCAGTTGTTCAAAACTAACGACGTCGTTAGTGAATGTATTTTATCATATGACGTCGCGTCTGAGAGTGTAATTACGCCATGTATTATTTTCAATAATCCACTAGTGGATTAAATATGCAAATTAGCTAGATACGTTCCGTAACGTTACATGTACGACGTGCTTAACGACGGCGCGTTTACTAATGGCGGAATATTGACATTTTTGTAAACAATCGTGAATAAAATAAGTTTTAAATGTCATATGAAAAATAGAATCTTGCATTCGTGCTCATGTATTATTGAATTTATTAAACTCGTTGAGGAAAAGGGATAAAATGCTCGGCAAGCCTCGCATTTTATTCCTTTTCCTCAACTCGTTTAATAAATTCAATAATACATGAACACTCATGTAAGATCATCTATGTTAAAACTTACATCAATTAATTTGCGAAATATGCTAGTATTCAAATATGCTAGTATTTTTGCTGAAAAAAATGTGAGCAGCTTTCAGCTCTCATTTTTATAGCAAAAATATCAAAATTTTAGATATTGTACTTGCTAGAACAGTTAAAAATATGACCACTAACGAGCTTGTTAAGCTAGCGATGCTTTGAACAACTGGGCCCTGGAATCGAGGGATATCTTCGCGATTTTTTTCTCGGGTTTAATCGTTCATTTCGTATCATTCATTTTTATAGCTGTATTAATTAAATAGAGGAATTCACGTTGCTATAGCTAAAGAAGGTGTTCTCAAACTTCCAGAACCCTTCTAAAGCATTGGGACCTGATGAGTTGCATCCCAGAGTCCTAAAGGAACTTGCAGATGAATTAGGTCCGGTTTTTGCACACCTTTTTCAACAGTCAGAATATACCTCACAGTCACAAATCTTTCGCCCGTGAGTCGTCTCGCCCTGATTTGGTGGGTCGTTTCGCCCTTATTTTTTTCAAGCCCTATGGATTGAGGTTAGATATGTTATGGTATATAAAGGGATTGATGGGGGCATGGGGAGTCCCGGAAAATATTGTAATATCCTCGTTTGGTGCTATATTTGACCTTCATCTACTTTTCACGGTTCACTGATTTTGAAAACTACTGCGTAAAACCTAACGTTCACCCTACTATTTATGTTCATTTCTCAAGAACTGTAAGAGTTTATAATGATTCTTGGTACAAACTTGCATCTTGGGATGGCAGCGATAATTCAAGCATCCATATTTGACCTTGACCCACTTTTCACGGTTCACTGACTTTGTAAAATATTGCGTCAAACCTAGCGACCATCCTACCATTCAAGTTAATTTCTCAAGAACTATAACAGCGTCGTTAATGAACTTTGTAACAAGCTTGCATCTAGTGATGACAATTACAATGCAATTATCCATATTTGACATTGATATAATGGAAATCACGGCTGTGAAAATTACTGTGTATATGTAAAAATGCGATATTTTTCTCATTTCTTATTGTCTGTGTTTTAGAAACTGAAATAAGAAAAATAAAGTATATGTGAGGACCCACTAATTGCATATAAAGTGGGGTATAACTTATAAAGTGGGGTTTAGGGATGGGGGTTCTTCATTACATAGACTTGCTAACATCGATTATCCACTAAAAAATCCAAATTATTCTGATAAACAAATTCTGGTATTTTTGCACAACTCAGACATTACGTAAAAGATTCTTTGACAATCAGACATGAGCCTCGTCACGAGAAACAATAATCACTATGATTTTGTATGAAAGTAACTGTGGTTTTGGCTTTCCGCTTGAGATGTCGTTTCATCTCAATGCCGGGTAAAAAACCCACAAAAACTGGAAGCAACGTCTTCAAAATGACCTATACAGTGTTGACTCGGACGTATAACCTCAATCAATCATTCATTCATTAATTCAATTAACCATCTCCGTATATTCAACCGTCCGTTCGTCCGTCCGTACATCTGCCAACGCAGAACCCCATTCATTTACTCATTCGTTTATTCATTCAACCCTCTGTCCATTTACCCATCCACTCCTTTTGCCACGCCCTTAAAAATGAAATGGTCTTTATCAAATATATATGCCTATTGTACAAGAAGGGTGATCGAACTTGTGCTCGAAATTATCGCCCTGTATCACTCACATGTGTACCTCGCAAACTTTTGGAGCACATTGTTTGTTCAAATGTAATGGCCCACTTTGACCAACCAACATAAACTATTATCTGATAGACAGCATGCTTTCAGAAAGAACCATAGCTATGAAACATAACTAGTGACAGTGATATATGATTTAGGCTAAAATCTTGGATAATGGTGGACGCATTGACACATTCAGCTTGGATTTTGAGAAAGCTGTTAATACACCTCCAAGAGCTTCTAAAAAGCAAACTTAATTGATATAGCATTGGTGGCAAAGCTTTAAAATGAATTGACGCTTTTCTATGCAATAGAGAGCAACGGGTGGTTGTAAACGGAAGTAAATCAGATTGGGCCCCCTGTCCTGTCTGGAGTCTCACAGGGGACGGTTCTTTGTACACTTCTTTTTTCTCCCTTTACATAAATGACATCTCACAGGAAATTGATTCAGAAATAAGGCTCTTTGCTGATGACTGTGTTTGTTACCGTGAAATAAAAACTTCGGAAGATACAGTGAAACTTCAGTATGATATTGACAAATTGGGTAGCTGGGCTAGGAAGTGGGGAATGCGGTTCCAACCCAGTAAATGTAACACGATGCAACTTAAAAGAAAGCGGATCAAAAAGACCAATGCTACCTTTGAATTGGAAGGAAACTCTCCTTGAAAATGTAGAAAGCATTAAATACCTCGGTGTGACAATCACGAATGATTTAAGATAGAACACTCACATTAGTAATGTCTGTACTAAGGCAAATAGGACCCTTGGCTTCTTTCTATCTTCTTATACTGAGTCGGTCATATTTTGCCATTACCTCAGTTGGGTGCGAAGCTAACTTTAGAATTTAGCCTAAAAAAAGAGAAGTCACTGAATGAGTCGGATCTTGAGACTGGATCTATCAGCATGCCCACAAGACGTAAAAGAAATGACACACAAGGGATTGGTTCGTCCAGTCCAGGAATATGCAAGTACGTCTTGGGATAAACCTACTGTTAACCTCCAAGACGAACTGGAGAAATTCAAAAAGTGTGCGGCCCGTTTTGTAACTGGGAATTACTCGTTTGAAACTGGGAGTATGACTGGCATACTGGAACAGTTAAAGTTGGGGATAAACCTACTGTTAACCTCCAAGAGGAACTGGAGAAATTCAAAAAGTGTGCGGCCCGTTTTGTAACTGGGAATTACTCGTTTGAAACTGGGAGTATGACTGGCATACTGGAACCGTTAAAGTTGGAGTCTCTTAAAGAGCGGAGAAAACAAAGTAGGTTGATACTTTACAGAAAGGTCCAAAGGGTAACGCAAGTATACCTATGGATGACCTTGTTCCCCACTTCAAAGACAACGCTTCGGAAAAAAACATTCAATAGCCCTCCAAAAAAATTGGCACTATGACTGTCACCTACATATTTAGCTTCATCCCTAGGACAATCTCATATTGGAAAGAACTCCCCTCTTCTCTCTTGATGTCTGCAGAAGGTGCAGATGACTCCATCCCTAGATTCACCACCCTTTTGAGGTCTATGGACTAGTTCAGTCGGTTGAAGGTCCTGGTGAAGGATTGTTTAAGGACGTGTCACCAGTAAACAATTCTGATTCTGGGCCGAATGATTGTTTTATAAGCCGCCCCGCGTATGCCAGCATGTGTAGTTCTTATGTTCCTTTTTAAAGAAACCAAGATGTTTTGAGCGTTTGAAGTGATTCTGTTAATATAGTGGCCGAAGCTCAGATCCGAAGATATGTCGATACACGAATACGGGGCCTTCTCGACCAAGTCATAACCAGATCAGAATCAGAATTAAAAGTACTGGTTACCATCCAGGAAATCCTGCTCGTAATGCTCAGATGTGAGCAAGTAGCAGTAATAGGAGAAAAAAATTGTTACTGATGACACGTCAAATGACATTCATACACTAGTACCTGTGATATGGGAAATTAGTCCTTAGCTCTCACCATGTCTAGTGGGTAAGAGGGAGCTGGTTGCTGTGCGGTTTGTGATTCTTTTCTTTCTTTTTTTCTTCTTCTCTGTTACCCTTCCTCTTGGTGCCATTGGTAGGCTGTATCTTTGATTGTGGCTTTTCCTGGGCATCTGTTTCTAACATTAGCATCGTCCCATTCTATCTCAAATATATGTGAAATGATCTTGAAAGTGTCATAAAAGCCAACTCAAACAAAAAAAGAGAAGACTGATTCACGAAGGCTTGATAAAGCTCGCCAAAATGTGTAATCTGTGTAATCAAGGCTGACTCTCGGGTAATATCTAGTAACTGCGCTCCGCCAACAGAGCGACCCGTTCTATAATAAAGGGGGAAAATATGACGCTGCAAATTATAGACCAGTGTCGCTAACACGCATATGTTGCAAAACCCTGGAGCATATAATAATTTGCAACATCAACACGCATCTAGCCTTTGAGAGCATTCTTGCTGACTGTCAACACGGTTTCCGAAGTCAAAGGTCTTGCGAAACTCAACTAGTTCAATTCTTCCATGACATTGTGAGCAATCTGGATGGGGCCATAAACCACAAACAGACTGATTTGATTATCATGGATTTCGCTAAGGCCTTTGACAAGGTACCTCACAGAAGGCTATTGTATAAATTGGATTACTATGGGATAAGAGGATCCACACATAGGTGGATTAGCTCATGGCTCTCACGGCGCTCACAACAAGTTGTACTTGATGGCCAAGCGTCTGATGCAGTCCCTGTTTTATTTTGTGTCCCTTTCTTTGTATTCATTAATGATCTCCCTGATAATATCAGGTGATCTGTCCGTTTGTTTGCTGAGGATTGTGTTCTTTACAGAAATATATATTCTCCTTCTGACTCTCTTATTTTACAAGATGACCTGAATCAGCTAGCACAGTGGGAGGCCGATTGGCAGATGAAGTTCAATGTGGCCAAATGTCATTCAATGAGGGTGTCACGACACCCTCCGGACAAAAAATTAAGTTTGACTATACACTACACCAGCAAATTCTGGAGCAGGTTCGATCCACCAAACACCTTGGTATCACAATCACTGATGATCTTGATTGGGGTCAACACATTTCAGTAATAACATCAAAAGCAACTAGGACTTTAGGATTTCTTAGACGTAACTTGGCTTTTGCACCTAGGCAGACAAAGGATGTTGTATATAAAACATTGGTTCGTCCTCAACTTGAATATGCATCACCCATTTGGCATCCCTATGTTAAAACTCATATTCAGCAGGTGGAGAAGGTGCAGAGGACAGCTACACGATGGACCTGCCGACGATGGCGCAATAGAAGTAGCGTCGGTGACATTCTTAACGAGCTAGAATGGCCGTCCCTAGAGGCCCGTCGTGAGCAGTCCTCTTTAACCTCTTCTATAAGATACATTCGGGTACATTCGGGTACAGTTGCCATTAATAAAGACAAATATCTGACCCCTGCGACAGTCTCTATCTATCTATCTACCTTCTGACGCTGCGTCGGTCACATTTGACCATTACCGCAGGTGTATCTTACATACACTCCAGGTTTTGCAGGATGAAAGCCTACACAGTAATCATGTAATTACGGTAGGGATCTTTAACCTGCACAGGGGATGGTTCTCCCTGCACAGGGGGCCTCCAGTTAACGTCCCGATCCGAAGGACCGTGCACTTTATGAAATTCATCCCTGCAAATGATGCCAATGGAGCGTGTTCGGACACCGAAATTTTATCGCCGCTGCCGGGGATCGAACCCGGGACCTCTAGCATCAGAGGCAAGTGCACTAACCACTGAGCTATCACGCTCCACGTCTCAACCCGAACAAGGGCATCAAAAGTAAACAACTCACAATACCATAAGTACCAGTCCTATAGTGATGCCCTGAAAAAAATCCTTTTACCCTAGAACTATTCCCCAGTGGAATAGTCTTCCCTCTTCTGTGGTGAATGCTAAGACCGCAGAGGAGTTCAAAGCCCGTACAGTGTAAGATTGAGATTCAGAGGTATGCGTTTCAGTATACATCTATCTATCTATCTATCTATCTATCTATCTATCTATCTATCTATCTATCTATCTATCTATCTATCTTCTTATACTGAGTCGGTCATATTTGGCCATTACCTCAGTTGGGTGCGTAGCTAAATTTAGAATTTAGCTTAAATAAAAAAAAAGAAGTCACTTGATGAGTCCTTAAAACGATTTACAATCTGAATAACAGAGGTATACTAAAACGCATACCTCTAAGTCTCAATCTTACACTGTATGGGCTTTGAACTCCTCTGCAGTCTTAGCATTCACCACAGAAGAGGGAAGACTATTCCACTGGGGAATAGTCCTCGGGAAGAAGGAATTTTTCAGGGCATCACTGTAGGACTGGTACCTGTGATACTGTGAGTTGTTTACTTTTGATGCCCTTGTTCGGGTTGAAACTGTCACAGGGGTCAAGTATTTATCTTTATTAATGGCCACTGTACCTGAATGTATCTTATAGAAGAAGGTTAAAGAGGACTGCTCACGATGGGCCTCTAGGGACGGCCATTCTAGCTCGTTAAGCATGTACCCGACGCTGCTTCTATTGCGCCATCGTCGGCAGGTCCATCGAGCAGCTGTCCTCTGCATCTTCTCCACCTGCTGAATCTGAGTTTTAACATAGGGATGCCAAATGGGTGATGTATATTCTAGCTGAGGACGAACCAATGTTTTATATGCAACATCCTTTGTCTGCCTAGGTGCAAGAGCCATGTTTCGTCTAAGAAATCCTAAAGTCCTAGTTGCTTTTGATGTTATTTCTGAAACATGTTGACCCCAATCAAGATCATCAGTGATGGTGATACCAAGATATTTGGCGGATTGACCCTGCTCCAAGATTTGCTGGTGTAGTTTATAGTCAAACTTAATTTGTTTGTCCGGGGGGTGTCGCGACACCCTCATTGAATGACATTTGGCCACATTGAACTTCATCTGCCAATCGGCCTCCCACTGTGCTAGTTGATTCAGGTCATCTTGTAGAATAAGACAGTCAGAAGAAGAATATATATTCCTATAAAGGACACAATCATCAGCAAACAAACGGACAGATGACCTGATATTATCAGGGAGATCATTAATGAATACCAAGAAAAGGACCGGTCCAAGGACCGAACCTTGGGGGACACCAGATAAAACAGGGACTGGATCAGTCGCTTGGCCATCAAGTACAACTTGTTGTGAGCGCCCCGAGAGCAATGAGCTAATCCACCTGTGTGTGGATCCTCTTATCCCATAGTAATCCAATTTATACAATAGCCTCTTGTGAGGTACCTTGTCAAAGGCCTTAGCGAAGTCCATGATAATCAAGTCAGTATGTTTATGGCCACGGTTTGTGGCCCCATCCAGATTGCTCACAATGTCATGGTAAAACTGAACTAATTGACTTTCGCAAGACCTTTGACTTCGGAAACCATGTTGACAGTCAGCAAGAATGCTCTCAAAGGCTAGGTGCTTGTTGATGTTACTAACTATTATATGCTCCAGGGTTTTGCAACAGATGCATGTTAGCGACACTGGTCTATAATTTGCTGCATCGTATTTTTTTTTCCTTTTTTATAGACCGGGGTAACATTAGCTTGGCGCCAGTCATCTGGTACAGTGCCCTGGGCAAGTGATTCATTGAAGATAAAGGCCAGCACAGGTGAAATTTCAGCACCACATTCTTTAAGCACCCTGGCATTCAGGTCATCCGGCCCAGATGCCTTATGTATTTTGAGCTTACCTAACAGTTTAGCGACCCCGTTTGGGTCAACTGTTATGTCCCCCATTGAGGGAACTGACTATTACCTTTAGTTGGTAGCGCACCATCAGTTTCACGTGTAAATGCAGATTGAAACTGTTTGTTACATATGTTGGCCTTATCGCGCGCATCTTTTTCAGGGACTTTACGAATGACCAAAACTTTTTTTACTTGACCTCTGTTATTCAGATTGTAAATAGTTTTAAGGACTCATCCAGTGATTTCTCTTTTTTTTTACGGGGGGGGGGGGGGGGGGGGGGGGGGGGCTAAATTCTAAATTTAGCTACGCACCCAACTGAGGTAATGGCCAAATTTGACCGACTCAGTATAAGAAGGTATTGCACTTATTGACTTTTTGCGCTAAGGTGACGAGACAGAGCGACGAAACGGTAAACTGTCCCATCTGTAGAGCATTTTGTTACCTCCCCTAGTTACTCTTTGTTGTGTTTGGAAATGTCTGCGAAAGTTTGACACAGTTTACAGATATATTGCATTATTAATTTGCTGCATGTGAAAAATATATTCGTTGTGCCATCGATGTCGTTACGCAAATGGTTCCCCAATAAATTGGCCATTTGACGTAACGAAGGGATTCATTCTACGACAGTGTAGCAAAATTTTTCTGACAGTTCTTATAAAGTTATAGCGATCTGCCTAAGTGTTACCTTAGTACTATTCGCTGACACAAATTTCGACAGGTTGTCAGAACTATCAACGTAGTTTCATAGATTTCTGTGTTTTGGAATCATAAACTGACCATTGACAGCCATATTGACATGATAAACGCATGTCACGAATGACACAAATGTGTTCATTATAAAATGCGGTACCAGTACCGAACCCGGTACCAGTACCGCGACCGTACTCTCAAAATGATCTATACTTCTTTCTTTCTTTCTTGGTGCGCGTTGGAATTAGTAAAGACTAAAGTGAGAAGACTAAGAGACCTGGCACAGGGTGTCAGGTGGGTGAAAAAAGGATAAAGATTTATGGTAAAAATGTGAGTAGGTGAGAGCAGAGTAAAAGATGGGTTAAAACAAAGATTGTCAGCCTTGTACTGAATACCAGTCACTGCTCTTTTAAACTGATCTAAGTCAGGAAGAGTAGCGATGTGAGTAGATAACCAGTTCCTGAGGTGGGGGGATAGAAAGAGAACTTTAGGTAATCAGAATAAACGTGAAGTTGCCTAAAGGATATTGGGTGCACATGCCGTGTGAAGCGCGTTGGTGTAGTATGGGAGTTCAGTTGCAACTATGTTGTGTACTATTTTATGGAACATGATGAGTCTTGCGTCATATCTGCGATGTTCAAGAGATCTCCATCCCAGGCCCTTCTGCAGGGCTGTCACAATCGAGACAGGGGAGGACTCATGCTTGACCCACCCGGCAGCACGTCTCTAAACCTGTTCCACCTTCGTAACATTTGTCTTTCATAGTTGTGAAACTCAGCTAAGCACAGTCATTAATGACTGGGCAAAACTCTTGGACAAAGGGGGACAGGTGGACACATTTATTCTGGACTTCGAGAAGGCTGTTGACACCCCTACTCATGAACTACTTAAATCTAAGTTATTTGGTTATAGAATTGGGGGAAAGAGATTCCTTTCTTTGCTACAGAAAACTGCGTGTTGTTGTTAATGGTGAATCTTCAGAGTGGGCTCCAGTTTTGTCTGGAGTCCCGCAAGGGACCGTTCTTGGTCCACTTTTGTTCTCCCTGTACATCAATGATATTTCCACGGGCATTGACTCAGAAATAAGACTGCTTGCAGATGACTGTGTTTGTTACCGGGAAATTAGAGATACCTGTAGATGACTCATTGAAACTTCAGGCTGACATAGATATATAAGGATGTTGGGCCCGAAAATGGGGCATGAGATTTCAGCCAGTTAAATGCAATATTATGCAGATAACTAGGAAGAGATCTAATAAAGTTGAGGCTTCTTACACCTTAGAGGGAACGGTCCTCGAGAATGTGGACTCCATTAAATACCTTGGAGTGACAATCTCACACAACTTGAGATGGAATACTCATATTAGCAACATGTGTACTAAGGCAAATAGAACGCTTGGTTTCCTGAGGCGAAATCTTCATCAGTGCCCTCAGGATGTAAAAGAGACAGCATATAATGGTCTTGTTCGCCCAATCTTGGAATATGGTAGTTGTATCTGGGACCCCAGTGAAGTGGTCCTTAACGATGAAATTGAGAAAGTTCAGAATAGAGCTGCTTGTAACAGGCAATTACTGCTTTGAAACTTGGAGCATGACTGGAATACTTGGAAAATTGAAATGGGAGTCTCTCAAGAAAAGGAGAAAAGACAGTAGGCTAATCCTTTTATACAAATGTCTAAAGGACGCTGGCAGCATTCCAACAGATGACCTTGTTTCCCAGCTAAACACTGTAGAAATCACCATTCGTTTCAGACCCTTACTGCAACAACTGACATTTATAAAGAGTCGTTCTTCCCCAGAACCATTAGAGATTGGAATGCCCTTCCCGATTCGATTATTTCGACAGCTGAATGTGCTGATGATTGTGTAGCTAAATTTACCTCTTTGGTTAGAGCTAGGGACTAACTTCCCACATTACAGGTCCTGGTGTATGAATGTCATTTGACGTGTCACCAGTAACAATTCTGATTCTGGTGTGAGGGCTCCAGGCGGTTGAAGTGTATTCCACCTGTGGGCGGACCATGGACTTGTAGGCTAGTTATCTGACTCTCTCATTCTTAGTTGTGATGTTGCGCTTGCGAAAACCTAAATATTTGTTAGCAGAGGAGGTCACTCGAGAGATATGAGTGTTGTAGCTAAGATCAGAGGAGAGATCAAGACCAAGATATTTTGCATCAGAGAAAGATTCGAGGACCTGGCCATGGAGTTTTTACTTGTGTTTAATAACATCTCTGTTTCGTGTTATTAGTAGCACCTGACATTTTGAGGGATTAAACTCCATGTTCCAGTCACGCTCCCACTCGTGCAATCTATCTAGGTCTTGTTGAAGAGATTCACAGTCAAATAGAGAGTTTATAGTAAGATAAATTGCCGTGTCATCGGCAAATACGCACCTGGGATTGGAGACAGAAGAGGGAAGTTCATTGATATAGGCAAGAAAGAGGAATGGTCCAAAGACTGATCATTGGGGAACCCCAGAAGCGACAGGAACCTCAGTCGAACAGTCACCATCAAGAACAACAGACAGACTCCTGCCAGAGAGGAAAGATCGAGTCCAGTAGAGGATTTGTGGAGAGACGCCATATTCCTGTAGAATTAGTAGCAGTTTCTGATGGATGACCTTGTCGAAAGCCTTGCTAAAGTCTCTTGGGGCCCAGTTTGTTTACCAGAGGAGATATTGTTTCCGCTAACCAGACCGACCCTGCTTCAGACTCCACCACCACATCGACTCTACTATTTTATCATTAAAAGAACAAAATAAAAATTAAAACACCGACCCTCCCATTTTCAATTTCCTACCCTAACCAATATCGTCTTTGCATTTTCCCAAAGAAATTTCGCATTTTAAGTACATTTTTGTAGTTTTTTGGATTTAGTACCTTCCAAATTACAGAGCTGACATTTTTGAGCAACTAAAATGAATTATGATATACAGGACCGACCCAGTATTTTCCAGGAGAAAAAAAAGTAAAATAAAATGACAAAAAAAATTCTCCTACCTACCGACCAAATAATTTTTTCAGCATTTTTGTAGAAACACAGGTATTTTATTTACGCTTGATGATATCTGCAGCTCGTAACTGGCGGGATGCGGTGGGTGGGGGAGGGTTTTTGAGAGGAAATCTGTTGGAATGCTGGCAACGGTCTAAAGAGACCTTTGAACAATAGTATCTATTGGAATGCTGGCAAAGGTCTAAAGAGACCTTTGAGCAATAGTATTACCCAACTGTTCCTCCTTTTCTTGAGAGCCTCCCAGCTAAAGTAAGCTTTACAGTTTTCCAGTCAAGTTTCCAGTTTCAAAGCAGTAATTGCTCGTTACAAATCTAGCTGCTTATTCTTATTTTTTTAATTTCTTAATGAAGGACCACTCTCTGAGGGCCCAGAAAACTAACATATTCCAAAAATCGGGAGAACTGGTCCTCCATATGTGGCTTCTTTTACATCCTGGGGGCACTTTTAAAGATTTCGCCCCGAGAAACAAAGAGTTATTTTTGCCTTTGTACATATGTGGCTAATATGAGTATTGCATTTCCGTCATGTATGAGGGTCACGCCAAGGTATCTAATGGCATCCACATATCTCGTGGACCGTTCTCTCTGAAGTGAAAGAAGTTTCGATTTTCTTTTGTTCTTTACCCAGTTATCTGCATAATATTTGCGTCACAAAGTGATATCTCAAACCCCATTCTCTTGCCCAACACCCTATATTTATCTATATCCCTCCGAAGTTTCAATTAGTCATCGGTCTTTCTAATTTCATGATCGCAAACACAGCCATCTGTGGACAGTCTTATTTCGGAGTCGTTTTCATTGGAAATATCATACGTGTTCAAAAAGAACAACATATGACCAAGAACGAATCCTTGTGGGACACCAGACAACACGTAAGTCCACCCTGGTGTTCCACCGTTAACAACAACTCGTTGTTTGCTGTAGCACAGAAAGGAATCTATACATTTGTGTTTTCCCGCCAATATCATAACAAAATAATTAACTTTTAAGCAGTTCATGAGAGACGTTGTCAAAGGCCCTTTCGACATCTGGAATAAATGTATCCATCTGTCGTCCTTTATCTAAGATTTTTTACCCAGTCATTTATAACCGTGATCAGCTGAGTTTCACAAATGTGCATTTTCCTAAATGCATGTTGCGTGTCTGACAAAAGATGGTGCTAAGCAAGTGATAATTAATATTTGAGCAACAAAATATGTTCAAGCAACTATCATGACACAGACGATTGTTTCGATCAACAGCTCTATCTCATTTCTACATAATACAGGCGATTGTTCCGATCAACAGCTCTATCTCATTTCTGCATAGTATATTGCATCATACAGACAGAAATATCATACTCCATGTTCTTTCCCAATACCCTAATCTATCTATACCCCCCCCCCCCGAAGTTCCGCCTCTCTAGATAGATAGATAGATAGATAGATAGATAGATAGATAGATAGATAGATAGATAGATAGATAGATAGATAGATAGATAGATAGATAGATAGATAGATAGATAGATAGATAGATAGATAGATAGATAGATAGATAGATAGATAGATAGATAGATAGATAGATAGATAGATAGATAGATAGATAGATAGATAGATAGATAGATAGATAGATAGATAGATAGATAGATAGATAGATACTATCATCAGTATACAAAGAGAACTACAATGGACCAAGAACTGTCCCTTGCGTGACACCAGACAAAAGTGAAGATTATCCTGAAGTTTCACCGTTAACCACAACTCGTTTTTGTAACAAAGAATGGAATCTAGCCATTTTGAGAGGCTGCCTATAAGAAAATAATTCACTTTTATGTAGTCATGAGTGGATATATCCAGAATAAATGTGTTCACAAATCCTCCTTTGGCCATGAGCTTGTACACTCTACCGTTTTTATATATAATAGATACAGTATTGTATAAAGGTTTCTTTTTGAAAATACAGAGAATAGGGATCAGAGGTTATATAATCTATTTATGAGAATTTCCATTCGAGAGTTAAATGTAAAATACCATGACATGGCCAGCTGAAGTAATACTGGGTATGCTATGAACAATACAGGGAATACTTATAGGTATAAACAAAGTTCCAAAATTACATGGATCTAAAAGTAGTCATTTTCATTATTCTGTTGGTTTAATTTAATCATTTCTTATTATTGTCAACAGCAGAAACTGAATAACAAAACACCTAATTTAGTCAAGGTAACTGGTGTCTTGTCATTAATGTTAACAATGATTTAAGCTTACAAGCAAACAGAGCATTAATTTCAATAAAACAAAGTAATTTTGATAGTACTATCAAAAGATCTGCAGTTCTTCATATTTTTATTCACTTATAGGCTCTATTACCCTTTATAATGGTGAGATATGGGCAGGATTTTAAATAAGTTATCAGAACAAGTCCATCTTTTAAATGTAATTTTTAATGAATTTAATAAAATATTTTTTTCCAGATTCTCCAATATCTTTTTTGGGGGGCTAAATTCTAAATTTAGCCACCCACCCAACTGAGGTAATGGCCAAATATGACCGACTCAGTATAAGAAGATAGACAGATAGATAGAAAGGAGTGCCTTCAAAAGCTACTAATTTTGAAAATGAGGTGTCAGTTACCATGAAATAAATATCTATGTGAACTTGCCAACAAATTATGTAAGAAAAATATTCCTGCATGGTTGCTGCTATTTCCGCTAGATATATATCACCGCCAGTATATTTAGTATATTTGGGTATCGTGGTGGTATCTACTATCTGCCGCGCGATATTTGTATTCAAAATCAGAATATATTACTGGCTACATGTCAAATGAAATTCATTCATCAGGACAGGAGATATGTAAAATTACGTATAGTCCCTAGCCCTCACCAAAGAGGTAAACCTAGCTACAATATCTTCTACACCTTCGGTTGAGGAAATTATCGAATTTGGAAGTATATTCCAATCTCGAAATGATATGTTAAATTACGTATAGTCCCTAGCCCTCACCAAAGAGGTAAACCTAGCTACAATATCTTCTACACCTTCAGTTGAGGAAATTATCGAATTTGGAAGTATATTCCAGTCTCTAATGGATCGAGGGAAGAGGGATCCTATGTTAATTTCAGTTCTTGCAGTAGGGGTAAGAAATAAAAATAAGAGATTATTTCTACAACGCCTAAGTTGGGGAATATTGTAATCAGTTACATTGGTGGCTGCACCCTTTAGACCTGTGTTAAAATTATAAGCCTGCTGCCTCTTCTCCTTTTCATAAAAGATTCCAATCTTCATTTTTGTAGTATTTCAGTCATACTCGAAGTTATAAAGAGCGGTAATTGCCAATAAGGAATCTAGCAGCTGTATGCTGATTTTTTACGATTTCGTTTTGAAGGACCAGTCTGTGGGGTCCCTAACACAACTAACATAACCCAAGACTGGGCAAACAAATCCTTTATATGCTGCCTCTTTTACATTCTAAAGCCACTGATAAAGTCGCAAGAAACGAAGTGTTCTACTAGCCAATGTACACGTTGCTTATATAAGCATTCTGTCTCATGTTATATGTGGTTGTCATGCCAAAGTATTTAACGGAATCCACATTTCGATGATCGTTCCATATCGGTCTTGTTCTTAGTTATCTGCATAATATGTTGCATGTAACGGGCTGAATCTTATACCTTTTTTACTAGCTGGGCATCCTAATATATCTATATATTTCTTATGAGAAGTGAGCCAACTGCATCTCAACTGAATCTCTAATTTCTCGTTAGCAATTGCAATAAATGCGAACAGTCTTACTTCTGGTTTGAATGTCACTGGAAATGTCATTAATATACAAGGAAAACAATTGTGGACCAAAAACAGCCCCTAATGGGACACCAGACTAAACTGGAACTCACTCCGAAGTTACACCATTAACAAAGACTCGCTGTTTTCTCAAGCGCAGTAAACAAAGCATTTAGGAAAAGGTACACATAAGCAGGATTATCAATGACGGGGTAAAAATCTTGTGACAAAGGTGTGTGTTGGGGGGGGGGGGCACATTTTTTTCTGGACTTCGAGAAGGCTTTTTACATCCCCTACTGAAGGTCATGGATCCAAATTATTTAGTCATGACATTGGGTTAGGGCCTCAAATGGATAGATTCCTTTCTTTGCTACAGTAAACAGCGAGTTGTTCTTAGTGGTGAATCTTGAGAGTGGGCTCATTTTGTCTTGGGTCCAACAAAGGACTGTTCTTTGTCCACTTTTTTCTCCCTGCACATTTATGATATTTCCACTGACATTGACTCAGAAATAAATTTGTTCTAGAAAGGATTATCCTTTGGAAGCAAGGAATACACCACGGAACTGGAAAATATGGAGTGTACATGTTTATATGGCAATAGAACTGTTTTTGGAGACACGAATGACTTCACTTTTTTCCGGTTTGAACTCCATGGACCAGTTTCTTCTTTTCTCCTGTTACTGCTACTCGCTCACAGCTAGCTAAGCTTTACGAGCAGGATTTCCTGTGTGGAAACCAGTACTTTTTAAGCAATGTGGATGAAGTGCCTTGCTCAAGGGCACAACACTTTGGTCAGCGCGAGGATTAAACCCGCGACCTCTCGATCACAAATCCGATATGCCACCACTGCACCAAAGCCCTCCACGATTTTCCGAAATTTTCAAGTTTATGGAGATGGTTTGCAAAATTTCAGCATCTGACGGTGAGTTGATAGTGAGATAGGCAATTGTGTCGTCAGCAAATAGGCGAGCTCTACTTTTTAGAGAGTCAGGTCTCACACAGATCGTTTATGTATGCCAGGAATAAGCAGGGCCCAAGAACGATGGTGTTTTCCATATATGTATGGCATAGCCATTGAATATATTACAAGTAAATAGAAATTTAACTCATTAAATAGTTATAACAATTATATTCACTCTTAAAATCCTTATATGGATGAATGTGGAGCGTGATAGCTCAGTCGTGAGTGCACTTGCCTCTGGTGTTAGAGGTCCCCAATTCGATCCCCGGTGGTGGTGATAATTTTGGTGTCAGAACCCCGGTCCTATCACATTGGTATCTTTTGCAGAGATGAATCTCATAAAGTGCTCCGTTCTTCGGATCGGGAAGATAACTGAATGCCCCTATGCAGGGAGAGAAATCACATGTGCAGTAGTGTGCAGGTTAAGGAACCCTACCGTAATTACACGATTACTGTGTAGTCTTTCATACTACAAAACTAGTTTCTACACTTCCATGCATTTTCCTCTTTTCTCATCTGCCCCGATACTATCTCTTCCTCCCTTTCTCTGGGAGACGACACAAAATGACCCACAGTGACACGGGTACACGTGACCCCCCCCCCCCCGGAAAAAAGCAATCAGCACTGCAAAACTGGTGTGTCTGCTAATATACACCGTTTGTTAAGGCGACATTGGAAAAAAGAGAAAGAAATAAAGGTGCCATGAAGTGCCGGGGTTATTTAGTACCAGCGGTGAAGTATTTGGAATACATTCTTCTTTGAAACTGCTTGAATCCGGAATTAAAGGTTGAAAGAAAAGATGTGAGTCGTTATATGTGAAAATAGATGCGAGAGATAAATGTTTTGTTGCAGAAAAGATTAAAAATTAAGAGGAGAGAAGAGATGAAGAGGTGAGGAAAACGCTTATCGCGCGATGTATAGATTTCTCGGCCGTTCGTGTTGCGCTTTAAATTCAGTGACGGAAACCAGCAAAAATTCGGAACCCAGCAACAAGTATGGCGTCAACAACAAAGTGAAAGTAGTGTATATACATTTCAGAACGGTTTTAATACTCCTTAAGATAAAACCGGGAGTTTGAAATGGTTTGAGCGTGACGAAAATATATCAGTTTAATTTTCTATGACATTGTTCCCATAGGAAAATACGACTGATCGTCACAATAGGTAGATACGTGAATCACGTATTCACTGCTACATTGCGAAGATCTTTTCCATTCACTACCGTACCGACAGTAGGGAGGTTAAGGTAGTGATTTTCATTTCTATTGTTTGCGTTGCAGTAGGCTCAATATAAGTGAAATAATTTTTAAAGGGCCATAAAACAACGTTCTCCCAACCAACAAGAAAGAAAAATTCAAACCCAAAAGGTGAGGAATAGTGTAGTAAAGATGCATCGACAGATAGATACGGTAGGGACTGCCTTGTAACTAAGCAATGCATTGATGGTTTTGAAGTTTAACGGCCAGTCAACATTATTTAGGTCATAGCGTGCAGGTCAGTTTACCTGTGCTCACTTCCTGGGCAAGCTTGTATGAAAGCGGTTGACAAGTACAGTGCACATTCTTTTGCCAGAATGGCCCCCGCCCATCGGGGCTTGAAGAAATATATGGGCTACATGATGCTTTCACGCAGAGCTGACACCGACCCGCACACATGTACTGGTAAACCGCTTAGAAGATCTATGCCTAACCAGGCAAAGTGGTGCGTGTCAAACTGTTCATTCTTGTAAACCCTATTGGTTTCATTGGGCGGCAGGGCTTGAGATATCATTTCATCTCAATGTCGGGTAAAAGTCCCACAAAATTGGAAGCAATGTCCCCAAAATTACCTTTACAATATTGACAGGGATGTTAAACCTCAAATCAAACAAACTTTCCCCCACCCATCTGGGCTTGATGAAATGGGCTATCTATCTATCTTCATATACTGAGTCCGTTATACTTGGCCACTACCTCAGTTGGGTTGTGCACTAAATTTAGAATTTAGCCCCCCCCCCCCCCCCCCCCCCCAAAAAAAAAAAAACAAAAAAAAAAAACTCACTGGATGAGTTCTTAAAACTGTTTACAATCTGCTTTCAGAGGTGTACTAAAACGCATACCTCTGGGTCCCAATCTACACCATGTGCTCCTCTGCAGTTTTGGCATTTACCACAGAGGAAGAAGACTATTACACTGAGGAATAGTTCTAGGGAAGAAAGAATTCTTCAGGGCATCACTATAGGCCTGGTTACCTACTATATTGATTGTTGTTTAATTTTGATGCCCTTGTTTGAGTTGAAGTTGTCGCAGGGATCAAGTATTTATCTTTATTAAGAGACACTTAAAGGCTTGAACCCGTAAACTTTAGGGCCTGATGAGCTTCATCATAGAGTCCTGAAGGAACTAGCAAACAAGTTAGGTCCAGTTTTTGTTCATCTTTTCCAACAATCTCTCGATACGGGTGAAGTTCCCAAAGATTGGCTCCTAGCGAACATCTGTCCACTTTTCAAAAAAGGAGACAGAGCTCTTGCTCGTAATTATCGCCCTGTGTCACAGACCTATGTTCTATGTAAATTGCTTAAGCACACAGTCTGCTCAAACATCATGGCCCACTTGGATGAACATAAACTTTTGTCAGACAGACAACATGCATTTAGGATAAGGCATAGTTGCGAAACTCAGTTGAGCACGGTTATGAATGGTTGGGCAAAAATCTTGGACAAAGAGGGGCAGACGGACACATTTATTCTGGACCTCGAGAAGGGTTTTGACACCCCACCTCATGAACTACTTAAATCCAAATTATTTGGTTATGGAATTGGAGAGAAGACTCTCAAATGGATAGATTCCTTCCTTTGCTACAGAAAACAGTGTGTTGTTGAAAGTTGATTTTTTAAAATCAAGTTTCTATGTCAACACATTTCTACTCCGGTACTGGACCGCGTTACTCCACTTCCGCTGTTCATTTGCTGCAAAAATAGTCCAAAGGAACGCTTGAAAATTAACTTTGCAGGCATGGAGCGTCTTTCAAAATATTTCATTTTTCGAGACTTTATACGGATTGAATATAAATTGGCACAGAAAGACGAATTTTGAAAAGAAAACAATACTCTGGAACAATTTTCCTACGCGTTTACCGA
Organism: Lucinisca nassula; assembly: GCA_963580285.1. Taxonomy (NCBI): domain Eukaryota; kingdom Metazoa; phylum Mollusca; class Bivalvia; order Lucinida; family Lucinidae; genus Lucinisca; species Lucinisca nassula. The sequence goes on along the minus strand of OY757014.1, from coordinate 81,368,077 downwards.
TGATATTTATGTAACTGGTTTGAGATTTTATTCTTTCATCCCTGAGTTTCCGAACAGGACTCTTCTTATATTCTTATAGAAAGGGATTTCTTATTAGTTCACTGACATGATGGCAAACAGTGTACATGTAGATTCTGGTGTGATGTGGTAGCTACGTGCCGTCTTATCAGGATCTGCACATTTGCATAGATACAGTGTATTTCTACCTCGGCGTCTGCACCGGTCTACAGGGTTAAAAGGGTTAGATCGCTTCTCCGCGATTATCAGTGACCAACTAAACAACCCCCGCCCATTGGGGTTTGAAGAAATATATGGGCTGCACGATGCTTCCACGCAGAGCTAAATCCGACCCGCACACGAGTACTGGTAAACAGCCTATAGGATGCCCAGGCAAAGCGGTGCGAGTCTGACCGTCCATGCTTATAAACCCTCTTGGTTTCATTGGGCGACAGCCGACAGGGCTTGAGATGTCATTTTATCTCAATGTCGGATAAAAGTCCCACAAAGTTGGAAGCAACATCCTCAAAATCACTTTTACAGTGTTGACAGGGACGATAAACCTCAGATCAAACAAACAAACTAAACAACCCTTTACTGACCGACATCGAACACAGTAATTCACCTGCTTACGAGAGCTCTAATGATAAAACATGGGTTGTAAGCTGTGAGTTTTAAATCAGGTTCCGCACTTTACGTAAATAGTGAAGTCACCGATCAGACGCTAAATTCTGTGGCCTCTAATCTGTGTTTCCCAATGTCCCAGTATTGAAACAATTGGCATTTATGGGTTAATGTACAGGTTGGAATAAACATATTTTAAGTTCGCTAAACGCGGCGTCTGATAAGGGTTATAATGTCTAAATCAAATGGTTTAAAAATGGTTTTTTTTTGACAAGTTATTCCCCTTTTTATGTCCCGACGCCCGAAGGAACATAGCTCCAAGCGGCTGCACAACGTATGTGCATCGTCGTATCAACGCGACGTTGCTAAGACGTCATGTGCCCACTTGTTGTCCATGGTGAATCTTCAGTATGGGCGCCAGTTTTATCTGGGGTCCCCCAGGGGACTATTCTTGGTCCATTGCTATTCTCCCTGTACATCAATGATATTTCCACTGACATTGACTGGGAAATAAGACTGTTCACAGATGACTGTGTTTGCTAAAAAAAAAAAGAAAAAAAAAAACATGGGGGAAAAAAGAAGAGCTGAATCGGCTGATTCGGTGCAGTCGGAAAAAAAATAAAAAAAACAAGGCAATGGGCTCACATTAGAATATTCTCTTCCTTGTCCCTGTATAAAAAAGTCGCAGAAACAGTCACTACATGTTTATTGTTTGTTTGTTTGATTTGAGGTTTAACATCCCCGTCAACACTGTATAGGTCATTTTAGAGATGTTGCTTCCTAATTTGTGGGACTTTTACTCATTGAGATGAAATGACATCTCAAGCCCTGTCACCAAATGAAACCAATTTAGGGTTTATAAGCATGGACGGTCTGACTCACACCGTTTTGCCTGGGCAGGCTTAGATCCTCTAAGTAGTTTACCAGTACTCGTGTGCGGTCGGTTTCAGCTCTGTGTGGAAGCCTCATGCAGCCAATCTATTTCTCCAAGCCCTGATGAGCGGGGGCACTACATGTTGTGCACCAAGGTTGAAAGATGTAAATAAACCAGCGCTTCAGCTGAAGTGCACGACCCGCCAGATGCTTTTAGCTTTATGAGTGTTACCATATATGGGTATGGTGGCCATTTTGGTCATGTGACCTGGACCTAAAACGGTTCCCCCAATAAATGCGCCTTATTGTAAGGAGCAAAAATATATCTTATACTTTAGTACTGTATTCTGAATCGTTTGCAGGATAAAATGCATTCTCACTTTTCCAATACAAAAGCATATGTGTCAAAGTTTGACCTAGGCACAAAGAAGGTCAAGCCAGGGTCATCATTTAAGCAATTTATGATGGGCCTACGTCCCAGATGCTATTTATCAAGTTTCGTGGAAATCTGCCCAGTGGTTCTGGAGAAGACTATTTTGAAGGGTTTTTACCATATATGGCTTGGCGGCCATTTTGGTCATGTGACCTGGACCCAGTGAGCAAATTTTGGTTTCCCCCATTCCATATAGGCTCCATATGAAATTTGACTTCAATCGGCCCAACAGTTTCCGAGGAGAAGCAGTTCGAAAATTTTCACATTTTTCGCCTCGGCAAGGCTAATACCGCTATACTAAATGGAATGTAATAGTTCGCAAGTTCATTGGTTAGATCTCATTGATATCTATCAGTATGTCAAAAATTGTTTAAATATTCTAACAAAAGCATATGTGTCAAAGTTTGACCTAGGCACAAAGAAGGTCAAGGTCAACCCAGGGTCACCATTTTAGCAATTTATGATGGGCCTACGTCCCAGATGCTATTTATCAAGTTTCGTGGAAATCTGCCCAGTGGTTCTGGAGAAGACTATTTTTGAAGGGTTTTTACCATATATGGCTTGGCGGCCATTTTGGTCATGTGACCTGGACCCAATGAGCAAATTTTGGTTTCCCCCATCCCATAGAAGCTCCATATGAAATTTGACTTCAATCGGCCCAACTGTTTCCGAGGAGAAGCAGTTCGAAAATTTTCACATTTTTCACCTCGGCGAGGCTATACTAAATGGAATGTAATATTTCGCATGTTCATTGGTTAGATCTCATTGATATCTATCAGTATGCCAAAAATTGTTTAAATATTCCAAGCGGTTTAGTCACTATCACCAATTTTCACAAACGGGTTACGGACAGACAGACAGACAGACAGACCATATATGGCTTGGTGGCCATTTTGGTCATGTGACCTGGACCCAATGAGCAAATTTTGGTTTCCCCCATCCCATAGAGGCGCCATATGAAATTTGCCTTCAATCGGCCCAACGGTTTTCGAGGAGAAGCAGTTCGAAAATTTTCTCATTTTTCACCTCGGCGAGGCTATACTAAATGGAATGTAATATTTGGCAAGTTCATTGGTTAGATCTCATTGATATCTATCAGTATGCCAAAAATTGTTTAAATATTCCAAGCGGTTAAGTCACTATCACCAATTTTCACAAACGGGTTACGGATGGACAGACAGACTGACAGAATGACACGGTGATTTTAGGGCACTCTTAGAAATCAACCGACTTCAGTCGGTCGCTTTTTCTGCGGGTCGTGCAATTTCATTGTTGGACAAAGTTTTGTCTTGAAAGACATGTGGGGATGCATGTCGGTTGTCCTGAAGATACACCCTGCTCAAAATTGTTAAATAGAGGTATGCTGTTGTTTTCCTTTCTTTAAACCTTCTCTTGCTGAATATTCATTTTAGCCACACCCATTTCTGACTTTGAACCAATCAGATTACTTGATGTTATTTATTCCTACAAATTCATAAATTGAATGTCAAACAGTGTAGATCCTGATCAGATGGCTTCTTCAGAAGCCATCTGATCTGGATCTACACTGTTTGCAAAGAAAAGGGTTGTCGTGAACAGCAGGATAAGAGTTAAACTACATGTATAAGTATTGCTTTAAATGGTTTTTAATGTTATAGTCATGGTATGGTAAAAGTTAAAAACACCGGCTTTCTGCCAGCCTTGAATAATAAACACCATTATTTTGACGATGCATCAAATATCGTTAAACTTACTATTAAGATTTGAAACTTACTACACTGTACATGTATTTTGTTTTCTGGGATCTTACTATTTTCTGTCTCAAGGGGTAGTAAGCAAGTATGCAGTCAGTTTGGGTAAGATCATTGCATGATTGACAGTTGGGTAAGATCATTGCCTGATTGACAGTTGGGTAAGATCATTGTAGATTGACAGTTGGGTAAGATCGTTGCATGATTGACAGAAACCACACCAATCAAAAAGCTTTCTAACTCTTATTCTGCTGTTCACGACAACCCTTTTTCTTTGCAAACAGTGTAGATCCAGATTAGATGGCTTCTTCATCTGATCAGGATCTACACTGTATGAATTCGTAGCAATAAATTACATCAAGTAATCTGATTGGTTCAAGTCAGAAATGGGTGTGGCTAAACTGAATATTCAGCAAGAGAAGGGCTAATACTCGAGATTATAAACTAGTGGCTGACTTAACAGTGTTGGTTTATTGTAAGATGACATGATAGCATCTCACACCTGACTCTCAAGATAATTTAAAGTAATTAGCAAATATATAGGCAGAAAAATGTTTGCTGGAAGGGACAGTCTTTGTCAAAAAAAGGGCAATTCATGTCAGCAAACTTTTTGGGTCGATCGGTTTACGATCGACCCTAATTTATTAAATGGCCAAATGGAATTAATGCAGTTGTCCAAGTGACCATCACTGATTTAGGAAAACCAATATTATGTTTTATTAATAGAACTTGAAACGTTGAGCTATTTTTATCAATGCAACAAGAGCTATATCTATAGAGTCTTAACAGGAATCGTGTGCTGGATAATACCCAGATTAGACGCTGCGGAATGTGGCGTCTGATAAGCAGGTTGCACATGAACTTCACTGTTTGCTTAAATAGTTACATTTGAGGGTTAAACGAAATAGTATAAGAATGCCAGGTTGCTCACACAATATATCTTAATCCAGGCCACGATGTCACGTGACGCTTTTGGAACATTCTATTGATAAACCTGTTACACAAATATATGCCAAGTCGAGTAAAAATAGACTTTTCGCACTCCTGCTTAGAAAGTGCAAAACTTTTTGGTGGTACCATTATTAGACATACAGCGTAGACCAAGATCGGATATAGAGTACATTGCTTCTGATCAGGTTAGCTATGTTCGCCATATGTACAGTATGGCTCAGGTATAAAAACCAAAAAACTCTTTATTCCAAATCTCGGCATTTCGAGCACTTTCCAAAACACTCGGAAATGTTCTGAGTAGATGTATATATTCGGCGGACACTGCTCGAAAACACTAGTCTTGCAAGGTCTGCGCTACGTGAAGTTTCGCGAAATTTTTCTGTGTCGTAATATTGTACCTGGAGGCAATATTTTCTCGCGAAGTTATGCAAAATACTCGGAGGAATTTGACGTAATACCTGGGCATTTTTTTTGTTTAGTTACTGTTCTTTTACCATCATATATATTTATATATAATTATAAGATAATATATATCACTGATAGTTATTGAAATGTAAACGGTGTCAAAAGTCAACAAAGAGGTAATCACTAATTACCCAGGGTGTGAAACTGTACAGTGATTTCAAACAAGGGAATCAGTTGGGCTGGGCATGACGAGTACATACAACAGTTTGAAGTCCGTAATTGAACATTATAAAATTATGGTTAAATTCGATGTAATTACCTTAGAAATGTTAATTAGGTAATTGTAAGAATCCCCGTGATAACGTCATATTGCTTAATACATATGGTCGCTGTCTGCAGTCAGTTAGAGTTGTCTCTCTTAGTAAACTGTCAATCAACCGGCAAGCTTCCCTTGAGACAATAGTGCAAAATCGGTCATTTTGAACTCAAAATTTCTCCATGCAATTTTGATATTTTCAAAAAAAGAAAATTATTTTTATATAATATAATTATTTGTCTTTCATTCTTTAATAATTTTAATGTGAAGTATTATCAGACAATTGAGAAACAAATAATCAAAGGGCATAACTGTCAGCGAAATTTTGAAGGGTTTTGGCCGCGATTATTGGCCTCTGATACAGAGAAAGTCAGTTAGAGTTGTCTCTCTTAGTAAACTGTAAATCAACCAGCAAGCTTCCCTTCAGACAATAGGGCAAAATCGGTCATTTTGAACTCAAAATTTCTCCATGTAATTTTGATATTTTCAAATTAAGAAAATTATTTTGATATAATATAATCATTTGTCTTTCATTCTTCAATAATTTTAATGTGTAGTATAATCAGACAAATGAGAAACAAATAATCAAAGGTGTTAGCTGTCAGCGAAATTATAACGGGTTTCAGACGCCATTATTGGCTTCTTTTAAACTCAAAATTTCTCCATGTAATTTTGATATTTTCAAAAAAAAGAAAATTATTTTGATATAATATAATCATTTGTCTTTCATTCTTTAAAAGTTTTAATGCGAAGTATTATCAGACAATTGAGAAACAAATAATCAAAGGTGATAACTGTCAGCGAAATTTTGAAGGGTTTCGGCCGCCATTATTGGCCTCTGATACAGAGAAAAAAAAAGACCGTCCCGTTGTGAAAGTTTAATTAAATTAATCAACACTCGCAAATACTCGCAAACACTCCGAATATCACAGGTAAGCTCTGAGGGCCGCGGAATTTCCTCGGAATATCGAGGACATAACTTGGAGTAAAATATTTGCACTCGGAGTGGTTTACTTTAATAATGTTCTTTTAAGCCTATTACCTAGTTGCCAGAGATGGGAAATTGTCAGTTGTCATCTGTTGTCCTGCAACAACACATTCAAGCGACATCAGACCTCTTAAGCCACTAGGCTGATTGGGTCCAAATTCTATCTGTAGTATCCTTGGGCGCAGGGCTTCCATGGTTAATTAAAATACATTGCTGCCAGTGGGCAGTGCCCCCTGAGCTCTGGTGAGCATAGTGGCCCATGGGCCTCTTGTTTAGTGTTCAGTCAGTAACTTTCTTATTCCTGGATAGATTGTGAAATTACTTAGATTAGATTGCAGAAATGTTAACCATCATGAGACGATGTGGTGCACGCAAGACCCAGGCCGGTACCTCCAAGATCAAGGTCATTCTAAGAGGTCAGAGGTAAAAAAAGTTTGCTTTTTGTGTCCAGTCAATAACTTTTTTATTTCTGGATGGACTTTATAAAGTAACCATGCAGAAATGTTCACCGTCATTAGACCATGAGTCATGTGCAAGACCAAGGTCCATACCTCCAATGTCAAGGTCATACCTAGAGGTCAAAGGTAAAAAAAGGACAGTCAATAACTTCCTCATTCTTTGATGCATTATGAAATTACTTGGCAGAAACGTTAACCATCATGAGATGATGAGTTGTACCTCAAAGGTCAAGGCCATACTTAAAGGTCAAAGGTAAAAAAGGGCTTTTTGTGTACAGCCAATAACTTTTTTATTTTTCTATGAACATTTTTAAGTAAGTTCTGAATAGTTAGATCTTTTGGAAGCAAAGAATACACCAAATAAACGAAAACAGCAGACTCGGTTTTATTGAGTCTGTTCATGACCAGTACTGAAATGTGCAACACCAGCCACGCCCTCTAGCACCGGCTTAAGCAGAACTCTATTTTCTAAATGAACCCAATGATCCCAAAGGACCAGAAAATATAATCTGCACTATGATGGATGTATGGGGAGACTTTTTACGGCCACCACATGTCACAGCACCAGCTGCAGTGAAGATAAATAAGTTCTGAATAGTTAGATCCTTTGGAAGCAAAGAATACACCAAATAAACGAAAACAGCAGACTCCGTTTTATTGAGTCTGTTCATGACCAGTATTGAAATGTGCAACACCGGCCACGCCCTCTAGCACCGGCTTAAGCAGAACTCTATTTTCAAAGTGATTCTAAATGAACCCAATGATCCAAAAGGACCAGAAAATATTATCTGCACTATGATGGATGTGGGGGGTTAAAGTTACTTTGCAGAAATGTTCATCTTCATTTGATGATGTGTTGCACACAAGACTCAGCTCAATACCTCCAATGTCAAGGTTATACTTAGAGGTCAAAAACGGGGGAAACATCTGTGTATTTGTAGAAAAACAAATTCTAGTATTTAGCATGTCAGTTCCATGTGACAAGGACTTCCCACTCAAACAAAAATCTTGACCTGTGACCAACTCTGAAGAAAAAATTGACCTTGCCCGAGAACATATTCATGTTTCACAAACACATCTTGTTAAGGGGAAGTAATTTTCCAAGATATGATTTTCTCAAAATGTCTTGTAAAAATTGATTTTCTGGTAATAGACAAGTAACATAAGACATCTGCATCAGGTGGATAATTTAATCTTTGATAAATGGCATTGAATTTCAAAACAGCAATATTTCAGTTAGCTAAAGGGGTCCTTACTTCATACTTTTACCTGAACAACGAAAGCTCAGACTGTGCAGATGGGCAGTCCTGTCTAAACCTTCACACATTCTGAGCAAGTCATGAATGGTTTTGCTGAAGGTCAGCATATTAAAGGCATATTTTGCCACATATGCAGAATATAGCCTTTTCATACAGATCTCTGAGACACTGTTCTCATCACAGCGTATATGTTTCCATTAACGCTCTGCACCATGTGCTGGATATTTTTATCAGCAGAAAACAATTTGAAATATTTTTCTTATTTTCCCCAGAAACAGGATTTGACATTTCATGCAAATTGACTCCTGTGGAGTCAATTTGCATGAAATGTCAAGTCCTTTTTTCTGGGAATTAAATTGCATTACCTTTTTATCAAAACTGAATGAAAACTTTGGTTGCTATGGCCAACGCATGGTCCCATAGACTTACAATGAGAGAATGCTTGTTATCAATTTTGATCTGATCTTTCTGAAACTTATATGCAAGGTGGTTGGGGATAAAAACTTGGATGAGTTTTAAAACCAGCCAAGTCAGCCCATTATCATAGAGTTACGTCCCCTTGAAAGTTGATTGGTGAAAATGCCTATTTTTGACATTGTCATCGCCGTAGCCCCTTCAGTTTTGATCGGATCTTCCTGAAACTTACATACAAGTAAGCCAGGCTTTAAAGCTTGGATGAGTTTGAAACTAGTGATGTTGGTCGATTGTTCACAGAGTTATGTCACCTGCTTTGCTGAAAATGCTTATTTTTGACCTCGTCATCACTGTAGCCCCTTCAGTTCTTCTTGAAACTTACAAACAAGTAGGTCAGAGATAAAAGCTTGGATGAGTTAGAAAACTGACGAGGTCGACCTGTCTGTAGTAGAGTTACATCCCCTTGACTGCTGAAAATGCCGATTTTTTACCTTGTCATCACCATATAGACCCTTCACTTTTCATCGGATCTTTTTGAAACTTACATGTAAGTAAATAAGGGATAAAACCTCAACTGAGTTAAAAAATTGGTGAGGTCGGCCTATATTTCGGAGAGTTATGTCTCCCTTGATTACAGAAAATGCCTGTTTTTGATTTTGTCATCAGTTTTTATCGGATTTCTTGAAACTTACATGTAAGTAAGTCAGAGATAAAAGCTTGGATGAGTTTGAAAACTGATGAGGTCAGCCTATTTATCATAGAGTTATGTTCCTTTGATTGCAGAAAATGACTTTTTTTGACAGTAGCTTCTTTAGTTTTCATTGGATCTTCTTGAAACTTATATGTACATGTAAGTAAGTCAGGGATAAAAGCTCGGATGAGTTCCAAAACTAGCGATGTCAGTCAATTAATCATAGAGTTATGTCCCTTACTTGGCTGACAATGCTTTTTTTTGAGCTTGCCATCACCCCTGCCCCTTCAGTTTTGATCGGTCTTCTTGTTTCAATTAGGCAATTCACCAAATATTAACAGAGTTTTTGCTCTTTTGAAAACTTCTTTGAACTCATCCTATAATTTACATCTGATCAAGGTGAACCTTCTTGATTTATAGTTACACATATTGTTTTGTGGTTGCAGTCCACCATATATCAGCAGTAATAGCCCTTTGAAAATTTCACCTGTATTTTACATTAGATCAAGCTGAAACATTGCAAAAAATTAGACCATGATGTGGAGAAGCAATGTTGAGGTTACAGACCATCAGGCTGAAAGGTGATTTAAGTTGGACCATGATATAAAGCAGTGCATTTTGTTTAAGGTTACAGTCGGTCAATTATTAGCTCACTGAGCACAAAGTGGTCATGGTGAGCTATTGTGATCAGTCGTGTGTCAACAACAATTTGCTTTAAATGCTAATTCCTACTGAATCAATGGGCCAATTTCAATCAAACTTCACAGGAATGTTGCTTAGGTGACCTTCTACCAACACAGCTAAAATCATTCTGCTCGGATGAACAAGATGGCCGGCAGAGCTATAAATAGAAAAATCTTTAAATGACAAGTCCTCCTATACCCTTGGGCCAATTTCAATCAAACCTCAAAGGAATGTTGCTTAGGTGACCCTCTACCAAGATAGCTAAAATTGTTCCGCTCGGATGAACAAGATGACTGCCAGAGCTAAAAATAGAAAACTTTTTAAACGACAACTCGTCCTATACCCTTGGGCCAATTTCATTCAAACTTCATAGGAATGTTGCTTAGGTGACCCTCTACCAAATAAGCTAAAACAGTTCCACTCCGCTGAGCGAGATAGCCATTGGAGCTTAAAATAGAAAAAAATCAACAATTGGCTTTAAATGCCAACTCCTCCTGAACCCTTGGGCCAATTTCAATCAAACTTCATAAAAATGTTGCTTAGGTGAGGCTCTACCAAAATAGCTTAAATCGTTTCACTAGGCTGAACAAGATGGCCACCAGGGCTAAAAATAGACCTCTTTAAACCACAACTTTTCCTGTACCCTTGGGCCAATTTCATTCAAACTTCATTCGAATGTTGTTAAGGTGACCGTCTGCAGAACTAGTTAAAATGGTTCCGCTTGAATGAGCAAGCTTACAGCCAGAGCTAAAAATAGAAATATCTTTAAACGACAACTCCTCCTATACCCTTAGGCCAATTTCATTCAAACTTCACAGGAATGTTGCATTGGTGACCCTCTACCAAATTAGCTAAAATGAATCTGCTCTGATGAGCAAGATGGCCCCCAGATCTAAAAATAGAAAAAAAATCAACTATTGGCTTTAAATGCCAGCTCCTCCTGGACCATTGGGCCAATTCCAGTCAAACTTCATAGAAATGTTGCTTAGGTGACCTTCTACCAAAATAGCTAAAATCATTCTGCTTGGATGAACAAGATGGCCACCAGAGCTAAAAATAAAAACGTTTAAACGACAACTCCTCCCATATTCTGAGGCCAATTTCATTCAAACTTCATAGGAATGTTCCTTGGGTGACTGTCTACCAGAATAACTCAGGTGGTTATACTCTGATGAGCAAGATGGCCACCAGAGCTAAAAATAGAAAAACACCAACAATTTGCTTCAAATGCTAACTTCTCCTGAACCCTTTGGCCAATTTTGATCAAACTTAATAGGAATATTACTTGGGTGCCATCTTCAAAAAATAGCCAAAATCACTTGGATGAACAAGATTGCCACCAGAGCTAAAAATAGAAAAAAATTTAAATGACCCCTCCTCCTATACCCTTGGGTCAATTTCATTTAAACTTCATAGGAATGTTGCTTAGTGGACTCACTACCAGAATAGCTAAAACAGTTCTGCTCCAATGAGCAAGATGGCCATCAGAGTTAAAAAATATAAAAAAAACATCAACAATTGGCTTTAAATGCCAACTCCTCCTGAACCCTTTGGCCAATTTTAATCAAATTTTATTTGACTGTTGCTTAGGTGCCCCTCTACCAAAATAGCTAAAAGTGTTCTGTTTGGATGAACAAGATGGCTGCCAGAGCTAAAAATTGAAAATTCTTTAAACAACAACTACTACTATACCCCTGGGCCAATTTCATTCAAACATAAAAGGAATGTTGCTTAACCTGTTCCGCTTTACCAAAATAACTAAAGCTGTTCCACTCAAATGAGCAAGATGGCGACCCCAGCTATAAATAGAAAAATGTCAACAATTCGCTTTAAATGCCACCTTGGCGCAATTTCAAAAACAATGCAAAAAGTGACATTGAATGACCTTAGATTCTGGAAAAAAAGTATGTTTTGGTTTGTTGAGGTAAACGTCAGTGTTGATATCAAAAGTCTATCATCATATGAGAAAATAATTAATAAACGCATGCGCATATGGTTGTCAACGAAATAGGTACAAAACAACGGCTCAGTGGTTTTGCTTCCTTAATCCTGTAATTTATTGCATCAAATTCATGTGGAGTTTTATATGTCAGCTCATCAATCGTCAGAAACTTTGTTATGCCTCACCACCAGAAAGTGGCGGGGTATTATATTATACCCTCTGAAATTTTGAGTGTCCATCTGTCTGTCCATCTGTCTCTGTCTGTCCGTCTGTCCATCAGTGCCCCACACCATTCTTGTTTGCGCAACTCCTACATTTTTTGGCCAATCCTTTTGAAACTTTGGATGGTCTGAAGATATGCATATTGTTTTTTCAGAATCCTTGAATTTTTTTTTATCACTTTTTTTTGCATTTTTAACTTAGACGTTTTTCGCGCCCTATTACAACAGAAACATAGGGAGTATGTACCTTGTGTATGCAACTCCTCCTACAGTATTAGTCCAATCCTTTTGAAACTTTATATGTGATTTGAAGATGGTCTGAAGGTATGCATATTGTTTTTTTCAGAATCCTGAATTTAAATTTTATCACTTTTTTGCATTTTCAACTTGGACTTTTTTTAGCCCTAATACTATAGAAATGTATAGGGAGTATGTACTGTCTGTGCGCACATCCTCCTACAGTTTTTGGCGAATCCTTTTGAAACTCTACAGATGCTTTTAGCATGGTCCGAAGATATGCATTGCTTTTTCAGAGTCTTGAAATTATTTTTATCACATTTTTGCACTTTTAACTAAGACTTTTTTCGAGCCCTAATACTACAGACATGTATATAGGTGCCTGCGCAACTCCTCCTTCAGTTTTAGGCCAATCCTTTTGAAACTTTTCAGGCCTTTGTAGGATGGTCTGAAGATATGCATATTGTTATTTCCAGAAACATGAAATTCTTTTTTATCCTCTTTTTTACATTTTTAACTTCAACTTTTTTCAAGCCCAAATACTAGAGAAATGTATACAGGTGTGTGCGCATCTCCGCCAATTCTTTTGAAACTTTACAGGTGCTATGATATGCATAATGTTATTTCAGAATCCTGAAATTATTTCTTATCTCATTTTTGTAGCAGGGTACGACATAGGTGTCCAATTTTCTGTCCATGCGTCCATCTGTTTGTCCGTCCGTTCGTCCATCTGTCTGTTAACATTTACGTCAAAGTTCGACATTTACGTCAAAGTTTTTATTTTACAAACCTCAGCTACCATCAAACCTTACAGGAAACATCTTATAGACCTTCTCACTTTGTAAGCACCTTGACCTGGTGATTTTGACCTATATTTTGCGCTCCAGTGACTTTGACCATTACGTCGAAGTTCGACATTTACGTCAAAGTTCGACATTTACGTCAAAGTTTTTATTTTACTAACCTCAGATACCATCAAACCTTACATGAATCATCTCATAGACATTCTCACTTTGTAAGCATCTTGACCTGGTGAATTTGACCTATATTTTGCGCTCCAGTGACTTTTACCATTACGTCGAAGTTCGACATTTACGTCGAAGTTTGTATTGTAATCAACTATAACAACATCAAAACTTTCATGAAACATCACCCTGAGCTCCTGACTAGGCAAGCACCTTGACCCGGTGACCTTGACCTATATTTTACGCTTCAGTGAGTTTGACACAAATTACATCAATGTTCCAGATCTTCTCAAATAAAAGGCCTACACCAATAAAATCTTGAATAGTGTTTCTCCTAGATGTATTGACTCTGCAGGTACCTTGACATGGTGACCTTGACCTATATTTTATGCTCCACTGACTTTTACACATTTTACGTCGAAGTTCCAGATCTTCTCAAATAAAAGGCCCACAACCATCTAATCTTGCATAGTGCTTCTCCTAGATGTACTGACTCTGCAGGTACACTGACCCGGTGACCTTGACCTATATTTTATGCTCTAGCGACTTTGACAAATTTTTATGTCAAAGTTCCAGATCTGCAAATAAAAGGCCTACAACCATCAAAGCTTGCATAATGCTGCTCCTGGATGTACTGATTCTGCAGGTACCTTGACCTGGTGACCTTGACCTATATTTTACACTCCATTGACTTTGACACAATTTGCGTCAATGTTCCAGATCCTCTCAAATAAAAGGCCTGCAACCCCCAAATCTTGCATAGTGGTTCTCCTAGATGTTCTGACTATGCAGGTACCTTGACTTGGTGACCTTGACCTATTTTTTGCACTCCATTGACTCCATAACACATTTTAGGTTGACATTCCATATCTTTTTAACTATAAGGCCTACAACCACCAAACCTTGCATAGTGCTTCTCCTACATTTACTTACTCTGTGGGTACCTTGACCTGGTGACCTTAACCTATATTATGCACTCAAGCGACTTTTACGTCAATGTTCAATATGTCCTAAAATATATGGCCTACAGCCACCAAACTTTACATAGTACTTCTCCTCATTGTACTGATTTAGCACGTACCTTGACCTGGTGACCATGGCCTATATTTTTGGTCCAGTGACTTTGACACATTTTACATCAACTATCAACTGCTATGAAATTTACTTAATTAATAACAACATTCTGATTGTGACTTCTATGATTTTTGCCCCCAGCAGTTGCGATGCCCCCTTCTGCGGAATTCTTGTTTGCATCAATATTATAATGTTTAAAACAAGACCATCATGCAGTTTCCCTTTGATTTCATATTTGATATTTTGATACACAAATGTCACTTGTATTTAGCTCACCTGTCACGTAGGGACAAGGTGAGCTTTTGTGATCACATTTTGTCCGTCGTCTGTCTTGCGTGCTTGCGTGCGTGCGTCAGTAAACAATTTCAAATAAGTATATCTCTAATGGGAAGCATTATCAGGTAAGGGAAAGGCTGCATAAGGCTTTAAGGCTGATCAGATTGGAATTCTGGTTGCCATGGCAACATATAGCTCCCATAGACTTATAATGGGAAAAATTTTAAAAATCTTCTTCTCAGAAACCACAGGGCCCAGAGCTTAGATATTTAGCTTGTAACAATGTCAGGTGGTCACCTAATTAAATCCTGCCAATCATGCCCCTGGGTCCAAATTGGCCTTACCCCGGGCCCCTTAGCTCCCATAGACTCATAATGGAAAAAAAAAAAGCTTCAAAAATCTTCTTCTCCATAACCACAGGGCCCAGAGCTTAGATATTCAGCATGTAGCAACGGCAAGTGGTCACCTACATAAATCCTGCCAATCATGCCCCTGAGGTCCAAAAGGGCCACGCCCCGGGGCCCCTTAGCTCCCATAGACTCATAATGGAAAAAAGCTTCAAAAATCTTCTTCTCTGAAACCACAGGGCCCAGAGCTTAGATATTTAGCATGTAGCAACGGCAAGTGGTCACCTACATAAATCCTGCAAATCATGCCCCTGGGGTCCTAATTGGCCACCCCCGGGCCCCCTTAGCTCCCATAGACTCATAATGGGAAAAAGCTTAAAAAATCTTCTTCTCTGAAGCCACAGGGCCCAGAGCTTAGATATTTAGCATATAGCAACAGCAAGTGGTCACCTACATAAATCCTGCCAATCATGCCCCTTGGGTCCAAACGGGCCACGCCCTGGGTCCCCTTAGCTCCAATAGACTTATAATGGAAAAAAAGCTTAAAAAATCTTCTTCTCTGAAAACCACAGGGCCATGAGCTTAGATATTCAGCATATAGCAACGGCAAGTAGTCACCTACATAAAGCCGGCCAATCATGCCCCTTGGGTCCAAACGGGCCACGCCCTGGGGCCCCTTAGCTCCAATAGACTTATAATGGAAAAAAAAGCTTCAAAAATCTTCTTCTCTGAAACCACAGGGGCCAAAGCTTAGATACATATATATAGCATGTGGCAACATCAAGTGGTCACCTACATAAATCCTGCCAATCATGCCCCTGGGGTCCAAACGGGCCACACCCTGGGGCCCCTTAGCTCCCATAGACTTATAGTGGAAAAAAAAGCTTCAAAAATCTTCTTCTCTGAAACCACAGGGGCCAGAGCTTAGATATAAAGCATGTAGCAACGGCAAGTGGTCACCTACTTAAATCCTGCCAATCATGCCCCTGGGTTCCATATGGGCCTGGACACGCAGACCCTAAGCTCCCATAGACTCATAATGGAAAAAAGCTACAAAAATCTTCTTCTCTGAAACCACAGGGTCCAGAGCTTAGATATTTAGCATGTTGCAACGACAAGTGGTTACCTACATAAATCCTGCCAATCATGCCCCTGGGGTCAAAATGGGCCACGCCCCGGGGCCCCTTAGCTCCCATAGACTCATAACGGAAAAAAGCTTAAAAAATCTTCTTCTCTGAAATCACAGGGCCCAGACCTTAGATATTTAGCAGGTGGCAACGGTAAGTGGTAACCTACACAAATCCTGCCAATCATGCCCCTGGGGTCCAAAGGGGCTACACCCCGGGGCCCCTTAGTTCCCATAGACTCATTATGGAAAAAAGCTTCAAAAATCTTCTCTGAAATCACAGGGCCCAGACCTTAGATATTTAGCATGCAGCAATGGCAAGATGTCACATACATAAATCCTGCCAATCATGCCCCTGGGGTCCAAATGGGCATTGCCCTGGGGCTCCTTAGCTCCCAAAGACTCATAATGGAAAAAAGCTTCAAAAATCTTCTTCTCTGAAACCACAGGGCCCAGAGCTTAGATATTTAGCATGTAGCAACGGCAAGTGGTCACCAACATAAATCCAGGCAATCATGCTCCTGCGATCCAAATGAGCCACTCTCCGGGGCCCCTTAGTTCCCATAGACTCATAATGGAAAAAAGCTTTAAAAATCTTCTTCTCTGAAACCACAGAGATTAGATATTTAGTATGTAGCAACGGCAAGTGGTCACCTACATAAATCCTGCCAATTATGCCAGGGCTCCTTTACTCCAATAGACTTACAATGGATTATCTTAAAAAAATCTGCTTTTCTGAAACCACAGGGCCCCGATTTTTGACTGATGTGAGGTTTAACATTCCCCTCAACACTGTGTAGGTCATTTTGGAGACTTTGCTTCCAGATTTGTGGGACTTTTACCCACAGATGAAATGACATCTTAAGCTCTGCTGCCCAGTGAAACCAGTAGGGTTTAAATGCATAGGAGGTTCAACCGGCACCACTTTTCCTGGGCAGGCTTAGAACCCCTAAGCTGTTTACCAGTACTCAACTGTGTTCGGTTCCAGTTCTTCATGGAAGCACCATGTAGCCCAGTCATTTTCTTCAAGCTCTGATGGCATTCTAAACATCACTAATGATTTTCTGGTACACAGGTGAGCGCTACAGGGCCAGTTGGCCCTCTTGTTTATATAAGTGCAGTGGCAGGTCATGGTGCATGGCTTGCAGTTTTATTATATCCGCTTTTTCGAAGAAAAATCAGATATGTTGTTTTCGTACCAAAGTTGAGTGGGCGTCAGTCCGTCTGTCTGTCCGTCTGTCTGTCCTCCACGCTTCTTGTAAATGGATCTCCTCTGCAACCACTGAAGTTACACTTTTGAAACTTTGCATGTGGATAGTACATGGTATGTAGATGGCAGTGGGCTCCTTTTTTGTGACCTTGTCCCCAACATAGCCCCAAGGTCAAAGGTCAAAAAAGTATGACTTTGCCATATCTTAAGTTACACTTTTAAAACTTTGCATGTAGATAGTACATGGTATGTAGATGGCAGTGGGCTACTTTTTTGTGACCTTGACCCCAACATGGCCCCAAGGTCAAAGGTCAAAAAGTGTGATTTTTCCATATCTCCTAAACTATTTGAGTTACAGTTCTGAAACTTTGGTTATTGAATGGCCCTTGGATTATAGAATAAATTGGGCAACTTTTGGGATGACCTTGACCTCAACATGACCCCAAGGTCAAAAATCACAAAATATGACTTTGCCATATCTGCTAAACAAATGGAGTTACACTTCTGAAACTTTGCTTATTGGATGGTCTTTGGAATATAGATTATATTAGGCTACTTTTGGTGTGACCTTGACCTCAACATGACCCCAAGGTCAATGGTCCAAAAGTATTATTTTGCCATATTTTCTAAACTATTGGAGCTACACTTCTGAAACTTTGGTTATTGGATGGCCGTTGGAATAAAGAAAAAATTGGAATTCTTTTGGTGGACCTTAACATAACTCCAGGGTCAAAGGTCAAAAAGTATGACTTTGCCATATATTCTAAACTGTAGGAGTTACACTTCTGAAACTTTGCTTATCAGTTAGAATGTTCTTTGCAACTTTTTTTTTAACTTACATGTAGTTTTGGCTAGCTAAGACATAGTCACAAGTGTTATTCATAGAAAAAGCGGGTATTTGCGATGGTTTACCATCGACTGGGCAATCTAGTTTTTTTGTTTGATGTGGAGTTTAACTGCCCAGTCAACACTATTTTAGGTCATTTTTGAGCCAGTCAGTTTACCTATCCACACTTTTCCTGGGCAGGCTTATACGTAAGCAGTTAACCAGTATAGTGCACATTCTTAAGCCAGAAACTGACAACTGCCCTTCTTGAATCAGCGGAAGGGAGATAATGACCATGGAAAAGATTTCATGATCAATCTCCATGAAAGAATGTTGCCAACCTCGGCAGGTATCGAACCCGGGACCTTCTGATCACCAGTAAGACGCGCATCCGACTGAGCTACCGAGGCCGGCCAATCGTCAGAAACAAATTTTTGGTCCGGCAAAATTGAAAATTATTTACTGAAACTAATGACTCTTTTAAAATGACTATTACAACCCATTTAACTCGGCATAGTTATTTATAGATTTGACTTGGGGGAAATTTGAAAACTGAAGCACTTTTGAAGTTGTGAATCCTTACCCCAAAGATCAATTTCTGTTGTTTAGAATAATATTAATCAACATATCTTAACCTCGTATATATTTTTATACCCGCTTTTTGGAAGAAAAATCGAGTATATTGTTTTCGTACCACAGTTCACTCAGGCGTCAGTGCGTCTGTCTGTCTGTGTCTGTCCGTCCGTCACGTTTCTTGTAAATGGATCTCCTCTGCACCCATTTAAGTTACACTTTTGAAACTTTGCATGTGGATGGTACATGGAATGTAGATGGCAGTGGGCAACTTTTTTGTGACCTTGACCTCAACATTACCCCAAGGTCAAAGGTCAAAAAGTATGACTTTGTCATATCTTCTAAACTATAAGAGTTACACTTCTGAAACTTTGCTTATCAGTTAGAATGTTCTTTGCAACTTTTTTTAACTTACATGTATTTTTGGCTAGCTAATACATAGTCATTAGTGTTATTAATAGAAAAAGCGGGTATTTGGGATGGTATAACATCGACTGCAGATCTAGTTTAAAGTTACTTCTTGTTACGCCCTTTTCAGACATAATGGTTTTGTCCTTGCCTGTGCCTGTGTCTGTACATATTTGACATGCATATAATTTTGTTGGACTTTTACCAAACATTGAGATGAAATGACATCTCAAGCCCTGTCGCCCAACGAAACCAAAAGGATTTATAAGCCGCTTTGCATGGGCAGGCTTAGACTCTCTAAGCGGTTTTGTTTGTTTGTATTATGGTTTAACGTCCCCGTCAACACTGTATAGGTCATTTTGGAGATGTTGCTTCCAATTTTGTGGGACTTTTACCGGACATTGAGATGAAATGATATCTCAAGCCCTATTGCCGAATGAAACCAATAGGGTTTATAAACATCTGGCTTAGATCCTTTAAGCAGTTTACCAGTACTCGTGTGCGGTCAGATTCAGCTCTGCGTGGAAGCATCGTGCAGCACATCTATTTCTTCAAGCCCTGATACTGCGTTCTGGGGCGTCTGATCTGGGCCTGCACTGTTTGCCAAGGTACCCCTTTATGGGTTTCCCACATACAATGGGTTAAGCCAATGATGCTTTGAACAACTGGGCCTAAAGTCACTTGTTACAAAAACATGCCTATTCAAATACATTATAAATTTTACCGCCTAAAAATAGGAATGTTTTCAGATGAAAAGGTCAGATATTTTTCTTATTTCTGCACAATACATAGATTGTAGGTACTTGATAGAACCGCCTCGGTGAGGCGGTTCTAACGAGTTCCCACAAGCTATGTTTGAGATCAGAAGAGCAAAAATAAGGAAAAAAGGTCTTCCCCTTTAAACACCAGTTGCAGTATATTAACCCTTATCTTGCTGTACAACCCTATCTTTGCAAACAGTGTAGATCCAGATCAGATGGCTTCTGAAGAAGCCATCTGATCAGGATCTACACTGTTTGGCATTCAATTTATGAATTTGTAGCAATACATTACTTCAACTAATTTGATTGGTTGATAGACAGAAATGGGTGTGGCTTAAATGAATATTCAGCAAGATAAGGGTTAAAAGAGGGGTTCGAGGTGTGTGTGTGTGTGTTGGGGGGGGGGGGGGGGGGGATCAAAATTATTTTGGCATGCTTTCCTGATGCTTACCTAGAGGTTGTTTTCGCTTGATGTGGCCCATTTGAATTAGTGTTTTCTCCAATACAAGTCACTGTTTTCAAAATCACCCATGTTTTTGAGTGATTATTGATAGCCGAGCACAGAAGAGGGGTTGAGAAGAATAAATCACAAATAGAAAATGTCAGAAGAATAAACAGTTTGTACTTGGATTGTGGCCTGAAATTTTAAGGTTCAAGTCACAACAAAAGGAAAATTCATAGGTATAAATTTAATGTCTTTTTTTCCCTGATGTGTTTTACAATAGTTCAAAATTCAACATACAAATGTCTTAAATTGGTACTTATATTCACTTATAATTTGGAAAATGTACATTTAATTTTCAAAAACTCTTTCAAGATTTATTGACTAATAAATTATATATACCTTAATTTAATTGTATTCTTATATTGACACTATTAACCCTTTTTGTACCAAATGGAATCTTCTTCCTTATATATGGGAGGAGTCCATTTCAAAATTAAGGGGTGTCAGGTTGTGTTTTCTTCAAAATTGATTTGGAAAATAGCTGAGCCTTTTTGCAAACAGTGGAGGCCCTGATCAGATGCCGCAGAATGCAGCATCTGATCTGGGTTTGCAGTGTTGGCCAGGGTACCCGTTTTGGGGTTTCCGGTACAAAATGGGTAAAATAAGCAGTTTGCAGTTGTTGATGTAGACAAAACGATCCACATGTTTTTGGAATGAAGCTTTGCTAACCTGAAATCTAATGTTCGAGGCAGATGGGTGAGGTGTGGGGTTTCTGACATGTCGGTTGGAAGTCTAAACCCATGTCAGGCAGCACTATATTTAATCCTTATCCTGCTGAATAGATTAATTTAGCCACACTGTTTGCAAAGGTAGGGGTTGCCTTCTTCAGCAGGATAAGGAATGAATTTATGAGTTAAGCCACATCATAAAGAAAACAATGGTGCTAGTCCAACTGTCCATGCTTATAAACCCTATAGATTTTATTGGGCCACAGGGCTTGAGATGTCATTTCATCTCAGTGTCAGGTAAAAGTCACACGAAACTGGAAGCAATGTCTCCAAAATGACCTATACAGTGTTGACGGGGATGTTAAACCTCAAATCAAACAAACAAAATTATAAGGGGGAAACTTAGATATAGGTGAATGTCTGATTCTGCATTATACATGGCTGCTTTCTAGTAAGCAATGATTGTGATACAGAATCCAAAGATACGGGATTCTGTAGTTTTGTGTCAGAAAACTGGTAGCAGAAAGCGGTATTTTTGTAGGTTTAGAATAAAATGTAAGAATAACAATGTATACCCGTGTAAACTGTACTGTTCTCTGTATAAAGTTGGATTTACTGGCATGGTCATTTCATGTAAACTTGAGAAATTTACTTTCTGATTGTGATGACTGTATGAAAGAATTTTGTAGGTTAAAAATGTATAACAGGAAGGACACTGGCATTTAAATCTAGGTAAATTAGGTATCTCATTAATTTTAACCCATTTCATACCGGAAACCCCTAGAAGCCTTTGTGGTGCAGTGGTTACGCTACTCGCCTTGTAAACCAGGGATCGCAGGATCGATCCCTGGCTTCTCCAGACTTTCGGATGAGTCGCGTCTCCGTATGACCTTAGCTGTTGGTGGGACGTAAATCTAAAACTCACTCACTCACTCACCGGAAACCCCTAAACGGGTAATTGACAAACAGTGCAGGCCCAGATCAGACGCCGCAGAATGCGGCGTCTGATCAGGGCCTACACTGTTTGCAAAAAGTTCAACTATTTTCCAAATAAATTTTGAAGAAAACACAACCTGCCATCCCTAAATTTTGAAATGGACTCCTGCTATTAATAATTAGGAAGATTCCATTTGGTACAAAAAGGGTTAAAGACAAAAATAGTTTAACCAATTTAAGAATGAATTAAAGTTTATTATGAGACTGTTGACCTGTAGTTAACCCTTAAACTGCTAATCACAACAATTGCAAATACTTTTTTAGCTCACCTGACCGAAGGTCATGGTGAGCTTTTGTGACCGTAAGATGTCCGGCGTCGTCGTGCGTCGTCCGTCGTCCGTCGTCCGTCGTGCGTAAACTTTTTCTTGTGAACAAACTAGAGGCCACAGTTTTGGTCCAATCATCATCAAACTTGCTCAGAATGATCATCATGACAATATCTCGGTCAAGTTCGAATATGGGTCATGTCGGGTGAAAAAGTAGGTCAGTAGGTCAAATCATAGAAAAACCTTGTGAACACTCTAGAGGGCACAGTTTTGGTCCAATCATCATCAAACTTGCTCAGAATAATTATCATGACAATATCTCGGTCAGGTTCGAATATGGATCATGTAGGGTCAAAAAGTAGGTCAGTAGGTCAAACCATAGATAGTCCTTGTGAACACTCTAGAGGGCACAGTTATGGTTCAATTATCATCAAACTTGCTCAGAATGATCATTGTGACAATATCTCGGTCAAGTTTGAATATGGGTCATGTCGGGTCAAAAAGTAGGTCAGTAGGTCAATTCATAGAAAAACCTTGTGAACACTCTAGAGGGCACAGTTATGGTCCAATCATCATCAAACTTGCTCAGAATAATCATCCTGACAATATCTCAGTCAAGTTTGAATATGGGTCATGTTGGGTCAAAAAGTAGGTCAGTAGGTCAAATCATAGAAAAACCTTGTGAACACCCTAGGGGCCACAATTTTGGTCCAATCATAATCAAACTTGCTCAGAATGATCATCATGACAATATCTCGGTCAAGTTTGAATATGGGTCATGTCCGGTTGAAAAGTAGGTCAGTAGGTCAAATCATAGAAAAACCTTGTGAATACTCAGGAGGCCACAAGTTTGGTTAAATCATTAATCTTGCTCAGAATGGTCATTGTGACAATATCTTGGCTAAGTTTGAATAAAGGTCTTTTCGGGTCAAAAAGTAGGTCAGTAGGTCAAATTAAAGAAAAAACTTGTGAACACTCTAGTTTTACATAGACTTATATAGGGAAAATCTTTAAAAATCCTTTTCTCTGAAACCACAAGGCCTAGGTCTTTTATATTTGGTATGAAGCTTCATCTAAAAGACCCCTAACAAGATTATTCAAATGATAGTGCTGAGGCCAAAAATGTCCCCGCCCCCGGGCCCTTTGGTTTTACATAGGCTTATATAGGGAAAATCTTTAAAAATCTTCTGCTCTGAAGCTGCAAGGCCCAGGACTTTGATATTTGGTATTAAGCTTTATCTAGTGGACCCCTACCAAGATTGTTCAAATTATAGTGCTGGGGCAAAAAATGCCCCCGTTCCGGGGCCCTTTGGTTTTACATGGCCTTATATAGGGAAAATCTTTAAAAATCTTCTTCTCTGAAACCGCAAGGTCCAGGACTTTGATATTTAGAATGAAGCTTCATCCATTGGACCTCTACCAAGATTGTTCAAATTATCGCCCTTGGGCCAAAAATGCCCCCGCTCAGGGGCCCTTTGTTTTTACATAGACTTATATAGGGAAAATCTTTAAAAATCCTTTTCTCTGAAACCACAAGGCCTAGGTCTTTTATATTTGGTATGAAGCTTCATCTAAAAGACCCCTAACAAGATTATGCAAATGATAGTGCTGAGGCCAAAAATGTCCCCACCCCCGGGCCCTTTGGTTTTACATAGGCTTATATAGGGAAAATCTTTAAAAATCTTCTGCTCTGAAACTGCAAGGCCCAGGACTTTGATATTTGGTATTAAGCTTTATCTAGTGGACCCCTACCAAGATTGTTCAAATTATAGTGCTGGGGCAAAAAAAGCCTCCACCTGGGGCCCTTTGGTTTTACATAGGCTTATATAGGGAAAATCTTTAAAAATCTTCTTCTCTGAAACCGCAAGGCCCAGGACTTTGATATTTTGTATGAAGCTTCATTTAGTGGACCCCTACCAAGATTGTTCAAATTATAGCCCTTGGGCCAAAAATCCCCCTGCTCAGGGGCCCTTTGGTTTTACATAGACTTATATAGGGAAAATCTTTAAAAATCTTCTTCTCTGAAACCGCAAGGTCCAGGACTTTGATATTTAGAATGAAGCTTCATCCAATGGACCTCTACCAAGATTGTTCAAACTATCGCCCTTGGGCCAAAAATGCCCCCGCTCAGGGGCCCTTTGTTTTTACATAGACTTATATAGGGAAAATCTTTAAAAATCCTTTTCTCTGAAACCACAAGGCCTAGGTCTTTTATATTTGGTATGAAGCTTCATCTAAAAGACCCCTAACAAGATTATTCAAATGATAGTGCTGAGGCCAAAAATGTCCCCGCCGCCGGGCCCTTTGGTTTTACATAGGCTTATATAGGGAAAATCTTTAAAAATCTTCTGCTCTGAAACTGCAAGGCCCAGGACTTTGATATTTGGAATTAAGCTTTATCTAGTGGACCCCTACCAAGATTGTTCAAATTATAGTGCTGGGGCAAAAAAAGCCTCCGACTGGGACCCTTTGGTTTTACATGGCCTTATATAGGGAAAATCTTTAAAAATCTTCTTCTCTGAAACCGCAAGGCCCAGGACTTTGATATTTTGTATGAAGCTTCATCTAGTGGACCCCTACCAAGATTGTTCAAATTATAGCCCTTGGGCCAAAAATGCCCCCGCTCAGGGGCCCTTTGGTTTTACATAGACTTATATAGGGAAAATTTTTAAAAATCTTCTTCTCTGAAACCACAAGGCCTAGGTCTTTTATATTTGGTATGAAGCTTCTTCTAAAGGACCCCTACCAAGATGATTCAAATTATAGTGCTGGGGCCAAAAGTGTCCCCGTCCCGGGGCCCTTTGGTTTTACATAGACTTATATAGGGATAATCTTTAAAAATCTTCTCTGAAACCACAAGGCCCAGGACTTTGAAATTTGGTATGAAGTTGCATCTAATGGACCTCTACCAAGATTGTTAAAATTATAGCCCTGGGGCCAAAAATGCCCCCACTCTGGGGCCCTATGGTTTTACATAGACTTACATGGGGAAAATCTTCAAAAATCTTCTTCTCTGAAACCACAAGGCCTGGGTCTTTGATATTTGGTATGAAGCTGCATCTAGTGGACCTCTATCAAAATTATTCAAATTATAGCCCTGGTACCAAAAATGTCCCCGCTCCGGGGCCCTTTGGTTTTGCATAGACTTATATAGGGAAATCTTTAAAAATCTTCTCTGAAACTGCAAGGCCAAGGCCTTTGATATTTAGTATGGAGCTTTATCTAGTGGACCTCTACCAAGATTGTTCAAATTATAGCCCTGGGGCCACAAATGCCCCCACCCCGGGCCGGGGCCCTTTGTTTTTACATAGATTTATATAGCCCTGGGGCCATTTGGTTTTGCATAGGCTTATGTAGGGAATATCTTTAAAAAAAATCTTCTTCTCTGAAACTGCAAGGCCCAGGTCTTTGAAATTTGATGTGTAGCTTTATCTAGTGGACCTTTGCCAAGATTGTTCTAATTATAGCCTTTGTTGATGTTTGGTATGAAGCTTCACCTTTAAGACCTCCCTCAACATTATGCACATTAAAACCCTGGGGCCAATAATGGCCCTCTCTGGGGCCCACTTGTTACACTATGGATCAGGTGAGCGATCCAGGGCCATCATGGCCCTCTTGTTCCTATTTTTCAGGGAAAATTAACATTTCATGTGAATTGTCTGTTGGGCATGATGAAATGACAAGCCTTATTTTCTCTGAAAAATTAATTAAAAACTAGAAATACAATCTGCTTTAAATTCCTTTGGTGTTTTAAAGACAGCTAAAACGTGCAGACATTGAAGACTCAGATCAGTGTGCACACCCATGCAGTCTAGTCAGCATGATCACTTGACATAATGTAATCAGGGTTAGGAGCTGCATTTATTTAGCATATGACACAAACAAGCCAATATAATTTTGACCCCCTTGAACCTCATATTTATGTAATAAAACGTGGTTTACAGGGGAGTACATTATTTTCTGCTAAAAACATTGATTGTAGGTACTAGCTAGAACTTCCATGCCGAGGCGGTTCTAACGATTACCGATTACTGAGGAGAAATATGAAAAAATATCAGGATCTTTTTCCGAAAAAAAAAAAAAATCATTTTTGGTGGTAAAATTTTACCAATATATTTGAATAGACACATGCTTCGTAATGAGAAAAGAATCTGATCATACTGTACAGACATGGCAGGACAAGACAAAACAGTTATAGTCTTTACTGTAGTGCACACATGCTGTTTGGTATTCCTGTGGTCTGCATTTCGATAACACAGCCGTACGACGCAGTGCATTGTTCCACATCTCCAAAATGGCTACTTTTCTGATGAAAATATGTGATATTTTTCATATTTAGACTTCAAACATAGGCTGTGGGTGCTCATTAGAACCGCCTCATTGAGGCAGTTCTAACGAGTACCCACATCCTATGTATTGGAGCACAAATAAGAAAAATAATGTATACCCCGGGTTTTATCTGTATAAATTGGGGTTATGGGGGTCTTCATTTCACGGACTTGTTCACGTGATGGGTATGGTTTAAAGGGGGAGTTCCAGCCTATAGTAAATTTCCATAGGGTTCTGCCCACGCACAGATTTCCATGATATTTTGCATAATTAATGCCTGGTTAATGACTGTTCATTATTTAGCTATTTCACTCTTATATCTGTTTTCATTATAAATCTACAATGTTTTGTTTATTTCCACATCCGAAAACAGGGGTACCCTCAAGCAAGTATATATAAACTCAACAACTTCTTATGTTTTGGAGTTATTTTGTCGGCAGGCACCGCTGTAGTGATTTGTGATTATTTTTGTATCACATTTGCTATTGTTCACTGTAAGTTCCGTAGACCATGATCAATTTCATATGGAGCAGGCCCCAGATTTCACAACCGTAAAATCTTTTGGAGTATGTTTGACTTTTAAAATCACATTGTTGCAAATCTTGTCACCCCATCATTTTAACATGAAAATTGCCCATATATGTGTAGAACATTTTGTCAAACTTTCTTGAAAATCTGAGACCGGTAACATACTGCATTTGAACATTGAATAGTAATGGTCAGATTTTAATTTTTTTCACACCATTTGTAGATATGGTATAGCATTTTCAATCGAGAAATTGTTCGCAAATATATATATATACACATGAATATATGTACGTTTAACCCTTGATTGTATAGTATGAGCTCATTTAATCAGCATTTGTATCAGTTATGGTACCCTGGGGAACACCAAAAACACAATTCATTTTGAGCATTCATTAACAATTCAATCGGATTTTATTAAAAAAATATATTTCATTTCTTAACAGGCGTTTTTGCATTTAAAGTAATCCTAAAGCCTGCTGAAGCTTATTATGACAAAGATTGTTGAAATGACAAGTAAAATGGATGGTTCTGTAAACCAGACAATTCCACTTGACTCTCTGAACTGATGCAGTCTACTTAAAAAGTTTGAAAAGTCTGATTGTCATACCTGAGTTTGAAAAGTCTGATTGTCACACCTGAATGGCACAGCTTGCTTGAATGGCCAAGAGTAATGATGTTTATTATTGTTGAGCCAGGTATGTCATAACACCACGGACAATATTTTCTGATCGTTTGGCTCACTGTATATACAGATTACTGTAGACAAACGGAAACACAATTGTGTTGGTTCTTTTGTCACTCTAACAATGCCTCAGCAAAATCTGAACTAAAGCACAAACAAATGTAGCCAGCTGTGCAAATCAGTGTCAAAAAGTTATATTCTTAAATATGATGAGCAAAGGGTATATTTGCTATCAGTATTATAGAAAAATATAAAGCCAGCTGCAGATTTTGGCTCAGAAATATGCTAATTGTACAGCTAACAGCTGATTTACGCCATTTGCAAAAATTGATGAATACAGAGCTAGAACACTTATCATAGATGGCAAGTACTGCATACAGATGACTATAAATGTGAATGGTATTACAACAACTAAATATAATATAAGCTATCAAATGAATTAGTTACAACAACTAGCTTCCATCTATTTCATTTAGGGAAGTGTTTACCAAATGACCAAATGACAATTTTACAACTAGTTATAGTGTGATTAGCTCTGCATTTATTTTGAAGACAAGGACATAGTAGCTTACACTTTTGCAGATGTTATAATGAATCTAGAAAAAAAAATGCAGAAAATGATCTCACAAAACCTTTGTTGGGGGAGCGGAGTGTTAGTCTCTTTGACCAAGTGATGTAAGAAAAAATTAACAACACATGGACCTATCAATCATTAGAAAAAATCGATAAATCAGTCTGTCCCTTCACAGTTGGCAATTTATTGGCTGCTGTTTTTTATTTTAAAGAAAATGACAACAACAAAAATAATTAAAGAAAGAAATAGGAATATGAAAGTAATTTATTAAGCAGATTCAATCTGTCATTGCATATTACTGACATCAAGTGTCCTTGTACTGCAGGGTTTAAAAATATACAGAAAGACCAAATAAAACAGGGTAAAAAGATCCACTTTGTCTTAGTCCTATTGTGCCATAATGTATTTTTTTCAGGATTGTCATTTTTGCAATACTGTCAACATCAACATTCATCATGAACAGTGCATGAATGCATTTTATTTTTTCTCTTTAAAATGTTTGGATTGAACTTGTATATTATGCTAATGTATGTTCTCATTTACGTTTTAAAAGTCAAACTAAAACTCCTGTCTGTAAACAGTGTCTTTTTTTTTGGGGGGGGGGGGGGGGGGGGGTGTGGGGGGGGGGGGGGAGAGTTTTTATTACAGAAATGCCTATGCTAAGCTTTGTGTGCTAAGGTGGCACTAATTGGTCATTAAAAACACAATGAAACTACATTTTAAGGAAATCTTGTCCCCTTATATTGCAAATGATTTTAGCACAAAAATAGACCTGAACCCATATCTAGCTATCAAAAACAATGTTACCGGTTTATGACTTTTTTTAAATTTGTTTGATATACAGAGGATATATATGGCCTATTTTATATGCAATATCTTGGGGTGACAAGATCAGTAACACCTCTAATACTTATGATGAAAATCTCTTTTTTTATCAATTTTCATGAAAAGTAGAAGAAATTTTGTAAATAAATTCATCAGAAAAATTAAAAGACATAGACACATTTACATTTTTTGTATTAGATTAATCCTTATAGAGTTCTGTTGCCAATCAAAGCAACAAAATTTGAAAATAATCATACCAATTGATTTAAGCCTGAAAAGTTCACAGGTGTGTATGACCTCTACAGTGGACTACCTCAGGGAGCTCTCCTGAGGCCTACAGTAATGTATCAAATGAAACAAAGTTATATATATAGTTGATAGTCCTCAAGAAAACAACAACTGAAGTTTCAAGAAAATCTGTGCGTGGGCAGATTTGGAACTCCCCCTTTGGCATATTAACCCATAAAATGCCAATCACGACAACTGTAGTCTGGTTTGTTGTCTGCCAGTTACCTTAAAAGTGATTTTTTTGCAAGCATTGTGGACCCAGATCAGACTGTTCCTGTAAGAGCAGTCTGATCTGGGTCAATACTGTTGGCCAGTATGCAAAAATAATTTTAAAAAGTTTTCAAAAAAAATTCAGCAGACGACATAAGCAGACAACATTTTCAGATGTAGTTGTTTTCAGCGTCTTACGGGTTAAAGTGAATCAGTTGACCTAATTAAAATGACCACCATTTTTCAAAGGGAGACAACTCAGCAAAATAGCAGTTTGCTTGCTGAGTAGTGCCAGTCATGACTAGCAGACATGATTTCTTCCTTAACCCTTATCTTGCTGAATATTCATTTAAGCCACACCCATTTCTATCTATCAACCAATCAAATTACTTGATGTAATTTATTGCTACAAATTCATAAACTGAATGTCAAACAGTGTAGTTCCCGATCAGATGGCTTCTTCAGAAGCCATCTGATCTGGATCTACACTGTTTCCAAAGATAGGGGTTGTCATGAACAGCAAGATAAGGGTTAGTTTTCAGAGAAAATAAAGCTTGACATTACATTTGAATCGTCTGCTCCGATTCACATGAAATTTCAAACTTTTTTCTCTGAAATAAAAGAAGATTTTGTCTGCTCTAGAATAATTCAAATAAAATTTCAAGTTTTTTTTTCTCTGAAAAAATAAGAAAAAAACATAGATTGTTCTGTGGTCTAGAATTATATTTATCATTTAAAGGGTTAAAATCGTTCCAGAAATTGCTGATACTCGTTAAGAATCTACAGAATAAAAATAAAAAAGACAGTTATCCCCCTTTAAGATTTATCCATTTATCTTAATGTGTCAGTCATTCAAAGATTGAGTAGAGAATCATCCGAATTGCTTTCTGTCGTTTTACATTTTCTGTCATTTACGACAGTAAATACACCTGTACCTTGTGCAAATAACAGGGTACTCATTAAAATTAGCATTCAGAATTTATGTGTAATTAAGCATAGTAGCTAGACTTTTGTGATGGAATTAAGCCAGTTAAAAGAGACCGGAAGTCGTTTCAAATAACAAAATATATATATCATGTTTATATCTGACTTGAATTTCAAATACATGTGACAGTTTAATACATGTCTGGAGACATATATGTTTTGAAATTGATGTTAAGTATTTAAATTGTGCAGCAGTGTATGATTTGAATTGAACAGTGTCATACTGTGCAAGGGTGTTCAAACATGCTTGTTTTCTCTTGCTCATTAGTTATAAAATGCTAACAACGATTGGCATATTATAATTCATGAACAGGGCTGTTGGCATTCTGAAATTTGTGAGCAGGACTAACAATATTCTCTGCTTAAATACCTGAACCTGAAATGGAAAATTGCTGAATTTCTTTATGATTAATATCTAATATCTTCCAACCCTTATCCTGCTGAACACAACAGTCCCTACCTTTGCAAACAGTGTAGATCCAGATCAGATGGCTTCTGTTGAAGCCATCTGATCTGGATCTACACTGCTTGTCATGCTGTTTGTAAATTGAGCAAATTCATTATACTTACAAATTTGATTGGTTGTTCATCAGGAATGGGTGTGGCTAAATAAATTTATTCAGCAGGATATTGGTTAAGCATTTCAAATTTCATGCTCAAATAAGTTTAGCATGAAAAAAGTTATATACAGTAAAATTCCTATATTAAGACCACCTTTGGGACTGTTCAAAAGTGGTCTTTAAGACCACTTTTGAACAGTTCCAAAGGTGGTCTTCAAGACAACTTTTGAACAGTTCCAAAGGTGGTCTTTGGCCAGAGGACACTGTATGCCGAAAACACAAAGAACAAACCTACTTAATAAGGTTTTCAGAACAGAATTTGTCTTAATTTTAGGTATAGCGGAATTTCACTGTATTTAAACTTGGACCCCGTTTCTTCAGTTTTAGTGATGTTCTGAGAAGGATTAGACAGAGATACGGTAACTGAAGTGTTAGGATGCATGAACTACAAGCAGAATCTAGACAGGCACATGTTAGGAACAGATCTTGATAGTACAGATCTCAAGTAAGTGACTTACAGTATTTGTTCCGTGAAAAAGTGATTGTAATGCACTTGCTGATGTAACGCAACATCTGATTGGATAATGTCAAAATTATCGACAGTATATTCTT
Organism: Lucinisca nassula; assembly: GCA_963580285.1. Classification (NCBI taxonomy): domain Eukaryota; kingdom Metazoa; phylum Mollusca; class Bivalvia; order Lucinida; family Lucinidae; genus Lucinisca; species Lucinisca nassula. Next base: position 81,336,261 of record OY757014.1, on the reverse strand, counting down.
CGATTTACTGTTGGAAACCCCATGTCATCACATAATGTTGCTTTTCATTGGCTGGCAAGAATACAAGATTCCATTTATCATTTTTTTTTTGTTTTCTTTTGTTTTGGTTTTACGGCCCTTTCAAGATTATTGCACTCATCAAGCCGATCCTTAATCAGAGGTGGGCAAGAACCGGAGTATCGGGAGAAAAACCACCTGACCTTCCGTTGTAGAACTTGGCGTCTCACATGTGACCCGAGCAAGGCTCGAACCACAGCGGTGAAAGACCTAATCCATTTATCATATGGCATTTAAAGTTAAAACTGCATTTTATTCCTGATTGTTTTACAAAAATGTCAGTATTCCGCTATTAGTAAACTCTACGTCATTAAGGATGTCGTACATGTATTGTTACGGGGCATATTTAATTCATTTGCATATTTAATCCACTAGTGTATTATCAAATTTATTACATGGGCATTAGGAAAACTTGTCCGTGTGAAATAATGGCGTTCAACATGGTGTCAGAAGTGACAAATTTTGGGTAAAAATGATAACTTCTTTCTTATTTCTGCTTTCAACATAGATTGTCGGCGCTCGTTACAACCCCCTCAATGAGGCGGTTCTAACAAGTACCCACAATCTATGTTTTTGAGCAAAAATAAGGCAGATAATGTACACCCCGTAAACCCCACTTTTCTCTATATAAAGTGGGGTTTAGAGGGGTCTTCGTTTCACGGATTTGTTATCGTGACGATTATTACATTCTCAAAACTGCTTATGTATCAGTCTGCACAGGAAACGTCTGATTTGGTAAACTGACAAGCTCTATATGAGATGAAAAGTGTTTACAGGTCAGGTTAACCCTTAACAATCACCCTTAACCCTTATCTTGCTGTTCACGACAACCCCTATCTTTGGAAACAGTGTAGATCCAGATCAGATGGCTTCTGAAGAAGCCATCTGATAAGGAACTACACTGTTTGGCATCCAGTTTATGAATTTGTAGCAATAAATTACATTAAGTAATATGATTGGTTGATAGACAGAAATGGGTGTGGCTTAAATGAATATTCAGCAAGATAAGGGTTAACAAACAAACAACCCGTATGGATGCTGGTTTACCTGATATAAGGATGATGGTCTTGTGTCTGAGTGAATACCCCTTTTGACCATCAACCATTTGATGCTTATAACCCACAAAGAGGGTTGACGCATTGTTAAACACGAAATCATCATCATCATCATCATCATCATCATCATCTGAGTTGATGCACAAACTGACTTTTGTATTTTCTGTGCACATACACCACAACCTCTTTATCACACTATTGTTGGCGCCAAAGCAGAAACTGTGTTAATTAAACAACCATGCTATAGCCAAAAAGAAATGTATAGATTATATAGAAAAATGACCATTTATTGTCATTTTAGCTCGCCTGTTTGAAGTACATGGAAAGCTATTGTTGTCACTTGGGTTGTGCGCGTTTTCGTTTGCGTGTGCGTTCCCATCACACTGCGTCAAAGTTTTTTAACTGCTTATATCTCAACAGTCACTCATCACAGAGCACTCATATTTGGAACTTAAGTACCTGGGAAGGTTTTCTGATGTTCAAAGAAAACAGACCCCTGGGTTCGTGTCCCGGGGTGGGGCTAGGGTCAAAACGTAGAACACCTGTGTAATACTGTGTTAGTTTATCTGAACAGTCACTCATCGCAAAGCACTCATATTTACAACTTAAAAACCAGGCAGTGTCTTCTGAGATTCCAAGACAATACACCCTTGGGTTCCAGCCTGGGAGGGGGGTGATGGCTTGGGGCTAGGGGTCAAAATCTAGGACACCTTTGTAATTTGTTGTACATGCATACCTTTCCATTATGCTAACAAGTTACAGACACAGCCAACCATGTGATATTGGTTCAAGTGTAAAAGGGTGATGGTCATGGTCCTACATTTCACAGTCCAGTGATATTGCCTCATATCTTGAAGACTATTTGTTGGAGAAATGTCATACCTGGGATATTAGTGCCATGTGACCTGATGATTGACCTCAAAATATATCTAGGTCACTGTGACCTGTATTTCATGATTCCGTGATTTTGCCTATTATCTTGAATACTATTTGATGGAGAAATGTCATACCTGGATTATTATTTCCATGTGACTGACCTCAAAATATATCTAGGTCACTGTGACCCATATTTCATGGTTCAGTGATTTTGCCTATTATCTTGAATAGTGGTTGATGGAGAAAAATCCTACCTGGATTATTAGTTCCATGTGACCCGATAATTGATCTCAAAATATATCCCGGTCACTGTGACCTATATTTCATGGTTCAGTTATTTTGCCTTTTATGATGGAGAAATGTCATACCTGGATTATTAGTTCCATGTGACCCGATAATTGACCTCCAGATATATGTAGGTCACTGTGACCTACCTATATTTCACTGTTCAGTGATTTTGCAAATTATCTTGAATACTATTTGATGGAGAAATGTCATACCTGGGTTATTAGTTCCAGGTGACCCCATGATTGACCTCAAAATATATCTAGGTCAGTGTGACCTATATTTCATGGTTCAATGATTTTGCCTATTTTCTTGAATACTATTTGATGGAGAAGTGTCTTAGCTGGATCATTAGTTCCATATGACCCGATGATTTACCTCAAAGTTTACCTAGGTCATTGTGACCTATATTTCATGGTTCAGTGATTTTGCTTATTTTCTTGAACACTATTTTGATGGAGAAATGTTATACCTGGGATATTTCTTCAATGCAACCAGATGATTTACCTCAAAATATATGTAGGTCAATGTGACCTATATTTCATGTTTCAGTGGCTTTGCCTTATATCTTGAATACTATTTGATGGAGAAACTTCATATCTGAATAATCAATTCCGTGTGACCCAATGAATGGCATAAAATATACAGTACGGCTCAGGTATTTGAACCATTTTTCTTTTTCATTCCGTGGACAACTTTTTAAATCCGTGTTTTTCCGCCCAATGGTTTGAAGTAAACCACTCCGAGTGAAAATATTTTACTCCAAGTTATGCGCTCGATATTCTGAGGAAATTCCGTGGAGCTCAGAGCTTACCTGTGATATTCGGAGTGTTTGCGAGTATTTGGGAGTGGTGATTTATTTAAACTGTACAGGTAAGTTTGACAACGGGACGGTCATTTAAATTTTTTTCTCTCTCTCTCTCTAAGGTAATTAAATCGAATTTAACCATAATTATATAATGTTGAATATGCTTTCAATTATGGAGTTGTATGTACTCGTCATGCCCAACTGATTCCCTTGTTTGAAATCACAGTACAGTTTCACACCCTGGGGAATTAGTGATTACCTCTTTGTTGACTTTTGACATCGTTTACATTATAATAACTATCAGTGATATATATTATCTTATAATTATATATAAATATATATGATGGTAGAAGAACATTAAATAAACAAAAACAAAAATGCCAAGTTATTTCGTCAAATTCCTCCGAGTATTTCTGCATAACTTTGCGAGAAAATATTGCCTCCAGGTACGATATTACGACTCGGACTAATTTCGCGAAATTTCGCATACCGCATACTTAGCACGGACCTTTTGAGTGTTTTCAAGAAGTGTCCGCCGAATATATACATCTACTCGGAACAATACCGAGTGTTTTGGAAAGTGCTCGAAACGCCGAGATTCGGAATAAGCAGTTTTTTTGGTTCTTATACCTGAGCTGTATTGTCAGTGTGACCTATATTTCATGATTCAGTTATTCTGCCATATATTTTGAAGATTATTTCTTGGAGAAACTTCAAACCTGAAGTATAAGTTCCATGTGACCAAATGACTGACATAGAAATATATCTAGGTCAGTGTGACCTATTTTCATGGTTGATTGATTTTGTCGTATAATTCAGACACTATTTGATTATGAAAATGTAATATCTGGAATATATGTTGCATGTGACCTGATGGTTGACCTCAAATATGTCTAGTTATGTGTGATCTATATTTTATGATTCAGTAATTTTACCTTATTTTGAAGGCTCGAAAAGGGCGAGCTATGCTGTCATGCAACAGCTCTTGTTTTATATGATCTGTACATTTTTGGGATCCATCTTGATACCATATTATATCGAAACCATGTTAAAACAAAGTGTTATAATGGGGTTGTGGTGTATAGCCAAAGACATTATGCTGGACATGGCTTAGTTTCGGTTACCGCAAATTATATCATACAGAGAAAAGTTGGGCTTGTCTCGAAACTTGGTATGTAGCATCCAGTGACTGAGTCCTCCCAAGCTTGAAAAATTGCTGATACTAGATTGACCTTGACCAATTTTACGCCAAGGCCAAATTTGGTTCCTTAGGCTTTTCAATGGGTAAAGGTAAAACAAAGCATTTTTAGCTCACGTGTCACATTGTGACAAGGTGAGCTTTTGTGATCACTTTTTGTCCGTCATCAGTGCGTGCGTGCCTTCATGCATCCGTAAACAATTTCTTCAAAGACATCTCCTCCTAAACCACTGATTTTGACCAAGCTTCACAGGAATGATCCTTAGGTGATCCCCTTTCAAAGTAATTCAAATGGTTCGGTCTATTGCACATCAAGGTCACAGGAGCTAAAAATAGATTTTTTAAATGAAAATTTAAATAATCTTCTCTGAAACGGCAAGGCCCAAGTCTTTAATATTTGGTATGAAGCTTCATCTGGTGGACCTCTACCAAGATTGTTCAAATTAAGCCCTATGGCCAAAAATGCTCCCACGCTGGAGCCCACCAATTTTACATAGACTCATATAGGGAAAACCTTTAAAAAATCTTCTTGTCTGAAACCAGAAGGCCCAGGTGTTTGATATTTGGTATATAGTTGTATCCAATGGATCTCTATCAAGATTTTTCAAATTATGTTCCTGGGGCCAAAACTGCCCCTGCTCTAGTGCCCACCTGTTTTTCATAGACCTATATAGGGAAACCCTTTGAAAATCTTCTTTTCTGAAACCAGATTGCCCAAGTGTTTGATATTTGGTATGAAGCTTCATCTAGTGGACCTCTATCAAGATTGTTTCAATTTTAGCCCTGGGGGCAAAAATGGCCCCGTCCCATGTCCAACCAGTTTAACATAGACTTACATAGGGAAACCCTATTTAAAAATCTGCTTATCTTAAACTAGAAGGTCCAGGTCTTTGTTGTTTGAAGCTTCATCTAGTAGACCTCTACCAAGATTGTCCAAATTATAGCCCTGATGCCAAAAATGGCCCACCCTGGGGCCCACCGGTTTTTACACAGACTTATATAGGGAAAACCTTTAAAATCTTCTTGTTTGACATCAGAAAGCCCAGGTGTTTGATATTTGGTATATGGTTGAATCTAATGGACCTCTACCAAGATTGTTCAAATTATGGTCCTGGGGCCAAAAATGCCCCTGCCCTGGGGCCCACAGGTTTTACATAGACTTATATAGGGAAACCCTTTAAAAAACTTCTTGTCTGAAACTAGAAAGCCCAATTGTTTGGTATGAAGCTTCACCTAGAAGACCTCAATCAAGATTGTTCCAATTATAGCCCTGGGGTCAAAACCACAATGCCCAAGTGTTAGGCATGAAGCTTCATCTAGTGGACTTCTGTCAAGATTGTTCCAATTATAGGTCAAAAATGGCCTCACCCCAGGGCCCACTGGTTTGACATAGACTTACATAGGAAAAGCCTATTTAAAAATCTCCGTGTCTGAAACTAGACCAGGTCTTTGTTGTTTGGTATGAAGCTTCATCTTCTGGACCTCTACCAAGATTGTTCAGATTATAGCCATGGGACCAAAATGGCACCAGTTCTACAGGGAACACATTTAAAAACCTTCTTGTCTGAAACCAGAAGGCCCAGGTCTTAGATATTTGGTATGAAGCTTCATCTTATGGACCTCTACCAAGAATGTTCATATTATAGCCTTGGGGCCAAAAAAAACCCAGCCCTGGAGCCAACATGTTGTGCATAGACTTACATAAGGGAAATATTAAGAAATTGTCTTTTCTGAATCCAAAAGGCCCAGACCTTTGATATTTGGTATGAAGCCTCATCTAGTGGGCCTCTACCAAGATTGTTCAAATTATAGCCTTGGGGCCAGAAAATTGCCCTCCCCAGGGCCCACAGGTTTCACATAGACTTGGAAGCCCCTGTGGTGCAGTGGTTATGCTACTCGCCTTGTAAACCAGGGATCGCAGGATCGATCCCGGGCTTCTCCAGACTTTCGGATGAGTCTTTAAACCGAGGCCCCGTCTCCGTATGACCTTAGCTGTTGGTGGGACGTAAAACAAAAACTCACTCACTCACTTCACATAGACTTATATAGGGAAATCCTTTAAAATTCTTCTCGTCTGAAACCAGAAGGCCCAGGTCTTTGATGTTTGGTATGAAGCTTCATATAGGGCACCTCTACAAAGATTGTTAAAATGATAGCCCTTAGGCCAAAAATGGCCTCAGGGGCACACCGGTTTTACATGCACTTATATTTGGAAAACCTTTAAATATCATCTTCTCTTAAACCACAAGGCCCGGGACTTTGATATTTGGCCTGAAGCTTCATGTAGGGGACCTCTACCAAGATTTTTAAAGTTGTAGCCCTGGGGCCATTTTTGGCCCCACCACTTGGCCAACTGATTTTACATAAACTTATACATGTATTAGGAAAACCTTTAAAAATCTTCTTGTCTGAAACCAGAAGGCCCTAGTCTTAGATATTTGGTATGAAGCTTCATCTAGTGGCCCTCTACCAAGATTGTTCAAATTATAGCCCTGAGGCCAAAAATGGACCTGCCCTGGGGCCCACTGCTTTTATACAGAGTTAAGGCATTGTTAGTTACAGTGAGCTGGTTCATCTCTGTCTGGTGCACAAGGACCTGACCCAAGTCTTAGATATTTGGAATGAAGCTTCATCTAGTGGCCCTCTACCAAGATTGTTCAAACTACAGCCCTTAGGCCAAAAATGGACCTTCCCTGGTGCCCACTGCTTTTATATAGAGCTAAGGCATTGTTAGTTAGAGTGAGCTTAGGGTCAGGGTCATTTGGTGACCTTTGCCTCAGGTTACTTGGATTGCAGGTCCATTGGCATTTATGAATGTCAAAGGTCAAGGTCATTTGATGGCCTTTGTCCCAGGTTACATGGATTGCAGGTGCATTGACATTTCAGATGACACTTTCTCCAAAACTGCAGAGCCAGTTTCAGTTTTGTATGCAGCTTCCAAACAATAGCAGAATGAAGATTTATTTAAATGGTTCAGGTCACATGCATGGTCCTTAGGCTTTTGAATGGGCAAGAGGTTGAAGATGTAACTTTCAAAAACTGTTGCGATTATGAAGTGAGAGTAGGTGAGTAAGTGTTTTATGACCCACCAACAGTTAAGGTCATACAGAGATGGGGCCTAGGTTTAAAGACACATCTGAAAGTCTGGAGAAGCCCAGGATCGAATCTGCGACCGCTGGTTTATAAGATGAGTAGCTTAACCACTACACCACTGAGGCTCCTTACTGAGAGTTGGTACTGTATAAATGACTATGAATTCTATTATGTGTCAGCAACTTTGGCCTGGGGTGTCCATCAACTTTTCAACTTAAATTTTGTATACACCTACCTTAGTAATGCTTGAACAAAAGTTTTTTTTTCCAAATGGTCCAGGTCACATGACTAAAATGGCTGCCATGGCTATATATATATAAAACTTAAAAAGAATCTTCTCTAGAACCTCTGGGTCGATTTCTTGAAACTTTTTGGGCAGCTTCAGGTGACTAAGTACTACAATACTCTATAGATAATGACTGAAGGTTGAACTTGACCTATTTATCAGTAACAAAGAACATAGTCACGGAGATGAGGAAAAAGGGACCAAAAATACTAAGAGCTCATTGGATCCATCGGGCCCTCATGGTCCTCTTGTTTCAACATTGATTCAACGTTGAGTGCGACTGGTTACAGTATGTTATTCAAGAAGATATTTAGATAATGCTTATTCTAAAAATATTCTTGCTACAAAGAACTCTCAATTTTTCATTTTAGATGAAAACAAAAACCATTTTCCCAATGTTTAATAAAAACTTTCAGACAGTAAAAACTGTTAAAACTTCATTTAGCAAGACAAATTGAAGAATCAAAGTTTTAGCCAGACAAATTGAAGAATCATACAGAAGCATGGCCGGAAGAAAATTATTATTAAGCACAACACTGAAACTCAAGGAAGGTTATTCTTAAAGGAAAGAATTTGCTCCAAAGGGTAGCAGATTTTTTTTTTTAGAAGCACCCCTACGAACTGAAAGGAAAATGCTTATATATTTAGCTGAATTATCTTTATTGCTAATATTTTCCTCAATGAACATATTTTCCTCAATGAACTTCCATAATGTGTGTAATGAGCATATAAGCCAACACTGCAATGATATAATGACTGGAGTTACAGAAAATGCCCAGAAATAAATTCTTCCAATTAATTATATGTTAGAGTTAGTATTTGCCCATCCAGTATAATTTATAGCCTTCAACTCAAACAAACAGCTTGCTTAATTAACTCATCATTCTGAGCAGCAAGCTTCAGAGATGTTTGGCTCCTCATCATCTGCTCCAGGCAACTGGTCAGGTCAAAAATCCAAAGCACTGGACAGGTCAAAAATCCAAAGCACTGGACAGGTCAAAAATCCAAAGCACTGGACAGGTCATAGTCTAAATCACTGATCAGATCAAAGTCCAAACACTGGTCAGATCAGTGTCCAAGTCACTGATCAGCTAAAAGGCCATAACAATGGTCAGATAGATAAAAATCCAAACCACTTGTGAGGCCATCATCATCATCGAAGTTTTGATTAACATGCAGGAACAGGGGCAAAATCCACATAAATGGACCCCTTCCAGGTAGCTGGCTTGCTGCACACATGGCAGATCTCAAACCAGATCTCCAGGTTTGTCTATCATGAGGGTCACATTTGACCATTACCGCAGGTGTACATTACATACACTCTAGGTCAGATCAAAGTCCATGCCACTGGTCAGATCAAATTCCAAACCACTGGTCAGATCAGATTCCAAACCACTGGTCATATCAGTGTCCATACCACCGGTCAGATCAAATTCCAAACCACTGGTCAGATTTAAGTCCAAACTGCAAGTCAGATCAGTCCAAACCTCTGGTCAAATCAAAGTCTAAAACATTGTTTAGATCAGAGTCTAAATCACAGGTATGATCAGAATCCACGCAACTTGCCGGATCAGAATCCAAACAGCTGGTCAGCCACTTGTCAGATCAAGAGTCCAAATCCCTGGTCAGATCATAGACTGTACCACTGGTCAGATCAAAGTCCATACCACTGGTCAAATCAAAATCAAAAACATTTTTTTAGATCAAAGTCCAAATTATACTGGTCAGATCAGTCCAAACCTCTGGTCAGATCAAAGTCTAAAACATTGTTTAGATCAGAGTCTAAATCACAGGTATGATCAGAATCCATACAACTTGCCAGATCAGAATCCAAACAGCTGGTCAGCTACTTGTCAGATCAGAGTCCAAATCCCTGGTTAGATCATAGACCATACCACTGGTCAGATCAAAGTCCATACCACTGGTCAGATCAAAGTCAAAAACATTTTTAGATCAAAGTCCAAATTATAGTCAGATCAAAGTCTGAAACTCTGGTCAGATCAAAGTCCAAAACCACTGGTCAGATCAGAGTCCAACCACTTGTCAGATCAGAGTTAAAATGACTGGTCACAGCAGAGTCTAAATGACTGGTCAGATCAGAGTCCAAACCACTGGCCAGATCAAAATCCAAACCACTGGTCAGGTCAAAGTCCAAATCACTTGTCAGATCACAGTCCAATTCACTGGCCAGGTCTCTATGTCCATACTGTAGTGTAAGTTGGGTTGTCCACAAAGTCAAGCAAGGCAGCAACCAATCCAGGTTCTAACACTGCCATATCTATTGCTTAACTTCGTGTAAAAGCCAACCACTCTACCCGCGTAGCTAAAAGAGCTGGCTAAAAGAGCCCAGACAAAGTGATGCAAGTCAGACTGTCCATGCATGTAAACCCTTTTGGTTTCATTGGGTGGCAGGGTTTGAGATGTCATTTCAACTCAGTGTCAGGTAAAAGTCCCACAAGAATGGAAGCAGAATCTCCAAAATGACCTAAATTGTAATGGCGGGGACTGTACACCACAATTCAAACAAATCAATAACCGTTCCATTTTCTCCTACCTCCGTCTCGACTTCATCCCGAATCAAGCAAACCCAAGGGCAGAGTCTATGCAACAAACCAGTGCCACTATTTCAATCCCACTGCTGCCACCAATGCAGCATTTGCTGGGTCATCCACCAAGTCAAGCAGCATGGTCACCCATCCAGGTACTCACTGCAGTATCAATTGCTTAACTTTGTGGAATAGCCAACCACTTTATAGGCATCTCTAAAAGAGTACCTAGATGGGAGACTGTGTTGCATGACCTCATAGACAACCCGGTTTACCCAACATTGGTGGCAGCAGTGGGATGGCATGTTTGACATTGGGATGAAGTGGTTGGCTTTTTCATGAAGTCAAGCAATGTATATTGCGGTAAGTAAGTGGATGGTGACCCGCAATGCTTGACTTGGTGGACAGCACGCAAATGCTACAATACCACTGGTCAGATAGAATCCAAACCACTGGTAAAATTAAAGTGTAAATCACAGCTCCGAACAAAGTCTAAACCACTTATCAAAGTCCAAACCACTAGTCAGATCAGAGTCAAAACCACTGATCATAGTCAAAACCACATATCAGATCAAAGTCAAAACCACATGTCAGATCAAAGTCAAAACCACATGTCAGATCAAAGTCAAAACCACTGGTCAGATCAGACCAAACCACTGGTCAGATCAAATTTAAACCACTTGTCATATCTGTCAAAATCACTGGTCAGATCTGATTACAAACCACTGGTCAGAGCAAAGTGTAAACCACAGGTCAGATCAAAGTCTAAACAACTGATTGATGACCAGACCACTAGTCAGATCAGAGTCAATACCAAACCACTGATCAAAGTCAAGATCACAAGTCAGATGAAAGTCAAAAGCACTGGTCAGATCAAAGTCTAAACCACTGGTCAGATTCCAAACAACTTGTCAGATCAAAGTCCAAACTTCTGGTCAGATCAGAGTCCAAACTTCTGGTCAGATCAGACCAAACCACTTGTCAGATCTAATTTCAGACCACTTGTGAGATAAGAGTCTAAACCACTTGTCAGATCAAAGTCATAACCACTGATCAGATCAGTCCAAACTCTTGATCAGATCTAATTTCAGACCACTTGTGATATTAGAGTCTAAACCACTTTTCAGATCAAAGTGAGAAATAGGTTGAGCTGCATGATGCTTCCACACAGAGCTGAAACCAGCCAATCTTAAGCAAGATCAAAATGCATACCTCTGGTCAGATCAAAATGCATACTGCTGGTCTGTCCAAAGGGCATACCACTGGTTTGATCAAAGTGCATACCACTCATCAGATCAAAGTGCATACCTCTGTTCAGATCAAATTGCATACCACTGGTCAGATCAAAGTGCATACCACTGGTCTGATCAGAGTCCATACTACTGGTCAGATCAAAGTACATACCACTGTTCAGATCAAAGTGCATACCACTGTTCAGATCAAAGTGCATACCACCATCAGGTCAAATACCGGCCCCGATAGCTCAGTTGGTAGAGTGTCAGCTCCGGGGAACGGGAGGCCACAGGTTCGATCCCGGGCCGCGACATACCAAAGTCGTTAAAAATGGTACTAGCTGCTCCTCGCTTGGCACTCAGATTTACAGGGTAAAGCTAGGACTGGTCGACCCAGTGTCAGGATAATGTGACTGGGTGTGTTATCATGTAACGTGTCTTGAAAGAGCCATATTACTACACTACACCTACCAAAAAAGATGGGTCAATTTAGGAGTGTTTACGAGATGCAATCTTGCATTTTCTAAACTCTGTCTGTCTGTCTGTCCATTGGTCTATCTTGTCTGTCTGTGCCTATCTGTTTGTCTGTCGGTCGGTCGACCAATGTCCAAGACGGATGTCCGAATTTTGATCGAAAGGCAAAAAAACATGGAAACTTCAAAACATGTAATGCGACATCAAATAGAAACATCAAACAACACGCGACCAAACATCGGAAGACAAAACATCTTGAATAACACACGCAGACACACACACATACACAAAGACAAAACATCGAAAAAAATCGTCTTTTTGTATACAGAAAACGGACCAGGAAAACACATGAGCATATAAAAGATAAATTCTTCAACACTGATACACAACGCCATTCAACCGTGTTTGTTTTAAACCTTTTCCCTTTTTCATTTCCAATAACTTTCGTTATTTTTTTTTTGTTCTTCTTCTTCTTCTTTTTTTTTTTCATAATTAATTATCAGTTGTACACACAGGTAATAATTAAATACACTCCGCGTAACTTTCGCATGGATTTCGCGGCAGAGATAGCCTGCGGCAAAGAGGTAAAGCTTCCGAAACACTCGGAATATGCTCCGCGAATCGCGAACGACGACGGTTCGCGGAGTGTTTGCGAGTAAAACACTCCGAATAATTTTCAGATTCGGAATGTTTTAGAGGGCCAAAAGAATCATGCGAAATGAAGAAATTCGGAATAAAGAGTCTTTCGGCTGTTCTGCGCGACCTGTACTGTATATTTCATGTTTCAGTGGCTTTGCCTTATATCTTGAATACTATTTGATGGAGAAACTTCATATCTGAATAATCAATTCCGTGTGACCCAATGAATGGCATAAAATATACAGTACGGCTCAGGTATTTGAACCATTTTTCTTTTTCATTCCGCGGACAACTTTTTAAATCCGTGTCTTTCCGCCCAATGGTTTGAAGTAAACCACTCCGAGTGAAAATATTTTACTCCAAGTTATGCGCTCGATATTCGGAGGAAATTCCGTGGACCTCAGAGCTTACCTGTGATATTCGGAGTGTTTGCGAGTATTTGGGAGTGGTGATTTATTTAAACTGTACAGGTAAGTTTGACAACGGGACGGTCATTTAAATTTTTTTTTCTCTCTCTTAAGGTAATTAAATCGAATTTAACCATAATTATATAATGTTGAATATGCTTTCAATTATGGAGTTGTATGTACTCGTCATGCCCAACTGATTCCCTTGTTTGAAATCACAGTACAGTTTCACACCCTGGGTAATTAGTGATTACCTCTTTGTTGACTTTTGACATCGTTTACATTATAATAACTATCAGTGATATATACTCAGTCAAAAAAGTTCCTATACGTAAAATTGCTTCTTTTACTATAGCTACTACAGATAAAAAGTACACAAAAATTGTTATGTTTTGGTAAGAAGACTCATTTTTCCGTGCAAAAGCCCCATTGGTTTTTGTTTTCGAAAACACATCATCGTACACTATTGCTTGAAACACCCAAGGGGTCACTGTTTCATTTTCACAGAGAAAATCATTAAAACATGCTATGATTTAACATAAAAAAAAATTCCCCGTATCCAAAATTTCTAAACTTTGATACATGTTACATTTCTTTAGATACCATTGGCGTCTATTCACAAAAGATTTGCAACTTAGTTGCATCAGCTATGAGAAACAGGCTATCACATATTGGCCTCCATTTCTTAGAAAATGTGTGCAAATGCTGCTTTCAATGGGAACTCCATAGAAAATCGCAACCGCCAGTGCTACATGCTACATGAATTTTCTGTATTTTTTAGCATCATGATGAACAGCAATGGTGGAAACAAAGCGTTTTTCGAAAAAATGGCAAAATTGATTGACAGGATTAAAAATTACAGCAGTTCGAAAATTGCTATGTTTTTAATTGCAAGGGAGATAATTTGAGAATTTCACAAATTAAAACCTCGCTTATAATGCGAGATCATAAGATATTGTAAAAGTAAAGTGTTATCCGATGTTCAGAGGATATTGTCTTCCATGTTAGACAAAAATAGATTTTTGCGCATGCGCAATGTCCATTTTTTACCAAAATCTTTCTAGGCACATATCGCAAGACAACTCTGGAGCAGAAAGGTATGGAGAGTTGAAAGTGTGAGCATTCTCTAGCTCAACGTCCGCTTTATATGTCCACAGCCATATTTAGCCCAGTAGCTGCCAGATATCTAGTGAGTTTCACCCGGAAGTTGGTATAGTTACTTTTTTGACTAAGTATATATTATCTTATAATTATATATAAATATATATGATGGTAGAAGAACATTAAATAAACAAAAACAAAAATGCCAAGGTATTTCGTCAAATTCCTCCGAGTATTTCCGCATAACTTTGCGAGAAAATATTGCCTCCAGGTACGATATTACGACTCGGACTAATTTCGCTAAATTTCGCATACCTCATACTTAGCACAGACCTTTTGAGTGTTTTCAAGAAGTGTCCGCGGAATATATACATCTACTCGGAACAATACCGAGTGTTTTGGAAAGTGCTCGAAACGCCGAGATTCGGAATAAACAGTTTTTTTGGTTCTTATACCTGAGCTGTATTGTCAGTGTGACCTATATTTCATGATTCAGTTATTCTGCCATATATTTTGAAGACTATTTCTTGGAGAAACTTCAAACCTGAAGTATAAGTTCCATGTGACCAAATGACTGACATAGAAATATATCTAGGTCAGTGTGACCTATTTTCATGGTTGATTGATTTTGTCGTATAATTCAGACACTATTTGATTATGAAAATGTAATATCTGGAATATATGTTGCATGTGACCTGATGGTTGACCTCAAATATGTCTAGTTATGTGTGATCTATATTTCATGATTCAGTAATTTTACCTTATTTTGAAGGCTCGAAAAGGGCGAGCTATGCTGTCATGCAACAGCTCTTGTTTTATATGATCTGTACATTTTTGGGATCCATCTTGATACCATATTATATCGAAACCATGTTAAAACAAAGTGTTATAATGGGGTTGTGGTGTATAGCCAAAGACATTATGCTGGATATGGCTTAGTTTCGGTTACCGTAAATTATATCATACAGAGAAAAGTTGGGCTTGTCTCGAAACTTGGTATGTAGCATCCAGTGACTGAGTCCTCCCAAGCTTGAAAAATTGATGATACTAGAATGACCTTGACCAATTTTACGCCAAGGCCAAATTTGGTTCCTTAGGCTTTTCAATGGGTAAAGGTAAAACAAAGCATTTTTAGCTCACGTGTCACAT
Source organism: Lucinisca nassula (assembly GCA_963580285.1). NCBI lineage: Eukaryota > Metazoa > Mollusca > Bivalvia > Lucinida > Lucinidae > Lucinisca > Lucinisca nassula. The sequence goes on along the minus strand of OY757014.1, from coordinate 81,321,055 downwards.
TGTGACAAGGTGAGCTTTTGTGATCACTTTTTGTCCGTCATCAGTGCGTGCGTGCCTTCATGCATCCGTAAACAATTTCTTCAAAGACATCTCCTCCTAAACCACTGATTTTGACCAAGCTTCACAGGAATGATCCTTAGGTGATCCCCTTTCAAAGTAATTCAAATGGTTCGGTCTATTGCACATCAAGGTCACAGGAGCTAAAAATAGATTTTTTAAATGAAAATTTAAATAATCTTCTCTGAAACGGCAAGGCCCAAGTCTTTAATATTTGGTATGAAGCTTCATCTGGTGGACCTCTACCAAGATTGTTCAAATTAAGCCCTATGGCCAAAAATGCTCCCATGCTGGAGCCCACCAATTTTATATAGACTCATATAGGGAAAACCTTTAAAAAATCTTCTTGTCTGAAACCAGAAGGCCCAGGTGTTTGATATTTGGTATATAGTTGCATCCAATGGATCTCTATCAAGATTTTTCAAATTATGTTCCTGGGGCCAAAACTGCCCCTGCTCTAGTACCCACCTGTTTTTCATAGACCTATATAGGGAAACCCTTTGAAAATCTTCTTTTCTGAAACCAGATTGCCCAAGTGTTTGATATTTGGTATGAAGCTTCATCTAGTGGACGTCTATCAAGATTGTTTAGCCCTGGGGGCAAAAATGGCCCCGTCCCAGGTCCAACCAGTTTAACATAGACTTACATAGGGAAACTCTGTTTAAAAATCTGCTCATCTTAAACTAGAAGGTCCAGGTCTTTGTTGTTTGAAGCTTCATCTAGTAGACCTCTACCAAGATTGTCCAAATTATAGCCCTGATGCCAAAAATGGCCCACCCCGGGGCCCACCGGTTTTTACACAGACTCATATAGGGAAAACCTTTAAAATCTTCTTGTCTGACATCAGAAAGCCCAGGTGTTTGATATTTGGTATATAGTTGTATCTAATGGACCTCTACCAAGATTGTTCAAATTATGGTCCTGGGGCCAAAAATGCCCCTGCCCTGGGGCCCACAGGTTTTACATAGACTTATATAGGGAAACCCTTTAAAAAACTTCTTGTCTGAAACTAGAAAGCCCAATTGTTTGGTATAAAGCTTCACCTAGAAGACCTCAATCAAGATTGTTCCAATTATAGCCCTGGGGTCAAAACCACAATGCCCAAGTGTTAGGCATGAAGCTTCATCTAGTGGACTTCTGTCAAGATTGTTCCAATTATAGGTCAAAAATGGCCTCACCCCAGGGCCCACTGGTTAGACATAGACTTACATAGGAAAACCCTATTTAAAAATCTCCGTGTCTGAAACTAGACCAGGTCTTTGTTGTTTGGTATGAAGCTTCATCTTCTGGACCTCTACCAAGATTGTTCAAATTATAGCCATGGGACCAAAATGGCACCAGTTCTACAGGGAACACCTTTAAAAACCTTCTTGTCTGAAACCAGAAGGCCCAGGTCTTAGATATTTGGTATACTTCATCTTATGGACCTCTACCAAGAATGTTCATATTATAGCCTTGGGGCCAAAAAATACCCAGCCCTGGAGCCAACATGTTGTGCATAGACTTACATAAGGGAAATATTAAGAAATTGTCTTTTCTGAATCCAAAAGGATCAGACCTTTGATATTTGGTATGAAGCCTCATCTAGTGGGCCTCTACCAAGATTGTTCAAATTATAGCCTTGGGGCCAGAAAATGGCCCTCCCCAGGGCCCACAGGTTTCACATAGACTTATATAGGGAAATCCTTTAAAAGTCTTCTCGTCTGAAACCAGAAGGCCCAGGTCTTTGATGTTTGGTATGAAGCTTCATATAGGGGACCTCTACAAAGATTGTTAAAATGATAGCCCTTAAGCCAAAAATGGCCTAAGGGGCACACCGGTTTTACATGCACTTATATTTGGAAAACCTTTAAATATCAATTTCTCTTAAACCACAAGGCCCAGGACTTTGATATTTGGCCTGAAGCTTCATGTAGGGGACCTCTACCAAGATTTTTAAAGTTGTAGCCCTGGGGCCATTTTTGGCCCCACCACTTGGCCAACTGATTTTACATAAACTTATACATGTATTAGGAAAACCTTTAAAAATCTTCTTGTCTGAAACCAGAAGGCCCTAGTCTTAGATATTTGGTATGAAGCTTCATCTAGTGGCCCTCTACCAAGATTGTTCAAATTATAGCCCTGAGGCCAAAAATGGACCTGCCCTGGGGCCCACTGCTTTTATACAGAGTTAAGGCATTGTTAGTTACAGTGAGCTGGTTCATCTCTGTCTGGTGCACAAGGACCTTACCCAAGTCTTAGATATTTGGAATGAAGCTTCATCTAGTGACCCTCTACCAAGATTGTTCAAACTACAGCCCTTAGGCCAAAAATGGACCTTCCCTGGTGCCCACTGCTTTTATATAGAGCTAATGCATTGTTAGTTAGAGTGAGCTTAGGGTCAGGGTCATTTGGTGACCTTTGCCTCAGGTTACTTGGATTGCAGGTCCATTGGCATTTATGAATGTCAAAGGTCAAGGTCATTTGATGGCCTTTGTCCCAGGTTACATGGATTGCAGGTGCATTGACATTTCAGATGACACTTTCTCCAAAACTGCAGAGCCAGTTTCAGTTTTGTATGCAGCTTCCAAACAATAGCAGAATGAAGATTTATTTAAATGGTTCAGGTCACATGCATGGTCCTTAGGCTTTTGAATGGGCAAGAGGTTGAAGATGTAATTTTCAAAAACTGTTGCGATTATGAAGTGAGAGTAGGTGAGTGAGTGTTTTATGATCCACCAACAGTTAAGGTCATACAGAGATGGGGCCTAGGTTTAAAGACACATCTGAAAGTCTGGAGAAGCCCAGGATCGAATCTGCGACCGCTGGTTTATAAGATGAGTAGCTTAACCACTACACCACTGAGGCTCCTTACTGAGAGTTGGTACTGTATAAATGACTATGAATTCTATTATGTGTCAGCAACTTTGGCCTGGGGTGTCCATCAACTTTTCAACTTAAATTTTGTATACACCTACCTTAGTAATGCTTGAACAAAAGTTTTTTTCCAAATGGTCCAGGTCACATGACTAAAATGGCTGCCATGGCTATATATATTAAAAACTTAAAAGAATCCTCTCTAGAACCTCCGGGCCGATTTCTTGAAACTTTTTGGGCAGCTTCAGGTGACTAAGTACTACAATACTCTATAGATAATGACAGAAGGTTGAACTTGACCTATTTATCAGTAACAAAGAACATAGTCAAGGAGATGAGGAAAAAGGGACCAAAAATACTAAGAGCTCATTGGATCCATCGGGACCTCATGGTCCTCTTGTTTCAACATTGATTCAAAGTTGAGGGCCGACTGGTTACAGTATGTTATTCAAGAAGATAGAAGATATTTAGATAATGCTTATTCTAAAAATATTCTTGCTACAAAGAACTCTCAATTTTTCATTTTAGATGAAAACAAAAACCATCTTCCTTTTGTTTAATAAAATCTTTCAGACAGTAAAAACTGTTAAAACTTCATTTAGCAAGACAAATTGAAGAATCAAAGTTTTAGCCAGACAAATTGAAGAATCATACAGAAGCATGGCCGGAAGAAAATTATTATTAAGCACAACACTGAAACTCAAGGAAGGTTATTCTTAAAGGAAAGAATTTGCTCCAAAGGGTAGCAGATTTTTTTCTTTAGAAGCACCCCTACAAACTGAAAGGAAAATGCTTATATATTTAGCTGAATTATCTTTATTGCTAATATTTTCCTCAATGAACATATTTTCCTCAATGAACTTCCATAATGTGTGTAATGAGCATATAAGCCAACACTGCAATGATATAATGACTGGAGTTACAGAAAATGCCCAGAAATAAATTCTTCCAATTAATTATATGTTAGAGTTAGTATTTGCCCATCCAGTATAATTTATAGCCTTCAACTCAAACAAACAGCTTGCTTAATTAACTCATCATTCTGAGCAGCAAGCTTCAGAGATGTTTGGCTCCTCATCATCTGCTCCAGGCAACTGGTCAGGTCAAAAATCTAAAGCACTGGACAGGTCATAGTCTAAATCACTGATCAGATCAAAGTCCAAACACTGGTCAGATCAGTGTCCAAGTCACTGATCAGCTAAAAGGCCATAACACTGGTCAGATAGATAAAAATCCAAACCACTTGTGAGGCCATCATCATCATCGAAGTTTTGATTAACATGCAGGTACAGGGGCAAAATCCACATAAATGGACCCCTTCCAGGTAGCTGGCTTGCTGCACTCATGGCAGATCTCAAACCAGATCTCCAGGTTTGTCTATCATGAGGGTCACATTTGACCATTACCGCAGGTGTACATTACATACACTCTAGGTCAGATCAAAGTCCATGCCACTGGTCAGATCAAATTCCAAACCACTGGTCAGATCAGATTCCAAACCACTGGTCATATCAGTGTCCATACCACCGGTCAGATCAAATTCCAAACCACTGGTAAGATTGAAGTCCAAACTACAAGTCAGATCAGTCCAAACCTCTGGTCAAATCAAAGTCTAAAACATTGTTTAGATCAGAGTCTAAATCACAGGTATGATCAGAATCCATGCAACTTGCCGGATCAGGAGCGAAACAGCTGGTCAGCCACTTGTCAGATCAAGAGTCCAAATCCCTGGTCAGATCATAGACCGTACCACTGGGCAGATCAAAGTCCATACCACTGGTCAAATCAAAATCAAAAACATTTTTTAGATCAAAGTCCAAATTATACTGGTCAGATCAGTCCAAACCTCTGGTCAGATCAAAGTCTTAAACATTATTTAGATCAGAGTCTAAATCACAGGTATGATCAGAATCCATACAACTTGCCAGATCAGAATCCAAACAGCTGGTCAGCCACTTGTCAGATCAGAGTCCAAATCCCTGGTCAGATCATAGACCATACCACTGGTCAGATCATAGTCAAAAACATTTTTTAGATCAAAGTCCAAATTATAGTCAGATCAAAGTCTGAAACTCTGGTCAGATCAAAGTCCAAAACCACTGGTCAGATCAGAGTCCAACCACTTGTCAGATCAGAGTTAAAATGACTGGTCACAGCAGAGTCTAAATGACTGGTCAGATCAGAGTCCAAACCACTGGCCAGATCAAAATCCAAACCACTGGTCAGGTCAAAGTCCAAATCACTTGTCAGATCACAGTCCAATTCACTGGCCAGGTCTATGTCCATACTGTAGTGTAAGTTGGGTTGTCCAGAAAATCAAGCAAGGCAGCAACCAATCCAGGTTCTAACACTGCCATATCTATTGCTTAACTTCGTGTAAAAGCCAACCACTCTACCTGCGTCGCTAAAAGAGCTGGCTAAAAGAGCCCAGACAAAGTGATGCAAGTCAGACTGTCCATGCATGTAATATCCTTTTGGTTTCATTGGGTGGCAGGGTTTGAGATGTCATTTCAACTCAGTGTCAGGTAAAAGTCCCACAAAAGTGGAAGCAGAATCTCCAAAATGACCTAAATTGTAATGGCGGGGACTGTACACCACAATTCAAACAAATCAATAACCGTTCCATTTTCTCCTACCTCCATCTCGACTTCATCCCGAATCAAGCAAACCCAAGGGCAGAGTCTATGCAACAAACCAGTGCCACTATTTCAATCCTACTGCTGCCACCAATGCAGCATTTGCTGGGTCATCCACCAAGTCAAGCAGCATGGTCACCCATCCAGGTACTCACCGCAGTATCCATTGCTTAACTTTGTGGAATAGCCAACCACTTTATTGGCATCTCTAAAAGAGTACCTAGATGGGAGACTGTGTTGCATGACCTCATAGACAACCCGGTTTACCCAACATTGGTGGCAGCAGTGGGATGGCATGTTTGACATTGGGATGAAGTGGTTGGCTTTTTCATGAAGTCAAGCAATGTATATTGCAGTAAGTAAGTGGATGGTGACCCGCAATGCTTGACTTGGTGGACAGCCCGCAAATGCTACAATACCACTGGTCAGATAGAATCCAAACCACTGGTAAAATTAAAGTGTAAATCACAGCTCCGAACAAAGTCTAAACCACTTATCAAAGTCCAAACCACTAGTCAGATCAGAGTCAAAACTACTGATCATAGTCAAAACCACATGTCAGATCAAAGTCAAAACCACATGTCAGATCAAAGTCAAAACCACATGTCAGATCAAAGTCAAAACCACTGGTCAGATCAGACCAAACCACTGGTCAGATCAAATTTAAACCACTTGTCATATCAGTCAAAATCACTGGTCAGATCTGATTACAAACCACTGGTCAGAGCAAAGTGTAAACCACAGGTCAGATCAAAGTCTAAACAACTGATTGATGACCAGACCACTAGTCAGATCAGAGTCAATACCAAACCACTGATCAAAGTCAAGATCACAAGTCAGATGAAAGTCAAAAGCACTGGTCAGATCAAAGTCTAAACCACTGGTCAGATTCCAAACAACTTGTCAGATCAAAGTCCAAACTTCTGGTCAGATCAGAGTCCAAACTTCTGGTCAGATCAGACCAAACCACTTGTCAGATCTAATTTCAGACCACTTGTGAGATAAGAGTCTAAACCACTTGTCAGATCAAAGTCATAACCACTGATCAGATCAGTCCAAACTCTTGATCAGATCTAATTTCAGACCACTTGTGATATTAGAGTCTAAACCACTTTTCAGAACAAAGTGAGAAATAGGTTGAGCTGCATGATGCTTCCACACAGAGCTGAAACCAGCCAATCTTAAGCAAGATCAAAATGCATACCTCTGGTCAGATCAAAATGCATACTGCTGGTCTGCCCAAAGGGCATACCACTGGTTTGATCAAAGTGCATACCACTCATCAGATCAAAGTGCATACCACTGTTCAGATCAAATTGCATACCACTGGTCAGATCAAAGTGCATACCACTGGTCTGATCAGAGTCCATACTACTGGTCAGATCAAAGTACATACCACTGTTCAGATCAAAGTGCATGCCACTGTTCAGATCAAAGTGCATACCACTGGTCAGGTCAAAGTTCATTCCAGGATTCAGATCAAAGTGCATACCATTATTCAGCTCAAAGTGCATACCACTGTTCAGATCAAGTACATATCACTCATCAGATCAAAGTACATGTACATGCCACTCATCAGATCAAAGTGCATACCAATTTTCAGATCAAAATTCATGCCACTGTTCAGATCAATGTGCCAACCACTGATCCGATCAAAGTGCATACCACAGTTTAGATCAAAGTGATACCACTGGACAAATCAAAGTGCATACCGCTGTTCAGATCAAAGTTCATACCACTGCTCAAATCAGTGTCAGTTCCATTGGTTAGTGCAATCCTTATACCACTGGTCGGATAAAATTGCATAAAACTGTTCAGATCAAAGTACATAGCACTGTTCAAATTAAAGTGCATACCACTGTTCAGATCAAAGTGCATACCACAGGTCAGATCAAAATGCATACCACTTGTCAGATCAAAATGCATACCATTGGTCAGATCAAAGTGCATACCACTGTTCAGATCAAAGTGCCTACCACTCATTAGATCAAAGTGCATACCACTGTTCAGATCAAAGTACCTACCACTGTCCAGATCAAAGTGCATACCCCTCATCAGATCAATGTGCAAACCTCTCATTGTATCAGAGTGCATACCACTCATCAGATCAAAGTGCATTCCACTGTTCAGATGAAAGTGCCTACAATTCATCAGATAAAAGTGCATACCCCTGTTCAGGTCAAAGTACATACCAGTTACGAGATCAAAAGTTCATACCACTCATCAGATGATAGTGCACACCAGTCATATCAAAGTGCATACCATTTCATTGCAAATTGCATACCACTATTCAGTCAAAGTGTATTCCACTGGTCAGATCAAAGTGCATACCATTGGTCTGAACCATTGGTCTGATCATAGTGCATACCACTGGTCTGATCAAAGTACAGTCGACGCTCGTTATCTCGAACCTCACGGGACCGGATAAAAAAGTTCGAGTTATCCGTAGTATGAGATAACCAAAGTGTGATGTCACTTGCATGTCGGAGCCCATTATTTGCCGTGATATGCTTGGTATTTTTGGTTATTCTAGAGTAATAGCACTTACATGCACAGCCTATTGAGTTTTAAAAATTGTTTATGAAAGTAATGGAGCTTGTCGAAGTATAGCGATTATAAAAAAATTTCTCATGTGTTTTGTTGTCCTTTTAAATTCATCCAAATAAGCTAAAAATAGATATTTAATTAAATGGAATGGTTCCCCGCTTGTGAATGCAATGCTTATCACTACATGCTATGCGTCATACGGTAATCCCTTGTACTGATTTAAACAGTTTAGGTTCTGCCGAGAAAGCTGGTCATGAGCCATCTTTTGAGGATCTACACTGTTTGTATGTGCATCAGGACAAGGGGCAGTACTTAATTTTGACACTGATGACGAGTACGTAAACAACCAATTAAAGAGCCTTGTCACACCTAACCGTACAAGATACAAATCAGAGCCGCCTTTTATCATGAAAATCATAGAAAGGAGAAGGTGTTAAGATCAAAAGTTGAGCACCGTGTGTCAGTCTTTATTACATGCAAGTGATTTTCGTAATAGCGGTAAAGGTATTGTTTTGTGCTAATTTTAACTGCGAAGGCACCTGGACAAATTGGAAAAACATTGTGAGTATTGATGAACTGTTTAGTAAAGGTCATTCTTTATAACTGAAAGACCGGCGATACAGTTTTTGTTTTCCTTCTTTACGTCATGAATTTCGGTTCGAGATATGCAGTAGTAAAAACAGTGAAAAATATATTCAGGGACTGAAAATGATGGGAGAGATAGCGGAAGTGTCGACTTAAAAGTAGTTCGACACATGCAAAGTTGAAATACAATAAATATATAGGGGAAATATATGGGACTTAGAAATCGGTTCGACATAAGTGATAGGATCGAGATAGGTGAGGTCGAGATAACGAGAGTCAACTGTACATAACACTGGTCTGATCAAAGTACATACCACTGCTCTGATCAAAGAACTTACCACTCATCAGATCAAAGAGCATACCACTGGTCTGATCGAAGTGCATTCCACTGGTCGGTTCAAAGTGTATACCACTGTTCAGGTCAAATTGCAAACCACTGGTAAGATCAAAGTGCATTCCGCTCATCAGATCAAAGTGCATACCACTGGTCTGATCAAAGTGCATACCACTGGTTTGATTAAGTGCATACCACTGGTCTGATCAAAGTGCATACCACTGGTCTGATCGAATTGCATACAACTGGTCTGATCAAAGTGCATACTACTGGTCAGATCAAATTGCAAACCACTGGTCAGATCAAAGTGCATACCACTGGTGCGAACAAAGTGCATACCACTGGTCAGATCAAAGTGCATGCCACTGGTCAGATCAAAGTGCATACCACTGGTCTGATCAAAGTGCATACCACTGGTCAGATCAAAGCGCATACCACTGGTCAGATCAAAGTGCATACCACTGGTCAGATCAAAGAGCATACCACTGGTCTGATCAAAGAGCACACCACTGGTCAGATCAAAGTGCATGCCACTGGTCAGATCAAAGTGCATACCACTGGTGTGAACAAAGTGCATACCACTGGTCAGATCAAAGTGCATACCACTGGTCAGATCAAAGTGCATACCACTGGTGTGAACAACATGCATACCACTGGTCAGATCAAAGTGCATACCACTGGTCAGATATTAGTGCATACCACTGAACAGATAAAAATGCATGCCACTGTTAAGGTAAGAGTGCATACCACTGGTCTGATCAAAGTGTATACCACTGGTCAGATCAAAGTGCATACCACTGGTCTGATCAAATTGCATACCACTGGTCGGATCAAAGTCCATACTACTGGTCAGATCAAATTGCAAACCACTGGTCTGATCAAAGTGCATACCACTGGTCTGATAAACTTGCATGCCACTGTTAAGATCAAAGTGCATAGCACTGGTCTGATCGATGCATACTACTGGTCAGATAAAACTGCATGCCACTGTTAAGATCAAAGTGCATACGACTTGTCTGATCAAAGTGCATACCACTGGTCAGATCAAAATGCATGCCACTGTTCACATCAAAGTAAATACCACTGTTCAGATCAAAGTGCATACCACTGGTCTGATCAAAGTGCATACCACTGGTCAGATCAAAGTACATGCCACTGTTAAGATCAAAGTGCATACCACTGGTCAGACCAAAGTGCAAACCATTGGTCAGATCAAAGTGCATGCCACTATTCACATCAAAGTGCATACCACTGGTCAGATAAAAGTGCAAACCACAGGTCAGTTCAAAGTGCATGCCACTGTTAAGATCAAAGTGCATACCAGTACATACCATTGGTCAGATCAAAGTGCAAGCCACTGGTCAGATCAAAGCGCATACCACTGGTCAGATCAAACTGCATACCACTGGTCTGATCAAAGTGCATACCACTGTTCAGATGAAAGTGCATACCACTCTTCAGATCAAAGTACATACCACTTGTCAGATCAAATTGCATACCAATGTTCAGATCAAAATGCATGCCACTGTCAGATCAAAGTTTAAACCTGTGGTCCCATCAAAGTGCATACCACAGTTCAGATCAAAGTGATACCTCTGGTCAGATCAAAGTGCATACCACTGTTCAGGTTGTTCAGGTCTAATAAAACTGCATACCACTGTTAAGGTCAAAGTGCATAGCACTGGTCTGATTAATGCATACCACTGGTCAGATAAAACTGCATGCCACTGTTAAGATCAAAGTGCATACGACTGGTCTGATCAAAGTGCATACCACTGGTCAGATCAAAATGCATGCCACTGTTCACATCAAAGTACATACCACTGTTCAGATCAAAGTGCATACCACTGGTATGATCAAAGTGCATACCACTGATCAGATGAAAGTACATGTACATGCCACTGTTAAGATCAAAGTGCACACCACTGGTCAGATCAAAGTGCAAACCATTGGTCAGATCAAAGTGCATGCCACTATTCACATCAAAGTGCATACCACTGGTCAGATAAAAGTGCAAACCACTTGTCAGTTCAAAGTGCATGCCACTGTTAAGATCAAAGTGCATACCAGTACATACCATTGGTCAGATCAAAGTGCAAGCCACTGGTCAGATCAAAGCGCATACCACTGGTCAGATCAAACTGCATACCACTGGTCAGATCAAAGTGCAAGCCACTGGTCAGATCAAAGTGCATACAACTGTTCAGATCAAAGTGCATACCACTGGTCTGATCAAATTGCATACAACTGTTCAGATCAAAGTGCATACCACTCATCAGATCAAAGTACATACCACTTGTCAGATCAAAATGCATACCAATGTTCAGATCAAAATGCATGCCACTGTCAGATCATAGTTTAAATCTGTGGTTGGATCAAAGTGCATACCACAGTTCAGATCAAAGTGCATACCACTGTTCAGTTTGTTTGTTCGATTTGAGGTTTAACATCCCCATCAACACTATTTAGGTCATTTTGGAGACTTTGTTTCCAACTTTGTGGACTTATACCCGACACTGAGATGAAATAACAACTCAATTCCTGCTGCCCAATGAAACCAATAAGGTTTATAAGCATGGACGGGCTGACTCGCAGCAATTTTCCTGGGCAGGCTTAGACGTTCTAAGCAGATTACCAGTACTCATGTGCGGTCAGTATCAGCTCTGCATGGAAGCATTGTGCTGCCCAATCTATTTCTCCAAGCCCCGATGGGCGGGGGTGGTTACCACTGTTCAGATCAAAGTTCATACTGCTGCTCAATTCAGTGTCGGTTCCATTGGTCAGAGCTATCCTTATACCACAGCTGGTAAGATAAAATTGCATATAACTGTTCAGATCAAAGTGCATACCACTGTTCAAATTACATTGCATACCTGTCTTCAGATCAAAGTGCATACCACTGGTCAGATCAAAATGCATACCACTTGTCAGATCAAAATGCATACCATTGGTCAGATCAAAGTGCATACCACTGTTCAGATCAAAGTGCATATTACTGTTTGGACGAAAGTACAAGCCACTGTCCAGATAAAATCGCATACTGCTAATCAGATCAAAGTGCATACCACTCATCATATCAAAGTGAATTCCACTGGTAAGATCAAAGTGCATACCAGTGCCTACAATTCATTAGATAAAAGTTAATACCCCTGTTCATGTCAAAGTACATACCACTGTCCAAATCAAAGTGCATATCACTCATCAGATCAAAGTGCACACCACTCATATCAAAGTTCATGCCACTGTTCAGTGCAAAGTGCATACCACTATTCAGATCAAGTGCATACCATTGGTCTGATCAAAGTGCATACCACTGGTATGATCAAAGTACATACCACTGCTCTTATCAAAGTACATACCACTCATCAGATCAAGGTCCATACCACTGGTCAGATAAAAAGTGCATACCACTGTTCAGATCAAAATGCATACCACTGTTCAGATCAAAGTGCATACCACTGGTCAGATCAAAGTCCATGCCAATGTTCAGATCAAAGTGCATACCACTGGTCAGATCAAAGTCCATGCCAATGTTCAGATCAAAGTGCATACCACTGGTCTGATCAAAGTGGAAACCACTGGTCAGATCAAAGTGCATACCACTAGTCTGTTCAAAAAACATACCACTGGTTTGATCACAGTGCATACAAATGGTCAGATTAAAGTGCATACCATTGGTCTGAGCAAAGTACATACGACTGGACTGATCAAAGTACATACCTTTGGTCCCGATAAAAGTGCAAACCACTGGTCCAGATCAAAGTGCAAAACACTGTTCAGATCAAAGTGCATACCACTCATCAGATTCAAGTGGATTCCACTGGTCAGATCAAAGTGCATCCCAGTGCCTACGATTCATTACATAAAAGTGAATACCCCTGTTCATGTCAAAGTACATACCACTGTCCAGATCAAAGTGCATGTCACTCATCAGATCAAAGTGCATACCACTCATATCAAAGTGCATACCACTGTTCAGTGCAAAGTGTATACCACTATTCAGATCAAGTGCATACCATTGGTCTGATCAAAGTGCATACCACCAGTATGATCAAAGTACATACCACTGCTCTAATCAAAGTACATACCACTCATCAGATCAAGGTCCATACCATTGGTCAGATAAAAAGTGCATACCACTGTTCAGATCAAAGTGCATGCCACTGTTCACATCAAAGTGCATACCACTGGTCGGATCAGAGCGCATGCCAATGTTCAGGTCAAAGTGCATACCAGTGATCTGATCAAAGTGGAAACCACTGGTCAGAAAAAAGTGCATACCACCAGTCTGTTCTAAGTACATACCACTGGTCTGATCACAGTGCATACAACTGGTCAGATTAAAGTGCATACCACTGGTCTGAGCAAAGTACATACGACTGGTCTGATCAAAGTACATACCACTGATCCCGATAAAAGTGCAAACCACTGGTTCAGATCAAAGTGCAAACCACTGTTCAGATCAAAGTGCATACCACTCATCAGATTCAAGTGCATTCCACTGGTCAGATCAAAGTGCATACCAGTGCCTACAATTCATTAGATAAAAGTGTAGACCCCTGTTCATGTCAAAGTACATACCACTGTCCAGATCAAAGTGCATACCAGTCTTCAGATCAAAGTGCACACCACTCATATCAAAGTGCATACCATTGTGCAGTGCAAAGTGCATACCACTATTCAGATCAAGTGCATACCATTGGTTTGATCAAAGTGCATACCACTGGTATGATCAAAGTACATACCACTGCTCTAATCAAAGTAAATGCCACTCATCAGATCAAGGTCCATACCACTGGTCAGATAAAAAGTGCATTCCACTGTTTTGATCAAAGTGCATGCCACTGTTCACATCAAAGTGCATACCACTGGTCAGATCAAAGTACAAACCTATGGTCAGATTTAAGTGCATACCACTGGACTGATCAAAGTGAAAACCACTGATCAGATCAAAGTACACACCACTGGTCTGATCAAAGTGCATACCACTGGTCTGATCAAAGTGGAAACCACTGGTCAGATCAAAGTACACACACTAGTCTGTTCAAAGTACATATCACTGGTCTGATCACAGTGCATACAACTGGTCAGATTAAAGTGCATACCACTGGTCTGAGCAAAGTACATATGACTGGTCTGATCAAAGCGCATGCCATTGTTAAGATCAAAGTGCATACTACTGGTCAGATCAAAGTGAAAACCACTGGTCAGGTCAAAGTACATGCCAATGTTAAGATCAAAGTGCATACTACTGTACAGATCAAAGTGCAAACCACTGGTCAGATCAAAGTGCATACCACTGGTCTGATCAAAGAGCATACCACTGGTCTGATCAAAGTGCATACCACTGGTCCCGATCAAAGTGCAAACCACTGGTCAAATCAAAGTACATGCCAATGTTAAGATCAAAGTGCATACTACTGTTCAGATCAAAGTGCAAACCACTGGTCAGATCAAAGTGCATACCGCTGGTCTGATCAAAGTGCATACAACTGGTCTGATCAAAGAGCACACCACTGGTCTGATCAAAGTGCATACCACTGGTCTGATCAAAGTGCATACCACTGGTCTGATCAATGTGCAAACCACTGGTCTGATCAAAGTACATAACATTTGTCTGATTAAAGTACATACCACTGGTCAGATCATAGTGCAAACCACTGTTCAGATCAAAGTGCATACCACTGGTCTGACCAAAGTGCATACCACTGGTCTGATCAAAGTGCATGCCACTGTTTAGATCAAAGTGCAAACCGCTGGTCAGATAAAAGTGCATACCACTGGTCTGATCAAAGTACATACCATTGGTCAGATCAAAGTGCAAACCATTGGTCAGATCGAAGTGCATACCACTGGTCTGATCAAAGTACATTCCATTGTTCAGATCAAATTGCAGACCACTGGTCTGATCAAATCACATACCACTGGTCAGATCAGATTGCATAACACTGTTCAGATCAAAGTGTATACCACTTGTCAGATCAAAATATATACCACAGGTCAGATCTAAGTCCATACCACTGTTCAGATCTAAGTCCATACCACTGTTCAGATCAGTGCCAATTCCATTGGTCAGAGCAAACCTCATACCTCTGGTCAGATCAAAGTTTATACCACTGGTCTGATGAAGGTCAGATCAAAGTCCAACCCACTTGGATTCCATTTTTACCAAAAGTTGTGCATGTGTATGTGTGCCAGTAACAAGGGATGTTAAAGATAATGATCTTTGTTTGTATGTTTGTATTGGAGTTTAACAGCACAGTCAACACCGTTTTAGGTCATTTTTGAGCTGGTCAGTTAACCTTTCCACACTTTTCCTGGGCAGGCTTATATGTAAGTGGTTAACCAGTACAGTGCACATTCTTTTGCCAGAAACTGACAACTGCCCCTCTTGAATTAGCGGAAGGGAGAGAATCTCCGTAGAAAAGATTTCATGATCAATCTTCACGAAAGAATGTTGCCGACTCCAACAGGTATCGAACCCGTGCCTCCTGATTGCCAGTCAGACCTGCATCCCACTGATCTACTGAGGCCAGCAAGATAATGATCTACCCATCTACCAATATATACTGAGAGGCAGAAGTAAGTATACAGGTTACTGAATGCCAATTTGCGTCCCAATCTCTCCCTCTCTATATACATATGTGGTATCATAAATAAGAACAACCACTTCCGCATAATTTGCAGCATTTTTTGTTAAATTTGATTAACGGATAATGAAATTGTGTCACTTGAAATTGACAGGGGGTCGGATCCAATATTTTCTCTTGAGTAGTTTCCCTTTAAACATGTGTCTCGAATTAGGGTTATTCAATAAATGATTTTTCATGCAACAAATTCAAAGAATGGCATCTGATTGGCAAGAATATGTCGCATATTGACATTAAACGGAAGGTTAAGTGCAACATCTTTTCTTCAAGAAAATGGCATGTTTGCCTTTTACGTTCTGCCTTTTATTAAATGCATTATGTTTCTATGGGATTTGTATTGAAGAATAACGTTCCATTGTGCAATTTTAGAGGTTTTACTATGGAGTAAACATAAAGATGCCGAGCAAAACAATAAGTATGCGAAAGTTCCAAATGAATAGCTCTTACACAGTCCGAGAAGAAGACTCACTTAATTCACTATGATTTTAACTGAAAGGGAGATAATCCGGAACAGGCAGAAATTCCTATTGAGTTTCAAGCTGTTTGTTTGGGTTTAATGGCAAAGTAATGATGTGGTCTTATCGATGAACATTCGTTCAGGACTTTTGCGGTGTGCACAGATTTGAATGTTGCGTACAACATGAGATTTTATTGGAAATATTGATTTTCAATTAAGGGCAATAACTCCATCATGGATGACTGTTACAGTAAAAGAATTGGAGTTTTACAAACTTGGACGTTTGGGAAAAGCGGACATAGGCATATTTTATTATAGACAGCAATACAAGATCCGGTTTTCTAAATCAAAAAGTGTATACTTTTTATTGCCTCTGAGTATATATTGTGTTTCTGTCTGAGGGATCAACTATTTGAGTGGCTAGGGATGTTAAAGGTGATGATTTTCCATGGGGATTCATCCTATCTACCAATATATTGTGTGTGTCTGTGTGAGTGATCACAGGGATGTAAAAGATAATGATTTTCCATGGTGATTCTTGTCATCTACCAATATATTGTCAATAATTTCCCCACCTGTCATACTTGGTTCATGAAATGTCTTGTTATTAATTCTTTATGGTACATCAAATATCTTCAGGGAGCAATAAATGAAGCAATTATCCTCAAAATATTGAAATTCTCTTTTAATGTAGTTCATTTTTACAGCCCATTTGATCTGCATTGAATATTGCTGTCATAATGCTCAGCTGGTTTTCAGTCAGAAAGGACCCCGTTATAACAATAGTATTTGTTGCCTATTATTGTGCCGTTATAATGGATTTACCGTTATAAAGAATTCCAGTTAGGAGTATGATAGGCTACAGAATGTCTTTTCCACATCATTACTCCAAGAAACAAATCTTACAGACAATTGTTAGAATCGCCTCACCGATTCTAACAAATATCTATAACATTTGTTTCATGGTGTATTAAATTGCAAGAATCTTTCATGACTGCGGATTCGATTTGGGCATTTCCAACCCGAGGGAAGCCCTCATCGCTTGGAATCGAGGCTAAGCCTCGAGCTAATAATTCATTTCATTGCAGTTGTTGTTATATTGAGTTTTGCCGTTAAAACGAATGTCGATATAAAGAGGGTGGACTGTATAACTTAGTATAGTAACAGATAATGTTTTGGTGATAATTGAGCGACAATTTCCTCATTCTTCCATATAAGCCTATGTTGTGGTCAAGGTTCTAATGAATAGCTATGGGACAGACAAGAATTATCCTTAAATTATCACAAAACACCCACAGTATCTGATTCTTTGATTATTATTATTATAATTTATTGGATAATGTAGTCAGACGTGGTTGGTATAGTCAGTAGTTATTGGATGCAGTGGTTGGTGAAGTCAGTAGCTGTTGGAACCGGCTTACTATAACTTAGTAGGGGTTGATGAAGTCAGTAGTCGTTGGAACAGGCTAACTGTACCATTATCAGTAGTGGTTAGTGTAGTCGGTGGTAGTCATTGGCGCCAGCTCATTATCACATAGTCAGTGGTAGTTGTTGTAGTCAGTAGTCTTTGGACCCGGCTCACTTTAGAATAGTAGAGGTTGGTGTTGTCAGTAGTTATAGGACTCTGCTAATTATAACATAGTCAGTAGTGGTTGATTTATTCAGTAGTTACCGGTAGTCGACTTGACTCGTTATGACAGTCAGTAGCTGTTGGTGCAGTCAGGAGTTATTTTGGAACTGACTCTTTTTAACATAGTAGAGGTTGGTGTAGTCAGTAGTTGTTGGACTCTGCTCACTATAACATTGTCAGTAGAGGCTGGTGTAGTCAGTTTTTGTTGGACTCGGCTCACTATAACATTGTCAGTAGAGGCTGGTGTAGTCAGTTTTTGTTGGACTCGGCTCACTATAACATTGTCAGTAGAGGCTGGTGTAGTCAGTAGTTGTTGGACTCTGCTCACTATAGCATTGTCAGTAGAGGTTGGTGTAGTCAGTTTTTGTTGGACTCGGCTCACTATAACATTGTCAGTAGAGGCTGGTGTAGTCAGTTTTTGTTGGACTCGGCTCACTAAAACATTGTCAGTAGAGGCTGGTGTAGTCAGTAGTTGTTGGACTCTGCTCACTATAACATTGTCAGTAGAGGCTGGTGTAGTCAGTATTTGTTGGACTCTGCTCACTATAACATTGTCAGTAGAGGTTGGTGTAGTCGGTGGTTGTTGGACTCTGCTCACTATAACATTGTCAGTAGAGGTTGGTGTAGTCAGTAGTTGTTGGACTCTGCTCACTATAGCATTGTCAGTAGAGGTTGGTGTAGTCAGTAGTTGTTGGACTCGGCTCACTAAAACATTGTCAGTAGAGGTTGGTGTAGTCGGTGGTTGTTGGACTCTGCTCACTATAACATTGTCAGTAGAGGTTGGTGTAGTCAGTAGTTGTTGGACTCTGCTCACTATAGCATTGTCAGTAGAGGTTGGTGTAGTCAGTAGTTGTTGGACTCTGCTCACTATAACATTGTCAGTAGAGGTTGGTGTAGTCAGTATTTGTTGGACTCTGCTCACCATATCATTGTCAGTAGAGGCTGGTGTAGTCAGTATTTGTTGGACTCGGCTCACCATATCATT
Source organism: Lucinisca nassula (assembly GCA_963580285.1). Lineage (NCBI taxonomy): Eukaryota > Metazoa > Mollusca > Bivalvia > Lucinida > Lucinidae > Lucinisca > Lucinisca nassula. The sequence goes on along the minus strand of OY757014.1, from coordinate 81,302,318 downwards.
GTCAGTAGAGGCTGGTGTAGTCAGTATTTGTTGGACTCTGCTCACCATATCATTGTCAGTAGAGGCTGGTGTAGTCAGTAGTTGTTGGACTCTGCTCACTATAACATTGTCAGTAGAGGCTGGTGTAGTCAGTATTTGTTGGACTCTGCTCACTATAACATTGTCAGTAGAGGTTGGTGTAGTCGGTGGTTGTTGGACTCTGCTCACTATAGCATTGTCAGTAGAGGTTGGTGTAGTCAGTAGTTGTTGGACTCTGCTCACTATAGCATTGTCAGTAGAGGTTGGTGTAGTCAGTAGTTGTTGGACTCTGCTCACTATAACATTGTCAGTAGAGGCTGGTGTAGTCAGTATTTGTTGGACTCTGCTCACCATATCATTGTCAGTAGAGGCTGGTGTAGTCAGTAGTTGTTGGACTCTGCTCACTATAACATTGTCAGTAGAGGTTGGTGTAGTCAGTATTTGTTGGACTCTGCTCACTATAACATTGTCAGTAGAGGCTGGTGTAGTCAGTAGTTGTTGGACTCTGCTCACTATAGCATTGTCAGTAGAGGTTGGTGTAGTCAGTAGTAACTGTTGTTGGACTCTGCTCACTATAACATTGTCAGTAGAGGTTGGTGTAGTCAGTAGTTGTTGGACTCTGCTCACTATAACATTGTCAGTAGAGGTTGGTGTAGTCAGTAGTTGTTGGACTCTGCTCACTATAGCATTGTCAGTAGAGGTTGGTGTAGTCAGTAGTTGTTGGACTCTGCTCACTATAACATTGTCAGTAGAGGTTGGTGTAGTCAGTAGTTGTTGGACTCTGCTCACTATAGCATTGTCAGTAGAGGTTGGTGTAGTCAGTAGTTGTTGGACTCTGCTCACTATAACATTGTCAGTAGAGGTTGGTGTAGTCAGTAGTTGTTGGACTCTGCTCACTATAGCATTGTCAGTAGAGGCTGGTGTAGTCAGTTTTTGTTGGACTCGGCTCACTAAAACATTGTCAGTAGAGGCTGGTGTAGTCAGTTTTTGTTGGACTCGGCTCACTAAAACATTGTCAGTAGTATTTGGCATAGTTAGTAGTTGTTGGACTCAGCTCACTATATCATTGTGAGTATTTCTTGGTTTAGTCAGTAGTAGTTGTTGGACCCAGCTCACTATAACTTGATCAGTTGTGTTTGGTGTAGACAGTAGTTGTTGGATTTGGCTAACTTTAACATAGTAGAGTTTGGTATGGTTAGTAGTTGTTGGATTCGGCATGCAGCATGCAGCCCAATCTATTTCTTCAAGCCCCGATTGGCAGAGGCGGATACCCTGTTATGCACCAGGTCATTTGTATTAACTAGACCAATTAATCCCAGTGAGCTCTAACTTTCCAATCAGTGTTGGCTTCCTGATCTGGATCTGTGTACACTGGTTGTCATTCGGTTTGTGAATTTGAAAAAAATTCATTAGATCAAATGGCTTCTCTGATCTGGATCTACACTGGTTGTCCTTCATTGTGTGAATTCAAACAAAAACATTATATCAAGTAGTTTGATTGGTTGATAGTGAGAAATGGGTATGGCAAATTAAATCATTCAGTAGGATAAGGATAAACAAGAAACAGTGGGGATTTCAGGCTTGCTCTAGATAAAGATGAGTGCATAGTAACCCTTAGCCTGCTGTTCACAACAACCCTTACCTTTGCAAACAGTGTAGATCCAGATCAGATGGCTTCTGAAGAAACCTTATCCTGCTGTTCGTAACAACCCCTACCTTTGCAAACAGTGTTGATCCAGATCAGATGGCTTCTGAAGAACAATTATCCTGCTGTTCACAACAACCCCTACCTTTGCAAACAATGTAGATCCAGATCAGATGGCTTCTGAAGAACCCTTACACTGCTGTTCACAACAAACCCTTCCTTTGCAAACAGTGTAGATCCAGATCAGATGGCTTCTGAAGAACCCTTATCAGCTGTTCACAACAACCCCTACCTTTGCAAACAGTGTAGATCCAGATCAGATGGCTTCTGAAGAACCCTTATCCTGCTGTTCATAACAACCCCTACCTTTGCAAACAGTGTAGATGCAGATCAGAAGGCTTCTGAAGAACCCTTATCAGCTGTTCACAACAACCCCTTCCTTTGCAAACAGTGTAGCTCCAGATCAGATGGCTTCTGAAGAACGCTTATACTGCTGTTCACAACAACCCCTACCTTTGCAAACAATGTAGCTCCAGATCAGATGGCTTCTGAAGAACCCTTATACTGCTGTTCACAACAACCCCTACCTTTGCAAACAGTGTAGATCCAGATCAGATGGCTTCTGAAGAACCCTTACACTGCTGTTCACAACAACCCCTACCTTTGCAAACAGTGTAGATCCAGATCAGATGGCTTCTGAAGAACCCTTAGCCTGCTGTTCACAACAACCCCTACCTTTGCAAACAGTGTAGCTCCAGATAAGATGGCTTCTGAACAAACCTTACACTGCTGTTAACAACAACCCCTACCTTTGCAAACAGTGTAGCTCCAGATCAGATGGCTTCTGAAGAACCCTTATCCTGTTGTTCACAACAACCCCTACCTTTGCATACAGTGTAGATCCAGATCAGATGGCTTCTGAAGAACCCTTATACTGCTGTTCACAACAACCCCTACCTTTGCAAACAGTGTAGCTCCAGATCAGAAGGCTTCTGAAAAACCCTTATCAGCTGTTCACAACAACCCCTACCTTTGCAAACAGTGTAGATCCAGATCAGATGGCTTCTGAAGAACCCTTATCCTGTTGTTCACAACAACCCCTACCTTTGCAAACAGTGTAGATCCAGATCAGATGGCTTCTGAAGAACCCTTATACTGCTGTTCACAACAACCCCTACCTTTGCAAACAGTGTAGATCCAGATCAGATGGCTTCTGAAGAACCCTTATCCTGCTGTTCACAACAACCCCTACCTTTGCAAACAGTGTAGATCCAGATCAGATTGCTTATGAAGAACGCTTATACTGCTGTTCACAACAACCCCTACCTTTGCAAACAGTGTAGCTCCAGATCAGATGGCTTCTGAAGAACCCTTATCCTGTTGTTCACAACAACCCCTACCTTTGCAAACAGTGTAGATCCAGATCAGATGGCTTCTGAAGAACGCTTATACTGCTGTTCACAACAACCCCTACCTTTGCAAACAGTGTAGATGCAGATCAGATGGCTTCTGTAGAACCCTTATCCTGCTGTGCACAACAACCCCTACCTTTGCAAACAGTGTAGCTCCAGATCAGATGGCTTCTGAAGAACCCTTACACTGCTGTTCACAACAACCCCTACCTTTGCAAACAATGTAGATCCAGATCAGATGTTCTAGATAAAGATGAGTGCATAGGAACCCTTAGCCTGCTGTTCACAACAACCCTTACCTTTGCAAACAGTGTAGATCCAGATCAGATGGCTTCTGAAGAACCCTTATCCTGCTGTTCACAACAACCCCTACCTTTGCAAACAATGTAGATCGAGATCAGATGGCTTCTGAAGAACCCTTATCCTGCTGTTCACAACAACCCCTACCTTTGCAAACAGTGTAGATCCAGATCAGATGGCTTCTGAAGAACCCTTATCCTGCTGTTCACAACAACCCCTACCTTTGCAAACAGTGTAGATCCAGATCAGATGGCTTCTGAAGAACCCTTATCCTGCTGTTCATAACAACCCCTACCTTTGCAAACAGTGTAGATCCAGATCAGATGGCTTCTGAAGAACCCTTATCCTGCTGTTCACAACAACCCCTACCTTTGCAAACAGTGTAGCTCCAGATCAGAAGGCTTCTGAAGAACCCTTATCAGCTGTTCACAACAACCCTTCCTTCGCAAACAGTGTAGATCCATATCAGATGGCTTCTGAAGAACCCTTATCCTGCTGTTCATAACAACCCCTACCTTTGCAAACAGTGTAGATCCAGATCAGATGGCTTCTGAAGAACCCTTAGCCTGTTGATCACAACAACCCCTACCTTTGCAAACAGTGTAGCTCCAGATCAGATGGCTTCTGAAGAACCCTTACACTGCTGTTCACAACTACCCCTACCTTTGCAAACAATGTAGATCCAGATCAGATGGCTTCTGAAGAACCCTTATCCTGCTGTTCACAACAACCCCTACCTTTGCAAACAGTGTAGATCCAGATCAGATGGCTTCTGAAGAACCCTTATCCTGTTGTTCACAACAACCCCTACCTTTGCAAACAGTGTAGATCCAGATCAGATGGCTTCTGAAGGATGCTTATACTGCTGTTCACAACAACCCCTACCTTTGCAAACAGTGTAGATGCAGATCAGATGGCTTCTGAAGAACCCTTAGCCTGCTGTTCACAACTACCCCTACCTTTGCAAACAGTGTAGCTCCAGTTCAGATGGCTTCTGAAGAACGCTTATACTACTGTTCACACAAACCCCTACCTTTGCAAACAGTGTAGATGCAGATCAGATGGCTTCTGAAGAACCCTTATCCTGCTGTTCACAACAACCCCTACCTTTGCAAACAGTGTAGCTCCAGATCAGATGGCTTCTGAAGAACCCTTACACTGCTGTTCACAACAACCCCTACCTTTGCAAACAATGTAGATCCAGATCAGATGTTCTAGATAAAGATGAGTGCATAGTAACCCTTAGCCTGCTGTTCACAACAACCCTTACCTTTGCAAACAGTGTAGATCCAGGTCAGATGGCTTCTGAAGAACCCTTATCCTGCTGTTCACAACAACCCCTACCTTTGCAAACAGTGTAGCTCCAGATAAGATGGCTTCTGAAGAACCCTTACACTGCTGTTCACAACAACCCCTACCTTTGCAAACAGTGTAGCTCCAGATCAGATGGCTTCTGAAGAACCCTTACACTGCTGTTCACAACAACCCCTACCTTTGCAAACAGTGTAGATCCAGATCAGATGGCTTCTGAAGAACCCTTAGCCTGCTGTTCACAACAACCCCTACCTTTGCAAACAGTGTAGATCCAGATCAGATGGCTTCTGAAGAACCCTTATCAGCTGTTCACAACAACCCCTACCTTTGCAAACAGTGTAGATGCAGATCAGATGGCTTCTGAAGAACCCTTATCCTGCTGTTCACAACAATCCCTACCTTTTCAAACAGTGTAGCACCAGATCAGATGGCTTCTGAAGAACCCTTATCCTGCTGTTCACAACAACCCCTACCTTTGCGAACAGTGTAGCTCCAGATCAGATGGCTTCTGAAGAACCCTTATCCTGCTGTTCATAACAACCCCTACCTTTGCAAACAATGTAGAATGATCCAGATCAGATGGCTTCTGAAGAACCCTTATCCTGCTGTTCACAACAACCCCTACCTTTGCAAACAATGTAGATCCAAATCAGATGGCTTCTGAAGAACCCTTATCCTGCTGTTCACAACAACCCCTACCTTTGCAAACAGTGTAGCTCCAGATCAGATGGCTTCTGAAGAACCCTTATCCTGCTGTTCACAACAACCCCTACCTTTGCAAACAGTGTAGCTCCAGATCAGATGGCTTCTGAAGAAGCTATCTGTTCAGGATTTACACTGTTTGTCAAGTACTTTGCGAATTTGAATGCAACTTTATATCAAGTAATTTGATTTGTTGACAGTTAGCAATGGGTGTGGCACAATTAATTTATTCAGCCGGATAAGGCTAAAGGATGAGTTTGGGATAAATTTTCTTTAGATTTCTCCATAAAACCATAACTACAGGTATAATGATTCAACCTTTCTCCTGCTGAATAAATTAATTTAGTCACACCTAATTCTGTCTATTATCCAATCAAATTACTTGATATAATGTATTCATTCAATTTCCAAACTGCAGATCCATATCAGATTCCAAAGCCATCTGATCTGGATCTACACTGTAAGCAAAGGTAGGGGTTGTTGTGTTCAGCTGGAGAAATAGTAAAATTTATTCCAAACTTATTAATTATGTTGTGGGTACTTGTTAAAATCACATTTTCAAAAATCTTTGGGGTTTTTTGGTATTTTATTTTTCAGAGAAAATAAGGCTTGGCATAACGTGAATTGTTTTCTGCTTCACTTGTTATGGAAAGCCTTATTTTCTCTGAAAATTATGAAAATTTATCATTTTTTGTCTGCTCTGGAACTTTAGCTGCAACCAAAGAATTCTGAACTTTTTAGGTCCACTGAAATTTAAATTTATTGGAGGCGACAGGAGATTCAAGACACTTAACACTGCACTGTAATGTATTGTGATGTAATAAATAAATAAATAAATAAATAAATAAATAAAAGTGAACAAGTTAAATAAAACTAAAAAAATGAATAAGACGAAGTCCCATCACACGAAAACAAGCCTATATCATTTTGACCCCCTTGAACCCCACTTTTATTCAGTAAAAATGGGGTTTACAGGGGTAAACCTTATTTTTCTTATTTCTGCTCTAAAATATAGATTGTGGGTACTCGTTAGAACCGCCTTGATGAGGCGGTTCTAATGAGTACCCAAAATCTGTATTTTGAGCAGAAATAAGAAAAATATCACAATTTATCCTCTTAAAATTTCTAGGGTTTTTTTGGTGTAAAAATTTAAAATGAATTTGTATATAGGTATTTTTTCTTTTTTTTTTTTTTTTTCTAATATTTATCAATCTTTTTCCCAGAATCTTACAGATTTCCCTCTTTCATTCCCCAAATTTTTAACAGCCTCCGCATTTACCTTTACACTTCTCTTGTTCTATGTTATGATATCTAAGACATGCAGCCTGTATTACAAGATCTACTAGCTGCATGTAACCACCTTTAAGCTTGCTCATCCTGGTTTTTCTTCAGCCTTTTAACACCAATTAAGTTATTCTTTGCTACATTTCTGACCCATTTACCTGCATCTTACTGTTATTGTAACATGTTTTGTTACATATTTTAATAATTTCTGCAATATTCATGATGAAAATAAAATACATTTTTATTACTAAGAAGCAGATATAAAAGCAATATGGTATTCAGTTTCAAGATACACAATACACAAGATAACAGACAACTGACTTAAGAGATATTTTTTCTAGATATTGGAGGCTGGATTGTTTTTCTCTGAGCTCTTCAGGCTCAGATTTCTGTGACAAAGGATATTTTACAGTAATTTTTTGCAGTTAGAAGATCAGGTAAAGTTGTAGTGTAACTTTAGAAGTTAATGTTGTGAAGTTTGAAACCAGGCCTCCATTGCCAAAATCCAATATGGCTGCCTCCTGCAAACTGGCAGGATTGCATGTTTTTTTTTGGCTGATTCTTAGTTGTTTGTAAAATAGCTTCTTCATACTTAGTTCACTGAGATACTGTAAATGCTAACAATCTGGGCAAAGTTGTTCAAAGTGAGCTCATTAAGTGGTCAAAATAATATATGAACTTCTCTAGGGAGCACATGTATCAAATACTCTGGTATTTTTGCTGAAAATAATGTGAGAAGCAATTTTTTTCAGCAAAAGTATGTGTATATGCCATATTTAACGAACTAAGTTTTAATGATACATTAACTAATGATGTTAATTGAACCTCGGATCTTTGGCATCTGCTGACTAATACACTGATGACTGTGCAGATGTAGAACCAGATGTAGCAATGCATTCCTGCTTGCCCAATCAAATGCTGGACTTGAATACATCAAGTGAATCCTCTGCCTAGCAGGCTATTCACATTTACTGTCAAGCCTTATTTTCTCTGAAAAGTAAAAAATGATGATCAGGATGTCTGCAAATGTCATGATTAGCAGTTTAACCTAGAATCTTCCTCATATATACATGTAGCAGGAGTCCATTTCAAAATTTAGGGGTGTCAGGTTGTGTTTTCATCAAAATCTGTTTGGAAACTGGTAGAATGTTTTGCAAACAGTTTAGGCCCTGATCAGATGCCGCGTTCTGCGGCATCTGGTCTGGGCCTGCACTGTTTGCCTACTACCTGTTTTGGGTTTTCCAGTACAAAGTCAGGCCCCCGCCCATAGGGGCTTGAAGAAATATATGGGCTGCATGATGCTTCCACGCAGAGCTGTATCCGGCCCGCACACTAGTACTGGTAAACCGCTTAGAGGATCTCAAGCCTGTCCAGGAACCACGGTGCGAGTCGGACCGTCCATGCTAATAAACCCTATTGGTTTCATTGGGCGACAGGGATTGAGATGTCATTTCATCTCAATGTCGGGTAAAAGTCCCACAAAATTGGAAGCAACGTCTCCAAAATGACCTTTACAGTGTTGACGGGGACGTTAAACCTCAAATCAACCAACCAAATCCAGAACAAAGTGGTTGTCAGACCAGGTTCTTGAACATGTGTACCTATTCTTGAAAGATGTTACTGTCTTTTGCTGCAGAACTGATTCACATGTAATGTCAAGCCTTATTGTTGGCTCTATTGTCGGTGAAAAATAATACAGAAATATTTGCATTACAATAACACTCCCATGCGACATAGTGCCTTTTTTTCTCATCGCCAAAATGGTTACTTTTCTGATGAAAATTTGTGATTGTTATGTTCCCGGTAGTGATAGCGGGGACATATTGTTTTTGCCCTGTCTGTTTGTTGGTTTGTCTGTTTGTACGTGGACAACTTTAAAGTTGGTCGTAACTTTTGAACAGTTTGAGATAGAGCATTCGTATTTGGCATGAAGGTTCCTTGTGACAAGAGCTTCACATTCATGCAAAAAAATTTGAGCTGAGACCTTGACCTTTACCTTTGACCTACTTAAAAGAAAAAAATAACATTGGTCATAACTTTTGAACCACTTGAGATAGAGCCTTCATATATGGCATGTATGTTCCTTGTGACAAAAGCTTTACATTCATGCAAAAAAAAAATGAGCTGAGCCCTTGACCTTTGACCTACTTAAAAAAACAAAAAAACATTTTGGTCATAACTTTTGAACCATTTGAGATAGAGCCTTCATATTTTACATAGGTTCCTTGTGACAAGAGCTTTACATTCACATGAAAATTTTTTACCTGTGACCTTGACCTTTGACCTACATAAAAGAAAAAGTTAACATGAGTCATAACTTTTGAACCATCTGAGATGCAGCCTTCATATTTGGCATGTAGGTTCCTTGTGACAAGAGCTTTACATTCATACAAAAAAATTTGACCTTGACATTTGACCTACTTAAAAGAAAAAAATTAACATTTTGGTCATAAATTTCGAACCGTTTCGGATAGAGCCTTCATATTTGGCATGTAGGTGCCCTGTGATAAGAGCTTTACATTCATGTAAAAAAAAAATTGACCAGGACCTTGAATTTGACGTACTTAAAAGAAAAAAATAAAATTGTTCATAACTTTTTAACCGTTTAAGATAGAGCCTTCAAATTTGGCATGTAGGTTCCTTGTGAAAAGTGCTTAACTTTGATGCAAACCTTTTTGACCTGTAATTTTGACCTATGACCTACTTTAAAGATTTTTTTTATTGTTCATAACTTTTGAACCGTTTAAAATAGAGCCTTCATATTTGGCATGTAAGTTCCTTGTGTCAAGGGCTTCCCACTCAAACAAAAAATCTTGACCTTGAACTGTGACCAATTTAAAAAAAAACTGACCATGCCCGGGGACATGTTTGTGTTTCCCAAACACATCGTGTTTTCTTATTTGTACTGCAAACAAAGGTTGTGGTGCCCATGAGAACCGCCTCCTCAAGGCGGTTCCAACGAGTAGCCACAACCTGTGTCTTGAAACAGACATAAGAAAAATAATCTATAACCCTGTAAACACCTGGTGTATGAATGTCATTTGACGTGTCACCAGTAACAATTCTGATTCTGACACTAGTCTCTGACCCTGGATGAGACATGGTTTCACCATTTTTAGCCGTAAAACGTAGTTTGCTACGGTAAAACCGACGATTTGTCTCCCGAAATGTCAATTTTCAATACAGTTATCCCCATTCTAATGCATTTAATTCAGTTGTTTTGTGAAAAATTGTACCACTTTGCACAAAGCGGCCAGCGCTGTGAGCTGCGTAAAACCAAATATCAGCCAATAAAAAGCGACGTTACATTATGACGTCGGGTTTCAGACAGTATGTCTCAGGATATACTGTCAAAAATGTTTGACGTTATCCAATCAAACGTCGCATTTCATTCGTAATTACATTAGAATGGGCCTTTTATGTATCAGGAAGAAACAATCATCCAAGTAAGTAAAAGCACTGAACTTCAGACAGACATTCTGTTGCTGCAGGATGATGCTCTTGGGGCATTGACAGAAGCTGAAGGATTTGGCTTTGGACTGTTGCCTCATGCCCCTTACTCACTGGAGCTCACACCATCTGACTTTAACTTTTTCCCAAAGCTGAAGTCCCACATGCATGGTCACCACTTTCAAAGTGATTGTGTTGTCATTGATGCTGTTTCAGGCTACATGTATCTTGAAGCTTAACCCATAAAATACCAGTCACGACAATATTGTCGTCTGCTTTGTCATCTGCAGGTTTCTTTATAAGTCATTTTTTACAAACTGTGTGGACCCAAATCAGACCGCTCCTCTAGGAGCAGTCTGATTTGGGTCCACACTGGTTGCCTGTAAGCAAAAATATTTTTAAAAACCTTTGCAAAGAAATAAGCGGACAACATTTTCAGATGTAGTTTTTCTAGCATCATAAGGGTTGAGATGCAACTGCATTGAAGAGATGACATCTTTTTACCAGCTCCTTGAGATGCTGAGAAGTTTTTGAAGTGCCCTCATACATAGCAAATTAGGATGTGATTGCAGTTCAAATTACAGTAAAACTCCTCTATTAAGGCCACCTTTGCGATTGTTAAAAAGTGGTCTTTACCACTTTTAAACAGTCCCAAAGGTGGTCTCTGACTAAAATACACTGTATGCCAAAAACACGAAGAAAGAATAACTCAAACCTACTAAACTAAGTTTTCAAAGCAGCATTGGTCTTAATTTTAGGTGGTCTTGATAGATGAATTTCACTGATTTTTTTTATTTTCGGTCTTTATCATGAATAATATTCAAATACCACGGAAAAAGGCATAATCATTAGATGCAGATTTTTCATACCTGGGTACAAATGAAGATTTTTGACAGATGCAATCAAATAATATGTTTGATCTTATCTAATAAGAAAACAATCTTAACCCTTATCTTGCTGTTCACGACAACCCCTATCTTTGCAAACAGTGTAGATCCAGATCTGATGGCTTCTGAAGAAGCCATCTGATCAGGATCTACACTTTTTGGCATTCAGTTTATGAATTTGTAGCAATAAATTACATCAAGTAATTTGATTGGTTGATATACAGAAATGGGTGTGGCTTAAATGATTATTCAGCAAGATGAGGGTTAAACCCTTATAGCACTGAGCACAAACCACCAGATGAAATTTTCATTGTTTCCCTTTTCAGCTTGCCCAGACTAAACAGCTAACGCCCGGGATAAGCTATTTCTGTTCCAGTGGGTATTATCGGCATCATCCGCTTTGGTTACAGCGCAAGATCTTGTACTGTATTTTCTGTACTGTGCATCATAAAAATTTTAACTATCACCCTGGGCGTTTATTAGAATTACGAGGACTGTTCAAATATGAATGCAAGTAGAATGTTTTCTCATGCACTAATGCGAAAATCAACTGGAAATAAATATCACAGCATAGAAAAATATTTTACCTATACATTGATACCAAACCTGTTAAAATCCGTCCACTTTAGCCATGTACACTACAGGTCGCGCATAAAAGCCAGTTTTCTTTTTCACTCCGAATGCAATTTTCACAGTACTCCAAACCACTCCGCATATTTTCATCAAAACACTCGGAATGAGGAAACAAACCACTCCCAAACACTCCGCGAAATATCGAGTATACTCGGAGTTTTCCGAACGACTATACAGGTAATGTTTGGTCAATAGTGCCCGGGGCTAATATTCCGAATGTCGCTAGAAATACTCCGAGTGGTTCAAGTTTATATTTATTCATATGATATTGGTTGTATATTAATTGTTATTATTATTATTTTACTGACAATTTTTCATTAGGTCGTTTTTCCTTCCCCTATCAAAATTTCACCTTTCTAACATGCCTCGCCAACTTTCGCGCAGCCTAACATGTATCATTTGACCCAATCTTTTTTCATGCCGGTTGGATTTTCAATTTGCACGTGCAACTAATATACCCCAGCACGGAAACGGGACCATTACGGTAAAATGCCTTACTTGAAGTTGTAATAAACAGGCATATAATGAGTATAAGGTACTCCTCGTGATATGTTCCCAAATGCAATATATATATTTAGATATTTTTTTTCTTTTTTTGGTTTGATGTTCTGTTGAAGAATTCACTTCTTTCGACCAGATCGTTGTTTTAAAGGCTGGCGGAATCCAAATTTCAAGGAGAGGAAGGGAAAGAGGAAAACATCCGAATCAGCATCTACAGCAACCGTAGCCGAGCACGTGTCCGTCAGGTGGACAGGTCCGTGAGATGAACACCTAGCTTATATAAAGCAGTGGGGCTTACGAGGATTGGGGATATTCATTAGTTCTCTAATTTTTAGACAGAAGCTTATATGCACCGATTTATGGATCTCGTAAGGATCGGCTGATTGTGGCTGTTCTTACGAGCACCAGTAGTTTACATTTGAACAAGATTTGTAAAAACATTACGGAAGCACGCCTATTCAAATATATAGGATAATTTTACCACCAAATTGAAATTTTTCAGTGTAAAAACGTGATAGTTTTCTTATTTCTGCTCAAAATATGGATTATGGATACACATTGGAACCGCCTGATCGAGGCGGTTCTAACGAGTACCACTGGCTGTGTTATAGAGCAGAATAAAGAAAATAACGTTTACCCCTCTAAACCCCAGTTTTACTGTATAAAAGTGGGGTTAAAGGGGGTCAGAATTATTTAGACATGTTTTCGCGATGATACCGAACTATGTCATCTTAAAAAACAAAACAAAAAAAAAAAAAACGTTAGTTCTAGAGATAAGGAAGACGATGAGAGCCTCCCCTGCAAGAGCAATGATTTGGTCTCTCGCCGCTGTTGGGTCTCACTCGGGCATGTAAAAAAACAACGGCTATCAGGTTCTTATCTGGGTACTCCAGTTTTCGCCCATCTCAGATTAGCATTTTGATAGAAATAAATGAAATAATCTTGAGAGGGCCGCGAAACACTCCCACCCCTTAGCTCACAGTCTTGTTATCATCAAGACAAGTTATATGAGAAATGACTCTATTTTATCGTATTCTATGTGATTTGTTGAGTAATAAATCACAGTTTGAAGGCATTTGTAAAGAAGACTAAACCACGATTGGTGTATCTACTTTAAAGTAACCGGCAGCTTGAACTGTGATTTTTTTTTTTTGCAATGGTTCACAAACTGGAGCTGATCTATTTGGATTCTAACACACTCATATTCGACAATACCATCAAATTCTCCCAACTTTTCGACTGTTTCTTCCTTTTCTTTCTACTAATACTGCGATCGGTCACATCTTACCATTACTCGCAGATGTACATTACATACACACCAGTTTTGCAGGATGAAAGCCAACACAGTAATCATGTAATTACGGTAGGGGTCTTCAACCTGCATAGGGCATGACTCTCCCTGCACAGGGGGCCTCCAGATAGCGTCCCGATCCGAAGGACGATGCCCTTTATGACATTCATCCCTGCAAATGATGCCAATGGAGCGTGTTCGGACATCGAAATTTTATCGCCGCTGTCGGGGATCGAACCTGGGACCTCAAGCATCAAATGCAAGTGCACTAACCACCAAGCTATCAAGGCACGTAATACGTTAAAAGGAATCCCGGCAAATTAAGTGATTCAGGGGGATGCGGATTCAATACCTGCCAGGAGTCGGTAGCTTTCTGTCGTGGAAATCGATCATTACAACTTTTCTACAGTCATTCTCTCCATTCCGCTGACGGCCCCCGCCATCGGCGCTTGAAGAAATAGATGGGCTGCAAGGTGCTTCCACGCAGAACTGAAACCAACCGCACACTAGTACTGGCTGACTGCTTTGAGGATCTAAGCCTGCCCAGGCAAAGCAGTGCGAGTCGGACCGTCCATGCTTGTAAACCGTATTGGTTTCATTGGCCGACAGGGCTTGAGATGTCATTTCATCTCAATGTCGGGTAAAAGTCCCACAAAATTGGAAGCAACGTCTCCAAAATGACCTATAGAGTGTTAACGGGGACGTTAACATCAAATCAAACAAACAAACAAATCCTTTCCGCTGGGTCAAGGGCACTTGCCAGTTTCTGGTGAAAGAATTTGCACACTGCAGCCTATTAGTTAAACGCTTACGTAGCCAATAGGTCTGCACAGGAAGTGTTGACAGCTAAAAGAATGACCTTAAATAGTATTGACTGGACCGTCAAACTCTTATACAAAAAAAAAGGAGTGACGTTCTACAACTGCGGCTGTTCGGTCACGCTCTTCTTCGCTGAGATTTATTGCACAATAAAACACTCCATTCCCATTGCCGTTATGGGCGTCATTTTTTAACTGATCAGTTTACCCATCAGCACTATTCCTGGGCAGTCTTTTACGGTAACGGTTAACCAGCACAGTGCGTATTCTTTCGCCAGAGAATGACAACTGCCCTTCTTGATAACAGCGGAAAGGAGAGAAAGGCCAGAACAAATTTCATGATCAGTCTCCACAACAGAATGTTGCCGACCCCGGCAAGTATCGGACCCACGTTCTCCTGATCCCAAGTCAGACGCGCATCCGAATGAGATACCGAGGCTGGCAATGGGCGTGATGTACTAGAATAAAATGATTATAGAAGAAATTGTGTTTGTTGGTTTTGAACATTCCAGGATGAGCAACGTAGCCATCAAAAATGTATGACCGGAAAGCCATACGGCGTAGTAACCTTCCAATGTGACCTTGACCTGGTGTCAGCAAGATTCATTTATGAACTCTGCACATGAGCTCACTGAGGGGGATAATTGATCAAAGTTTAATGAAAATCCTTTGAGGGGTCTAGGAGATATGGAACGGACACAAAATTCAATGTTTCAAAGTCCTGACCTTCAAATGTGACCTTGACCTTGTGTCGGCATGGTTCATTTATTGGTTCTGCACATAAGCTCACTGAGGTAAAAGAATGGGGTAAAAGAGATATGGAACGGACACAAAAATGAAAGTTTCAAACTCTTGACCTTCAGCTATGACCTTGACCTTGAGTCGGCATGGTTCATTTATGGGTTCTGCACATGAGCTCACTCAAAAGAATATTTGACCAAAGTTTAATGAAAATCGTTCCAAGGGTAAAGGAGATATAAAACGGACAAAAAATACCAAGTTTCAAACTCATGACCTTCAACTGTGACCTTGACCTTGAGTCGGCATGGTTCGTTATGGGTTCTGAACATCAGCTCACTGAGACTAACACTTGACCAAAGTTTAATGAAAATCTATCAAAGGGTAAAGGAGATATGGGGCGGACAAGAAAGTGTTACGGACAGACAGACGGACGGACATTCCTATTATCCCGCCGCGAAGGACGGATAGACGAAAGACATTCCTATAATCCCCGCTCCGCTTCGCGGCGGGGGATTAAAAATTGTTGATTTCACAAATCCTGGTATTGATAGCCGCGCTTTTCTAATCGCTGTGAGGTCAGAGTGTTGCGCAAATGGGTTAATTATCTCTAGAATCTGGACTGGAATCCTGTTGTCGGGTTTGAAGACCCAGATCAGACGCCGCATGAAATTGGAAGTAAAGAAATTTAAAATAATAATGATTTGCCACTATTACATACCTTTATCTGTAGTCAGTTAACGGACCCCTTAACATGAAATCTGTCATTGAGGAAAAAATTATAATAGCCGGTGTATAGTTGTTACGTTACTCGCCTCATAAACCAGGGATTGTCGGATCAATCCCGGGCCTCTCCAGACTTTCGGATGCGTCTTTTAACCGAGGACCCGGCTCTGTATGACATTAGCTGTTGGTGGGACGAAAAACTAAAACAGACACATATGTAGACCGCATTCTTATACATTTTCCTTGTACATGAGCCGGCGCACGACAAAGACTTTTTTTCTACAACAGAAATTTGCATCTAGACAACATGTCCAGTCTTCGCTTGTTGCTCTTTGAATAGCCCACATAGTAGGCTTATTCGAACAGCAAAGGCTCTGATCAGACTGCACGGATGCGCAGGCTGATCTGAGTCTTCAATGGTTACACGTCTTATCGAATTACGTGTTCCCCAGTCTTTGCATCCACTTTGGTCAAAGTCTTCACTTGTTGCTCTTTGAATAGCCCAGAGATCAGAATACTCACAGGAACAGCAAATGCTCTGATCAGACTGCACAGATCAATTCTCAAACGAGCAATTATGTTTCCTGTAAGTGCCTTTTCACACGCAATAACTGTGCGCGTGCTCACTAGTATGACGTAGTATGGTTAATCTGCACGCGCTTACATGACGAACTGCGGTAAATCGTGGGAATCATGTGCTCAGTCGGAGACAGCGCATGGAAAAAAGCAATCTGTCACACTGGTTGTTCACGAGAAGCGAGGGATGTTTAACCCTTTTTGTACCAAATGGAATCTTCCAGCTTATATATGGCAGGAGTCCATTTGAAAATTTAGGGGCCTCAGGTTGTGTTTTCTTCAAAATTGATTAGGAAAAGGGCTGAACTTTTTGCAAACAGTGTAGGCCCTGATCAGACGCCGCATTCTTCGGCGTCTGATCTGGGCCTGCACTGTTTGCCAGGGTACCCGCTTAGGGGTTTCCAGTCTGAAATGGGTTAATGGAGAAATAATGAAAACAGCATTACAATAAGATGGTTTAATCGAGGCATTGATGATTTGGGAAAATGGCCCTGGATGGGGGCTCAGACATTCGTTCGTTAATCCCTTAAATGCCTTAACTCTAAACAATGCAGACTCTAATCAGAGGCCCTTTATTTGGCTTCTGACCGGGATCTACCATGTTTGCCATTTCCAGACCGGATCGATTCTACAGGTAAACCTTTACACACTACTCTGGCCTCACTGATACGAACAGCGCGGCTTTAATAAACCGCTACCTGGATTTCATACAAATAAGTGACACTCATTTAGAATTAGTATCGTAAAGCTACTGCACTTCGTAAGTTTTGGTCGACTGTCAATCTACCGAAAACTTTCTGTGGTGCTGTGTAATAATAAAAACCTTTTCCGAGATGGTATGATACTCTTGAATTGGCTCCCGCCCATAGGGGCTTGAAGAAATATATGGGCTGCATGATGCTTTCACGCAGAGCTGAATCCGGCCCGCACACTAGTACTGGTAAACCGCTTAGAGGATCTAAGCCTGTCCAGGAACCGCGGTGCGAGGCGGACCGTCAATGCTAATAAACCCTATTGATTTCATTTGGCGACAGGGCTTGAGATGTCATTTCATCTCAATGTCGAGTAAAAGTCCCACAAAATTGAAAGCAACGTCTCCAAAAGGACCTTTACAGTGTTGACGGGGACGTTAAACCACAAATCAATCAATCAATCAATGCTACTCTTGAAGGAAAGAATTTGCTTCCGAAAGGCAAGTATTTTTTTTTACTTTACGCACATGCGTAATATGTCTGATGAGCCTTTCGCCTATGAATACACTGGAAGTCGCTGGAATAACACACGCACCCACCTTTCATGGACGGTTTTTCCAGGTTGGCGTGCGCATCCATGCAGTCTGACCAATACTCAGCCATCACAAGTGGTCGCAGTTCTACCCATGGTGAAATGATACACGTACCTTTGACAGTTATGTTATTCTGGGTTTTTGTTTTGTTTGTTAGTTTGATTGAGGTTTAACGTCCCCGTCAACACTGTAAAGGTCATTTTGGAGACGTCGCTTCAAATTTTGTGGGACTTTTTGTCTTTTACCCGACAATGAGATGAAATGACATCTCAAGCCCTGTTGCCCAATGAAACCAATAGGGTTTATATGCATGGACGGGCCGGCTCGCACCGCTTTGCATGGGCAGGCTTAGATCCTCTAAGCGGTTTACCAGTACTCGTGTGCGGGTCGGTTTCAGCTCTGCGTGGAAGCATCCTGCAGCCCATATATTTCTTCAAGCCCCGATGGGCGGGGGCCGTCTCGGTCTTTGTAGTAGCACGGGTTTTATGTCGAGCGCTAACTAATGTACGATCTCAGTGTTTTGTTACATGCTGAACATGAGGCCGGCTGCGAATTTATTTTCAGTAAAAGGGTATACAATTCCTTGGTCGAGTCTACTGATTAAAATAGGGGTGTGTTTTTGATTTTAATATACCCGTTTTTAGCTCACCTGAGCACGAAGTGCTCAAGGTGAGCTTTTGTGATCGGTCTTTGTCCGTCGTCCGTCGTCCGTCGTCCGTGCGTCCGTGCGTCCGTCGTCAACTTTTGCTTTAAACAACTTCTTCTCCAAAACTGCTTGACAGATTTTGAAATAATTTCACAGGAATATTCCTTGGGTGACCCTCTACCAAAATTGCTCAAATCGTTCCGCTAGTGTGAACAAGATGGCCGCCAGAGCTAAAAATAGAAAAACCTATAAACCACGTCTCCTCCTTAACCAGTGCAAGGATTTTGATATAATTTCACAGGAAGGTTCCTTGGGTGACCCTCTACCAAAATTGCTCAAATCATTCCGCTCGTGTGAACAAGATGGCCGCCAGAGCTAAAAATAGAAAAACCTATAAACAACTTCTCCTCCTTAACCAGTGCAAGGATTTTGATATAATTTCACAGGAAGGTTCCTTGGGTGACCCTCTACCAAAATTGCTCAAATCGTTCCGCTCAGGTGAACAAGATGGCCGCCAGAGCTAAAAATAGAAAAACCTTTAAAAGACTTCTTCTCCTTTACCAGTGGATGGATTTTGAAATTATTGCACAGGAATGTTCCTGGGGTACCCCTCTACTAAAATTGCTCAAACCGTTCCACTCGGGTGAACAAGATGGCCGCCAGAGCTAAAAATAGAAAAACCTTTAAACGACTTCTTCTCCTTAACCAGTGGATGGATTTCGAAATTACTTCACAGGAAAGTTTCTTGGGTGACCCTCTACGAAAATTGCTCAAAATGTTCCGATCGGGTGAACAAGATGGCCGCCAGAGCTAAAAATAGAAAAACCTTTAAACAACTTCTTCTCCTTAACTATTGGATGGATTTTTAAATTACTTCATAGGAATGTTCCTTGGATGACCCTCTACCAAAATTGCTCAAACCGTTCCGCTGGGGTGAACAAGATGGCCGCCAGAGCTAAAAATAGAAAAACCTTTAAACGACTTTTTCTCCTTAACCTGTGGATGGATTTTGAAATTATTTCACTGGAATGTTCCTTGGGCGTCCCTTTACCAAAATTGCTCAAAATGTTCCGCTCTGGTGAACAAGATGGCTGCCAGAGCTAAAAACAGAAAAACCTTTAAACGACTTCTTCTCCTTAACTAGTGGATCGATTTTGAAATTACTTCACAGGAATGTTCCTTGGGTGACCCTCTACCAAAATTGCTCAAACCGTTCCCACTCGGGTGAACAAGATGGCCGCCAGAGCTAAAAATAGAATAACCTTTAAACAACTTTTTCTCCTTAACCAGTGGATGGATTTTGAAATTATTTCACTGGAATGTTCCTTGGGTGACCCTTTATCAAAATTGCTCAAACCGTTCGGCTCTGGTGAACAAGATGGCTGCCAGAGCTAAAAATAGAAAAACCTTTATACGACTTCTTCTCCTTAACCAGTGGATGGATTATGAAATTATTTGACAGGAATGAGGTTTGAGGTTTTAAGCTGAGGTGGCCATCATGCTCAGTTAAGCAAAATATTTTGAGCAACTTTGTTGGAGGGTCACTCATGGAACATTCCTATAAAATTGCTTCCTTTTAGAGACAGATGGCTTTTGAAAGTTTTGGCCCCAACCCACCTTGGCTGCAAGGTGCTTCTACAGGAGTATTGGTAAACCACTTTGAAGGTCTTAGCCTGTCCAGGCAAAGTGGTGCCAGTGGAACCATCTGTGCATTTAAACCCCATTGGTTTCATTGGGCAGCAGGGATTGAGATGTCATTTCATCAAAAATGACTTCTACATGTACTTCTCAAAATGACTTCTGCTCCTAAACAGGCAGACTGATTTTGAATTAATTTCACAGAAATGGTCTTTGGGTCCAACCAAAATTGCTCAAACCCTCCACACCACCATATATTACCCACAATTCCGTTTGTACAATATGGATCAGGTGAGCGATCCAGGGCCATCATGGCCCTCTTGTTTTTTGTTTTGTTTGAAGAAAAAAAACATGGACATATTATTTTCGTCATTGTTGTTCGTCCGTCCGTCATAAGTGGCCGCAGTTCTATCCATGGTGAAATGAGCGAAAACACTTACTTTTGACAGTGCATGTTATTCTAGGTCTTTGTTCATGCCGAGCGCTAGCTAATGTACGATCTCAATGGTTTGTTTTAAAACATGCTGAACATGAGACCGACGGTCAAAACCAGTCAGCTTCGGCTACGACATTTTATTTTTCAGCTAAAGGGTATACGATTCATTGGGTGGTGTCACTGGTTATTGTTTTTTGGGGGGTATATTATTTTCGTCACTGGTGTTCGTCCGTCCGTCCGTCCGTCCTTCCAACTGTCACAAACATTGATAATGCAACTACTTTTTTATTCATCACGCAAACATGCCTATATAGTTTTGACCCCCTTCAACCCCACTTTTATATAGCGAAGCTGGGGTTTACAGGGGTTAATCTTTATGTTCCCTATATAGATTGTGGGTAACCGTTACAACCGCCTCGTCGAGATTGTGCTAACGAGTACCCACAATCTTTGTTTTGAGTAGAAATACGAAAAATTATCAGGATTTTCATCTGAAAAAATTCCATTTTTGGAGGTAAAATTTTGCCGATGTATTTCAATAGGCGTGTTTTCGTAATGTCTTAGCCTATGGTGACCAAACTGGACTGTAAAACTCGCACGAACTGCAAAGACTCGGGACTTGTAGACCGGAAAAAAACCTGCGCGCTCATATTTCAAACGCCTCGGTGAGTCGATAAAGTAAGCCGTGTAGTGAGAAAGATTCTGACTGATCAGTGTTTGTAAATCCGACCCAGTACCTAGCGCCGGCCAAAGCCTGCACGCTCCTTTTGAAACGCCTCGGTGAGGTGATAGAGATAGCTGTGTAGCCAGAAAAGTTGTGACTGATCAGTCTATGAAAACCTCATCAGGTACTCGGATAAGGAACTGAACTGTTTACGCAAATAACAAAGGATACAGCTCTGGGTGGAAGCATCATGCATCCCATTTATTTTTTTCAGCCCTGATTGGCGGGGGCCAAGAGGTTGTGGTGTATATAGATATCTAGAGCTTTGGGAACAATTCGCTATGTGCTCAAGAGCGATTTCGATTTGGCCATTATAAACAAGCAAGTACTCGTGTGCGGTCGGTTTCAGCTCTGCGTAGCCCATCTATTTCTTCAAGCCCCGATGGGCGGGGCGTAATTATGTATGCTAAAGTCATGACTGATCATTCTTGTGAACGTCACTTTAACCCATCAGACCCAGTGCTTGCACGATCTGCAAAAACTCAAGATTAACCTCAAGATCCTGCCTAGCCAGCGTAGATCAGCCTTTCCGTATGCGCAGTTTGATTAGCATTTCCGTTTTGTAGGCATCTGATCATGATCTATATACACGGTTAAAAAAAAACAAAAAAAAAAAAACACACACACACACACAAACAGGAGTTATTACAAGTTATGCTATATATATAAATGTCATAATTTTTATTATAAATAATGGACTCGCCTCGTTAAACACGAAGCTAAGTTCGAGCGAGCGCCAGCCAAATACAATAAGATTCACATGACCGGTAAAGACGTAGATTGGAGCCTGACTAGAGTTGATCAGCCTGCACAACCGAGAGGTCTGATTAGAGACAATCATCGGGCATTCAGATTGGGATAACGCTGGTCATGTCATAGATACGTTTACATGTATCGCAGCGACGAATAAACACTACAAAAATGGAATCGCCTCGCTAACTGTAGTTTGAGCCATTAAGTCCTGAACGAGCAGTAAAGACCTCACAGCCTGTGCACCCGCTCAGCCTCATCTGGACCAGCCTGCGCATTTGCGCAGTCTCATCTGCAGCATCTGAGGAATGAAAAGAGGGAAGTGAAAACATGCTAAGTTCTGCACCGAAAGGTCAAGCGGATTTTCTCCGGGTAAGCCGAGTTCCGCCCTCCTTTGATTAACGATCGACATCTTGAGAGAGCCATATTACCACACTACACCTACCAAAAAAGATGGGTCAATTTAGGAGTGTTTACGAGATGCAATCTTGCATTTTCTAAACCCTGTCTGTCTGTCCATTGGTCTATCTTGTCTGTCTGTACCTATCTGTTTGTCTGTCGGTCGGTCGACCAATGTCCAAGACGGATGTCCGAATTTTGATCGAAAGGCAAAAAAACATGGAAACTTCAAAACATCTAATGCGACATCAAATAGAAACATCAAACAACACGCGACCAAACATCGGAAGACAAAACATCTTGAATGTCACACACGCAGACACACACACATACACAAAGACAAAACATCGAAAAAAATCGTCTTTTTTTGTATACAGAAAACGGACCGGGAAAACACATGAGCATATAAAAGATAAATTCTTCAACACTGATACAAGGCGTTTTCTTTGCCATGTCAGGGGTGGAGGCAGAGAATAATGGAAGCCAGAACTGATAATGTATGTTAGCTTTTTTCCTCGGCCAGACATTCGAAAACAGGGCTGTGCTCTGACACATTTGGCAGTCGAAATTGGCAACACGTCATCACATACTAGAGCCCGTCTTTGGTCTGATTCCTGCACTCAAAATTCTAAAATCGCTATAGAACTGTGTTTCTTAGGACAAACGCTGTACCTTGGGTGCGATTTGTGCCTTCCTCCGATTAAGAGTTCAGTATATTCCCATTGGTCAGCTGACACCTGTCGAATTGACAAGTGCCAGCACATTGGAGGCCCTGGGAAGAGCAGTTCATAAACTAATCCCATTTAGCGAGATGGGGGTAGCCCCTATGTGCTTTTAGCGCCCGGTTACCTTACAAAATCTATCAAGTCAAGACTGATACACTGCGCCATTCAACCGTGTTTGTTTTAAACCTTTTCCCTTTTTCATTTCCAATAACTTTCGTTATTTTTTTTTTTTTTTTTGTTCTTCTTCTTTTTTTTTTCATAATTAATTATCAGTTGTACACACAGGTAATAATTAAATACACTCCGCGTAACTTTCGCATGGATTTCGCGGCAATGATAGCCTGCGGCAAAGAGGTAAAGCTTCCGAAACACTCGGAATATGCTCCGCGAATCGCGAACGCCGACGGTTCGCGGAGTGTTTGCGAGTAAAACACTCCGAATAATTTTAAGATTCGGAATGTTTTAGAGGGCCAAAAGAATCATGCGAAATGAAGAAATTCGGAATAAAGAGTCTTTCGGCTGTTCTGCGCGACCTGTACTGTATATCATTCGACAAACACTGTCTACTCTTGTATACTAATACAAAACATGGTTGGAAGAAGGTCAGAGTATGCCGTTGAAATACGGTCCTATATTAAGAATAGTTGTATTCTTGGTATACGGTGCTATGACATTTTTGATGAAATATGTTCTGTTTATGGGCATAATTAAATGTCTTTTCCGACAGTTTTTCGTTGGTGTAAGAAATTCAGCTATGGGCTAGGCTCAACAGAAGATGCACCACATGATCGTCAGCCGAAAAAGAGCAACATCTGCCAAGATGGTTGCTAGAGTGAAAGAAATAGTTGCTACCGATGCACGATACACCACTAGGCAAATAGCTAGTATGGTTGGCATCTCATTAGGAGCAGCTCATACAATTCTGAAATGGGATTTGAAAATGAGAAAGATCTGTGCTAGATGGATTCCCCATCTGTTGACAGATGAGCAGAAAAAGGCACGCATTCAGTGCGCCAAGAAGTTGCTTAAAAAGTTTCCAAATTACAATGCATGGTCTTTCGCTAATGTCGTCACAGGTGACGAGACATAGGTTCACTTTTTTGAGCCAAAACGAAAGATTCAGAACAAAATATGGGCAACAAAGTATTGCAAAAGACCATGCATTGCAAAGCGGTCCATGAGCGTCAAGAAGGTAATGTATGCCATATTCTTTTCAAATCAGGGCCCTGCTATTCAGGTTGCTGTGCCTAAAGGCAAATCTGTAAATGGAAAGTTTTACAAGAATAAAGTTCTTCGAAAATTGAAGAAATATTTCAAAGAACGAAGACCCGCAACTGGTTTGGCCAATGTCAGATTGCTACATGACAATGTGTCATCACACAAGGCATTCATTGTGCAAGACTATCTGAAGCAGGAAAATGTTGTTGAACTCCCTCAACCCCCTGGTATTCCCCTGACCTTGCCCCGTGTGACTTTTTTGTTCCCGCGGCTGAAAAAATACCTTTCTGGTCGAAAATTTGTACAGTGCAAACACCACGGTTCTGCAATATTCCAGTGCCTTCATAGTATACCTCGAAAAGACTACCAACATGCATTCAATGATTGGATCAGAAGACTGAAAGTTTGTATATCTGTTAAAGGGGAATACTTTGAGGGGACAAAATAAATTTGTCATCGAAATCTACCACGGAATCATTTTTATGTGCTTAGTTGCATTCATATTTGAACAGTCCTCGTATGTCCAATTTGAGAGAAGGGGTAGGGCACTTATTGGATGGGGATTGACTGCATTTTCTCTTCAGTAATTTTAACCCATTTAGTACCAGAAACCCCAAAACGGATACCCTGGCAAACAGTGCAGGCCCAGATCAGATGCCGCAGAACGCGGCGTCTGATCAGGGCCTCCACTGTTTGCTAAAAGTTTAACCATTTTTCTAATCAATTTTGAAGAAAACACCACCTGACACCCCTAAATTTTGAAATGGACTCCTGCTATATATAAGGAGGAAGATTCCATTTGGTACAAAAAGGGTTAACTAGTATTACTACCTCCCGCCTTGTCACATATAGGGTTATAATAAATTGATGAAATTATGTACATAGCCACATTGATCAGGATAATTAAGGCTCATAGCTTTGAAATAAAACACTATAGGATGTAACATGTTCAGTTTCTTTCACATGTAGCTGAGGCTCAATGATACAAAAGGCCCTTTTTACTAATTTGTCATTCTTCATGCCTCTATAAAACACGTTCCTATGCGACAGACGCTCTTTTACCATGCTCTGTCACTTGGATCCATTGAATTAGCATGCAGTATAATTTATCACGTTTTCATGCGAGAGTTTCCCCGCATTTTACCACAGCACACAACTTCATTGAGAAATTTACGTCCGTAACGTTTACCACGTAATACCCTAGAATCTACTTCATTTATACTGAGCGCGTGTGTGGTTGTTGCATTGTGAAAAGGTAGTTAACAAACACTAATATGCTATCACTCGTCTGAGGAGAGGTCTTTGATTTTCTTAGATTCTTTTTCTTGTTACTTGCAACAACATGCACACTCTGATCAGATTCTTCCTTGATAGCAAAGTTTTGCAGTGTACATGCTCATGAACAGTGAAATTCCGCTATTAAGACCGCCTGAAATTAAGTCAAGTCCTGATTTCAAAAAAAGCTTTTTTAGAAGGTTTCAGTAGTTTTTGAACAGTCCCAAAGGTGGTCTTAACATAGGAATTTTACTGTATATAAAAACCAGTAGAAGAAGAATGGCCATTGTGCAGCTGACCTTACTAACTGTTGAGCACTAGGATCAAGAAGTTACACCTCTTTTGTGGTCTCCTTTGAAATGGCCTGAATGTGAAAGGTCACTAAAGGTCTGAGAGATACCTTATTTTTATGCCCCTGCCACTAAGTGGGGAGGGACATTATATATAGTGTTTGCCCTTGTCCGTCCATAATTATGTTGTACGTTTGTTTGTTTGTATTGGAGTTTAACCGCCCAGTGAATGCTACTTTAGAGCCGGTCAGTTTACCTTTCCACACTTTTTCTGTTCAGGCTTATACGTAAGCGGTTAACCAGTACAGTGCACATTCTTTCGCCAGAAACTGACAACTGCCGTTCTTGAAACAGCGGAAGGGAGAGAATGACTGTAGAAAAGATTTCATGATCAATCTCTACGAAAGAATGTTGCCGACCCCAGCAGGTATCGAACCTGCGTCCTTCTGATTAACAGTCAGACGCGCATCCGACTGAGCCACCGAGGCTGGCATACGTCGTACGTTCTTCTTTACGTCACACTTTGTAGTACTATTCTTATCTCCGCAACTCCTCCTACAGTATTTGATGCAGGGCATTGAAACTTGCTTCACAGTTCAGACATGCATTGAACATGTGCTTAAAGGAAACAGGATTCTGATCCACCATTTATTGCAGAATTATGTCCCCTTGAACGGCTTATATGTGTAGCATAGGAGGTTAAATAATACTGTTCGTGTCTCCACAACTCCTACAGCATTGAAACTTGTTTCACAGTACAGACATGCATTGAACATGTGCATAAAGGAAACAGGGTTCTGATCCAGCTCCTTATTGCAGAATTATGTCCCCTTGAATGACTTAAACATTTTGGCCATATGTGAAGCATAGGAGATTTAATCTCCACAACTCCTCCTACTGTATTTGATGCAGGGCTTTGAAACTTACAACACAGTTCAGACATACATTGAACATGTGCATATAAATGGAAACAGGATTTTGACCCAGCCCCTTATTGCAGAATTGAACGATGAATACTGAATATGCCCCTTTGAATGACTTTCACATTTTGGCCATGCATATAGCATAGGAGGTTGAAAAGTATTGTTGTGTCCCCACAACTCCTCCTACTGTATTTGATGTAGGGCTTTGAAACTTGAAACTAAGTTCAGACATGCATTGAACATATGCACAACTCCTAAAGTATTTGATGCAGTACATTGAAACTTGCAACACAGTTCAGACATGCATTGAACATGTCCATAAAGGAAACAGGAATCATTTTGGTCATATGTGTAGCATAGGAAGCATATGATTTTATGCTCCTTTCCGCGCAACTCCTCCTACAGTCTTTACAACGCATTGAACATATGCATAAATAATAATAAAGTCTTTATTTCAAGAGGGTAACACAATTAGAACAATAACTAATCTCCCTTGCGGCCCTAAAGGAAACAGGATTCTGATCCAGCCCCTTATTGCAGAATTATGTCCCCTTGACTGACTTTGTCAAACAAATTACTCATCTAATGAAGGGATATGTCAGGGGCATTCATTACCTTCAGTGATTGTCTAGTTTATTAATTTTTTTTTTGATAATGGGCGTTTATTGGGGAGTGGTGGTGGTGGTGGTGGTGCGGTGGGGAGGTGGGGCGCTGCTTTCATATTTTGCATGTACTCTCCTAAAAGAAGTGTATGGTATGCCTGTACATTGCACTCTTCATGTTGAACTTATATGAAGGTTGTGGTCACTTGGCACTTAAGGGGAATGGGAACACCTTTAGGGGAAGCAACTGCTGCAAAAGTATTTTTATCTCCCTGGTCAATAGGGGTCAACTCTTAAAGGAAAAAATTTGCTCCTGGGGAGCAAATTCTTTCCTTTAAGAGTAGACCCCTTTTTCAGTGGGACAGAGTTTATAGAAAAGCGAACAGGAAGTCCTGAAAGTTATCTCCCTTTGAAAAATGACAGAAAAATGTGACAGGTGTTCCCATTCCCCTTAAATTTTTTATAGGAATCTGTGCTGTGGGTCCATATTTTGATTAAAGTTTGCTTGACCTTTAGTCGAACTTGAACACGACAACCCCCTACCTTTGCAACCAGTGCAGATCCAGATCAGATGGCTTCTCTACACTTTCTCATGCAGTTTGTGAATACATTATATCAAGTAATTTGATTGGTTGATAATCAGAGATGGGTGTGGCTAAATTAATTTATTCAACAGTTAGAGCTGTCACGAGTGAGTGAGTGTTTGAGTTTTACGTCTCTCCAACATCGAAGGTCATACGGAGACAATTCCTCAGTTTGAAGACGCATCCGAAAGTCTGGAGAAGCCTGGGATCGATCCTGCGACCCTTGGTTTACAAAGCGAGTAGCATAACCACTGCACCACGAAGGCTTCTAGAGCTGTCATATTTTACTCTTGCAAAATATGGATTTTACTTGGGTAAACAGGTTCGGAAGTGCAATACTAAAATGACAGTATTGCGATCTAATTTCTGTTTTAAGACTCATTTAATGTTGGTTGACATATTAAAATGCAGAGGTAATGTTTGATGTAAGTTTGAAGCTGAATTTTGAAGAAGATAATGAATACTATTGCTTTTCATTGTACAAAGTCTGATTAATATCTTAAATTTCCATTTTGTATTTGTTGCATAAAAAATTTGCAAGTGAATATGTTTAAGTTTTACAAGCCAAGATGTTTATCACAATAATAGAAATTAAATGGGTTACTGTAACCTGACATTGAGCCCAGTGTACCATATTTACCATTTGTATTCCAAACAGACAAGCCTGAGGAAAAAGGGCAGACCCAGATGATATGCTGCACAGCACAGCATTGCATCATGGTCTACACTGTTTGCCATTCATTACGCTACTCTTAGACACAACATCAGGTAGTAATTTACTACTTGTTCAAATTTTAAAGCAAACATTAGTTTATACTAATTTATTTTAGTTTGATTGTGATGGAAGCTGCAAGCTTATTTAATCGCTCTGGAACACTCATTCCGGATGTTTTCACGCGCGCGAGAGAGAGGCAGTGTCTATTACACCACTGCTACCCATTTACACCTGGGTGGAGTGAGGCAGTGTCATTATGTGTCTTGCCCAAGGACACACCGCGATACCGGGTGCCGGATTCGAACGCACAACCCTCGATCATGAGTCGAACGCGTTAACCACTGCGCTATCGAGGCTGACGAAAGCAAACATTGAATATGGTATGCTTTTCTTTGTACAACTGGACCCTGAACTACAGAGGTCTTGTATACAGCAAAACTTAGATGGCTTGAGTACCTTTGGGACCATGGAAATTTGTTCAAGATGGTTAGTTTGAGCTGGTGGGGGTTTACTTACAGTGTCCGGTCAGGAGAAATAATGAGCAATATCTGTTCAGTGTCCTATAAAATAATGGTATGTTGTGTTTACTCATTAGAATTGCCGCTATGAGGCAATTCTAATGAGTAAACACAACATACATTTTCAAGATAACAGAAGAAAGTCTCCCAAAATTTCAAGTGCCCATCGGGAAATGAAAAAATAGATGGACTGCATTGCATGACGCTTCCATGCAGAGCTGAAACCAACCGCAGATGAGTACTGGTATTCCGTTAAGAAGGTTTGTTTGTTTGTTTGTATTGGTGTATAATGGCCCAGTCAACACTATTTTAGGTCATTTTTGAGCCGGACAGTTTACCTATCCACACTTTTCCAGGGCAGGCTTATATGTAAGCAGTTAACCAGTACAGTGCACATTCTTTCACTGCCCTTCTTGAATCGGCCGAAGGGAGAGAATGACCTTAGAAAAGATTTCATTATCTATCTCCACGAAAGAATGTTGCCGACCCCGGCAAGTATCGAACCTGCATCCTCCTGATCACTAGTCAGACTAGTATCCGACTGAGCTACCAAGGCCGGCCCTCTTAGAAGGTCTAAGCCTGCCCAGGCATATTGGTGTGAGTCGGACTCTCCATGCATATAACCCCTATTGGTTTCATTGGGCGGCAGAGATTGAGATGTCTTTTCATCTCAATGTCAAGTAAAAGTCCAACAAAATTGGAAGCAACGTCTTCAAAATGACCTAAAAAGTGTTGATGGGGATGTTAAAACTAAAATAAAAAAAAAAAATTAATTGTTATCTGGACTCTGGCAGTGTGGAAAGAATTTCCCAGGGGGCTCCAAAATGAGTTTGACTCGGCCATGGTTCTGCCATATTGTTCCCATCATTGAAGTTTCACTCCTTACATATAATATTTATTTTCAGGAAACTGATGATAGACAGATATGGGAAATTAAATATATCAATGTGTGGCAGCTAAGTTAAGGTAAGATTATTAAGAAGAGAAGCATAGTACATAGTACATAGGCAAATGCATTAAAAGTCACCTGTGTTAAGCAAGCACATTTTGATCATCCCTGAGGTTGGACTGTAGTTTTTAAGGTAATCTGCCCTAGAAACATAATTGTTCTCCCACTCTATAAAGTTTGCCTTTTGAAACATAAGGCTATGCCACACCTGTGGGGGTGCAGCGTCAATGAACCATGAAATTGAGGTCAAGGTAAGAGATGGAGATGTGCTTAAAAGGTACAATTCATTCATGCAAGCTCATACCAAGTATCATAAATGAAGCCCTTGAGGACATAAAAATTAGGGTGAACTGGTTTACGGTGTGTAATGGAAACATTTAGGACTTGTTGTAATTCTCCTCAAATTTTAACAAAGTATCACAATCCAGCATGGAGTCCATTAAGTGCAGACAGAATGGCAAACAGTGTAGACCCTGATCAGACTGCTCCTTCAGGAGCAGCCTGATCTGGGTCTGCATTGTTTGCTTAAGCCTTTCTGTACCAATACAGTAGAACTTCGATGGCTCGAACACCGATGGCCCGTTTACCATGGCTGAGTGGAACTCATTCTTGCGCCCCTAGGGAAATCCTCTACATAAGAAAAAGTGGGAGATAATTTAGGAGATTTTAGTCTTTTATCTTGCAAATGCATGCTGTGTGTACTCATTAGAATTGCCTCGATGAGGCGATTCTTATGAGTACATACAGCATACATTTTCATTATAGAACACCGAAAAGATGGCCAAAAGTATCTCGTTATGCCTCCTGACAGTAAACTCAGTGGCTCGAACTACCCCTGTCTCGAACAGATTTTCGAGGGCCCAAAGGTGTTCGAGCCATTGAAGTTCGACTGTACTTAGGATCATTACGATAATTCTCTTTATATCAATGCCCATTTTAACACTGTTTTGGTTGGGCTTGGAGAAATAGATTTGGCTGCATGGTCCTTCTACGCAGAGCTGAGTGAGTGAGTGTTTGAGTTTTACGTCCAACCAACAGCTAAGGTCATACAGAGACAGGACCTTGGTTTAAAGACTCATCTGAAAGTCTGGAGAAGCCCGGGATCGATCCTGCGATCCCTGGTTTACAAGGCAAGTAGCGTAACCACTACACCACGGACGCTTCTGAACACAGAGCTGAAGATGACTGCACATAAGCACTGGTAAACTGCTAAGCCTGTGCAAAGTAGTGTGAGTCTAGACTATGCAGTGCATAAAGCCCTGTTGCAGGGCTATGGAGATTTCTAGAACAGATAACATTTTTTTTTACTTTTTGGATTAAATAGGCTTGACATTTCATGCGAATCTGCCCATGGAGCATCAAACCTTATTTTTTCTTAAATCTCTAAAACTGTTCAGGGGAGACAAATATATTAAATTAGATTTCATTATCATTTGCCGCATTACCTTTCTTAGTTTTCTTAGTTATTGTTACCTATTGTTTGATTTGAGGTTTAACGTCCCCGTCAACACTGTAAAGGTCATTTTGGAGACATTGCTTCCAATTTTGTGGGACTTTCACCCGACATTAAGATGAAATGACATTTCAAGCCCTGTCGCCCAATGAAACTAATAGGGTTTATAAGTATGGACGGTCCGACACTCATACCGCTTTGCCTGGGCAGGCTTAGATCCTCTAGGCGGTTTAGCAGTACTTGTGTGTGGGTCAGATTCAGCTCTGCCTGGAAGCATCATGCACCCCATATATTTCTTCAAGCCCCAATGGGCGGGGAACGAAACTGCTTATCATGACATTTGCAGCATTCATTTGCAAATATATAGATGATCTTACACAAGTGTTCATGTATTATTGAATTTATTAAACGAGTTGAGGAAAAGGGATAAAATGCCAGGCTTTGCCGAGCATTTTATCCCTTTTCTTCAACGAGTTTAATAAATTCAATAATACATGAGCACGAATGCAAGATTCTATTTATCATATGACATTTAAAACGCATTTTATTCACGATTGTTTACAAAAATGTCAATATTCCGCTATTAGTAAACGCGACATCGTTAAAGACGTCGTACTTGTAATGTTACAGGACGTATCTAGCTAATTTGCATATTTAATCCACTAGTGGATTATCGAAAATATTACATGGCGTTATTACACTCTCGGGTGCGACGTCATATGATAAATTTTCTTCTTTTGTCAGAGAAAACATGCAAATCTGCCCATGTAACATCAAACCTTACTCTAAAATTGTTGCAGCAGCTGTTGGTCAGGGGAGGCAAATATATTTAATTAGATTTCATTATCATTTGCAGTATTACCTCTCTGGTATTGATATCTGCATTAAACTGCTTATGAAGTCATTTTCAAATACATTTTCTTCTTTTGTCAGAGAAAACAAGACTTGACATTATAGTGAATCATCTGCATGGCAGACAGTTCACATGGTATTCACCATATTTGCATTATTTACTGGCGCCCAGCTTGCACATTGTCGATATTGGAAAAACAGGTAACCAGACCCCCCTGACCTTTCAAGGTCAGGGGGGTCTGGTTACCTGTTTTTCCAACACTAATAACCTTCAGACTAGGAACTAGCAGATAATGCAAATGAGGTGAATATTAGGCCTTACTTTCTCTGAAAAATAATATGAAAAATAAAATTGCCGTCTGCTTTATGCTTTAAGGGTAAGGGCATATAAATCCACCTGCGGTTATTTTGAAAATCGGTGATACTGGAAAAAATAATTGAATTTCAAATCGGGAAGAATGTCATTATTGCAGCCATTACAGAAAGGATGTACATGTTTGATATCAGGGCCAGAAAATTCCACTCTTCCACTCACCAAGACAAGTAAAAAATTTTTGAGGACTTTTAAATATTTTGTGAAGTCGCCAAGAAATTTACCAAAATACATGTAAACATGCCTTTGGTCAAGCAGGATGAAGTACTAGTAGTAAAGTTTGCAAGAAGATGCAGCAGACAACATAAACAGACAACATCTTCAAATGCAGTTTTACCTGGCATCTTAGCGGCGCCCACCCATCGGGCTTGAAGAAATAGATGGGCTGCATGATGCTTCCACCCAGAGTTGAAATGGACTGCACATGAGTACTAGTAAACTGCTTTGAGGATCTAAGCCTGTCCAGGCAAAGCGGTGCAAGTCCATGCTTATAAACCCGATTGGTTTCATTGGGCGACAGGGCTTGAGATGCCATTTCATCTCAGTGTCAGGTGAAAGTCCCACAAAATTGGTAGCAATGTCTCCAAAATGACCTATACAGTTTTGATGGGGACGTTAAACCTCAAATCAAACAAACCAAAACCAGTTACAACTTGTGTGCAGCAGAAGGTCAGGTGTTTTTTTTTGTGCGGGTTGTCCAGTTAACACCCTTTTCTGATTAACAGTCAGCTCAATATACCTAAGAGAATTAACTACGAAAGGCCTGATTGCTAGGCTAGCAAACCTGGTTCAATAGGACAACAGATACTTGTACTTGTTCAGATTTTAGAACAAGTACAAAATAGAAGGGGAGGCAATGATCAGGAATCGTTACCCCACATGGCCGCAACCCCCACCCCTGCCGTGTCCCAGACAAACAACTCCCTCCCAACAATGATCAGGAATCGGTACCCCACATGGCCACAACCCCCACCCCTGCCGCGACCCAGACAAACAACCCCTCCCAGCCTGCATGAAGGCACCCCCAACCCACGAGCGCAAAATCTCTGAGAACACAAAAATCAAACATCCACAGAGATGAAAGAATTGGGAGGTCGTGACAGCAAGAAATAACTGAAATGCTGGAGCAAAAGAAAACCAACAGGCCCGACCGCAGACAGAGCACCAGGCACCAACCAACATTACATAAAACTACATTTTAATTCTAAGCAAAACAGAAGTGTATCCCCCCACCCACACACACACCAGAGACACTAAAGGGAAAGAAACATGAAAGCATGAAACAACTAGACTCCAATGGAAACAATATGGCCAACAGGCCATCCAAAACAAAAAGACACACCCACACGCAAAGACGAACTACATGTACATGTATATCAAAAATAAACCGTGACAGAAGAACCGCCCCGGGACGTTAAGCAAGAACACCACTCTGGGGGGCCCAAATT
Source organism: Lucinisca nassula (assembly GCA_963580285.1). Taxonomy (NCBI): domain Eukaryota; kingdom Metazoa; phylum Mollusca; class Bivalvia; order Lucinida; family Lucinidae; genus Lucinisca; species Lucinisca nassula. The sequence goes on along the minus strand of OY757014.1, from coordinate 81,268,220 downwards.
GATTTTATGCAGCCTCAATCCTCGCCCTTGCTTCCGTCGCGATTTAGACAAATAATTTGTTCAGTCCTCATGAAGGCTTCCTAACATGTATGGTAAGGTATTGAATAATAAGGGTAAATTGGAGCAGAAGCAGTCCATAGATAGTTTGCTCTTAACCCATTTTGTACAGAAATCTCAAAATGGGTACCCTGGCAAACAGTGCAGGCCCAGATCAGACTCTGCACAACGCGACGTCTGATCAGGCCCTTCACTGTTTGCATAAAGTTCAGCCATTTTCGAAATAAAATTTGAAGAAAACACGACCTGACACCCCTTAATTTGAAATGGACTTGTACTGGAAGATTCCATTTGGTACAAAAAGGGTTAATGGCAAGCTCAGGTAAATCAATAAAAGAAATTTCGTACAGTTCAAAATTAGTTGCTTCCCTTTGACTAGTGTCAGTATTGTCACTGACTGTATATTAGTGTAAAACACGGACTTTGGCACACCCCTGGGTGTCTCTTGAAGTTGCATGACCCAAACAACATCCCAGAGAACAATATCAGTCTCACCATCGGTTGGTTTACACCCCTGCCGATCTGGGCTTGGAGAAATAGATTATAGATTGGGCTGCATAGAGCATTTGAGTTTTGGTAGTCTACATCTTCCCAGGTTAACCCTTCTCTTGCTGAATATTCAGTTTAGCTACACGCATCTCTGACTTTGAACCAATCAGATTACTTGATGTAATTTATTCCTACAAATTCATAAACTGAATGTCAAACAGTGTAGATCCTGATCAGATGGCTTCTTCCGAAGCCATCTGATCTGGATCTACAATGTTTCCAAAGATAGGGGTTGTCCTGAACAGCATGATTAGTGCACAGAACCATTATGTGGTATCAAGTTAAATGGATGCTTTTGTAGGTTGGACCCTTGTTATTGTCTCATTTAAATAGTGGAAAAACCCTGATTTGTTTGTTTGTTTGATTTAAGATTTAACGTCCCTGTCAACACTGTAAAGGTCATTTTGGAGACGTTGCTTCCAATTTTGTGGGACTTTTACCCGACATTGAGATGAAATGACATCTCAAGCCCTGTCGTCCAAGGAAACCAATAGGGTTTATAAGCATGGACGGTCTGACTCGCGACACTTTGCCTGGCCAGGCTTAGATCCTCTAAGTGGTTTACCAGTACTCCTGTGTGGTCGGTTTCATCTCTGCGTGGAAGCATCATGCAGCCCATCTATTTCTTCAAGTCCCGATGGGCGGAAAAACCCTCAATCAAACTTCTAATCTCTATAGTGAGGTTGCTGAGATTTGACTATACTCTGACATGCAGCATTAGCAACTCAATGTACCATAATGATCCTAAGTATTTGGACAGACAGGCCTAAGCAAACAGTGAAGACCCAAATCAGACTGCTCCTGAAGGAGCAGCTGATTAGGGACTACACTGTTTGCCTTTTGGACTCCTTGAAACAAATTTGTTAAAATTAAGGAGTATTACAGCAAGTCCTTAAAGTGTCCGAACTTTTAGGATTTTTACCATAATCAATACCGGATATATAGGCAAACATATACATTATTTTCCTTAATTTTGCTCAAAACCATAGAATGTGGTGACCCATTAGAACCTCAGTGAGGCTGCTCTAACAAGCACCCACATTCTATGTTTGGAGCTGAAACAGGAAAATATATAACAGTCTTCTGAAAAATGCAATTTCTACAGTTATATATAGCAGGTGTCCATTTCAAAATTTAGGGGTGTCCGGTTAAGTTAGTTTAAAAAAAATTCAGTTAGAATGTTGAGCTTTTTTTCTATGCCCCCGCATCTGCATGATGCCAGGTGCATATAGCTTTTTTTTTTTTCTTTTTTTTTATTATGTGCGTATGTACGTATGTCCATCTGTATGACGTGAGTGTCCTGTAACCTCAGGTTAAGGCATTTGTACTAGGTAGAGCCTGGGCAGGGGCATCTGAATCTTATTGACACATTTCTAGTTTGCAACTACATGTAGTGTAGGTCCTGATCATACGCCACATTCGCGGCATCATATGCCGCACTCGCGGCATTTGATCTGGGCCTTCACTGTTTGCTAGTGTACCCGTTCCAGACCTTTCCCGTCTGGAAATGAGTTAGTTGTTGCTTCTACTTACTTAAAGCCCTGGTTTCTTCAGGTGTGTGATATGTGACCAAGTGCCTTATGACCTTGTTCCACTTCCGTGGCGTGGGACCACCACCAGACAACGGGATGGAAACAATCACTAATGAAGCTAAGCGCTCCTTAACACCTGAAGATGGGACCAGCCAACCTGAGGTAGGTTGAAGAACTGGAGAAGATCAGACATAGCTCCAGATAAGGCACTGTTTTCGTCTGAAAAGTACAGTAAAATTTCTATATTAAGACCACCTTTGGGACTGTTCAAAAGTGGTCTTTAAGACCACTTTTGAACAGTCCCAAAGGTGGTCCATGACCAGAGAACTCTATGGGCAGAAACCACAAAGGAAAATTAAGTGAAGTCTTTAAAATAAGCTTTTTTAAGCAGAATTAGTCTTCATTTTAAGTGGTCTTATTAGGGAAATTTCCCTGTACTAATATTTTTCTTATTTCTGCACGAAGACATCTGTTTTGGGTACTTATTAGGAGCACCTCAGTGAGGTGCCTTAATGAGTACCCACAACATATTTTTATGCAGAAATAAGAAAAATAGTTAGTGGATACCCCTCATATCTGGGGCTATGACTGATCATATTTGAGATCTATCATATTTAACCTATTGTGATCAGAACGTAATCTCCAGCCTTATATGAGCCCCGCCAAGCGAATTTGTGTCTTCGAGTATTCCGTCATGACAAATTTTAACTGCGCATGCCCAGCCATTCAGAGGGGCCAGGGATATGGCTTTCTGTCTGAAGGTTCCTCTTGATTCACTGCTTGTATGAGCGAGCAGCGAAGGTTCTGGCGAGACTGCGCGGATGCGCAGGCTCGCCTGAACCTTCGCTGCTCGCATAGGCGATAAGTACCAGAATCGCTTGACAGGGCCCATATAATATAGAGTAGTAGTCAATTTCAAAATTTAGGGATGCTGGATTATTTTTTAGAAATTTACTTAGAAAATGGCTGAACGTTTTGCAAACCGTCAGCTGGCCTCAGTGGCACAGTTGGATGACGTGTGTCTGACTGGTGACCAGGAGGTCATGGAGGTTTGATCCTTGTAGGGTTGGCAACATTTTTTTATGGAAATTGATCATGAATTCTGATCCACTTGTAAATGTACTGATTTTACGTAACATTTGATTTTACGCAGCTAACAACGTTTGCTGCTATGAGGTAAATAATACAATTTTTAACAAGACAACTGAAAAACAGTGCATTAGAATGGGGATAACTGTTGTGAAAATTATAATTTGGGGAGGTAAATTGTCAGTTTTACGGTCCCAAATTTCGTTTTACAGATCGGCTGACACATCGCTGTTAACGAAATTTCAGGCTGTAAAATTGCCGATTTACGTCCCCAAATGCTAATATTCAGAACAGTTATCCCCTATTCTCTGTGGTAATTCTGTAATGCAGATACAATACTGTCTTTCTATTATAACACTGTAGTCCAAAGCAAAACCATTTAAGTTAAAACATCTGTGTTTTATCCAAACAAAAATATATAGAATACATGTAAATAGAAAAAAAGAGAATACATGTATATAGAAAAAAGAATTAAATTATGGTCATTTTCCTACATATTGTATATCTATATATTTTTATATAACATCAAACTGGTTTACTGAAAAAAAAATCCATGTTTTATAAAGAGGCTTACATGCATGTCATATTGTAGTCTTTAATCCTTTTTTGTACCAAATGGAATCTTCCTCCTCATATATACCAGTTCATTTCAAAATTAAGGGGTGTCAGGTTGTGTTTTCTTCAAAATTTATTTGGAAACTGGCTGAACTTTTCACAAACAGTGTAGGCCCTGATCAGACGCCGCATTCTGCGGCGTCTGATCTGGGCCTACACTGTTTGCCAGGGTACCCGTTTTGGGGTTTCTGGTACAAAATGGGTTAATAATTATTTTTGCCAGCATTGAATGCATTGCTAATCATTGTGATATACCATATTTACGCCAAATATTCAGGCTCCTCAACTCCTTACCATACTTGTTCTAAAATTTGAACAACTACCATTTACTTCCCAATGTTGTGTCTAAAAATAGGCAAATAGTGTTGACCCTGCGTTTTGTGGCATCACATCTGGGTCTGCACTATTTGCTCTGGCAACTGAGTCTGTCCGAATACATACAGTAAATATGGTAAGAATACAGTTGGTTAAATAGATATCAGTGTGAAGTCACTGAATCACACCTGCAATGAGTGAGTTGAGTATGTTCGAGTTTTGCATCCCACCAACAGCTATGGTCAATCGGAGATGGGACCTCGGTTTAGGGATTCATCAGAGAAAGTCTGGAGAAACCTGGGATTGAACCCATGATCCCTGGTTTATGAGGTGAGTAGGTTATCCACTACACCACAGAGGCTTTTATCACACCTGTAATACATGGAGACATTGAAAACGGAGGCTTCTATCACACCTGTAATACATGGAGATATTGAAAACGGAGGCTTCAATCACACCTGTAATACATGGAGACATTGAAAACGGAGGCTTCTATCACACCTGTAATACATGGAGACATTGAAAACGTTCAGGGTAGTTAAATAAATATCAGTGTTTATTTACTGAATCACACCTGTTACCTGTTTAAAAAGTTCTGTGGGATACCAGAGATGACTGTAGATCCACAGCACTGTGGTTCTTCCACTGTCCTGACCTTGGAGCAGAAATAATTTCAAATGACTAACAGGTGAAAACTGACACTGACACAAGAAATATAGTCTTAAAGCTATGGCAGGAATGGTAAACATGTGCAGTGAAATTCCTATATTAAGACCACCTTTGGGACTGTTCAAAAGTGGTCTAAAGACCACTTTTGAACAGTCCCAAAAGTGGTATTTTACTACTGGGTGTAGAAAACACAAAGAAAGAATAATTAAAACATTCTAACTAAATTTGCCTAAAAAAAGCAGAATAAGTCTTACTTTCAGCTGGTCTATCTTTTACCAGACATGACTGCAAATCTACAGCACTTTGGCTCTTGCTCTGTCCAGACTTTTGAGTGGAAAATAATTTCAGAATTGTTTGTTTGTCTTAGGTTTAACCTCCCCGTCAACAATAAATAGGTCATTTTGGAGACGTTGCTACCAATTTTGTGGGACTTTTACCAGACATTGAGATGAAATGACTTCTCAAGCCCTGCTACCTAATGAAACCAATAGAGTTTATTTGCATGAACTGTCCGACTTGCACCACTTTTCCTAGTCACTTTTCTGGTCAGGCTTAGACCCACTTAGCAGTTTACCAGTACTCATGTGCAGTCGGTTTCAGCTCTGCCTGGAAGCATCATGCAGCCCAGTCTATTTTTTCAAGCCCCGATGGATGGTGGCCAAACAGCATGAGAAAAAGAACAGAACAGAACATAACTTTATTGGAGATAAACTCAGGCCACACATGGGGTCTTAACCCTTGTCCTGCTGAATATTCATATATGCCACACCCACTACCGATTATCAACTAATCAGATTAATTATTGCAAATTATTGCAACAAATTCACAATCTGAATGGCAAACAATGTAGATCCTGATCAGATGGCTTCGTCAGAAGCCATCTGATCTGGATCGTCATTGTTTGGAAAATAAGGCATATCCGGGCTCAGCAGGACAAGGGTTAAAGCTATGTCAGGAATGGTAAACATGTACATGTTGCTTTGTCTTGGATACAGTTACATATGTAGTATGGAGATATCTTTATTACCATTTGTAGCTTATATTTCCATGAAATTTAATTGAAGAGATCACAAGTCATGTGAGCAGAGCCAGGCAAAAAATGTCTTTAGACCTGTGCACATAGCTAAGGCTCGGATCAGCCTGCATATACATGCAGTCTGAGAAAAGTCTTTGGATGCCCCTTGTCCCAAAATAACTTCATGTAGACAGGGATATTTTTGTTATGATTGTTTGTATATGCAGATTATTTTCAGTCTTTCCTGCAGGACATACTGGAAGACATGTTTCCAAATGACACTCATGTTATGATTGTGTAAATATCAGATGCTGAACCCTTTTTGTACCAAATGGAATCTTCCTCCTTATATATAGCAGTCCATTTCAAAATTGAAGGATGAAAAGTTGTATTTTTCTCCAAAATTTATTTTGAATATGGCTGAGCTTTTTGCAAACAGTGTAAGCCCTGATCAGACGCCGCATTCTGCGGCGTGAATGCGGCGTCTGATCTGGGCCTGCACTGTTTGCCAGGGTACCCGTATTGGGGTTTCCGGTACAGAATGGGTTAAGAAAGTATGTTATGTCTGAAAATGAAGATTATGTGAATAGTTAAATTCAGACAGTTTAATTTTCTAACATAAACAGCATAAAAATTGCATACAGAAGTGGCTTCCCAAAAGCAAAAACAGTTGCCTTAGGTCATAATGCTCCCTTGGGATACAATCTGTTTATGCCAAACATGGTATTAAGAAGACATCCCTGAACAAAAAACATACCTCTGGTGGTCTTTAACCCTTTATGTGCTGAAAATACATATGTAACTCTTCACCTGTTTGAATATTAATCAACCATTGCACACTTATTTTGATGATTGTATACAATTTGGACTGTGGAAATATTTTCTATGGTTATGGCCCTTTCTGAAAGGGTCATCTGCGTATTATGGACACATTCTAGCTCTTTGTATCTTCTACCATATTTTAGGTTTGTATTCAGATAGATAGACCTGAACAAAAAGTGTGAACACAGACATGGCAAAATTGAAAATAGTGTATACAGTACCTCTGAAAACCGCATTTTTAGCTCACCTGAGCACTTCGTGCTCAAGGTGAGCTTTTGGGATCGGTCTTTGTCCGTCGTCCGTTCGTCCGTGCGTCCGTGCGTCCATCGTCAACTTTTGCTTTAAACAACTTCTTCTACAAAACTGCTGGACAGATTTTGATCTAATTTCACAGGACTGCTCCTTGGGTGATCCTCTACCAAAATTGCTCAAACTGTTCTGCTCGGGTGAACAAGATGGCCGCCAGAGCTAAAAATAGAAAAACCTTTAAACGACTTCTCCTGCTTAACCAGTGGATGGATTTTGAATTTATTTCACAGGAATGTTCCTTGGATGACCTTCTACCAAAATTGCTCAAACAGTTCCGCTCGGGTGAACAAAATGGCCACCAGAGCTAAAAATAGAAAAACCTTTAAACGACTTCTTCTCCTTAACCAGTGGATGGATTTTGAAATTATTGCACAGGAATGTTCCTTGGGTGCCCCTCTACTGAAATTGCTCAAACGGTTCCGCTCGGGTGAACAAAATGGCCGCCAGAGCTAAAAATAGAAAAACCTTTAAACGACTTCTTCTCCTTAACCAGTGGATGGATTTTGAAATTATTGCACAGGAATGTTCCTTGGGAGACCCTCTACTAAAATTGCTCAAACCGTTCCGCTCGGGTGAACAAAATGGCCGCCAGAGCTTAAAATAGAAAAACCTTTAAAGGACTTCTTCTCCTTAATCAGTGGATGGATTTCGAAATTACTTCACAGGAATGTTCCTTGGGTGACCCTCTACCAAAATTGCTCAAACTGTTCTGCTCTGGTGAACAAAATGGCCGCCAGAGCTAAAAATAGAAAAACCTTTAAACGACTTCTTCTCCTTAACCAGTGGATGGATTTTGAAATTATTGCACAGGAATGTTCCTTGGGTGCCCCTCTACTAAAATTGCTCAAACCGTTCCGCTCGGGTGAACAAAATGGCCGCCAGAGCTAAAAATAGAAAAACCTTTAAACGACTTCTTCTCCTTAACCAGTGGATGGATTTTGAAATTATTGCACAGGAATGTTCCTTGGGAGCCCCTCTACTAAAATTGCTCAAACCGTTCCGCTCGGGTGAACAAAATGGCCGCCAGAGCTAAAAATAGAAAAACCTTTAAAGGACTTCTTCTCCTTAATCAGTGGATGGATTTCGAAATTACTTCACAGGAATGTTCCTTGGGTGACCCTCTACCAAAATTGCTCAAACTGTTCCGCTCTGGTGAACAAAATGGCCGCCAGAGCTAAAAATAGAAAAACCTTTAAAGGACTTCTTCTCCTTAACCAGTGGATGGATTTCGAAATTACTTCACAGGAATGTTCCTTAGGTGACCCTCTGCCAAAATTGCTCTTACCATTCCGCTCCAGTGAACAAGATGGCCGCCAGAGCTAAAAATAGAAAAACCTTTAAACGACTTCTACTCCTTAACTAGTGGATGGATTTTGAAATTACTTCACAGGAATGTTCCTTGGGTGACCCTCTACCAAAATTGCTCAAACCGTTCCGCTCGGGTGAACAAGATGGCCACCAGAGCTAAAAATAGAATAACGTTTAAACGGCTTTTTCTCCTTAACCAGTGGATGGATTTTGAAATTATTTCAAAGGAATGTTCCTTGTGTGACCCTCTACCAGAATTGCTCAAACCGTTCTGCTCGGGTGCACAAAATGGCCGCCAGAGCTAAAAATAGAAAAACCTTTAAAAGACTTCTTCTACTTAACCAGTGGATGGATTTTGAAATTATTGCACAGGAATGTTCCTTTGGTGAATCTCATCAAGAAATGCTCATACCGTTCCGCTTGGGTGAACAAAATGGCCACCAGAGCTAAAAATAGAAAAACTTTTAAACGATTTCTTCTCCTTAACCAGTGGATGGATTTTGAAATTATTTCACAGGAATGTTCGTTTGGTGTCCCTCTACCAAAATTGCTCATACTGTTCAGCTCGGGCGAACAAAATGGCCACCAGAGCTTCTCCTGCTTAACCAGTGGATGGATTATAAGCCCTTGGGCAAAAAACGGCCCCGCCCCGGGGCCCACTGGTTTTACATAGGCTTATATAGGGAAAACCTTTAAAAATCTTCTTGTCTGAAACCAGAAGGCCCAGGTCTTTGATATTTGGTATTTAGCTTTGTCTAGTTGATCGCTACCAAGATTGTTCAAATTATAGCCCTGGTGCCAAAAACAGCCCCAGCCCGGGGCCCACTGGTTTTACATAGGCTTATATATGGAAAACCTTTAAAAATCTTCTTGTCTGAAACCAGAAGACCCAGGTCTTTGATATTTGGTATGAAGCTTCTTCTAGTGGACCTCTACCAAGATTGTTCAAATTATAGCCCTGGGGCCAAAACTGGCCCCGCCCCGGGGCCCACTGGTTTTACATAGGCTTATATTGGGAAAATCTTTTTGTCTGAAACCAGAAGGCCCAGGTCTTTGATATTTGGTAAGTAGCTTCGTCAAGTGGACCGTTACCAAGATTGTTCAAATTATAGCCCTTGGGCCAAAAAATGCCCCCGGGCCAGGGCCCACTGGTTTTACACAGGCTTTTATAGGGAAACCTTTAAAAATCTTCTCGTCTGAAACCAGAAGGCCCAGGTCTTTGATATTTGGTATGAAGCGTCATCTAGTGGACCTCTACCAAGATTGTTGAAATTATAGCCCTGGGGCCAGAAATGTCACCGCCCAGAGACCCTTTGGTTTTACATAGACTTATAAAGGGAAATTTTTAAAAATCTTCTTCTCTGAAACTGCAAGGCCCAGGTCTTTGATATTTGGTATGGAGCTTCATCTAGTGGACCTCTACCAAGTTTGTTAAAATTATAGCCCTGGGGCCACAAAAGCCCCCCACCCCGGGGCCCTTTGGTTTAACAGAGACTTATATAGCCTGGTGCATAGACTTATGTAGGGAATATCTTTATAAAAATCTTCTTCTCTGAAGCAGCAAGGCCCAGGTCTTTGATATTTGGTGTGTAGCGTCATCTAGTGGACCTTTGCCAAGATTGTTCAAATTATAGCCTTTGTTTTTGTTTGGTATGAAGCTTCACCTTTATGACCTCCCTCAACATTATGCACATTAAAGCCCTTCGGCCAGTAATGGCCCTCCCTGGGGCCCACTTGTTACACTATGGATCAGGTGAGCGATCCAGGGCCATCATGGCCCTCTTGTTTTTCTTATTAAGTGGGAAATAATGTATACCTCTGAAAACCACACTTCTTTCTTATTAACCCATTTTGTACCAGAAACGGGTACCCTGACAAACAGTGCAGACCCAGATCAGATGCCGCAGAATGTGGTGTCTGATAAGGGCCTATACTATTTGCAAAAAGTTCAGCCATTTTCCAAACAAAATTAAAAAAAAAACACAAGCTGACACCCCTAAATTTTGAAATGGACTCCAGCTATATATAAGGAGGAAGATTCCATTTGGTACAAAAAAGGGTTAACCCATTGGATGGGGTAAGCCCCAAAAGGGGTTCCTTGGTAAACAGTGTAGGCCCAGATCAGACGCCACAGAACGCTGCGTCTGTTCAGGGCCTGCACTATTTAATAACAGAATTTTCCATCAAAAATAGAATAAAAACAAAGAAAAGGCCTGATACCCCTTATATGACAAATGGACTTGTCCAACATATAACAATGGAAGAGTCCACTAGCATACAATGGTCGGCCCCAACCATCGGGGCTTGAAGAAATAGATGGGCTGCATGATGCTTCCACGCAGGCTGAAACCGACCCGCACACGAGTACTGGTAAATCGCTTAGAGGATCTAAGCCTGCCCAGGCAAAGCAGTGTGAGTTGGCCTGTCCTTGTTTATAAACCCTATTGGTTTACAGGGCTTGAGATGTCATTTCATCTCAGTGTCAGGTAAAAGTCCCACAAAATTGGAAGCAATATCTCCAGAATGACCTTTACAGTGTTGATGGGGACGTTAAACCTCAAATCAAACAAAACAAAAGCAACCAGTGCAGGCCCAGATCAGACGCCGCAGAACGTGGCATCTGATCAGGGCCTGCACTATTTACTAACAGAATTTTCCATCAATAATAGAAGAATAAATGAAAAAATAGGCCTGACACCCCTTATATGACAAATGTACTTGGCCAACATATAGCAATGGAAGAGTCCACTAGCATACAATGATCGACCCCCGCCCATTGGGATTTGAAGAAATAGATGGGCTGCATGATGCTTCCATGCAGAGCTGAAACCGACCCGCACAAGAGTACTGGTAAACCACTTAAGCCTGCCTTAAGGATCTAAGCCTGCCCAGGCAAAGCGGTGTGAGTTGGCCTGTCCATGTTTATAAACCCTATTGGTTTCATTGGGCTACAGGGCTTGAGATGTCATTTCACCTCAGTGTCGGGTAAAAGTCCCACAAAATTTGAAGCAACATCTCCACAATGCCTTTACAGTGTTGACGGGGAAGTTAAACCTCAAATCAAACAAAACAAAAGCAAACAGTGCAGGCCCAGATCACTATTTACCAACAGTTTTTGTTTGTTTGAATTGGAGTTTAACGGCCCAGTCAACACTATTTAGGTCATTTTTGAGCCAGTCAGTTGACCTATCCACACTTTCCTGGGCAGGCTTATACGTAAGCGGTTAACCAGTACAGTGCACATTCTTTCGCCAGAAACTGACAACTGCCCTTCTTGAATCAGCGGAAGGGAGAGAATGACCGTAGAAAAGATTTCATGATCAGTCTCCACGAAAGAATGTTGCTGACCCCGGCGGGAGTCGAACCCGCGTCCTCCTGATCACCAGTCAGACGCGCATCTGACTGAGCCAACGAGGCCGGCCTATTTACCAACAGAATTTTCCATCAAAAATAGAAGAATAAATGAAAAAATAGGCCTGAAACCCCTTATATGACAAATGTTCTTGGCCAACATATAGCAATGGAAGAGTCCACTAGCATACAATGGGTTAAGTGGGGTTCAGAGGGGAGTTCCTTGCACAAGACTTGTTAACCCTTGTCCTGCTGAGCCCAGATGTGCCTTATCTTTGAAACAATGTAGATCCAGATCAGATGGCTTCTGAAGAAGCCATCTGATCAGGATCTTCATTGTTTACCATTCAGTTTAATAATTTGTTGTAATAATTTGCATCAAGTAATCTGATTGGTTGATAATTGGTAGTGGGTGTGACATAGTAAAATATTCAGCAGGTTAAGGGTTAACCTGATGGTTTCTTCAATTTGCATCATCTGGACCGGTCCATTAAAATGACAAGTTAACAGTCTTGGCATTTGCTTTAATTCCATTTCATGTTACAGCACTTAAAACCATAATCTCTGCAGTAAATTAAAGTTATCATTTAAGGAGGGAAAAAACGGAGGATCAGATGCTTGCTAAGGTGGCATTTATGGCCACCAGAGCATTAAATCTAGACTTTAATTGTCTCTCGGAATGAAATTTATTCTTTTTGTGTTTGCTTATGTTTGTGTGTTATCCAGATTTTCATAACTACTTTACTCTTATCATATAATAAGTTGCAGCTGGACTCATATGCATATACTTGGGAACATCTTTCCTATTCATCCTTCCTTTCATCATTATGTCCCCCCACCCGAAAGGGAGGGGGACATATTGGTTTTGGTGCGGATCCTGTCGGCGTTGGCGTTGCCTCTTGTCTGCACTCTATCTCCTGAATGGATGGATGGATTTTGATTAAACTTACACAGATACACCATTGGGAGGGGGAAAAGTACTGATTAGATTTTGGTGACCTTGACCTAATTTTCAAGGTCACAGGGCTGAAACCATTGTCAAATTTTAGACCAAAAAAGCTTGTCTGCACTCTAACTCCTGAACCAATGGAAGGATTTGGTTCATACTTGATACATCATATCAGTGTGATGGTCTTAAGAACTGATTAGCTTTTGGTGACCTTGACCTAATTTTCAAGGTCACAACGGGAGTTAGACTTTTAAAAATTCGCTTGTCTGCACTCTTTCTCCTGAACCAGTGGATGAATTTTAATCAAACTTAGTACATTATATCAGTGGGCTGGTCTTAAGAACTGATTAGATGTTGGTGACCTTGACCTAATTTTCAAGGTCACCACGGGACTTAGACTGTTGAAAATTGCCTTGTCTGCACTCTATCTCCTGAACCAGTGGATGGATTTGGTTCAAACTAGGTACATTATATCAGTGGGCTGATCTTAAGAACTGATTAGATTTTGGTGACCTTGACCTAATTTTCAAGGGCTGAAACCTGAACCAGTGGATGAATTTTGATCAAACTTGGTACATTATATCAGTGGGCTGGTCTTAAGAACTGATTAGATGTTGGTGACCATGACCTAATTTTCAAGATTTAATCTGAACTGTGAAACACAATATTGATTTGGTTTTGTGACCAAGTCCTCATTTTCCCGGTAAAAGCAGAATTTGAAATAATGAGTGTGGTGGGGGGACATCTGTTTTCTTAGAAAACAATTGTAGTTAACCCTTATCTTGCTGAATATTTAAAATAACCACACCCATTTTTGATTTTGAGCCAATCAGATTACATGATATAATGAGTTCGTTCAAATTCACAAACTGAATGACAAACAGTGTAGATCCTGATCAGATGGCTTCTTCAGAAGCCATCTGATCTGGATCTACACTGTTTCCAAAGATAGGGGTTGTCGTGAACAGCATGATAAGAGTTAATGCCATCTTAGTCGATTGATTGATTGTTTCATCAACTCTTGTGGGTCATTTTGTGTCGTCTCCCAGAGAAAGGGAGAAAAGAGATAGAAGAGAGAGAAGAGTGGATAAAAGTGAGGGACAGAGGAGAAAGAGGATAAAGAATGGAAGTATAACAAAGAGGAAAAAGGGAAGTTTAGAAAAAGAAATAACAACATTCCCCCTCTACCCTTACCTTACCAACTGTAAGCTAACATCAGATGGAGGCCCCATTGACGCAAGATAATAGTCAGCTTTGCCTTATCCATTCAGCCATGCCACTTTAGTCAGCATTGTCAGCATTGTTAATATGATCATCGCAATTATCACCATTATCAACAGCAGTAGAAGCACTGTCATCATGAACAAGATCAACAGCAGGTGTAGCATTAGCACCATGATGATGATGGATGATGACACAATGTTGTCCACTAAAATTCAGGGATGTTAGATGGTGATATGCTTTGGGCCACTGTATGTGTGTGAGTTATGTCTATTGTAGTTTTATGGCTCAGTCAACAGCCAAGGTAATGTCGGGCCAGTCAGTTACCCTCACTGTTCCTGGAAAGCTTGGATACACTAAGCAGTTTACAAGTACTTAGTGAGGTCATCCAACGACAATATCAACAACAACCAGTGGGTCAGCACCCGAGTCCTCAAGCAACGGTCCATCTCAAGCTGTCCCCGGGCTACAGATTTTTTTTTGCTGAACTTAAAGATACCGGATACACCCAACATATTTCCTGACAGTTTTTACAAGGGAGGCAGCCAGTTTGCTTTTGAAAACTGTAGCTCTAATAGGGGTCTGCTCGAAAAGGAAACAATTTACTCCTTTGGGCAAATTCTTTCCTTTACGAGTAGTCCCCTGTTGAAAAGAAAGGCAAAGTATTTTTCAAGAGTTGTCTCCCTAGACAATTTACCCATTCCCCTTAATGTAGCCTGTGTATATTGCCGTCATTGTTCTCGGAAACAGGTGTTTCTGAGAGGGGTGAGGAACTCAGATTTCAGTTATAATTAAAAGATAGTTTTAAAAATTTCAAAGTTATAAGCAATTTTTCATTCTTAACTGATCTCTGGACAGTTTATGATGTTTGTTGAGAACTCAATTTATCATTATTACTGTATTCCATCATAAGAATGTTCCTTTCCACTGATTCAAGAAGAGCAGTTGTTAGAATGTGCTATGTACTGTGACATAGCTTGTGTATAAGCCTACTCAGGCGAAGGGTGGTTCAGTAAACTGACAGCTTTGCATGTCAAAGTGTTGACTGGGCCTGTAAACTTTATACCAAACCAGACAAAACCAAAAATCATAAGTATGTATATTCTGGCTTTTACTGTGCTCACATCCTTGGAAAAAATTCTATATTTGTTGTCATGATGATACCATAATGATCCTAAGTATTTGGATAGACAGGGCTAAGCAAACAGTGCAGGGGAGCAGTCTGATCAGGGTCTACCATGTTTGCCTATCCATCTGCACTTTTTAGACTCCTTGCTGGATCATGAAACACATTAACTCTTATCATGCTGTTCACGACAATCCCTATCTATGGAAACAGTGTAGATCCAGATCAGATGGCTTCTGAAGAAGCCATCTGATCAGGATCTACACTGTTTGGCATTCAGTTTATGAATTTGTAGCAATAAATTACATCAAGTAATTTGATTGGATGATAGACAGAAATGGGTGTGGCTAAACTGAATATTCAGCAAGAGAAGGGTTAAAATTGTAGGATTGATTGTTTGTGGTTTACCAACATATCCACCCTTGTGGGTCATTTTGTTTTGTCTCTCAGAGAAAAGGGAGAAAAGAGACAGAAGAGATAGTAAATGTGATGTAAGTGAGAGATGGGAGAAAGAGGAAAATGAACAGTAGTGAAGAAACAGAAGAAATAACCTCCCCCTCTACCCAAACCTGCTGCAAGGACAGCAGGCCCTGTCCAACTGTAAACCAATGTGAGTTAGATGCCCCAGTGAGACAAGATACATGTCACCTTTGCTTCACCATACCACCCCATTAAAGTTTTAGGAGAATTACAGCAAGTCCTCAAGGTGTCTGAATTTTTAGGATTTTTACGATAAGTGCCTTTTCTTTCTTTTTTTTTTCTAGAAATTTTTACTCTGTTCATTACAGCAGGGTTTTGGATATAACAGGGTTTGAAGATTGATCCCAGAAATGGATAGTGACCATAAACAGTCATTTCTCTGTTTTACCTATCCATTTAAATTCACAAACTGAATGACAGTGTAAAACCCAGAGCAAACATGGCCCAGTTGTTTAAAGCATTGTTAGCTTAACAAGCTCATTAGTGGTCAAAATTGTTAACTGTCTTAGTAAGTACAATATCTAATACAGTGTTATTTTTGCTGAAAAAATGTGAGCAGCTTTTGCAGGTGCAAGAGCTGCTCGCATTTTTTCAGCAAAAATATTAGCATATTTGCCATATTAAATGATCAAAGTTTTAACAGTACGTTAACTAATGATGTTGTTAGTTGTGCACTGTTTGCAAAGGTAGGGATTATTGTAATATAGAAGACAGGATGAAAATGAAACTTTAAAGTGCAATCCGCCTTAATTACAGTTAATACTGTATTTTAAAAAAATAAAATAAAAACGACAATCAAGAAAGATACTTTGTTTTCATTATCTTTTTAAATTAATATTCATATCAGGGAATAAAAAAAATCATAAATTACATATACAATATTTAAGATATGCTTGTGTTGCTGAAAATTAAAAATTTAAATCTCATAAGTGAAAATTAAACGTCAGATTTAAATTTATAGCATATATGATCTGGCAAATGATAGTATTCACCTAAGCGCATTGGGCGCCTCATATTTTGCTAACTTTATGTCGAATTACAATGTTTCGTTTTAATCATGATTCATATCAACATAATCGAGAATTGAAAATTAAAATTATGATGTTTTGAGCTGTTTTGACCCATTTTTATCAGAATGAATGCTTCGATTTTATTGTCAGTGCAATTCTGCTTTTAACCCTTTAAGTACCAAATGGAATCTTCCTCCTTATATAAAGCAGGAGTCCATTTCAATATTTAGGACTGTCAGGTTGTGTTTTCTTCAAAACTTATTTGGAAAATGGCTGAATTTTTTTGCAAACAGTGTAGGCCCTGATCAGATGCTGAGTTTTGCTGCGTATGATCGCCGCATTCTGCGGTGTCTGATCTGGGCCTACTCTGATTGCCAATTAGCTGTTTTGGGGGTTTCTGGTACAAAATGGGTTAAGACCACCTAAATTAAGATTAATTCTTCTTTAGAAAGCATATTTAAAATGTTTCAGTCATTTCTGCACTCAGAGTCTTCTAAAAAGAGACTACCTTTGGGACTGTTCAAAAGTGGTCTTAAAGACCACTTTTGAACAGCCCCCAAAGCTGGTCTTATTATAGGAATTTTACTGTATTGAAAAACCCTGTGGTCAGAATTGAGCTAATTATCAAAATTTATTTAGAAAATGGCTGGATTTTTTTCAGACAGTGAATTCAAGTCCATTTCTCCAGAGCTTTTAGGACTTCCCACCCACTCCTGATGCAAGCATGGCCTTATGTACATGTCATTGACTTTGTCAAAACTTAAAAACAACAGCTTTACAAGAGTTTTAAAACCATATTCAGTATTGCATCGGTGAATGCTTGTCAATAATGCAGATTCAGTCTAAATTTTTGTCCCCACATGCAGGAGACAGCCTTCATTTGAATTCTTGTACAAATAAAATTTTTGGTCATCGACCTTAAGTTACTAACTACATCAGCTTCCTGCCTGCTATTGTCTACGTGACTATCACTGACCATGTACAAAATTCAGGTACCAGTTATTGAAATAGCAGTTATAATCTTCTCCCTGTGATTTCAGAGCTCTGTGTAAAAAGGAAAATCTGGCTTGGGTTCGAGTACTGGGTCATTGGCGAACAGTGTAGACCCATAAGGGTTAACCCTTTTTGTACCAAATCGAATCTACCGCCTTCTATATAACAGGAGTCAATTTCAAAATTTAGGGGTGTCAAGTTGTGTAGTCTTGAAAATCTATTTGGAAACTGGCTGAACGTTTTGCAAACAGTGTAGGCCCTGATCAGACGCCGCATTCTGCGGCGTCTGATCTGGGCCTGCACTGTTTGCCAACTACCCATTTTGGGGTTTCGGGTACAAGATGGGTTAAACAAACAGACAATTAGTCCATGTTTAGGCCTATTTTTCTAGCCTTCACTCTGAGACATTTTTATCGGCCCACCAGCGCTGTTTGTGCTTTGATTTATAAATAACTCAATCTGACACTCTAAATCTCCTGCTTAGAGACTGCTTCTCAGACTCGGGAATGACCTTTTGGTTCTAGACTGCTTCAGTACCTTGTCAATCCTTTCTATGGATTATGTTATGACTTGAAAAAAATGACAAAAAGCTCATTTCTATCAGTAGTTTGTCAGTGCGTTTCTTGATGCCAAACTAGTTTACATTCTAGTTTAGCAGTTGCTTGCAATTTCCATTCACGTTTTTCGGCTCTCATCACTTTTCTCTGCAAATCTCAACACCCACTATCGGTATTTTGACACATATTCATGTGTTGTTATCCGGAACTGTTTTTCACATCAAATCCCACAAGAGGCAATTATAAATCATAGAAAATAGAACTTCTTATTGTTACTGCAGTAAGAATCTCTAATCATGCACGATTGTAGATGTATCCCGTCAAAACTTCATAATGTTAATTACCCTGCCAGTTTTCCTGAAGAGTCCTGACGTTGGAGGCAGTGGAAAAAAAAACGAAAGCTACCTGGAAGATTTAGAAAGAAAAAATAGAAAACAAACTAAGACAAAAAAATACTATATTGATATTTCACAGAAAACTAAAAGCAAAAATTCACAATCTGTTAAGGGTCTTTGGTGCATAATTATGCCAGCATGAACACATAAATAACCTTGGTGAGTTATTAACCCATAAAATGCCAGTCACAACAATTGTCATCTGCTTTTTCGTCTGCCGGTTACTTTACAACAGGGCAACCGGCAAGTTAGCAGTACGCCATCTCCCGCCGGTTCATTAAAGAGCAGATACATCAAAAAACACTGACGCGCCACACCACAATTGGTGTTAGAAGAGACAAGTTTGTCAAAGTAACGGTAATCAATACTTAACATCACCATCCAATACCGGTTAACCCACAGGAGAGGGCGGAGCTAAGCGATTGTCAAAATCCACTGCTTCGCGCTCCATATTTAATATTGTTTGGACGTCACGGGTCATGTAAAAAATCAATCACCAGTTAGCGTATATTCGCCGTGAGGAGCTTGGCAAGCAATGGAGACTCAGATCAGGCGCCACAGAACGCGGCGTCAAAGTACATCCAAAAAGCGCGGATTTTTAATGTCATAGGCTACTCTACATGTCATTCTATCGGCGTCTGATCGGGGTCTACACTGTTTACATAAAAAGTGGAATCTAGGGCTTGAACGAAAGTTTGGATCTCAGTCCGGGACTATTTTCCCAGCCTACACCCGGTGGCAGTCGGGGACGCTTCCCCTTTGCGCCGTTCGCCTTTGTCGTCCGCTCGCGACTGCCGACGACTGTCCGGTCTGATTACATACATGTGCATACCTTTATCTATAATCTTTATTTAGGTTTGCTACGTCCTAGCGCTTATCATACTAGAGAAAATTACTATTACCTAATATTTTAAATTAACTCTGCTTTCACAAAACAACTTTGTACACAATGGTCCTAACGTGTATCCACGATCTGTGTCGGATATCAGTTTTTCATCGGAAAATATTCGTTCTTTTCGAGAGAGAGAGAGAGAGAGAGAGAGAGAGATAGAGAGACGCATCTATAATATTTTATTACACTTACCACTCTGGAGTGAACATAATATCCCATTCATATTTTTCTTTAGCGTGTTGGCCATACGTCTGACTACACATGCTCGTGCAAAACATGCTTTGTAACGGCCCATTTATTGTTCACACGTTTCATGCTCTATGATTTTTTGAATGGAACATAGTTTACTGCATACGGACAAGTCCGAGCAAAACTTGCCGTTCTTGATAAAAAAACCTAGCTTTGCATATAGTGCAGGTCCAGACCAGATGGCTTCTGAGTCTGATCGGGATCTGCACTGTTTGAAATTACATAAGCTATCTGATTGGTTTAAAGTCAGGAAAGGGTGTGGTCGGATAAATAAAATAAATAATAATAATAAATGATGAAATAATATGTTTGTTACATGAAACAGTATGTTTGCACAACGTTTTGCTCCTCTTTATCCTATTGTATAACCCATCGCGACAACGCGCCTGTATGGTTTTGACCTCCTTGAACCCCACTTTTACACAGTAAAACTGGAGTTTACAGAGGGTAAACCTTATTTTTCTTGTTTCTGCTCTGGGGCTGGATTGGGGGTGCTCGTTAGAGCCGCATCGATAAGGCGGTTCGTGCGGGCACCCGCGGTCTATGTTTTGGGCAGAGATTGGAAAATTGTTTCCAATTTCTTTTGTTCGGCGATAGGATTTGCAGTGTATTTGTATAGGCGTGTTTTCGCGATGCTGAGAGAAATAAATTTGATTTGATTTTTGTTGATTGACAAACTCGAAGCACACAATGCCATAGATGCGGTGCTGTTTCAGCGTCGCGTGCTCAAAACAGAGAGAGAGAGAGAGAGAGAGAGAGAGAGAGAGAGAGAGAGAGAGAGAGAGAGAGAGAGAGAGAGAGAGAGAGATAGAAAGTACTGATTTCATCTCGTAAAATTTAATGTTGCCCTCTGGTTGTTTTGTTTTGTTTGTGTTTTATTTATTTATTTAATTATTATTATTTTTTTTTTTTTGACGTATACTTTGCCGCCGAACGTTGCATATTTGTATCGCTCCTCTTGTTATTACATTTATTTGTAATCAGACCGAAATATAAAAGATTTGATTGATTTGAATGTATTTTTTACACGAATCCTTGTAATTTATCCTCCTTGTGCAATTTCAATACATACAGAAATTGTCGGCCCCCGCCCATCGGGGCTTGAAGAAAGAGATGGGCTGCATGAGGCTTCCACGCAGACTACACAACTACTGGTAAAGCGCTTAGAGGATTTAAGCCTGCCCGTGCAAAGCGATGCGAGGCAGCCCGCCCATACTTATAAACCCTTTTGGTTGCATTGGGTGACAGGGCTTGAGATGTCATTTCATCTCAATGACGGGTAAAAGTCCCAAAAATTGGAAGCAACGTCTCCAAAATGACCTATACAGTGTTGAAGGGGACGTTAAACCTCAACTCAAACAAACAGAAATGGGCACAACAGGAAGCTCAGTTAAAAAGTGGCTTTAGTGTATATTTAACCCATAACAACCCCTACTTTTGCAAACAGAGATGAGGTCCTACACTGTTTGTCATGCAGCTTGTGAATGATGTTAAGAAATTTTAATGTTTGGCAGTCAGCAATGGCTGTGGCTAAATTTATTTATTCAGCAGGATAAGGGTTAAGACTTGTTGGTTTTTCTGGGTTTCTTCTCTTTTTTACCACCCATTTTTGTCCAGTTGTGAGGAAGGTTTCAAAATTTAAAAGGCTGGACCCATAAGGTCTCCTGGGAGCACGCAAAAATCCGCCCAAATATTTTTCTAACCGTCGAGTCGAGCAATTAAGTGGCAAATATTTTTGAGACTTTGAGTGGAATGCATACACCTTCAGGGGAGGCAACTCCTTCAAGCGTATTTTAGTCTCCCATGTCAATAAGGGTCAACTCTTAAAGGAAAGAATTTGCTCCTGAGGAGCAAATTCTTTCCTTTTAGAGTATATCACTATTTCGTGGGACAAAGCTTATAGAAAAGCAAACGGGAAGTTCCGAAAGTTGTCCCCTTTTGAAAAATGGTGGAAAATCTGCCAAGTCATTCCCCTCAGAATTCATGTCACCAATAACAGACTTTAATTGACCAATATTTCTGCGTTTCTGTTGACTGTTTGTTTACTTGATTTGAGGTTTAACATCCCCATTAACATTATTTAGGTCATTTTTGAGACATTACTTCTAGTTTTGTGTGAAATTTTACCCAACATTTAGATAAAATGACATTTCAATCCCAGTGAAATGGTCCCAACTCGCCAGGGCAGGCTTAGGGACTTTATGGCTAAAGTTAACAGACATCTGAAGCGTTGCATGCTGTGCCAGTATTATAGGCTGTTGTGTTAGGCAGCACCATGAACATGTGTCTCGTAAGGATCCGAAAGACTTTGGGGCTTGAACCATATGTAATAGAATAACCGGGGTTTACAGAGGTACATCTTACTTTTCTTATTTCTGCTCATAATATAGATTGTGGGTACTCGTTAGAACCGCCTCGATTAGGCGATACTAACGAGTATCCACAATCTATATTTTGAGCAGAAATAAGAAAAATTCGATGAGGCGATACGAGCATCCACAATCAATATTTTGAGCAGAAATACACACAACTGTACGTATAGGTCATTTTGGAGACGTTGCTTCCGACTTTGTGGGACTTTTACCCGACATTGTGATGAAATGACATCTCAAGCCCTGTCGCCACATCTAGGTTTTAACGAGTATCCACAATCTCTGTTTTGAGCAGACTATAGATTGTGGGTACTGCTAGTTAGAACCGCTTCGATGTTTTAACGAGTATCCACAATCTCCTTTTCAGCAGTATTGAAAATCGATTGTAACATAAAGTGACAGCGCTATTGTCCCGCCCACGCTTTTAACGTTCAAAGACGGTTGTCAATCATCGCAAATACCAGTTCAGAAGCACGTGATGGAGAGTTCAAAACGGTGCTACAAAGCTTTCGGCACGTATTTGATATTCGTCTCAAACAAGATCAAAAGTGCGTCTGAGAGAAGGCCTAGTGCTAACTTGCCGGTTGCGTTGTTGTAAAAGCCATTTTGCCTAAATGCAGAAATTTCCATACCATCATTGTGTGCCATTGATGCAAAAATAAATATTTTCTGCGTAAAAATAAAAGAATAAAAATAATAATGATAATAAATGATGATGATTTCGTGTTTAACGATGCGTCAACCCTCTTTGTGGATCATAAGATGATGATAATAAAAAGGCACTTTAATCAAAACTAAAGGCTAAAAACAAACATTTTGATCCCATACTGTTGTGTCCACAGTCATTTTGTATTATCGTAAAAATCAAAAAAGTTCGGACACATTGAGGACTTGCAGTAATTCTCCTAAAATTTTAACAAGTTTGTTCTGCGATCCAGTAAGAAGGCCAAAAAGTGTAGACAGAATGGCAGACAGTGTAGACCATGATCAGACTGCTCCTGAAGGAGCAGTATGATCTGGGACACCACTGTTTGCTTAGGCCTGTCTGTCCCAATACGTAGGATCATTATGGTATCATTTGCTTTATAAGGGCTGTATGACAATTTTAGAATCAAGATATTAAATTTGGTATATATGTACGCAGGCAGTGTGGACCCTTCTAGGTTAATGATTTCAATACTTTTCTTTTAGGAAACAAAGTGGACCTTGCTAGCATCTGTTCAAGACATCAAAATAGTTTTTAGTTTTTATGAGAACAAAAAAACTCCTGCCCTGCTGTTTTTCCATGATTTGAACTGTCCCACAGGTGTAATCTTGTCAGATTTTATGCTAAACATATAACAAGTTCTTTCTCAAAGCTCAGAAACATTTGGTTAGAAATTTATTGTTAAGTGAAATCTAAGTGTAATGTTTATGATCTTTTACTTTTAAGAAAGAAAATTCAGCAAAGGTAGTCATTTTTAGCTCCCTTTACGAAAGTAAAGGGGAGCTATTGCCTTACCCCGGGCATCTGTTGTTGGCGTCAGTGTCATCACCGTCTGCATTTGGTTAAAGTTTACCTGCAAGCTATTATTTGTCATATTTCATTATTTTATGTTCAATGCATTCAACTTAACAACCAAAAAAAAAAAACACAAAAAAATAACAATATTTTACATTTTCTTTTTTACTCCTTTGGCTAAAATTGGACTGTTTGAAGTTAATTACCTGTACCTCCTGCTAAAGATTACCTGCAAGCTCTGTGGTGCAGTAGATAAAGTGTTGGACTTTGAAACAGAGGGTCATGAGTTCAAATCCTGGTGAAGGATTTTTTTTCTCATGAAACCACATAAACACTTATTATTACTTGCAAGTTTGTAGATTTTTTTTGTGTGTGGTCAAATATAAATATATATGTTTTTAATTCAAAGTCTTAAAAGCAAGATTTCTTGTTCATTTGTGCTTCTGAATACTTTTTTTGTTCTCTATCGTTATGGGGCAAAAACTCTAACATAGAATTTTTATTTTTTGAAACAAAAACACTTTTAAATGAACTTTCTTGTTCAGTCAGTTCTTATGGGTACTTTCTGGTGTTCTATGAATTGTTGCAGTTTATTGGGCTCTTTTACAAAAGAAAATGTCATTTTTGGAAGAAAAAAAACAACTGCATAATTGAAATTTCATTTCGATAACTTGCCCTCGTCCAATTTGAGCCCCCCATAGGCGATTGTCTTCTGACAACTCTTTTTTTTTTTAGCTCACTTGTGATTGGTCATTGTTCGTTGTCCCTCTTGTGTCATGTTTTGTGCAGCATCAAAAATTTGCTTTAAATGCTAACTCCTCCTAAACACTTGGGCCCATTTCAAATAAACTTCATAGGAATGTAAGGTAACCCTCTTCCAATAGATAAAATTGTTCCACTCCAATGAACAAGATGGTTACCAGAGCTAAAAATAGAAAAACTCCTATACCTTTTGGCTAATTTCATTCAAACATCACGGGAATGTTGCTTAGGTAACCCTCTACCAAAATAGCTAAAACAAATCCGCTCCAATAAACAAAATGGCAACCAGAGCTAAAAATAGAAAAATGTCAATAATTTGCTTTAAACGCCAACTCCTTCGAAACCCTTGAGCCAATTTCAATCAAACTTCATAGGAATGTTGCTTAGATGACCCTCTTATCAAAAAAGCTAAAATCATTCTCCAGTGAACAAGATGGCTGTGAGAGCTAAAAATAGAAAAATCTTTAAACAACAACTCCTCCTATACCCTTGGGCCAATTTCAGTCAAACTTGTTTGAATGTTGCTTAGGTGACCCTTTACCAAATTAACTAAAAGGGTTCTACTCCGATGAGAAAAATGGCCACCAGAGCTAAAAAAGAAAAATGTTTAAATGACAGCATCTCCTAAATCCTTGGGATAATTTCATTTCAAACTTGATAGGAATGTTGCTTAGGTGACCCTCTACCAAAATAAATAAAATAGTTCAGCTCTGATGAGTAAAATGAGCAAAATGTCAACAGTTTGCTTTTTATACCAACTCCCCGTCAACCCTTGGGCCAATTTCAATCAACCTTCAAAGGAATGTTGTTTAGTTGACCCACTACCAAAATAGTTAAAATCATTCTGCTCTCATGAACAAGATGGCCACCAGAGCTAAAAATATAAAAATCTTTAAACAGTAACTCCTGTTCCCTTGGGACATTTTCATCCAAACTTCATTTTTTTCTTTTTAGCTCACCGTCACGTAGTGACAAGGTGAGCTTTTGGGATCACTTTTCGTCCGTCGTCCGTCGTGCGTCCGTCCGTCCGTCCGTGCGTGCATGCGTCCGTAAACAATTCTTTAAACGACATCTCCTCCTAAACCACTGATCGGATTTTGACCAAACTTCACAGGAATGATCCTTAGGTGGTCCCCTTTCAAAGTTGTTCAAATGGTTCCGGTCCGTTGCACATCTAGGTCATAGGAGCCAAAAACAGATTTTTTTCACCAAAAACTTAAAAAATCTTCTTCTCTGAAACCACATGGCCCAGGTCTTTGATATTTGGTATGAAGCTTCATCTGGTGGACCCCTACCAAGATTGTTCAAATTATAGTGCCGGGGCCAAAAATGTCCCCGCTCCGGGGCCCTTTGGTTTTACATGGGCTTATATAGGGAAAATCTTTAAAAATCTTCTTCTCTGAAACCGCAAGGCCCAGGTCTTTGATATTTGGTATGAAGCTTCATCTAGTGGACCCCTACCAAGATTGTTCAAATTATAGTGCTGGGGCCAAAAATGCCCCCGCTCCAGGGCCCTTTGGTTTTACATGGGCTTATATAGGGAAGAGCTTTAAAAATCTTCTTTTCTGAAACTGTAAGGCCCAGGTCTTTGATATTTGGTATGAAGCTTCATCTAGGGGACCCCTACCAAGATTGTTCAAATTATAGTGCTGGGGTCAAATATGCCCCCGCTCCGGGGCCCTTTGGTTTTACATGGGCTTATATAGGGAAAATCTTTAAAAATTTTCTTCTCTGAAAATGTAAGGCCCATGTCTTTGATATTTGGTATGAAGCTTCATCCCACACGGCCATGGTCCCCCCCCACCACTCCGGGGCCCTTTGGTTTTAAATGGGCTTATATAGGGAAAATCTTAAAAAATCTTCTTCTCTGAAACCACAAGGCCCATGTCTTTGATATTTGGTATGAAGCTTCATCTGGTGGACCCCTACCAAGATTGTTCAAATTAAAGTGCTGGGGCCAAAAATGCCCCCGCTCCGGGGCCCTTTGGTTTTACATGGGCTTATATAGGGAAAATCTTTAAAAATCTTCTTCTCTGAAACCGCAAGGCCCAGGTCTTTGATATTTGGTATGAAGCTTCATCTAGTGGACCCCTACCAAGATTGTTCAAATTATAGTGCTGGGGCCAAAAATGCCCCCGCTCCAGGGCCCTTTGGTTTTACATGGGCTTATATAGGGAAGAGCTTTAAAAATCTTCTTCTCTGAAGCTGTAAGGCCCAGGTCTTTGATATTTGGTATGAAGCTTCATCTAGGGGACCCCTACCAAGATTGTTCAAATTATAGTGCTGGGGTCAAATATGCCCCCGCTCCGGGGCCCTTTGGTTTTACATGGGCTTATATAGGGAAAATCTTTAAAAATTTTCTTCTCTGAAACCGTAAGGCCCATGTCTTTGATATTTGGTATGAAGCTTCATCTGGTGGACCCCTACCAAGATTGTTCAAATTAAAGTGCTGGGGCCAAAAATGCCCCCGCTCCGGGGCCCTTTGGTTTTACATGGGCTTATATAGGGAAAATCTTTAAAAAATCTTCTTTTCTGAAACCGTAAGGCCCAGGTCTTTGATATTTGGTATGAAGCTTCATCTAGTGGACCCCTACCAAGATTGTTCAAATTATAGTGCTGGAGCCAAAAATGCCCCCGTTCCAGGGCCCTTTGGTTTTACATGGGCTTATATAGGGAAGAGCTTTAAAAATCTTCTTCTCTGAAACCGTAAGGCCCAGGTCTTTGATATTTGGTATGAAGCTTCATCTAGGGGACCCCTACCAAGATTGTTCAAATTATAGTGCTGGGGCCAAAAATGCCCCCGCTCCGGGGCCCTTTGCTTTTACATGGGCTTATATAGGGAAAATCTTTAAAAATCTTCTTCTCTGAAACCGCAAGGCCCAGGTCTTTGCTATTTGGTATGAAGCTTCATCTAGTGGACTCCTACCAAGATTGTTCAAATTATAGTGCTTGGGCTAAAAATGCCACCGCCCCGGGCCCTATGATTTTACATGGGCTTATATGGGGAAAATCTTTAAAAATCTTCTTCTCGGAAACCCCAAGGGCCAGGTCTTTGCTATTTGGTATGAAGCTTCATCTAGTGGACCCCTACCAAGATTGTTCAAATTATAGTGCTAGGGCCAAAACTGCCCCCGACCTGGGGCCCTTTGGTTTTACATAGACTTATATAGAGATATTCCTTAAAAATCTTCTTCTGAAACAGCAAGGCCATGGTCTTTGATATTTGGTGTGAAGCTTCCTCTAGTGGACCTCTATCAAGATGGTTTAATTTATATCCCAGAGGCCAAAAATGCCCCCGCCCTGGAGCCATTTGGTTTTATATAGGCTTATGTAGGGAATATCTTTAATAAAAATCTTCTTCTCTGAAACCGCAAGGCCCAGGTCTTTGATATTTGGTATGTAGCATATCTAGTGGACCTTTGCCAAGATTGTTCAAATTATAGCCTTTGTTGATATTTGGTATGAAGCTTCATCTTTTTAGACGTCTCTGAACATTATGCACCTTATAGCCCTGGGGTTAATAATGGCCCTCCCCGGGTCCCACTTGTTACTCTATGGATCAGGTGAGCGATCCAGGGCCATCATGGCCCTCTTGTTTTTTTTTTGGTTTTGGTTTTATGGCCCTTTTCAAGATTATTTCACTCATATCAAGCCGATCGATAATCAGAGGTGGGCTAAAACCTGAGTACCCGGAGAAAAAACACCTGACCTTCCGTTGCAGAACTTGGCGTCTCACATTATCCGAACTTCATAGTGTGGCTTATGTAGCCCTGAACCAAAATAGCTGAAATTGTTTGGCTTTGATGAATATGAGGCTAGTAATTCTATGAAGATAATTTGTGTTTTGTTTTGATTTTGAAAGCATCAAATTTTGTGTATGTAACAGGCCTCCTAAAATTATTGAGTAAATATTTTTCCACTTTTGGATTTTCGGAATAATTTGGGCCCCGTCAAGCGATTTTGGTACTTATCGCCTATGCGAGCAGCGAAGGTTCAGGCGAGCCTGCGCATCCGCGCAGTCTCGCCAGAACCTTCGCTGCTCGCTCATACAAGCAGGGAATCAAGAGGAACCTTCAGACAGAAAGCCATATCCCTGGTCTTTCTGAATGGCTGGGCATGCGCAGTTAAAATTTGTCATGACGGAATGCTCGAAGACACAGATTCGCTTGGCGGGGTTCATTTGATCCCTGTAAATTGATTTGTGATGTGACAGCAGGTTGTGACAATTATGCAATTTAATTGAACTAGGATAGCAACTCAACAGATGCCTTGATAAACATCTTGCCTAAGAATTGGCTTGACACTGACAAATTATTAAATCCAAATAAAGGTATTTTTCACCTACATGTGTGCCGTTAAACACTGCATGACTATTAAAAAGGAATCAATCTTTGATATCAAATGAAAACATGTTATGATCCATGAGATATCAAAAGTCAAAAAAGATCTTCTTGTTAGAACTCACATTAGGTAAACATGCCCATGTAAAATAATGGCGTCCAACATGGTGTCAGAAAATACAAATATTAGGTAAAATTTGTAATATCTTTCTTATTTCTACTTTCAATATAGATTATGGGTGCTCGTTAGAACCGCCTCAATGAGGCGGTTCTAACGAGTACACACAATCTATGTTTTTGAGCAAAACTAATGCAGATAATGTATACTTGTTTGTTTATTGGATTTGAGTTTTAACGTCCCCATCAACACTGTAAAGGTCATTTTGGAGACGTTTGATAATCCCGTAACCCCAGTTTTCTCTATATAAAGTGGTGTTTAGAGGGGTCTTCATTTAACAGACTTGTTATCGTGATATTCACCCCTATTGCTAAAGTTCTGCAGATGGGATTGAGTTTTCCCAGTTACTAGTTATAAGACAATATTTTCATGCCCCAGTTTTGAAGAATAGTAGGTCAGCAAGGTCACCTCTTTATATAGTCTTTCAGAATGTAGATAGACGTGACTGCACTTTTAATATTGAACTTGAAGTCGCCTTAAGCTTAGGATTGAGCTTTCCCAGTTATTAGTTATAAGACAATATTTTCACGCCCCAGTTTTGAAGAATAGTAGGTCAGCAAGGTCACCTCTTTATATAGTCTTTCAGAATGTAGGTAGACATGACTGCACTTTTAATATTGAACTTGAAGTCGTATACTTGAAGCTGGTATTTTACATTGGTCAATTATATAGTTATCATTCTGCTCCTAATTTTATATTTCATGTTACCAAATAGACATGCAGCATTCCTACAAACAAGGCATTTGTAAAATTCTGTGACAAAATGTATCTGAAATTTGCCTTCCCTAAAAATTGGAATGGAGGCAACACGCTTGAATTTTGAACTCTCAAAGCTCGTTGATTTACTATAGCACTAGTGTTGAACCATGTAAGTTAAATAACTGTTATTTTAAACGAGAATGTCTACATCATACAGAAAAATGACCATTTATGGTAATCTAAACATTTTAAATAAATTGGTAATTTCTCTGTATAACCTATACATTTTTGGGGTCCCTCTTTTAACTGTATTTTATCAAAATCAATGTTTTAATGAACTGTATTATAAAGATGTTGTTGTATAATAAATAATTATGTAGTTTGTAGAATGTAAAAAACAACTTCCATTCTAACTTGTGTTTAATCTTCTGTTTTGCAGACATCTGCCAAAATGCTTACCTTGAATTCTCACAATTTCAAAATTCATCTGTCAGAATAAAATGAACTTTCCATGTTCATGAAATCCAGATTTCGGGGCATAAAAAGCAAATGCCACCAGATTTAAAATAAGCCACACCATAGGAAAATATATATGTAGTGGGTAGGGGCTTTCCCCTAACTGGTTTTGTTACAGCTGTTGAGCCAGATATGAGCCTCGATTTTATGCTCTGTGGATTGAAGTTTTACATGGCAGCAAAGACTCTGATCAGTGTCTTTTGCTAGCCACCCATTTTACAAAGCACATTTTCTCACTACTAGTATTGTGGCTCCAATGGAAACCACATGGTTTGCCAGTATAATGGTCCAGTAATAAAAATGTCAATTCCCATAAAACACAAGTAAAACTGACCTTTTCCCAAATCCATTCACTAATCTAGTGATTATGGTCATGATAAACCTGGACACCATTAATTTTCAATCCACAAACAATTATTTTAATACCCCTGGTTTCCCATTCATCTTCTTGATACAATCATCTGGGACATTGAGCTCCATACCAGGATGCATCATTCCTGGATTGACATTCAAGTTTCACCCATACATCATTTGCACTTGTTTACTCAAAACTGCTGTTGAAAATGCACTTGTAAGGTGAATAGATACACCTGATGAAAATACCGTAAAAATCCAAAAAAATGGGACACCTTGAGGCCTTGCTGTAATGCTCCTAAAATTTTAACAAATTTATTACATGACCAAGCAAGGAGTACAAAAGATGCTGTCGAAATGGCAAACAGTGTAGACCCTGATCAGACTGCTCCTTCAGAAGCAGTCTGATCTGGGTCTGCATTGTTTGCTTAGGCCTGTCTGTCACAGTAAGCACCATTTTCCACAAAGTCAACAAGGGCTTGTCAGTTTCTGCATAAAAATATACATTGTACTGGTTTCCGCTTATGTTTGTTTGAGTTGCCTTCTTATTTCCCCATCAACACTAGTTAGATCATTTTGGAGACTGCTTCTGATTTTTTGGGACTTTTACCCGACATTGAAATGAAATGACATCTCAAGCCCTACCACCCAAAGAAACTGCTAGGATTTAAAGGATGGTCTAACTCCCACCACTTCTGGGCAGACTTATACCTTCTTAGCAGTTTACCAGAAACAGCTTATGTATAAGCCTGCCCAGGAGCTTGCATTTGAGTTTTACGTCCCACCAACAGCTAAGGTCATACGAAGACTGGACCTCAGTTTAAAGACACATCCAAAAGTCTAGAGAACCCATGACCCCATGTTTGTAAGGTGAGTAGCTTAACCACTGCACCACAGAGGCTTCAAAGCCTGCCCAGGAAATCTATGGTTAGGTGATATGACCTAAATATTGTTTACTGGGCCACAAAACAAAAAAAACAATTTTTTTTTCAAGGGGAGACTACTTCCACAACAAATTGTATTGACGTTTAATACAGTAATGATCCTAAGTATTGGGACAGATAGGCCTAAGCAAACAGTGCAGACCCAGATCAGACTGCTCCTGAAGGAGCAGTCTGATTAGGGTCTACACTATTCGCCATTCCCGTTACACCTTTTGGACTCCTTGCTGGATCATGAAACTATTTTGTTAAAATTTTTATGAGAATTACAGCAAGTCCTCAAGGTATTTTTAGGATTTTTACGGTATTTTAATTGCAGAGAAACGGTTTTTACCTTGTATTTTTTTCACCAGACAAAATGGATCAAATGTTATTTTAAAAGTACATGTGATATTTTCATTCATTACAGCAACAGATCCTGTAGCCTCCCTTGAGGGTGGGGCCATATTCCTTTACATTCCTTGTAGAATTTACGGGCCTCCGTGGCCTAATGGATAAGAGCGCTGACTCTTAGTCATTAGGTCTCTCACCGCCGTGGGTTCGAGCCTCGCTCGGGTCACGTGTGAGACGCCAAGTTCTGCAACGGAAGGTCAGGTGGTTTTTCTCCGGGTACTCCGGTTTTCGCCCACCTATGATTAACGATCGGCTCGATATGAGTGAAATAATCTTGAAAGGGCCGTAAAACCCAAACAAAAAAAAAAAAAAAAAAAAATTCCTTGTAGAATTTACTGTCCAATTAAAATGCCTGCATGATTAAGAGACACTGCTACTGATTTTGTGATAAGAAATAAATTACCAAAGTTCTTCTAAACATTGAATTAGAGGTGCCTTAACAAACAATGTAGACCCAGATCAGACTGCTCCTAAAGGAGCAGTCTGATCTGGGTCTACATTATTTCCAATGTTGCCATTAGGTTTTTTGATCAGTCAGTATGTTTTAAAAGCATCTGCTTCCAATTTGTCACTTGTTTACCTGTCACAGTATTTCGAATAATTAGGATAGTGGAAATGCAGTTGAAAAGAAGACCAGTGTTCTTTTTAAGGAAAGTAATATTATACCTGTCCGCAAACAAGGAGGATGCTGTTGCCTTGCCTTTGTTCCGAATGTTTGCTTTTTTCCCAGTGCTCTTAATTTGCAATTAAATGTATTAGAAAATAAAAAAATACATGTACAAGATGTGCCTTTAATAACAAAGATCATTAATCAGGTGAGTGCTAGGAATAAAAGCCTTTCCAGAGCGTAGTTTGTTACTGGCTTCGCATTGTACCTTGGCACCAGAAAGTAACAAAGCACAGAAGCTTAACGTTGTTGGTGTCCACATGACTTTCTCTGATTTTTACGAAATCAAGGTAACGGTTATTCATGCTGTGCTATTTTTATCACTGTGAGGTCAGGGTATTGTGTAAAGATGTCTGGATTTGATTCAATTGTACGGCTGTGAAAACAGTGTAGACCCAGATTAGATGTCATAGAATGTGGCATCTTATCTAGGTCTACACTGTTAGCTTAACCCTTATCTTGCTGTTCACGACAACCCCTATCTTTGCAGTGTAGATCCAGATCAGATGGCTTCTGCATCTGATCAGGATCTACACTGTTTGGCATTAAGTTTATGGCTTTGTACCAATAAATTACATCAAGTAATCTGATTGGTTCAAAGTCAGAAATGGGTGTGGCTTAAATGAATATTCAGCAAGAGAAGGGTTAAAGTATAGGAGTGTATGGGTTAAAAAAACAGTCCAGGTCCCTGTTCAGGCTACCCCCCCCCCCCCCCCCCCCCGCCAGTTCTGTCAGTGCTTTGATTGATTTTCGACTGTTGCAGGTTGTCATGACAACACATTGATCAAGTTGCTGAAACCATTGTCAGCTTAACAAGCATGTTAGTGGTCAAATTGTGAACTATTCAGTCAGGTGCAATATTGAATATTCTGTTGTTTTTGCTGAAAAAATATTAGCAGCTACTCACATTTTTTCAGCAAAAATATTAGCATATTTGCCATGATAAATGATGAAAGTTTTAACAATGTTTGTTTTTACCGACATTGTTTGTTTTAACAACTAGGTTCAGTTGTTCAGAGCATTGTTAACCCTTATCTTGCTGAATATTCATTTAAGCCACACCCATTTCTGTCTATCAACAATCAAATTACTTGATGTAATTTAGTGCTACAAATTCATAAACTGAATGCCAAACAGTGTAGAACCTGATCAGATGGCTTCTTCAGAAGCCATCTGATCTGGATCTACACTGTTTGCAAAGATATGAGTTGTCGTGAACAGCAAGATAAGGGTTAAATTAACGAGCCCATTAATGGCCAAATTGTTAACTGTTCTAGCAAGTACAATACCTACAATTCTGGTACTTTTGCTGAATAAAGTGAGTAGTTCCTTCAGCATCAAACCAGAAAATAGAGTTTTTAGCTCACCAGAGTCAAAGGCTCCGGGGGGGAGCTAATAGTATAGGCATTGGTCCGTCGTCCGTCATCGTCGTCTGCATTTTCAAACAGTATCTCCTCTGAAACTACCTGGCCAATTGAAACCAAATTACATGTGGAGCCTCTATGGGAAGGGGGAATGAAAGTTTGTTCGGGAGGACTGGGTCACATGACCAATATGGCCGCCATGCCCATATATGGTAAAAACCTTTAAAAAATCTTCTTCTCAAGAACCTAATCGCCGATGATCTTGAAACTTGGTATGCAGCATCGGGGACTCGGGCCCTACCAAGTTTGTTCAAATGATGACCTTTGGTTGATCTTGACCTGTTTTACTTCAAGGTCAAATTTGGTCACTTAGACATTTGTATGGAAAAACGGCAAAACAGTGGATTTTTCTGATTGTATGTTAGCTAGTGGCATCAGAAATGGTATTTGCAGTCAGCTAAATGGAAGTTTATCAGTTTCAAAGGTCAAGGTCATTTACCGACCTATGCCCAGGGCGCCTCAGATTCAGTATTTTAGCTTCCTCTTCACTTAAACTACTGGGCCTATTGAAACCAAATTACATGTGGAGCCTCTATGGAATGAGGGAACGAAAGTTTGTTCGTGAGGACTGGGTCACATGACCAATATGGCCGCCATGCCCATATATGGTAAAAACCTTTAAAAATCTTCTGCTCAAGAACCGAATGGCCGATGATCTTGAAACTTGGTATACAGCATCAGGGTCTCTGGCCCTACAAAATTTGTTCAAATTATGACCTTAGGTTGACCTTGACCTGTTTTACGTCAAGGTCAAATTTGGTCACTTAGACATTAGTATGGAAAAATGGCAAAACAGTGGATTTTTCTGATTGTATATTAGCTAGTGGCATCGGAAATGGTATTACAATCAGCTGAAAGGAAGTTTATCAGTTCCAAAGGTCAAGGTCATTTACCGACCTTTGTCCAGGACTCCTCAGATTCAGCATTTTTATCTTCTTCTTCACTTAAACTACTTGGCCAATTGAAACCAAATTATATGTGGAGCCTGTATGGAATGAGGGAACAAAAGTTTGTTTGTGAGGACTGGGGACACATGACCAATATGGCTGCCATGCCCATATATGGTAAAAACCTTTAAAAATCTTCTTCTCAAGAACCGAATGGCCCATGATTTTGAAACTTGGTATACAGCATCAGGGACACTGGCCCTACCAAGTTTGTTCAAATGATGAGCATAGGTTGACCTTGACCTGTTTTCCGTCAAGGTCAAATTTGGTCACTTAGACATTTGTATGGAAAAATGGCAAAACAGTGGATTTTTCTGATTGTATATTAGCTAGTGGTATCAGAAATGGTATTAACCTTCAGCTGAATGGAAGTTTATCAGTTCCAAAGGTCAATGTCATTTTCCGACCTTTGTCCAGGACGGCTCAGATTCAGTATTTTTATCTTCTTCACTTAAACTACTTGGCCAGTTGAAACCAAATTACATGTGGAGCCTCTATGGAATGAGGGAACGAAAGTTTGTTCGTGAGGACTGGGTCACATGACCAATATGGGCCACCATGCCCATATATGGTAAAAATCTTTAAAAATCTTCTTCTCAAGAACCGAATGGCCGATGATCTTGAAACTTGGTACGCAGCATCAGGGACTCTGGCCCTACCAAGTTTTTCAAATGATGACCTTTGGTTGACCTTGACCTGTTTTATGTCAAGTTAAAATTTGGTCACTCAGACATTTGTATGGAAAAAAAGGCATAGTAGTGGATATTTCTGATTGCCTGGTAGGCTGTGACATCAAAAATGATATTTGCAGTTAGCTGAATGGAAGTTTATCAATTTCAAAGGTCAAGGTCATTAATGACCTTTGTCTTGGATGGCTCAGATTCATTATTTTTATCTTCTTCTCCAGTAAAAGAGCTGTGCTGATTGAAACCAAATTACATGAAAAGCCTCTATGGGGGTGAGGCAATTAAACATTATTCGTGGTATTGTTGTCACATGACCAAGATGGGCACCTTGCCTGTATATGGTGTAAACCACATGACCTCTGGTGAGCGTAGTGGCCCATGGGCCTCTTGTTTTGTGTTTTTTTCTGATTCCATTGCAGCCTATGATATCAGTGTTCATATATATATGTTATCAGCTTAACACGAAAGTTCAAAGTTATTTACTGACCTTTGGTCTGGGCACCTCAGATTTTGTATACCACTGTGCTGATCGAAACCAAATTACATAAAGAACATCAATTGGTTTGGGGCCGGCCTCAGTAGCTCAGTCGGATGCGCATCTGAATGCCAATCAGGAGGATGCGGGTTCCATACATGCCAGGGTCGGCAACATTCTTTTGTGGAGGTTGATCATGAAATCTTTTCTATGGTCATTCTCTCCCTCCCGCTGATTCAAGAAGGGCAGTTGTCAGTTTCTGGCAAAAGAATGTGCAATGTATTGGTTAAACCGCTTACGTATAAGCCTGCCCAGGAAAAGTGTGGATAGGTAAACTGACCAGCTCAAAAATGACCTAAATAGTGTTTACTGGGACATTAACCTCCAATACAAACAAACAAACAATGGGTTTGGGAATAGGGATCTAGGTCACATGACCAAGATGGTTGTCTTGACCATATTTGGTAAAAAAAATAATAATAAATTTTTCATCCCAAGAGCTTTTGGAGATCTTGGTATAGAGAATTGGGGTTAGTCTTGCCCTACCAAATTTGTTTTATTTAAATGATAACCCTTGATTGACCTTGATTGGTGTAGCGCCATATAAACAAATGGTTGAATTCAAAATAATTTTGCAACAATGACCCCCTACTAAACCATTGTGGTCTATTGAAAAAAAAAAAAAACATCGGCACTCTGGTTTCCATTTGAGCTCTGGTGAGAGAAGTAGCACATGGGGCCTCTTGTTGTTATTTTTTCAGAAAAATAGGAAAAAAAAAAAACGAACAAAAACCAAGAATCATGAAAATGGCATGTGATAGTCCTTATTAGTGCTTGAAAGGTAATGTGGAGGAACGACATACATATATAAATAGTCTTAATGAAGTTCCTATATTTGAATAATTTGTAAGTTGTTTGACTTTGTTGTAAGTCAAAATATAAAGCAGAAGAAATGCTAACAAAAATCATATTCTGACTTCTTGTGCGGTGTCTATGATATTGACATAATGTGACACGATTTAACGAAATTGCGCAAAAATCAGAAAGACATGACAGTCCTTTATCAAGTAGGATTACTACAAAATTAGCGCAAGTTTTGTTTGTTTAAATCGTAAAGGTTGTCGGCTCATTGTTTGATTAAAATATTTGCAAAGTTTTTCGATGGGAAGAAATTAACGATATTCATGCTGCTTGTACTTTAATCCATCAAGCAGTTGACACAAGCTTGTCCATCTGCAAATATGGTAGCAATTTAGTTGTTTATACGAACATTGGTGAAAGAGGTTGCCCCACTTCATATCCTGTGGGGTATGTTTGATTGTTTAGTTTGCCATTCGGTTTTACCATTTGTCCTGAATTAAGTGTGAACATGTTTGTTTTGTTATCAGTCGAAAATACTTGCAAGCACACTCTTTTTAACAATGTCCATTATAACACGGTTTTGGATATAACACTTCAAAAATGGATCCAAAAATATGTAGATTATATAGAAAAATGACCATAAATTGTCATTTTCCTATATAATCTATACATTTTTGTTTGGAAATGACATGGTTGTTTACTGACATACAGTTTCTGCTTTGGTCCCCAACAACAGTGTTACAAAGAAGTTGTCTGGCTGCATGATGCTTCCACGCAGAGCTGAATCTGGCCCGCACACTAGTACTTGTAAACCGCTTAGAGGATCTAAGCCTGTCCAGGAACCACTGTGTCTTTGCTAATAAACCCCATTGGTTTCATTGGGTGACAGGGCTTGAGATGTCATTTCATCTCAATGTCAGGTAAAAGTCCCACAAAATTGGAAGCAACGTCTCCAAAATGACCTTTACAGTGTTGACGGGGACGTTAAACCTCAAGTCAAATCAAACAAACAAAGAAGTTGTAGAAGCCTCTATGGCGTAGTGGTTATCATACTACTTGTCTTGTAAACCAGAGGTTGCAGAACCAATCCCAGGCTTCTCCTGACTTTCTGATGAGTCTGTAAACCAAGGTCCCGTCTCTGTATGACACGAGACGTAAAACTCAAATACTCACTCACATAGAAGTTGCAGTGCGCCAGATATTTCGTATGTTTTTAGTTTAATTTCTTTACATAATGGTTTATGCAACAGTAACTTATGGGTGTCATCCATTTATAGTAAACCAATAACCTTTGAGAATTCAAAGTTCAAGCCTGATGAGATTGTTCCATTTATTTGGTGGGGTTGTCAAGATCTGTATAACACAGACTGCGTATAACGCTGTCGACATCAATGGATCCCGATGACAGTGTTATAATGACGCTACAGTGTAGTGTTTACAGGGATTTAAAACCTGAACACAAACAAATAAACAAACAAAACTGTTGTGTTACTGATATTAAGTTTACAGCTAGCAAGACTTATAGAGTAGCAACAAAAATGTGATACTGATAATGTGATTGCAACAGGCGAGACTAGAGATTCAGATTACAATTGACAAGACCAGAATATCCCAAAAATTGTTGTCATACTGATATTAAGATTACAGTAGGCCAGACTAGATCATCAATAAAAATTTTGTGATACCAAGATTGAGTAAGCAAGACTGGAATACCAACAAAAATATGCTACAGGTATTGAGATTACAGTAGGCAAGACTAGAATATCAACAAAATTAAAATTAACATTGAGAGTACAACACGACTAGAATTTCAACCAAACTGTTGTGAAACTGACATTAAGTTTACAGTTAGACTAGAATATCAACAACATGGACATGGAGATTACTGAAAGACTAGAATTTCAACCAAAATGTGATAATGTTATTGTGATTCCGGCAAGAAAGCCAAGAATTTCTTCCAACATGTTGAAATACTGATCTTGCGATTACAGTAAGAAAGACTGATATCAACAAAGATGTTGTGCTACTGTTATTGAGATTGCAGTGGACAAGACAAGAATATCAACAAAAATGTTGTGCTACTGTTATTGAGATTACAGTGGACAAGACAAGAATATCAACAAAAATGGACATTGGGATTACAGCAAGACTACAATATCAACAAAGATATTGAGATTACAGCTAGTAAGACTAGAATATCAACAAAATTGTTGTGATACTGATATTGAGATTACAGTAAGTAAGACTAAGAATAACCACAAAAATGACATTGAGAGTAAAGAAAAACTAGAATTTCAACCAAACTGTTGTGATATTGATATTGAGATTACAGCAAGTAAGACTAGCATAACAACCAAAATGTTGTGCTGCTGTTATTGATATTACAGTGGACAAAGCAAGAATATCAACAAGAACGAACATTTAGATTACAGCAAGACTACAATATCAACAAAAATGTGATACTGATGTTGAGATTACAGCTAGCAAGATCAGAATGTCAACCAAATTGGTGTGCTACTAATATTTAGATTACAGTCAGTAAGACAAGAATATCAACCAAATTGTTGTGATAATGATATTGACAAAATAGTCTAAGTCCCTGAAACGGGCCTCCGCTCGGGTCATATGTGAGACGCCAAGTTCTGCAATGGAAGGTCAGGTGGTTTTTCTCCGGGTACTCCGGTTTTCGCCACCCTCTGATTAACGATCGGCTCGATATGAGTGAAATAATCTTGAAAGGGCTGTAAAACCAAAACAAAACAAAAAAATAAAAAAATGTCTAAGTCCCTGTTCAGTACCATTTTTCCAGCCTACCCCCAGAGACAGTCAGCCCACCAGTTCTGTCAATAAGACTTGAATTTCAACCAAACTGTTGTGCTACTGATATTGATATTACAGTAAATAAGACTAGAATATCAACAAAAATGTTGTGCTACTGTTATTGAGATCACAGTAAGTAAGACTAGAATTTCAAAAAAAATGTTGTGCTACTGTTATTGAAATTACAGTAAGTAAGACTAGAACGTCAACAAAATTGCTGTGCTACTGTTATTGAGATTACAGTGGACCAGCCAAGAATAACAACAAGAATGGACATTGAGATTTCAGAAGACTACAATATCAACAAAAATGTTGTGATAGTGATATTGAGATTACAGCTAGCAAGATTAGAACATCAACAAAATTGTTGTGCTACTTATATTGAGATTTCAGCTTGCAAGATTAGAATATCAACACAAATGTTGTGATACTGATATTGAAATTACACTAAGTAACACTTGAATATTAACAACAATGGACATTGAGAGTTTAGAAAGACTAGAATTTCGACCAAAATATTGTGATACTGATATTGAGATTACAGTAAGACTAATAATATCAACAAAAATGGACATTGAAGTAAAGCAAAACATTGTGATATTGATATTGAGATTACAGTAAGTAAGACTAGAATATCAACAAAAATACTGTGCTACTGTTATTGAGATTACAGTGGACAAGACAAGAATATCAACAAAAATGGACATTGAGATTACTGCAAGATTATAACATCAACAAAACTGTTGTGACAGTGATATTAAGCTTACAGCTAGCAAAATTAGTATATTAACGAAACAGTTGTGCTACTAATATTGAGATTACAGTAAGTAAGACTAAAATATAAACCAAAATGTTGTGAAACTGATATTGAGATTACATATGGCTAGCAAGATTAGAAAATTAGAGATTACAGGTAGCAAGACTAAAATATTATCAAAAATGTTGTGATTCTAGATTACAGCTACAAAAAGATAAGTATATCAACAAAAAATATGTTACTAATATTGAGATTACAGTAAGTAAGATTAGATTATGAACCAAAATGTTGTGAAACTGATATTGAGATTAAAGCTAGCAAGATTAGAATCTCAACAAAATTGTTGTGCTACTAAATGTTGAGTTTACAGTGAGACTAGAATATCAACAAAAATGTTGTGATACTGATATTGAGATTACAGTATGTAAGACTAAGAATATCAACAATAAATGGACATTGAGAGTAAAGAAAGACTAGAATATCAACCAAACCATTGCAATACTGATACTGAGATTACAGTAAGACCAGATTATCAACAAAAATGCTGTTGTACTGTTATTGAGAATACAGTGGACAAGGCAAGAATATCAACAAGTATGGCCATTGGGATTACAGCAAGGCTATATTATCAACACCAATGTTGTGATAGTGATATTGAGCCTACAGCTAGTAAGATTGGTATATCAACGAAATAGTTGTGTACTAATATTGAGATTAAGTAAGAGTAGAATATAAACCAAAATGTTGTGAAACTGATATTGAGATTACAGCTAGCATGATAAGAATATCAACAAAAATGTTTTCCTACTAATAATGAGATTACTGTAAGTAAGACTTGAATATCAACAAAAATGGCCATTGAGCTTACAGCAACAAAATGTTGTTATAGTGCTATTGAGATAACAATAGGCATTACTAAAATCTACAAAATGGACATTGATTGAGATTACAGCAACAAAAATGTTGTGATACTGATATTGAGATTACAGTATTCACAAAAATGTTGTGCTAGAGATATTGAGATAAAAGTAAACAAGATTAAAATAGCCAGTGCTCAGACAGAACTAGAATGTCATTGTTTTTTTAGGGAGCTTCAAAAAAAAAAAATAATAAAAAAGAAAGAAAAGAAAAGAAAGAAAAAAAAGAAAATAGATCCTGAGATTAAATTAACCCTCGTCCTGCTAATCCCGGATATGCCTTATCTTTGAAACAATGTAGATCCAGATCAGATGGCTTCTGACGAAGCCATCTGATCAGGATCTACATTGTTTGCCATTCAGATTGTGAATTTGTTGCAATAATTTGCATCAAGTAATCTGATTGGTTGATAATCGGTAGTGGGTGTGGCATATATAAATATTCAGCAGGACAAGGGTTAAAGCAGATGATCAAAGAAATTCTGGTGCAAGTCCTGTGGAAGATCCTCCCTTGTAAAAATTGACTTATTAGTTTGTGAATCTTGTAGAAATTAGCAGGTTAGATGATGAGTATTACACATTTTCCTTTTTCTGTCTTTTATCACTTGACATAATGTTAGAGTGGAAAATGAAGAGATAAATGTCTATAGCAGACTCCAGCATTGTTTATGGTTAACACAGACTCTTGACAGCAGGCAGAGATTCACACAGTGCACACATTAAAGTTGGTGCATTACAACAGCAATGGAATTGTGATGACATCACGAAAACATGCCTATATAATTTTGACCCCATTGAACCCAACTTTTGTATAGTAAAGCTGGGGTTACCTTATTTTTTTTATAGAACATAGAACATAGAACATAACTTTATTGGAGATAAACTCAGGCCACACACAGGTGGCGTAAGAGCATATTATACAAACAGGTGACATGTAATAAAAGGACATATATAAACAAGCAAATGCAACAACAAAAAAGGAAGCAAATACATCACATTACCATGCCTATGCAAAAAAAGATGTTTAAGGCCATTAAAAACAGACCGTGGATCTCACCAAGCCTGTCAGATTTAGGCAGTTCTATAAGGCAGCCATAGCAGGAACAGGAAAAATGTGTATCCCCGAAAACACACCTCCTTCCTACATGAGACATGAGGTAGAGTTGTCGGAGACTTGGTCACATATCACATAGACTTGTTAATGTGATGAAAGGTAGAAAAAAGAAACAAAAAAAAAAACAACATAATGTTAAGAACATATAGTGTTAAAATACAGACAACTTAATTAGCATTTGAAAATTTCTTCATAATGATTTCTATAAAACAGGATAATTTGATAAGAAGAGTTTTATATTTGATTTTTATATGCAGTAGATATCTGCTCTAAAAGAAATAAGAAATATATTACAATTTTTCATCTTGAATTTCCGTCTTTTCGGTGATAAAGTTTACAATGCATTTGTATAGGTGTGTTTTCATAATAGGAATTGTGATGATTTTCGTATGAGCCATGCCACAAGAAAACATGCTCTCAGGTTCTACAAATAGTTATGGCACTGATGGGTTCTACAAATAGTAATGGTACTGATGGGTTCCACAAATAGTAATGGTACTGATGGGTTCTACAAATAGTTATGGTACTGATTGGTTCTACAAATAGTTATGGTACTGATTGGTTTTACATATAGTTATGGCACTGATGGGTTCTACATATAGTTATGGTACTGATTGGTTTTACATATAGTTATGGCACTGATGGGTTCTACATATAGTTATGGTACTGATGGGTTTTACATATAGTTATGGCACTGATGGGTTCTACAAATAGTTATGGCACTGATGGGTTCTACATATAGTTGTGGCACTGATGGATTCCACAAATAGTTATGGTACTGATGGGTTGTACAAATAGTTATGACACTGATTTTCTACAAATAGTTATGGTACTGATGGGTTGTACAAATGGTTATGGCACTGATGGGTTGTACAAATAGTTATGGCACTGATTGGTTGTACAAATAGTTATGGCACTGATGGGTTGTACAAATAATTATGACACTGATGGGTTGTACAAATAGTTATGGCACTGATGGGTTCTTCATATAGTTATGGCACTTATGGGTTCTACAAATAGTTACCTACAAATAGTTATGGTACTGATGGGTTCTACAAATAGTTATGGTACTGGTGGGTTCTAAAAATAGTTATGGTACTGATGGGTTCTACAAATAGTTATGGCACTGATGGGTTCTACAAATAGTTATGACACATGGGTTCTACAAATAGTTATGACACTGATTGGTTCTACAAATAGTTATGGTACTGATTGGTCCTACAAATAGTTATGGTACTGATGGGGTCTACAAATAGTTATGGTACTGATGGGTTCTTCAAATAGTTATGGCACTGAGTGAGTGAGTGTTTGAGTTTTACATCCCACCAACAGCTAAGGTCATACCGAGACGGGACCTCGGTTTAAAGACTCATCCGAAAGTCTGGAGAAGCCCGGAATCGATCTTGCGATCCCTGGTTGCAAGGCGAGTAGCTTAACCACTGCACCACGGAGGCTTCTGAGTTATGGCACTACAAATATTTATGGTACTGATGGTTTATACAAATAGTTATGGCACTGAAATACAAGTAGTTATGGCACTGATCGTGCAATGTTTTTGCAGAACCAGATTGGCATTACAAATAAAGCTTTTTTCCCCAGCCAACTTGAAAAGATACAATTCAAACCCAAACACCAGAAGATGTCAAAATTCAACTGTTGTTGTAACATACACAACTACCTGTGCATATAGCAGACTGAGATTCACAGAGTGCAGCTATTGTTGAATGTATTGGAAATGACCTATAACTTTCTATTGTCTTCGCAGCAGAAATCGGTGATGCTGATAAAATAGTTATTGTGTTAGAAATTACAGTCTTATATGTGTCTTACCTACATTGTAATAAAGGTATAAGAAGCACAACATTAGACCAAGAAT
The DNA here is from genome assembly GCA_963580285.1 of Lucinisca nassula. NCBI lineage: Eukaryota > Metazoa > Mollusca > Bivalvia > Lucinida > Lucinidae > Lucinisca > Lucinisca nassula. The sequence goes on along the minus strand of OY757014.1, from coordinate 81,224,117 downwards.
TCAACCATTTTGGAGAAATTTTTGAACTCTTATTAGAGTTCTAGTATTTTTGCAATTAGCTTGCTTGTACCAGAGTTAAATACTGGACACTGTTTGTACAAAAAGAAGACCTGTTGCTGTCAACTTGGTGTTGTTGTCTGTGTTTGCATCAGCATCCATATGATTCTGACTGGCATTTTGGTATATCTATATCTTTGAAAACACTTGTTGACTAACTTCATACTTCGGCAGATGTATGGTATCTGTCACAATCATACCTTTTATTCACGTTGAGTGTTGACGGGGACATTAAACCTCAAATCAAACAAACAATTCATGTTGAAGTCAGGCTCAGGAACTAGAAAGTTTCTGTTTCAGAACCTAGTGGTTAGACTATAGGCACAAATTTTGCGGTTGATCATAGTTTGATTCAAGAGAACAATTTTTGATTAAACGACAATCAATGAAACTGCTAGAAATACAGTGAAATTCCTATATTAAGACCACCTTTGGAACTGTTCAAATGTGGTCTTAAAGACCAATTTTGAACCATTTGAGATAGAGCCTTTATATTTGGCATGGGCTTCCCTCTCATACAAAAAAAAAATTGATCTGTGACCTTACCTTGGCCTGTGTCCTACTTTAAAGAAAAAAAAATTACATTGGTCATAACCTTAGAAACGTTGGAGATAGAGTCTTTATATTTGGCGTGTATGTTCCTTGTGACAAGGGTTCCAGCTTATACAACATTAGACCTGTGACCTTGTCCTGTGACCCACTTAAATGAAGAAGAATAACATTAATCATAACTTTTGAACTGTTTGAGATAGTGCCTTCATATTTGGCATGTATGTTTGTTTTTTTGTGACAAGAGCTTCCAACTCTTAACAAAAATTTTGACCTATGATCTTGACCTGTGACCTACTTTAAAGAAAAAAATAATTTTGGTCATAATTTTCAGACCGTTTGAGATAGAATCTTCATATTTGGCATGTAGGTTCCTTGTGACAGGGCTTCCCACTCATTTGACCTATTACCATGACCTTGACCTGTAACCTATTTTAAAGAAAAAAAATAACATTGGTCATTACTTTTGAACTGTTTGAAATGGAGCCTTCAGATTTGGAACATAGGCTCCTTCCCACTCATATGAAAAATTTTGACCTGTGACCTTGACCTTGACATGTGACATACTTTATCATAACTTTTGAACCATTTGAGATAGAGCCTTCATATTTGGCATGTAGGTATCTTGTGTCAAGGGCTTCTCATCCATACAAAAAATTTACCTTTGACCTTGACTCGTGACCTTCTTTATCATAACTTTTGAACCGTTTGTGGAAGAGCCTTCATATTTGTAGGCATGTAGGGTCCTTGTGACTCATACAAAATTTTGAACTTTGACCTTGACCTGTGACCTACTTTGTCATAAATTTTGAACTGTTTGAGATAGGGTCTTCATATTTAGCTTGTAGGTTCCTTGTTACAAGGGCTTCCCATTCCTACAAAATTTTGTGTGACCTTGACCTTGTCCTGTGAGATAATTCAAAGGAAAAAAAATGATCTTGGCCCACGGACATGTTAGTGTTTCACAAACACATTTTGTTTTACATATTTTTGCATATTCCTTGCCACTCATACAAAACTTTGACCTGTGACCTACTTTATTGTAATTTTTTTAACTGTTTGAGATAGAGCCTTCATATTTGGCATGTGGGTTCCTTGTGACAAGGGCTTCCCATTCCTACAAAATTTTGTGTGACCTTGACCTTGTCCTGTGAGATACTTCAAAGAAAAAAACTATGACCTTGGCCCATGGACATATATGTTAGTGTTTCACAAACACATTTTGTTTTACATATTTTTGCAATCAGAAGACATTTTCATTTGAAGACAATCATTTCCAGTGCACTACAGAAAATTCTGTGCACATGACAGTCTTTTTTTATTTTTCAGAGTAAATAAGGCTTGACATTTCATGTGACTTGTCTTCCAGCAGACAATTCACATTATAATGTCAAGCCTTATTGTCTGGAAAATGAGAGAGAAAAAACACTTTGTAAATGCCGTCTGCTAGTGTTGATTGGTGTGTTAAGGTTAAAAGAAACAGCAGTGTTGAATATTTAATTTTTAAGAATTTACATTCATTTGTTTGAGCAATGGACCTACAAAATGACCAAAATATGTAAATTTAAGAGACAAACATTTTAACCCATTTTGTACCGGAAACTCCAAAACGGGTACCGGGGCAAACAGTGCAGGCCCAGATCAGACGCCGCAGAAAGCGGCATCTGATCAGGGCCATACACTGTTTGTGAAAAGTTCAGCCATTTTCCAAATAAAATTTGAAAAAAAAACACAACCTGAAACCCCTATATTTTGGAATGGACTCCTGGTATATATAAGGAGGAAGATTCCATTTGGTACAAAAAGGGTTAACTGTGTTTTAAGTGAACATAATAGAATTCTTTGGAGGAAAGGCATGAAAAATTACAAATTTGGACACCAAGTAAAATTAAAATGTAGAATTTGAAGATGAACGACTTTATGTTAATGGAATTGTCTTCTCTATTGAATTATCTTAAAGAAAACATAGAGGGCATAAGCTTAATGTGGAACTGAAGGTTCTGATAGACAGAATGGGCAGATCACATGCAAACCTAAAATTAGTTTGAGTTAGAGGAAAACTATTGTAGAAGGACATGCATTTATCACTACTGTTTTAAATACACTCTGGGGTAAATTAAATGACAGATTTCAGGCAGACTTAAAAGCAGAGATTGCCTTAGGAATGCATATTTGTGCATTAGACAAGAGGCCTCCTGGCATGCAGCGGGGAAGAACATAGTTCAAAGTTTTGTCCTTGTTAAGCAGAGAAAACTTCAGTAAAGATTTTCTTTTCTTCCAGTTTTCTCATTTGTCGGAAGTGAATTCTTCATTTGAATGCCCCCGCCATCAGCATGATGCCAAGGACCTAAAGTTTTTTGGTTTGCCATATGTTCATACGAAGGTAGACCTATGCTGTTTACCAGTACTCATGTGTGGTCAGGTCCCCCGGGGCTTCCAGTCACACATGAGTATTGGTAAACTGCTCAGAAGAACTAAACCTGCCCAGGCAAAGTAGTGCATGTCGAACCGTCCATGCATATAAACCCTATTCGTTTCATTGGGTGGCAGGGCTTGAGATGTCATTTCATCTCAGTGTCCGGTAAAGTCCCACAAAATTGGAAGCAGCATCTCCAAAATGACTTAAATAGTGTTGACAGGAATGTTAAACCTGAAATCAAATATAACAAATCATGTGTGGTCGGTTTCAGCTCTGCACAATGAAACTCAGTCTTTTTCTCCTAGCCCCAATGGGCGGGGGCCACGTGATGGCCATTGTTTGAATGTGTTAATCCACAAATGTTTAGTTTCCCATGAAACAGTGTAAACCCATATCAGATGCCACAGAATGTAGCATTAGATCAGGGTCTTCAGTGTTTGCACTAAATGCAAGAAGTCCTATACATAATAATAACACACCCGTGCGGCATAGCGCATTTTTAACATCTCCAAAATGGCTGCTATTCTGTTGAAAATCTGTGAATTTTTTCTTATTTATACTTCAAACATAGGTTGTGGGTGCTTGTTAGAACCGAGGCGGTTCTAACGAGTACCCACAACCTATGTCTTGGAGCAGAAATAAGAAAATATAATGTATACCCCAGTAAACCCCAGTTTTCTCTATATATAGTGGGGTTTAGGGGGGTGTTAATTTCACAGACTAATTCATGTGATGTAAATTAGGAATTTGAGTAAATAACCGTCCAGTCACTTAGAAAAGTTTCAGAGCAGATGCTAATCTAATTTTCTAAATACTTGTAGTTTAAAGAGAAGAAAAACAACATCTGAAAATGTCGTCTGCTTATGTCTTCTGCTGAATATTTTTGCTAACTTTTCAAAAATATTTTTGCATACAGGCAAACATTGTGGGCCCAGATCAGACTGCTCCTACAGGAGCAGTCTGATCTGGGTCCACACTGTTTGCAAAGAAATACTTTTAAGGTAACCGGCAGACAGCAAAGCAGACAACGTTAGTCGTGATTGGCATTTTATGGGTTAAAGAGAAAAGTAGGCAGATAATTCAAATGTAATGTCAAGCCTTATTTTCTCTGAAAAACAAGTAAAAATACACTGGAAATGCCTGATGGGTTAAAAAGCATCTGGTTAAATTTTGTTTTAGTAGCTGTATCTTCTCCAGTGATAGGGGAATTCTTCAATTCTTCTTATTCTTAATATTTCACTGGGACAATTTGTTCCAATAATTCATTTAATTGAATTTTAATTATTTTCTACAAACTAATCAGTGCTAACAGATTAAGATGGATGAAACCTCAGCACTTTTTTTGTCCCTCATTTATCTTGTTTTGTAGGATCTGATTGAGAAATATATAACACAAGCTTTCTCATGAGAAAACCTGTCTTCCAGCTTTTCTAGGGCGTGGTTGGGTGAGGCGAAGGTGTTGTGTGGGTGTCCAGCTTATTAGCTCACCTGAGTACAAAGTGCTCATGGTGAGCTATTGTGATCGTTCAATGTCCGTCATCTGACGCACAAAGTGCTCATGGTGAGCTATTGTGATCGTTCAATGCCCGTCGTCTGACGCACAAAGTGCTGATGGTGAGCTGTTGTGATCGTTCAATGTCCATCGTCTAACGCACAAAGTGCTCATGGTGAGCTATTGTGATCATTCAATGTCCGTCGTCTGACGCACAAAGTGCTCATGGTGAGCTATTGTGATCGTTCAATGTTCGTCTTCTGACGCACAAAGTGCTCATGGTGAGCTATTATGATCGTTCAATGTCCGTCGTCTGACGCACAAAGTGCTCATGGTGAGCTATTGTGATCGTTCAATGTCTGTCGTCTGACGCACAAAGTGCTCATGGTAAGCTATTGTGATTGTTCAATGTCCATCGTCTGACGCACAAAGTGCTCATGGTGAGCTATTGTGATCGTTCAATGTCCGTCGTCTGACGCACAAAGTGCTCATGGTGAGCTATTGTGATTGGTCAATGTCCGCCGTGCGTCGTGTGTCGTGTGTCGTCAACAATTTGCTTTAAATGCTAACTCCTCCTAAACCCTTGAGCCAATTTAAATAAAAGAATCTTTAAAGGACAACTCATCCTGTACCCTTGGACCAAATCAATTAAAACTTCATAGGAATGTTGCTTAGGTGACCCTCTACTAAAATATCTAAAACGGTTCTGCTCCCCTGAGCAAAATGGCCACCAGAGCTAAAAATAGAAAAATGTAAATTTGCTTCAAATGCAAACTCCTCCTAAACCCTTGGGTTTATATGATTCGAACTTCACAGGAATGTTGCCCAGTTGACTCACTACCAAAATAGCTAAAATCGTTCCGCTCTGACAAACAAGATGGCCACCAGAGCTAAAAATAGAAAAAAAACCTGAAACGACGACTCCTCCTGTACCCTTGGGCCAATTTCATTCAAACTTCATAGGAATATTGCTTAGGTGACCCTCTACCAAAATAGCTGAAACGATTATGCTCTGATGAGCAAAATGGCCACCATAGCTAAAAATAGAAGAACATCGTAAATTTGCTTTAACCGCGAACTCCTGACATTAACAATTTGGCCAATTTGATTCAAACTTCACAGCAATGTTATGTAGGTGACTACCTACCAAAATAGCTAAAATCGTTCCGTTCTGACTAACAAGATGGCACCAGTGCTAAAAATAGAAAAATCTTCAAACAACATCTCCTCCTGTACCCTTGGGCCAATTTCATTCAAACTTCTTGGGAATGTTGCTTAGATGACCCTCTACCAAAATAGCTAAAAAGATTTCACTCTGATGAGCAAAATGGCCGCCATAGCTAAAAATAGAAAAACATTGTAAATTTACGTCAAACGCGAACTAAACCCTTGGGCCAATTTGATTCAAACTTCATAGGAATGCATGTTGCTTAGATGACCCTCTACAAAAATAGCTAAAACGATCCAGCTCCGATGAACAATATGGCCACCAGAGCTAAAAATTAAAAAAAAAACATTGTAAATTTGCTTCAAATGCAAACTCTTGCAAAACCCTTGAGTCCGTTTGATTCAAACTTCATAGGAATGTTGCCTAGGTGACACCCTACCAAAATAGCTAAGATCCTTCCACTATGATGAACAAGCTGGCCACCAGAGCAAAAAATAGAATGTACTGAACAGTGACATTCAGGTGAGCAAATCAGGGCCCTCTGGGCCCTCCTGTATTGGCTAAGAGTTGGGCAAGGCCTGCTATCCTTGTAGCAGGTAAGGGTGGAGGGTGATTTTTATGCCCATGGCATCAAAGATTCAGTGGCACATAGGTTTAGGTCAGTCTGTCTGTCTGCAAAAAAACCTTTAACATTGGGCATAACTTTTGAATGGTACCTGATAGGACTTTCATATTTCACACATGTTCCTTAGTTATTTGTCCTGCTTACAAATTTTAAAATGCCAACAATTGTTGAAAAAGAAAAAAGTGAGTTGAGCATGAAAAAAGTTTTATAACCTCGGGCCAGGTTTTCTTGTGATCTGACTGATATAGTTGAACCCATTCTTGCTAGGGTTGACCGTTGATCTGTTGACCCAAAGTAACTAACCACAGTAGCTCTTCAGAGCTGGGTCAGACTTGATTCACAGTCTTCCTGGTCATCCGGAATATCCGGAAAGCCCTAGAAAGAATCTTCAGGGATAAAAATACAGCAACAATGTTCTTTACCCTTCTCTTGCTGAATATTCATTTTAGCCACACCCATTTCAGACTTTGAACAAATCAGATTTCTTGATGTAAATTATTCCTACAAATTCATAAACTGAATGTCAAACAGTGTAGATCCTGATCAGATGGCTTCTTCAGAAGCCATCTGATCTGGATCTACACTGTTTGCAAAGATAGGGGTTGTCGTGAACAGCAAGATAAGGGTTAAAATACTTTCTGGTGAAAATGAAGGCATTTCAAAAATACTTGTCATTATATTATAGCAAAATATATGTTAAATTTCTATGCAAAAATGATGCAGCTAAAATACATATTTGTTTGATTTGAGGTTTAACGTCCCCGTCAACACTGTAAAGGTTATTTTGGAGAAGTTGCTTCCAATTTTGTGGGACTTTTACCCGACATTGAGATGAAATGACATCTCAAGCCCTGTCGCCCAATGAAACCAATAGGGTTTATTAGCATGGCCGGTCCGCCTCACACCGCGGTTCCTGGACAGGCTTAGATCCTCTAAGTGGTTTACCAGTACTAGTGTGCGGGCCGGATTCAGCTCTGCGTGGAAGCATCATGCAGCCCATATATTTCTTCAAGCCCCTATGGGCGGGGGCTTAGCTGAAATACATATAGAGCGACATTGGCTGGAACTTAGGTAGCTACCCTAAGTAACAGAAAATACAGCCGAACACCTACTGTAGCTACCAAAGTTGCATCATCAGTCTACAATTCTGGGGTAGAGTATTCAATATGGCAGTCGTGGTTGAAACGCATGACCTGCGAATGTACAAGTCACAGATGTCTCTTCAATGTGTTTTGTAATGAGCCATATGACTCCTTTAATAGACTGGATAAACAAGAATTGGTTTAACCCTTTACCACTCAGGGATTTTGTGAATTTCGCTGATTTTCAGTGTTGCACCTGACAGCAACTTCATCTAGCCATTGTTTCATAATGGGTGGTCTGTTTTACACCAAACTCGCTATGAATGTTCATTGGGCAGTAGCCTTTCAAATGCAACCTTTCATGACTTGATCATTGTTGTCATGGTAAAGAGGGGGCATCTCAAAGTTGGCAAAAAGTGTGTTTTCACATGAATTTTGACCACATTTTAATCTTCACACAGCTGTCAAGGCAACAATTAAGGTGTTTGGCACTGGCCATTTTCACTGTTTGCAGCATGTTTTATCAGCATCAATTTTCAGGCATATTTGACCCCAGACACCCTCAGATATAAATTTTAGCGGCCGGTTGGACCATACACCCCCCCCCCCCCCCCCCCCCCCCCCCCCCCACCCCCCAGAATATTTTTAGTGGGGAGGCGCGCGAAAAAACAGGTCACATTTTTGCCCAACAAATCCTAAGGCAAACATAACTATCCAGGGGCAGTTTTTAGGTGCTTCTGGGGCTTAAAATGGGGGGGGGGGGGGGGGGGGGGTGCAGACACGTAAAATCACGTATCTGAGTGGTAAAGGGTTAAATACTGGGTTTTAGTCAATATTTCTTTTTAGCTCACCTGTCACATAGTGACGAGGTGAGCTTTTGGGATCACTTTTTGGCCCGTCGTCCGTCGTGCGTCCGTAAACAATTTCAAATAAGTATATCTCTAATACCCCATGGCCAATCTTGATCAAATTTCATGTGAAGCATCATCAGGTAGAGGGGAAAGGCTGCATAAGGTTTTTAGGCAGATCAGATTGGAATTCTGGTTGCCATGGCAACATATAGCTCCCATAGACTTATAATGGGAAAAATTTTAAAAATCTTCTTCTCTGAAACCACAGGGCCCAGAGCTTAGATATTTAGCTTGTAACAATGTTAAGTGGTCACCTACGTAAATCCTGCAAATCATGCCCCTGGGGGTCCAAATTGGCCACACCCCGGGGCCCCTTCTCTCCTGTAGACTCATAATGGAAAAAAGCTTCAAAAATCTTCTTCTCTGAAACCACAGGGCCCAGAGCTTAGATATTTAGCATGTAGTAATGGCAAGTGGTCACCTACATAATTACTGCCAATCATGCCCCTGGGTTCCAAATGGGCCACACCCCTGGGCCCCTTCGCTCCCATAGACGCCTAATGGAAAAAAAAGGTTCGAAATTCTTCTTCTCTGAAACCACAGGCCCAGAGCTTAGGTATTTAGCATGTTGAAACGGCAAGTGGTCACCTACATGATTCCTGCCAATCATGTCCCTGGGGTCCAAAACGCCCCATGGCCCCTTAGCTCCAATAGACTCATAATGGAAAAAAAGTTTCAAAAATCTTCTTCTCTGAAACCACAGGGCCCAGAGCTCAGATATTTAGCATGTAGCAACGACAAGTGGTCACCTAAATAATTCCTGCCAATCATACCCCATGGGGTCCAAATGGGCCATGCCTTGGGCCCCTTCGCTCCCATAGACTCATTATGGAAAAAAGCTTCAAAAATCTTCTCTGAAACCACAGGGCCCAGAGCATAGATATTTAGCTTGTAACAATGTTAAGTGGTCACCTACGTAAATCCTGCCAATGATGCCCCAGGGGTCCAAATTGGCCACACCCCGGGGCCCCTTAGCTCCTATAGACTCATAATTGAAAAAAAAAGCTTCAAAAATCTTCTTCTCTGAAACCACGGGGCCCAGAGCTTACATATTTAGCATGTAGCAACGGCAAGTGGTCACCTACATAATTCCTGCCAATCATGCCCCTGGGTTCCAAATGGGCCACGCCCCTGGGCCCCTTCGCTCCCATAGACTCCTAATGGAAACAAGGTTCGAAAATCTTCTTCGCTGAAACCACAGCGCCCAGAGCTTAGGTATGTAGCATGTAGCAACTACAAGTGGTCACCTATATAATTCCTGCCAATCATGCCTCTGGGGTCCAAATGGGCCACGCCCCGGGGCCCCTTCGCTCCCATAGACTCCTAATGGAAACAAGGTTCGAAAATCTTCTTCGCTGAAACCACAGCGCCCAGAGCTTAGGTATGTAGCATGTAGCAACTACAAGTGGTCACCTATATAATTCCTGCCAATCATGCCTCTGGGGTCCAAATGGGCCACGCCCCGGGGCCCCTTCGCTCCCATAGACTCATAATGAAAAAAACTTCAAAAATCTTCTTCTTTGAAACCACAGGGCCCAGAGCTTAGATATTTAGCATGTGGCAAAGGCAAGTGGTCACCTACATAATTCCTGCCAGTCATGCCCCTGGGGTCCAAACAGACCATGCCCTGGGGCCCCTTAGCTCCTATAGGCTCATAATGGAAAAAAGCTTCAAAAAGCTTCTCCTCTGAAACCACAAGGCCCAGAGCTGATATATTTAGCATGTAGCAATGGCAAGTGGTCACCTACATAAATCTTGCCAAATAGCCCCTGGGGTCCAAATGGGCCATGCCTCGGGACCCCTTAGCTCCCATAGACTCATAATGGAAAAAAAAGTTTCAAAAATCTTCTTCTCTGAAACCACAGGACCCAGAGCTTAGATATTTAGCATGTAGCAAGGGCAAGTGGTCACCTACATTATTCCTGCCAATCATGCCCCTGGGTTTCAAATGGGCCACGCCCCGGCGCCCCTTTGCTCCCATAGACTCATAATGGAAAAAGAGCTTCAAAAATCTTCTTCTCTGAAACCACAGGGCCCAGAGCTTAGATACTTGGCATGTAGCAACGGCATGTGGTCACCTACATAATTCCTGGCTATCATGCCCCTGGGGTCCAAACGGGCCACACCCCGGGGCCCCTTAGCCCCTATAGACTCATAATGGAAAAAGCTTCAAAAATCTTCTTCTCTGAAACCACAGTGCCCAGAGCTTAGATATTTGGCATGTAGCAACAGCATGTGGTCATCTACATAATTCCTGCCAATCATGCCCCTGGGGTCTAAACAGGCCACGCCCCGGGGCCCCTTAGCTCCCATAGACTCATAATGGAAAAAAAGTTTCAAAAATCTTCTCTGAAACCACAGGGCTTATATATTTAGCATGTAGTAATGGCAAGTGGTCACCTACATAATTCCTGCCAATCATGCCCCTGGGTTCTCAATGGGCCACGCCCCTGGGCCCCTTTGCTCCCATAGACTCATAATGGAAAAAAAACTTTCAAAATTGCTCAACCCGTTGTTCTTGATGAACAAGATAGCTAAAATTATAAAAACCTCCTTGTGTCAACCAAAATTGCTCAAACCCTCTACTCTACCATATATTATCTTAAATTCCATTTGTTCAATATGGATCCGGTGAGCAATGCAGGGCCATCATGGCCCTCTTATTTCAGGGCAGGTCTCGTTCTTTGCTGGAAATGTTTTCATGGTAACTTTATAACCTACAAAAAGCTGCAAAAGACTTTTTGTGAATCAATATATGACACTTTTGTTTCAACCAAGGTCCTATGGCCTACGAAGGTCTTATGACCTATTCATAGTTATCCTGTCATGTCTGCTAAAGTAGCTACCATAGGTGTTCCTCTGAGAATGCTAGTACACTTGTCATTGGTAGCTACCCAAGTACCTACTTAAGTTCGAGTCGAACTGGTTCCTAAATGTAATTACGCAATGTACTTATATCTGCAAAACATTCCTGCAAAGTAATTTGGCCCGAAACAGTTTATAGTGAATAACTTAATTATAAAAGCTCATGGCTTATTTCAAAATTGCAGATGTATATTTTTTGGATGATTCCCTTTGTGCATTTGAATTAAATGTGTCCCCATTCTGCCCAACATTATCAAAATTTAATGCATTTAGCGACTTTTCTGCTCCTGGCCGCCATATTGAATCATGTGATCCTCCCATTCACCCCTCCTTATTAACCCTTATCTTGCTGTTCACAACAACCCCTATCTTTGGAAACAGTGTAGATCCAGATCAGATGGCTTCTGAAGAAGCCATCTGATCAGGATCTACACTGTTTGGCATTCAGTTTATGAATTTGTAGCAATAAATTACATCAAGTAATTTGATTGGTTGATAGACAGAAATGGGTGTGGCTTAAATGAATATTCAGCAAGATAAGAGTTAAAAGCAGATTTGGAAGAGCCTTCCGAACATTCTTCGGCGCCACTTGATTTAAAATTCTCACTTCAGAAGATTGGTCGAATCAAGCATGACCCTGGTGTCCACGTGACTACCACTGATTTATAGGAAATCCCTGTAACAGTTATCTATAGGAAATGGCCACGCTGTTCTTATCAATCTGGGGGCAGAGTGTTTCATAAGAGGGTTATCAATAGAATACCGTATTCGCCCTAATTACCGCACCATGCGCTTATTTTTTTTCAAAATCGTGTCTTAAAATCATGGTGAACAATCTACCTAATTAGCGCACACTTGATATGAAAACAACAGCTTCCGAGATGATGCATACTGATATTTAATGGGACAGAAAAAGATACTTAAGCATTGCCTTCACAGTTGGAAGAAATAATGGTAAGTTTTATAGATTTAGTATGAGAACTTCAAGGGGAGATTACTGTAAAGTGTGCGCTTATGTATTTCCTTTTCAAAAATAGCTTTGGTGTGCACTTATAGGAGCATGTGCGGTAATTAGGGCGAATACAGTAGTATTTGAATTGGTTGAGAGTCAGAAGTGGGTATGTCAGAATTAATTTATTCAGCAGGATAAGCAGGATTAGGGTTTAAGCACCAAGCATAAATGTTTCATGCTTGTTACTGTGCTAAAAGGGCTCCTAACGTTTTACATTTTATGAAGTTCTGAAAAATTCTTTCACAATGATGAAATTCTGACAAGTTTTCTCATTAATTTGTCCCACTGTTCCCTTGATAGTGTTTAAGTCTTAGAGCATCAATTACAACAGTAGCAAATGCCATTTTCAACTGTACATGCTAGAACAGACTTGACATTTCGTGTGATTATTGTCCACTGTGTAGTTGATTTACATGAAATGTCAAATCTGTTTTAATCTGCAAAATGAAAAACATTACGATAACACACCCGTGCGACACAGTGCATTTGCGACACAGTGCATTTTTTCGCATCTTCAAAATAGCTACTTTTCTGATGAAAATTTATGGTAGTTTTCTTATTCCTACTCCTAACATAGGTTGTGGGTGCTCGTTAGAACCGCCTCATTGAGGCGGTTCTAACGAGTACCCACAACCTATGTCTTGGAGCAGAAATAAGAAAACTAATGTATACCCCAGTAAACCCCAGTTTTCTCTATATAAATGGGGTTTGGGGAGGTGTTCATTTCACGGACTTGTTCACGTGATGAAAAAAGGAAAAATGGATGTTTTCTGAAAATTTTTGCTTGGCGCTCTGAGGGTTAAACTGACAGACAACATAACTTTCTCTGTTGTAATATGGTAAAGACCTCAATTCATTTGCATAAACAATAGCATGATGGGAAAGAAAAAGCCATTTCTTTCCTATAATGTGATAAATATAAATAAGCTTTGACAAATAGAATGGATGGTGGCCACAGATTTTTCGGTGAGCCTGGGTTTATTTTTTTCACACTCGTGTTGAAAAATTAAGCTTAACCCTTATCCTGCTGTTCACGACAACCCCTATCATTGAAAACAGTGTAGATCCAGATCAGATGGCTTCTGAAGAAGCCATCTGATCTGGATCTACACTGTTTGGCATTCAGTTTATGAATTTGTAGCAATAAATTACATCAAGTAATTTGATTGGTTGATAGACAGAAATGGGTGTGGCTTAAATGAATATTCAGCAAGATAAGGGTTAACACAGGCAACCCCAGATGGGTATTTTATGATAGTTGAAGGATACTTTTTGTCAATTCTTCATGAAAATCTACGTTGTGGGTATTCATTAAAACTGCCTTGCTGAGGAAGTACTACATCTGTTCATATGGTGAAATAGGGAAAATCTGGTGAAGCATCAGAACACAGGGAGACCTTTTATTTCACCTGAGAAGCTTGATAAGTTTTGTCAGTTCTCCATAAAAAACTATGTTGTGGGTATTAATTAGAATCGCCTTGCTGAGGTGGTTATAATGAATACCCACTACATACGTTTATAGGGAGAAAAAAGGAACATTATTCTCTGGTGAAAACTGAAGCATCACTTTTATTTCACCATAGAAACTGAAAGGTGTGTATTTCGTGATAACAAAAGTTCTATATAAAAACTTACATTGTGGGTATCCATGAGAACGGCCGCAGTGTCTGTGGCATCTGATCAGGGCCTGCACTGTTTTTAGAAAGTTCAACATTTTTTCTTTAAAAATTTATAGAAATAAAGGGAAAGATTCCATTTAGTACAACATAGGTTAACCCTACAACCGCTACCTTCGCAAACAGTGTAGATTCAGATCAGATGGCATCTGATCAGGACCTACACTGTTTGTCATGCAGTTTGTGATCATTGAATGAATACAACATAATCAAGTAATCTGATTGGTTGATAGTTGGTAATGGGTGTGGCTAATTTATTTTATTCAGCAAGAGTATGATGCTTCACATAGCTACAACTCAATCCTAAACAATGCTACATGGGTAATGATTCTAACCAATGAAGCATTCCGGGTGATTGCTTGAATTCTCATATTCATACTTCATTGGAGCTGGCACGACACAGGAAAAAAGGGCCCTTAACCCATTGTATGGGGAGAAACTCCTAAAGGGATACCTTGGCAAACAGTGCAGGCCCTGATCAGACGCCGCAGAACGCGGCGTCTGATCAGGGCCTGCACTATTTGCTAAGAGAATTTTCCATCAAAAATAGAATAAAAACGAAAAAATAGGCCTGACATCCCTTATGTACTTTATAGCACAAGCTCAGCAACCTCCTTGAGCCAAGGTTACTAAAAATAGCTCAATGGCATTTTCAGTGTTAGAGAGCTACCTGTGGTGACTCATTCTGCTGGTCAGTGTAGTTTGTGCCATATAGTATTATGTGACAAATGGACTTGTCCAACATATAGCAATGGAAGAGTCCACTAGCATACAATGGGTTAACCCATTTAGTACCGGAAACCCCTAAAGGGGTACTTGGCAAACAGTGCAGGCCCAGATCAGATGCCGCAGAATGCGGCGTCTGATCAGGGCCTCCACTGTTTGTGAAAAGTTCAGCTATTTTCCAAATAGATTTTGAAGAAAACACAACCCAACAACCCTAAATTTTGAAATGGACTCCAGGAAGATTCCATTTGGTACAAAAAGGGTTAATATTCTATATTTTATGTTCTTCAAATGTTTATGCCCAGCCAACTGATAGGACCCATGAACTCTTGCATGTAGCTACCCAAAGGTCTGCAGTGCATAACTGTGAGAAGCAAAGGTTCTGGTGAGGCAGGCTCACCCAATCTTTACCGGTCACGTCTGGGATAAGTACAGTTTCTCATGTATGAGATGTCTCATTTATTCATGACAAGTAGTAATAATGATAATGGACGCCGCGTTATAGACATCCTGTAGAAATTACTACCTCAGTTTCCTATTTTGACAAACGCCATCAAAAAGATACCAAGATAGCTGTAGATTTGCAGATCCGATGTGACCTTACGGGGCCTTGAAAAGCAACGTGCCATTTTTGCCCGATCTTTAAGGTGACTGTCCCATATAACAGAGATGATTTCTAGCTATTTGTATAGAGGGCGGGCAAATTACAGGGTGGAAGACAAATGCCGTAGGTGCTATCAATGTATTCTCGCTTGAATGATTACACTTGAAAGAAAATAGTCCCAATAATTGTTGAATTCCTCTTTTCAGACAAAAGTTGTCGCTTTTTGAGAAAACAGGATTGGGGAAATTTATTGATGCAAAATTATTTTGTCTCTTGTTTCTGAATTTTCCCATGGTGAAATTGTGAAGTGCGTTTTTATTTGGGGAAGTTTTATGCTTTCCTTGTGACCTCGTTTGACATCACATACTTCCTAACTATGGTGTTGCTCAAAATTAGACCGAGAAAAGTAGTTGAAGATATTTGTTTGAAATGGAAAAAATGGTGTAAAAACTTGATTTTCAGTGAAATTATAGAATACAGTGAAATTCCGCTATTAAGACCACCTAAAATTAAGATTAACTCTGATTTAAAAAAGCTTATTTAGAAGGGTGCAGTTATTCTGTCTTTGTGTTTTCTTACAACAATGTCTTCTAGTCAGGGACCACCTTTGGAACTGTTCAAAAGTGGTCTTTAAGACCACTTTTGAACAGTCCAAAAGGTGGTCTTTATATAGGAATTTCACTGTATATGCTTGAAAATAACGTGATGCTAAACTGTAGGTCTTGGGTGTACAGTTTATAGCTCACCTGTAAGAAGTCCAGGAAGAGCTATAATTGCACTAGCCCTGGCGTCGGTGTTTGAATGGGCATCGGCATCTTGATTTACCTTAAAGTTTTTTTTAAGCTCATATTTTCCATACAATATGATGGATTTGGTCCGTGTTTGGTATGGTGATAGATATAGGTTTAAAGTTTTATTCATGCCCGTGCCTATGACTTCAGGTTCGAGGCCATGGACTACGAGTTTTTATGTTCTTTTTAAATAAAATCTTTATTTAAGTTTTTTAACTGATCATATTTTCCAAACCACAAGGCAAATTTGGTTCATATTTGGTATGATGAGAGCTATAGGTCCAAAGTTTCATTCAGCAATACCCACACTAATGCCCTTGGCCTCAAGGTCAAGGTCACAGTCTTAATATTTTTTAATGTTAAAGTTTTTTAAAAGCTAGTACATGTATTTTCAAAACAGTGTGATGGATTTGGTTCATATTTGATATGATGATAGATATAGGTCCAACGTTTTATTCAAAGTCAAGGTCATGGACTTAGAAATTTTTAATGATATTTACATTTCCAGTGTAAATTCTAATGTAAACCTATAGAAAACAACTGCGTTCATACCTCCATGAACGCATCGAATCACATGATTTACAGTGACGTTAAGTGACGTCATTCTAAACCATTGTTCTCTACGGGCGTTGATGACGTCAATGTTGCTCCGCTCTTTGTAGAAAAACAGCGTGTAAATGTGTTTCAGCTTTAAAAATTTGCCCTATAAGCATTTTTTTCGCCCAGTGATGAGGGGCAAATAATGTAAATATAAAAAATAAACTTAATTTTTCTGCTTTTCATGAAAGTATGAACGACAGTGGGTCGCTAGCAAAGTTTACATGAACCCCTTCGGGGTTCATTTACTTTGCACGCGACCCACTGCGTTCATACTTCCATGAACTGCAGAAAAATCAAATTCATTTCTTAATTAAATTTTTTTTTATGAGCTTATATTTTCCAAACCATACGACAAATTTGGTTCATATTTGATATATTTACATTTCCAGTGTAAAGTCTAATGTAAACCTATAGAAAACAATTGCGTTCATACGCCCATGAACGCATCGAATCACATGATTTTCAGTGACGTTAAGTGACGTCATTCTGAACCATTGTTCTCTACGGGCGTTGATGACGTCAACGCTGCTCCGCTCTTTGTAGAAAAACAGCGTGTAAATGTTTTTCAGCTTTAAAAGTTTGCCCTATAAGCATTTTTTCGCCCATTGATGAGGGGCAAATAACGTAAATATAAAAAATAAACTTAATTTTTCTGCTTTTCATGAAAGTATGAACGACAGTGGGTCGCTAGCAAAGTTTACATGAACCCCTTCGGGGTTCATTTACTTTGCACGCGACCCACTGCGTTCATACTTCCATGAACTGCAGAAAAATAAATTTCATTTCTTAAATGATGATAAGATATAGATGCAACATTTTATTCAGCTATACACCGCCCATGCTCATGTTCAAGGTCACATACTTAGAAAATCTTATTTTAAAGATTTTTAGATCTCACATTTTCCAAAGTATAAGATGGATTTAGTTCATAGTTGGTATGTTGAGAGCTATAGGTCCAACGGTTTGTTAGGCAATACCTCCACCTATGCCCATGGCCTCAAAGACACTTTCCCAAAAAAACTTTGCTGTCTTCTTGCCAATTAACCTTCACCCTGCTGAACAGGACCACCCCTATCTTTGCAGATAGTGTAGATTCAGATCAGATGGCTACCATTTGATCAGGATCTACACAGTTTGTCATTCAGTTTGAGAACTGCAGGAAGACATTAAGTGATTTGATTGGTTGCTAGAACTACCACAGTTGCCTGAGCTGACTAAGATTAAACTGCACCTCTGAAGGTTTGTCAATTCGCCATCCTGTTTTTGATGTGTTTTGAGCCAGTCTAATCAGTTTGGTAAATGTGTGAGTTTTACGTCTCACCAATAGCTAAGGTCATATGGAGATGGGACCTCAGGCCGAGAAGCCTGGGATCGATTATGCGACCCCTGATTACAAGGCGAGTATCATAACCACTACTCCACTGAGGCTTCTAAATCAGTTTGGTAATACTGTATTTTATGTAATTGCTCTAATAAGCATGTATCAAATTGAATACTTTTCAAGAAGTGTAGTTGATACCAATTTAGAGTGCTAGATTTTGCTGTCTTCAGTGCTGAAAGATCATTTCTAACATACATTCAACCTTTTTCTATTGTCATTTTACTCATTATATACAGGTGGACTCTTCTATTGCTGTATGTTGGACAAGTCCATTTGTCATATTGGGGGTGGCAGGCCTATTTTTTCGTTGTTATTCTAAATTTGATGGAAAACTCTGTTAGCAAATAGTGCAGGCCCTGATAAGACGCCCTTTTCTGCGGCGCCTGATCTGGGCCTGCTCTGTTTGCCAAGGTACCCCTTTAGGGGTTTCCCGCATGCAATGGGTTAACGAAAAACTTGTTATTATTGCAATTTCAATGGAACGAGATGAGTCAGATTAATAGATACTTCATAAAAAGTGCGTAAAATTCGCCAGAGGCGCGCTACGTTACACGTAACAAACGTAACGAATAAAATATATAGGGAAAAACACTCAGCACCATAATTGAACCGTAACGAGCAAAACATGAATATTCTTTGACTTGTCTCCATTATGTTACAAGTAAAACCAGAAAAAATCTGGGGCACATTTTCTCCCAACGTAATGTAACAAACGTAACGAAAGAAATATAGAGGGAAAAATCACTCTGCACCTCATTTGGATCGTAACGAGCGTAACAAGGATATTCTTGGACATGTCTTCGTTACGTAACGAGCAAAAATCTGGGCACATTTTCTCCCAACGTAACGTAACAAACGTAACGAAGGAAATATATAGGGAAAAAACACTCTGCACCTCATTTGGACCGTAACGAGCGTAACGAGGATATTCTTGGACATGTCCTCGTTACGTAACGAGCGTAACGAGCAAAAATCTGGGGCACATTTTCTCCGAACGTAACGTAACAAACGTAACGAAGGAAATATATAGGGAAAAAACACTCTGCACCTCATTTGGACCGTAACAAGGATATTCTTGGACATGTCTTCGTTACGTAACGAGCGTAACAAGCAAAAATCTGGGGCACATTTTCTCCCAACGTAACGTAACAAATGTAACGAAGGAAATATATATGGAAAAATTACTCTGCACCTCATTTGGACCGTAACGAGCGTAACAAAGATATTCTTGGACATGTCTTCGTTACGTAACGAGCGTAACGAGCAAAAATTTGGGGCACATTTTCTCCCAACGTAACGTAACAAACGTAACGAAGGAAATATATAGGGAAAAAACACTCTGCACCACCTTTGGACCGTAACGAGCGTAACAAGGATATTCTTGGACATGTCTTCGTTACGTAACGAGTGTAACGAGCAAAAATTTGGGGCACATTTTCTCCCAACGTAACGTAACAAACGTAACGAAGGAAATATATAGGGGAAAAACACTCTGCACTTCATTTGGACCGTAACGAGCGTAACGAAGATATTCTTGGACATGTCTTCGTTACGTAACGAGCGTAACGAGCAAAAATTTGGGGCACATTTTCTCCCAACGTAACGTAACAAACGTAACGAAGGAAATATATAGGGAAAAAACACTCTGCACCACCTTTGGACCGTAACGAGCGTAACAAGGATATTCTTGGACATGTCTTCGTTACGTAACGAGTGTAACGAGCAAAAATTTGGGGCACATTTTCTACCAACTTAACGTAACAAACGTAACGAAGGAAATATATAGGAGAAAAACACTATGCACTTCATTTGGACCGTAACGAGCGTAACGAAGATATTCTTGGACATGTCTTCGTTACGTAACGAGCGTAACGAGCAAAAATTTGGGGCGCATTTTCTCCCAACGTAACGTAACAAACGTAACGAAGGAAATATATTGGGAAAAAACACTCTGCACCACCTTTGGACCGTAACGAGCGTAACAAGGCTATTCTTGGACATGTCTTCGTTACGTAACGAGTGTAACGAGCAAAAATCTGGGGCACATTTTCTCCCAACGTAACGTAACAAACGTAACGAAGGAAATATATATAGAAAAATTACTCTGCACCTCATTTGGACCGTAACGAGCATAAGGAAGATATTCTTGGACATGTCTTCGTTACGTAACGAGCGTAACGAGCAAAAATCTGGGGCACATTTTCTCCCAACGTAACGTAACAAACGTAACGAAGGAAATATATAGGGAAAAAACACTCTGCACCACCTTTGGACCGTAACGAGCGTAACAAGGATATTCTTGGACATGTCTTCGTTACGTAACGAGTGTAACGAGCAAAAATTTGGGGCACATTTTCTCCCAACGTAACGTAACAAACGTAACGAAGGAAATATATAGGGGAAAAACACTCTGCACTTCATTTGGACCGTAACGAGCGTAACGAAGATATTCTTGGACATGTCTTCGTTACGTAACGAGCGTAACGAGCAAAAATTTGGGGCACATTTTCTCCCAACGTAACGTAACAAACGTAACGAAGGAAATATATAGGGAAAAAACACTCTGCACCACCTTTGGACCGTAACGAGCTTAACAAGGATATTCTTGGACATGTCTTCGTTACGTAACAAGTGTAACAAGCAAAAATTTGGGGCACATTTTCTCCCAACGTAACGTAACAAACGTAACGAAGGAAATATATAGGAGAAAAACACTCTGCACTTCATTTGGACCGTAACGAGCGTAACGAAGATATTCTTGGACATGTCTTCGTTACGTAACGAGCGTAACGAGCAAAAATTGGGGGCACATTTTCTCCCAACGTAACGTAACAAATGTAACGAAGGAAATATATAGGGGAAAAAACACTCTGCACCACCTTTGGACCGTAACGAGCGTAACAAAGATATTCTTGGACATGTCTTCGTTACGTAACGAGCGTAACGAGCAAAAATCTGGGGCACATTTTCTCCCAACGTAACGTAACAAACGTAACGAAGGAAATATATAGGGAAAAAACACTCTGCACCACCTTTGGACCGTAACGAGCGTAACAAGGATATTCTTGGACATGTCTTCGTTACGTAACGAGTGTAACGAGCAAAAATTTGGGGCACATTTTCTCCCAACGTAACGTAACAAACGTAACGAAGGAAATATATAGGGGAAAAACACTCTGCACTTCATTTGGACCGTAACGAGCGTAACGAAGATATTCTTGGACATGTCTTCGTTACGTAACGAGCGTAACGAGCAAAAATTTGGGGCACATTTTCTCCCAACGTAACGTAACAAACGTAACGAAGGAAATATATAGGGAAAAAACACTCTGCACCACCTTTGGACCGTAACGAGCTTAACAAGGATATTCTTGGACATGTCTTCGTTACGTAACAAGTGTAACAAGCAAAAATTTGGGGCACATTTTCTCCCAACGTAACGTAACAAACGTAACGAAGGAAATATATAGGAGAAAAACACTCTGCACTTCATTTGGACCGTAACGAAGATATTCTTGGACATGTCTTCGTTACGTAACGAGCGTAACGAGCAAAAATTGGGGGCACATTTTCTCCCAACGTAACGTAACAAATGTAACGAAGGAAATATATAGGGAAAAAACACTCTGCACCACCTTTGGACCGTAACGAGCCTAACAAAGATATTCTTGGACATGTCTTCGTTACGTAACGAGCGTAACGAGCAAAAATCTGGGGCACATTTTCTCCCAACGTAACGTAACAAACGTAACGAAGGAAATATATAGGGAAAAAACACTCTGCACCACCTTTGGACCGTAACGAGCGTAACAAGGATATTCTTAGACATGTCTTCGTTACGTAACGAGTGTAACGAGCAAAAATTTGGGGCACATTTTCTCCCAACGTAACGTAACAAACGTAACAAAGGAAATATATAGGGGAAAAACACTCTGCACTTCATTTGGACTGTAACGAGCGTAACGAAGATATTCTTGGACATGTCTTCGTTACGTAACGAGCGTAACGAGCAAAAATTTGGGGCACATTTTCTCCCAACGTAACGTAACAAACGTAACGAAGGAAATATATAGGGAAACAAGAGGGCCCAATGGCCCTATATCGCTCACCTGTGTACCAGAAAATCATTACTATGGGAGCTAAGGGGGTCCCAGGGTGTGGCCCATTTGGACCCCAAGGGCATGATTGGCAGGATTTATGTAGGTGACCACTTGTCATTGCCTCATGCTAAATATCTAAGCTCTGGGCCCTGTGGTTTCAGAGGAGAAGATTTTTGAAGCTTTTTACCATTATGAGTCTTGGGGAGCTAAGGGGCCCCGGGGCATGGCCCATTTGGACCCCAGGGGTATGATTGCCATTGCTACATGCTAATTATCTAAGCTCTGGGCCCTGTGGTTTCAGAGAAAAAGATTTTTGAAGCTTTTTTTTCCATTATGAGTCTTGGGGAGCTAAGGGGCCCCGGGGCATGGCCAATTTGGACCCCAGGGGCATGATTAGCAGGAATTATTTAGGTGACCACTTGCCCTTGCTACATGCTAATTACCTAAGCTCTGGGCCCTGCGGTTTCAGAGAAGAAGATTTTTTAAGCTTTTTTCCATTATGAGTCAAAAGGAGCTAAGAGGCCCCAGGGCGTGGCCTGTTTGGACCCCAGGAGTATGATTGGCAGGAATTATGTAGGTGACCACTTGCCGTTGCTACATGCTAAATTTCTAAGCTCTGGGCTCTGGTTTCAGAGAAGAAGATTTTTGAAGCTTTTTTTTCCATTATGAGTCAATGGGAGCGAAGGGGCCCCAGGGCGTAGCCCATTTGGAACCCAGGGGCATGATTGGCAGGAATAATGTAGGTGACCACTTGCCGTTGCTACATGCTGAATATCTAAGCTCTTGGCCCTGTGGTTTCAGAGAAGAAGATTTTTGAACCTTTTTTTTTTAAATCTTTAAAAATCTTCTTCTCTGAAACCACAAGGCCCAGGTCTTTGATATTGGGTTTGAGACTTCATCTAGTGGACCTCTACCAAGATTGTTCAAATTATAGCCCTGGGGCCAAAAATGCCCCCGCCCCGGGGGCCTTTGGTTTTACATAGGCTTATATAGGGAAAAATTTTAAAAATCTTCTTCTCTGAAACATCAAGGCCCAAGTCCTTGATATTTGGTGTGGAGCTTCATTTGGTGGACCTCTATCAAGATTGTTCAAATTATAGCCCTATGGCCAAAAATGCCCCGGCCCCAGGGCCCTTTGGTTTTACATAGGCTTATAAAGGGAAAATATTTAAAAATCTTCTTCTCTGAAACCACAAGGCCCAGGTCTTTAATATTTGGTATGAAGCTTAATCTAGTGGACCTCTACCAAGATTGTTCAAATTATAGCCCCGGGGCCAAAAATGCCCCCGCCCCGGGGGCCTTTGGTTTTACATAGACTTATACAGGGTTAATCTTTAAAAGTCTTCTTCTCTGAAACCACAAGGCCCAGTTCTTTGATATTTGGTGTTAAGCTTCATCTAGTGGACCTCTATCAAGATTGTTCAAATTATAGGCCTAGGGCGAAAAATGCCCCCACCTGCAGGCCCTTTGGTTTTACATTGGATTATACAGGGAAAATCTTTAAAAAGCTTCTTCTCCAAAACCCGATGGCCCAGTTGTTTGAAATTTGGTGTGTTGCTTCATCTAGTGGACTTCTACCAAGATTGTTCAAATCATAGCCCTTGGGTCAAAAATGCCCCCGCCCCGGGGGCCCTTCGTTTTTAGATTGACTTATATAGGGAAATTTAAAAAAAATCTTCTACTCTGAAACCGCAAGGCCCAGGTCTTTGATATTTGGTGTGAAGCTTCATCTAAATTGTTCTAATTATAGCCCTAGGAAATAGAAGTCAAGGCAATGAAAACCTTTGAAAATCTTCTTGACTGAAAGCAGAAGGCCAATGTCTATGATATTTGGTATGAAGCTTTGTCTTGTGGATTTCTACCAAGATGGTTCAAATTATAGCCCTGGGGGTAAAAATGGCCCACCCTGGGGACCCCAAGGTTTATGTAGACTTATATAAGGAAAACCTTTACTTGTCTGAAACCAGAAGTCTCCGTTCTTTGATATTTGGTATGAAGCTTCACCTTTTGGACCACTACCAAGATTAATCATATTATAGCCCGGGGCCAATAATGGCTCTCCCAGGAGCCCACTTGATACCCTATGGATCAGGTGAGCGATCCAGGGCCATCATGGCCCTCTTGTTTATCTCCCCTTCCAATAATATAGAATCACTACCTTATGATGGCCATATCTCCAATACTCTTTGAGATATATTGATGATACTTGGTACAGTTGTACATGAGGTTAAGAAGATGTGTCACATGCTAGAACCACAACTCTGGGTGCCCTGTTTTTTTTTAATTACATCCCCTGACAATATAACCTTGTGATGGCCATAACTATAATACCTTTGAGATATATTCACACTGGTAAAGGCAAGCGCGCAGGGTAAGGAACAAACACACCGGATAAGGAAATTTTTCCGCTCAGGGTAAAAAAGAAAATGGCGGAATGGGTATCACATGTGCAGGTTTGTTGTTGTTCTAGATCTCGTGTTATGGTTACTAATCAATACGACTGCTCATATTAGCTTCACGGAAGACACATGTTATTCATAAATTTATCTTCGATGGTCCGAATTCGACAGTTACATTCAGTCAAACGGAGAACCGGACACAGTGGAGCTACTCCACCGCGAAATCTCATTATTTTACATGAAACGCTCTTCTGGGAAGATGGCATGCACTTTTTTTGTGGGTTGTAGACAGACACATGATAAATCGGACTGTTGCAAATACGATTTAAGCAAAATTTGAAATTAGAAGGCACACAGTGAGAAATCCTAGTTCAATTTTCAATACAACGCCCACGGGCAAGGAAATGGGTACAACGCATGTGATAAGACACACAATTTTCCGGGGAAAATGGTTGTTGTATGGTCGTAGCACAAGGAAATGTCCATCTCAGATTAGGTTATCCGATATTAATAGTTAGTCCTACATAGTTTAAAGCATCAATTGTGATCTTTAGGAAACGTTCAAAGTTTGTGTGCATTGTCTTGGCATGTGCATTGCTCTGGTTCTAGCAATGTACTCCACCCCCCCCCCCCCCCCCCCCACACACACACACACACACACACACACATACACTATGAATCTATGGCCGATTTGGCCCGGACGATTTGACCTAGGAGAATTCGGCCAAGGAGAATGTGGTCCGTAAAAATATTGGGTTGGACAACTTGGCAAGGCTAATATAATGTCCTGTTCAAATTGACATTTACATTTTTTTGGGTTTGTTTTCAGTAATGCCTCTTGGTTTGTTTGTTTGTTTTAGAGTTTAATGACACTGTCAACACTATTTTAGGTCATTTTTGAGCCAGTCAGTTTACCTATCCACACTTTTCCTGGGCCGGCTTACACGTAAGCGGTTAACTAGTACACTGTACATTCTTTCGCCAGAAACTGACAACTGCCCTTCTTGAATCAGCGGAAGGGAGAGAATGACCGTAGAAAAGGTCTCATGATCAATCTCCACGAAAGAATGTTGCCGACCCCGGCAGGTGTCGAACCCGTGCAGACCAGCAGACGCGAATCCGACTGAGCTACCGAGGCCGACATAATCATTCAGTTACCAATACATGCACATACTTGAATAGTTGCCTTGCCCATGGGGGTTAAGAAATAGATGGGCTGCATGATGCTTCCACGCAGAGCTGAAACCGACCCACACACGAGTACCGGTAAACTGCTTGGAGGATCTAAGCCTGCCCAGCCAAAGCGATGCGAGTCGACCCGCCCATGCTTATAAACCCTATTGGTTTCATTCGGCGGCAGGGCTTGCGATGTCGTTTCGTCTCAGTGTCGGGTAAAAGTCCCACAAAATTGGAAGCAACGTCTCCAAAATGACATTAACAGTGTTGACGGGGATGTTAAACCTCAAATCAAACAAACAATATTTGTCTTATATCCGACGACGAACTGCATACAAAGGGCCTGTTAAGATATCCAATTATATCTGCACCCCCCCCCACACACACACACACACACAAACACACACACACCGGAATATTTGTTTCATAAATGTTGTATGGTGACTGATAGCCAAAGGAAGTTATATGAAAAGATACAGCTTCAAAGAAAAACAAATCAATAAAATGTTTGGTCATTCACAAATAAGGTATGTTTTTACCATGACTTTACCCCTACCCCCAGCTGATTTTGACCAAAATTGCAAAATTTGTCACCTTTATGGCTTCAAAATATAACAGCCTAGCCTTGCCTTACATATTTTATATTTTGTATACAGATAAAGTTTTGATTTGTTAACATGTGGTGAAAATAAAAAAAAAATGAAAGGTGGCCTCTGTGTTTATTTTTTCATAAATAAAATTTTGGTCATTGTCAGAAATGTCAACATAAAAACTGCCATAACTCCGTTCATAGTAAAGCTAAATATATGTTGTTATCACTCATATTCTTAGTTAGAGACCAAGGAATAATTTGATACCTATTTCATTTTGATCCTGTAATTTTTCATTTTTCGTATATCTCCATGATAACGCAAGTGGGTGGGGTAACAAGATACGATTCACTTAGTGTACAAACGATCAGCAGTGCTACCTGATATATTAATGCGCCAATTGAAACCGGGTTTCTAAGGGCACTTTCTATTGTCTTTTTCTTTCGAAGGAGTATACTTTTATCACACGTTTCTTACTATTTTCGTCATAATTTATTAACTCAATACACACACATCAAACGTCAAGTTATTCTGAAAATACTTGAAGACGAAACAACTCGTTTCTGTGTATGTTTCCATTAACGAAGCCTGTTAGCAAGAGTGAAACGTCGCACACTGAAGAGGATTTGAGTGAGGGTCAAAAAGAAGCTAAATCATATCAGGCCCTTTAATGACCATGTAATACATGTAGGTATGTCTCACGAATTTGGCGAAGTTATCTACCTTATTTTCAGCCAAAAGAACAAGCATACAATTTTCTACCAGAAATACTGCATGGACAAATACATCATTTCTCTAATTCATGATCGCGATGAACTCAATCCATCTATCTTCATAGGAGATGATTATATTGCTAGAACCACAGCAATGCGCATGCCAAGACAATTCGCACACATTTTGGATGATTCCTTAAGGTCACAATTGGTGCTTTAAACTATGTATGACTATTTATTAATATCGGAAAACCTAATCCGAGATGGAAATTTACTAGTGCTACGACCATACAACAACCATTTTCCCCGGAAAATTTTGTGTCTTATCATGTGCGTTGTACCCATTTCCTTGCCCGTGGGCGTTGTATTGAAAATTGAACTAGAATTTCTCACTGTGAGCCTTCTTATTTCAAATTTTCCTTAAATCGTATTTGCAACAATCCGAGTTGTCATGTGTATGTCTACAACCAACAAAACAGTGCATGCCATCTTCCCAGAAGAGCGTTTCATGTAAAATAATGAGATTTCGCGGTGGAGTAGCTCAACTGTGCCCGGTTCTCCGTTTGACTGAATGTAACTGTCGAATTCGGACCATCGAATATAAATTTGTGAATAATATGTGTCTTCCGTGAAGCTAATATGAGCAGCCGTATTGATTAGTAACCATAACACGAGATCTAGAACAACAACAAACCTGCACATGCGATACCCATTCCGCCATTTTCTTTTTTATCCTGAGCGGAAAAATTTCCTTATCCGGTGTGTTTGTTCCTTATCCTGCGCGCTTGCCTTTACCAGTGTGATATTGATGGTACTTGGCACAATTGTATACAACATTGAGACGGAGCTTCATGCCTAAGAACCACAACTCTGGGTGCTATGATATTTGAGTTATCTCCCCTTCCAATATAACAGTATGACAACCTTGTGATCATTGTACCTCCAATACCCTTTGAGACATATTGGTGGTACTTGATGCAGATGTACATGAGGTTAAGCAGGTGTGTCATGCTCAAGAATTACAACTCTGGGTGCTCTGGTTTTTTAGTTATCTCCCCTGGCAATATAACCTTGTGATGTCCATAACTCCAACACCCTTTGAGATATATTGAAGGAACTTGGCACAATTGTATACAAGGTACAGAAAGGATGTCATGTGCAAGAACTACAACATATTGATGGTAATGTACTTTGTAAGAAATACATGAGCTTAAGCAGGCATGTCATGCGCAAGAACCACATTTCCGAGTGCCCTGGTTTTTAGCTCACCTGAGCCTTTAGGCTCATAGGTGAGCTTATAGTATAGCCATGGTCCGTCGTCCGTCCGTCCACCATTTTCAAAGATCTTCTTCTCCTATACTGCAGGGCCAATCAAAGCCAAATTTCATATGGAGCCTCAGTGGGATGGGGGAACGAAAGTTTGTTCGCGGGGTCTGGATCACATGACCAAGATGGCCGCCATGCCTATATATATGGTAAAAAGCCTTCAAAACTCTTCTTCTCCAGAACCGTAAGGCCAATGGCCTTGAAACTTGGCATGTAGCATATGGTACTCAGGCCCATCATAGTTTGTACAAATGGTGACCCTGAGTTGACCTTGACCTATTTTACAGCAATGTCAAATTTGCCGACTAAGGCTTTTGCATGGGAAAAAGTGAAAATAATGGATTTTTAGGAAACCATTGAAGACAGTGTCACCAAAATTAGTAGATAAGGTAAAGTAGCTGAATACATGAAGATCTATGTGTAAGAAAGGTCAAGGTCATTAATTGACCTTAGACCAAGGTCACGCAGGCTCCATATTTCAAACATTTTTTCTCAGAAACTACTGAGCCAATTGAAGTGAAATTCAATATGGAGCCTTTGGGAGTTGAACAAATGAAAAGCTGCCAACATGGTCTAGATCACATGACCAAGATGGCCACCACGCCCATATATGGTAAAGAAACTTCGAAATTCTTCTTCTCAAGAACCGTAAGGCCAATGGCCTTGAAACTTGGCATGTAGCATATGGTACTCGGGCCTATCATAATTTGTTCAAATGGTGACCCTGGGTTGATCTTGACCTATTTTACAGTAATGTCAAATTTGCTGACTTAGGCTTTTGCATAGGAAAAAGTGAAAATAATGGATATTTAGGGAAACCATTGAAGACAGTGTCACCAAAATTTGTAGATTAGGTAAAGTAACTGAATACATGAAGATCTATGGGTAAGAAGGGTCAAGGTCATTCATTGACCTTAGACCAAGGTCACTCCGATTTCATATTTAAAAAAAAACATTTTTTCTCAGAAACTACTGAGCCAATTTAAGTGAAATTCAATATGGAGCTTTTGTGAGTTGAACAAATGAAAAGTTGCCAGTACAGTCTAGATCACATGACCAGGATGGCCGCCACGCCCATATATGGTAAAAAGCCTTCCAAAATTTTCTTCTCCAGAACCATAAGGCCAATGGCTTTGAAACTTGGCATATATCATATGGTACTCGGGCTCGTCATAGTTTTTACAAATGCTGACCCTGGGTTGACCTTGACCTATTTTATGGCAGTGTCAAATTTGTCAACTTAGGCTTTTGCATGGGAAAAAGTGAAAATAATGGATTTTTAGGAAACCATTGAAGACAATGTCACCAAATTGGTAGATCAGGTAAAGTAAATGAATACATGAAGATTCATGGGTAAGAAAAGTCATCATTTAGTGACCTGGGACCAAGATTAACCAGGTTCCATATTTCAAACAGTTTTTTCTCAGAAAACGCTGGCCCAATTCAAGTGAAATTTGATATGGATCCTTTATATGATGAACAAATGAAAATTTGCTCATATGGTCCAGGTCACCTGACCAAGATGGTGGCCATGCCCATATATGGTAAAAACACTTCGAAATTCTTCTTCTCCAGAACCGTAAGGCAAATGACCTTGAAACTTGGCAGGAAGCATCTGGTACACGGGCCTATCATAATTTGTTCAAATGGTGACCCTGGGTTGACCTTTACCTATTTTACTGCAATGTCAAATTTGCGGACTTAGGCTTTTGCTTGGGAAAAAGTGAAAATAATTGATTTTTAGCTCACCTGAGCCTTTAGGCTCATAGGTGAGCTTATAGTATAGCCATGGTCTGTCGTCCGTCCATCCGTTGTCCGTCCATCCACCATTTTCAAAGATCTTCTCCTCCAAAACAGGGAGGCCAATCAAAGCAAAATTTCATGTGGAGCTTCAGTAGGATGGGGGAACGAAAGTTTGTTAGCGGGGTCTGGGTCACATGACCAAGATGGCAGCCATGCCCATATATGGTAAAAAGCCTTCAAAAATCTTCTTCTCCAGAACCATGAAGCCAATGACCTTGAAAGTTGGCTTGTAGCATCTGGTACTTGAGCCCATCATAGTTTGTAAAAATGGTGACCCTGGGATGGCCTTGACCTATTTTATGGCTATGTCAAATTTGCAGACTTGGGCTTTTGCACGGGAAAAAGTGAAAATAATGAATATTTAGGAAACCATTGAAGACTACGACACAAAAATAGGTAGCTCAGGTAAACAAAATCAATACATGAAGATTTATGGATAAGAAAGGTCAAGGTCATTAAATGACCTTGGACCGTCGTCTGTCCGTCCACCATTTTCAAAGATCTTCTTCTCCAAAACTGAAAGGTCAAAGCCAAATTTCATTTGGAGCCTCAGTAGGATGAAGGAACGAAAGTTTGTTCGCAGGGTCTGGGTCATTTGACCAAGATGGCTGCCACACCCATATATGGTAAAAAGCCTTCCAAAATCTTCTTCTCCAGACCCATGAAGCCATTGACCTAGAAACACAAATTGACGAGGCGATTATTGGATTAATCATGTGTAATTAACGGATTGACATCTGAACTAAGTAAGTTTTAAGTTTACAGAATTTGATAATATCCTAAATATTTGACTGAATCAGTGAAAATTTCCTAAATGTTGGACCAGTATTGGACCGATTTTTTGGGGCTTTGGGCCGTTTCCAATCGGTCCCAATTTCTGAATTTCGGTCTGGGACCGAAAAAAAATCGGTTTTCCCGAGCCCTGAGCCACGGTCAATCAACTGGTAAATTATTTTTTACACATGACAACAATAAAAAGGATGTTTACACAAGTGTCAAATTAATTGATAATTGACTTAACCTTTAACCTGCTGAATATTTAATTTAGCCACACCCATTTCTGATTTTTAACCGATCAGAATTCTTGATGTTATTCATTTCTCTATATCCATAAACTGAATGTCAAATAGTGTAGATCCTGATCAGATGGCTTCTTCAGAAGCCATCTGATCGGGATCTACACTGTTTGCAAAAATAGGGGTTTTCGCCAATAGCAGGCTAAAGGTTAAGCGGTATTTTCTACCTGGCCGATCATCAATAATGACTTTATCAAAATCTGCAATTATTTGATGGAATAACAAAGATCTTGCGATGGAAAGTAATATTTCTTGCTAATAAGTAGATAAAATGCAATGACCAGGAACTGATAAAACAAATTCACGTTGTTTCCCAGCCACCATACTGCAAAGAAACACCTATAATGTAGATGGTATTAAGTTAAACTGTACAAGCGGAAAATCAAGGAGTCAAGTGCTCTTTCCCAGCACATTGTCAATCAGACATTCCCTAAATAATATGAAAAGTTAAACAAGAGGGCCATGATGGCCCTGGATCGCTCACCTGATCCATAGAGTAACAAGTGGGCCCCGGGGAGGGCCATTATTGACCCCAAGGTCATAATGTGCATAATGTTGAGGGAGGTCTAAAAAGGTGAAGCTTCATACCAAATATCAACAAAGGCCATAATTGTCCACTAGATGAAGCTCCATACCAAATATCAAAGACATGGGCCTTGCAGTTTCAGAGAAGAAGATTTTTAAAGATTTTAATATATAAGTCTAGGTAAAACCAAAGGGTCTCGGGGCAGGGGCATTTTTGGCCCCAGGGCAATAATTTGAACAATCTTGATAGAGGTCCACTAGATGAAAATTCACACCAATTATCAAAGACCTAAGCCTTGTGGTTTCACAGAAGAAGATTTTTTCAGATTTTGTCTAATAAGTCTATGTAAAACCAAAGGGCCCGGAGGCGGGGGCATTTTTGGCCTCAGGACTATAATTTGAACAATCTTGGTGAAGGCCCACTAGATGAAGCTTCATACCAAATATCAAAGACCTAGGCCTTGTGGTTTCAGAGAAGAAGATTTTTCAAGATTTTCCCTATATAAGCCCATGTAAAACCAAAGGGCCCCGGGGCGGGGGCATTTTTGGCCCCAGCACTATAATTTGAACAATCTTGGTAGGGGTCCACTAGATGAAGCTTCTTTATCAAATATCAAAGGCCTGGGCCTTGTGGTTTCAGAGAAGAAGATTTTTACAGATTTTCCCTATGTAAGCCCATGCAAAACCAAAGGGCCCCGGGGCGGGGGCATTTTTGGCCCCAGCACTATAATTTGAACAATCTTGGTGAAGGCCCACTAGATGAAGCTTCATACCAAATATCAAAGACCTAGGCCTTGTGGTTTCAGAGAAGAAGATTTTTCAAGATTTTCCCTATATAAGCCCATGTAAAACCAAAGGGCCCAGGGGCGGGGGCATTTTTGGCCCCAGCACTATAATTTGAACAATCTTGGTAGGGGTCCACTAGATGAAGCTTCTTTATCAAATATCAAAGGCCTGGGCCTTGTGGTTTCAGAGAAGAAGATTTTTACAGATTTTCCCTATGTAAGCCCATGCAAAACCAAAGGGCCCCGGGGCGGGGGCATTTTTGGCCCCAGCACTATAATTTGAACAATCTTGGTAGGGGTCCACTAGATGAAGCTTCATACCAAATATCAAAGACCTGGGCCTTGCGGTTTCAGAGAAGAAGATTTTTTTAGTTTTCGGTGAAAAAATCTATTTTTGGCTCCTGTGACCTATATCTGCAACGGACAGGGACCATTAGAACAACTTTGAAAGGGGACCACCTAAGGATCATTCCTGTGAAGTTTGGTTCAAATCCGATCAGCGGTTTAGGAGGAGATGTCGTTTGAAGAAATTGTTTACGCACGGATGACAGACAAAAAGTGATCCTAATATAAAACACAAGAGGGCCATGATGGCCCTGGATCGCTCACCTGATCCATAGAGTAACAAGTGGGCCCCGGGGAGGGCCATTATGACCCCAGGGTTATAATGTGCATAATGTTGAGGGTGGTTTAAAAAGGTGAAGCTTCATACCAAAAATCAACAAAGGCTATAATTTGAACAATCTTGGCAAAGGTCCACTAGATGAAGCTACACACCAAATATCAAAGACCTGGGCCTTTTGGTTTCAGAGAAGATATTGCCTACATAAGCTTATGTAAAACCAAATGGCCCCGGGGCGAGGCATTTTTGGCCTCAGGGCTATAATTTAAACAATCTCGATAGAGGTCCACTAGATGAAGTTTCACACCAAATACCAAAGACCTGAGCCTTGCTGTTTCAGAGAAAAAGATTTTCAAAAATTATCTCAATATAAGTCTATGTAAAACCAAAGGGCCCCAGAGGGGGGGGGGCATTTTTGGCCCCAGGGCTATAATTTGAACAATCTTGGTAGAGGTCCACAAGATGAAGCTTCATACCAAATATCAAAGACCTGGGCCTTCCAGCTTCAGAGAAGAAGATTTTTTAAAGATTTTCCCTACATAAGCCTATGTAAAACCAAAGGGCCTCTGGGCGGAGGCATTTTTGGCCCCTGCACTATAATTTGAATAATCTTGGTAGGGGTCCACTAGATGAAGATTCATATCAAATATCAAAGATCTGGGCATTGCGGTTTCAGAGAAGAAGACTTTTACAGATTTTCCCTATATAAGCCCATGTAAAACCAAAGGGCCCCCGAGCGGGGGCATTTTTGACCCCAGCATTATAATTTGAACAATCTAGGTAGGGGTCCACTAGATGAAGCTTCATACCAAATAGCAAAGACCTGGGCCTTGCAGTTTCAGAGAAGAAGATTTTTAAAGATTTTCCCTATAAAAGCCCCTGTAAAACCAAAGGGCCCCGGGGCGGGGGCATTTTTGGCCCTAGCACTATAATTTGAACAATCTTGGTAGGGGTCCACTAGATGAAGCTTCATACCAAATATCAAAGACCTGGGCCTTGTGGTTTCAGAGAAGAAGATTTTTTAAGTTTTCGGTGAAAAAAATCTATTTTTTGGCTCCTGTGACCTAGATGTGCAACAGACCGGAACCATTTGAACAACTTTGAAAGAGGACTACCCAAGGATCATTCCTGTGAAGTTTGGTCAAAATCCGATTATTGGTTTAGGAGGAGATGTCGTTTGAAGAAATTGTTTACGCACAGATGACAGACAAAAAGTGATCCTAATATAAAACACAAGAGGGCCATGATGGCCCTGGATCGCTCACCTGATACATAGTGTAACAAGTGGGCCCCAGAGAGGGCAATTATTGGACCCAGGGCTTTAATGTGCATAATGTTGAGGGAGGTCTTAAAGGTGAAGCTTCATACCAAATATCAACAAAGGCTATAATTTGAACAATCTTGGCAAAGGTCCACTAGATGAAGCTTCACATCAAATATCAAAGACCTGGGCCTTGCGGTTTCAGAGAAGAAGATTTTTTTTAAGGATATTCCCTACATAAGTCTATGCAAAACCAAATGGCCCCGGGGCTATATAAACTTATGTAAAACCAAAGGGCCACGGGATGGGGGGCATTTGTGGCCCCAGGGCTATAATTTGAACAATCTTGATAGAGGTCCACTAGATAAAGCTCCATGATAAATATCAAAGGCCTTGG
Organism: Lucinisca nassula; assembly: GCA_963580285.1. Taxonomy (NCBI): domain Eukaryota; kingdom Metazoa; phylum Mollusca; class Bivalvia; order Lucinida; family Lucinidae; genus Lucinisca; species Lucinisca nassula. The sequence continues at coordinate 81,189,386 of OY757014.1, read as the reverse complement.
CCTTGCAGTTTCAGAGAAGATTTTTTAAGATTTTTAAGATTTCCCTATATAAGCCTATGTAAAACCAAAGGGCCCCAGAGCAGGGCTATAATTTGAATAATCTTGATAGAGGTCCACTAGATGCAGCTTCATACCAAATATCAAAGACCCAGGCCTTGTGGTTTCAGAGAAGAAGGTTTTTAAAGATGTTCCCTATATTTGTCTATGTAAAACCATAGGGCCCCAGAGCGGGGGCATTTTTGGCCCCAGGGCTATAATTTGAACAATCTTGGTAGAGGTCCATTAGATGAAGCTGCATACCAAATATATAAGTCCTGGGCCTTGTGGTTTCAAAGAAGAAGATTTTTAAAGATATTCCCTATATAAGCCTATGTAAAATCAAAGGGCCCCGGGGCGGGGGCATTTTTGCCCGAGCACTATAATTTGAACAATCTTGGTAGGGGACCACTAGATGAAGCTTCATACCAAATATCAAAGTCCTGGGCCTTGTGGTTTCAGAGCAGAAGATTTTTAAAGCTTTTCCCTATATAAGCCTATGTAAAACCAAAGGGCCCCGGGGCGGGGGCATTTTTGGCCCCAGCACTATAATTTGAACAATCTTGGTAGGGGTCCACTAGATGAAGCTTCATACCAAATATCAAAGACCTGGGCCTTGTGGTTTCAGAGAAGAAGATTTTTAAAAATTTTCCCTATATAAGCCAATGTAAAATCAAAGGGCCCCGTGGCGGGGGCATTTTTGCCCCAGCACTATAATTTGAACAATCTTGGTAGGGGACCACTAGATGAAGCTTCATACCAAATATCAAAGTCCTGGGCCTTGTGGTTTCAGAGAAGAAGATTTTTAAAGATTTTCCCTATATATGCCTATGTAAAACCAAAGGGACCCGGGGCGGGGGCATTTTTGGCCCCAGCACTATAATTTGAACAATCTTGGTAGGGGTCCACTAGATGAAGCTTCATACCAAATATCAAAGACCTGGGCCTTGTGGTTTCAGAGAAGAAGATTTTTTAAGTTTTCGGTGAAAAAAATCTATTTTTTGGCTCCTGTGACCTAGATGTGCAACAGACCGGAACCATTTGAACAACTTTGAAAGAGGACTACCCAAGGATCATTCCTGTGAAGTTTGGTCAAAATCCGATTATTGGTTTAGGAGGAGATGTCGTTTGAAGAAATTGTTTACGCACAGATGACAGACAAAAAGTGATCCTAATATAAAACACAAGAGGGCCATGATGGCCCTGGATCGCTCACCTGATACATAGTGTAACAAGTGGGCCCCAGAGAGGGCAATTATTGGACCCAGGGCTTTAATGTGCATAATGTTGAGGGAGGTCTTAAAGGTGAAGCTTCATACCAAATATCAACAAAGGCTATAATTTGAACAATCTTGGCAAAGGTCCACTAGATGAAGCTTCACATCAAATATCAAAGACCTGGGCCTTGCGGTTTCAGAGAAGAAGATTTTTTTTAAGGATATTCCCTACATAAGTCTATGCAAAACCAAATGGCCCCGGGGCTATATAAACTTATGTAAAACCAAAGGGCCACGGGATGGGGGGCATTTGTGGCCCCAGGGCTATAATTTGAACAATCTTGATAGAGGTCCACTAGATAAAGCTCCATGATAAATATCAAAGGCCTTGGCCTTGCAGTTTCAGAGAAGATTTTTTAAGATTTTTAAGATTTCCCTATATAAGCCTATGTAAAACCAAAGGGCCCCAGAGCAGGGCTATAATTTGAATAATCTTGATAGAGGTCCACTAGATGCAGCTTCATACCAAATATCAAAGACCCAGGCCTTGTGGTTTCAGAGAAGAAGGTTTTTAAAGATGTTCCCTATATTTGTCTATGTAAAACCATAGGGCCCCAGAGCGGGGGCATTTTTGGCCCCAGGGCTATAATTTGAACAATCTTGGTAGAGGTCCATTAGATGAAGCTGCATACCAAATATATAAGTCCTGGGCCTTGTGGTTTCAAAGAAGAAGATTTTTAAAGATATTCCCTATATAAGCCTATGTAAAATCAAAGGGCCCCGGGGCGGGGGCATTTTTGCCCGAGCACTATAATTTGAACAATCTTGGTAGGGGACCACTAGATGAAGCTTCATACCAAATATCAAAGTCCTGGGCCTTGTGGTTTCAGAGCAGAAGATTTTTAAAGCTTTTCCCTATATAAGCCTATGTAAAACCAAAGGGCCCCGGGGCGGGGGCATTTTTGGCCCCAGCACTATAATTTGAACAATCTTGGTAGGGGTCCACTAGATGAAGCTTCATACCAAATATCAAAGACCTGGGCCTTGTGGTTTCAGAGAAGAAGATTTTTAAAAATTTTCCCTATATAAGCCAATGTAAAATCAAAGGGCCCCGTGGCGGGGGCATTTTTGCCCCAGCACTATAATTTGAACAATCTTGGTAGGGGACCACTAGATGAAGCTTCATACCAAATATCAAAGTCCTGGGCCTTGTGGTTTCAGAGAAGAAGATTTTTAAAGATTTTCCCTATATATGCCTATGTAAAACCAAAGGGACCCGGGGCGGGGGCATTTTTGGCCCCAGCACTATAATTTGAACAATCTTGGTAGGGGTCCACTAGATGAAGCTTCATACCAAATATGAAAGACCTTGGCCTTGTGGTTTCAGAGAAGAAGATTTTTTAAGTTTTTAGTGAAAAAAATCTATTTTGGGCTCCTGTGACCTAGATGTGCAACGGACTTGAACCATTTGAACAACTTTGAAAGGGGACCACCTAAGGATCATTCCTGTGAAGTTTGGTCAAAATCGGATCAGTGGTTTAGGAGGAGATGTCGTTTAAAGAAATTGTTTACGCACGGATGACAGACAAAAAGTGATCCTAATATAAAACACAAGAGGGCCATGATGGCCCTGGATCGCTCACCTGATCCATCGAGTAACAAGTGGGACCCGGGGAGGGCCATTATTAACCCCAGGGCTATAATGTGCATAATGTTCAGAGACGTCTAAAAAGGTGAAGCTTCATACCAAATATCAACAAAGGCTATAATTTGAACAATCTTAGCAAAGGTCCACTAGATATGCTACATACCAATTATCAAAGACCTGGGCCTTGCGGTTTCAGAGAAGAAGATTTTTATTAAAGATATTCCCTACATAAGCCTACATAAAACCAAATGGCTCCAGGGCGGGGGCATTTTTGGCCTCAGGGCTATAATTTAAACCATCTTGGTAGGGGTCCACTAGATGAAGCTTCATACCAAATAGCAAAGACCTGGCCCTTGGGGTTTCCGAGAAGAAGATTTTTAAAGATTTTCCCCATATAAGCCCATGTAAAACCATAGGGCCCCGGGGCAGTGGCATTTTTAGCCCAAGCACTATAACTTGAACAATCTTGGTAGGAGTCCACTAGATGAAGCTTCATACCAAATAGAAAAGACCTGGGCCTTGTGGTTTCAGAGAAGATTTTCCCTATATAAGCCCATTTAAAACCAAAGGGCCACGGAGTGGGGGGGGGGGGGGGGGGGGGGGGGGAAAGAAGGACCATGGCTGTGTGGGATGAAGCTTCATACCAAATATCAAAGACATGGGCCTTACGGTTTCAGAGAAGAAAATTTTTAAAGGTTTTCCCTATATAAGCCCATGTAAAACCAAAGAGGCCCGGAGCGGGGGCATATTTGACCCCAGCACTATAATTTGAACAATCTTGGTAGGGGTCCCCTAGATGAAGTTTCATACCAAATATCAAAGACCTGGGCCTTACGGTTTCAGAGAAGAAGATTTTTAAAGCTCTTCCCTATATAAGCCCATGTAAAACCAAAGGGCCCTGGGGCGGGGGCATTTTTGGCCCCAGCACTTTAATTTGAACAGTCTTGGTAGGGGTCCACTAGATGAAGCTTCATACCAAATTTCAAAGACCTGGGCCTTGTGGTTTCAGAGAAGAAGATTTTTGAAGATTTTCCCTATATAAGCCAATGTAAAACCAAAGGGCCCCGTGGCGGGGGCATTTTTTGTCCCAGCAATAAAATTTGAACAATCTTGGTAGGGGTCCACTAGATGAAACTTCATACCAAATATCAAAGTCCTGGGCCTTGTGGTTTCAGAGAAGAAAATTTTTAAAGATTTTCCCTATATAAGCCTATGTAAAAACAAAGGGCCCCGGGGCGGGGGCATTTTTGGCCCCAGCACTATAATTTGAACAATCTTGGTAGGGGTCCACTAGATGAAGCTTCATACCAAATATCAAAGACCTGGGCCTTGTGGTTTCAGAGAAGAAGATTTTTAAAGATTTTCCCTATATAAGCCTATGTAAAACCAAAGGGCCCGGTGGCGGGGGCATTTTTTGTCCCAGCACTATAATTTGAACAATCTTGGTAGGGGTCCACTAGTTGAAGCTTCATACCAAATATCAAAGTCCTGGGCCTTGTGGTTTCAGAGAAGAAGATTTTTAAGCTCTTCCCTATATAAGCCCATGTAAAACCAAAGGGCCCCGGAGCGGGGGCATTTTTGGCCCCAGCACTATAATTTGAACTATCTTGGTAGGGGTCCACTAGATGAAGCTTCATACCAAATATCAAAGACCTGGGCCTTGTGGTTTCAGAGAAGAAGATTTTTAAAGATTTTCCCTATATAAGCCTATGTAAAACCAAAGGGCCCCAGGGTGGGGGCATTTTTGGCCCCAGCACTATAATTTGAACAATCTTGGTAGGGGTCCACTAGATGAAGCTTCATACCAAATATCAAAGACCTGGGCCTTGTGGTTTCAGAGAAGAAGATTTTTAAAGATTTTCCCTATATAAGCCTATGTAAAACCAAAGGGCCCCAGGGCGGGGGCATTTTTGGCCCCAGCACTATAATTTGAACAATCTTGGTAGGGGTCCACTAGATGAAGCTTCATACCAAATATCAAAGACCTGGGCCTTGTGGTTTCAGAGAAGAAGATTTTTTAAGTTTTTGGTGAAAAAAATCTATTTTTGGCTCCTGTGACCTAGATGTGCAATGGACCGGAACCATTTGAACAACTTTGAAAGGGGACCACCTAAGGATCATTCCTGTGAAGTTTGGTCAAAATCCGATCAGTGGTTTAGGAGGAGATGTCGTTTAAAGAAATTGTTTACGCACGCACGCACGGACGCACGGACGCACGGACGCACGACGGACGACGGACAAAAAGTGATCCCAAAAGCTCACCTCGTCACTACGTGACGGTGAGCTAAAAAAATATGACAAATGGAATAAACCATAATGAAAGCATGGCCTTCGAACTGTCAGAAAGGTAGGAATAGGTGGAAAGTTTTATCACATTGTTAGACATCAAAATTTTGTCCCCACAAGTTGTGTATCCCTGCTCTGAGGCTATATACATATATAAAAACATTAAAATGTACACCAGGACCAGGTGTCAGGTGAGCCTTTACAGGACCACTGGTCCTCTGGTTTAGTTATCTCCCCTGACAGTATAATCTTGTGGTGGCCATAACTGCAATACTTTTGTGATATATTGCTGGTTTAATTCTGGTGCACTTTCTATTGGTGAACAATCTTCTGAAGGCCATATTGGCTTTTGGTCGGGGGATTTGCCATCTCTTCCGATGGCTATTTTTTTAGGTGGGGATGTTTTGTTTGTTTGATTTGCGATTTAACGTCCCCCTCAACATTGTATTGGTCATTTTGGAGACGTTGCTCCCAGTTTTGTGGGACTTTTATTACCCGACACTGAGATGAAATGACATCTCACGCCCAGTCACCCAATGAAACCATTAGGGTTTATAAGCATGGACAATCTGACTCACACAGCTTTGCATGCTAGCCACCCTATTTAGAAGAATGGATGTTCCAAACTTCAGTGAAGGAAGAGTGCACTCCAGAAACACAAGAGTGAAAGGGTGTGAGTGTGAATAAATTAAAGCACTGACAGCACTGATTGGCCGATTGTCTGGGTACAGGCTTGGAAAATGGTCATGAATGAGAACTTGGGACTGTTTCGGTAAATCCTTTAGTTCTTGTACCTAAGGCAAACAGTGTAGACACTGATTAGATGTAGAAGCCTCTGTGATTTAGTGGTTATGCTGCTCGCCTTGTAAACCAGGGATCGAGGATGGATCCACCAGGGATCGATCCTTGATCGATCCCGGGCTTCTCCAGACTTTCGATGAGTCTTTAAACCGAGGTCCCGTCTCCTTATGACCTTAGCTGTTGGTGAGAGGTAAAACTCAAACACACTCACTCATTTGATCTGGACCTACTATGTTTGCCAAACCAAACACATGATTCCAGTTCAGATTTTATAGATAACTCTCTTAAATGTACGAAACACTCTGATTCCATAGTGGAACAATTAACATGACTATTTTTGGGTTGATTGTTTGTCAATCAACCCAGTTTCTAAGCAGTAAAGCTCCTCATTGCTGAAGTCCATGTGACTTTCCACTAACCTGTCAAATTAACTTTTTTTTTTATAGAAAATAGCCGCAGTGAGGTCAGAGAGTTGTGCGAGTGCGAGTGTATTTGAGTTTTACATCCCACCAACAGCTAAGGTCATACAGAGACGGGACCTGGGTTTAAAGACTCATCTGAACGTCCGGAGAAGCCCAGGACTGAAACCACAGCCCCTGGTTTATGAGGTGAGTAGCTTATCCACTACACCCCAGAGGCTTCTAAGAGTGTTGCGTAAGAGGGTTATCTTGAAATCATAGGTTGGGCTGGGCAAACAGGGTAAACCCAGACCATACACAACAGAACATGGCCTCTGATCAAGATTTACATTATTTGCTTAAAAACCAGAATTTTAGGGTTAAATGAAACAGTTTAAATCACAGTCCAGGACTAGTTCTCCAACCTATACTTGGAGACAATCATCCCACCAGTACTCTCAGTGCTTTGATTTAATCCCCTGCAGCAGAGCAGGGCTTGGATTATAGGAATGGCCTTTGTCTGTCTGTCGATCCGCCTGTCTGTCCTTCACACTTTCTTGTCTGCTCATTATCTCCTGAATCCTTTGACAGATTTTCATTGAACTTTGGTCAAATATTCCTTTTAGTGAGCTGATGTGCAGAATCCATAAATAAACTATGCCAACTCAATGTCAAGGTCACAGTTGAAGGTCACAAGTTTGAATCTCCTTTGTCCCTGGAAGAATTTTCTTTAAACTTTGGTCAAATATCCCCCTCAGTGAGCTGATGTGCAGAGATCATAAATAAACTATTCCGGCTCAAGATGAAGGTCATAATTGAAGGTCACGAGTTTGAAACATTGAAATTTGTATCTGTTCCATATCTCCTTAAATACCCCTGGAAGGATTTTCATTAAACTTTGGTCAGTGAGCTGATGTGTAGAACTCATAAACTATGCCGACTCAAGGTCAAGATCATAGTTGAAGGTCAAGAGTCTAAATCTTTAAATTTTTGTTCCCTCTATATTTCCTTCACCCCTTGAAGTATTTTCATTAAACTTTAGTCAGTCATTCCTTTCAGTGAGCTGATGTGCAGAACCAATAAATAAACCATGCTGACTCAAGGTCAAGGTCACAGTTGAAGGTCATGAGTTGAATCTTTAAATTTTGTGTGTGTTTCATATCTCCTTTATCCCTGGAAAAATTTTCTTTTATTTTGGTCAAATATGCCCCTCGATGAACTGATTTGCAGAACCCATAAAAAACAGTGCCGATTCAAGGTCAAGGTCACAGTCGAAGGTCACAAGGTTGAGCCTTGTCAGGAAAGTGCATGAGGGGATTTGGCTGTCGCTCAAAGCCTCGGACACTCAGATCTTGATGAAAAGATATTGCCAACTAGGTAAAACTGCCCAAAATTCCTAAGGGCCATTACCCCAACAAAACTGCAGTAAATGTGTTAACAAGAGCACTCAGCAGGCCCTTATTTGCTGACCTGAGTGTTACTGTCTCTTGCACATTCTAAACTACTATGATATCTCTTCACAGGACTATATATGTAATCGGATAACAGGCTCAGGTGAGCTTATATTTGTTTGAATTGAGGTTTAAAATCCCTGTCAACACTGAATAGGTCATTTTGGAGACGTTGCTTCCAATTTTCTGTGACTTTTACCTGGCATTGAGATGAAATGACATCTCAAGCCCTGTCACTCAATGAAACCAATATTCTTATTTGATCAGTATGATATCCATGGCCTGATCCTGGAATCTTACTGATCCAGCACAGTATCTCATGCATGATTCTAGTATCCAAGATCTGATCCGGGCTTCCTACCGGTGGAGGACAGCATTCCAGACCTTATCCTATTATCCCACTGATGCAGCAGGGTATCCTAGGCCAACTCCTTGAATCGTACAGGTGCAGCATGGTATCCCAGTTCTGAACCTGGTATCCTACCGGCAGGGTATGGGAGAAAATGTGCCCCAGAATTTTACTCTGGTTACGTAACGAAGCCATGTCCAAGAATATCCGCGTTACACCCGATATGGTCCAAATGAGGTGCAGTGTTTTTCCCTTTATATTTCCTTCAATACATTTGTAACGTTAAGTTGGGAGAAAATGTGCCCTAGATTTTTGCTTGTTATGTAACAAAGACATGTCCAAGAATATCCTTGTTATGTTTAATACGGTCCAAATGAGTTGCAGAGTGTTTTTTCCCTATATATTTCCTTCGTTACATTTGTTACGTTACGTTGGGAGAAAATGTGGCCCAGATGTTTGCTCGTTAAGTAACAAAGACATGTCCAAGAATATCCTTGATACGCTCATTAAGGTCCAAATGAGGTTGAACAGTGTTTTTTTCCCAATATATTTCCTTTGTTACGTTTGTTACGTTACTTTGGGAGAAATGTTCCCCAGATTTTTGCTTGTTACACTCGTCACGTAACGAAGACATGTCCAAGAATATCCTTGTTACGCTCATTACGGTCCAAATGAGGTGCAGAGTGATTTTTCCCTATATATTTCCTTCGTTACGTTTGTTACGTTAGATTGGAAGAAAATATGCCCCAAATTTTTGCTCGTTACGCTCGTTACGTAAGGAAGGCATGTCCAAGAATATCCTGGTAACGCTCGTTACGGTCCAAATGAAGTGCAGAGTGTTTTTTCCCTATATATTTCCTTCGTTACGTTTGTTACGTTACATTGGGAGAAAATGTGCCCCAGATTTTTGCTCGTTACGCTCGTTACGTAACGATGACATGTCCAAGAATATCCTTGTTACGCTCGTTACAGTCCAAATGAAGTGCAGAGTGTTTTTTCCCTATATATTACCTTCGTTACATTTGTTACATTACATTGGGAGAAAATGTGCCCAAGATTTTTGCTTGTTACGCTCGTTACGTAACGATGACATGTCCAAGAATATCCTTGTTACGCTCGTTACAGTCCAAATGAAATGCAGAGTGTTTTTTCCCTATACATTACCTTCGTTACGTTTATTACGTTACGTTGGGAGAAAATGTGCCCCAGATTTTTGCTCGTTACGCTCGTTACGTAACGAAGACATGTCCAAGAATATCCTTGTTACGCTTGTTACAGTCCAAATGAGGTGCAGAGTGTTTTTTCCCTATATATTACCTTCGTTACGTTTGTTACGTTACGTTGGGAGAAAATGTGCCCCAAATTTTTGCTCGTTACGCTTGTTACGTAACGAAGACATGTCCAAGAATATCCTTGTTACGCTCGTTACAGTCCAAATGAGGTGCAGAGTGTTTTTTCCCTATATATTACCTTCGTTACGTTTGTTACGTTACGGTGGAAGAAAATGTGCCCCAAATTTTTGCTCGTTACGCTCGTTATGTAACAAAGGCATGTCCAAGAATATCCTTGTTACGCTCGTTACGGTCCAAATGAGGTGCAGAGTTTTTTTTCTCTATATATTTCCTTCGTTACGTTTGTTACGTTACGTTGGGAGAAAATGTGCCCCAGACTTTTTGCTCGTTACGGTCCAAATGAGGTGCAGAGTGTTTTTCCCTATATAATCTCTTTGTTACGTTTGTTACGCGTAACGAAGCGCGCCCCTGGCAAATTTTACGTACTTTTTATGCATTATATGCAGATTAATGTAGATATTCAGTAATATTATAATATTATTTATCACTCTAAGAAACAAATGTTGTGGTTATTTGTTAGAATCGCCTCTGTGAGGCGATTCTAACAAATGTCTACAACATCCATTTCCTGGTGTAGTCTTTTATTACCTATTATACTACTCCTTATTTGGATTCGTTATAGTGGCATTCTTTATAGTGGCATTCTTTATAGTGGCAAAATCGCTATAGTGGCGAATTGTAAGAGAACAAATACAGTCATTATAGCGAGGGTCTGTATCAGTTATTTTACTTTTTGTGATTATCGAGGAAGTTTGATTTTCTCAGATCCTTCAATACAGTTGAATATGAAAATATAATGTAATAATTATAATGATACTGAGTATATTTTTCTTCTTGCCAGTTTTATGAAAAATTGATAAGAAAGAGATAAAAAAAATAATTTATAGTGGCATAAGAAAGGCTTTTGTTATTCCATAGATTTTATTTTTCAATTAATAATTGTGAAAATAATAAAGATTTTTAAGATACCCTTGGCGGTGATTTTAAATTTATGCAAATTTCTCAACCTAGTGGCTATTAGTGCCAGCCTTTTCATGTCAAAATTTTAAATATATTCATGTCTATGTTGTGTGGAGATATTACTTTTAAATTATCGGAGAATAAAAATGTTACAAGATTCATAAACATAATGGCGAAAGAAAAAGATTACGACAGCCCTTTATATTTATTCGCATCACAATATCGGTTAATCTGTAGTATAAATAATGATAATATTTTACGTCAATAGCCCGCAGAGTTCCCATTAGGAGATGTTCCACCCAGTTTGCCGCGGATAAAGAATGCAGAAGTTGTAATTATAGAGGTAACCTGTATCATTGGAGAAGCCATTATTTCAGGGTTACGAGGTTAGGGGCACATCATTGATTCCCGCTGCGACTAAACACAGAAATAACAGAGAACGAGCAGTTTATTTTTAGTTTGAAGCTGGAAAAGGGGCCTACCTTGGGATCAATTTCAGTCACTGTTGCTTTCATGTAAAATAAAACGAGGTTCAACAGATATTTTGGGATGTTTACATAGTTTTGAAATTTGGTAAATTTCTACATCATTGTTTCGTTGAAAGATAAGCTGGTAAGGGCAAAAGGGGGATGTAATCTTGTACTAATTTGAAACATAATGCTGCGGGTTTGTTTTCAGAAAACTATGTACATGTATCAGATTGTCCCTTATTTGATTTTTCTTTGTTTTTATATCACACAAACTTTAGTTTATAAAAGAAATTTGAGAAAAAAGAACTTTCCAATTTCCATTTATAAAATACCTGATTTTCAGATTTGAAATGTTAGAATTTTAAACACAAAGGAGTTACGTCGTAAGAACAATTAAACGGGATGGTAAGTCAAACTTTGAATGAACTATTGTTTTTTTTTTCTTATTCCATAATGTACAATTATTTAAAGAACCGTCTCAATTTTTAAAGCTTAAGCTTCTGGCGCCTAGCTGTGTTTCAACTTCAGAATTTTTTTTTTTTTGGGGTGGGTTTGGGTGGGTTTGGGGGCTGGGAGGAGGCACAAAATTACATGGCAAAAACCTTTCTGAATTAACTGAATCGCATCCCCTTACAAGGTCCTCTTAATTACAGTTTTACATCATCAAAGCGTACAAATATTTTTCTCCTTATTGTCGCAGGCGAAATATGAGGCACACCACACATAACAATAGCAAATAACATTTGCAAGTACGATTTTTTTCTCTTTTCTTTTTTCAAGAAAACAAGGCTTGACATTTCATGTGAATCATCTGCTTGGCAGATGATTCACATGAAATGTCAGACCTTGTTTTTTTTTTTTTTTAAATATGAAAAAAAAAAAAGAATGCCTTCTGCTGAAAAATTCTGCTTGGTGCTGTATGGACTTACACTTATCCATCTTTAGCATAATACCCGACTGTACGCTTTGATTGAAACACTGCCGTCAGCACAGAAATGAAGTTTGTTTTTAACCATCGCTCAAGCCGATGGCTATACTCATTCTGGCAGCCTTTTATTGCCGTTATCGTAAAAATCTGAATTCACCAGATGAATGCGCTACATTGTCATAGGAAGAATATTTTCGTTGACAGCAGATTTATTTTGTTAATTTTGTATTAGGTATTTATCATTGTCCTGTAATTTTAAATCAATTTAAGTTTGAAAGTGATGGTAGATTAAAGATGATGTCTTTTTGATAATAAAGTAAGCCTCTTTGAAAGTTTGACTGAAAAATGGATTCAAAAGATTTTGTGATTAATCAGAAAAAATGAGATAGAAATTTTTCTTTGAAAATTTTATTGTTTGGTGCTGCTTTTCTCAAGGCACTTAGTGTCTCTTCAAAGGTAAATTGTTTGATCAGACACTGAGCACTTTAAGCAAACTTTTTATTTCTGATTTTTCAGCAAATATAAGGCTTGACATTTCATGTGAATTGTCTGCAGGGCAGACAATTCACATGAAATGACAAGCCGTATTTTTGCTTTAAAAAAAATTGAAAATAGCAGATGATGTTTTCAAACATTGTTTTCTTATTTTTAAAAGAAAATAAGGCTTGACATTTCATGTGAATCATGTTTCTTCAACATCAGGTTACGGCCCTGGCCCATTGGGGCTTAGAGAAATAGATTGGGCTGAATGATGCTTCCATGCAGAGCTGAAACCAACCACACATGAATACTAGTAAACCGCTTAGAAGGTCTAAGTCTGCTTAGGCAAAGTGATGCGAGTCTGACTGTCCATGCATTTAAACCCTTTTGGTTTTATTGGGCGGCAGGGCTTGAGATGTCATTAGCTCACCTGAGCACGAAGTGCTCATGGTGAGCTATTGTGATCGGTCAATGTCCGTCGTGCGTCGTGCGGCGTCAACAATTTGCTTTAAATGCTAACACCTCCTAAACCCTTGAGCCAATTTCAATAAAACTTCATAGGAATATTGCTGAGGTGACCCTTTACAAAAATAGCTAAAATTGTTCCGCTCTGCTGAACAAGATGGCCGCCAGAGCTAAAAATAGAAAAATCTTTAAAGGACAACTTCTCCTGTACCTTAAGGCTAATTTCATTCAAACTTTATAGGAACATTGCTTAGGTGACCCTCTACCAAAATAGCTTTAACGTTTCCGCTCCGGTGAACAAAATGGCCACCAGAGCTAAAAATAGAAAATTCTTTAAACGACAACTCCTCCTGTACCCTTTGGCCAAATTTATTCAAACTTCATAGGAATGTTGCTTAGGTGACCCTCTACTAAAATAGCCAAAACGGTATTGCTCTGATGAGCAAAATGGCCGACATAGCTAAAAATAGAAAAACATCGTAAATTTGCTTCAAACACAAACCTCCTCCTCAACCCTTGGGCCAATTTGATTCAAACTTCACAGGAATGTTGCCCAAATTACTCCCTACAAAAATAGCTAAAATTGTTGTGCTCTGACAAACAAGATGGCCGCCAGAGCTAAAAATAGAAAAAATCTTTAAACGACAATTCCTCCTGTACCCTTGGGACAATTTTATTCAAAATTCATAGGAATGTTGCTTAGGTGACCGTCTACCAAAATAGCTGAAAAGATTCTGCTCTGATGAGCAAAATGGCCGCCATAGCTAAAAATAGAAAAACATCGTAAATTTGCTTCAAATGCGAACTCCTCCTTAACCCTTGGGCCAATTTGATTCAAACTTCACAGGAATGTTATGTAGGTGATTCCCTAAAGAAATAGATAAAATCATTCCGCTCTGACTAACAAGATGGCCACCAGAGGTAAAAATAGAAAAAATCATCAAACGACTACTCCTCCTTTACCCTTGGGCCAATTTCATTCAAACTTCATAGGAATGTTGCTTAGATGACCCACTACCAAAATGGCTAAAACGTTTTTGCTCTGATGAGCAAAATGGCCGCCATAGCTAAAAACAGAAAAACTTTGTAAATTTACGTCAAAACGTGAACTCCTCCTCAACCCTTGGGCCAATTTGATTCAAACTTCACAGGAATGTTAGTTAGGTGACTCCCTACCAAAATAGCTAAAATCGTTCATTGCGGCGAACACGATGGCCGCCAGAGCTAAAAATAGAAAAAATCTTCAAACGACAACTCCTCCTTACCCCTTGGGTCAATATGATTCAAACTTCACAGGACTATTATGTGGTTGACTCCCTACCAAAATAGCTAAAATTGTTCCGCTCTGACTAACAAGATGGCCGCCAAAGCTAAAAATAGAAAAATTCTTCAAACGACAATTCCTCCTTACCCCTTGGGCCAATTTGATTCAAACTTCACAGGAATATTATGTCGTTGACCCTATACCATATTAGCTAAAATGATCCCGCTCCAATGAACAAAATGGCCACCAGAGCTAAAAATAGAAAAGCATTGTAAATTTGCTTCAAACTTCACAGGAAATGTTGCCCAGGTGACTCCCTACCAAAATAGTTAAAATCATTCAACTCTGATAAACAAGATGGCCACCAGGGCTAAAAATAGAAAAAATCTTCAAACGACAACTCCTCCTGTACCCTTGGGCCAATTACATTCAAACTTCATAGGAATGTTGCTTAGATGACTCTCTACCAAAATAGCTAAAATGGTCTTGCTCCGATGAACAATATGGCCACCGGAGCTAAAAATAGAAAAACATTGTAAATTTGCTTCAAATGCGAACTCTTCCTAAACCATTGGGTCAATTTGATTCAAACTTCAAAGGAATGTTGCCTAGGTGACACCCTTCCAAAATAGCTAAGATCGTTCCACTCTGATCAACAAGATGGCCACCAGAGCTAAAAATAGAATGAACTAGAGACAGTGACATTCAGGTGAGCGAATCAGGGCCCTCTGGGCCCTCTTGTTTTATCTCAGTGTCAGAAAAAGCCCCAGTTTACAGAAAGCAACATCTCCAAAATGACCTTAAATAGTGTTGACGGGAACGTTAAATGTTAATTCAAACAAACAAAACAAAACCAATGCCTCCAAGAAGAAGAGCAAACACAATGAAAGCATAACCAACCAGCTCTCATATCAAATCAAAGCACCGAGTGTACCCTAAAAATTCGGACAAGTTTAGGACTTGCTGTAATTCTCCTAAAATTTTAACAAATTTGTTTCATGGTCCAGCAAGGAGTCCAAAAGGTGCAGAAGGAATGGCAAACAGTGTAGACCCTGATCAGACTGCTCCTTCAGGAGCAGTCTGATCTGGGTCTGCACTGTTTTTCTGTCCCAATACTTAGGATCATTACTGTAGGCTGAAAAATGGTCCGGAAACCTTAACTTCTTGTACTTTTAGCAAACAGTGTAGCCACAGGTCAGATGCCACATTGGTTGGTGTCTGATCTGGGTCTACTCTGTTTGCCAAACCAAGCACATGAGGCCTGATCAGTTCTACAGGTAACCTCTATTAGAACTTGTGCGGCTATAAACTGGGATTTAATACAAATCATTGGTAGTCATGTGGACATCGGCATTGTAAAGCTACTGTGCTTAGTATCTTTGCTTCAACTGACAAACAATTGGCCCCAAAATAAACAGGTATTTCTGACAAAAACACACAGCCCCATTTAGAACGAAAGAAAGTTTAAGGACATTTGCTAAAAGGGCTTTGACACAGGTTTTCCCATGCTGCGATGCAAATTATTTTTGCCCATTTAGAACGAAGACAGTGTCTGTCCTCAGGGATGTATTTGACATTTAAGTATGAAGTTCGGAGAGAGTTTTGTCTTTTCATAGAGATCAGTTTACTTCAGTTTCCAAGCAACGCTGGCCTACAACTTATTACGTTAATGGACAAAAGTTAGACAAAATTTAATTTGGTCTCTTAAGCTTGACAGGGAATAGAAAAAGAATTGTGTTTGGGTTTGCACTGGGGTTGAATCACCCAGAAATAACATAATTATTCAAAATATTGGGAAAGCAATGCTTGACCAAATAGTGCAGACCGTGATCAGACTGTACCAAATGGAATCACAGTCCCCGCCCATGGGGGCATGAAGAAATAGTTGGGCTGCATGATGCTTCCACGCAGAGCTGAAACCGACCGCACACGAGTACTGGTAAACCACTTAGGCAAAGCGGTGCGAGTTGGCCCATCCATGCTTATAAACCATATTGGTTTCATTGGGCGACAGGGCTTTAAATGTCATTTCATCTCAGTGTCGGGTAAAAGTCCCACAAAATTGGAAGCAACATCTCCAAAATGATTTATACAGTGTTAATGGGGACGTTAAACCTCCAATCAAACAAACAAATTAAGAAACTCTTCTTATTTAGACCTATGCGAATTGAGCAACACAGGTTCAATTTTAAAAGAAATTATGGTACTTTAGAAATTGAAATAATTGGAAAATCTCTGGAAATCCTTTTAGAGATGGAAAATTAGACAAGTTAGGAAAACCTGAGGTTCAGAGTTGACAGTTATTGATGTGAGCGCACAGAAATATTGATAGACTGGATTTGAAAATTATTATCAAATTTGGCAGTATTAGCATGAATGATAGAGCTGTAAGCAACTGAGAATTCAGTAGGATACGTTAACTGCCAAGAACAAAATTGATGCTTTTTCTGCTGCTTGTTTCATCCATATACCTAATTATATAAGCATATTTTCAACTTGTGAAAACCTGGGTTCTCACTGTTATTGACCCTTGTCCCACTGACTATTTTAATCTGCCACACCCACTGCGGAGTATCAACCAATCAGATTAATTGATGCAAATTATTGCAACAAATTCACACTCTGAATCACAGACAATGCAGATTCTGATCAGATTACCCTTGTCCTGCTGAGCCCAGATATGCCTTATCTTTCAAACAATGCAGATCCAGATCAGATGGCTTCTGAAGAAGCCATCTGATCAGGATCTACATTGTTTGCCATTCAGATTGTGAATTTGTTGCAATAATTTGCATCAAGTAATCTGATTGGTTGATAATCAGTAGTGGGTGTGGCATATATGAATATTCAACAGGACAAGGGTTAAAAAGCTTTTACTTGTATACCTTGCTCTGGCTACACAGAAGGGAGGGGGGGGGGAGGACATGTTGAGATGCAGATTCTGTTAGTATTGGCATTGAAATCCCCATTGCCTTTTAGAAGCTCATGAAGTAATATGTGAATTTTTACCAAACTTGCATGGCCACCTCCGCTCATTGGGGCTTGGAGAAATAGATTGGGCTGCATGGTGCTTCCATGTAGAGCTGAAACTGACCAGACATGTTTGGTTTGTTTGTATTTTAGTTTAATGGCCTTGTCAATACTATTTAGGTCATCTTTGAGCTGGTCAGTTTACCTATCCACACTTTTCCTTGGCAGGCTTATACGTAAGCGGTTAACCAGTACAGCGCACATTCCTTCGCCAGAAACTGACAACTGCCCTTCTTGAATCAGCAGAAGGGAGAGAATGACCGTAGAAAAGTTTTCATGATCAATCTCCATGAAAGATTGTTGCCGACCCCGGTAGGTATCGAACCCGCGTCATCCTGATCAACAGTCATGAGCTACCAAGGCCGGTGACCAGACATGCAAGAGTACTGGTAAACCGCTCAGAAGGACTAAGCCTGGCCAGGCAAAGGGGTGTGAGTCAAACCGTCCAATGCATATAAGCCTTCTGGTTTCATTGGGCGGCGGGGCTTGAGATGTCATTGCATCTCATTGTAGGGTAAAAGTCCCAAAAAATTGGAAGCAATGTATCTAAAATCACCTAAATAGTGTTGACGGGGATGTTAAACCTTAATTCAAACAAACAAAAAAACAAATATGCATGGATGACTCATTCGTCCAGGACACATTGGTATTTAGATTAGGGTGACCTTGCAATAATTATCAAGGCTACAAAATGGCCAGGAGGAAGGTTTGATGCATTCTTTCGGGGATTATGATCATGAAATATTGTCTAGAGTCATTATCTCCCTTCCACTGATTCAAGAAGGGCAGTTCCTACGTATCTTTCCCTCACTTTCATCTCCTCTACTATCTCTACAAGCTCTTTTCTCCCTTTCTCTGGGAGACAACTCAAAATGACCCACAAGGGTTGGCATGTCAATAAGGGCAGTTTTCAGTTTGTGACTAAAGAATACAGTAGAATTCCGCTATTAAGACCACCTAAAATTAGGACTAATTCTGCTAAAAAAAGCTTATTTTGCAGAGTACACTTAATTTTTCTTTGTGTTTTCTGCCTACAATGTCCTCTGGTCAGGGACCACCTTTGGGACTGTTCAAAAGTGGTCTTTAAGACCACTTTTGAACAGTCCAAAAGGTGGTCTTAATATAGAAATTTTATTGTATGTACTGGTTAATCACTTATGAATAAGCTCACTCAGGGAAAGTGTGGTCAGGTAAACTGACCAGCTCTGCTGTACATGACCTGAACCTATTTTGGGGAAGCCCCTAAAGGGGTCATTGGCAAACAGTGCAGGCTCAGATCGGACACAGCAGAATTCAGTGTCACAGTTAATGGAAAAGAAAACACTTCAAACCAGAAAGGTAAAATTATGACCAAATCTTCAGTGATTACTAATCGATTATTGATCACAATGCCAGGACTGATATTAATAAATTGATTATTGTTCAGCTCTGATTATTGGTCAGGCCTTGTGTTTTCACATCCAGTGTATGGCTTGTCAATGCAAATAGGATTCTGATGTGACCTTGACCCAATTTTCAAGATTTTTTGTTCCGATTGCTTTAATGCACTAGTCATTTGTAACCCCGGCCCCCCACCTACGGGGATGGGTGGGGGATAGCAGGGCAAATGTGTGGGGTAGTTACCCTCTGTGTTCCCCCGCAGTGCCGGGTTAATGCAGGGGTTTTGATATTATGCAAACATACCCTAGTGGAATTAACTATTATAAACAGTGGTGCAATGACATTCAGGAGGTCCCCGCAGTGCGAGGCTCCTAGCAGGGCTGTGAAAAGTCATTGTCCTCGCTATTCCCCGTAGGTGGGGTGGCGGGGCAGTGGTTACAAATGACCGGTGCATAACCATGATGTGATATCGATGTAGATTTCCATTGGTTCGTCCGTCAACTATAAGAGCATCATTAATAATGTAACTTGGTACAGATTTGCATCAGGGATAGCAACTTCAATGCAAGCATCCATATTTGACTTTGACCCACATTTCATGGTTCACTGACTTTGAAAACTATTGCGAAAGCCCTAGTGTTCAGTCTAATGTTCAAGTCCATTTCTCAGCAGCTATAAGAGCATCATTAATAATACTTGGTGCAGACTTGCATCTGGGGATAGCAACTTTAACGCAAGCATCCATATTTGACCTTGACCTACATTTCATGTTTCACTGACATTGGAAACTATTGCGCCCACCCTAGAGTCACCCTAATATCTAGTCCATTTCTCAAGCACTATAAGAGCATCATTAATGATACCTGGCACAGATTTGCATATACAGATAGCAACTTTAACACAAGCATCCATATTTGACCTTGACCTACATGTCATGATTCACTGAGCTTTGGAAAACTATGGAACCACCTTACCTTTCACTCCAATGTCCAAGTCCATTTCTCAACAACTATAGGAGCTTCATTAATGATTCTTGGTACAGACTTGCATCTAGGGATGACAACTTTAATGCAAGCATCCATATTTGACCTTGACCTACATTTCATGGTTCACTGACTTGGTGAAATATTGCAAACACCCTAGCATTCACCCTAATGTTCAGATCAGTTTCTGAAGAACTATTAGACCTTCATTAATGATACTTCGCACAGACTTGCATATAAGGATGACAATTTTGATGCAGTCATCCTTATTTGACCTTGACCTATATTTCATGGTTCACCGGCTTTGTCAACTATTGTGTCCTAGATAAGCAGTCTGATCTGGGTTCACGCTGTTTACAACCATGACTGTTAAAATAATCAGCAGACAACAAAGCAGATGACAACCTGTGATTGGCATCTTAAGGGTTGAAAGTGTATCAATTTCTGTTAACCCATTTCAGAATGGAAACCCCTAAACGGGTACCATGGCAAACAGTGCAGGCCCAGATCAGACGCCGCAGAACGCGGCATCTGATCAGGGCCTACACTGTTTGCAAAAAGTTTAGCCATTTTCAAAATAGGTGTTGAAGAAAACACGACCTGTCACCCCATAATTTTGAAATGGACTCCTGCTATATATAAGGAGGAAGATTCCATTTGGTTCAAAAAGCGTTAAAGAAACTACCTATCAAATGTGTTAATTTTATTTTGCATTTGGAGCAGAATTGTCAGCATTAGAAGGAAATCCTTGATGTTTGCAAATTGATACAAGAATTTTAGCGTTACCGGTCATGCATTCTTTCCATGATTTATTGCCAAATTAATCATCATCCACAATGCAATAAAAATTCAAAAATTCTAATTTCTTGCACTTGACTAAAAGCTCGCCTCAGCGGCCTGTATGAAAGTACAGAGGAGTTATTGTTGTCAACTCAGAGTCAGTGTCTGCATCTGTGTCACACTCATACATCAGGGTTGCCACCATCGGTGAAAAGTCAGGGAAATTTGAAACATTTTCAAGGTCAGAGAATTTTGAAAAGAAATTTTACATTATAAAAAAAGTCAGAGCAACAGCCAAACTATGCTGTCCACTAGTCTGACTTTTTCTCTGTGGATTGTTTTACTCTACAGCCTGCATTTTCCAGCAAGGACCCTTATGAATTCATGCAATTTTGCACAGGCTGTCTTGAGTCTGAATTGGCCACCCTTTTCCCATAGATAGCAGGTAGAATTTCTGTGGTGTAGTGGAAAAGCTACTTGCCTCATAAACCAGGGGTTGTGGGTTTGACCGGCTTCTTCAGACTTTCAAATGAGTCTTTGAACTGAGGTCCTGTCTCCATATGACCTAAGTTGGTACAATTTAACTCAAACACACTCACATGAGTTGGCTCAATCTGTTTATATTTTAAAGCATGGGCCATCAAATATAAATTAGAATAAAAATATATTTCTGTTAAATTTTGTTTTGTTTGATTTGAGGTTTAACATCCCCATGAACACTATTTATGTCATTTTGGAGATGTTGCTTCCAATTTTGTGGGAATTATACCCTACACTGAGATGAAATGAAGCCGCCCAATGTATATGATGGACAGCCCAACTCATTCCACTTTGCCTGGGCAGGCTTACACTTTCTAAGTATGTAAGTAAGTAAGTAAGTAAGTCAAGACTTACAACATTACAACAACAAAGAGGGTGACAACATTTAGCACATACAATTGATTACAAGCATAGATTGTGGGTGCTCGTTAGAACTGCCTCACTGAGGCGAACCACCTCTGGTTCTAACAAGAAACATAGATTGTGGGTGCTCGTTAGAATCGCCTCAATGAGGCGGTTCTAATGTGTACCCACAAGCTATGTCTTGGAGCAGAAATAAGAAAATAATGTATACCCCCATAAATCCCAGTTTTCTCTATATAAAGTAGGGTTTAGTGGGGTATTCATTTCACAGACTTGTTCATGTGATGGGTGCATCTGCCACTTGGCACATGAAATTTGAGGGATGTCATATCATCACCGAATAGACATTATGAAGTTGCAATGAAGTTGATATGGCATTTGACTACATGTTGTATGCCCTCTGGGCGAGTGTGATAATGGGACAAATAGTCCCTAAAATGATACAAATATGTAAGTGCTTTCATTAACCATTTTGTTTACTTTCAATTTTGAAGCCTTATTTTGTCATTCAGAATAGAATACATTATTCTGGGAGATAATTGAATCAGTGACCATGTCAGTTCGGTGTCAAAATGGTCATTAGCATATGATTATAATAATTAAATACATGGAGGGCTCTCAGTGGTGTAGCTAGAAGGAAATTTTTGTTTCATGCAACAAGGAAATTTAGCAAAAGAAGCTTAGCTTTACCTGAGCACATCTGCCACGAATCAGCATATGATGTGATAGGATTTGTTGGAAGGAAAGGGCTTGATATGAATGTCAGCTAGATAAATGTCTCACATGAAATGTCAAGCCTGGTTTACTGAGAACAATAAAAAGAATATTTACAGTGCTGTCTGATCAGAAACTAAGCTTGGTGCTGCCCATAGCCCTCAGTTAAGGACTTAATTTGGTATTTTAAGTTCTACATTGAGAAAATTTAACCCTTTTTGGACCAAATGGAATCTTCCTCCTTATAATTATATATATAGCAGGAGTCCCATACCTGTAATACCTCCCTCATCAGGAGGGAGACTCCCTCATTTTGATGCTATTTTTTTGCCCAGTTTAGCTAAATTTTAGTAAAATTTGGGAGTCTCCCTCATTGGAGCTGAGAATTTCCCTATGTATTCTATACATCTCCCTCATCACAATGGCAAATCTCCCTCATACAGTTCAAAAATTATCACAGGTATGGAGTCCATTTCAAAATTTAGGGGTGTTAGGTTGTGTTTTCTTCAAAATCTATTTGGAAACAGGTGGAATGTTTTTGCAAACAGTGTAGGCCCTGATCAGATGCCGCATTCTGCGTTGTCTGATCTGGGCCTGCACTGTTTGTCAGGGTACCTGATTTGGGGTTTCTGGTAACAGCTCATATTTTTTAACGCTCTGCATGCTGAGTATTTTTTCGAATGCAGGCAACAGCAGACAACACTTTGAAATATTTTTCTAATTTTCCCAGAAAACAGGATTTGACATCTCATGCAAATTGTCTCCACAGGATTTGACATCTCATGCAAATTGTCTCCATAGGATAGGAGACAATTTGCATGAGATATCAAGTCCTGTTTTCTGGGAAAAATAAGAAAAATATTAACAATTTTCATCTGCTGAATTAGCTTAGAGAGTGGTTAAGGGTTGCCTCCTCCTTGCTATGACAACAATGTCGCTATGCCAGGTGAGTTATGCTGTCTGAGGACAACTCTTGTTAAAACAGTAATAATTGTTCATCTGTCATTTCCAACAATGACAAATCTAAATCAAATGCAAGAATTGCCAAGAAATGCTATCTAAGAATTGGAGCTAATTCTTGTTTTAGGATAAATGCCCAAAAATCCACTGTGGGTGTAGCAAAGTTTTGTTGGCTATTATGTTAAATATGGATTCAACCTGCTGCAAATTTTCCCAGCATGCATCTTAAATTTGTTGAAGGCTTATTATTGCCAATTAGTGCTCAGCTGGGGAAGGCAGATAATGCTAATAAAAGCCTGTAGGGCCTCTTATATCATTGATCAGAAATTAATTACCTACAGAAAGAGAGCATAATTTCTTAAAATTGACTTGATCAGAAACAAATTGACAAATACAACTTGTCACTGGGTTTTAATTTGGACAGGGGTGGTCCTTCTGGCATGGTCAGCCTTCAGTGCCTGGATTGCTTCCACACAGCTGTAATGTCGGGGCCACTAAAAATAGATAGATTATTTCATATGAAATCTATGAAACATGACAGATTTCATATGAAATGACCAGTGGTGTAAGAGTCTGTTTGGTGGTGGTGGGTGGGTGGGGGGTGGGGTGGGGGGGGGGGGGGGATCTGTGTCTTATAATGACACATTTCTAGTTATAACATGACATTTTGCAATAGCAGTGATGTTACATGAATAATGTACAAAACCTTTTTCTCATGCATATCAATACGACACAGATGCCCCGGCCTAGGGGCCCACCTCACCCCGAAAAATCTCATAATGTTGCAACAACAGCTCTCATTGGACAGCATAGCTCACCTGCAAAAGTGTCCTTGAGGTCATACGCATTAATGGGGATATTACTTATTAAACCTTTGGACAAATAACAATCATCATATCCAATATGAATCCAATCCATTAAATAGTTTGAAAGATATGAGCTCTTTGGAACTTTAACATTATAAATTTTCTAAGTCTGTGACCTTGACCTCGAGGTCATGGGCAGGATCGGTAGTATGGCTGAATGAAACTTTGGACCTGCATTTATCATCAATCCACAATATATTTTAGAAAATATGAGCCCTAAAACTTTAAAAACATAGTAAAAACTAAGTCTGTGACCTTGACCTTGAGGGCAGGGTGGGGGTATGGTAAATAAAACTTAGGACCTGAAACAATCATCATTCCAAATATGAAGCAAGTCCATGGTATGGTTTGGAAAGTATGAGCTCTTAAAAAACTTAAAATTAAAATTAAAAATATTATATGTCTGTGACCTTGACTTTAAGGTCATATGCATGGATGTGGGGTATTGCTGAATATCATTTTGGAGGTATCTATCATCATACCAAATATAAACCCAATGCATCATATGATTTGGAAAATATCAACTTTTAAAATATCTAACTAAAAATTTCTAAGTCTGTGACCTTGACCTTGGAGCCATAGGCATGGTTTGGGGTAGGGGTGCTATTATTGTCAAACCTGTATCTATCATCATAGGAAATATAAACCAAATCTATTATATGGTTTGGAAAATTTGAGCTCTTTAAAATCTTTAACATTAAAAATTTCTATGTCTATGACCTCGACCTTGAGGCCATAGGCATGGGTGGGGGTATTGCTGAATAAAACATTGGACCTATATCCATCATCTTACCAAATATGAACCAAATCCATCATAAAAGTTTAGGTTCTACCCAGTACAAATACCTTAACCTGAGTCTTAAATAACATTGAAAATTTCTAAGTCTGTGACCTTGACCTTAAGGTCATGGGCATGGGTGGAGGTATTGCTGAATAAAACTTTGGACCTGTAACTATCATCATACCAAATATAAATGGTTTGGAAAATATGAGTTCTAAAAACTTTTTGGCCCTCGCGCATCGGGACTTGAAGAAATAGATGGGCTGCATGATGCTTCCATGCAGAGCTGAAACTGACCCGCACACGAGCACTGGAAAACCGCTTAGAGGATCTATGCCTGCCCAGGCAAAGCGGTGTGAGTCCATGCTTATAAACCCTATTGTTTTCATTGGGTGGCAGGGCTTGAGATGTCATTTCATCTCAATGTCGGGTAAAAGTCCCACAAAATTGAATGCAACATCTCCAAAGTGACCTTTACAGTGTTGACAGGGATGTTAAACCTCAAATCAAACAAACAAACAAATCTAAAAAATTTCAGGCTATACCTGTTACAAAAACCTTAACCTGAGGTTTCAGGATCACATACCTACACACACGCATACAGATGGACATACACACATACGGAAAACCGAAAAACAATATGCCCCCAGCATCATGCCGGCATCATGACGATGTTATATGAAAACAAAATGAAAATACAGTACAAAACCTTTTTCTCATGCATACCAAAGATTTGTTTCCTAAATAAAGTCATTGCATAAGAGAAAGTATGCCATATTGCCGCAATCGCCTAAATAAAGTCGTTGCATAAAGAGGAAGTAGCTCATATTGCCACGATTGTCTAAATAAAGTTTTTGCATAAAGAGGAAGTACCCCATATTGCCGCAGTCGCCTAAATCAAGTCGTTGCATAAAGAGGTAGTACCCCATATTGCCGAAATCGCCTGAATAAAGTTGTTGCATAAAGAGGAATTACCCAATATTGCCGAAATCGCCTAAATAAAGTCGTTGCATAAAGCTGAAGTACCCCATATTGCTGAAATCGCCTAAATAAAGTCGTTGCATAAAGAGGAAATACCCCATATTGCCACAATCACCTAAATAAAGTCGTTGCGTAAAGATGAAGTACCCCATATTGCCACAATCACCTAAATAAAGTCGTTGCATAAAGAGGAAGTACCCCATATTGCCACAATCGCCTAAATAAAGTTGTTGCATAAAGAAGAAGTACCCCATATTGCCGCAATTGTCCTAAATAAAGCCATTGCATAAAGAGGAAGTAGCCCGTATTGCCACAATCACCTAAATGAAGTCGTTGCATAAAGAGGCAGTACCCCATATTGCTGCAGTCGCCTAAATAAAGTCATTTCATAAAGAGTAAGTAGCCCATATTGCCACAATCACCTAAATAAAGTCATTGCATAAAGATGAAGTACCCCATATTGCTGCAGTTGCCTAAATAAAGTCGTTGCATAAAGAGAAAGTACCCCATATTGCCACAATCGTCTAAATAAAGTGGTTGCATAAAGAGGAAGTACCCCATATTGCCGCAATTGTCCTAAATAAAGTCTTTGCATAAAGAGGCAGTACCCTATATTGCCACAGCCGCCTAAATAAAGTCATTGCATAAAGAGGCAGTACCCCACATTGCCGCAATCGCCTAAATAAAGTCTTTGCATAAAGAGGCAGTACCCTATATTGCCACAGCCGCCTAAATAAAGTCATTGCATAAAGAGGCAGTACCCCACATTGCCGCAATCGCCTAAATAAAGTCTTTGCATAAAGAGGCAGTACCCTATATTGCCGCAGTCTCCTAAATAAAGTCATTGCATAAAGAGGCAGTACCCCATATTGCCGAAATCGCCTAAATAAAGTCTTTGCATAAAGAGGCAGTACCCTATATTGCCACAGCCGCCTAAATAAAGTCATTGCATAAAGAGGCAGTACCCCACATTGCCGCAATCGCCTAAATAAAGTCTTTGCATAAAGAGGCAGTACCCTATATTGCCGCAGTCTCCTAAATAAAGTCATTGCATAAAGAGGCAGTACCCTATATTGCCGCAGTCTCCTAAATAAAGTCTTTGCATAAAGAGGCAGTACCCCATATTGCCGAAATCGCCTAAATAAAGTCTTTGCATAAAGAGGCAGTACCCTATATTGCTGCAGTCTCCTAAATAAAGTCATTGCATAAAGAGGAAGTAGCCCATATTGTTGCATCGATTGCGTTAAAGGCTCATGCAGGGCTTTCTGAAACATTCGTTGTCTTCAATTAAAAATTCCGCTATTAAGACCAACTATAATTGAGACTTGTTCTGTTTTCAAAAGCTTATTTAGAAGGATGCAGTTATTCTTTCTTCGTGTTTTCTGCACAAAATGTCGTGTGGTCTGGGACCACCTTTGGAACTGTTCAAAAGTGGTCTTTTGTTCAAAAGTGGTCTTAAAGACTTTAACAACATCGTAAGTTTTGAACAGCTGACCCCAGATCTTTTTTATTGTCATTCTCTCCCTTACACTGTTTCAAGAAGGGCAGTAACGGCAGTTTCTGTTGAAAGAAAAGGCACTGTACCAGTTAACCCTTTTTGTACCAAATGGAATCTTCCTCCTTATGTATAGCAGGAGTCCATTTCGAATTTTAGGGGTGTCATGTTGTGTTTTCATCAAAATTTATTTGGAAAATGACTGAACTTTTAGCAGACAGTGGAGGCCCTAAGCAGACACCGTGTTCTGCGGCGTCTGATCTGGGCCTGCACTGTTTGCCAGGATACCCGTTTTGGGCTTTCTGGTACTAAATGGGTTAATATATCCTACCCACGAAGGCACAATATGACTTATAGTATTGCCTGGGCTGTTAAACTCCAGTCAAAAACAGTTTGGCCCTTAGTGTTGCAGACAGGTTGAAAATTTTATTGTCCCCCTTGGTGCTAATAGTTCTGCTCCATAAAGTTTGCAACACTTGCTTTAAGAGGCTTTTAACAAATGAACTTCACATTAAACCCAATGAACATCAACAACACCTAATGATCACATAATCAGTTTATTCATTATTTGCCTTAGTTAAGGAAATTTAGAGCTATTAGTGGGCCATCTTATTTGTTCAATGCAGCATAAACCCAATCTAACCTAATAAAGATTGATGGAAGAGCCTCAGGGAAACTGGCACAAATTTGTGTTTCATTAACTCTCAATTTCCACTTGTCAATCATTGTCCACTTACAAAGTTAACTGGAAAAATCAAATTATCTCCAGCACTCATTGCACTGCCCAGTATGGGAAAAGTGACAGGAAAGTTGTGAAAGAAAACATTGGAGGTGATACAACACAACCTCTCTATAACACTATAAATGGGGTCCAAACCAGAAACCGTGTTAGTTAAACAACCGTGTTATATCCAGACAAAAATGTGTAGATTATATAGAAAAATGACCATAAATGGTCATTTTTCTATATAATCTATACATTTTTGGGATCGATCTTGAAACAAAATTTTCGCTGATCAATTGCTTTTACAAAGCAAACTATACTTAACCCATTGCATGCGGGGGAAACCCCTAAAGGAGTACCTTGGCAAACAGTGCAAGCCCAGATCAGACACTGCACCATTTGCTCGCAAAATTTTCCGTTAAAAATTGAATAATAATAAAAAAAAATAGGCCTGACACACCTTATATGACAAATGGACTTGTCCCACATAAACACAGCCTTTGCCCATCGGGGCTTGAAGAAATAGATGGCCTGCATGATGCTTCCACACAGAGCTGAAAATGGCCACACACAAGTACTGGTAAACCGCTTAGAGGATCTAAGCCAGCCCAGGCAAAGCAGTGTGTGTTAGACCGTCCATGCTTATAAACCCTATCGGTTTCATGGGCGACAGGGCTTGAGATGTCATTTTATCTCAATGCCAGGTAAAAGTCCCACAAAATTGGAAGCAGCGTCTCCAAAATGACATACAGTGTTGACGGGTATGTTAAACCTCAAATCAAACAAAATCAAGCAAAACCAATATATAGCAATGGAAGAGTCCACTAGATGAGAAAAGTTCTCTAACACATATTATGAATTATTAAGCTAACAAAGCTTTGGACAACTAGGGTCTGAGATGGTGAACAGTGTAGATCCTCAGAAGATGGCTCTGTTTCATTGTCTAAAAAAATGTCTTTCTTTGCATAATTGGTTACAAAATGTAGTTTACACTATGGTTCTGACAGGTTTGATGATGAAGATGATAATCTTATCATTGACATTGTTGCTGGTGGGAATGATAGTGGAGAAATCTTGACCACCAAGGTAAACAAAGATTGTACAATCACAGAATGGCAGCATTTTTAGTAACCACATTTTGATGGGGATGATGATAGTGTTGCAAGTGTTCAGACAGTGAAGATTGAACATCATCAAATCATGAAAATTGAAAAACCAAATAACCTTATAATCATTATATTTTCTGGTACATGTTATAAACAAACTGTTTTTGTTTGTGTTGAGTTTTACACCCCTGTCAACACTTTTACCTGACATTGAGAGATGAAATGACATGTCAAGCCCTACTGCCCATTAAGAAACCACTAGGGTTTAAGGAGAGGTCTGACCCCCATAGGCTTAGATACCAGCACTCAAGTTTGGTTGGGGTGGCACCATGCTGCCCAATCTATTTTGTAAAGTACTGATGGGCGGGGGTGCTATAAACAAATGTGTTGCAAAGTGATTTTTATATGTGCATAATAAGATTAAGCTTTGCCAAAAGTTTGTACTTGCTCTCATTATATTATTGATACAAATTAAAACTGATAATTTGAGAACTGTGTCAATCTTGTTGATGACCTTTTCATGTCAGTGTCTAGTAAGTAGCAGTCTGGAGTTGGGTTTCAAGAAATACCAAGTTTCAGCCAATAGCAAATTACCCCAGTAAAAACAGATCCACTTTACAGCTAGAAGTAAAATCATAGTGAACAATTTGGAAATACATGTAATTTGGAATTAAGAGATTTTCTTGTCATGTTTTTATTGTTAGGAAAAATTCTTGGGAATTTGTGTCAAAGAGTTTAGGAATTTGTGTGAAGGATAATGCTGGATAATATTGATAAAACTGTCTTACTAATGTCTTCTGAAAGGTGAGGTTTTATGAGTCAGTTAAATATTACACCACCACTTTATAGCTCAAAGCAGAGACTGTGTTAGTAAACCGTCTTGTTATATCCAAACAAAAATGTATAGATTATACAGAAAAATGACCGTCTAAGGTCATTTTTCTATATTATCTATATATTTTTAGCATCCATCTTCTATACATGTTAGCATGATGACGTGTCAATGAAATGAAGACATGAAATGAAAACCCCCCTTAATATAGAGAAAAGAGGGGTTTCTGGGGGTATACATTATGCCTTATTTTTGGTCAAAAACATAGGTTGTGGGTACTCTTTAGAAATACTTCATTGAGGCGGTTCTATGTTGAAAGCAGAATTAAGAAAGATATGTTACCATTTTTACCCAATAGTAATTTTGTCATTTTTGACCCCATGTTGGATGCCATTATTTCCCGTGGACATGTTTTTCTAATGTTATAATTAACACTCAACAGTGTTAAAAATGGGTTTATGTGTATATAGCTATTTAAAAGATTACAATTTCATTTTTTTTTTCTTATTGTTTAGCGAAAATTAGGCATGGAATTTCATGTGAATTGTCTACAAGAAAATATGGCTTGACATTATCAAAAAAAAAAAATAATACTGATAAAGTGCTAAGCACTTAAAGGGCCAAACACTTTGAACCAGTTTTATCGAAGACAAGTGTTATTCAGCGATTAATGAGCTTGTTTAGTGGTCAAAACACTTACTATTCTAGCAAGTACAATATTTCAATATAATACAGTGGTATTTTTGCTTAAAAATGTTTGTGCTCGAAAGGTTCTCACATTTTTTTGTTTTTTTCTTCAGCCAAAAAAAATATTTGCCATATTAAATTATTTTAGTTTTAAATGATTTTGTTAAGTTTTGAACAACTTTGTTTAGTGTTGCATGGGATACTGCAAGTACAATAGGACTGGACCCTTGAGCAAATTGTTTGATTTTACCTGGATTTGCATTGTACAGGTAAATCTTTTGGCATCTGGGTGTCAAAATGATAGTGGCTTTTTAGTTGGGCAAGGTACAGTCCCATCTAGGCCTACAATGGCATTCAGCAATAGAATACTAAAATACACTAGTGGATAACTTCAAGATTCGGTGTATATAATAAAACAGTGTTCAAAATAATGTTTTTGTTTTTTTTCATCCCCAACCTATCCAATTAGTGGCATAGCCAGATATGCACAAATGAAATTGTCTTTGCTACTCTTAAAGGAAAGTGGAGCAAATAGCAACCCCTATATGTGATGAAAATGTGATTTCTCTTTATTGGAACTTTTCATTTTGTGCTGCTATACATGTGTCCAAGCTCTGAAAGTGGATAAATGCAATGTTCAAAATATTAATACTTGTTAATCTCTGGCAAACACTTTAACTTCCTTAGGAAACTATTTTATTCTTTCATCTGAATTACAAAACAAATATATTTATGAACCTAACTGTCCTTTCAGTTACTGCTTGGTGTGTTTGTATTGTCCCTGTGTCCCTCTTGTGGGTTTTGGTCAGTTCAAGGGGTTAAACAAGGTGAAGTACTTGTCCAGTGTCTGTTTAATGTTGAAAATCCTATTGTAATCCCACTTTAGCTTCCTGCCACTTCTAAGGATAAAACCCAAAACAGAAAAAAAAGTATTAACGCTTTTTATCAAACGGATTTACTTGGCAGTTACTGAATAGTTTTGTCAACTTTAGTCAATTTTGAACAATTAACTGACACCCTACAATATAAATCTTGACCATTCGAGGTTACAGAAATTATTATTGGAGTTCCTAAAATTATTTAAGCTGTTCACCCAAGTTGACCTAAAAACTTGAAATAAGTGGAAGATCAAAGAGCTTTAAAGAAAAGAAGATAATCTGTCAGTAATCAGTTTTTCAAGCAGTGTGTCATTATCAGTTTTTCTTCAAGTTCAACTTCCGAAAATAAAAATTTTAACGGTAAGGATTTGAAATAATATAAATAATTTGTTATATTAATGCAGTTATTATGCGGAAATTACAACTCAGGGTCAGAAGAACCTTGCACATGGAAATGTGTACACACACGGAAAACACAGATTAAAAACTAAAATATGTTTTATTACATCATCTGAACAAGTCCGTGAAATGAACAACCCCTAAACCCCACCTTATATAGAGAAAACTGGGGTTTACAGTTTCTTATTTCTGCTCCAAGGCTTTGATGTTGTGGGTACTCGTTAGAACAACCTCAGTGAGGCAGTTCTAATGAGCACCCACAACCTATGTTTGCATTACAGATAAGAAAAATAATGGATTTTCATTAGAAAAGTGGCCAGTTTGGAGGTCTTAAAAAATGCACTATGTCGCACAGGTGTGTTTATTGTAGTTCATTATTTTCAACTAACACACTGTAGTTTTCGTATTTGTTCTCCTCTCCCCATATCTATCCCTTTTAACCTTTTTCAGAAAGAGCCTTTAAAAATCAGTTGATGTGTCATTACCGACCGGTCTTTTGAAATGCCCACTTTATTCTGCATGAAACAAAAACTTTAATTTTGGAATAACACTATTAACCCTTATCTTGCTGAATATTCATTTAAGCCACACCCATTTCTGTCTATCAACCAAATTACTTGATATAATTTATTGCTACAAATTCATAAACTGAATGCCAAACAGTGTAGATCCTGATCAGATGGCTTCTTTAGAAGCCATCTGATCTGGATCTACACTGTTTGCAAAGATAGGGGTTGTCGTGAACAGCATGATAAGAGTTAACCTTTTTCAGGAAGAGCCTTTAAAAATTAGTTGATGTGGCATTACCAGCCGGTCTTTTGAAATGCCCACTTTATTCTGCATGAAACAAAAACTTTAATTTTGGAATAACACTATTAACCCTTATCTTGCTGAATATTCATTTAAGCCACACCCATTTCTGTCTATCAACCAAATTATTGCTACAAATTCATAAACTGAATGCCAAACAGTGTAGATCCAGATCAGATGGCTTCTAAAGAAGCAAAGATAGGGGTTGTCGTGAACAGCAAGATAAGGGTTAACAACGAGAAAAACTACACCTGAAAATGTTTTGTGCTTATGTCGTCTGCTGAATTTTTTTTCGCAAAGGTTATAAAAAATTTTTGCATATAGGCGGACAGTGTGGACCAATATCAGACTGCTCCTAGAGGAGCAGTCTGATCTGGGTTCACACTGTTTGCAAACATGACTTTTAAAGTAACAGGCAGATGACAAAGCAGACGAAAGTTGTCGTGATTGGCATCTTATTGGTTTTAAGGTCATGTCCAGCCACCATCCTTGTCTAGGGCAAAGTTACTCCTTCAAAGTGAGCCCATACTTTGGCCAGTCACTGGCAACTGCCCTTCTTGAATCAGTGGAAGGGAAAGAATGGCCATAGAAAATTGTTTATGATCAATCTCTATGAAATGAAAAAAATGTAGCTACACCATCTGACTGAGCCACCTGACCCTCAAATACAGACGTACACGTATAGTTAATCAAAGTTAGTAAGCAAAAAACCTTTAAGCGATAAATTTAGCCACATTTATTTTGCATGTGTTGAATCTAATACTCGTGAACAACAGCGACAAAAAAAGATGGTGGTGTGTGCAGTACACATAAACCTCTGTATAACACTGTTCATTACAGCATGATTTATAATATAACAGTTTAAAGATGAATCCCAAAAATGTAGATTCTTTAAAAACATGACCATTTTAAAAATGGTCATTTTTCTGTACAATCTTTACATTTTATTTGCATAGAACATGGCTGTTACATAAAAGTTCTGGTGTATGCTCTGTTTTTATGGGATTTATGTGTCTTAGTCCCAAAATCTGATGAAACAAATGCATATTTCAGCTTCTAACCATTCTTTCAACAGCTTGAACTATTTTCAGCTGCCCACTTAATGTATTTTTATCATTTTCATGCTCTAGTCCTATCAGCTACATATCTTTCCTATGAGAAGAATGTACAAAATCTGATATTTTCAACAGGTGACCAGATGGTTTACCAATCAGTTTCCATAATGTCCGCTAACATGGAAAACCATGTTGCATCTATATTGAAGTCAATAATAACCACATATTACTGTCTGAAAACCCTTCAATTTGATAGGAGAATAATTGTCTCGATACCCACTACTTATCTGTGATTGACATCCACTTTATACAGCTTGGCAATATCTAATTACATGGAGGGTGTGTTTTCCTTCTTAGGGGTGTGTTTTTATATCAAGGAGGCGGAGCTTTGTGTATTCCATCGAAACCTGCCCTGCCTGTTGGCTTATGTTGTTGACTCTTGGTCATCCTGTGATGAGCCTTTTGAAACAATATTAATATTAATGGTTCTTGGATTAATAAACATTTCTGGAATATTATCACCAGTACTAAAGTTCCAAATCGAAGTATTTTAGAAAGGTTTGTGTTATTAGCTTCTAATCTGTTGCTCCAACTACCGGGGTATCATTTTCATGGATTACTTCTCTCATTTTAGAATTCTATTGTCATTCTGATCCACGGAACTTCCTTATACTTAATCAATAAACCCAACCCTGTCACAGACAGAAATCCACATAAATTATACCAGTGGACAGATCTACTTGGTTTCAGATAAAGGATGAGCCTGATTATTTCATAAAATCTACAGTTAGGTTTAATAGTTCTTTGTTTTGCCGTCATCTTGTGTTTATATTACATCTAACATCTTGTTCTTGGATCATATTGTGTCTGAAAGTGGAGGATCACCATTACCTTTATCGTTCTCAACTTATCTCAGGTAAGCTTATCCTACTTTGTTTGTAGTTCAAGATTGTCTTGGTGTTACGTTCCTTAGTTTATTTGGGTTCAGTTTCTAAATTGCGGACAATGTTTCAAGCTTTCTACCAGCATTGGTGTAAAGTTTAGAAACACTAGCAGATAAGATACATTTCAGGTTTATTTTTCAAAATCTTTCATATTCATTCAGAACCATGATACAGAATAATATGACCTTTTTTGTGCTATTTTAAACATCGTAAGACCTAATATTGTAACCTTGCTAATAAGCAGTATTATAAAGATAATGAAGGTGTCATTTTCAAAATATGAATGAACTTCCGATTTTACTGCAACTCATCTTACTAAGTAAATAATCACGAAAAGATTAACTTGTATTTCCGTGATCTGATCTGAGCAGTGGTGGAAACTGTTCATACAAGTTGTCACTGTGAAAAAAAGAAGCATTTAAATTTTCCTATTTGAAAATTCCTATGTTTAGACATCTTTGGAACTGTTTAGAGACCACTTGAACAATTCCAAAGTTAGTCTCTTACTAGAGAACACAAAGAATGAATAACTGCAAAGTTCTAAATACACTTTTAACCCATTTTGTACCGGAAACCCCAAAAGGGGTAAGTGGCAAACAGTGCAGGCCCAGATCAGACGCCGCAAAATGTGGCATCTGATCAGGGCCTACACTGTTTGCGAAAAGTTCAGTCATTTTCCAAATAAATTTTGACGAAAACACAAGGAAAATTCCATTTGGTACAAAAAGGGTTAAAAACAGAATTGATCTTAATTTTAGCTGGTCACATACCCTTATACGTTTTATCCATTTCTGGGGGTGTTTATTTTACAGCAGTTTTGAAAAGAGTCCTGTATTTTTAACAAAGAGTGTATACACTGGTCAGATGGCTGTTCTGGTTCTACAACTTTGGTTCAGTGTCCAATTTCTGTACAAGCCTGTTTCCTCTCAAAATCACTTACAGTCCGAGTATATGTAAAAATATTTTCCTGAAATGTCACCCTGTCTAAAACTGTACTGTAAAAATGTGAGTTGCGAGAAAAAAAGAACTCAATAAAAAATACTGAATTTCTCCTTTTCTGTTTATTTATTTATTTATTTATTTTTGTATTATTATTAATTTTTGAATATCGAAAACACACCCATGAGAGAGTGCATTTTTTCAGTCTCTAAAATGACTACTTTTCTGATGAGAATCCATGATATTTTTTTATTTATACTGCAAACATAGTTCTTGGTGTTTGTTATTTTCTCTGATAAAAAAGAAGTAAATTATTAGATAAATGAGTAAATTAATAAATGTTATTGACTCTTGAAAATAAGAAAAAATAGATTGAAAATGATGTCGGCAAATGTTATGGGTACACCAGGATGAGCAATATTGATGTGTCAGATACATACAAATAATAAACAATGAACCTGTTTATGCGTAGCCATGATTATTGCATTGTAAGAATTTTAATTACTAGTGTTAACCTAAACTGAAAAGGACGAAAACGAAGCAGTCAGCATTTCCAAACGAAAAAATACATTCATCACGAAAACACGCCTGTATAATTTTGACCCCCTCGAACCCCACTATTATGTAGTAAAACTGGGGTTTGCAGGGGTAAAACTTATTTTTCTTATTTCTCTATATTTTGAGCAGAAATAAGAAAAATATTGTAATTTTTCATCTTAAAATCTTCATTTTTTCGGCGATGTATTTGTATAGGCATGTTTTCGTAATGTTTCTTTTCTTTTCCTTTTTCAGAGAAAATCAGATTTGACATTTCTTGTGACTCATCTGCCCAGCAGGTGATTCACATTAAATGACAATCCTTATTTTCTTCGAAAAATGATGAAAATTTAGAATGTTGTTTGTTCCATTTTAGTTGGGTGCTTTAAGATTAATTAAAAAACCAGTTCAACCTTGATGAGTCAAAATATTCCCATAATTAACCCAGCGGACAAAATTTTCAAATATTTTTTTTTCTTTCATTCCCATAACCCAACCGACAACATTTTCAATTTTTTTTTTTTTTCAAAGAAAGCTATAATACTTCCATGTAAATTGTCTTCCATGTGGAATTTCAAGCTTTGTCAGGTCAACAAGTCGGTGCAATGAACACCTAAATCATTGGGGTTCACAGGGATGTTCATTATTTTCCTTATTTTTGCTGAAAAGTCATAGATTGTGGGTACTCGTTAGAACCGCCAAAACAATCTGTATTTGGACTAGAAATAAGAAAAATATTGAACATATGAAAAAAGTAGTTTTAAGAGATATTAAAGACGCCATTATAGTGCTTGGGTGTGTTATCATAACATGATTTTCCCTGAAAAAAAAAAATAAAATAATAGTAAAGATAAATAATATAAAACATCATCAGGCTCTGCTTTGAAATCCAATTTTGTGTTTGGTTTCTTGGTATAAATTTAAGATTGGTCTTCATTTTATTAAAAGAAAAACTTAAAAAAGTTAACCCAATCTTTCCATAAATTATCAGGTTTCTAATAAAAATAATAAAAACAGAGAAGAAAAAAAATAAATAACATATGCGAATGTACTACTGCATAGTTACATTACACCCCCAGTTACACTACGCCCAGTATCCCTTTCTCTGGAGATGCACATGACCATTAAGGATTGTTAAATATTGGTCCTATAAAGTCTGCTGTCTCTTTAACATTATAGGTCTGGTTTGTGACTCACTTTGATGTCTTTAGGTGCCAAGTTCTGCAACAAAATTTAAGGTATTTTTTTCCAGGTACTTTGGTTTCAACACCCCCTTCTTGCAATGGCCAAAATACCCAAATGAAATAAAATAAAATAAACCCCAAGAAATCCAAACATCACAGTTGATACATGCAAAAAAGGATCTGTAGAACAAAAAAAATAATAAACAAACATTAAACATGTTGCCTCACAGAGTTAAAGACAAATCATTAGACCTTGAAATGTAAGTCACTATGACCCAGTTTCTGTGTTGCCTGGTGTGCTAGGCAGTAAAGAAACTAGGTCATTTTGACTTTTAAATTCCATTTAATTTGGAATCAGAATAAATTTAAAAATTGTTATATTTAGCAATAGAATAAATGCTTTCTAAGGCATTTTTTTAATGAAAATCTGTAATTATTTCCTTACAAATAAAGATTTTGGGTTCTTGCTAAAGGCATATGTGTCATAGTCTGTTGTATATGAAGATAAAAATAGAAAGAAACAAATGGATACCACTTTTCATGCAGAGAATGGTAATTATCCAAATGTATTTATTTTAATCATCATCACAGTGCCTTATCTTGTTGTAGAAACAAAGGTTGGAGATATTTTGTGTGAGAAAATAGTTAAAGCAAAGGCGGAACCATCACAAAGGATAACCCTGGCTGACCTTTTCTGGTGTATGAAGGCACTGTATACACATCCAAGGGAGGCAACTCTCTCAAATATATTTTTGTTGACCATGTCTTTAGGGGTCTACTCTTAGAGGACAGAATTTGCTCCTGAGGAGCAAATTCTGTCCTCTAAGAGTAGACCTCTGTTTCAGAGGGGTTCGGTATAAATAGTTACACAAACAGGAAGTCCTGAAAGTTGTCATTCTTTTAAAAATGGCTGAAAATATTCCAGGTATATAAATTTCCCTTAATGCAGGTGGGCATGATGTTAATAGACACACTTTAAGGATTTGGGTGCAAAAATTATTTCAACCAACTTTCTTTGAGATGAAATAATGAAAAGATATTAGCCTCTTTAAACAAGTTCAGGTGATTCTTATGTGGGTACTTAGGTTTTTGCCCACCTGTGTACCTCAGAGGTTTTTGTCCACCTCATTGTTTCCTCAGAGTGTTGGATTGCTACTGTAAAATGGAATCATTCAGTTTGCTCAGAGCAGAATTTAACCAGCAAAGTGCCTGGTAAAATCACACAAGCAAAAAATCCTTAAGTTTTTCTGTTTTTTTTTTTTTTGTTTTTTTTTTTCGTTTTTTGAGAAAATTAGGCTTTGTTTTTCACGTGAATTGTCTTCTGAGCCTAGACTTGCCCATTATGAAAACACGCCTATACAAATACATTGTAAACTTTAATGCCGAAAAAACGAAAATTTTAAGCTATAAAATTGTGAATTTTTTCTTATTTCTGCTCAAAATATAGATTGTGGGTACTCGTTCGGAACCGCCTCATCGAGGCGGTTCTAACGAGTACCCGCAATCTATATTTTAGAGCAGAAATAAGAAAAATTAGGTTTACCCCTGTAAACCCCAGTTTTTCTAAATAAAAGTGGGTTTCAAGGGAGTCAAAATTATATAGGCGTGTTTTTGTGATGCATGTCTGTGAGTGCTGCATCGGAATGACAGGTTTAGGAATACGTTCCACCTCAAGTTAATGCTTAGCAAAAAATTCCTTTATAAATTGCTGGAGTATACACTCCTGTTTCTGTTTGCCAAGGTACCCTTAGCTCTTATCCTGCTGTTCACGACAACCCCTATCTTTGCAAACAGTGTAGATCCAGATCAGATGGCTTCTGAAGAAGCCATCTGATCAGGATCTACACGGTTTGACATTCAGATTATGAATCTGTAAGAATAAATTACATCAAGCAATCTGATTGGTTCAAAATCAGAAATGGGTGTGGCTATATTGAATATAATTCAGCAAGAGAAGGGTTAATAGGGGTTTCCCAGGATGCAGTGGGTTAAGACTCTTGAAAACCCACACCTTTGGCTGCCCGAACTTTGAATTAAATACACACTGTTCATTACAGCAAGATTTTGGGATATGTTATGGGCTATACGGCCTAGTGGTTAAGAACATTAGGTCTCTCAACCCTGTGGGTTTATGCCTTGCTCATGTCACATTTGAAATACCAAATAATGCAACAGGAGGTCAAGTGGTTTTTCTCCAGGGGATTACTTTCATTTCTGCCTACCTCTGATTAACAATTGGTTTGATAGAAATTGCAAACCTGCAAAATGCCAATCCATTATACCATTTTCATTTTCATTTTTGCTTTTCTTAATTCATCTTCTAGAAAGTAAAAAATAAAGAGTCTGCTTGGCAGTTTTTGCTTGATGCTTTAACCCTTGTCCTGCTGAGTATTTTATTTTGGCATGCCCATTTCTGACTTTCAACCAATCAAATTACTTGACCTGTTATTATAGTCATTTCAGTTCACAAACTGAATGACAAACAGTGTAGATCCTGATCAGATGGCTTCTTCAGAAGCCATCTGATCTGGATCTACACTGTTTGCAAAGGTAGGGGTTGTTGTGGGTTAAGAACACTTGACCTATTTAGAAAAATGAGTGGGTCAGTTGTCAGAGTTGTTAAATATGGCCAGAATCAAAGTCAATATTTTTGCTTTGCCACTGTATCTACAAAAACTGCCACTTGAGGAAATACTGAAATCTCTTGGATAAATATTTCCATGCTGATTATGCAATAAATAAACAATTAAATCATTAGGCTAGGCATCTGCTCCCTTCTGTCATGTAATGTAAACAAAAATGTAAAAAATTTAAACACTCACATATGTTTAATATTTACATAAGTGTTACTATAGTTTCTCTTTCTATAACATTGACTATTTGAGTTTGAGCCCCATCGCAAGAAAACTTGGCGTTTGGGTTGGTGACTAGGGGCCAGTTGTTCAAAACTAACAATGTCATCAGTTAACGTATCGTTAAAACTTATATCATTTAAATATGTCAAATATGCAAATATTTTTGCTGAGAAAAATGTGAGCAGCTTTTGCATTTGCAAAAGCTGCTCACAAGTTTTCAGCAAAAATACCAAAATTTTATATATTGAACTTCCTAGTACAGTTAACAATTTGACCACTAACAAGCTCTTTAAGCTAACAATGCTTTGAACAAGTGGGCCCAGATCAGACACAAACTGGTCTGCTCATAAATTAAGTCTGGAATAACTTCACATAAAGAAACTGGAGCAAACGCAAAGGTGCTGATCCAGCTGAGTAGATGTGCAGGCTGTTCTGCACCTTGTTTTACCCTTTATGTACCAAATGGAATCTTCCTCCTTATATATGGGTGGAGTCCATTGCAAAATTTAGGGGTGACAGGTTGTGTTGTCTTCAAAATCTATTTGGAAAATGGCTGAACTTTTTACAAATAGTGTAGGCCCTGATCAAACGCCACATTCTGCGGCATAGGATCTGGGAGTACACTGTTTGCCAGGGTTCCCGTTTTGGGGTTTCCGGTACAAAATGGGTTAAATTGTCAAAAATAGGTTTTCACATGCTGTGGCTTATTCTTTAGCTGTTGACAGGCCTCCATGGCCTAATGGATAAGAGCGCTGACTCTTAGTCTTTAGGTCTCTCACCGCCGTGGGTTCGAGCCTCGCTCGGGTCACGTGTGAGACGCCAAGTTCTGCAACGGAAGGTCAGGTGGTTTTTCTCCAGATACTCCGGTTTTCGCCCACCTATGATTAACGATCGGCTCAATATGAGTGAAATAATCTTGAAAGGGCCGTAAACCACACCCCCCCCCCCACTCCCCACCCCCCCCCCCCCCCCCCCCCCCCCCGTAAAAAAAAAAAAAAAATTCTTTAGCTGTTTATTTTTTTCTCCCTGTAAATATTGTGATGAAAATCTTAACGAACAGGAAGATTGTTATCCCCTACCTTTGTGAACATTCTAAC
Organism: Lucinisca nassula; assembly: GCA_963580285.1. Taxonomy (NCBI): domain Eukaryota; kingdom Metazoa; phylum Mollusca; class Bivalvia; order Lucinida; family Lucinidae; genus Lucinisca; species Lucinisca nassula. Next base: position 81,148,361 of record OY757014.1, on the reverse strand, counting down.
CAATACCCACAATTATGTTTATGAGCAGAAATAATGGAAATAATGCATACCCCTGTAAACCACTGTTTTACTATATAAAAGTGGTATTAATTATATACCTTTACAAATACACTGTGAACTTAAGCGCCGAAAAATTGGGGTTCAAGGGGGTCAAAATTATATAGGTATGTTTTCGTTATGAGGCTTGTTTTCCAATGATACTGAAAAGGGGTGAAAATTCCCAATATTTAGTCTTTTTCTTCCTTTTTTTTCCAAAAATCATGGTTAAATGTCATGATTAAAAGTTTAAAATTTTTTATCTGACAGCTTCCATGGTGGGCCAGAAAGATAGGATCTTATCAAAATTATGTAATAGATTCATTGTTGACAGAAACCGAGTGATAATTAAATGATTTTAGATGCAGATTGTGCATAATCTCTTAAAACAGTAAGCACATGTGAATCACAGTGAAATGTCAAACCATGTTTTTTCCTGAAAAATGAGAAAAAGATTCCATTTGGTACAAAAAGGGTTAAACTCCAAAAGAAAAAAGAAAAATTCTTCTGACTCTGAACCAAAAGTGCTTAGAAAGTCTAAAGCCTGCCCGGGAAATGTGGTGTGAGTTGGTTGTTTCATTAGGCAGCAGTACAGAGCTTGAGATGTTGTCAGTGTTGTGCCTAGGCCTGAAATTGCAAGGGACACCTGTGGCCCCCAGCCTTCTTTTCAGGGGGTCATTTAGAAATTTTAAGGGACACTGACAGACCACGGCTGAAAAGCGACATATAACTGTTCTGTCATTGAAACGCGGAAATACTCACGGCAGTCTCGGAATTCCAAATCTTAGCGGCTACAGCCACAAATTGAGTTATTCGCAGCTCTGCAGCTGCCTCTTCGCCACTTGACGCTTTAGACTGCTTTAAATAATCAGCGATACGCTTATTTATCGGAAAAAATAGAATTCTGCGGTAAACCCAACTCGTTTCAGTTATCTCCCCTATACGTTCCGAATGGACGGAGAAGTGACTAATGGACTGAAATGGATCGAATTTAAAAACTGCCGATTTTTTTCGGGCGCGCCCATCGGCCCGCACTGGTTTATTTTTAGAGGGCCATTGCTGCAGAAATCGCGGGAATGGCGCAATGGCGCGGCCTAGGCACAACACTGTGTTGTGACATCTCACTTTCGACTAAATCCTTCAAAATTGGGAGCAACTTCTCCAAAATGACCTAAATAGTGTTGATGGGGATGTAAAACATCAATACAAACAATGGCCACATGTAAAACAGAGCCGGCAAAATACAGAGTCTGTCTGTCCCAATACTTCGGATCATTTCAGTATGTAAATTAATGGCATAATATTGATTCAGCGTGTCACCACATGCCAATAATTAATTAAAATAATTAATGTGTTATAAGGATTGATAATTCTTAATCAGCAGGGTGTATCAGCATTTTGTTTTGTCATGTTGGGTATACCAGAATTTTTAACCTACCACAACCTCTACCAGATCCAGATCACATGGCTTCTGCCATCTGATCAGGATTTACACTGTCATTCTGTTTGCGGTTTGAATGAATACAATATTTCATGCAGTTTGATTGGTTGATAGCCAGAAATTGGTGTGGCAAATTAATTTGTTCAGCAGGATAAGTGTTAATACAGCATTCACTTTAATTATCTTACATGCTGTATAAGAGTGGGGTAATTGTATGAAATAAAATGTGCTTTGTTTTGTTTGTTTGAGACCTTACATTCCTGCCAACACTTTCAGCAAACAGTGGAGGCCCTGATCAGACGCCGCATTCTGGGGCGTCTGATCTGGGCCTGCTCTGTTTGCCAGGGTATCTGTGTTGGGGGTTCTGGTACAAAATGGGTTAAATGTGAATTGTCTGCATGCTGACATCTGGCCCCTGCCCATTGGAGCTTTAAGAAATAGATGGCCTGCATGATGCTTCCATGCAGAGCTGAAACCGACCGCACACGAGTACTGGTAAACTGCTTAGAGGATCTAAGCCTGCCCAGGCAAAGTTGTGTGAGTCAGACCGTCCATGCTTATAAACACTATGGTTTCATTGGGCGACAGGGCTTGAGATGTAATTTTATCTCAATGTCAGGTAAAAGTCCCACAAAATTGGAAGCAACGTCTCCAAAATGACCTTTACAGTGGTGACGGGGATGTTAAACATCAAATCAAACAAACAAACAAGAAACCGACCACACACGAGTACTGGTAAACGCTTAGAGGATCTAAGCCTGCCCAGGCAAAGCGGTTTTAGTTGGACCATCCATGCTTATAAATCCTATTGTTTTAATTGGGCGACAGAGCTTGAGATGTCATTTCATCTCAATGTCCAGTAAAAATCCCACAAAATTGGAAGCAATGTCTCCAAAATGACCTATACAGTGTTGACTGGTATGATAAACCTCAAATCAAACAAACAAACAGACATGTAATGTCAAGCCTTATTTTCTCTGAAAATGCGAGAATATAAGAATCTTATATGGGTGTGAGGGGTGGATGGAAAAATCTGTCCTGAGGGACACTGTCCGGCATCACGAGGCTTGCCGAGTGATGCCGGACAGTGATCCCAAGGGACGGATTGTTCTATCCACCCCTCACACCCATATTGGATTCTTTTTCTTGCATACCTCCCATTTCTTAAAGCAGATTTTTAATGCTGCAGTCACTTCGGTTACCGACGTCCGCCATTTTGTGATGACACAACAGGAATGTTTAGTGACGTCACGCATGACGACGTCGCGCATGAGGTTGTAATCAACCAGTGCATTTTTCAAACACGCGATTATATTCGATTAGGGTCGGAACACCAGGGTCAGAACATAAATTTCTATCCCAGGGTAAAATCACGGATTTCCTTGTCTGGTGTGCAAGAAAATCAGGTTCGTTGATCTGCAAGAGCAGACAATTCACATAATGTTGTAATCGGCCAGACAAAAGAAAGATTTTTTAAAGAATTTCTGACCCAGATTTTAACAGCTTCACAGACATGGAGTTTTTGAATAGCACTGAACCTGAAAGTTGATGCACTTAACTACTGGTCTTTTCTTTTCTTTGAAGTCTACTTTATCTGAAGTTTGGAAAGGTGCATGGGACTGAAATCTTGATGGATTGTTGTTAGAAAGATTAGGAGAGAGATTAGCAAGATTGTGTTGGCATTTTGTAAAAGAAGAAAAAAAGTTGGAAACTTGGATTATCATCATGATCAGACAAGGCCTGAACGCATTTTCCACTTTTTGTCCTTAAAAAAAAAGGAAAAATAAAGATTAATAAACTGTGCTGTGTTAAGCCATTTAGTACTGGGAACCTCGAAACAGGTACCCTGGCAAACAGTATTGGCCCAGACCAGACGCTGCAGAACGCGGCGTCTGATCAGGGCCTACACTATTCGCTAAAAGTTCAGCTATTTTCCGAATAATTTTTAAAAGATAACACAACCTGCTACCCTTAAATTTCGAAATGGACTCCTGCCATATTCCATTTGGTACCAAAAGGGTTAAAGGGGCAATTATTTGGAAAAAAAGAGAGGGGATACACAGAAACCCTTCTGTATCATTGTTCATTATAACATGGCTTTGGATATAACATGGTTTAAAAATGGATCCAAAATTGTATATCTTACAGGTATGAATTTTGTTTTCTATTTTGTTTGGCTATAACAAGGTTAACTCAAACTGTTTCCTCTTTGGACCCCAATAGTAGTGTTCAAATAGTCATAAAGACCACTTTTGAACAGTCCCAAATGTGGTCTTAATGTAGGAATCTTACTGTATTTAGAAATATGACCATGTATAGTCAGTTTAGTCATTTCCTATTACATTTTTGGATCCATCTGCATATTTTAAGTTTTGGCTCTGTCTTTAAACCCTGTTATATCCAAAACTGTGTTAAAATGAACATTGTTATAAATAGTAAAAATCAACATATGTGTTACATTCAGCTGATTACTTTGGACAGCTTGATCCATATCTGACACTTTTGGCAGTTCTTAAGTCCTGGTGAATTCCACTTTTACATAATTATAACAATTATAATGGAGTATATTTCAGAAGGATTTTTATATTTAAATTCTGTATTATGTAGTATAGTGATTGGAGAATTGGGGAGTTTAACCTGCTAGCACTAACAGCGGGCCAACATCGGGCCGACAGAGACACGACATTTGCCATGCTGTATCTCTGTCGGCCCGATGTTGGCCCGTTATTCTTTGCTGGCATGGATATGGGGAAACACTGAAGCATCCTGATCAGAGCATCCACTGTTTGTGAAAAGTTCAGCTATTTTCCAAATAAATTTTTATGAAAACACAACCTGTCACCCCTCAATTTTGGAATGGACTCCTGCTATATATAAGGAGGAAGATTCCATTTGGTACAAAAAGGGTTAAAGAAGCTACAAAATCACCAGATTCTTCAGATTTTAAGCCAGCTGCAGGTTCTGCTCCGGAGGTGAGGAGGTTTTTCTCTGGGTATGCAAATTTACACATACATCACATTAACAAGTGACTGGATATAAATGATATAATTTTGAAAGTGCCATAAATTCCAAATCAGAAAAAAATGTATGTATGCTTGATTTAATTTTTCAGGTGAAAAGACTGAAAACTGGGCCGGAAGTTGATCGGAACAGTCCAGTAGACGAAGTCAATCAGAACCATACTGGGTAGGTACCAGCATATATACTATCTCTTTATAACAATGTAGTTCAAAGGACCGGATTTTAAAGCCAAACAAAAATGTATAGATTTTATGGAAACATGACCATTAACCATTTTTGTACCAAATGGAATCTTCTTTCTTATATATGGCAGGAGTCCATTTAGAAATTTAGGGGTGTCAGGATGTGTTTCCTACAAAATTTATTTGGAAATGGGCTGAACTTTTTGGGTAAATGGATATTTTTCAATTTTGTGACCCATCTTTAAAACTTTATTGTCATATAATGAACAGTGTTGTAAAGAGACATATGTCCAGTATGCCAAAAAACTTGTATAGCAGTCTAAGCTTGCCATTCAGAGTAACCAGTTACCCAGGACCTGAGTTGCGTGCATGCCGTATTTGGCTCTTAACCCATAACATGCCAATCATGACAATTGTCGTCTGCTTTGACGTCTGCTGGTTACTTTAAAAGTCTTTTTTGCAAACAGTGTGGGCCCAAGAGCAGTCTGATTTGGGTCCACACTGTTTGCCTGTACACAAAAATATTTTTAGAAAGTTTGCAAAAAGATTCAGCAGACGACATTTTCAGATGTAGCTTTTCTCAGCCTCTTAAGGGTTAAATGGCTAAATGTATGATCAACAGATATGCAGACATCATTTTCAATTTTGTATGCTCCCGCCACGAAGTGGTTTTTATGCCCCCGCCACAAAGTGGGGAGGGGCATATAGTTTTGCCCTTTTCCGTATGTACGTACGTATGGCACACTTTGTTGCACTATTCTTGTCTACAGTATTTGATGCAGGGTATTGAAACTTACAACACAGTTAACACATACATGAACATGTTCATAAAGGAAACAAGATCATTGATCCAGCCCCTTATTGCTGAATTATGCCACTTTGAACGACATAAACATTTTGGCCATACATGTAGCAAGGGAGGTTAAATAATACTGTTCATGTCTCCACAACTCCTCCTAAAGTATTTGATGCAGGGCATTGAAACTTACAACACAGTTCAGACATGCATTGAACATGTGCATTAAGGAAACAGGATTCTGATCCAGTCCTTATTGCAGAATTATGCCCCATTGAATGACTTAAGCATTTTGGCCATGTGTGCAGCATAGGAGGTTAAATAGTACTGTTTGTGCCTACAGTATTTGATGCAGGACATTGAAACTTGCAACACAGTTCAGACATACATTGAATGTGTGCATAAAGGAAACATGATTCTGATCCAGTCCCTTATTGCAGAATTATGTCCCCTTGAACAACTTGATTCTAACAAGTACCCACAACATTGGTTTCGAAGAGGTCTAATTAAAATTATCCCGTAGTCATTTCCTCCTTACCCTTATCTGGAGTAATGTTGGGAATGTGTGTTTTGTCAGGTTTGTAACCTGTCATTAAAAATTCAGTGTTAAACTGAGTGTGTCTTTTATTCAGCTTTATTAAAATGCAGGACTTATTGTTAATAATTTCGGAAAAAACACACTTTTCCTGAATTCTAAAATTGGTTTTGTGGCCTTTAATGCGAGTGCCTATTACTTGGTCATAATTGCTCTGTACCTCAACTTGATTTGAATTGCTAATTCGGGAATAAAACTTGTCAGTTTGTACATAAAACTTTTCAATTTCACAGACTGACAAACCAAAATGAAATCACCAGCAATAATACAATTTATCTACCCTTTAAATCTCGCTTTTAGAGGATTTTCGATGGTGGCTGTATCAGAATGTATTTATTCTTAATCTTTGCTCGTTACTGTAATTATTTTTAACCCATTTTCTACCGGAAAGCCCAAAACGATTAGTTGGCAAACAGTGCAGGCCCAGATCAGACGCCGCAGAATGTGGCTTCTGATCAGGGCCTACACTGTTTGCAAAATTTTCAGACAATTTTTAAATAGATTTTGAAGAAAACACAACCTGACACCCCTTAAATTTTGAAATGGACTCCTGCTATATATAAGGAGGAAGATTCCATTTGGTACAAAAAGGGTTAAAACATTCTTCGGGGTTTATTCATTCATCATTTATGCAAATGAGTGATATTGTGAGAAAATGGGTCTTACTATATCCAGATGCTCAGCATAGCTTAAGGGAGTGGGGGGAGTGTAACAAGGATAATTATGGGACAATATTCCTCTATGTTTGTCAAAAACATAAAAAATGAGTACTTGTCAGAATCCCCTCATAAAGGCAATTCTGACAAGTACCCAAAACATACCCAGCCAGCAAAGAATGTCGGGCCAACGTTGGCTGCTTAATTTTGCCTGGTAGTTTAAATGGTTAATATGATAAACATGGTAAGTTGTCATTGATAGGAAACATATTGATCATAAAATTGGTCCAAAACTCCAAAGAAAATATTTTAAGGGATGTTGACAGTTTGGGAAAAAGTACCTCACATATCTCGAAAAAAAATTATAAAATGTTGCATGCAATCTCAGTATACAGTAAAATTCTGCTATCTAGCTAAATTAAGACTAATTCTGCATTTAAAAACATATTTGTCATGTTTCATGTGTTCTTTCTTTCTGTAGTAAAGGACCACCTTTGGAACTGTTCAAAAGTGGTCTTAAAGACCAGTTTTGAACAGCCCAAAAGGTGGTCTTAATACACAATTTTATGTTAGGACCTGTGTACCACAGCAGAGTTGTGCTCTAAAATAAATAAAAGTACATCTAGATTTATCCAAAACACGTAAATAATTATACAGTCATTTTCTTTAACCAGTCATTGTACAACATTCCATGTGTTTTGTGGTCGTTAAACTTTTTGGTCACACCTGTGCATTAAAATATTTATTTAACGGGCAAACTATTTACACAGATATTTCCCACATAGATTTCAGTGTAAATTCAATGGTCTTTATGTACCGTGCCTAATTAAATGCAAACAGAAAAAATTGGTCAAACACTATTAACAGGGAGAGATTTCGGCTGTAGAAATAATTTTTTATAGAGCCGTAAATCTGCATGGTCATTCGTAACTCCTTCTTCGCCCCCGCCCATCGGAGAAATAGATTGGGCTGCATGGTGCTTCCATGCAGAGCTGAAACTGACCACACATGAGTACTGCATGCAGTGGTAAACTGCTTAGAAGGACTAAGCCTGCCTAGGTGAAGTGGTGTCCGTCAGACCACCCAATGCATATAAGAATTTTGGTTTCATTGAGTGGCAGGGCTTGAGATGTCATTTCATCTTAATTTCAGGTAAAAGTCGCACAAAATTGGAAGCAGCATCTCCAAATGACCTAAATAGTGTTGACAGGGATGTTAAACCTCAATTCAAACAAACAAAAACTCCTTCTACTGGTTTCAGTAAAGAGGAAGTTGGAACATCATTGTGATAAATGGGATTATATGGTGGTTTCTCACAAAAATGTATCTTTTTAACCCTTGACCTGCTGAATATTTAAATATGCCACACCCACTACTGATTATCAACCAATCAGCTTACTTGATGCAAATTATTGCAACAAATTCACAATCTGAATGACAAACAATGTAGATCCTGATCAGATGGCTTCTTCAGAAGCCATCTGATCTGGATCTACATTGTTTGAAAGATAAGACATATCCGGGCTCAGCAGGAATATCTTTCAACATTCTTCACTGTACAAACCCTATCTTTCCAAGTTTTCGTACTTTCCTCACTTAGAAAGGCCTTTGACAGGTTAAGATGGCTATGCAAATATGTTCCGTCTGGTTATGAACACCCCTATAAAGCACACTTTATATAGAGAAAAGTGGGATTTACAGGGGTATACTTTATTTTTGCATAGTCATCTAAACATAATACCCCACCTTACCCAAACCGAGTAACACACCAGTCCCTTGTATCCTGGATTTATCGATGACAGAATTTTGTGCCAGAAGTCTAACTGTAAGGAAATAAACAATATTATGGCTGTCATATGCTTGTCTTCATTGCCACTTATAGCTGGCATTCACAGATATTATGATATTTATGATGACAAATAAATGGAATTTCAATAAACCCATTTTGCTGCCAATGGATGATGCATTAACCTTGTTTGAGGAGTCAGAGGAAAACAACTTCCTGCTTGAGTGGCCATTTTGTATCCACATTTGGAGTGCTTCCAACCTCTTTCTTGTCATTATTGATAATCTCATTTGGATTTCCTCTGATAATCCATAAAAATATTTCATGTGTCACTTAGCTTTATTAAATAGCTTTAGCTTGCCTGGTAGTATAAAAAGTCACTTTATGCAACCCCCAACTAGGTTATGCCAATATTGGAAATCTCTAAAACAAAATAATGAAGCTCAGTGTAAATTGTTACCCTCTGAAGTTACTGAAATGCCAGGATATTATAGCAGGCCACATGCTGAACCCAGACCTGCCCATCCTTGCCATTGAAACTGGCTTTCAGTATGTTTTTGAATTCTGTGTATATTGTCAAGATGGTGGTGGCTGGGGTTAAATATGGTAGTTTCCTTCCTGTCAGCGCAACCACTCTTTACAAGTGACTATGACCTATATTGTCTTTTTCTGGAGAATGGGACAGTTTACTTTTTGACACCAGTTCTGCTGCATTTTGTTCAGTAATATAGTGCTCTGTGAAATAACCTCTTAAGAGTCATGTAGGGTTTGAAATTAACAGTAGCAAGCACAAATTTGCTACTTATGTCCAGAGCAAGTACTTGGTGCCAAAGAATGTCTGTTATATGATATGAATTAGGTTTTCAGAATTTTCAGGTTAATGGATACACCTACACTGTTCGATCAAATACAGGTTTATTTGTAAAATAAGGCGATTTTATTGGATCTCATTTCAATTGGAAATGAGGTTGTCCAGAACTCTGAAGAAGAAGACTTATTTAACAGTTTAACCTTCAGCACTGTCTAGGCTAATTCAGGGGACAACAAAATTGTTGATATTTTTCTTATTTTTCTCAGAAAACAGGACTTGACATCTCATGCAAATTGTCTCCATAGGAGACAATTTGCATGAGATATCAAATCCTGTTTTCTGGGAAAATTAGGAAAATATTACAAAGTGTCGTCTGCTGCGAAAAAAAAAAAATACCCAGCATGCAGAGCGTTATGAAAGGTCTAAGAGTTGTCTGACTTCCTTAAGCTGTTAAATGTGTAAACTGAGACCCTCTGAAAACGGGTCATACTTTAAGAGGAAAGAATTTCTTTCATTTAAACAATAAAATTGCTGCTTTCAGTTGCTAACTTGGTGCCTACTTTTAAGTAATTTTCAAGCCCTGGTCCTGTCTTAACTTTGTTTGAAGTATGGATGTTGGCAAATTTGTTGTTGAAGTAAGAAATCTTTTTCTGAATGCAGGTTTACCTGTTATGGGCGGTTTGACATGTCTTGGGGAGAATTTTGCCTGCTGTTCTTTCCATTTATCTCAGTTTCTGAAGTGATATTCAAAACACAGGCTATAATGATTTTTACAAAAGCAGAAACCTCCAGAATATGCTTTTTATGAAAGACAAAACAGAACTAATTAACCAAATTATGCCTAGTAGATAGAAAAAAGGACATTTGCAGCAGTGTAGATTCAGATCAGATGCTGCAAAATGCAGCATCTGATCAGGATCTACACTGTTCAATCAAATGCAAATTTGTCTGTAAAATAAGTCAATTTAATTAGATATCCTTTAAACTGGAAATGAGCTTGTCCAAAACTGAAGAAGGAGGCGAATCCATTTAGCATTAACAGGTCTGTTGGTATTCTGAATTACAAAACCTGTAGCAACTGAATTAATTGAACAAATTGATATGAAGAACAACTCACAGTATTTCATACTTGACTTGGTGTTAGATAGATATATATTAACCCTTATCTTGCTGAATATTCATTTAAGCCACACCCATTTCTGTCTAACAACCAATCAAATTACTTGATGTAATTTATTGCTACAAACTCATAAACTGAATGCCAGACAGTGTAGATCCTGATCAGATGGCTTCTTCAGAAGCCATCTGATCAGGATCTACACTGTTTCCACAGATAAGGGTTGTTGTGAACAGCAAGATAAGAGTTACCTGTGTTTCTGCCTTAGTTTGACCTTGATTCTTGAACATTTTACATTGTAGCTGTCCTGTCTGGTGATAGTTCTGATTTTAGTTGTGTTTGTGCATGACCATGCAGATTCAAGGGTAAAATCCTTCAGGAATTTTCCTAAATTCAGGATTTTGATTATAAATTTTAGGCAGTCTCATGGCATTATTTGTGACTTTGCCCATACCATTTGAATATGGTAGGCATAACCAGATTCTGGCTCTTCTATGCACCCATCATGTTGCACTTTAAATGTTCTGAAAAAGGAGTAATCCTTTGGAAGCAAGGACTATGGCACAGAAATGAAAACTATGGAGTGTACAAGATTTTTCTTGGTCAGACTAGCTAGTTTCAGCCAATTAGGCCTCATCAGTGACCCTCAAATACATATATTTCCTGAATTCCACAGTGAAATTAGAAGCCTCCGTGGTGCAGTGGTTACGCTACTCGCCTTGTAAACCAGGGATCGCAGGATCGATCTCGGGCTTCTCCAGACTTTCGGATGAGTCTTTAAACCAAGGTCCCGTCTCCGTATGACCTAAGCTGTTGGTGGGACGTAAAACTCGAACACTCATTCACTCCACAGTGAAATTGATGATCCAAAAGGACTAGAAAATATAACCCACACTATGATGAAGGGCAGGGAAACTTTTTACGGCCATCACACATTCCTTTAGCACCAGCTAACTCTTTATTTCTTGCACATCATGGATTATGTGCATGGATGGGCCAATCTGCACCATTTTGCCTGGGCAGGCTTAGAGCCATCAGTGTTTGAGTGAGTGAAGTTTGACTCTAGCAGCAGTCGTTCAAAAGTCAAGCATCTCCTGCTTGTTAGTATAGCGCTTGGGGCTTGGCATAGATGTTGTTTTCTCCATTAGACCAATTTACTCTTATTGGAGGGTGATGGTTTTATGGCCAAACTAAAAGGTTTTATGTTGTATAATAATTAGAAGAATGAATAAAGACAATGTCTAAGCTCTTGAACAGCGATTGTGTCCTTGTGCTGAGCTTGTAAAACTGGCGACTGTCATGCAATGGTCTATGAAAGGCGTAAACAGCAGGCTGTTAGATACATCAAGCCGTTAGATGTTCGAATATCCAGATGACATGAGAAAGCTTTGAAAGTTCACCAAATGAGACAATCAGGGCTTCTTGTTGTAATCACTTGTGTACAGTCAACCCTCTTTAAAGTGTCAGTCAATATAACGGTAAAGCTCCTTATGAGAACAGTATTAATGGAACAAATCTTTATGTCAAGATGAGACCGATTAATGGAGATATCAAAGAATATAAGAATCTTATATGGGTGTGAGGGGTGGATGGAAAAATCCGTCTAGTGGGTCGCTGTCCGGCATCACGAGGCTTGACGAGTGATGCCGGACAGTGACCCATGAGGGACGGATTTTTCTATCCGCCTCTCACACCCATATAGGATTCTTTTTCTTCCATTTCTTTGCGCGGATTATTAATGCTGCAGTCACTTCGAGTACCGACGTCCGCCATATTGTGATGACATTACCGGAATGTTTAGTGACGTCACATAACGTGCATGACGTCAACCTTAACTACGGCGCATATGAGGTCGTATTCAACCAGTGTATTTATCAAACACGCGATAGTATTCGATTTTGGGTCGGAACAGCAGGGTCAGAACATAAATTTCTATCCCAGGGTAAAATCACGGATTTCCTTGTCTGGTGTGCAAGAATATTATGTTCAATACTCAAAGAAACAAGTAGAATCGATTGCCTCGCCAAGGCAGTTCTAACAAATGCCTACAACATTTGACAAGGCTGCGTCCTAAACAAATGTCCACTGTGAGCAAGACTTTTTGTTGTGTGCAAGATATCTCATGAACTACTGGGTGAATTTTAACTCTTATCTTGCTGTTCACGACAACCCCTATCTTTGGATGACATTCAATTTATGAATTTGTAGGAATAAATAACATCAAGTAATCTGATTGGTTCAAAATCAGAAATAGGTGTGGCTAAACTGAATATTCTGCAAGAATATTCAGGTTAATCAAATTTGAATGGATATAACATTCGGACAGGATGAAGAACTGATAAGGTTTTGGTGACCTTGACCTTATTTTCAATGTCACATCCATACTAAATAGGTCAAATTTAGGCGTATGAGTCAGCATGACACTTTCTTGTGTGCATATCTCACAAACAACTGGGTGGATTTTAATTACCATTATGCATTCTGACAGGCAGACCTGAGCAAACAGTATACCGTATTCACCCTAATTACCGCACATGCTCCTATAAGCGCACACCAAAGCTATTTTTGAAAAGGATATGCATAAGCGCACACTTTACAGTAATTTCCCATTGAAGCTCTCACAGTAAATCTATAAAAAACTTACCATTATTTCTTCCAACAGTGAAGGCAATGCTTAAATATCTTTTTCCCTCCCATTAAATATCAGTATGCATCATCTTGGAAGCTGTTGTTTTCGTATCAAGTGTGCGCTAATTAGGTAGATTTTTCACCATGATTTTATGACACGATTTTGAAAAAGCTAAGCGCATGGTGCTGTAATTAGGGCGAATACGGTAGATCCAGATGAGATGCCACAGAATGTGGCGTCTCATCAGGGTCTACTCTGTTTGCCACTTATCCAGCTATTTCTAGACACAATATTGAGTTGTAAGTTGTATGTGTCCAAGTTTTAGAACAAGTATGGTTTGATGTTTAGGTGTCCTAGTACTTAGTGTAAATACAATATTTTGAACAATGGCCTTGTCCAAATTCAAAGATGGAAAAGTGCACTTCAGAAGCTGTAATTCCAAAAAAGGGTAAATAGAAGACACATTTATGCCTTCCCAAGGTTGCAAATGGCTGTGAAATGCCTGCCAGGGTAATATTTCATGATAATACTTTGAAATTGCTTCTTTCCAAATATAATTGAAATTTTAGTAATTATGACAAATGTCTACATAAATTCTTATCCAGGTTTTGATGAAACGATTATAAGACTCATTAGGGGAGACATGATAAGCGAAAGACAGCCAAAAGTGTTCTAATTGAAATACTTGTCGTCTTGCAGAAAACTTCAAAGGAAATTATTATCAGATTTAAAATGTCAATTATGAATAATATTACTTAAAGTTCACCAATTTTGAACCATTTCAGTCAAGTTAAAAAGGTTTTTAAACTTGCTTTGCTGTTTTTGGTTTTCGAACCATTGTAAAGGTTTCTGGTTGTCACCAGTTCTTTATATCTTCTTTAAAAATGGACAGCCAAGCATAGCATTAAATTGTTTATTACTGCAAAAAGTACAATTGGTAAAATATTTATGATTTTAGATATAGCCCATTTCATATTCATGGGAGGGAAATCATTACAATCTTTGTAAATTAAGCCATAGCCAGGAAAATTAGAGATTATTGTGGAGCAGCACTGTTGCACAACAAAAGGGCAGGGGATGGGGGTTTATGCAAATTTTGAGCCTCTTGGTTATGAGATTTTGAACAAACATATCACAGTGGACAACTTTGCATTTACTTTCAATGGGATGGCCCCAAATAGGGGCTTGAAGAAATAGATGGGCTGCATGATGCTTCCACGCAGAGCTGAAACAGACCACACACGAGTACTGGTAAACTGCTTAGAGGATTTAGGCCTGCCCAGGCAAAGGGGTGCGAGTCGGACCATGCATGCTTATAAGCCATATCTGTTTCATTTGGCAACAGGGCTTGAGATGTCATTTCATCCCAATGTCGGATGAAAGTCACACAAAATTGGAAGCAGCGTCTCCAAAATGACCTATACAGTGACGATGGGGATGTTAAACCTCAAATCAAACAAAAATATATGCACTGGATCCAACAAAGTGACATTGGCAAACAATGTAGAACTGGATCATACACTGCAGAATGGGTGTCTGAGATCAAGGAATTTTCTGTAAAAGTACAGAAATTGAAGGGTTAAATGAAAGTCTATTAAAGCGCTATGTTTTTCAGCAAGTGTGTTGTCAGAAATCATTGCAAATCTCACTAAATTTTCTATAGTATTGAGCAGAGATCTGATAATAGATTTCTGATTTCCATGCTCCTATGAGTTCATTCAATCTTTAAAAGTAGGTCAGTCCAAGACAAGACAAAAATGAAAAACAGAAACTATAAAAGATTTCTATACATATTTGCTGCATAGTTCGTTGACGTTTTGTTTTTCTTACTGCTTCAAGGTAGAGCAAATATTCATTCAATGCTGGCAGCCTGGAGAAGTATTCCTTTTGTCCTAAGGAAACAAATGGAAAATCAGTCAACAAAGGCATCAAGACGGATTTAAGGGACATTGATACACCTGTCACATTTCAGCCAATTTTACAAGGGCCACAACTTTTGGGACTTCCTAAGGAAAGAATTTGCTCCAATGGATCTTTGGGCCCCCACCCATCTTGAAGAAATAGATTGGGCTGCATGGTGCTTCCACACAGTGCTTAAAGTGACAACACATGAGTACTGGTAAACCGCTTAGAGGTCTAAGCCTGCCCAGGTAAAGTTGTGCGATTCAGGTCGTCCATGAATATAAACTCTATTGGTTTCATTTGGCGGCAGGGCTTGAGAAGTCATTCCCTCTCGATGTCGCGTAAAACAAGATTGGAACCAGTGTCTCCAAAATTACCTGAGTAGTGTTTACGGGGACATTAAACCTCAATTCAAACAAAAATCTTTCCTTTAAGAGTTAGACCCCTTTTGATATTGAAGACAAAAATACAGTTAAATTCCTGAATTAAGACCACCTTTGAACAGTCCTAAAGATGGTCCATGACCAGAGGAAACTACTGGCAGAAAACACAAAGAAATATTAAGTCCAGCCTTCAAAATAAGCTTTTTAAAGCAGAATTAGTCCTAATTTTAGGTGGTCTTAATAGCGAAATTTCACAGTAGTTTTGAATGTTATTTCCCCTGAAGGCATATTCCTTCCCCTTCAAGCAAAGGCATGTTGCCAGTAATAATGGGGTAAGATATTCAAGAAAGTTTTTCTTTTTTCTTCACGACCCAAGAAGACAGCCAGTTGAACTAATCATAAAAATTCACCATGATAAAATCTACGCCGATTTTTTCTGAAGGATTGTCTGTTGTTGCGTGTAAGATTGTTCCGAATCACTACCCGTTTTATTCTCGCTCAACCCCTATTTCAGATTTTAGTATGGAAATTGCCCTTTTATAAATGCTTACCAAAAACACAGGGCAGGTTCTAATAAGGTTTATGGCTTGTTCACATACATAAAATAAAGTACGAAAAATATGTAAACTGACTGAATTTAAAAAGTATTTTGTAGTAGTTGAACGTATCGAGTGTGTGTATATGTATGAGGAAAAGTTACATAGGGTGTATGTTTCCATGTTAAGATTTGGATTAACTGAAAAGAAAATCAGATGAGGTAAATAAATATGCGGTCATTTGGAGGAAAAAAATCACTCGAGAGAATTTTGTATACCAACTTAACCCATTGTATACTAGTTGCTATGTGTTGAACAAGTCCATTTGTCATATATGGGGTGTCAGACCTATTTTTTTTCAGCTTTATTCTATTTTTGACAGAAAATCTGTTAGCAAATAGTGCAGGCCCAGATCAGATGCCGCGTTATGCAGCGTCTGATCTGAGCCTGCACTGTTTGCCAAGTATCCTTTATGGGGTTTAAGCATGCAGTGGATTAACCCTTATCCTGCAGAGCCCGAATATGTCTCATCTTTCAAACAATGTAGATCCAGATCAGATGGATATATTTTCTAGTCATTTTGCGTCGTTGACCGTCCATGCTAATAAACCCTGTGGTTTCTTTGGGCAGCAGGGCTTGAGATGTCATTTCATCTCAATGTCGGGTAAAAGTCCCACAAAATTGGAAGCAACGTCTCCAAAATGGCCTATACAGTGTTGACGGGCACATTAAACAGTAAAAAACATACAAACAATAAATTTGTTTATGTTCCCAAATGCAGTAATGGGAATTCTTTGAATACTTTGCATGTTGCTTTGCTTTTTGTTTATTTTGTGTAAAGTCAAATGAGAATATCTAATAAATGCCAAAAATGTTTTCTTGACATCAAAGTAAAAACAGAGCTTGGCATGTAACATGTATTTATTATCTCCTTGAAAAACATACTTGTTAGATAATAAGCCTTGCTTCCAGGAGGGCCTGGTCGGTCAATTATAGGAGGCTGAGGTACAGGGAATAAACTGGCCTCTTTCTGATATTCTTTTGGGGGTGTGAATTAATTTGCATGGGTATTTGTACACATTAAATTAAATTGCTGTAGCAATATCTATGTGATTCAAACTTATGCACCAGTCATTTGTAACCACTGCACCCTCCCACTCCCAACTACGGGGAAAACTGGGGACAATGACTTTTCACAGCCCTGCTAGAAGCCCTGCACTGCGGGGACCTCCCGAATGCCATTGCCCCGCTGTTTATAATAGTTAATTCCATTGGGATATGTTTTTTTTTGGAGGGGGGAGGGGGGGGGGGGAGGGGGGGTACAAATGACTGGTGCATTAAATTGGTTTAGCCACACCCATTTCTGATTATTAACCAGTCAAATTACTTGATATAATGTAGGCATTCAGATTTGCAAACTGAATGACAAACAGTGTAGATCCAGATCAGATGGCTTCTCCAGAAGCCATCTGATCTGGATCTACCTTGTTCGCAAAGCTAGGAGTTTTCTTGTGTTCAGTTGGATAAGGGCTAAATGTCATTTCTTTGCTTCATGTTTTACAGAGTGTTAGAGAGTCAGCGTGTTTCTAGTCCAGCCAACCATCAGATAGAAACTAGCGAGAGTTCACAAAGTCAACCTCCAACACTAGAGAGTCCCAGTACAGATCTAACACCTAATGGCACCGTCACAGGTATACAATCTTGCGGTATAGCAGAAGTTGCAACATGTAACCTCATAACTCTGTTGCAAAGCTTTGTTTGATTGTACCGTTTCCTTCCTTGGGATTGGCAACATTCATCTTGAAATATTTTCTATTGCTCATTCTCTCCCTTTCTGCTAAGTACCGTCTTTTGTTAGCGTTTTTAATTAACGTATTAAGAAATGTCAAATAGTAAGACTGAAAATGGCTGTAACAGTATTCAAATGGCTCTTTACCAACCAGAGATATTTCCATTGTTATATGTGGTTGGTATATATTGTGCGTTTTCGGAACTGCGAGCATGAGTCAAACACTTGAATTTACAAACAGAAAAAAATTGGACCCTTTTTGCAAGAAAACCTGCTTGTGGAATTTTCAGATTCATGAATATCAAACAGCTTTTTGCTTTTGGGTAAAATATTGATAATAAAGGTGTCATTGTTTTCATTAAGAGATAGTTGAGGTTCATAGACAACTTCTGTAGGCAGCAAAGGTTCTGTTCAGACTGTGTAGCTGTGGAGTCTGACTAGAATCTTTCTGGACCACATGAAAAATTAGAACAGGTTTTCAAGCAACCCGGTTGAGATATTTTCTAAGCTTTTTGAAGAACAGTGGAAGACATTTATTAAGATCTCCAGGGCTCAAGATAGGGAGAAGTTATAAGGATCATTTTGGGATAATTTTCCTTATACAGTGGAAGTCCTGAGACCACCTTTGGGACTTTTCAAAAGTGGTCTTCAAGACCACTTTTGAACAGTCCCAAAGATGGTCTCTCACCAGAGCACTGTATGCAGATAGAAAACACAAAGAAAGAATAACTGCAGCCTGCTAAATAAGCTTTTAAAGAAAAATTAGTCTTAATTTTAGGTGGTCTAAATAGCAAAAATTTGTTAAAAAGGTACTGTATGTTGTGGGTACTTGTTAGAATCGCCTCGATGAGGCGATTCTAACAAGTACCCACAACATAGTTAATCCTTGTAAACCTCTTCTTATCTGGAGCCTTGTCTAATGACTGGAAGCGAATTCCTACCATTGACAAATTATCTAGACAAAAAACTTGTGGAAAACCTAAAGTGTTCCATTATTTGTCACATCAAACGGGTGGAAATGGCAATTAACGTTGGTCACAAATGTGAGTCAGTCTCTTCATTTGAAAAAACTGACAAATACATTTAGAAATCACTTACAGTCGTTTGAATGGATTTAAAAGAATTAAAACGATTTCCATCAAATCATTGTAGATATACTGCGATATTTAGCCACAGGGAGATTTTGCTCTGTTGTACCGACATTCATTACTTAAAGGAAAAAAAATTCAGAAACTTCCAAGTTGTCATTTTAATAAAAAGGGAGGTATTTCAGATTTTATATTGCCCACTTAAGCTTGACTAGGGTCCAATATTTTTACTGTGTCGCCTAGCGGGATTTTTGTACAATGCTAATATACAAATAGTCCATGAAATTCATAGTTAGTCAGGACAATGGTTTAAGCTAATAAATGTATTGGCCCTGAAAAAATCAGTGATTTGTGAATGATTTATTTGGAATGCCTTGGTGGTCATCATGAAAGAACTTGTTCCAAACCGCTGCTGCAGTTGAGTTTTTGAGATGAGGAATAGAGGGGGTCCTTGTCAAAATTTAAATCAATTTGTTAAGGCTTAAAAAGAGGATGTCTTGTGGCTATAAAATTGCCTTTATTAGAAGGAAAATGGTCACACTGTGAATTTAATAAAGTAGAAATTGACTGGCACAGCGTATGGCTTGCCTCCGCATAGTTGATCACATAGTTTTACTTTTTATCTGCCGAATTTAAATATTAGCGGACAATGTTTTATTTTTTGTTGTTATTGAAATCAGTTGACATTTTTTTACTGATGAATTTAGATATTAGCAGAATGCATTTTATTTTTCATTGTCAGGCGTAGTTCACATCCAGAATTAAATAAGAAAAAAAAAATAAATAAATAAAATCTCAGTACAAAAGTCTTTTTACAACATTATTGTTAGGACCCAAAGCATAAAAAACCTCTTAGTTAAATATAGCTTATATAGAGGCCATTTCCTATAGAATCTATACATTTCTGGGATCAGATCCTAAACCTTGTTTTATCCAAAACTGTGTTATAATGAGCAGCATTATTAAGAGTTTATTACAAAGAGATAGTGAAATTCTTCTTCAGTTACTAACCAAATGTTATTCAGTTTTGCTGGATGTCTGTTTGTTTGATTTGATGTTTAATGTCCCTGTCAACACTGTAAAGGTCATTTTGGAGACATTGCTTCCAATTTTGTGGGACTTTTACCCGACATTGAGATGAAATGACATCTCAAGCCCTGTTGCCCAATGAAACCAATAGGGTTTATTAGCATGGACGGTCCGCTTTGCACCGCGGTTCCTGGACAGGCTTAGACCCTCTTAGCGGTTTACCAGTACTAGTGTGTGGGCCTGATTCAGCTATGCGTGGAAGCATCATACAGCCCATATACATCTTCAAGCCCCTATGGGCGGGGGCTGTTTGCTGGATGTGTTAAGGTTGGTAGGGTGAGGCCGCAGTGCTGATTATCTTTTGGCATCAGAGCATCATACTGGATGGGCAAGGCCTGATATTTTAAGGAGAGGGAATATTTTGGGGTTGTCACCGTTGATTTTAATCAACCCAATGTCACTAAGCATAAAAGCTCTTCAGCGCTTAAGTCCATGTGACTGTCACTGAATTGTCCGATTAACAGATATTTATAGATAAATAGCAGCTGTGAAATCAGGGTGTTGACTAATATAGAATCTAGACTGGAATCATGGGTTGGGCTTGGCTTATAGTATAGACCCCGATCAGACACCACAGAATGCAGCATCTGTGCAGATAATGTAGACCCAGATCAGATGCTGCAGAATGCGGCATCTGATCAGGCCTACACTATTTGCTTACAGTACAGGAATTTAAGGGCTATATTAATCAGTCTAAATCTCGGTTTAGGACTATTTTCCAAGCCGTCAACAGTCGACGGTCAGTCCTTTGATTTATTTTTTTCTATGGCACAGCTGGTACGGGAAGAGAGGGAATGTTTTTTCTATGGCAGGCAGCATTTTCAAATATATTTTAATACACCACAACTTCGTTATAACATGGTTCATTATAACACAGTTTGGAAAATGGCTCAACTTTTTGCAAACAGTGTAAGCCCTGATCAGACGCCGCATTCTGCAGCATCTGATCTGGGCCTGCACTGTTTGCCAGGGTACCCCACTTGGGGTTTCTGGTACAAAATGGATAAAGGGTCAAACTCCAACACAACAGCAACTGCTGAATGTATAAAGGTAGGACAAACAATAACTGATGGTTTAATGAATAAAGTGTCATACTTAGCCCCGCCCTTCCCCAGAGAAAGCCATTTGTCATAGACGAGATGACAAGGGAAGTCCCGTGTTCATTTTGGAAGCCATCTTTAAACAGTGAGCATACAAGAGGATGACAGCATAATTGGCAAATGCTGTCCGCTCCACCATTGTTCGCTGGATTCAGTCTTTTATAGTCAGAGCGCCAGTCAAACCAGTGATCCATCTTGCACAACATTAAATGACACATGAAAAATTGCCACTGACCCGAGATGACCTCATCTTCAAATGATTGTGTTTTAAAGTCAGTCATCCATGAAAAGCTAAAAAACTTTAAAAAAAACTAGTATAATGTCCCTTAGTCAAGTTAGAGCACCAAACAAGATATTTAGGAGCGGAAGACATTATAAATTGTTTTGATATTTTTCTGAAAAAAAAAAAAAATCAAGCTTGAGTTTTCATGTGAATTGTCTGCTGGAAGATGATTCACATGAAATGTCAAGCATGTTTTTCCCAGAAAAAGATAATAAAGAAATGGAAATGATGTCTGCAACATTCACTTCCAATTTTGTGGGACTTAAATCCCGACGTTGAGATGAAATGACATCTCAAGCCCTGCCGCCCAATGAAACCAATAGCGTTTATAAGCATGGAAGGGCCGACTCACACTGCATTGCCTGTGCAGGCTTAGATCCTCTAAGCCGTTTACCAGTATTCGTGTGGGGGTCGGTTTCAGCTCTGTGTGGAAGCATCATGCAGCCCATCTATTTCTTCAAGCCCCGATGGGTGGGGGCTAACAGGTTTAAGGTCATACTAAAGCAGAAAATGTCTGCAGAAAAAAATAAAAGACATCATCTGATGTTGTTCATTTATACTTTATGGCCATTATTTATTGAACAGTTGTGAATTGATTCAAAACACCATTTAAATTAATTTTTGATACTATTTACTGCGTGGTCGTTTAATTTAAATGATGTGAAATTTCATTTGACAATTAAATCAATGGGGAATCACATTAAGTTGGCTGGACACAACAATCATTGTCTGCTGGTTACTTAAAAAGTCATTGTTACAAACAGGAGGGACCCAGATCAGACTGCTACTTTAGGATAAAATCCAATGTAGCAGTGGTTAGGTGTGGCAAAGGTGCCGTGTATCTTACGTCACCAGGGCATCCAACTGATATTGGTTTACAGTTGGGCAAGGCTTGCTGTCCTTGCAGCAGGTAAAACTGTTATTTCTTCGTTTCTTTCTTTCACCCATTGTCAAGTCTTCAACATTTGCAACCACTCTAACCTAACTTACACCCTATATGTGTAAGTCCATTTCTCAGAAACTATAAGAGCTTCATGAGCTTCATTAACCCTTTTTGTACCAAATGGAATCTTCCAACTTATATATAGCAGAGTTCATTTCAAAATTTTGGGGTGACAGGTTGTGTTTTCTTCAAAATTTATTTGGAAAATGATTGAACTTTTAGCAAACAGTGGAGGCCCTGATTAGACACCGTGTTCTGCGGCGTCTGATCTGGGCCTGCGCTGTTTGCCAGGGTACCAGTTTAGAGGTGTTTCCAGTCTGAAATGGGTTAATGATACTTAGTACATACAAACTTGCATCTAGGGATGACAACTTTAGTGCAAGTATCCATGTTCGACCTTGACCTACATTCCATAGTTAACTGACTTTGTCAACCCTAGCTTTCAACCTAATGTTCTAGTCCACTTCTCAAAAGCTAATGATACCTAGTACAAAATTGCATCTAGGGATGGCAATTAAATGAAGCACCCATATTTGACCTTGACCTAGAATACATGGTTCACTAACTTTGAAATGTTGTGTCAAACCCAGCTTTGAGGTCCAATTTTCAAGCACTACACAACCTGTGTTTGCAGTGTAGATAAGAAAAATATCACAGATTTTCATCAGAAAAGTAGCCATTTTGGAGATTTGAAAAATGCACTATGTCGCATCGGTATGTAATACTCTCCCGCTGATTCAAGAGAGAGCAGTTGTCAGTTTCTGGCGAAAAAATGCACCATACTGATTAATCGCTTTTAAAAATAAATATAGAAGTGGTTAGGTAAACTGACAGGCTCAATATGGCCTAAATAGTGTTGACTTGACAGTTAAAGTCGAAACGAAATCAAACCATGAGAAAAATTAATGTCTTGGGACTATGTCCGTCTAATTCTGGTCATAGATGTCAAGATTTGATGAAATCTGTCCTCTAGTCTGTAGTTATGGCAGTAATGTTTGCCGGTGATAAGCAAATAAAAGCGCTTGGTTGACAAGTCGTGATCATATCGCAATGAGCATCTGTATAGAAAGCCCAATATCCACAATATATCCCATTGTGTTGATTCGCCATTTCGATCAAAATTGATAAAATGTCGCTACATTTCTGACAATTGAAATTACTCTGCGTGGTGATATTATCTAGGACAGTGCAAACCCATTCTTCATCATTTGCCCAGAAAGTGTTGTTATGATTTGAGTAGTGTCCTCAACAAAGGGACCTCAGCGTATATGAGAACAGCAAAGGCTTTGGCGAGACTGCGCATCATTGATGCGCAGTCTCGCCAAAGCCTTCGCTGTGTCTACATGCCATTAAAGGGGCTTTACATGCTATAAAAGGTCTATTGTTTGGCCTTCCTGACATCTCACCTGAGAAGCGAAGTGTCCCTTTTACGAGGTCAGCATTTTTCATGATTTTTGTCTTCAAAATTTTCATTTCCGGTACTCTGGTTCTCACACTTCTGTTTCAGGATGAAGCCTTTAAGTCATATATTAAACAATCCAAAGGGTGCAAATCATGACAAGTTGAATAATGGCTTCTTCAAAATGTTTTTATTTCTTATATTTCAGACAAAAATAAAGCTTTATATGACATGGTGGGCAGACGTGTCCCCTAACATGACAAGCCTTATTTTCTCTGAAAAATTAGGGATTAAAAAAATTTGGATCGTCATTTGCTCAAAAATTTTCCTTGTTGCTTTAAGACATGATAAATAATAAGGATGCTAATAATAATAATAATAATAATATAAGGAAAACTATATCATACAGGTTGCTAGCCCGGTGGTCAGGAAGTCTGGCCTATGTTTATTTCGCTTTATCTGTGTTACAGACCTTCAACTGCAGTTATGAAAATTAGTAGAGGGATTATTTTCATAGATACAAAACAACCATTTGAAGTTGATACCTGCACATCAATGGCTAGCTTACAACATAGCTCCCATTTGGGAGGAATAATTTAATATTTTTTCCTTTTTCTTCATTACAACATTTTGTGAGTATTTGTTAGAATTGCCAATTCTAACAAATACTCACAACAAACATTTGGAACAAGAAATACTCCTTTTTGTCTCCTATTTATCCTCAGAACTTGGCTTATCTGGAGCCAATGGTACAAGGATAAAAAGTTACTTATTTTTGCATTAAATGGAATATGAGATAAGATTAAAATGGTAATGTTCCATATGGATAAGGTTACATAACATAAAACATGAATACATCTTTTTTGGTTGAATTTTACCCCTAAGATGCCAATCACAACAATTTTCATCTGCTTTGTTGTCTGCTGGTTAGTTTAAAGTCATTGTTGCAAAATGTGGACCAAGATCAGATTGCTCTTTCAGGATCTACACTGGTTGCCTTATTAAAAACTTTGTTTGAAAAGTTTGCAAGAAGATTCAGCAGATGACATAAATAGACAACATTTTCAAATGCAGTTTTCCATGGCATTTTAAGGGCTAACCAGCAAAGTATTTTTTTCAGGGAAAAGTGGGCGTGACATGTCATATGAATTGCCTGTCAAACAGGATTCATATTGAATACCAAGCCTTACTTTCTCTTAAAAATAAGAGGGGAGGTTTGGGGGTGGGGGTGGGGGTGGGGGGGGGGAGAGAAGAAGAGCCCACCATCATCTTCATTTGTAATGATGGCGCCAGGCACTTTAATGTTAAAGATTATGTGTCAGGTTGCAACTTTTTAATATTAATATATTATGATTTCTTAATCTTTATAGGGATTATAAAAAATGTCATAATAGTTCAGGTACAGTGCAAAAATCATACAAGTTTCTATTTTATTTCCAGGTGACCTCCAGACGTTGGTTACAGCCAGCGAAGCCGTTCTTAACAGTGGAGAATCTTGGGTTATGTCAGGAGTTCCCCACCCACTAACAGGTGGGTTGGTTCTTAATTTTTACTAGATCCAAATTTTTGTTAGACCTGCTTCATGCGGCTCAATCCACAATCTTTGTCTGTGCACCGTTTTGTTCATCTTTCAGTCCGTCAACATTTGTGGTCATTCACATTGCTGATTAACCGTTGCCATTCTCGGGACTAATGTTGATATTTTTCTTGTTTTTCCCAGAAAACAGGACTTCACATTTCATGCAAATTGTCTCCACAGGAGACAATTTGCATGAAATGTCAAATCCTGTTTTCTGGGAAATGTAAGAAAAAATATTTCAAAATGTCATCTGCTTAAAAAAAAATACCCAGCATGCAGAGCATTAAGGGGTATGAAAACAGGGAAAGGCAACTCTCCTAAAAATATTTTGTCTCCCTTACTGATAGGGGTCTACTCTTTGCCCTGCCGGATTAACTTCTGTACGAACCTAAACTAATCATGAATAACTTCAAATACAGGCGTGTGAACCCATTTTGTACTGAATGGAATCTGGAAGCCTCTGTGGTGGATAGGGTTGCGCGATATTACCGGTATACCGGTGAATCACGGTTCGAAACTCCCTCGGTACGTATCGCGATACATATTTGACCATACCGGTACACTCGGTAAAGTCCGGTATTTTCCGGAACCTTCTTCCGGGATTTTTGGCTACTTTCATTTTCAGTTTTTAGCTCACCGTCACGTAGTGACGAGGTGAGCTTTTGGGATCACTTTTCGTCCGTCGTCCGTCGTGCGTCCGTCCGTCCGTGCGTCCGTCCGTGCGTCCGTCCGTCCGTAAACAATTCTTTAAACGACATCTCCTCCTAAACCACTGATCGGATTTTGACCAAACTTCACAGGAATGATCCTTAGGTGGTCCCCTTTCAAAGTTGTTCAGATGGTTCCGGTCCGTTGCACATCTAGGTCATAGGAGCCAAAAAGAGATTTTTTTCACCAAAAACTTAAAAAATCTTCTTCTCTGAAACCACAAGGCCCAGGTCTTTGATATTTGGTATGAAGCTTCATCTGGTGGACCCCTACCAAGATTGTTCAAATTATAGTGCTGGGGCCAAAAATGCCCCCGCTCCGGGGCCCTTTGGTTTTACATGGGCTTATATAGGGAAAATCTTTAAAAATCTTCTTCTCTGAAACCGTAAGGCCCAGGTCTTTGATATTTGGTATGAAGCTTCATCTAGGGGACCCCTACCAAGATTGTTCAAATTATAGTGCTGGGGTCAAATATGCCCCCGCTCCGGGGCCCTTTGGTTTTACATTGGCTTATATAGGGAAAATCTTTAAAAATCTTCTTCTCTGAAACCGCAAGGCCCAGGTCTTTGATATTTGGTATGAAGCTTCATCTAGTGGACCCCTACCAAGATTGTTCAAATTATAGTGCTGGGGTCAAATATGCCCCCGCTCCGGGGCCTTTTGGTTTTACATGGGCTTATATAGGGAAAATCTTTAAAAATTTTCTTCTCTGAAACCGTAAGGCACATGTCTTTGATATTTGGTATGAAGCTTCATTCATATAGGGAAAATCTTTAAAAATCTATTTCTTTGAAACCGCAAGGCCCAGGTCTTTGCCTTTGTTGATATTTGGTATGAAGATTCACCTTTTTAGACGTCTGTGAACATTATGCACATTATAGCCCTGGGGTTAATAATGGCCCTCCCCGGGTCCCACTTGTTACTCTATGGATCAGGTGAGCGATCCAGGGCCATCATGGCCCTCTTGTTTTTCAGATTCCCGACATAAATGACGTTTAATTGTCCACTCAAATTAGCTTACACCTGAGTAATATAACAATCTCCATTACTAGCAAGCCCGATTTTGTGAGTTTTATTCTGATTTTAAACGAAATAAACAAGCAAGTTCCATGCGAACATCAAAGTTTTCCGGCATCCAAACCGCCGCCCACGTAGCTACTCGTCTTAGGAGCAATTAAATAATTTTCTCATTGATTGCGGATTAAATTTTATGATTGGGGAATAAACGGAAATTAGAGACATAACTTGACCATATTTTCACACCTTATCGACACGCACCGCAGGGGGCAATTATATGACAGGGATTAACAATAGTGTCAATAATTGAACCGTTATAAATCATCAAACAGTGTAAAAAATGCAAAGGCGAAATCGGACGTGTGGAGGAATTTTGGGCTTAAAAAACGGAAGTCGGACTCTACTATCGTTGAGGGTATACAGTATGTCGCCACTGCGACATGACACCAGTTTACGGGTATGATCATAATTATGAACCATCAAATATCTATCTTTCACTTTACAGCATTTCTAGTCTTGTGCGATGTGGCCACAATATAATTTGAAACTCTAATCACTAGTAGTCAATAGTCTCTGGGTCTCTTTAAATATCATATTGTCAATGTATTGTATATTTAAAATTTTGCAATATTTCTCCAGTCACATTACAACATTTCTAGTCCTGTCGCAGATTTGATATTCAGTTTATTACTCATTGCCAAATTCTAGTCAGCTGAGTCATCTTCTGTAGTCACTTCAGCACCACTAATTCTCTGACATTGTCACATTTCTATTCATTGGAAGCAGAATAAAAGACAAACACTGTTCTTTTTGTATGTTTAATAGATTTTAGCCATTCATTTACAGTTTAATAGTACCAGTAATAGTCAAGTACTCAATAAGCAGATGGAAACAACACATTGAAGTTCATATTTTTCAAACTTGTAAATAGTTGCGATATATCGTGATGCATATCGCGATATACCCCCTTATATCGCGATATATCACGATACGTTTTTCAAAGGCGATACCCAACCCTAGTGGTGGAGTGGTTATGCTACTCACCTTATAAATAAGGGGTCTTGGGTTGAATCCTGTGTTTCTCCAGACTTTTGGATGAGTCTTTAAAGAGAGATCCTGTCTCCATATTACCTTAGCTGTTGGTGGGATGTAAAACTCAACACACACACACACATTGAATGGAATCTTCCACCTTGTGTATAGCACAAGTCAATTTCAAAGTTTAGGAGTGTCAGGTTGTATTTTCTTCAAAATTTATTTGGAAAACAGCTGAACTTTTTGCAAACAGTGTAGGCCCTGATCAGATGCCACATTCTGTGGCATCTGATCTGTGCCTGCACTGTTTGCTATACACCTTTTTGGGGTTTCCGGTACAAAAATGGGTTAAAACTCTGAAAAAAAAAAGTTGCCCCATATCTGGCTTTATGTTAAATGGCCGTTTCTGTATGCTATTGAAATCCTTTATTATTAGTTTCTTGCTGCTAATTAATAGTTGTGCTCCCTCTGGATCAATATAAAGGATGAAAACTCATTTTATGCCAGAATTTAATGGCGGTTCCCCTTGTCAGGATTTGGGCTGAACTATATGATGGAGTTGAGAAGCAAAGACATGGTCATAATTTATTTTCTGTCATTTCTGTTTGTCACACAATGCAAAATCACATTGTGAACATGCAAGGGTTTGGAAGCAGACGAAAAATAAAGTGTTAATTGCAGACGGATATTCCTGATTGGTGGAAATTATCGACTGCTGTCGAAGTACACAGTTGGTAATTATCCCAATTATTTCTTAGTTTTCCAAGCTGTGCTCCAAATTGATCCTGATTATTTTATGGTTACAAGTGTTTCTTACCCATTTATTCAAAATGGTCTCTTCTGAATCTTCCCTTTGGAATGGTCCAATCTCAGAAATTCCAGTACTTTGTGGAACCAGTATATCTCTGATTCAATGCCTCATTCTGCAGCATCTCATGGGTGCGACTTAGTATCTTGAGTGTTCTCATCACGTGAACAAGTCCGTGAAATAAACACCCCCCTAAACCCCACTTTATTTAGAAAAAACTGGGGTTTACGGGGGTATACATTATTTTTCTTATTTTTACACCAAGACATAGGTTGTGGGTACTCTTTAGAACCGCCTCAATGAGGCGGTTCTAACGAGTACACACAACCTATGTTTTCAGTATTTATAAGAAAATTATCAAGGATTTTCATCAGAAAAGTAGCCATTTTGGAGATGTTAAAAATGTACTATGTCGCACAGGTGTGTTAGCGTAATGCTTTTGGAATGGTCCAGTCTCAGAAATTCCAGTACTTTGTGGAACCAGTATACTTCTGATTCATTGCTGCATTCTGCAGCATCTCATGTGTGTGACTTGTTATTTTGTGTGTTCTGTGTTTATATTTTTATAAAAAGAATCCTATATTTCATGCATTTGTATAACCCGTGATTAGATGTCATGTTCTGCACCAACTGATCTTGACATACACTGTTTTCTACCATCTCATTCAAGGGATTCCAATCTAGTTGTGAAGAAGTTTGATTCTTACAGGGCCATGTTTAGTGCTTTTTATGAGCTGCTTGGAGTGCTCAATCTGGTTGTACAGATTATCTCCCTAATAAAAAGCCACTTAATGGATAAGAGCTCCTAATCCACTTAGCAGCAGCAGTCCATGGGGAAAACAGTGATTTTATGGCAAGATTTTCCCAGCAGAGCAGGAAAGAGAACCTGCTCTTTCATTGTAGTTAGGTTAGCTTGACTTTATCGTGTCCAGCAACATTATTATATGGGCCCCGTCAAGCGATTTTGGTACTTATCGCCTATGTGAGCAGCGAAGGTTCAGGCGAGCCTGCGCATCCGCGCAGTCCCGCCAGAACCTTCGCTGCTCGCTCATACAAGCAGTGAATCAGGAGGAACCGTCAGACAGAAAGCCATATCCCCGGCCCCTCTGAATGGCTGGGTATGCGCAGTTAAAATTTGTCATGACGGAATGCTCGAAGACACAAATTCGCTTGGCGGGGCTTATATGAAGACTGATCGTGAAATCTTGTCCACAGTCAGTCTTCTTCTGATTATTCAAGAAGGACAGTTGTCAAGTATAAGTTTGCCCAGGAAAACTGACCAACTCAGTATTACTTTTTATAGTGTTGACGGTTTCATTAAACTCTAAACCAGCCAGACAGTCACTGATACCCCTGGCATACTTTCCACCTTTGATTATAAGGGAGAGCACTTTTGGAACTTCCTGTTGTCTTTCCTGTGACATTAGATCCTCTGGAAAAGGAATCTGCTCTTAAAGGGAAGAATTTGCTTTTCAGAAACAAATTCTTTCCTTTAAGAGGAAGCCCCAGTTGATGTGGAAAGCAAAAACATTTGTGAAACGGTTGCCTCCCCTAAAGATGTTACCATTAATTGCAAACTGTTATCCTTTCTCAGTGAAACAGTT